>OY987209.1:4653378-5961285 GCA_963920795.1 Eutolmus rufibarbis
CGAAATGACTTGCATGATTTTGATCAGACTCCCGGCCCTGGACTCGATCCCCAATTATGAGTGCCAAGCCTCGTGCAGAAATTATGGTTATAAAGAAGAATTAAGGGCCCTGTTCTAACTTTCGTACGAAACGAATGGAAGAGAGCTTACAAAATCCCTTTTTGAATCAAATTGCATAATAGAATTCCTAATTTTTAAAAAATCAATTTCAGTTACCTTTGACTTCAATTAATTCTTTCATTCAAAGTGGATAAAATAATTCGGTAGAAAAATCCAGTCAAATTATTTTGACATTATATGCGGAAAAACTAATAGTAATCAAAGGCATCTAAAATGAATATGTTAGAATTTAGAAACCTTTTTAAGAAATTTGTATCCAAAAAGAGCTTTTGTAAGCTCTCTTCAATTTCGTACGAAAATTAGAACAGGGCACTAAGTGTCCACACCATTGAATCATGTAACGCTCCTCCAAACTGAGGATCTATGGACATAATTCGCATAGAGGAAAATATACATATGACTAGCTGAGTAATCCACCGGGGCATCAAAAATACTACTTAATTTAAGTTTATTTTGGATTAAATACCAAAGAAATACAAATTATTCAATTAAAATGATAAGATCAGAAAATTATTTTTATTTTGGGTGAAATTTTATTAAATGAAATTCCACCACAGGATTTTGGATTATTGTTTTTGCAAATTAATTCAAAATTAGGTTTTACCGATTTCTTGTTTTTTGTTTTTTTTTTTATTACATATTTCGAAAACGGTTAAAGATAAAAATTTGGTTTTGGATTCCAAAAGGATACTTGGGGTTATATCACTCATGATTTTATATATCTTATGTAAATTCAAAATGGTTACAATGATCAATTACAAAATCTGGAAAAAACTTATGTTCCGGTAAATTTTTGGCTGAATTCTTTACAGATTTTACGTTTAATCAATCTGAAAGTACCCTAAAAATTTTAAAGGGAATTTTCTTTTCAAGGACAAAACAAAAATATTTTTAATTTCCAAATTACACTTAAAATTGTAGGAAAGTACACAATCTCCTTGTCCTTGAAGATATTGAGGAAATTTTGAGGAAAATCACACAAGACTGATTACACTAGTTTTATAAAGGGTATTTTGTTCATTCCAAGGTCAGCGGGAGGATAGATTATGGTACTGCAAATTTATTATATATATAAATGATAATAATATGAAAGTCCCAGTATAGGAAAAATTTTGAAGTTTAATTTGTAAACATAATAAAAATGATATACAAAACAAATGTATGTAATACTAATACTAAATTGAATAAATTTAAATTTTTCAGGCCATTAACGAGTTTAAGAGAGTCGATGCAAATTTCTTAATTGCTTCAAGTGTTCTCGAGGAAGGTATCGACGTTCAAAGTTGTAACTACGTCATAAGATATGATCGCGTTGAAAATTTCCGCAGCTACATACAAACAAAAGGCAGAGCACGAAGTAGGGAGAGTGAATTCGCAATGTTGGTAGAAATGAACGATCATGCAAAAGTTATAAAGAGGATCTCAAAGTATCGACAAATAGAAGAAGAGTTAAGAAAGTTTTTAATTGAGAAGGCGATTGACAGAAAGAAGCCCTTAACCGAAGATATATTAAAACAATTCCCAGTTAATGTGCCACCATTGAGGACATCAAAAGGAGCAATACTTGAAGCACATGCAGCATTGAATTTGCTTAATCGATACTGTATGTCACTTCCAGGAGATTGTTTTACATTGTTTAAACCTAAATGGGAGAAAACTGAATATGTTCAAACGAATTTTACGAACATAGTGGCAAAAGTTACATTGCCTCCACAATCAACCATTAAGGAACCCATTTCGGTAAGTGTTTACTTCTCAATTTAGACATGCAAATTTATAATTAACTGAATTTTAGAGCCTTCCAATGCGAAGCGTTTATCTTGCGAAGGCACATGCTGCCTTTATGGCTTGCGTACAGCTGTATCACAATGGTGAATTAAATGATCATCTCTTGCCAATAACACCAAAAATTAGCAATGAAATAACGGATAATTTGTACTTTCAGCATTGGCAGGAATTTCCTGAAGGTAAGTTAAGTTAAACACAATACATAGAATACAGCTCAAAGCAGAGCTGAGTTGTTCCAATTTTGGTAGTGCGAAAAATAACGATGCTCTCGTTAATTGATTTCCGATCTTGTGAAAAGGATAGATAAGGCAAGCTTCGGCCAAGAACTAACACAATCCTACTGTATTCTTGCCGTTTTCTTAAGAACATTAGTTATTTTTGAGAAAAGATTATGGGCCCTGGGATCCTATTGTTGAATCCGTTCGAATCGGATCGAAAAGAGCTTACAAAACACCGAAATGAATTTATTTAAAAATTAGGAACATTCGCCCATGTTCTGTATTCCGAGCGAAATGAAATTGAAAAGAGCTTGTAAAGTTCCTTTTGATTTGAAATTCCTTAGTAAAGTTCCTGAAATGTTCATAAAATCATATCAGTAACCATTGACTTTAATTAATTTTTTCATTAAAAGTGTTAAAATAATTCGATTAGAAAAATGCAATCGAAATATTTCGAAATATTTTGTGGAAAACCTAATTTAAACCAAAGGTGACTGAAATGAATTTATTACAATTTTAAATATTTTATTAAGGAAATTCGATTCAAAAAGAGCTTTCTAAGCTCTTTTCGACTTAATTTCACTCCGAATACAGAATATGGGTGCTTATTAAGGAATTTCAATTTAAAAGGTGCTTTTGTAAGCTCTTTTTGATTCGATTCGAACAGATTCAAGAATATTGCCCCTGTTCTTATTTTCGTGCGAAATGAAAAGTTCGTGTAGGCATCCAGCAGAGAACGAAATAGGTTTTCGGAATCAATTTGGAAATACCATTTCCTGTGTCAAGGAAGCTTTTTTCTTATATTTTTAAATTTTTACACTTCGTCTCCAGCGGCGAAAGAGTGCAGACGTGCCTTAAGTGAGTGAAAATAGATAATTAAAATGTTCAAATTGAAATAGGAAAGACAAAAGAAGAAGTAAAAGTGAATTATTACAAGAGTGTAGTTTTATGAAAAAAAACTGATAGTGTTCGATATTAGTGAAAAATAAAAAGGAAGGGGAGTGATGTCTTCTTGGTGGTGTCCTCCGTCAAAATTCAGAGATTCAAAGAAGTGGTTTGGAGCATTTCATTCCGGAATTAGGAGCGTATTTAAATAATTAAGAAATTAAATTCAAAGGGACTAGTGATTTGGAATTGTCCAAATTCGAAGTCTAACAACCTCGCGCTACAACGGTAAACAAATCACCGTTAACTTTACGGTCAGTGTGATGTTCATCCTAGATGTCTACTTTGGATAGGAAAATGAAAATTGCTACAGCGAACTCGTTAAAGAAAAGGTTTAATTTTTGTTTAATAAAGAGATAAATATAATATAAAATTGGATAAATAAAAAAACGTTATCACGGTGTAACAGCACTGCTCAAATGATAACGGTTCGTCTTAAGATGAGCTGACAAAGGTGATAATATTGACGAAGGATCGCGCACCAGAGTGTTAGGTCTGATGAGGGTAACATAAATATGTGATTAAAATAATTAATGAGGAATAAATTCTGAAAATAAAGAGGAACTATAAAACTGAAAAAAGATAAAAGCATCTCAAATCTGATTGTATTTGGTTTTTTGATAAGGAAAAAGTACATTACCGGTCATAACTTAAAGTCATCATGTTTGAATTTGAGGGTGTAGAGAAGATAAGCGTAAAGTTAAAGGAGGAGTTATTTCTGAAAGAAAGTATAAAGAGATAGTATGACTATTCAGTAATTAATAGAAGATATAAAAAGCTTCAAAAATATATATAGTTTGAGGAACCGTTAAAAAAAAATATTGTGCCTCCAAAAAATGGTGTTTGCTGCGTTCGAAGATTCAAGTCATGGACAGGATTTACAAATAATAATTTTGCTACCGAAGTACCGAGGGATGGATAAAAGAAAAAAATATACCGGACAGATCGTAATTGAGAAAATATAGGCCTTACTCCTGAAAACGAAACGAAACGAAAATGATGAAGCGCGATGCAAATGCCACCTAGGAAATCAAGAATCGCCTAGTTTTCGTTTCTGAGACGATTGCACTTTCGTGATCGTCTTTCTTCTACACGTTTGTTAATGTGACATTTAAAAAAAAGGATAAAAGTTAGCTTATGCTTAAAATATGTATAAGTTTGAATTATTAAAATGTAAATTGAATTGTTTATTAACATAATTTGTTAATATTTAGATCAAAAATAGCTTTCTTAAGGGGGATAGCCACTGTGACGGCCGAAAAAATGAGTGATTTTCAAAAATTTTTTTGACCGGGTAAATAAAGGAATTTTTGGATCGTGTGTTTTGATTTTATTAAGTACACATCCAATAATATTTCCACAAATTTTTATTAAAAAATAATAAATAGTTTTAACAATGTAAACGATGCCGTAGAGCTTGAAAAAAACTTCCCTCTCCATGGTCGCATCGATTTTTCAAAAGCCGGTAATGTGATAACAAAAAACAAAAATTTATTATAATCTGTATGAATGTAGTTATCGTTGTACGTAGCCGTTTTGTTTTATTTAGATTTTTCACAAAATGGCGACCGATTGAAAATATTTTCATTTTTTCGACCGTTTTTTTTGTTTTCAAACATTTTAAAAAATAGTAAAAACCCAAATTTTCCAAATCGGCTACGCTTAACCTTAGCCACTACTAAGATGAACAAAACAAAAAATAAAAAATTAAAAATCGGTAAAAAATTGTCCGAGTTATCGATGCGACCAGTTTGAAAAAAGTCGTTTCGAGAAAAACGCGTTTAAAGTTTTTAGTCCATTTCTCTCGCAATGAAATCATGTATCTTTTAAAATTTTCATACCAATATTAAACTATCGAGTCCTGGACCTTTTGATCTGCAATTTTGTACACATGTTTTTGAATATATTATAATAACTTTGATTTAGAACAAAAAAAAATTTTTTTTTTTTTGACTCATCACAGCGGCTATCCCCCTTAATCCCCATAGCTTCTTAATCTTCACTCTCTTCGTCCGAACTAATTAAAAGCCACACATTCAACATCTTTATTTATCAAATTTTATGTACTTAAAAACAATTTCAGACTTGACCGATGAAAAATTAAACTATGAAAAGTCGTTAAATTATTGAAGGTTTGTGCTGCCAATGTTGATTGTTCTGACTATATTTATGAGTCCGTATGACAACACTATAGCCATCTTATAATCGTTTAGAGTAGGGAATTTGCTTTCGTTTCGTCTCGTTTTCAGGAATAAGGCCCCAGCTATGACGGTAAGCTGTGCATTCTGGTAGCCATAACGGAAAGTGTTGGAAGGCATAGACGAACTGTGTATCTAAAAGTAACAGTAGAAATCAAATAATTAAGTGTGCAAAATTAGAGAAAACGGATTAATATAGAAGAAACGAAAGAAAAACAAATACTGGGCAAATCTTAGTGATAAAGCCTAATGTGAACTAATCATACGAGTTTACCGGACATAGCTTGAGAAGGCAAATGTGAAAACTTTTATAATGATCCAGACGGAACCTGTAAACTAAATATAGTGACAGTCATGTGTTTGAAGTGAATGTGATTAAAAGGGTCAATTTGAGAAAGGTATTTGCCCCTCCCCCCAAAAACTTCTTATAATTTGATTGGAGACAAACTAGTCGTTGGTCAATTTGACCCAAGTTGTCGTGACCACAAAGTCACCCTTGTGTGACGGACATCGTGGCAAATTAAAACTCAACAACAACAATATAAATTTTATAATTAAGTGATTGATTGCGCTGGATTATACATCTTTTATACATATTTATATGCTCAAATGGAGAAAGAAGAGCAAGAAAGGTATAACTATAGCCATTTAAGAAGATGCCGCCGATAAAGGGATAAAGTGCAATCCTATGGAACTTCCGTCTTCATTGTTGGGGATTTTCAGGGTCACTGATTTCAAATTGACTGTCAAAATTTACGAATTCAAGATGGCAAACTGTCAAATGTTATGCGATTTCCACTAAAATTGGTATTTGGAGGTTTTTGGGATCGCAAAAGAAAACTTTCGATTTCTTCGATTTATCATTTGAAACGACAAATGCTTACTTGTCGCCGTTAATAAATCAAAAAAGGTATTTATCTTTAATTTGTTTATTTTGGCAGTCGGTTTGAAATCAGCGACTCTGACAACCCCTAAATACCAATTTTGGTGGACATCGCATGATAATTAGAACTGGCAGATTTTGCAGAATGAACTGCATTTACAAAATGGTGAGAAAAGAAGAATAAATAAATAATGGTTAACTACATAGTAACGGAAACAAAACATTGAGAAATAACTCTTAATATTGATGGGAATTATAAAAGTTGCTCCATAATTCTTATCCGATAACCAGTAAAAATAAATTGTAAAAAAATAATCAAACAAATTCATTAGTAAACGGAGAATTTCCGAATTGTGCGCTGTACGAGAATCGCGTTATATGAAAAAAATTGTCGCAAAATTTTTAGCGCGTTGTAGGAATTCGCGTTATACGGGAGTCTACTGTATGTACATTATATTGTATACATATAGCCAGCTGAGTAATCCGGTGTATTTTAAGCAGTATTTAGATAACAACTTTTTACATGCTCAAGTTTAATACTTCATGCAGCTTAGGAGTGTTACTAAAATGTGTGAATGTGATATTGAACCATAGTCCAAAATTCATTTTGTTACCACGGTCCATATCTGAAGAGTTTTTCATGTCCTCTTTACTTATGCGTTTTTCTTGTTAAGAACCGCCATTTGTGTTTTCATTTCAATCAATGATACTTACTGAAAAATTGTTTTTTCCTAACATCCTTTGTTTTATTCTTTCATAAACTAACATGTTTGGAAATTTTGATTTCTAACGATTCAACTTCCATTTGGTCACTGTAGGGGTCCTTAAAAAAGAGTTTTGGGAAAAATGGCTGTGTAAAATCGGAAAAATTAAAGAAATTTGATATTAAGAAAAAGTGGTCACCCTATTTAAACAAATGTTTAACAGGTTAATTTTACATAAGTAAGTGTGTTATAATCAGCCTTTAACAAATATTAAGCAATAAATATTGGATTTTAACTATTGTATCCCGTAATTCTTGTAAATACAATAATAAAATTATCCCTTATTTCTTTTCAGACAATCCCAAAAAGGCTGGAACCAAAAAAAATAAACGTATCTATGACATGGTTTACCCATCAGAACTTTCTTCAGCTATGCCCGAAGTTGGAAAGGACTTTTTCTTGTACGCTATCGACGTTCAGCCAGATTTTGAAGTCGGTGAAGAAAATGCGTATGTAAAGAAACTTCTCCAAATGCCGACACAATATGCGATCGCGACAGAGAAACATTTACCAAAACTGGCAGCAATGCCATTATTTATGACTCAAGGAAAGCTGAAAGCCCAAATAGCACATACCCCAAAATTAGCTAAAATTATTACCAGTGAAGAGTTGAAAAAATTAACAAGATTTCATGTTATGTTATTCCGCAACATATTGCGCTCATGGAAGAACTATTTGGCCTTGAATACACGGGATGAAGAGAATTCGTTTCTCATCGTTCCTACAACAAATGGCGCCGATATTGATTGGAATTTAATTGGGAAATTCCAAAATATGACTAGCTCTCGTGAAGTGTCTGAAATTCAGCGTAGTCGCATGAAATATGAACCAGAAGATTATGAGAATACCCTGATTAGCACCTGGTATAGCTCTGACGACCAAGTACGATATGGAGTAATCTGATGTCGTCTTGATCGAACTCCTCTCAGCCCCTTTCCGAACTGTGTCTCTCCCTCATTTGCTGCATACTTTAAGGATAACTACAAGGTCTCTGTTATGAAAAATGGTCAGTTCTTGATCGAAGCACAGCCGTTTTCTTCGCGGATGAATTTTATTGTCCCTGACACTGGAGAAGATGGAAAAAAGAAGAAACCAAGAAAGATGCTTAACATATTGTTAATTCCTGAATTATGTCATAATTTTAAATATCCCGCTGACATGTGGCTAAAGGCTCTATTCTTGCCTACTATTTTGCATAGAGTGCACTACATGCTTCTAGCCGAAAAATTAAGAACTGATTTCAATGCGTTTCTGAATCTCAATTTTCCTAACTATTCACCAGCGGATTTGACTGTAGACACGGCCCTTAAACGGTTAGATAACATGAAAATTTTGAAGGGTGTACAAGCCCCACTTTTTCCAGATCCAAAAGATACTAAACCGAAACTAATAAAAGAGGTTAAATCGTTCCTAGACCAGAACATGTATCACTGGAAAGAATATGAAGAGCCTTGTCAAGTAGATAAACATATGGATCAAGTATACAAAATAGAACTTGATTACTATCAACAGTTAATTACTAAGACGAATGATATGTCTCTCATTGATAATGACCAGTCTCGGCCTGCAATTACAATGAATCCTGAAAATCGTCCAGCCATCTGTGATGTTCTCTCTGACGAGAAATTGGCTATTAAGATTTTGGACATTTCTGCCGAAACCATACGAAGTCCGGAACAATGGGAAATTTTAAGTGCCATTACGGCAGCTTCTGCTAATAATGTATTTAATAGTGAACGTATAGAGCTGCTGGAAGATTCATTCCTTAAGTTTAGTATTTCTTTATTTTTACTTAATAAGCATCCGACATGGAATGAGGGAATGTTGACTGAAGTGAAGAGACGCTTAGTCGGTAATCGTAACTTGTTATACCATTCCACAAAACTAAAATTACCCGGAACTTTGAACGTGAGCTCATTTAAGCCTAGAGATGATTGGCAGCCACCGCTTTTTGCAGTTCCAAAAATCGTAAAGAGCATCTTAATCCGAGAAGACAGTAATCCAAGAGTACTCCTTGAACTTAAAATGGATCCAGAAGAAATTGAAAGTGGAGTTTGCAAACAGCAAACTTTGGCTAATTTCCAAACATACTTTAGAGTTGAAGATAGCCTTCATACACTGGAAAGCGAAATGCATTCTTTGATTGTACGTACCATTGTCTCAGATAAAACTTGTGCTGATAGCATGGAGGCTCTTTTGGGTGTGTGCGTTAAAAGTTATGGTATCCACAAAGCATTTCTCATTCTAAATTTCATGGGAATAATTAATTCAACTGAAAAACTTGAACATTTTCTAGACTTAGACATGGGAAATCCACGATTAAAGCCCTCCGTTACTGATGCAGAAATTAATGCACTTTTGACCAACTGTGATGAATTGGAGAAAAATATTGGCTAAAAATTTCGTGATGGTGCCTATCTTTTGCAAGCTTTGACTCACCCGTCTTATCCTACTAATCGATTGACTCAATCACGAAATTTGTAGCCAATATTTTTTTCCAATTCATCACAGTTGATCAAAAGTGCATTAATTTCTGCATCAGTAACGGAGGGTTTTAATCGTGGATTTCCCATGTCTAAGTCAAGAAAATGTTCAAGTTTTTCAGTTGAATTATCAACAATTGGCGTTTATAGGCGATGCTATCTTGGATTTCTTGGTATCTTGCTATATTTTCGAAAGATGCAAAAACATGGGACCTGGCGAATTGACCGATCTCCGATCAGCACTTGTGAACAACGTCACTTTGGCTTGCCTCTCTGTACGCTACAAGCTTCACCATTTTATGCTATCACAAAATGCTTCTCTATTGCAAGCTGTAAAAAAATTCACAGATTTTCGAAAAACACAGAAATTCAAAGTTACCGATCAATGTCGCATTCTCCTCTCTGAGGATGGTAAAGTACCACCAATGGCTGATATGATTGAAGTACCAAAGGCACTCGGCGATAGTTTTGAAGCAGTTATAGGCGCCGTATTTTTTGATTCAAAGAATGACTTAAAAAAGACATGGGCATTTATATACGGATCGATGTCCCAGGAGATTCAAGAGTTCATGGAGCATGTGCCTAAGCAGGTTGTTAGAATGCTTGAAGAATACAACGGAGCTTCACCGTCTTGGTCGGATCCGGTCATAGATGATGATGTTGTTATGGTGACATGCACATTCACCTGCCGAAACGAAATAAGAAAAGCTGATGGATATGGCCCAAACCGTGAAGCCGCAAAAGCAGCTGCAGCTAAGCTTGCTCTACAATGTTTACAGCAATCTTAGTATATTTAAAAATGTTAAAATTTTGTTGATATATAATAAGTAACATGTTATTGTGAATTGCAATTATAGTTATTTTATAATAACTCGTCTCTTTACTCAACTTTATCAGAGAACTTATTTCAGAACACGACTCAATCGAATTGCTCATCGAGAACCACAGATCGGTATTTCACAACTCGATATCGAACTATCATTCGATCGAGAATTTTGTCGACAACTAAATGGCAATCGAGTACGCTTTGTGCGGTGGTGTTTTGAGTCTTTTACGGATTTATTAAGTGCCAAAACGTATAACTATTTTTATTTTTGGGTTTTCAGTTCATTAAAAAAAAACAACTAGGGAAAATTTGTATTGCTTAAAAATGTCAACAATCAATCAACAATCAATATTTTCCAAAGATTAATAATAAATATTGTATTATACCCGAACAGTTTACCGCCAAAGCAAATTAAAGTTGTACAAACAACGGACACATATGCGCGTAAAGAAATTAAACATTTTAAATTATATTTATTGATTACTATTTACTAGAAAATAATTGCTTCAGAAAAATTGAAAAATTAAATAACTTAAAAGAGAGCTAGGATTAATTTCAGAGAAATTGTTGGATCTGCAAAGATCGAAACCTCTCCAGAGAATCCTTCTTCCATTCCCTAGCAGACCAGAATATGCTCTACACAACTGCACTGCAATTGCACGGGACATTTGAGAATATTTTAAACCGAAATTACACCTAAGCAAAAATAAGAGTTTAGACTTGCTGCGAAATTAAGCTGAGTGAGATTTACTAGAATTGCACCCAAAGTAAATTTTTTTTTTTAAATAGTTCATTAAATAAACGCAGCTATCGCTTTCACTTAAAACTATCGCGCAACACTATCCATTTTTTGGCAATTTCATAAATCGTTAACTGACATTAATTTTAACCTAAATGAAGTATGAATTTGGTTAGAAAAGCTTGCTGCATTTTGTTTTCAAAGCAAATTTTCAATGTTCCGTAGGGGAAGACCTTTGCGTATTCTCGATCGAGTCACAGAATATGAAAATGAAATCGAATCGACAAACTAACTCGAATCGAGTTCACAATTGAGTCGAGTTCTGGAATAGACCTCCAGAACAAAAATATGTATATTTTCTCACTCTTTCGACTCTCTATTTGCAATATTAATTTTAATTTAAAATTTTCACACAGACTCATTTATGTACTATATAACATATAGCCTTTCTTTTGAAAATGGGACTGGAAAAATGTGCTCACTTAAATGCTTCTAAGATTTATAAGGACATCCCGTAATTCATAAACAGGACCCCCAAAAACCCCCGAATGCCAATTTTCATGGCAATCCCTTGAGATCTACAACTTTTGACCGCGATCTTGTGTCCACCATTTTGAAATTCGCGAAAAAAAATAGCCTATATGTTAAGTCGGGATATGTAGTGCCTCCACTTAAAAAATGAAAATAATCGGACCAAGAGTAAAGGCGTGATTAAGCAGCAAACATATTGGGTCCACCATTTTGAATTTCCAAATCTTGACAGCAGATTCGAAATGAGTAGCCTCCAGATACCCATAGCACTAATTTTCAATTGAATTCGTTGAAGGTCGAAAATTATTAGTCGCCATATTTGATCCGCCATCTTGAATTTTCAAATTTCGAGTGTAGATTCGATTATCGGGACCTCCAAAAACTCCCAAATACCAATTTTCATGATAATCCCATGAAATTTGCAATTTTTGATCGCCATCTTGGGTCCGCCATATTGAAATCCGCGAATAAAAAGTAGCCTCTATGTTAAGTCGGTATATGTAATGCCTTCACTCAAAAAATTAAAATAATCGAACCTAGCGTTAAGGCATGATTAAGTAATAAACATATTGGGTCCGCCATTTTGAATTTCCAAATTTTGATAATAGATTCGAAATTAGTGGCCTCAAAATACCCATAATACTAATTTTCAATTGAATTCGTTGAAGTTCGACAATTTTTGGTCGCCATATTGGATCCGCCATTTTGAATTTCCAAATTTTGAGTGTAGATTTGCAATCAGGACCTCCAAAAACCCCCAAATACCAATTTTCATGGCAATCCCTTGAAATTTACAATGTTTGGCCGCCATCTTGGGTCCGCCATTTTGAAACTCATGAATAAAAAGTAGCCTATGTGTTAGGCCGGGATACGTAGTATCTTCACTCAAAAAATGAAAATAATCGGACCTAGCGTTTAGACGTGATTGAGCAACAAACAAACAAACAAACAAACTTTCGATTTTATATATATGTTTTGTATATATATAGGGATAGGGATATATAGGGATAAACAACGGACAATTTGAATTTTTTAAGGATAAATGATGGCCAGTTCCTTATTAATATGCCTGATGGTAAACATCAAATATTTTATTATGTACTTAAGAGTTTTACGCAAAAAATTGCAAATACCGGGAGATCTTCAAACTGTTTAAATATATGAGTCAAATTGCGAGGAGATATTGATGAAACAGTCAGATTTATGAATATGATCTACTGATGTATTATGTTTATAGCCACTGCTAATATTCGGCGAGAATACAACATCCATTTTAAATAAAAAATTGTTAATAAATGTTACTCCAAACAGAACTTGTTTTCACAGCCGGCAGATGCTTCTTCTTTTTCTGCGAGAACATACATAACCATGGCGTAGTTAACTACCAGTCGTTCAAAAATACTTCGTGGTTAAGCATAACTTTGTAGTTAAGTGGCTTCAATGAGCATAAATATGGCTTACCACGTCGTTAACTATAGTTTAGTTTGCTGAGCTGCTCTGGTCTACTTTCTGGTCACTAAAAATAAAAATAAATAGACCTATTGTTCTTGTTCTGCGTGACGTGAAGTCGCACACACGCAATTTGAAAACACTTCGTGGAGGAATACCCAAATTGCCTTTTACTATATCGCAAAATCGGTTAATCTTTAGAGCAATTTAATAACTTAGAGATTCTGAAGAGTGGAGTCACAATTCCACAACACTAAACAAATGTGCAAGTAAGCAAAAGAAAAGGAGGTGATTCACAGCTTTACTGCACTATTTGCTCAGAAATCTAAGTTATGTGATTGAGATCCAGAACCTTAGATCTGCAGGAGACATACGTTTACCATTATACAAAAAAAGAAAAAAGTAGAATGCAGAATAGCTTATTGTACAAAGGACTGCAGTTGTATAATGGACTTCCAAATGAATTGAAAATTATTTCCAATCTAAATGATTTTAAATGCGAATTGATCAATTATGTTAGAAATAATTTTATCTAAATAATATATGTTATTTTGTAAATAGTTTCTTTTTCTGAACTAAAGTACTAAATATTAAACAGTCGAATCACACTATCTTATCTAATCACCGCGGAATTTTACAAATTATATCGCAGGGACCAAATTGGAAAAGCTTGCTTCGCAAAAAATCTGTACTATTTACTGGCCACCTGAGATTTTTGGGGGCTCAGATAAGGTCTTCGAATCAGCTGACACTGCCAAAGTAGCCGCACCAGACGGATCTGGGTGATGTTTTGCGAAATGTTCACATTCGGACAATTATAATACCATAGTACACTTGATTTTCTTGGGTATCCAAATTCAGCAGTTCAATTGGGGACATCATTTTGCTGGCTCTGATTTCCCAGCCGTGTCACGGTTTTCCCTGAAAAATCTGACGACGATAAACTGCTTAATGGTGGGGCTCCGAAAAAGACGACTTCACTGAATAGGACGAACAAAATATAAATATTGTAGTGGCCTCCAGTTCAACTTTCATGTACAACTGCGGAAAACGAAGTGTCGGAAGAGCTGCCCCAAGTGGCCTGTGGCTTACCCATTTCTAAGTGACAAAGAGCTCTGATAGCTGCAATTTTCCCCCAAGGTGTTCCACAGAACAGAAGGCGACATTTTCCCTGGTTGATCGGGTCCTATCGTCGACAAACGGTATTTTAGAGAAATATGATTTCAATAAGGAAACCTTTGAAAAAATTTCTGACGAAGGCAAGGACTTCCAAATGGCACAGTGGGTTTGTCTGCTTTATGTCCACTTCTGCGATTATGCCTGTAGTCTTAATTTTGCTATGAATTCAGCTAAGCTGAATCAAAACGCAAATACTTTAGTTGAGAGAAAAGACTGAATTAATTATGAAACGCATTCTTGAAATCGATAAGAATTGTCTCATTTATAATTAAAAAAAACAACGCAATTTAGCTATAAGGGAGAATTTCCTACCTATTTCCAGAGCATTAAAGCTTCCATTCATTGTGAAGTCATGTGGATGTATTAAAATTGTTCCTTTTTTTAATTTAAGAAAAAGACTTACAGCGGCCCAAGCACTACAGCATCCGTGGCTGAAAAAATCCGCACAGACAACTGAGCTCGCTGAAATGAACACAAAACTTGATACATAATCCGCAAAAGATGGATAAATGCTGTTAATACAATCGTAGCCCTGCAAAGAATGGGTGGGTGCTAAGTTCGATTGGAGTTTAGTTTAAAACTGTGTTGTTCCGTTTAATAAAAATTTCTTTTTTCACTATGAGTTTATAACTGACCATAACCAAGAATCGATAGCCAGCACAAGAGAATATATTTCCTTTTAAAAATTATTATTTCCTTTATTATTTGAATGAATTATGAAGAAAAGACAGTGCCAGTGCCTCGTGACATTTGTTTTACTACAGAACAACAGCAACTATATATGTAGTTCGATTGCTTCTATTCTTTAGTTGGCTCTAAAACGAATTATGAAGAAGCAAACATTTTGTAATAAGTTGCGGAGTCAAATATGCCATGATGGTTCAATTCAGCGACTTTTTTTTAACTAAATTCACCAATCAATTGCATAAATTTAATTTCCAGATACTGGTTGATTTGGGGTGAAGAGAAGTAGAATAAACTGCCCAAAACAAGGTTAGCTGGAAGGTTTGTATAAATGCTTTAACTTGAGCTTCCTAGAATTTAACATTAAATTACAACAAATGATTTTCAAAAAATCCACATCTCCCTAGCCATAAAATCAAGGAAATTACCACGATTTCCAATAACTTACAACAAATTAAAGTTTATTCGTATAAAATATATATCATAAATTTAGCACATTAAAGGTACATACAAACATTAATCTAAGAAGTTTTCTTTCTGTTCAACATTTCACCAATTTTTTTCACGGCATCCTGTTCATTAAGAAGTTCCATAGCAGAGACAATTTCTTGTGTGTTTATCTTAGACACCTGCACAAAAACAAATGTACATGTAAACAAATTTAAAAGTTACACACATTTAAATTATACTTACATTTAAATAGTTCAACATCTTCCGCGATGGACTATCTTTCGTCTTCCATATATCAATGAATGAATCAAATTTGAAAATTTTTGCCAGCTTCCGCCATTTGTTGTCCTTATCGAATATTACTGTAAGCTGGTCGATGCATTCGTCATCTAGTAGAGATCCTGATTTGTCGTTGTCTTCCATGCTAAATTCATCGATTTGCAAGGGCCTAGCATCCTCCTCCTCGGAGCTCTCATCCGTATTTGATGTCTTTGGTGTAACTGCTATGTCCTGCAGGAAAAAAAATTATTGAACATTTTCATGAGAACTGTGAGAATAAGCTATTTCGGTAGTTGTGTCATAAAGATATTGCTTACACTATTTTCATAATAAAGGACATTATCTTACCATTGGAGTATCGTGGGAAGCACTGCTTCCACTGCTACTTGGGCCTGAAGTAGCCCCATGCTCAAGGAGGAGTTGAACAACTGCTTTAGCCTCGCTTCCCATTGAATAGGCCAATCCAAGCGCCGTAAAACCGGATGTATTCGGCTCATTAATATTCACATTTGTGTTTTCAAGCAAATACTGGACAATACTTTTCTCGTTCTGTAAAAAGTAAACAAAATTTATGTCTAACTGCTGAAGCAGAAAATATACGAAAACAAACCTGTTCAACAGCTAAATGTAAGACATTATTGCCGTTCTTTGATATACTGATTTTTGTAGAAGCTTCACCAATTTCCAGCAGCTTTTTCACTAATGAAAGATTTCTTTTTCGAAAACGATGATGAATATGTTAAAATAATTTAATATTTCTCACAGTCGCAAGGGTCTTACTTAACAGCAAGGTGAAGAGGAGTCAAGCCATCGTCATTCGCCAAATCGATTTGAAGTGGCTGACTTTTTTTTGTATAGTTGGTTTTATCAATAATTTTTGAGGCGCACATAAGCATACCTTCTTCCACAGCGACGTGTAGAGCTGTGTTGCCATTGTGGTCCTGAATGTTTGGGTTTGTTCCTAGAAGGCATAATTTTATAATTGTGATAAAAAACAACAGTGGTCATGCACCACAACTTACCTAAATTAATCAACGGCCTAATGTACTCCGGCCTGTCGAATACACAAGCTATGTGTAAACAGGTCTGCCTTTTCTCATTGTGGTGCTGAAGTACTTCGTAAATCTCCAACCTATCGATCAGTTGAAGAAGCTTAACCATCACGTTGTTGTCGCCTTCTCTTATTACGTCATGAAGGAGACTAAATTAAATTCAAGAAAGACTTAAATTAGTAAAGGGCTTTTTATATATTGAATGGTAATATTACAAACAGCAAAAAAACCGCCGAATAACACAATAACTAAAAATTGTCTCCTTCTTTCTACTTACTTGCAATTGTGCTGTGACTTTGCTATTTGGAAAATATGCAAAATATCAGCACTCGTTTTTCCAATATCCAGCTTTTCGCTCCTTCTAACAGTAGAGCGAATTTTGTTAAAATAAGAGTGATAGGTTGAATCCATTGATTCTTTAAGTCCGTAGAACTGCCCGGACCTCATCATCGTTGAATCACCTATTTGTGGCTGTATTTGGGGACCAGCCATCTGTGCTTGCATTTGCAGTAACTCGGAGGAATTATGATGTACATTTAATTTTGTTAACTTTTTCGAGTTCAATTTCATTGACACCTTAGAAGATGCACCATCTTTTTCCAGCTTCCCCCCACTGTCCATTTCCAAATAGGAGTTATCGAATAATTTAAACAATTCTATAGAAGTGATTGTATTAGAATAAATAAAAATATTTTAGCGCCAAAATTCTCACCATCTGAATTTTCTAAAACCTTTTGATCAAGATTGCCTAAAAATTCATCGATAACATCACTTTTATTTGGAAATCCCTGTGAATTGCTGGCCTGAGGGCTGTTTTTAATAACAGACATAACGGTTTCTGGAATATTTCCTGAGCTTAATCCTGAAGAATTTGTACGAGCTCTTTTCCTTGATGTTGTAAATTCTCTTGGCTTATATCGGAAAGGAACTGGTTCACTAACATCACCATCTGTTGGTCTAAGGAGCTGAATAAATACATCCACCTAATAAAAATCACACAGTTACAAATCCGATAAATTAAAAAAAAATTAAGCGAGCTTACATGTTTGTCTATATCTTTATTCGTATAGGGCGGAGTTCGTAACGCAATCGCATACTGGTGGTGGACATCAGCCTCAGAAAAAAGGCCCCAATCAGTCCAAACCACTTCGCCATCCTCGTCCACCTCATAGAACTTTACTTTAATATTTTCTGTAGAAATTGAAGAAAAATTATCATAATATACTCAACAAACCCGCATGCAAATTTACTTTTTCCAACTTTTTCCACAAGGAGTATCAAATCGTCTCCACCAGCAGCACTGCTTACGGCTGCACTAAGGCGGGAGATTTTAAGCTCCCCCGTTAAGGCACTTTCTGAAAACATAATTGTGTTAGCGCCAGAATATTACCCTTAATTATAATGAGAAACTTACTCATATTGTTTATACACCTAGAGAACACTGGTCCACACAGGAACGACCAGGATTCGTCCGGGTTGATTGCATATGCAGTAAATGCCAGACGAACTTGATTTAAGTTCATTGCCTTGGCCTCTTTCTCCGCTTTTATTTTAATCTACCAGAAGATACGAAATAAATAATTTATTTCGGTTCTGTATAACAACAGAAATGTAATATTTGAGATCTTGAACCGATTTGTTATAGCTGAATTGCTTGCAACTCTTGCCGAATCCTTATTTATTATACAGTAATGATCTAATGAAAAGTGCCGATTGAGTCGCCCGCAATTGTGATTTCATCTTTAATGTTAATTGCCGTTTTTAGCTTAACATATTACCGTTAATTATAGTTATTCAGCAACTTGTATATAGCTTCTCATTGAACAGCAATGAAATCTTAACCCGATTTCTTGTGACAGAATTTTGTGTAAGGATTATCGTAAACAGTTTCACGATTTTAGCGCATATTTTCATACTCTAATCTAAAGACTTACAGTGATTTCTTCAAGTGGTGTGGACGTCCGCGGTGTGAGCGGACGTCCCTCTTCAAACTGCTTCTCCCAAATTTTCTTAGCTACTAACTCTTCAACGATATGCTTCTTTGCAGTATGAATTATTCCCATCCCTTGAAAACTATAAAAACAGATTTTAAGTTAATCAAAAGAGTCTCAAAATTATAATCAATTAATACTCACACTGCCCTGTATCCATCCTCCTTCGATACCCTCAGATCGTGCGGATCACAAACATCAATGGCGTTGTGCCGAACCACCAATTTATGGGTATGCGGTGATGATACCAAGGTATCACTGGTTTCATAAAGACTGCACCGAATAACAGCCCTTTCCTCATATCCCTTCAACTCAACTGTTGGAAAAGTTTTCTTTGACTTGCCATTAGATGAACCCATCAAAGACCCACGTGTTCTGTGCATTTCAGTTTTGTAACGAAAACGAAACTTTTCCACTGGTTCCTCCAGGATAACTAGTTTCGATCCCTCTCCCGTCACCATTGCTAAAGTTGCAAAATAAGGTTTAGGTAAATTTAAATTAATTAAGGAAGTCTAACTTACGTTGATTCAAAAACATGTTCCTTTGAAAGCCAATTTGCCCAGTTGGTTGTTCTGAAAAGGTTGTGATTCGTCTTAATCTTCTACCCTGCGATATCTCAGAAGACTTATGAAACTGTCTGAAAGTAACAGAAATAGTAAAAGAAATTAATCACTCCTTTTCGGCAACGGCCTTACTCTGGAAAATGAGACGATATGAGACGAATTAATAAAAGTGATAAAAGATAAATTTAATAACGGTTGAGACGCACAAACACGTTCACAAATCAAATCTTCTTCTTGACGTGATAACGGCTTATAAATCGATGAACGGCTGCACGCACGAAAAAGCATGACTCATTGTCACGTTCCGCCTGAGCCGAGCGTGCAAGCGAGAGCGCGGAACAAGCGATAGAGAGGCACGATCGGCCTAAGCGTTTTGAATAGAATCTCACGTAATTTGTCCTGTTGGTTTATAGTGGAATATTATTTCCAATTAGAATAACTGTTATAAAGTTCGTGTATGCTTCTATTTGTATGCACATGTGGCGACAAAATTAATAACATCTATCATCAATTTAGTCTTCTTCGATATAGTGGAATATTATTAGTCACAAAGTAGGTTTTATCTAATTAGAAAATAAGAAAAATGTCTATAAAGTATTTTCTTGGTATTTTCTTTGTAGGAGAAATCGTTTGTAACATATTACGGCGTAAAATTACATTAGTTAGTCAAAGCTCATGTGATAGGCTATTTTGATAGATTGGTTTTTGTAAATTGCGAAACTAGAAAAGAAAATGATCTACCACCGATTTAAAAAAAAAAAAAAAAGAAGTGAAGTGAAAAGTTAATGTGGTTTCCACAACCATCGATTTGACTTTTTCAAGGCACATTACACTTGAAACACTCCGCTTGATTTCCTACTTTTCCTATCATCGTCCTATCCTTAACAGAATAACGCAGATTGGAGGATCTTAAATATCACACATGTATATAAGTTGTAAATAAATTGTTAATAGCACATTGCTACTTGTAATTAATCTGTATAATTTAAGTAAAAAAATATTTCAATTAACGAGTGCAAATAAATGTTAATTTATCGAAAAAATTGTAATTTTCAATTAACTCACGTAAAATTATCGTCCGTAAACCACAGACATACATACAAATGGATCGCTCGATCTCCTGTCTCGCGTGGCCGCCAATTTGACAACCGAGTGCCTCAGTGCGACGAGATGAGATATATAAAAATTTATATAGCGCTGTCTTTTTTTATCACATTACAAGGATAGGCCGATTCCGCGGATTTTTTGAGTGCGGAATTGCTGAATGCTGACAAAAATATTTGAATTTAAATATTTGTTGAACAAAAGTTTTAAAAATATGTACTTTAAATTGAATTAATGGAAATAAAAATCATTATTAATGCCACAAATAAATAAATAAAATTTTTTCCCTGCCAGATTACCAATATTTTCAAAGATTTGTGATAATTAAATTTTAAGTTATAAAACCGATGTACCATATATTTGTTAATAAACATAAACAACTGAACATATACTGTGTTTTAATTAAAGAATTTGCAAATAAAAGCTATTTATAGCAAACGTTTAAATTTAGGATGTGACAGCGCCTATTTTATGTAATTGGCCCGCCAAATTTAAAGGATTCCAGGAATTGTTGATACACTTGACTGAAAGCGAAGAGCAAAATCAGAAAGTTGTAATTCGATTTGTTGAGAATTCTTTAAATTGTGACGGTAGATTTGGAATTGATATTCTAAAATTATTTTAAGGCGTTTAACTTGGTATTTCGAGTGCAGTGTTTTGTTAGGTGTAAAAGCATACGAAAATCGGTAAGTTTCTAAAATCTATTGGTACAATTGCAAATGATTTTATTACTTAAATTGATTTTATTATAGAGTTAAATAAAGGCGTAAAAAATGGATAATTGTATCGTGCCAGGATGCCCTAATGTGCAACAGAATAGAACATCAGGACAGTTCTTTAGGTAAGTTACTTATTACACAGGGGAACAAATGAATTTTTATTTTTGCGACAAAACACGTGATAGGTCATTTCTAGAGCACTTTTTCTATAGATTATGAATCTTAATCTAAAAATATGAAATATCAGTAATATCTATAGATCTTTTTGAACTGTTTGGTGACCAAGTTTTTCGTGGGCGGGCGCTTGTTATGGTTTTTATTCACCTTTTTCTGTATGAAATAATTGGTTTATAGGAAAATATATTTTTCAAGGAATATTTCGACAAATTTTAAACTTTTAAGAGTTTTATGTTATAACTTAACTAAAGCGAATTGAGTATTTTTATTTCCAAATTCATAATCTACGGAAAATATCCTATAGAACTGATGTGCTATTTGTTTGGCCGCAAATTTGTTGTTGACCTGTGTTATTCGTCTAACGATATACAATTAAACATATATTCATATATAAATCGAAGGTCCCTTCAGAAATCCCCTTGAAGGAATTATCCCAAATTTGATTGCACAGTCAGCCTCCTTTAACATTATTGTATATCGATTAACAAGATTTAAGGTAAACAATTTTGCTTAATATCATAAGTTTTTAAAACTCAGTTCAATTACTTCTTTATAGATTTCGATCTTTTGCAAGTGGAATGCATTTCAGCAGGCGGTTAAAATGGATTCGTGTTTACATCAGAGGTAGTGATTTAGCATATACATAGTACGCTTTAATCAACACAACTAATTTGTCTTTCTAATAGTGAAATGCGTACTTGCAAAACTTGGGATGAGTCGAAAAAGGCGTTAAAAGGACAAACGCAATGGAACCAGGCGGAACAAGCAGCATCCTAACTTGGTAAATGTTTTATTATATATATGTATATATTGATATTTTTTTCCTTTTCAATCCAGTTCCTTCCAGTGAGTGAAACCTTGTCGTGGTTGGAAGGCTTAAGGGATTCTTAAAATTCTGATCAATTTGGTTAATATGTTTTTTTAGCATAAGACAGATAAATTTTAAGAATCCCAACGAATATCACTCAGATAAAATAAACTAATACCCATGTTCTGCATTCCGAGTGAAATAAAATCGAAAAAACCTCACAACACTCCTTTTGAATTGAATTTCCTTAATAAAGTTCTTCAAGCTGTAACAAATTCATTTCAGTTACCTCTGATTTCAATTAGTTTTTTACAAAAACTACAAAATATTTCGATTGGATTTTTCTATCGAATTATTTTAACTACTTTGAACGAAAAAACTAATTGAAATCAAAGATAAGTGAAATGAATTTGTTAAAATCATAAGAATTTTATTACACAAATTCAATTCAAAAGGTGTTTTATAAGCTCTTCTCGATTTAATTTCACTCGGAATGAGGACTTGGGCGAAAATCAGATCTGGAATTAATGCCAGTAGTTTCTCTGAAATGCCTGGAATAAAACAAATTGATATATTAACACTTAATCGCACTGTCTCGCACTGATATTTCAATTAAACTTCCTGCAATAAACAAATTAGCAGTCATTTGACAGTTCTCCAGAGAATTGTCAGAGAAAATCTTTAGCGGCAATTCAGCCCGCTGACAAATCTTTGACATTATAGACAGTTAATTTTATGTCATTTCACGATTTGACAGTGCCTCAGTGCGAAAGAGAGGGAACAAAAATCGCAACTTCTGCTTATATAGGAAATCGTGTACGTGAGCGGTCCATTGTATTATACGTCAATGCCGTAAACCGACTTTCCAGACAACCACTTTTTTTAATTTGAATTTTAACAGTGTACTCAGAAGTCGGTCGGTTTATGCCTACACACGTGTTAGTGACTTGGCCTACTTCATTGTTTTATCAGGAAGTAGGCATTGGCTTATTTTGTTTTAATTTTGTATTAATATTGTGTGCTGTTTAGATAATTATTCCGAGTTTTGTGAAAGAAGCTAGCTAGATTATTCCCGGAATCCCTCCAACACAACAAAAGGGAGTGACGCGGCCCTGCACTTACGCGGGACCTCAGAGCGCAGTCTGCGCATTTTGCAATAGCAACCGCAATTAAGTCATTACTTTCTAGAAGGAATATTCGTTAGCTTTGAGCAGCATGGTGGAGCCATTGGATTTGACTGAGCAGGTAAAAAGGCTACTTTCTGCAAGGAAAATCGTTCTAAGCTAGTGATTACTTTTTGTACGCAGGATGAGCAGATGCTGCAGGCCAGGGATTACCAGGAGGAGATCCTGGAGAGGGCTTTGAAGCAAAATGTGATCATCTACATATCTGCCCACTGGAGCGGGCAAGACGTTCATTGCGGCGATGGCCATCAAGCGGATGTCCAAGGATTTAGCAAAGTAAGTTCAATGGTCGTTCTCCAGAGTCCGGGGGGTAGTCGTGCAAGTCATTCAGACGTAAGTTGAAACGACCTGAAATAGTTGAAGTGCATAAGGTTGTTTCGACTTACATCGAAATGACTTGCATGATTTTGATCAGACTCCCGGCCCTGGACTCGATCCCCAATTATGAGTGCCAAGCCTCGTGCAGAAATTATGGTTATAAAGAAGAATTAAGGGCCCTGTTCTAACTTTCGTACGAAACGAATGGAAGAGAGCTTACAAAATCCCTTTTTGAATCAAATTGCATAATAGAATTCCTAATTTTTAAAAAATCAATTTCAGTTACCTTTGACTTCAATTAATTCTTTCATTCAAAGTGGATAAAATAATTCGGTAGAAAAATCCAGTCAAATTATTTTGACATTATATGCGGAAAAACTAATAGTAATCAAAGGCATCTAAAATGAATATGTTAGAATTTAGAAACCTTTTTAAGAAATTTGTATCCAAAAAGAGCTTTTGTAAGCTCTCTTCAATTTCGTACGAAAATTAGAACAGGGCACTAAGTGTCCACACCATTGAATCATGTAACGCTCCTCGAAACTGAGGATCTATGGACATAATTCGCATAGAGGAAAATATACATATGACTAGCTGAGTAATCCACCGGGGCATCAAAAATACTACTTAATTTAAGTTTATTTTGGATTAAATACCAAAGAAATACAAATTATTCAATTAAAATGATATGATCAGAAAATTATTTTGGGTGAAATTTTATTAAATGAAATTCCACCACAGGATTTTGGATTATTGTTTTTGCAAATTAATTCAAAATTAGGTTTTACCGATTTCTTGTTTTTTGTTTTTTTCTTATTACATATTTCGAAAACGGTTAAAGATAAAAATTTGGTTTTGGATTCCAAAAGGATACTTGGGGTTATATCACTCATGATTTTATATATCTTATGTACATTCAAAATGGTTACAATGATCAATTACAAAATCTGGAAAAAACTTATGTTCCGGTAAATTTTTGGCTGAATTCTTTACAGATTTTACGTTTAATCAATCTGAAAGTACCCTAAAAATTTTAAAGGGAATTTTCTTTTCAAGGACAAAACAAAAATATTTTTAATTTCAAAATTACACTTAAAATTGTAGGAAAGTACACAATCTCCTTGTCCTTGAAGATATTGAGGAAATTTTGAGGAAAATCACACAAGACTGACTACACTAGTTTTATAAAGGGTATTTTGTTCATTCCAAGGTCAGCGGGAGGATAGATTATGGTACTGCAAATTTATTATATATATAAATGATAATAATATGAAAGTCCCAGTATAGGAAAAATTTTGAAGTTTAATTTGTAAACATAATAAAAATGATATACAAAACAAATGTATGTAATACTAATACTAAATTGAATAAATTTAAATTTTTCAGGCCATTAACGAGTTTAAGAGAGGCGATGCAAATTTCTTAATTGCTTCAAGTGTTCTCGAGGAAGGTATCGACGTTCAAAGTTGTAACTACGTCATAAGATATGATCGCGTTGAAAATTTCCGCAGCTACATACAAACAAAAGGCAGAGCACGAAGTAGGGAGAGTGAATTCGCAATGTTGGTAGAAATGAACGATCATGCAAAAGTTATAAAGAGGATCACAAAGTATCGACAAATAGAAGAAGAGTTAAGAAAGGTTTTAATTGAGAAGGCGATTGACAGAAAGAAGCCCTTAACCGAAGATATATTAAAACAATTCCCAGTTAATGTGCCACCATTGAGGACATCAAAAGGAGCAATACTTGAAGCACATGCAGCATTGAATTTGCTTAATCGATACTGTATGTCACTTCCAGGAGATTGTTTTACATTGTTTAAACCTAAATGGGAGAAAACTGAATATGTTCAAACGAATTTTACGAACATAGTGGCAAAAGTTACATTGCCTCCACAATCAACCATTAAGGAACCCATTTCGGTAAGTGTTTACTTCTCAATTTAGACATGCAAATTTATAATTCACTGAATTTTAGAGCCTTCCAATGCGAAGCGTTTATCTTGCGAAGGCACATGCTGCCTTTATGGCTTGCGTACAGCTGTATCACAATGGTGAATTAAATGATCATCTCTTGCCAATAACACCAAAAATTAGCAATGAAATAACGGATAATTTGTACTTTCAGCATTGGCAGGAATTTCCTGAAGGTAAGTTAAGTTAAACACAATACATAGAATACAGTTCAAAGCAGAGCTGAGTTGTACCAATTTTGGTAGTGCGAAAAATAACGATGCTCTCGTTAATTGATTTCCGATCTTGTGAAAAGGATAGATAAGGCAAGCTTCGGCCAAGAACTAACACAATCCTACTGTATTCTTGCCGTTTTCTTAAGAACATTAGTTATTTTTGAGAAAAGATTATGGGCCCTGGGATCCTATTGTTGAATCCGTTCGAATCGGATCGAAAAGAGCTTACAAAACACCGAAATGAATTTATTTAAATATTAGGAACATTCGCCCATGTTCTGTATTCCGAGCGAAATGAAATTGAAAAGAGCTTGTAAAGTTCCTTTTGATTTGAAATTCCTTAGTAAAGTTCCTGAAATGTTCATAAAATCATATCAGTAACCATTGAGTTTAATTAATTTTTTCATTAAAAGTGTTAAAATAATTCGATTAGAAAAATGCAATCGAAATATTTCGAAATATTTTGTGGAAAAACTAATTTAAACCAAAGGTGACTGAAATGAATTTATTACAATTTTAAATATTTTATTAAGGAAATTCGATTCAAAAGGAGCTTTCTAAGCTCTTTTCGACTTAATTTCACTCCGAATACAGAATATGGGTGCTTATTAAGGAATTTCAATTTAAAAGGTGCTTTTGTAAGCTCTTTTTGATTCGATTCGAACAGATTCAAGAATAGTGCCCCTGTTCTTATTTTCGTGCGAAATGAAAAGTTCGTGTAGGCATTCAGCAGAGAACGAAATAGGTTTTCGGAATCAATTTGGAAATACCATTTCCTGTGTCAAGGAAGCTTTTTTCTTATATTTTTAAATTTTTACACTTCGTCTCCAGCGGCGAAAGAGTGCAGACGTGCCTTAAGTGAGTGAAAATAGATAATTAAAATGTTCAAATTGAAATAGGAAAGACAAAAGAAGAAGTAAAAGTGAATTATTACAAGAGTGTAGTTTTATGAAAAAAAACTGATAGTGTTCGATATTAGTGAAAAATAAAAAGGAAGGGGAGTGATGTCTTCTTGGTGGTGTCCTCCGTCAAAATTCAGAGATTCAAAGAAGTGGTTTGGAGCATTTCATTCCGGAATTAGGAGCGTATTTAAATAATTAAGAAATTAAATTCAAAGGGACTAGTGATTTGGAATTGTCCAAATTCGAAGTCTAACAACCTCGCGCTACAACGGTAAACAAATCACCGTTAACTTTACGGTCAGTGTGATGTTCATCCTAGATGTCTACTTTGGATAGGAAAATGAAAATTGCTACAGCGAACTCGTTAAAGAAAAGGTTTAATTTTTGTTTAATAAAGAGATAAATATAATATAAAATTGGATAAATAAAAAAACGTTATCACGGTGTAACAGCACTGCTCAAATGATAACGGTTCGTCTTAAGATGAGCTGACAAAGGTGATAATATTGACGAAGGATCGCGCACCAGAGTGTTAGGTCTGATGAGGGTAACATAAATATGTGATTAAAATAATTAATGAGGAATAAATTCTGAAAATAAAGAGGAACTATAAAACTGAAAAAAGATAAAAGCATCTCAAATCTGATTGTATTTGGTTTTTTGATAAGGAAAAAGTACATTACCGGTCATAACTTAAAGTCATCATGATTGAATTTGAGGGTGTAGAGAAGATAAGCGTAAAGTTAAAGGAGGAGTTATTTCTGAAAGAAAGTATAAAGAGATAGTATGACTATTCAGTAATTAATAGAAGATATAAAAAGCTTCAAAAATATATATAGTTTGAGGAACCGTTAAAAAAAAATATTGTGCCTCCAAAAAATGGTGTTTGCTGCGTTCGAAGATTCAAGTCATGGACAGGATTTACAAATAATAATTTTGCTACCGAAGTACCGAGGGATGGATAAAAGAAAAAAATATACCGGACAGATCGTAATTGAGAAAATATAGGCCTTACTCCTGAAAACGAAACGAAACGAAAATGATGAAGCGCGATGCAAATGCCACCTAGGAAATCAAGAATCGCCTAGTTTTCGTTTCTGAGACGATTGCACTTTCGTGATCGTCTTTCGTCTACACGTTTGTTAATGTGACATTTAAAAAAAAAGGATAAAAGTTAGCTTATGCTTAAAATATAAGTTTGAATTATTAAAATGTAAATTGAATTGTTTATTAACATAATTTGTTAATATTTAGATCAAAAATAGCTTTCTTAAGGGGGATAGCCACTGTGACGGTCGAAAAAATGAGTGATTTTCAAAAATTTTTTTGACCGGGTAAATAAAGGAATTTTTGGATCGTGTGTTTTTGATTTTATTAAGTACACATCCAATAATGTTTCCACAAATTTTTATTAAAAAATAATAAATAGTTTTAACAATGTAAACGATGCCGTAGAGCTTGAAAAAAACTTCTCTCTCCATCATGGTCGCATCGATTTTTCAAAAGCCGGTAATGTGAGAACAAAAAACAAAAATTTATTATAATCTGTATGAATGTAGTTATCGTTGTACGTAGCCGTTTTGTTTTATTTAGATTTTTCACAAAATGGCGACCGATTGAAAATATTTTCATTTTTTCGACCGTTTTTTTTGTTTTCAAACATTTTAAAAAATAGTAAAAACCCAAATTTTCCAAATCGGCTACGCTTAACCTTAGCCACTACTAAGATGAACAAAACAAAAAATAAAAAATTAAAAATCGGTTAAAAATTGTCCGAGTTATCGATGCGACCAGTTTGAAAAAAGTCGTTTCGAGAAAAACGCGTTTAAAGTTTTTAGTCCATTTCTCTCGCAATGAAATCATGTATCTTTTAAAATTTTCATACCAATATTAAACTATCGAGCCCTGGACCTTTTGATCTCAATTTTGTACACATGTTTTTGAATATATTATAATAACTTTGATTTAGAACAAAAAAAAAATTTTTTTTTTTTGACTCATCACAGCGGCTATCCCCCTTAATCCCCATAGCTTCTTAATCTTCACTCTCTTCGTCCGAACTAATTAAAAGCCACACATTCAACATCTTTATTTATCAAATTTTATGTACTTAAAAACAATTTCAGACTTGACCGATGAAAAATTAAACTATGAAAAGTCGTTAAATTATTGAAGGTTTGTGCTGTCAATGTTGATTGTTCTGACTATATTTATGAGTCCGTATGACAACACTATAGCCATCTTATAATCGTTTAGAGTAGGGAATTTGCTTTCGTTTCGTCTCGTTTTCAGGAATAAGGCCCCAGCTATGACGGTAAGCTGTGCATTCTGGTAGCCATAACGGAAAGTGTTGGAAGGCATAGACGAACTGTGTATCTAAAAGTAACAGTAGAAATCAAATAATTAAGTGTGCAAAATTAGAGAAAACGGATTAATATAGAAGAAACGAAAGAAAAACAAATACTGGGCAAATCTTAGTGATAAAGCCTAATGTGAACTAATCATACGAGTTTACCGGACATAGCTTGAGAAGGCAAATGTGAAAACTTTTATAATGATCCAGACGGAACCTGTGAACTAAATGTAGTGACAGTCATGTGTTTGAAGTGAATGTGATTAAAAGGGTCAATTTGAGAAAGGTATTTGCCCCTCCCCCCAAAAACTTCTTATAATTTGATTGGAGACAAACTAGTCGTTGGTCAATTTGACCCAAGTTGTCGTGACCACAAAGTCACCCTTGTGTGACGGACATCGTGGCAAATTAAAACTCAACAACAACAATATAAATTTTATAATTAAGTGATTGATTGCGCTGGATTATACATCTTTTATACATATTTATATGCTCAAATGGAGAAAGAAGAGCAAGAAAGGTATAACTATAGCCATTTAAGAAGATGTCGCCGATAAAGGGATAAAGTGCAATCCTATGGAACTTCCGTCTTCATTGTTGGGGATTTTCAGGGTCACTGATTTCAAATTGACTGTCAAAATTTACGAATTCAAGATGGCAAACTGTCAAATGTTATGCGATTTCCACTAAAATTGGTATTTGGAGGTTTTTGGGATCGCAAAAGAAAACTTTCGATTTATCATTTGAAACGACAAATGCTTACTTGTCGCCGTTAATAAATCAAAAAAGGTATTTATCTTTAATTTGTTTATTTTGGCAGTCGGTTTGAAATCAGCGACTCTGACAACCCCGAAATACCAATTTTGGTGGACATCGCATGATAATTAGAACTGGCAGATTTTGCAGAATGAACTGCATTTACAAATTGGTGAGAAAAGAAGAATAAATAAATAGTGGTTAACTAGTAACGGAAACAAAACATTGAGAAATAACTCTTAATATTGATGGGAATTATAAAAGTTGCTCCATAATTCTTATCCGATAACCAGTAAAAATAAATTGTAAAAAAATAATCAAACAAATTCATTAGTAAACGGAGAATTTCCGAATTGTGCGCTATACGAGAATCGCGTTATATGAAAAAAATTGTCGCAAAATTTTTAGCGCGTTGTAGGAATTCGCGTTATACGGGAGTCTACTGTATGTACATTATATTGTATACATATAGCCAGCTGAGTAATCCGGTGTATTTTAAGCAGTATTTAGATAACAACTTTTTACATGCTCAAGTTTAATACTTCATGCAGCTTAGGAGTGTTACTAAAATGTGTGAATGTGATATTGAACCATAGTCCAAAATTCATTTTGTTACCACGGTCCATATCTAAAGAGTTTTTCATGTCCTCTTTACTTATGCGTTTTTCTTGTTAAGAACCGCCATTTGTGTTTTCATTTCAATCAATGATACTTACTGAAAAATTGTTTTTTCCTAACATCCTTTGTTTTATTCTTTCATAAACTAACATGTTTGGAAATTTTGATTTCTAACGATTTAACTTCCATTTGGTCACTGTAGGGGTCCTTAAAAAAGAGTTTTGGGAAAAAGGCTGTGTAAAATCGGAAAAATTAAAGAAATTTGATATTAAGAAAAAGTGGTCACCCTATTTAAACAAATGTTTAACAGGTTAATTTTACATAAGTAAGTGTGTTATAATCAGCCTTTAACAAATATTAAGCAATAAATATTGGATTTTAACTATTGTATCCCGTAATTCTTGTAAATACAATAATAAAATTATCCCTTATTTCTTTTCAGACAATCCCAAAAAGGCTGGAACCAAAAAAAATAAACGTATCTATGACATGGTTTACCCATCAGAACTTTCTTCAGCTATGCCCGAAGTTGGAAAGGAGTTTTTCTTCTACACTATCGACGTTCAGCCAGATTTTGAAGTCGATGAAGAAAATGCGTATGTAAAGAAACTTCTCCAAATGCCGACACAATATGCGATCGCGACAAAGAAACATTTACCAAAACTGGCAGCAATGCCATTATTTATGACTCAAGGAAAGCTGAAAGCCCAAATAGCACATACCCCAAAATTAGCTAAAATTATTACCAGTGAAGAGTTGAAAAAATTAACAAGATTTCATGTTATGTTATTCCGGAACATATTGCACTCATGGAAGAACTATTTGGCCTTGAATACACGGGATGAAGAGAATTCGTTTCTCATCGTTCCTACAACAAATGGCGCCGATATTGATTGGAATTTAATTGGGAAATTCCAAAATATGACTAGCTCTCGTGAAGTGTCTGAAATTCAGCGTAGTCGCATGAAATATGAACCAGAAGATTATGAGAATACCCTGATTAGCAGCTGGTATAGCTCTGACGACCAAGTACGATATGGAGTAATCCGATGTCGTCTTGATCGAACTCCTCTCAGCCCCTTTCCGAACTGTGTCTCTCCCTCATTTGCTGCATACTTTAAGGATAACTACAAGGTCTCTGTTATGAAAAATGGTCAGTTCTTGATCGAAGCACAGCCGTTTTCTTCGCGGATGAATTTTATTGTCCCTGGCACTGGAGAAGATGGAAAAAAGAAGAAACCAAGAAAGATGCTTAACATATTGTTAATTCCTGAATTATGTCATAATTTTAAATATCCCGCTGACATGTGGCTAAAGGCTCTATTCTTGCCTACTATTTTGCATAGAGTGCACTACATGCTTCTAGCCGAAAAATTAAGAACTGATTTCAATGCGTTTCTGAATTTCAATTTTCCTAACTATTCACCAGCGGATTTGACTGTAGACACGGCCCTTAAACGGTTAGATAACATGAAAATTTTGAAGGATGTACAAGCCCCACTTTTTCCAGATCCAAAAGATACTAAACCGAAACTAATAGAAGAGGTTAAATCGTTCCTAGACCAGAACATGTATCACTGGAAAGAATATGAAGAGCCTTGTCAAGTAGATAAACATATGGATCAAGTATACAAAATAGAACTTGATTACTATCATCAGTTAATTACTAAGACGAATGATATGTCTCTCATTGATAATGACCAGTCTCGGCCTGCAATTACAATGAATCCTGAAAATCGTCCAGCCATCTGTGATGTTCTCTCTGACGAGAAATTGGCTATTAAGATTTTGGACATTTCTGCCGAAACCATGCGAAGTCCGGAACAATGGGAAATTTTAAGTGCCATTACGGCAGCTTCTGCTAATAATGTATTTAATAGTGAACGTATAGAGCTGCTGGAAGATTCATTCCTTAAGTTTAGTATTTCTTTATTTTTACTTAATAAGCATCCGACATGGAATGAGGGAATCTTGACTGAAGTGAAGAGACGCTTAGTCGGTAATCGTAACTTGTTATACCATTCCACAAAACTAAAATTACCCGGAACTTTGAACGTGAGCTCATTTAAGCCTAGAGATGATTGGCAGCCACCGCTTTTTGCAGTTCCAAAAACCGTAAAGAGCATCTTAATCCGAGAAGACAGTAATCCAAGAGTACTCCTTGAACTTAAAATGGATCCAGAAGAAATTGAAAGTGGAGTTTGCAAACAGCAAACTTTGGCTAATTTCCAAACATACTTTAGAGTTGAAGATAGCCTTCATACACTGGAAAGCGAAATGCATTCTTTGATTGGACGTACCATTGTCTCAGATAAAACTTGTGCTGATAGCATGGAGGCTCTTTTGGGTGTGTGCGTTAAAAGTTATGGTATCCACAAAGCATTTCTCATTCTAAATTTCATGGGAATAATTAATTCAACTGAAAAACTTGAACATTTTCTAGACTTAGACATGGGAAATCCACGATTAAAGCCCTCCGTTACTGATGCAGAAATTAATGCACTTTTGACCAACTGTGATGAATTGGAGAAAAATATTGGCTAAAAATTTCGTGATGGTGCCTATCTTTTGCAAGCTTTGACTCACCCGTCTTATCCTACTAATCGATTGACTCAATCGATTAGTAGGATAAGACGGGTGAGTCAAAGCTTGCAAAAGATAGGCACGATCACGAAATTTGTAGCCAATATTTTTTTCCAATTCATCACAGTTGATCAAAAGTGCATTAATTTCTGCATCAGTAACGGAGGGCTTTAATCGTGGATTTCCCATGTCTAAGTCAAGAAAATGTTCAAGTTTTTCAGTTGAATTATCAACAATTGGCGTTTATAGGCGATGCTATCTTGGATTTCTTGGTATCTTGCTATATTTTCGAAAGATGCAAAAACATGGGACCTGGCGAATTGACCGATCTCCGATCAGCACTTGTGAACAACGTCACTTTGGCTTGCCTCTCTGTACGCTACAAGCTTCACCATTTTATGCTATCACAAAATGCTTCTCTATTGCAAGCTGTAAAAAAATTCACAGATTTTCGAAAAACACAGAAATTCAAAGTTACCGATCAATGTCGCATTCTCCTCTCTGAGGATGGTAAAGTACCACCAATGGCTGATATGATTGAAGTACCAAAGGCACTCGGCGATAGTTTTGAAGCAGTTATAGGCGCCGTATTTTTTGATTCAAAGAATGACTTAAAAAAGACATGGGCATTTATATACGGATCGATGTCCCAGGAGATTCAAGAGTTCATGGAGCATGTGCCTAAGCAGGTTGTTAGAATGCTTGAAGAATACAACGGAGCTTCACCGTCTTGGTCGGATCCGGTCATAGATGATGATGTTGTTATGGTGACATGCACATTCACCTGCCGAAACGAAATAAGAAAAGCTGATGGATATGGCCCAAACCGTGAAGCCGCAAATGCAGCTGCAGCTAAGCTTGCTCTACAATGTTTACAGCAATCTTAGTATATTTAAAAATGTTGAAATTTTGTTGATATATAATAAGTAATATTTTATTGTGAACTGCAATTATAGTTATTTTATAATAACTCGTCTCTTTACTCAACTTTATCAGAGAACTTATTTCAGAACACGACTCAATCGAATTGCTCATCGAGAACCACAGATCGGTATTTCACAACTCGATATCGAATTATCATTCGATCGAGAATTTTGTCGACAACTAAATGGCAATCGAGTACGCTTTGTGCGGTGGTGTTTTGAGTCTTTTACGGATTTATTAAGTGCCAAAACGTATAACTATTTTTATTTTTGGGTTTTCAGTTCATTAAAAAAAACAACTAGGGAAAATTTGTATAGCTTAAAAATGTCAACAATAACAATCAATATTTTCCAAAGATTAATAATAAATATTGTATTATACCCGAACAGTTTACCGCCAAAGCAAATTAAAGTTGTACAAACAACGGACACATATGCGCGTAAAGAAATTAAACATTTTAAATTATATTTATTGATTACTATTTACTAGAAAATAATTGCTTCAGAAAAATTGAAAAATTAAATAACTTAAAAGAGAGCTAGGATTAATTTCAGAGAAATTGTTGGATCTGCAAAGATCGAAACCTCTCCAGAGAATCCTTCTTCCATTCCCTAGCAGACCAGAATATGCTCTACACAACTGCACTGCAATTGCACGGGACATTTGAGAATATTTTAAACCGAAATTACACCTAAGCAAAAATAAGAGTTTAGACATGCTGCGAAATTAAGCTGAGTGAGATTTACTAGAATTGCACCCAAAGTAATTTTTTTTTTTAAATAGTTCATTAAATAAACGCAGCTATCGCTTTCACTTAAAACTATCGCGCAACACTATCCATTTTTTGGCAATTTCATAAATCGTTAACTGACATTAATTTTAACCTAAATGAAGTATGAATTTGGTTAGTAATAAAGCTTGCTGCATTTTGTTTTCAAAGCAAATTTTCAATGTTCCGTAGGGGAAGACCTTTGCGTACTCTCGATCGAGTCACAGAATATGAAAATGAAATCGAGTCGACAAACTAACTCGAATCGAGTTCACAATTGAGTCGAGTTCTGGAATAGACCTCCAGAACAAAAATATGTATATTTTCTCACTCTTTCGACTCTCTATTTGCAATATTAATTTTAATTTAAAATTTTCACACAGACTCATTTATGTACTATATAACATATAGCCTTTCTTTTGAAAATGGGACTGGAAAAATGTGCTCACTTAAATGCTTCTAAGATTTATAAGGACATCCCGTAATTCATAAACAGGACCCCCAAAAACCCCCGAATGCCAATTTTCATGGCAATCCCTTGAAATCTACAACTTTTGACCGAGATCTTGTGTCCACCATTTTGAAATTCGCGAAAAAGAATAGCCTATATGTTAAGTCGGGATATGTAGTGCCTCCACTTAAAAAATGAAAATAATCGGACCAAGAGTAAAGGCGTGATTAAGCAGCAAACATATTGGGTCCACCATTTTGAATTTCCAAATCTTGACAGCAGATTCGAAATGAGTAGCCTCCAGATACCCATAGCACTAATTTTCAATTGAATTCGTTGAAGGTCGAAAATTATTAGTCGCCATATTTGATGCGCCATCTTGAATTTTCAAATTTCGAGTGTAGATTCGATATCGGGACCTCCAAAAACTCCCAAATACCAATTTTCATGATAATCCCATGAAATTTGCAATTTTTGATCGCCATCTTGGGTCCGACATTTTGAAATCCGCGAATAAAAAGTAGCCTCTATGTTAAGTCGGTATATGTAATGCCTCCACTCAAAAAATTAAAATAATCGAACCTAGCGTTAAGGCATGATTAAGTAATAAACTTATTGGGTCCGCCATTTTGAATTTCCAAATTTTGATAATAGATTCGAAATTAGTGGCCTCAAAATACCCATAATACTAATTTTCAATTGAATTCGTTGAAGTTCAAAAATTTTGGGTCGCCATATTGGATCCGCCATTTTGAATTTCCAAATTTTGAGTGTAGATTTGCAATCAGGACCTCCAAAAACCCCCAAATACCAATTTTCATGGCAATCCCTTGAAATTTACAATGTTTGGCCGCCATCTTGGGTCCGCCATTTTGAAACTCATGAATAAAAAGTAGCCTATGTGTTAGGCCGGGATACGTAGTATCTTCACTCAAAAAATGAAAATAATCGGACCTAGCGTTTAGACGTGATTGAGCAACAAACAAACAAACAAACAAACTTTCGATTTTATATATATGTTTTGTATATATATAGGGATAGGGATATATAGGGATAAACAACGGACAATTTGAATTTTTTAAGGATAAATGATGGCCAGTTCCTTATTAATATGCCTGATGGTAAACATCAAATATTTTATTATGTACTTAAGAGTTTTACGCAAAAAATTGCAAATACCGGGAGATCTTCAAACTGTTTAAATATATGAGTCAAATTGCGAGGAGATATTGATGAAACAGTCAGATTTATGAATATGATCTACTGATGTATTATGTTTATAGCCACTGCTAATATTCGGCGAGAATACAACATCCATTTTAAATAAAAAATTGTTAATAAATGTTACTCCAAACAGAACTTGTTTTCACAGCCGGCAGATGCTTCTTCTTTTTCTGCGAGAACATACATAACCATGGCGTAGTTAACTACCAGTCGTTCAAAAATACTTCGTGGTTAAGCATAACTTTGTAGTTAAGTGGCTTCAATGAGCATAAATATGGCTTACCACGTCGTTAACTATAGTTTAGTTTGCTGAGCTGCTCTGGTCTACTTTCTGGTCACTAAAAATAAAAATAAATAGACCTATTGTTCTTGTTCTGCGTGACGTGAAGTCGCACACACGCAATTTGAAAACACTTCGTGGAGGAATACCCAAATTGCCTTTTACTATATCGCAAAATCGGTTAATCTTTAGAGCAATTTAATAACTTGGAGATTCTGAAGAGTGGAGTCACAATTCCACAACACTAAACAAATGTGCAAGTAAGCAAAAGAAAAGGAGGTGATTCACAGCTTTACTGCACTATTTGCTCAGAAATCTAAGTTATGTGATTGAGATCCAGAACCTTAGATCTGCAGGAGACATACGTTTACCATTATACAAAAAAAGAAAAAAGTAGAATGCAGAATAGCTTATTGTACAAAGGACTGCAGTTGTATAATGGACTTCCAAATGAATTGAAAATTATTTCCAATCTAAATGATTTTAAATGCGAATTGATCAATTATGTTAGAAATAATTTTATCTAAATAATATATGTTATTTTGTAAATAGTTTCTTTTTCTGAACTAATAAAGTACTAAATATTAAACAGTCGAATCACACTATCTTATCTAATCACCGCGGAATTTTACAAATTATATCGCAGGGACCAAATTGGAAAAGCTTGCTTCGCAAAAAATCTGTACTATTTACTGGCCACCTGAGAATTTTGGGGGCTCAGATAAGGTCTTCGAATCAGCTGACACTGCCAAAGTAGCCGCACCAGACGGATCTGGGTGATGTTTTGCGAAATGTTCACATTCGGACAATTATAATACCATAGTACACTTGATTTTCTTGGGTATCCAAATTCAGCAGTTAAATTGGGGACATCATTTTGCTGGCTCTGATTTCCCAGCCGTGTCACGGTTTTCCCTGAAAAATCTGACGACGATAAACTGCTTAATGGTGGGGCTCCGAAAAAGACGACTTCACTGAATAGGACGAACAAAATATAAATATTGTAGTGGCCTCGAGTTCAACTTTCATGTACAACTGCGGAAAACGAAGTGTCGGAAGAGCTGCCCCAAGTGGCCTGTGGCTTACCCATTTCTAAGTGACAAAGAGCTCTGATAGCTGCAATTTTCCCCCAAGGTGTTCCACAGAACAGAAGGCGACATTTTCCCTGGTTGATCGGGTCCTATCGTCGACAAACGGTATTTTAGAGAAATATGATTTCAATAAGGAAACCTTTGAAAAAATTTCTGACGAAGGCAAGGACTTCCAAATGGCACAGTGGGTTTGTCTGCTTTATGTCCACTTCTGCGATTATGCCTGTAGTCTTAATTTTGCTATGAATTCAGCTAAGCTGAATCAAAACGCAAATACTTTAGTTGAGAGAAAAGACTGAATTAATTATGAAACGCATTCTTGAAATCGATAAGAATTGTCTCATTTATAATTAAAAAAAACAACGCAATTTAGCTATAAGGGAGAATTTCCTACCTATTTCCAGAGCATTAAAGCTTCCATTCATTGTGAAGTCATGTGGATGTATTAAAATTGTTCCTTTTTTTAATTTAAGAAAAAGACTTACAGCGGCCCAAGCACTACAGCATCCGTGGCTGAAAAAATCCGCACAGACAACTGAGCTCGCTGAAATGAACACAAAACTTGATACGTAATCCGCAAAAGATGGATAAATGCTGTTAATACAATCGTAGCCCTGCAAAGAATGGGTGGGTGCTAAGTTCGATTGGAGTTTAGTTTAAAACTGTGTTGTTCCGTTTAATAAAAATTTCTTTTTTCACTATGAGTTTATAACTGACCATAACCAAGAATCGATAGCCAGCACAAGAGAATATATTTCCTTTTAAAAATTATTATTTCCTTTATTATTTGAATGAATTATGAAGAAAAGACAGTGCCAGTGCCTCGTGACATTTGTTTTACTACAGAACAACAGCAACTATATATGTAGTTCGATTGCTTCTATTCTTTAGTTGGCTCTAAAACGAATTATGAAGAAGCAAACATTTTGTAATAAGTTGCGGAGTCAAATATGCCATGATGGTTCAATTCAGCGACTTTTTTTTAACTAAATTCACCAATCAATTGCATAAATTTAATTTCCAGATACTGGTTGATTTGGGGTGAAGAGAAGTAGAATAAACTGCCCAAAACAAGGTTAGCTGGAAGGTTTGTATAAATGCTTTAACTTGAGCTTCCTAGAATTTAACATTAAATTACAACAAATGATTTTTAAAAAATCCACATCTCCCTAGCCATAAAATCAAGGAAATTACCACGATTTCCAATAACTTACAACAAATTAAAGTTTATTTGTATAAAATATATATCATAAATTTAGCACATTAAAGGTACATACAAACATTAATCTAAGAAGTTTTCTTTCTGTTCAACATTTCACCAATTTTATTCACGGCATCCTGTTCATTAAGAAGTTCCATAGCAGAGACAATTTCTTGTGTCTTTATCTTAGACACCTGCACAAAAACAAAAGTACATGTAAACAAATTTAAAAGTTACACACATTTAAATTATACTTACATTTAAATAGTTCAACATCTTCCGCGATGGACTATCTTTCGTCTTCCATATATCAATGAATGAATCAAATTTGAAAATTTTTGCCAGCTTCCGCCATTTGTTGTCCTTATTACTGTAAGCTGGTCGATGCATTCGTCATCTAGTAGAGATCCTGATTTGTCGTTGTCTTCCATGCTAAATTCATCGATTTGCAAGGGCCTATCATCCTCCTCCTCGGAGCTCTCATCCGTATTTGATGTCTTTGGTGTAACTGCTATGTCCTGCAGGAAAAAAAATTATTGAACATTTTCATGAGAACTGTGAGAATAAGCTATTTCGGTAGTTGTGTCATAAAGATATTGCTTACACTATTTTCATAATAAAGGACAATATCTTACCATTGGAGTATCTTTGGAAGCACTGCTTCCACTGCTACTTGGGCCTGAAGTAGCCCCATGCTCAAGGAGGAGTTGAACAATTGCTTTAGCCTCGCTTCCCATTGAATAGGCCAATCCAAGCGCCGTAAAACCGGATGTATTCGGCTCATTAATATTCACATTTGTGTTTTCAAGCAAATACTGGACAATACTTTTCTCGTTCTGTAAAAAGTAAACAAAATTTAAGTCTAACTGCTGAAGCAGAAAATATACGAAAACAAACCTGTTCAACAGCTAAATGTAAGACATTATTGCCGTTCTTTGATATACTGATTTTTGTAGAAGCTTCACCAATTTCCAGCAGCTTTTTCACTAATGAAAGATTTCTTTTTCTAAAACGATGATGAATATGTTAAAATAATTTAATATTTCTCACAGTCGCAAGGGTCTTACTTAACAGCAAGGTGAAGAGGAGTCAAGCCATCGTCATTCGCCAAATCGATTTGAAGTGGCTGACTTTTTTTTGTATAGTTGGTTTTGTCAATAATTTTTGAGGCGCACATAAGCATACCTTCTTCCACAGCGACGTGTAGAGCTGTGTTGCCATTGTGGTCCTGAATGTTTGGGTTTGTTCCTAGAAGGCATAATTTTATAATTGTGATAAAAAACAACAGTGGTCATGCACCACAACTTACCTAAATTAATCAACGGCCTAATGTACTCCGGCCTGTCGAATACACAAGCTATGTGTAAACAGGTCTGCCTTTTCTCATTGTGGTGCTGAAGTACTTCGTAAATCTCCAACCTATCGATCAGTTGAAGAAGCTTAACCATCACGTTGTTGTCGCCTTCTCTTATTACGTCATGAAGGAGACTAAATTAAATTCTAGAAAGACTTAAATTAGTAAAGGGCTTTTTATATATTGAATGGTAATATTACAAACAGCAAAAAAACCGCCGAATAACACAATAACTAAAAATTGACTCCTTCTTTCTACTTACTTGCAATTGTGCTGTGACTTTGCTATTTGGAAAATATCCAAAATATCAGCACTCGTTTTTCCAATATCCAGCTTTTCGCTCCTTCTAACAGTAGAGCGAATTTTGTTAAAATACGAGTGATAGGTTGAATCCATTGATTCTTTAAGTCCGTAGAACTGCCCGGACCTCATCATCGTTGAATCACCTATTTGTGGCTGTATTTGGGGACCAGCCATCTGTGCTTGCATTTGCAGTAACTCGGAGGAATTATGATGTACATTTAATTTTGTTAACTTTTTCGAGTTCAATTTCATTGACACCTTAGAAGATGCACCATCTTTTTCCAGCTTCCCCCCACTGTCCATTTCCAAATAGGAGTTATCGAATAATTTAAACAATTCTATAGAAGTGATTGTATTAGAATAAATAAAAATATTTTAGCGCCAAAATTCTCACCATCTGAATTTTCTAAAACCTTTTGATCAAGATTGCCTAAAAATTCATCGATAACATCACTTTTATTTGGAAATCCCTGTGAATTGCTGGCCTGAGGGCTGTTTTTAATAACAGACATAACGGTTTCTGGAATATTTCCTGAGCTTAATCCTGAAGAATTTGTACGAGCTCTTTTCCTTGATGTTGTAAATTCTCTTGGCTTATATCGGAAAGGAACTGGTTCACTAACATCACCATCTGTTGGTCTAAGGAGCTGAATAAATACATCCACCTAATAAAAATCACACAGTTACAAATCCGATAAATTAAAAAAAAATTAAGCGAGCTTACATGTTTGTCTATATCTTTATTCGTATAGGGCGGAGTTCGTACCGCAATCGCATACTGGTGGTGGACATCAGCCTCAGAAAAAAGGCCCCAATCAGTCCAAACCACTTCGCCATCCTCGTCCACCTCATAGAACTTGACTTTAATATTTTCTGTAGAAATTGAAGAAAAATTATCATAATATACTCAACAAACCCGCATGCAAATTTACTTTTTCCAACTTTTTCCACAAGGAGTATCAAATCGTCTCCACCAGCAGCACTGCTTACGGCTGCACTAAGGCGGGAGATTTTAAGCTCCCCCGTTAAGGCACTTTCTGAAAACATAATTGTGTTAGCGCCAGAATATTACCCTTAATTATAATGACAAACTTACTCATATTGTTTATACACCTAGAAAACACTGGTCCACACAGGAACGACCAGGATTCGTCCGGGTTGATTGCATATGCAGTAAATGCCAGACGAACTTGATTTAAGTTCATTGCCTTGGCCTCTTTCTCCGCTTTTATTTTAATCTACCAGAAGATACGAAATAAATAATTTATTTCGGTTCTGTATAACAACAGAAATGTAATATTTGAGATCTTGAACCGATTTGTTATAGCTGAATTGCTTGCAACTCTTGCCGAATCCTTATTTATTATACAGTAATGATCTAATGAAAAGTGCCGATTGAGTCGCCCGCAATTGTGATTTCATCTTTAATGTTAATTGCCGTTTTTAGCTTAACACATTACCGTTAATTATAGTTATTCAGCAACTTGTATATAGCTTCTCATTGAACAGCAATGAAATCTTAACCCGATTTCTTGTGACAGAATTTTGTGTAAGGATTATCGTAAACAGTTTCACGATTTTAGCGCATATTTTCATACTCTAATCTAAAGACTTACAGTGATTTCTTCAAGTGGTGTGGACGTCCGCGGTGTGAGCGGACGTCCCTCTTCAAACTGCTTCTCCCAAATTTTCTTAGCTACTAACTCTTCAACGATATGCTTCTTTGCAGTATGAATTATTCCCATCCCTTGAAAACTATAAAAACAGATTTTAAGTTAATCAAAAGAGTCTCAAAATTATAATCAATTAATACTCACACTGCCCTGTATCCATCCTCCTTCGATACCCTCAGATCGTGCGGATCACAAACATCAATGGCGTTGTGCCGAACCACCAATTTATGGGTATGCGGTGATGATACCAAGGTATCACTGGTTTCATAAAGACTGCACCGAATAACAGCCCTTTCCTCATATCCCTTCAACTCAACTGTTGGAAAAGTTTTCTTTGACTTGCCATTAGATGAACCCATCAAAGACCCACGTGTTCTGTGCATTTCAGTTTTGTAACGAAAACGAAACTTTTCCACTGGTTCCTCCAGGATAACTAGTTTCGATCCCTCTCCCGTCACCATTGCTAAAGTTGCAAAATAAGGTTTAGGTAAATTTAAATTAATTAAGGAAGTCTAACTTACGTTGATTCAAAAACATGTTCCTTTGAAAGCCAATTTGCCCAGTTGGTTGTTCTGAAAAGGTTGTGATTCGTCTTAATCTTCTACCCTGCGATATCTCAGAAGACTTATGAAACTGTCTGAAAGTAACAGAAATAGTAAAAGAAATTAATCACTCCTTTTCGGCAACGGCCTTACTCTGGAAAATGAGACGATATGAGACGAATTAATAAAAGTGATAAAAGATAAATTTAATAACGGTTGAGACGCACAAACACGTTCACAAATCAAATCTTCTTCTTGACGTGATAACGGCTTATAAATCGATGAACGGCTGCACGCACGAAAAAGCATGACTCATTGTCACGTTCCGCCTGAGCCGAGCGTGCAAGCGAGAGCGCGGAACAAGCGATAGAGAGGCACGATCGGCCTAAGCGTTTTGAATAGAATCTCACGTAATTTGTCCTGTTGGTTTATAGTGGAATATTATTTCCAATTAGAATAACTGTTATAAAGTTCGTGTATGCTTCTATTTGTATGCACATGTGGCGACAAAATTAATAACTTCTATCATCAATTTAGTCTTCTTCGATATAGTGGAATATTATTAGTCACAAAGTAGGTTTTATCTAATTAGAAAATAAGAAAAATGTCTATAAAGTATTTTCTTGGTATTTTCTTTGTAGGAGAAATCGTTTGTAACATATTACGGCGTAAAATTACATTAGTTAGTCAAAGCTCATGTGATAGGCTATTTTGATAGATTGGTTTTTGTAAATTGCGAAACTAGAAAAAAAATGCTCTACCACCGATTCAAAAAAAAAAAAAAAAGAAGTGAAGTGAAAAGTTAATGTGGTTTCCACAACCATCGATTTGACTTTTTCAAGGCACATTACACTTGAAACACTCCGCTTGATTTCCTACTTTTCCTATCATCGTCCTATCCTTAACAGAATAACGCAGATTGGAGGATCTTAAATATCACACATGTATATAAGTTGTAAATAAATTGTTAATAGCACATTGTTACTTGTAATTAATCTGTATAATTTAAGTAAAAAAATATTTGAATTAACGAGTGCAAATAAATGTTAATTTATCGAAAAAATTGTAATTTTCAATTAACTCACGTAAAATTATCGTCCGTAAACCACAGACATACATACAAATGGATCGCTCGATCTCCTGTCTCGCGTGGCCGCCAATTTGACAACCGAGTGCCTCAGTGCGACGAGATGAGATATATAAAAATTTATATAGCGCTGTCTTTTTTTATCACATTACAAGGATAGGCCGATTCCGCGGATTTTTTGAGTGCGGAATTGCTGAATGCTGACAAAAATATTTGAATTTAAATATTTGTTGAACAAAAGTTTTAAAAATATGTACTTTAAATTGAATTAATGGAAATAAAAATCATTATTAATGCCACAAATAAATAAATAAAATTTTTTCCCTGCCAGATTACCAATATTTTCAAAGATTTGTGATAATTAAATTTTAAGTTATAAAACCGATGTACCATATATTTGTTAATAAACATAAACAATTGAACATATGTATACTGTGTTTTAATTAAAGAATTTGGAAATAAAAGCTATTTATAGCAAACGTTTAAATTTAGGATGTGACAGCGCCTATTTTATGTAATTGGCCCGCCAAATTTAAAGGATTCCAGGAATTGTTTATACACTTGACTGAAAGCGAAGAGCAAAATCAGAAAGTTGTAATTCGATTTGTTGAGAATTCTTTAAATTGTGACGGTAGATTTGGAATTGATATTCTAAAATTATTTTAAGGCGTTTAACTTGGTATTTCGAGTGCAGTGTTTTGTTAAAAGCATACGAAAATCGGTAAGTTTCTAAAATCTATTGGTACAATTGCAAATGATTTTATTACTTAAATTGATTTTATTATAGAGTTAAATAAAGGCGTAAAAAATGGATAATTGTATCGCGCCAGGATGCCCTAATTTGCAACAGAATAGAACATCAGGACAGTTCTTTAGGTAAGTTACTTATTACACAGGGGAACAAATGAATTTTTATTTTTGCGACAAAACACGTGATAGGTCATTTCTAGAGCACTTTTTCTATAGATTATGAATCTTAATCTAAAAATATGAAATATCAGTAATATCTATAGATCTTTTTGAACTGTTTGGTGACCAAGTTTTTCGTGGGCGGGCGCTTGTTATGGTTTTTATTCACCTTTTTCTGTATGAAATAATTGGTTTATAGGAAAATATATTTTTCAAGGAATATTTCGACAAATTTTAAACTTTTAAGAGTTTTATGTTATAACTTAACTAAAGCCAATTGAGTATTTTTATTTCCAAATTCATAATCTACGGAAAATATCCTATAGAACTGATGTGCTATTTGTTTGGCCGCAAATTTGTTGTTGACCTGTGTTATTCGTCTAACGATATACAATTAAACATATATTCATATATAAATCGAAGGTCCCTTCAGAAATCCCCTTGAAGGAATTATCCCAAATTTGATTGCACAGTCAGCCTCCTTTAACATTATTGTATATCGATTAACAAGATTTAAGGTAAACAATTTTGGTTAATATCATAAGTTTTTAAAACTCAGTTCAATTACTTCTTTATAGATTTCGATCTTTTGCAAGTGGAATGCATTTCAGCAGGCGGTTAAAATGGATTCGTGTTTACATCAGAGGTAGTGATTTAGCATATACATAGTACGCTTTAATCAACACAACTAATTTTTCTTTCTAATAGTGAAATGCGTACTTGCAAAACTTGGGATGAGTCGAAAAAGGCGTTAAAAGGACAAACGCAATGGAACCAGGCGGAACAAGCAGCATTCTAACTTGGTAAATGTTTTATTATATATATGTATATATTGATATTTTTTTCCTTTTCAATCCAGTTCCTTCCAGTGAGTGAAACCTTGTCGTGGTTGGAAGGCTTAAGGGATTCTTAAAATTCTGATCAATTTGGTTAATATGTTTTTTTAGCATAAGACAGATAAATTTTAAGAATCCCAACGAATATCACTCAGATAAAATAAACTAATACCCATGTTCTGCATTCCGAGTGAAATAAAATGAAAAAACCTCACAACACTCCTTTTGAATTGAATTTCCTTAATAAAGTTCTTCAAGCTGTAACAAATTCATTTCAGTTACCTCTGATTTCAATTAGTTTTTTACAAAAACTACAAAATATTTCGATTGGATTTTTCTATCGAATTATTTTAACTACTTTGAACGAAAAAACTAATTGAAATCAAAGATAAGTGAAATGAATTTGTTATCTGAAGGACACCACAAGATGGACAACACATTAAAAAAGGGAATCAAATTAAAAGGTGTGTAACTCCCACATATTTAAATATTACTTCAATGGTGAGCCCCATTTTTTACAATTTTTACAAAAACACAATCAAAAAGCTAGGTCGGTCAGAGAAAGTCAGTCCCATTCTCCCCATTGCTCCATTCACAATTTCCCAAGGCCAATTATTAAGTAATGCTTACAAATTCACAAAATCCTCATTGGAGGCTGACAGGAGTCACAGTTCCATTTTAGCCACTGCAATAAAACTGGCCAGATCATTTATTCTTTCTACGCTATAGGGGGTGAGAATCTCAGTCAAGTTATTTGCATTTCTGAATATGCTGAATTTCGCTCTTACACTGCTGAACTTAGCACATGAGACAATTACATGTTCCTCATCTTCCACTACTCCACACACATCACACAGATCTCCATCCACCCTACCCCATTTTGCCAGTCTTGACCTAACATATGCATGACCTGCTATTACTCTGTTCACCATTCTTATTATATGTGGGGGTCTGTCACTCCTCTCAAACCAAGGTTTAGCTCCCACTCCCGGAAATATACCCGCAAAAAACCGCCCCTTCAAAAGTGACCTTTGATCAAACTCATTCTTCCATTGCATCATAAGTTTGTGCCTAATGTTAAGGAATGCATCGCCCTGTGTGAGGAAGTGTGACAGAATATCCCCACTGATTCTGGCTCTATCTGCAATTTCATCTGCCTTTTCATTCTCATAGATGGCTTTATGAGATGGTATTATCTCATTGAGTTGTGTTGCTAGACTATGAATACCATTAACTATCGGGTTAACAGATGTTTTTTTGTTCAAGAGCCTACAGCTGTTTTTACTGTCGGTAATTATTATAATATTCTGATAACCACGTTCAATTGCAAGCTTCAGGGCCAGTTCAATTGCAATCAATTCAGCAGACAAAGTAGACAATTTCCAAAGAAACCTGAAGGCTAACTCCTCCCCCCCATTTACCAGAAAGACTCCCATTCCAACCCCACTCTCAGATATTGATGCATCCGTTGCAACTATTTTCGCATTAGGAGAAAATTTTGCTCTCTTTTCTGCCATCCTTGCTCTAACAATGTCCTCATTAATTTGATCTTTTCTCTCACCATCCTTGAAGAAGGACATATCCACTTCTATTCCTCGAGAGCCTACCGACCTCTCTTTGTCAACACTTGTTATTTCAAAGATTTCCTTAAATTTCTCCCAACATCTTTCATACGGTGTTCCTATACTATTTCCCTGCAATTCAGTCTCAAAGCCACTAAGAAATTTCTTAATTTTTAGGATTTCTTTGGCTGTGATTAGTTCCGCCCTTATCTCTGGGGGCCACTCACCTGCCAGCGCATAGAGTACCTGGACCGGGGTTGAAGGAGCAAGTCCCAAACTCTGTCTTAGAAATCTGTTTATGGTTATTCCCACTCTTTTTTCCAGCGTCTTGGATTCATTACAAGATAAGGATCTTGCATATTCTATTTTGGATCTGATCATTGTTCTAAATAACGTAAGAGCATTTTTTGGTGTGATTCCTTTTTTCACTCCACTTACTATTTTGACTACCCTGCTATTGCTCTCCATTGTTTTTATGGCTTCCCGCAGCTGTACAGTACTCTTCAAGCTTCTAGTGAAAGACCATCCAACAAACTTAATTGTATTACTACTTTCAATGGTAGCGTTTTCAAGGGTCAATTTTATGTCCTTTCTTGAGTTTAGAATCATACTTTTTGATTTGTTTATATTTATAACAAGTCCCAGGTCTCTTGCCGCTCCATAAAAGTTATTAAGTGCCGCCTGCATCTTATCCTCCAGGAGCAAAAGACTGTCTTCCCCCCCCATAAAACAGAAATCATCCGCAAACTGAACTATTTCAGTATCCCCATAAGGCCGATCATGGAGCACTCTCGAGTATATGTTGAAGAGTACAGGGCTAAGCACACTCCCCTGTGGTATTCCTCCCACCGCCTCTATACAAGTCTTCCCCATCTTTAATTTTCTTTTGCTAAAGAAATCAATGATCCAGTTTACAAATATCAAAGGTATATTTACTTCCAACATGGACAAATAGAGCTTTCCCAAGTCCACCCGGTCATAGGCACTGTCCAGATCACATATTACCATGGCTACATACTTTTTCTTTCTCCTTAAATTCTCAATTCTTTGTTTTATAAGGGCCAGACACGACGTGGATGATCTATCTTTTCTGTAGGCAAAGGAGAGCAAGGGCAAGGAATTTTCCCTCTCAATTTTTTCCACGATGGCATTCTTGATCATTAGATTTATTATTTTTAATGGAACACTGATTAAGGAGATCGGTCTATAGTTTTGGATGAGATCCAAGTCTCTTCCAGGTTTTGGGATCGGAACCACCTTGATCCTCTGCCAAGCCTCAGGTACACTTCCACTCTTCAATGCCTCAATTAGAAAATCAAACAGTACTCCTTTCCCCTCTTGCGACAGTTCTTTTAGCATACTATACGTAATTCCATCATCACCAGGGGCCGTTCCCCCAGATTTCCTTTCCAAGACCTCACTCAAGTCACCAACCGACCATTCCTTACAGGCATCAAAGTTCCCATCAGTCAGATGGGGAATAAAATTAGGTTTGTTTGCTTTCTTATTCAGCATGTCCAAAAACTCTCTAGCAAAATTCTCATCTATCATACTAGCACTTTTAGGTGTTTTCCTTTTAATTCTATTTATCAGTTTCCAGAAATCATTTAATTTTCCTTTTTTGCTCATTTCCAAGATGAGGTCATTCCAACTCTTTTTTTTTGCTAGTTTTTTTTCTCTTTTGAACATAGCATTTAATCTATTGTGTTCAACTAGATACGAAACAAGTCCTGTTTTGTTAAATTTGGACAGCTGAACAGCTTTTAATCTAAACAGTTTTTTCAATTTGTCACTCCACCAGTTTTTGGGTACAAACTCCCTTGGGCTGTCTTTTCTGTATATTGTTGCTTTACTAATTACTCCCGAAATTTTTCCGATGATCTGAGGGAATTCACCTACACTTATGCTGAGATTTCTAAGCCCTTCCGTAACCTTATTTGTGGCAACATACTTTTTGGTGAATGGACTTTTCTCACTTTGTATCTCAAAACTGACAGGGATGTGCGGGCTACCCCCAACCGCAAAATCAATGGTTTTCCACACAATCCCTAAGTCAGTGCCATTACATAAAGTAACATCGACAGCGCTTCTATACGCATTGGAACATCTTGAAATGCAAGTAGCACTTCCATTATTGCAGATCGCAAAACCATAGTCACTCGATATCTGCTCTAATATTCTACCTCTGCCATTTGTAACTGTGTCACCCCACAACTCACTTCTAGCATTAAAATCGCCTGCTATAACCACATCCTTCATCTTTGATGCATCAAGGAAAAGGAGTTCCACATCTCTTTTAAATTGTCGAATGTTACAATCCCCAGAGGCGTAAATAGCAATGATAGTTATGTTTCTCGTGAAACTGAGTGTACTGATCACGACCGCATCAAAAATGCTCCTGAATGGAATTTTCTTTACTTTAATATCATTTCTTATGGCAATGGCAGTTCCCCCATAACCATCGCTTCTATCGTTTCTGTAAACTTGAAAATTTGCCAGAGAGACATGGTCTGACGGCCTCAGCCACGTCTCACTAACAATAAGTGCATCATACTCGTTTTTATTGATTGTCATTTCGATTTCATCTAGATTTGGGATCAAACTTTGTATGTTATATTGCAGTATTTTCATACTGAAATAATAAGATTTTCCTTCTCAGAGTGACCGTCAGCTAGCTTAAAACAATTTTCAAAAGTATTAAGCAGCAGCTTTTCAATTTCAATTAGCTCCAAACTATCCTCTCCCCTTATGAACGAGCCCAATAGTAGTACCGTCTTTTTTATGCAAGCCTTTATTTCCTTTACCCTCGACCCTTTTTCCAAAAACAAGGCTTCCGAATAACCACCTTCCTTACCTCTTCCCTCCATGCTATCCCTCATATCATCAACCTCGGCTACGTCCACCCTATCATATTTCCCTTCGTCTCCCTTTATTTGTCTGTTTATGTTATGTTTTGCCCATCTCATTCCACTTTGAACTTCTTCAAGTCTTAGGACTTTTTTCGCATCTTTTTTTGAGATTTTCTTTGTTTGCATTAATTGCAATACTCTCTGTTCCCTCTTTCTGACTGGACACTCTCTGTCAAATGCACCGTGATTGCCATTACAATTCGCACACCTCATGTTTTCTGTGCATTCCTTACTTATTCCTTCATGAGTCTTACCACATCTTTGACAAACATTGGTTTTGTTATTGCACTCCTTCCCTATATGGCCAAATCTTTGGCATTTGTAGCATCTGAGTGGGCTCGGGATAAACAAGGTAGTTCTGTAGCTAATGTATTGTATCTTTATCCTTCCAGGCATTTGTCCTCCCCTGACAAAAACCTTGACCCTGTTAGTGGGTATAACATTAATGTTCTCCTCCTTCCTCTCTCTCCTAAAAATTCTAAAAACCCTTTCCACTCTAATTTCCCTATTTGATTCCCTGATAAGTGCTTCAAGTTCTTCCTCCGTTAGGTCTTCGTCAATGTCATGCAACAGTAATGGTGTCGCTACTTGATTTAGCGGAATAAAGACTCTATAATCCTGTCCCAGAATTTGGTCTCTTATAAATGTATTGGCACTTTGTGCCTCTTCAAACTCAATTTTACATTTATTGTATGAAATCTTCCTTATTGTTGATATTCCCTTAACCTTTCCCATCAACAATCCTCCCACCTTCAATGGATTTATTGGGGTCAAAACCTCATTAATGCCCCCTACCTTCATAACAGTCACCTCAAAGGGTACATTATCCCCCTCTTCAAAATTTATCTGTCTTCTTCCCCTACTTGTATTCCCCCTCTGGGAGTCCTGCAGCCCAAACCCACTCTCCAAAACACCTCCAACCACCGCATCCACTTCTCCTGAACCTCGATCCTCATCCCCCAACTGCGGAACTTGGCCCCTATTAGATGATTTGTCTGCAGCAAGGGTAGCCCCTCCAAGGGATCCCCATCTGACCTTTTCTCACCTTCCCTCACAACCTTTGTGGCCTTTTCAGGCTTCCTCGTGGCCAGTCTTGTAACTGGACCCTCCACTTTTCCAGCACAGGCCTTCATCACACTTTTAGGATTTATCTTTTTAACCCTGTCCATAACTTCTGTTTAATTCTATCCAATCAATTTAGAAAAGCAAGAAAAGAGAAAGACTGCAGTATTCAGTCAGCACGCTAGGACCCGCTACTCGGCGTCCCTCATGGAGTATCCAGCCAATCCAGCTGAACCAATCTAATTTAGGAGTAGATTACGCTCTTAACTACTTTAAGAAAACAATCTACCAAAAAAAAAAATAAAAAATCGCAATTCTATTTGCCTCGTCACACTTAAAATCAAATTATATACAGAACTAACAAACTCAACAAATTGCAGATTACGCACCCGATGCAATTTTTGCTCCAACACATGGAGTCTTCTTAATCCAAAAAATTCGCAAAACTTTTCTGTCATCCACTGAAATTAAAATGGGGCTCACCTACCTTTTGGTATAATTACTATTATTTATTATTAATTTATTGAAATTTTGGTATCCAAAATGAATACCTTACACAAAAACCACCTCACAGAAAAACAAACAAGGATATATCCTCTTGTGGAGCCCTTTTTTAAAAATACGTGTTGTCGCTATCACTGCCAGAGGAGGAATGGAAATGAATTTGTTAAAATCATAAGAATTTTATTACACAAATTCAATTCAAAAGGAGTTTTATAAGCTCTTCTCGATTTAATTTCACTCGGAATGAGGACTTGGGCGAAAATCAGATCTGGAATTAATGCCAGTAGTTTCTCTGAAATGCCTGGAATAAAACAAATTGATATATTAACACTTAATCGCACTGTCTCGCACTGATATTTCAATTAAACTTCCTGCAATAAACAAATTAGCAGTCATTTGACAGTTCTCCAGAGAATTGTCAGAGAAAATCTTTAGCGGCAATTCAGCCCGCTGACAAATCTTTGACATTATAGACAGTTAATTTTATGTCATTTCACGATTTGACAGTGCCTCAGTGCGAAAGAGAGGGAACAAAAATCGCAACTTCTGCTTATATAGGAAATCGTGTACGTGAGCGGTCCATTGTATTATACGTCAATGCCGTAAACCGACTTTCCAGACAACCACTTTTTTTAATTCGAATTTTAACAGTGTACTCAGAAGTCGGTCGGTTTATGCCTACACACGTGTTAGTGACTTGGCCTACTTCATTGTTTTATCAGGAAGTAGGCATTGGCTTATTTTGTTTTAATTTTGTATTAATATTGTGTGCTGTTTAGATAATTATTCCGAGTTTTGTGAAAGAAGCTAGCTAGATTATTCCCGGAATCCCTCCAACACAACAAAAGGGAGTGACGCGGCCCTGCACTTACGCGGGACCTCAGAGCGCAGTCTGCGCATTTTGCAATAGCAACCGCAATTAAGTCATTACTTTCTAGAAGGAATATTCGTTAGCTTTGAGCAGCATGGTGGAGCCATTGGATTTGACTGAGCAGGTAAAAAGGCTACTTTCTGCAAGGAAAATCGTTCTAAGCTAGTGATTACTTTTTGTACGCAGGATGAGCAGATGCTGCAGGCCAGGGATTACCAGGAGGAGATCCTGGAGAGGGCTTTGAAGCAAAATGTGATCATCTACATATCTGCCCACTGGAGCGGGCAAGACGTTCATTGCGGCGATGGCCATCAAGCGGATGTCCAAGGATTTAGCAAAGTAAGTTCAATGGTCGTTCTCCAGAGTCCGGGGGGTAGTCGTGCAAGTCATTCAGACGTAAGTTGAAACGACCTTAAATAGTTGAAGTGCATAAGGTTGTTTCGACTTACATCGAAATGACTTGCATGATTTTGATCAGACTCCCGGCCCTGGACTCGATCCCCAATTATGAGTGCCAAGCCTCGTGCAGAAATTATGGTTATAAAGAAGAATTAAGGGCCCTGTTCTAACTTTCGTACGAAACGAATGGAAGAGAGCTTACAAAATCCCTTTTTGAATCAAATTGCATAATAGAATTCCTAATTTTTAAAAAATCAATTTCAGTTACCTTTGACTTCAATTAATTCTTTCATTCAAAGTGGATAAAATAATTCGGTAGAAAAATCCAGTCAAATTATTTTGACATTATATGCGGAAAAACTAATAGTAATCAAAGGCATCTAAAATGAATATGTTAGAATTTAGAAACCTTTTTAAGAAATTTGTATCCAAAAAGAGCTTTTGTAAGCTCTCTTCAATTTCGTACGAAAATTAGAACAGGGCACTAAGTGTCCACACCATTGAATCATGTAACGCTCCTCCAAACTGAGGATCTATGGACATAATTCGCATAGAGGAAAATATACATATGACTAGCTGAGTAATCCACCGGGGCATCAAAAATACTACTTAATTTAAGTTTATTTTGGATTAAATACCAAAGAAATACAAATTATTCAATTAAAATGATAAGATCAGAAAATTATTTTTATTTTGGGTGAAATTTTATTAAATGAAATTCCACCACAGGATTTTGGATTATTGTTTTTGCAAATTAATTCAAAATTAGGTTTTATCGATTTCTTGTTTTTTGTTTTTTTTTTATTACATATTTCGAAAACGGTTAAAGATAAAAATTTGGTTTTGGATTCCAAAAGGATACTTGGGGTTATATCACTCATGATTTTATATATCTTATGTAAATTCAAAATGGTTACAATGATCAATTACAAAATCTGGAAAAAACTTATGTTCCGGTAAATTTTTGGCTGAATTCTTTACAGATTTTACGTTTAATCAATCTGAAAGTACCCTAAAAATTTTAAAGGGAATATTCTTTTCAAGGACAAAACAAAAATAGTTTTAATTTCAAAATTACACTTAAAATTGTAGGAAAGTACACAATCTCCTTGTCCTTGAAGATATTGAGGAAATTTTGAGGAAAATCACACAAGACTGATTACACTAGTTTTATAAAGGGTATTTTGTTCATTCCAAGGTCAGCGGGAGGATAGATTATGGTACTGCAAATTTATTATATATATAAATGATAATAATATGAAAGTCCCAGTATAGGAAAAATTTTGAAGTTTAATTTGTAAACATAATAAAAATGATATACAAAACAAATGTATGTAATACTAATACTAAATTGAATAAATTTAAATTTTTCAGGCCATTAACGAGTTTAAGAGAGGCGATGCAAATTTCTTAATTGCTTCAAGTGTTCTCGAGGAAGGTATCGACGTTCAAAGTTGTAACTACGTCATAAGATATGATCGCGTTGAAAATTTCCGCAGCTACATACAAACAAAAGGCAGAGCACGAAGTAGGGAGAGTGAATTCGCAATGTTGGTAGAAATGAACGATCATGCAAAAGTTATAAAGAGGATCACAAAGTATCGACAAATAGAAGAAGAGTTAAGAAAGTTTTTAATTGAGAAGGCGATTGACAGAAAGAAGCCCTTAACCGAAGATATATTAAAACAATTCCCAGTTAATGTGCCACCATTGAGGACATCAAAAGGAGCAATACTTGAAGCACATGCAGCATTGAATTTGCTTAATCGATACTGTATGTCACTTCCAGGAGATTGTTTTACATTGTTTAAACCTAAATGGGAGAAAACTGAATATGTTCAAACGAATTTTACGAACATAGTGGCAAAAGTTACATTGCCTCCACAATCAACCATTAAGGAACCCATTTCGGTAAGTGTTTACTTCTCAATTTAGACATGCAAATTTATAATTAACTGAATTTTAGAGCCTTCCAATGCGAAGCGTTTATCTTGCGAAGGCACATGCTGCCTTTATGGCTTGCGTACAGCTGTATCACAATGGTGAATTAAATGATCATCTCTTGCCAATAACACCAAAAATTAGCAATGAAATAACGGATAATTTGTACTTTCAGCATTGGCAGGAATTTCCTGAAGGTAAGTTAAGTTAAACACAATACATAGAATACAGCTCAAAGCAGAGCTGAGTTGTACCAATTTTGGTAGTGCGAAAAATAACGATGCTCTCGTTAATTGATTTCCGATCTTGTGAAAAGGATAGATAAGGCAAGCTTCGGCCAAGAACTAACACAATCCTACTGTATTCTTGCCGTTTTCTTAAGAACATTAGTTATTTTTGAGAAAAGATTATGGGCCCTGGGATCCTATTGTTGAATCCGTTCGAATCGGATCGAAAAGAGCTTACAAAACACCGAAATGAATTTATTTAAATATTAGGAACATTCGCCCATGTTCTGTATTCCGAGCGAAATGAAATTGAAAAGAGCTTGTAAAGTTCCTTTTGATTTGAAATTCCTTAGTAAAGTTCCTGAAATGTTCATAAAATCATATCAGTAACCATTGACTTTAATTAATTTTTTCATTAAAAGTTTTAAAATAATTCGATTAGAAAAATGCAATCGAAATATTTCGAAATATTTTGTGGAAAAACTAATTTAAACCAAAGGTGACTGAAATGAATTTATTACAATTTTAAATATTTTATTAAGGAAATTCGATTCAAAAGGAGCTTTCTAAGCTCTTTTCGACTTAATTTCACTCCGAATACAGAATATGGGTGCTTATTAAGGAATTTCAATTTAAAAGATGCTTTTGTAAGCTCTTTTTGATTCGATTCGAACAGATTCAAGAATAGTGCCCCTGTTCTTATTTTCGTGCGAAATGAAAAGTTCGTGTAGGCATCCAGCAGAGAACGAAATAGGTTTTCGGAATCAATTTGGAAATACCATTTCCTGTGTCAAGGAAGCTTTTTTTTTATATTTTTAAATTTTTACACTTCGTCTCCAGCGGCGAAAGAGTGCAGACGTGCCTTAAGTGAGTGAAAATAGATAATTAAAATGTTCAAATTGAAATAGGAAAGACAAAAGAAGAAGTAAAAGTGAATTATTACAAGAGTGTAGTTTTATGAAAAAAAACTGATAGTGTTCGATATTAGTGAAAAATAAAAAGGAAGGGGAGTGATGTCTTCTTGGTGGTGTCCTCCGTCAAAATTCAGAGATTCAAAGAAGTGGTTTGGAGCATTTCATTCCGGAATTAGGAGCGTATTTAAATAATTAAGAAATTAAATTCAAAAGGACTAGTGATTTGGAATTGTCCAAATTCGAAGTCTAACAACCTCGCGCTACAACGGTAAACAAATCACCGTTAACTTTACGGTCAGTGTGATGTTCATCCTAGATGTCTACTTTGGATAGGAAAATGAAAATTGCTACAGCGAACTCGTTAAAGAAAAGGTTTAATTTTTGTTTAATAAAGAGATAAATATAATATAAAATTGGATAAATAAGAAAACGTTATCACGGTGTAACAGCACTGCCACTGCTCAAATGATAACGGTTCGTCTTAAGATGAGCTGACAAAGGTGATAATATTGACGAAGGATCGCGCACCAGAGTGTTAGGTCTGATGAGGGTAACATAAATATGTGATTAAAATAATTAATGAGGAATAAATTCTGAAAATAAAGAGGAACTATAAAACTGAAAAAAGATAAAAGCATCTCAAATCTGATTGTATTTGGTTTTTTGATAAGGAAAAAGTACATTACCGGTCATAACTTAAAGTCATCATGATTGAATTTGAGGGTGTAGAGAAGATAAGCGTAAAGTTAAAGGAGGAGTTATTTCTGAAAGAAAGTATAAAGAGATAGTATGACTATTCAGTAATTAATAGAAGATATAAAAAGCTTCAAAAATATATATAGTTTGAGGAACCGTTAAAAAAAAATATTGTGCCTCCAAAAAATGGTGTTTGCTGCGTTCGAAGATTCAAGTCATGGACAGGATTTACAAATAATAATTTTGCTACCGAAGTACCGAGGGATGGATAAAAGAAAAAAATATACCGGACAGATCGTAATTGAGAAAATATAGGCCTTACTCCTGAAAACGAAACGAAACGAAAATGATGAAGCGCGATGCAAATGCCACCTAGGAAATCAAGAATCGCCTAGTTTTCGTTTCTGAGACGATTGCACTTTCGTGATCGTCTTTCGTCTACACGTTTGTTAATGTGACATTTAAAAAAAAAGGATAAAAGTTAGCTTATGCTTAAAATATAAGTTTGAATTATTAAAATGTAAATTGAATTGTTTATTAACATAATTTGTTAATATTTAGATCAAAAATAGCTTTCTTAAGGGGGATAGCCACTGTGACGGCCGAAAAAATGAGTGATTTTCAAAAATTTTTTTGACCGGGTAAATAAAGGAATTTTTGGATCGTGTGTTTTTGATTTTATTAAGTACACATCCAATAATGTTTCCACAAATTTTTATTAAAAAATAATAAATAGTTTTAACAATGTAAACGATGCCGTAGAGCTTGAAAAAAACTTCCCTCTCCATCATGGTCGCATCGATTTTTCAAAAGCCGGTAATGTGAGAACAAAAAACAAAAATTTATTATAATCTGTATGAATGTAGTTATCGTTGTACGTAGCCGTTTTGTTTTATTTAGATTTTTCACAAAATGGCGACCGATTGAAAATATTTTCATTTTTTCGACCGTTTTTTTTGTTTTCAAACATTTTAAAAAATAGTAAAAACCCAAATTTTCCAAATCGGCTACGCTTAACCTTAGCCACTACTAAGATGAACAAAACAAAAAATAAAAAATTAAAAATCGGTTAAAAATTGTCCGAGTTATCGATGCGACCAGTTTGAAAAAAGTCGTTTCGAGAAAAACGCGTTTAAAGTTTTTAGTCCATTTCTCTCGCAATGAAATCATGTATCTTTTAAAATTTTCATACCAATATTAAACTATCGAGCCCTGGACCTTTTGATCTCAATTTTGTACACATGTTTTTGAATATATTATAATAACTTTGATTTAGAACAAAAAAAAAATTTTTTTTTTTTGACTCATCACAGCGGCTATCCCCCTTAATCCCCATAGCTTCTTAATCTTCACTCTCTTCGTCCGAACTAATTAAAAGCCACACATTCAACATCTTTATTTATCAAATTTTATGTACTTAAAAACAATTTCAGACTTGACCGATGAAAAATTAAACTATGAAAAGTCGTTAAATTATTGAAGGTTTGTGCTGTCAATGTTGATTGTTCTGACTATATTTATGAGTCCGTATGACAACACTATAGCCATCTTATAATCGTTTAGAGTAGGGAATTTGCTTTCGTTTCGTCTCGTTTTCAGGAATAAGGCCCCAGCTATGACGGTAAGCTGTGCATTCTGGTAGCCATAACGGAAAGTGTTGGAAGGCATAGACGAACTGTGTATCTAAAAGTAACAGTAGAAATCAAATAATTAAGTGTGCAAAATTAGAGAAAACGGATTAATATAGAAGAAACGAAAGAAAAACAAATACTGGGCAAATCTTAGTGATAAAGCCTAATGTGAACTAATCATACGAGTTTACCGGACATAGCTTGAGAAGGCAAATGTGAAAACTTTTATAATGATCCAGACGGAACCTGTGAACTAAATGTAGTGACAGTCATGTGTTTGAAGTGAATGTGATTAAAAGGGTCAATTTGAGAAAGGTATTTGCCCCTCCCCCCAAAAACTTCTTATAATTTGATTGGAGACAAACTAGTCGTTGGTCAATTTGACCCAAGTTGTCGTGACCACAAAGTCACCCTTGTGTGACGGACATCGTGGCAAATTAAAACTCAACAACAACAATATAAATTTTATAATTAAGTGATTGATTGCGCTGGATTATACATCTTTTATACATATTTATATGCTCAAATGGAGAAAGAAGAGCAAGAAAGGTATAACTATAGCCATTTAAGAAGATGCCGCCGATAAAGGGATAAAGTGCAATCCTATGGAACTTCCGTCTTCATTGTTGGGGATTTTCAGGGTCACTGATTTCAAATTGACTGTCAAAATTTACGAATTCAAGATGGCAAACTGTCAAATGTTATGCGATTTCCACTAAAATTGGTATTTGGAGGTTTTTGGGATCGCAAAAGAAAACTTTCGATTTATCATTTGAAACGACAAATGCTTACTTGTCGCCGTTAATAAATCAAAAAAGGTATTTATCTTTAATTTGTTTATTTTGGCAGTCGGTTTGAAATCAGCGACTCTGACAACCCCGAAATACCAATTTTGGTGGACATCGCATGATAATTAGAACTGGCAGATTTTGCAGAATGAACTGCATTTACAAATTGGTGAGAAAAGAAGAATAAATAAATAGTGGTTAACTAGTAACGGAAACAAAACATTGAGAAATAACTCTTAATATTGATGGGAATTATAAAAGTTGCTCCATAATTCTTATCCGATAACCAGTAAAAATAAATTGTAAAAAAATAATCAAACAAATTCATTAGTAAACGGAGAATTTCCGAATTGTGCGCTATACGAGAATCGCGTTATATGAAAAAAATTGTCGCAAAATTTTTAGCGCGTTGTAGGAATTCGCGTTATACGGGAGTCTACTGTATGTACATTATATTGTATACATATAGCCAGCTGAGTAATCCGGTGTATTTTAAGCAGTATTTAGATAACAACTTTTTACATGCTCAAGTTTAATACTTCATGCAGCTTAGGAGTGTTACTAAAATGTGTGAATGTGATATTGAACCATAGTCCAAAATTCATTTTGTTACCACGGTCCATATCTGAAGAGTTTTTCATGTCCTCTTTACTTATGCGTTTTTCTTGTTAAGAACCGCCATTTGTGTTTTCATTTCAATCAATGATACTTACTGAAAAATTGTTTTTTCCTAACATCCTTTGTTTTATTCTTTCATAAACTAACATGTTTGGAAATTTTGATTTCTAACGATTTAACTTCCATTTGGTCACTGTAGGGGTCCTTAAAAAAGAGTTTTGGGAAAAAGGCTGTGTAAAATCGGAAAAATTAAAGAAATTTGATATTAAGAAAAAGTGGTCACCCTATTTAAACAAATGTTTAACAGGTTAATTTTACATAAGTAAGTGTGTTATAATCAGCCTTTAACAAATATTAAGCAATAAATATTGGATTTTAACTATTGTATCCCGTAATTCTTGTAAATACAATAATAAAATTATCCCTTATTTCTTTTCAGACAATCCCAAAAAGGCTGGAACCAAAAAAAATAAACGTATCTATGACATGGTTTACCCATCAGAACTTTCTTCAGCTATGCCCGAAGTTGGAAAGGAGTTTTTCTTCTACACTATCGACGTTCAGCCAGATTTTGAAGTCGATGAAGAAAATGCGTATGTAAAGAAACTTCTCCAAATGCCGACACAATATGCGATCGCGACAAAGAAACATTTACCAAAACTGGCAGCAATGCCATTATTTATGACTCAAGGAAAGCTGAAAGCCCAAATAGCACATACCCCAAAATTAGCTAAAATTATTACCAGTGAAGAGTTGAAAAAATTAACAAGATTTCATGTTATGTTATTCCGGAACATATTGCACTCATGGAAGAACTATTTGGCCTTGAATACACGGGATGAAGAGAATTCGTTTCTCATCGTTCCTACAACAAATGGCGCCGATATTGATTGGAATTTAATTGGGAAATTCCAAAATATGACTAGCTCTCGTGAAGTGTCTGAAATTCAGCGTAGTCGCATGAAATATGAACCAGAAGATTATGAGAATACCCTGATTAGCAGCTGGTATAGCTCTGACGACCAAGTACGATATGGAGTAATCCGATGTCGTCTTGATCGAACTCCTCTCAGCCCCTTTCCGAACTGTGTCTCTCCCTCATTTGCTGCATACTTTAAGGATAACTACAAGGTCTCTGTTATGAAAAATGGTCAGTTCTTGATCGAAGCACAGCCGTTTTCTTCGCGGATGAATTTTATTGTCCCTGGCACTGGAGAAGATGGAAAAAAGAAGAAACCAAGAAAGATGCTTAACATATTGTTAATTCCTGAATTATGTCATAATTTTAAATATCCCGCTGACATGTGGCTAAAGGCTCTATTCTTGCCTACTATTTTGCATAGAGTGCACTACATGCTTCTAGCCGAAAAATTAAGAACTGATTTCAATGCGTTTCTGAATTTCAATTTTCCTAACTATTCACCAGCGGATTTGACTGTAGACACGGCCCTTAAACGGTTAGATAACATGAAAATTTTGAAGGATGTACAAGCCCCACTTTTTCCAGATCCAAAAGATACTAAACCGAAACTAATAAAAGAGGTTAAATCGTTCCTAGACCAGAACATGTATCACTGGAAAGAATATGAAGAGCCTTGTCAAGTAGATAAACATATGGATCAAGTATACAAAATAGAACTTGATTACTATCATCAGTTAATTACTAAGACGAATGATATGTCTCTCATTGATAATGACCAGTCTCGGCCTGCAATTACAATGAATCCTGAAAATCGTCCAGCCATCTGTGATGTTCTCTCTGACGAGAAATTGGCTATTAAGATTTTGGACATTTCTGCCGAAACCATGCGAAGTCCGGAACAATGGGAAATTTTAAGTGCCATTACGGCAGCTTCTGCTAATAATGTATTTAATAGTGAACGTATAGAGCTGCTGGAAGATTCATTCCTTAAGTTTAGTATTTCTTTATTTTTACTTAATAAGCATCCGACATGGAATGAGGGAATCTTGACTGAAGTGAAGAGACGCTTAGTCGGTAATCGTAACTTGTTATACCATTCCACAAAACTAAAATTACCCGGAACTTTGAACGTGAGCTCATTTAAGCCTAGAGATGATTGGCAGCCACCGCTTTTTGCAGTTCCAAAAACCGTAAAGAGCATCTTAATCCGAGAAGACAGTAATCCAAGAGTACTCCTTGAACTTAAAATGGATCCAGAAGAAATTGAAAGTGGAGTTTGCAAACAGCAAACTTTGGCTAATTTCCAAACATACTTTAGAGTTGAAGATAGCCTTCATACACTGGAAAGCGAAATGCATTCTTTGATTGGACGTACCATTGTCTCAGATAAAACTTGTGCTGATAGCATGGAGGCTCTTTTGGGTGTGTGCGTTAAAAGTTATGGTATCCACAAAGCATTTCTCATTCTAAATTTCATGGGAATAATTAATTCAACTGAAAAACTTGAACATTTTCTAGACTTAGACATGGGAAATCCACGATTAAAGCCCTCCGTTACTGATGCAGAAATTAATGCACTTTTGACCAACTGTGATGAATTGGAGAAAAATATTGGCTAAAAATTTCGTGATGGTGCCTATCTTTTGCAAGCTTTGACTCACCCGTCTTATCCTACTAATCGATTGACTCAATCGATTAGTAGGATAAGACGGGTGAGTCAAAGCTTGCAAAAGATAGGCACGATCACGAAATTTGTAGCCAATATTTTTTTCCAATTCATCACAGTTGATCAAAAGTGCATTAATTTCTGCATCAGTAACGGAGGGCTTTAATCGTGGATTTCCCATGTCTAAGTCAAGAAAATGTTCAAGTTTTTCAGTTGAATTATCAACAATTGGCGTTTATAGGCGATGCTATCTTGGATTTCTTGGTATCTTGCTATATTTTCGAAAGATGCAAAAACATGGGACCTGGCGAATTGACCGATCTCCGATCAGCACTTGTGAACAACGTCACTTTGGCTTGCCTCTCTGTACGCTACAAGCTTCACCATTTTATGCTATCACAAAATGCTTCTCTATTGCAAGCTGTAAAAAAATTCACAGATTTTCGAAAAACACAGAAATTCAAAGTTACCGATCAATGTCGCATTCTCCTCTCTGAGGATGGTAAAGTACCACCAATGGCTGATATGATTGAAGTACCAAAGGCACTCGGCGATAGTTTTGAAGCAGTTATAGGCGCCGTATTTTTTGATTCAAAGAATGACTTTAAAAAGACATGGGCATTTATATACGGATCGATGTCCCAGGAGATTCAAGAGTTCATGGAGCATGTGCCTAAGCAGGTTGTTAGAATGCTTGAAGAATACAACGGAGCTTCACCGTCTTGGTCGGATCCGGTCATAGATGATGATGTTGTTATGGTGACATGCACATTCACCTGCCGAAACGAAATAAGAAAAGCTGATGGATATGGCCCAAACCGTGAAGCCGCAAATGCAGCTGCAGCTAAGCTTGCTCTACAATGTTTACAGCAATCTTAGTATATTTAAAAATGTTGAAATTTTGTTGATATATAATAAGTAATATTTTATTGTGAACTGCAATTATAGTTATTTTATAATAACTCGTCTCTTTACTCAACTTTATCAGAGAACTTATTTCAGAACACGACTCAATCGAATTGCTCATCGAGAACCACAGATCGGTATTTCACAACTCGATATCGAATTATCATTCGATCGAGAATTTTGTCGACAACTAAATGGCAATCGAGTACGCTTTGTGCGGTGGTGTTTTGAGTCTTTTACGGATTTATTAAGTGCCAAAACGTATAACTATTTTTATTTTTGGGTTTTCAGTTCATTAAAAAAAACAACTAGGGAAAATTTGTATAGCTTAAAAATGTCAACAATAACAATCAATATTTTCCAAAGATTAATAATAAATATTGTATTATACCCGAACAGTTTACCGCCAAAGCAAATTAAAGTTGTACAAACAACGGACACATATGCGCGTAAAGAAATTAAACATTTTAAATTATATTTATTGATTACTATTTACTAGAAAATAATTGCTTCAGAAAAATTGAAAAATTAAATAACTTAAAAGAGAGCTAGGATTAATTTCAGAGAAATTGTTGGATCTGCAAAGATCGAAACCTCTCCAGAGAATCCTTCTTCCATTCCCTAGCAGACCAGAATATGCTCTACACAACTGCACTGCAATTGCACGGGACATTTGAGAATATTTTAAACCGAAATTACACCTAAGCAAAAATAAGAGTTTAGACATGCTGCGAAATTAAGCTGAGTGAGATTTACTAGAATTGCACCCAAAGTAATTTTTTTTTTTTAAATAGTTCATTAAATAAACGCAGCTATCGCTTTCACTTAAAACTATCGCGCAACACTATCCATTTTTTGGCAATTTCATAAATCGTTAACTGACATTAATTTTAACCTAAATGAAGTATGAATTTGGTTAGTAATAAAGCTTGCTGCATTTTGTTTTCAAAGCAAATTTTCAATGTTCCGTAGGGGAAGACCTTTGCGTACTCTCGATCGAGTCACAGAATATGAAAATGAAATCGAGTCGACAAACTAACTCGAATCGAGTTCACAATTGAGTCGAGTTCTGGAATAGACCTCCAGAACAAAAATATGTATATTTTCTCACTCTTTCGACTCTCTATTTGCAATATTAATTTTAATTTAAAATTTTCACACAGACTCATTTATGTACTATATAACATATAGCCTTTCTTTTGAAAATGGGACTGGAAAAATGTGCTCACTTAAATGCTTCTAAGATTTATAAGGACATCCCGTAATTCATAAACAGGACCCCCAAAAACCCCCGAATGCCAATTTTCATGGCAATCCCTTGAAATCTACAACTTTTGACCGCGATCTTGTGTCCACCATTTTGAAATTCGCGAAAAAGAATAGCCTATATGTTAAGTCGGGATATGTAGTGCCTCCACTTAAAAAATGAAAATAATCGGACCAAGAGTAAAGGCGTGATTAAGCAGCAAACATATTGGGTCCACCATTTTGAATTTCCAAATCTTGACAGCAGATTCGAAATGAGTAGCCTCCAGATACCCATAGCACTAATTTTCAATTGAATTCGTTGAAGGTCGAAAATTATTAGTCGCCATATTTGATGCGCCATCTTGAATTTTCAAATTTCGAGTGTAGATTCGATATCGGGACCTCCAAAAACTCCCAAATACCAATTTTCATGATAATCCCATGAAATTTGCAATTTTTGATCGCCATCTTGGGTCCGACATTTTGAAATCCGCGAATAAAAAGTAGCCTCTATGTTAAGTCGGTATATGTAATGCCTCCACTCAAAAAATTAAAATAATCGAACCTAGCGTTAAGGCATGATTAAGTAATAAACTTATTGGGTCCGCCATTTTGAATTTCCAAATTTTGATAATAGATTCGAAATTAGTGGCCTCAAAATACCCATAATACTAATTTTCAATTGAATTCGTTGAAGTTCAAAAATTTTGGGTCGCCATATTGGATCCGCCATTTTGAATTTCCAAATTTTGAGTGTAGATTTGCAATCAGGACCTCCAAAAACCCCCAAATACCAATTTTCATGGCAATCCCTTGAAATTTACAATGTTTGGCCGCCATCTTGGGTCCGCCATTTTGAAACTCATGAATAAAAAGTAGCCTATGTGTTAGGCCGGGATACGTAGTATCTTCACTCAAAAAATGAAAATAATCGGACCTAGCGTTTAGACGTGATTGAGCAACAAACAAACAAACAAACAAACTTTCGATTTTATATATATGTTTTGTATATATATAGGGATAGGGATATATAGGGATAAACAACGGACAATTTGAATTTTTTAAGGATAAATGATGGCCAGTTCCTTATTAATATGCCTGATGGTAAACATCAAATATTTTATTATGTACTTAAGAGTTTTACGCAAAAAATTGCAAATACCGGGAGATCTTCAAACTGTTTAAATATATGAGTCAAATTGCGAGGAGATATTGATGAAACAGTCAGATTTATGAATATGATCTACTGATGTATTATGTTTATAGCCACTGCTAATATTCGGCGAGAATACAACATCCATTTTAAATAAAAAATTGTTAATAAATGTTACTCCAAACAGAACTTGTTTTCACAGCCGGCAGATGCTTCTTCTTTTTCTGCGAGAACATACATAACCATGGCGTAGTTAACTACCAGTCGTTCAAAAATACTTCGTGGTTAAGCATAACTTTGTAGTTAAGTGGCTTCAATGAGCATAAATATGGCTTACCACGTCGTTAACTATAGTTTAGTTTGCTGAGCTGCTCTGGTCTACTTTCTGGTCACTAAAAATAAAAATAAATAGACCTATTGTTCTTGTTCTGCGTGACGTGAAGTCGCACACACGCAATTTGAAAACACTTCGTGGAGGAATACCCAAATTGCCTTTTACTATATCGCAAAATCGGTTAATCTTTAGAGCAATTTAATAACTTGGAGATTCTGAAGAGTGGAGTCACAATTCCACAACACTAAACAAATGTGCAAGTAAGCAAAAGAAAAGGAGGTGATTCACAGCTTTACTGCACTATTTGCTCAGAAATCTAAGTTATGTGATTGAGATCCAGAACCTTAGATCTGCAGGAGACATACGTTTACCATTATACAAAAAAAGAAAAATGTAGAATGCAGAATAGCTTATTGTACAAAGGACTGCAGTTGTATAATGGACTTCCAAATGAATTGAAAATTATTTCCAATCTAAATGATTTTAAATGCGAATTGATCAATTATGTTAGAAATAATTTTATCTAAATAATATATGTTATTTTGTAAATAGTTTCTTTTTCTGAACTAATAAAGTACTAAATATTAAACAGTCGAATCACACTATCTTATCTAATCACCGCGGAATTTTACAAATTATATCGCAGGGACCAAATTGGAAAAGCTTGCTTCGCAAAAAAGCTGTACTATTTACTGGCCACCTGAGAATTTTGGGGGCTCAGATAAGGTCTTCGAATCAGCTGACACTGCCAAAGTAGCCGCACCAGACGGATCTGGGTGATGTTTTGCGAAATGTTCACATTCGGACAATTATAATACCATAGTACACTTGATTTTCTTGGGTATCCAAATTCAGCAGTTAAATTGGGGACATCATTTTGCTGGCTCTGATTTCCCAGCCGTGTCACGGTTTTCCCTGAAAAATCTGACGACGATAAACTGCTTAATGGTGGGGCTCCGAAAAAGACGACTTCACTGAATAGGACGAACAAAATATAAATATTGTAGTGGCCTCGAGTTCAACTTTCATGTACAACTGCGGAAAACGAAGTGTCGGAAGAGCTGCCCCAAGTGGCCTGTGGCTTACCCATTTCTAAGTGACAAAGAGCTCTGATAGCTGCAATTTTCCCCCAAGGTGTTCCACAGAACAGAAGGCGACATTTTCCCTGGTTGATCGGGTCCTATCGTCGACAAACGGTATTTTAGAGAAATATGATTTCAATAAGGAAACCTTTGAAAAAATTTCTGACGAAGGCAAGGACTTCCAAATGGCACAGTGGGTTTGTCTGCTTTATGTCCACTTCTGCGATTATGCCTGTAGTCTTAATTTTGCTATGAATTCAGCTAAGCTGAATCAAAACGCAAATACTTTAGTTGAGAGAAAAGACTGAATTAATTATGAAACGCATTCTTGAAATCGATAAGAATTGTCTCATTTATAATTAAAAAAAACAACGCAATTTAGCTATAAGGGAGAATTTCCTACCTATTTCCAGAGCATTAAAGCTTCCATTCATTGTGAAGTCATGTGGATGTATTAAAATTGTTCCTTTTTTTAATTTAAGAAAAAGACTTACAGCGGCCCAAGCACTACAGCATCCGTGGCTGAAAAAATCCGCACAGACAACTGAGCTCGCTGAAATGAACACAAAACTTGATACGTAATCCGCAAAAGATGGATAAATGCTGTTAATACAATCGTAGCCCTGCAAAGAATGGGTGGGTGCTAAGTTCGATTGGAGTTTAGTTTAAAACTGTGTTGTTCCGTTTAATAAAAATTTCTTTTTTCACTATGAGTTTATAACTGACCATAACCAAGAATCGATAGCCAGCACAAGAGAATATATTTCCTTTTAAAAATTATTATTTCCTTTATTATTTGAATGAATTATGAAGAAAAGACAGTGCCAGTGCCTCGTGACATTTGTTTTACTACAGAACAACAGCAACTATATATGTAGTTCGATTGCTTCTATTCTTTAGTTGGCTCTAAAACGAATTATGAAGAAGCAAACATTTTGTAATAAGTTGCGGAGTCAAATATGCCATGATGGTTCAATTCAGCGACTTTTTTTTAACTAAATTCACCAATCAATTGCATAAATTTAATTTCCAGATACTGGTTGATTTGGGGTGAAGAGAAGTAGAATAAACTGCCCAAAACAAGGTTAGCTGGAAGGTTTGTATAAATGCTTTAACTTGAGCTTCCTAGAATTTAACATTAAATTACAACAAATGATTTTTAAAAAATCCACATCTCCCTAGCCATAAAATCAAGGAAATTACCACGATTTCCAATAACTTACAACAAATTAAAGTTTATTTGTATAAAATATATATCATAAATTTAGCACATTAAAGGTACATACAAACATTAATCTAAGAAGTTTTCTTTCCGTTCAACATTTCACCAATTTTATTCACGGCATCCTGTTCATTAAGAAGTTCCATAGCAGAGACAATTTCTTGTGTCTTTATCTTAGACACCTGCACAAAAACAAAAGTACATGTAAACAAATTTAAAAGTTACACACATTTAAATTATACTTACATTTAAATAGTTCAACATCTTCCGCGATGGACTATCTTTCGTCTTCCATATATCAATGAATGAATCAAATTTGAAAATTTTTGCCAGCTTCCGCCATTTGTTGTCCTTATTACTGTAAGCTGGTCGATGCATTCGTCATCTAGTAGAGATCCTGATTTGTCGTTGTCTTCCATGCTAAATTCATCGATTTGCAAGGGCCTATCATCCTCCTCCTCGGAGCTCTCATCCGTATTTGATGTCTTTGGTGTAACTGCTATGTCCTGCAGGAAAAAAAATTATTGAACATTTTCATGAGAACTGTGAGAATAAGCTATTTCGGTAGTTGTGTCATAAAGATATTGCTTACACTATTTTCATAATAAAGGACATTATCTTACCATTGGAGTATCGTGGGAAGCACTGCTTCCACTGCTACTTGGGCCTGAAGTAGCCCCATGCTCAAGGAGGAGTTGAACAACTGCTTTAGCCTCGCTTCCCATTGAATAGGCCAATCCAAGCGCCGTAAAACCGGATGTATTCGGCTCATTAATATTCACATTTGTGTTTTCAAGCAAATACTGGACAATACTTTTCTCGTTCTGTAAAAAGTAAACAAAATTTAAGTCTAACTGCTGAAGCAGAAAATATACGAAAACAAACCTGTTCAACAGCTAAATGTAAGACATTATTGCCGTTCTTTGATATACTGATTTTTGTAGAAGCTTCACCAATTTCCAGCAGCTTTTTCACTAATGAAAGATTTCTTTTTCTAAAACGATGATGAATATGTTAAAATAATTTAATATTTCTCACAGTCGCAAGGGTCTTACTTAACAGCAAGGTGAAGAGGAGTCAAGCCATCGTCATTCGCCAAATCGATTTGAAGTGGCTGACTTTTTTTTGTATAGTTGGTTTTGTCAATAATTTTTGAGGCGCACATAAGCATACCTTCTTCCACAGCGACGTGTAGAGCTGTGTTGCCATTGTGGTCCTGAATGTTTGGGTTTGTTCCTAGAAGGCATAATTTTATAATTGTGATAAAAAACAACAGTGGTCATGCACCACAACTTACCTAAATTAATCAACGGCCTAATGTACTCCGGCCTGTCGAATACACAAGCTATGTGTAAACAGGTCTGCCTTTTCTCATTGTGGTGCTGAAGTACTTCGTAAATCTCCAACCTATCGATCAGTTGAAGAAGCTTAACCATCACGTTGTTGTCGCCTTCTCTTATTACGTCATGAAGGAGACTAAATTAAATTCTAGAAAGACTTAAATTAGTAAAGGGCTTTTTATATATTGAATGGTAATATTACAAACAGCAAAAAAACCGCCGAATAACACAATAACTAAAAATTGACTCCTTCTTTCTACTTACTTGCAATTGTGCTGTGACTTTGCTATTTGGAAAATATCCAAAATATCAGCACTCGTTTTTCCAATATCCAGCTTTTCGCTCCTTCTAACAGTAGAGCGAATTTTGTTAAAATACGAGTGATAGGTTGAATCCATTGATTCTTTAAGTCCGTAGAACTGCCCGGACCTCATCATCGTTGAATCACCTATTTGTGGCTGTATTTGGGGACCAGCCATCTGTGCTTGCATTTGCAGTAACTCGGAGGAATTATGATGTACATTTAATTTTGTTAACTTTTTCGAGTTCAATTTCATTGACACCTTAGAAGATGCACCATCTTTTTCCAGCTTCCCCCCACTGTCCATTTCCAAATAGGAGTTATCGAATAATTTAAACAATTCTATAGAAGTGATTGTATTAGAATAAATAAAAATATTTTAGCGCCAAAATTCTCACCATCTGAATTTTCTAAAACCTTTTGATCAAGATTGCCTAAAAATTCATCGATAACATCACTTTTATTTGGAAATCCCTGTGAATTGCTGGCCTGAGGGCTGTTTTTAATAACAGACATAACGGTTTCTGGAATATTTCCTGAGCTTAATCCTGAAGAATTTGTACGAGCTCTTTTCCTTGATGTTGTAAATTCTCTTGGCTTATATCGGAAAGGAACTGGTTCACTAACATCACCATCTGTTGGTCTAAGGAGCTGAATAAATACATCCACCTAATAAAAATCACACAGTTACAAATCCGATAAATTAAAAAAAAATTAAGCGAGCTTACATGTTTGTCTATATCTTTATTCGTATAGGGCGGAGTTCGTAACGCAATCGCATACTGGTGGTGGACATCAGCCTCAGAAAAAAGGCCCCAATCAGTCCAAACCACTTCGCCATTCTCGTCCACCTCATAGAACTTTACTTTAATATTTTCTGTAGAAATTGAAGAAAAATTATCATAATATACTCAACAAACCCGCATGCAAATTTACTTTTTCCAACTTTTTCCACAAGGAGTATCAAATCGTCTCCACCAGCAGCACTGCTTACGGCTGCACTAAGGCGGGAGATTTTAAGCTCCCCCGTTAAGGCACTTTCTGAAAACATAATTGTGTTAGCGCCAGAATATTACCCTTAATTATAATGACAAACTTACTCATATTGTTTATACACCTAGAAAACACTGGTCCACACAGGAACGACCAGGATTCGTCCGGGTTGATTGCATATGCAGTAAATGCCAGACGAACTTGATTTAAGTTCATTGCCTTGGCCTCTTTCTCCGCTTTTATTTTAATCTACCAGAAGATACGAAATAAATAATTTATTTCGGTTCTGTATAACAACAGAAATGTAATATTTGAGATCTTGAACCGATTTGTTATAGCTGAATTGCTTGCAACTCTTGCCGAATCCTTATTTATTATACAGTAATGATCTAATGAAAAGTGCCGATTGAGTCGCCCGCAATTGTGATTTCATCTTTAATGTTAATTGCCGTTTTTAGCTTAACACATTACCGTTAATTATAGTTATTCAGCAACTTGTATATAGCTTCTCATTGAACAGCAATGAAATCTTAACCCGATTTCTTGTGACAGAATTTTGTGTAAGGATTATCGTAAACAGTTTCACGATTTTAGCGCATATTTTCATACTCTAATCTAAAGACTTACAGTGATTTCTTCAAGTGGTGTGGACGTCCGCGGTGTGAGCGGACGTCCCTCTTCAAACTGCTTCTCCCAAATTTTCTTAGCTACTAACTCTTCAACGATATGCTTCTTTGCAGTATGAATTATTCCCATCCCTTGAAAACTATAAAAACAGATTTTAAGTTAATCAAAAGAGTCTCAAAATTATAATCAATTAATACTCACACTGCCCTGTATCCATCCTCCTTCGATACCCTCAGATCGTGCGGATCACAAACATCAATGGCGTTGTGCCGAACCACCAATTTATGGGTATGCGGTGATGATACCAAGGTATCACTGGTTTCATAAAGACTGCACCGAATAACAGCCCTTTCCTCATATCCCTTCAACTCAACTGTTGGAAAAGTTTTCTTTGACTTGCCATTAGATGAACCCATCAAAGACCCACGTGTTCTGTGCATTTCAGTTTTGTAACGAAAACGAAACTTTTCCACTGGTTCCTCCAGGATAACTAGTTTCGATCCCTCTCCCGTCACCATTGCTAAAGTTGCAAAATAAGGTTTAGGTAAATTTAAATTAATTAAGGAAGTCTAACTTACGTTGATTCAAAAACATGTTCCTTTGAAAGCCAATTTGCCCAGTTGGTTGTTCTGAAAAGGTTGTGATTCGTCTTAATCTTCTACCCTGCGATATCTCAGAAGACTTATGAAACTGTCTGAAAGTAACAGAAATAGTAAAAGAAATTAATCACTCCTTTTCGGCAACGGCCTTACTCTGGAAAATGAGACGATATGAGACGAATTAATAAAAGTGATAAAAGATAAATTTAATAACGGTTGAGACGCACAAACACGTTCACAAATCAAATCTTCTTCTTGACGTGATAACGGCTTATAAATCGATGAACGGCTGCACGCACGAAAAAGCATGACTCATTGTCACGTTCCGCCTGAGCCGAGCGTGCAAGCGAGAGCGCGGAACAAGCGATAGAGAGGCACGATCGGCCTAAGCGTTTTGAATAGAATCTCACGTAATTTGTCCTGTTGGTTTATAGTGGAATATTATTTCCAATTAGAATAACTGTTATAAAGTTCGTGTATGCTTCTATTTGTATGCACATGTGGCGACAAAATTAATAACTTCTATCATCAATTTAGTCTTCTTCGATATAGTGGAATATTATTAGTCACAAAGTAGGTTTTATCTAATTAGAAAATAAGAAAAATGTCTATAAAGTATTTTCTTGGTATTTTCTTTGTAGGAGAAATCGTTTGTAACATATTACGGCGTAAAATTACATTAGTTAGTCAAAGCTCATGTGATAGGCTATTTTGATAGATTGGTTTTTGTAAATTGCGAAACTAGAAAAAAAATGCTCTACCACCGATTCAAAAAAAAAAAAAAAAGAAGTGAAGTGAAAAGTTAATGTGGTTTCCACAACCATCGATTTGACTTTTTCAAGGCACATTACACTTGAAACACTCCGCTTGATTTCCTACTTTTCCTATCATCGTCCTATCCTTAACAGAATAACGCAGATTGGAGGATCTTAAATATCACACATGTATATAAGTTGTAAATAAATTGTTAATAGCACATTGTTACTTGTAATTAATCTGTATAATTTAAGTAAAAAAATATTTGAATTAACGAGTGCAAATAAATGTTAATTTATCGAAAAAATTGTAATTTTCAATTAACTCACGTAAAATTATCGTCCGTAAACCACAGACATACATACAAATGGATCGCTCGATCTCCTGTCTCGCGTGGCCGCCAATTTGACAACCGAGTGCCTCAGTGCGACGAGATGAGATATATAAAAATTTATATAGCGCTGTCTTTTTTTATCACATTACAAGGATAGGCCGATTCCGCGGATTTTTTGAGTGCGGAATTGCTGAATGCTGACAAAAATATTTGAATTTAAATATTTGTTGAACAAAAGTTTTAAAAATATGTACTTTAAATTGAATTAATGGAAATAAAAATCATTATTAATGCCACAAATAAATAAATAAAATTTTTTCCCTGCCAGATTACCAATATTTTCAAAGATTTGTGATAATTAAATTTTAAGTTATAAAACCGATGTACCATATATTTGTTAATAAACATAAACAATTGAACATATGTATACTGTGTTTTAATTAAAGAATTTGGAAATAAAAGCTATTTATAGCAAACGTTTAAATTTAGGATGTGACAGCGCCTATTTTATGTAATTGGCCCGCCAAATTTAAAGGATTCCAGGAATTGTTTATACACTTGACTGAAAGCGAAGAGCAAAATCAGAAAGTTGTAATTCGATTTGTTGAGAATTCTTTAAATTGTGACGGTAGATTTGGAATTGATATTCTAAAATTATTTTAAGGCGTTTAACTTGGTATTTCGAGTGCAGTGTTTTGTTAAAAGCATACGAAAATCGGTAAGTTTCTAAAATCTATTGGTACAATTGCAAATGATTTTATTACTTAAATTGATTTTATTATAGAGTTAAATAAAGGCGTAAAAAATGGATAATTGTATCGCGCCAGGATGCCCTAATTTGCAACAGAATAGAACATCAGGACAGTTCTTTAGGTAAGTTACTTATTACACAGGGGAACAAATGAATTTTTATTTTTGCGACAAAACACGTGATAGGTCATTTCTAGAGCACTTTTTCTATAGATTATGAATCTTAATCTAAAAATATGAAATATCAGTAATATCTATAGATCTTTTTGAACTGTTTGGTGACCAAGTTTTTCGTGGGCGGGCGCTTGTTATGGTTTTTATTCACCTTTTTCTGTATGAAATAATTGGTTTATAGGAAAATATATTTTTCAAGGAATATTTCGACAAATTTTAAACTTTTAAGAGTTTTATGTTATAACTTAACTAAAGCCAATTGAGTATTTTTATTTCCAAATTCATAATCTACGGAAAATATCCTATAGAACTGATGTGCTATTTGTTTGGCCGCAAATTTGTTGTTGACCTGTGTTATTCGTCTAACGATATACAATTAAACATATATTCATATATAAATCGAAGGTCCCTTCAGAAATCCCCTTGAAGGAATTATCCCAAATTTGATTGCACAGTCAGCCTCCTTTAACATTATTGTATATCGATTAACAAGATTTAAGGTAAACAATTTTGGTTAATATCATAAGTTTTTAAAACTCAGTTCAATTACTTCTTTATAGATTTCGATCTTTTGCAAGTGGAATGCATTTCAGCAGGCGGTTAAAATGGATTCGTGTTTACATCAGAGGTAGTGATTTAGCATATACATAGTACGCTTTAATCAACACAACTAATTTTTCTTTCTAATAGTGAAATGCGTACTTGCAAAACTTGGGATGAGTCGAAAAAGGCGTTAAAAGGACAAACGCAATGGAACCAGGCGGAACAAGCAGCATTCTAACTTGGTAAATGTTTTATTATATATATGTATATATTGATATTTTTTTCCTTTTCAATCCAGTTCCTTCCAGTGAGTGAAACCTTGTCGTGGTTGGAAGGCTTAAGGGATTCTTAAAATTCTGATCAATTTGGTTAATATGTTTTTTTAGCATAAGACAGATAAATTTTAAGAATCCCAACGAATATCACTCAGATAAAATAAACTAATACCCATGTTCTGCATTCCGAGTGAAATAAAATGAAAAAACCTCACAACACTCCTTTTGAATTGAATTTCCTTAATAAAGTTCTTCAAGCTGTAACAAATTCATTTCAGTTACCTCTGATTTCAATTAGTTTTTTACAAAAACTACAAAATATTTCGATTGGATTTTTCTATCGAATTATTTTAACTACTTTGAACGAAAAAACTAATTGAAATCAAAGATAAGTGAAATGAATTTGTTATCTGAAGGACACCACAAGATGGACAACACATTAAAAAAGGGAATCAAATTAAAAGGTGTGTAACTCCCACATATTTAAATATTACTTCAATGGTGAGCCCCATTTTTTACAATTTTTACAAAAACACAATCAAAAAGCTAGGTCGGTCAGAGAAAGTCAGTCCCATTCTCCCCATTGCTCCATTCACAATTTCCCAAGGCCAATTATTAAGTAATGCTTACAAATTCACAAAATCCTCATTGGAGGCTGACAGGAGTCACAGTTCCATTTTAGCCACTGCAATAAAACTGGCCAGATCATTTATTCTTTCTACGCTATAGGGGGTGAGAATCTCAGTCAAGTTATTTGCATTTCTGAATATGCTGAATTTCGCTCTTACACTGCTGAACTTAGCACATGAGACAATTACATGTTCCTCATCTTCCACTACTCCACACACATCACACAGATCTCCATCCACCCTACCCCATTTTGCCAGTCTTGACCTAACATATGCATGACCTGCTATTACTCTGTTCACCATTCTTATTATATGTGGGGGTCTGTCACTCCTCTCAAACCAAGGTTTAGCTCCCACTCCCGGAAATATACCCGCAAAAAACCGCCCCTTCAAAAGTGACCTTTGATCAAACTCATTCTTCCATTGCATCATAAGTTTGTGCCTAATGTTAAGGAATGCATCGCCCTGTGTGAGGAAGTGTGACAGAATATCCCCACTGATTCTGGCTCTATCTGCAATTTCATCTGCCTTTTCATTCTCATAGATGGCTTTATGAGATGGTATTATCTCATTGAGTTGTGTTGCTAGACTATGAATACCATTAACTATCGGGTTAACAGATGTTTTTTTGTTCAAGAGCCTACAGCTGTTTTTACTGTCGGTAATTATTATAATATTCTGATAACCACGTTCAATTGCAAGCTTCAGGGCCAGTTCAATTGCAATCAATTCAGCAGACAAAGTAGACAATTTCCAAAGAAACCTGAAGGCTAACTCCTCCCCCCCATTTACCAGAAAGACTCCCATTCCAACCCCACTCTCAGATATTGATGCATCCGTTGCAACTATTTTCGCATTAGGAGAAAATTTTGCTCTCTTTTCTGCCATCCTTGCTCTAACAATGTCCTCATTAATTTGATCTTTTCTCTCACCATCCTTGAAGAAGGACATATCCACTTCTATTCCTCGAGAGCCTACCGACCTCTCTTTGTCAACACTTGTTATTTCAAAGATTTCCTTAAATTTCTCCCAACATCTTTCATACGGTGTTCCTATACTATTTCCCTGCAATTCAGTCTCAAAGCCACTAAGAAATTTCTTAATTTTTAGGATTTCTTTGGCTGTGATTAGTTCCGCCCTTATCTCTGGGGGCCACTCACCTGCCAGCGCATAGAGTACCTGGACCGGGGTTGAAGGAGCAAGTCCCAAAATCTGTCTTAGAAATCTGTTTATGGTTATTCCCACTCTTTTTTCCAGCGTCTTGGATTCATTACAAGATAAGGATCTTGCATATTCTATTTTGGATCTGATCATTGTTCTAAATAACGTAAGAGCATTTTTTGGTGTGATTCCTTTTTTCACTCCACTTACTATTTTGACTACCCTGCTATTGCTCTCCATTGTTTTTATGGCTTCCCGCAGCTGTACAGTACTCTTCAAGCTTCTAGTGAAAGACCATCCAACAAACTTAATTGTATTACTACTTTCAATGGTAGCGTTTTCAAGGGTCAATTTTATGTCCTTTCTTGAGTTTAGAATCATACTTTTTGATTTGTTTATATTTATAACAAGTCCCAGGTCTCTTGCCGCTCCATAAAAGTTATTAAGTGCCGCCTGCATCTTATCCTCCAGGAGCAAAAGACTGTCTTCCCCCCCCATAAAACAGAAATCATCCGCAAACTGAACTATTTCAGTATCCCCATAAGGCCGATCATGGAGCACTCTCGAGTATATGTTGAAGAGTACAGGGCTAAGCACACTCCCCTGTGGTATTCCTTCCACCGCCTCTATACAAGTCTTCCCCATCTTTAATTTTCTTTTGCTAAAGAAATCAATGATCCAGTTTACAAATATCAAAGGTATATTTACTTCCAACATGGACAAATAGAGCTTTCCCAAGTCCACCCGGTCATAGGCACTGTCCAGATCACATATTACCATGGCTACATACTTTTTCTTTCTCCTTAAATTCTCAATTCTTTGTTTTATAAGGGCCAGACACGACGTGGATGATCTATCTTTTCTGTAGGCAAAGGAGAGCAAGGGCAAGGAATTTTCCCTCTCAATTTTTTCCACGATGGCATTCTTGATCATTAGATTTATTATTTTTAATGGAACACTGATTAAGGAGATCGGTCTATAGTTTTGGATGAGATCCAAGTCTCTTCCAGGTTTTGGGATCGGAACCACCTTGATCCTCTGCCAAGCCTCAGGTACACTTCCACTCTTCAATGCCTCAATTAGAAAATCAAACAGTGCTCCTTTCCCCTCTTGCGACAGTTCTTTTAGCATACTATACGTAATTCCATCATCACCAGGGGCCGTTCCCCCAGATTTCCTTTCCAAGACCTCACTCAAGTCACCAACCGACCATTCCTTACAGGCATCAAAGTTCCCATCAGTCAGATGGGGAATAAAATTAGGTTTGTTTGCTTTCTTATTCAGCATGTCCAAAAACTCTCTAGCAAAATTCTCATCTATCATACTAGCACTTTTAGGTGTTTTCCTTTTAATTCTATTTATCAGTTTCCAGAAATCATTTAATTTTCCTTTTTTGCTCATTTCCAAGATGAGGTCATTCCAACTCTTTTTTTTTGCTAGTTTTTTTTCTCTTTTGAACATAGCATTTAATCTATTGTGTTCAACTAGATACGAAACAAGTCCTGTTTTGTTAAATTTGGACAGCTGAACAGCTTTTAATCTAAACAGTTTTTTCAATTTGTCACTCCACCAGTTTTTGGGTACAAACTCCCTTGGGCTGTCTTTTCTGTATATTGTTGCTTTACTAATTACTCCCGAAATTTTTCCGATGATCTGAGGGAATTCACCTACACTTATGCTGAGATTTCTAAGCCCTTCCGTAACCTTATTTGTGGCAACATACTTTTTGGTGAATGGACTTTTCTCACTTTGTATCTCAAAACTGACAGGGATGTGCGGGCTACCCCCAACCGCAAAATCAATGGTTTTCCACACAATCCCTAAGTCAGTGCCATTACATAAAGTAACATCGACAGCGCTTCTATACGAATTGGAACATCTTGAAATGCAAGTAGCACTTCCATTATTGCAGATCGCAAAACCATAGTCACTCGATATCTGCTCTAATATTCTACCTCTGCCATTTGTAACTGTGTCACCCCACAACTCACTTCTAGCATTAAAATCGCCTGCTATAACCACATCCTTCATCTTTGATGCATCAAGGAAAAGGAGTTCCACATCTCTTTTAAATTGTCGAATGTTACAATCCCCAGAGGCGTAAATAGCAATGATAGTTATGTTTCTCGTGAAACTGAGTGTACTGATCACGACCGCATCAAAAATGCTCCTGAATGGAATTTTCTTTACTTTAATATCATTTCTTATGGCAATGGCAGTTCCCCCATAACCATCGCTTCTATCGTTTCTGTAAACTTGAAAATTTGCCAGAGAGACATGGTCTGACGGCCTCAGCCACGTCTCACTAACAATAAGTGCATCATACTCGTTTTTATTGATTGTCATTTCGATTTCATCTAGATTTGGGATCAAACTTTGTATGTTATATTGCAGTATTTTCATACTGAAATAATAAGATTTTCCTTCTCAGAGTGACCGTCAGCTAGCTTAAAACAATTTTCAAAAGTATTAAGCAGCAGCTTTTCAATTTCAATTAGCTCCAAACTATCCTCTCCCCTTATGAACGAGCCCAATAGTAGTACCGTCTTTTTTATGCAAGCCTTTATTTCCTTTACCCTCGACCCTTTTTCCAAAAACAAGGCTTCCGAATAACCACCTTCCTTACCTCTTCCCTCCATGCTATCCCTCATATCATCAACCTCGGCTACGTCCACCCTATCATATTTCCCTTCGTCTCCCTTTATTTGTCTGTTTATGTTATGTTTTGCCCATCTCATTCCACTTTGAACTTCTTCAAGTCTTAGGACTTTTTTCGCATCTTTTTTTGAGATTTTCTTTGTTTGCATTAATTGCAATACTCTCTGTTCCCTCTTTCTGACTGGACAGTCTCTGTCAAATGCACCGTGATTGCCATTACAATTCGCACACCTCATGTTTTCTGTGCATTCCTTACTTATTCCTTCATGAGTCTTACCACATCTTTGACAAACATTGGTTTTGTTTTTGCACTCCTTCCCTATATGGCCAAATCTTTGGCATTTGTAGCATCTGAGTGGGCTCGGGATAAACAAGGTAGTTCTGTAGCTAATGTATTGTATCTTTATCCTTCCAGGCATTTGTCCTCCCCTGACAAAAACCTTGACCCTGTTAGTGGGTATAACATTAATGTTCTCCTCCTTCCTCTCTCTCCTAAAAATTCTAAAAACCCTTTCCACTCTAATTTCCCTATTTGATTCCCTGATAAGTGCTTCAAGTTCTTCCTCCGTTAGGTCTTCGTCAATGTCATGCAACAGTAATGGTGTCGCTACTTGATTTAGCGGAATAAAGACTCTATAATCCTGTCCCAGAATTTGGTCTCTTATAAATGTATTGGCACTTTGTGCCTCTTCAAACTCAATTTTACATTTATTGTATGAAATCTTCCTTATTGTTGATATTCCCTTAACCTTTCCCATCAACAATCCTCCCACCTTCAATGGATTTATTGGGGTCAAAACCTCATTAATGCCCCCTACCTTCATAACAGTCACCTCAAAGGGTACATTATCCCCCTCTTCAAAATTTATCTGTCTTCTTCCCCTACTTGTATTCCCCCTCTGGGAGTCCTGCAGCCCAAACCCACTCTCCAAAACACCTCCAACCACCGCAAGCACTTCTCCTGAACCTCGATCCTCATCCCCCAACTGCGGAACTTGGCCCCTATTAGATGATTTGTCTCCCACAACCCCCAGCAAGGGTAGCCCCTCCAAGGGATCCCCATCTGACCTTTTCTCACCTTCCCTCACAACCTTTGTGGCCTTTTCAGGCTTCCTCGTGGCCAGTCTTGTAACTGGACCCTCCACTTTTCCAGCACAGGCCTTCATCACACTTTTAGGATTTATCTTTTTAACCCTGTCCATAACTTCTGTTTAATTCTATCCAATCAATTTAGAAAAGCAAGAAAAGAGAAAGACTGCAGTATTCAGTCAGCACGCTAGGACCCGCTACTCGGCGTCCCTCATGGAGTATTCAGCCAATCCAGCTGAACCAATCTAATTTAGGAGTAGATTACGCTCTTAACTACTTTAAGAAAACAATCTACCAAAAAAAAAATAAAAAATCGCAATTCTATTTGCCTCGTCACACTTAAAATCAAATTATATACAGAACTAACAAACTCAACAAATTGCAGATTACGCACCCGATGCAATTTTTGCTCCAACACATGGAGTCTTCTTAATCCAAAAAATTCGCAAAACTTTTCTGTCATCCACTGAAATTAAAATGGGGCTCACCTACCTTTTGGTATAATTACTATTATTTATTATTAATTTATTGAAATTTTGGTATCCAAAATGAATACCTTACACAAAAACCACCTCACAGAAAAACAAACAAGGATATATCCTCTTGTGGAGCCCTTTTTTAAAAATACGTGTTGTCGCTATCACTGCCAGAGGAGGAATGGAAATGAATTTGTTAAAATCATAAGAATTTTATTACACAAATTCAATTCAAAAGGAGTTTTATAAGCTCTTCTCGATTTAATTTCACTCGGAATGAGGACTTGGGCGAAAATCAGATCTGGAATTAATGCCAGTAGTTTCTCTGAAATGCCTGGAATAAAACAAATTGATATATTAACACTTAATCGCACTGTCTCGCACTGATATTTCAATTAAACTTCCTGCAATAAACAAATTAGCAGTCATTTGACAGTTCTCCAGAGAATTGTCAGAGAAAATCTTTAGCGGCAATTCAGCCCGCTGACAAATCTTTGACATTATAGACAGTTAATTTTATGTCATTTCACGATTTGACAGTGCCTCAGTGCGAAAGAGAGGGAACAAAAATCGCAACTTCTGCTTATATAGGAAATCGTGTACGTGAGCGGTCCATTGTATTATACGTCAATGCCGTAAACCGACTTTCCAGACAACCACTTTTTTTAATTCGAATTTTAACAGTGTACTCAGAAGTCGGTCGGTTTATGCCTACACACGTGTTAGTGACTTGGCCTACTTCATTGTTTTATCAGGAAGTAGGCATTGGCTTATTTTGTTTTAATTTTGTATTAATATTGTGTGCTGTTTAGATAATTATTCCGAGTTTTGTGAAAGAAGCTAGCTAGATTATTCCCGGAATCCCTCCAACACAACAAAAGGGAGTGACGCGGCCCTGCACTTACGCGGGACCTCAGAGCGCAGTCTGCGCATTTTGCAATAGCAACCGCAATTAAGTCATTACTTTCTAGAAGGAATATTCGTTAGCTTTGAGCAGCATGGTGGAGCCATTGGATTTGACTGAGCAGGTAAAAAGGCTACTTTCTGCAAGGAAAATCGTTCTAAGCTAGTGATTACTTTTTGTACGCAGGATGAGCAGATGCTGCAGGCCAGGGATTACCAGGAGGAGATCCTGGAGAGGGCTTTGAAGCAAAATGTGATCATCTACATATCTGCCCACTGGAGCGGGCAAGACGTTCATTGCGGCGATGGCCATCAAGCGGATGTCCAAGGATTTAGCAAAGTAAGTTCAATGGTCGTTCTCCAGAGTCCGGGGGGTAGTCGTGCAAGTCATTCAGACGTAAGTTGAAACGACCTTAAATAGTTGAAGTGCATAAGGTTGTTTCGACTTACATCGAAATGACTTGCATGATTTTGATCAGACTCCCGGCCCTGGACTCGATCCCCAATTATGAGTGCCAAGCCTCGTGCAGAAATTATGGTTATAAAGAAGAATTAAGGGCCCTGTTCTAACTTTCGTACGAAACGAATGGAAGAGAGCTTACAAAATCCCTTTTTGAATCAAATTGCATAATAGAATTCCTAATTTTTAAAAAATCAATTTCAGTTACCTTTGACTTCAATTAATTCTTTCATTCAAAGTGGATAAAATAATTCGGTAGAAAAATCCAGTCAAATTATTTTGACATTATATGCGGAAAAACTAATAGTAATCAAAGGCATCTAAAATGAATATGTTAGAATTTAGAAACCTTTTTAAGAAATTTGTATCCAAAAAGAGCTTTTGTAAGCTCTCTTCAATTTCGTACGAAAATTAGAACAGGGCACTAAGTGTCCACACCATTGAATCATGTAACGCTCCTCCAAACTGAGGATCTATGGACATAATTCGCATAGAGGAAAATATACATATGACTAGCTGAGTAATCCACCGGGGCATCAAAAATACTACTTAATTTAAGTTTATTTTGGATTAAATACCAAAGAAATACAAATTATTCAATTAAAATGATAAGATCAGAAAATTATTTTTATTTTGGGTGAAATTTTATTAAATGAAATTCCACCACAGGATTTTGGATTATTGTTTTTGCAAATTAATTCAAAATTAGGTTTTATCGATTTCTTGTTTTTTGTTTTTTTTTTATTACATATTTCGAAAACGGTTAAAGATAAAAATTTGGTTTTGGATTCCAAAAGGATACTTGGGGTTATATCACTCATGATTTTATATATCTTATGTAAATTCAAAATGGTTACAATGATCAATTACAAAATCTGGAAAAAACTTATGTTCCGGTAAATTTTTGGCTGAATTCTTTACAGATTTTACGTTTAATCAATCTGAAAGTACCCTAAAAATTTTAAAGGGAATATTCTTTTCAAGGACAAAACAAAAATAGTTTTAATTTCAAAATTACACTTAAAATTGTAGGAAAGTACACAATCTCCTTGTCCTTGAAGATATTGAGGAAATTTTGAGGAAAATCACACAAGACTGATTACACTAGTTTTATAAAGGGTATTTTGTTCATTCCAAGGTCAGCGGGAGGATAGATTATGGTACTGCAAATTTATTATATATATAAATGATAATAATATGAAAGTCCCAGTATAGGAAAAATTTTGAAGTTTAATTTGTAAACATAATAAAAATGATATACAAAACAAATGTATGTAATACTAATACTAAATTGAATAAATTTAAATTTTTCAGGCCATTAACGAGTTTAAGAGAGGCGATGCAAATTTCTTAATTGCTTCAAGTGTTCTCGAGGAAGGTATCGACGTTCAAAGTTGTAACTACGTCATAAGATATGATCGCGTTGAAAATTTCCGCAGCTACATACAAACAAAAGGCAGAGCACGAAGTAGGGAGAGTGAATTCGCAATGTTGGTAGAAATGAACGATCATGCAAAAGTTATAAAGAGGATCACAAAGTATCGACAAATAGAAGAAGAGTTAAGAAAGTTTTTAATTGAGAAGGCGATTGACAGAAAGAAGCCCTTAACCGAAGATATATTAAAACAATTCCCAGTTAATGTGCCACCATTGAGGACATCAAAAGGAGCAATACTTGAAGCACATGCAGCATTGAATTTGCTTAATCGATACTGTATGTCACTTCCAGGAGATTGTTTTACATTGTTTAAACCTAAATGGGAGAAAACTGAATATGTTCAAACGAATTTTACGAACATAGTGGCAAAAGTTACATTGCCTCCACAATCAACCATTAAGGAACCCATTTCGGTAAGTGTTTACTTCTCAATTTAGACATGCAAATTTATAATTAACTGAATTTTAGAGCCTTCCAATGCGAAGCGTTTATCTTGCGAAGGCACATGCTGCCTTTATGGCTTGCGTACAGCTGTATCACAATGGTGAATTAAATGATCATCTCTTGCCAATAACACCAAAAATTAGCAATGAAATAACGGATAATTTGTACTTTCAGCATTGGCAGGAATTTCCTGAAGGTAAGTTAAGTTAAACACAATACATAGAATACAGCTCAAAGCAGAGCTGAGTTGTACCAATTTTGGTAGTGCGAAAAATAACGATGCTCTCGTTAATTGATTTCCGATCTTGTGAAAAGGATATATAAGGCAAGCTTCGGCCAAGAACTAACACAATCCTACTGTATTCTTGCCGTTTTCTTAAGAACATTAGTTATTTTTGAGAAAAGATTATGGGCCCTGGGATCCTATTGTTGAATCCGTTCGAATCGGATCGAAAAGAGCTTACAAAACACCGAAATGAATTTATTTAAAAATTAGGAACATTCGCCCATGTTCTGTATTCCGAGCGAAATGAAATTGAAAAGAGCTTGTAAAGTTCCTTTTGATTTGAAATTCCTTAGTAAAGTTCCTGAAATGTTCATAAAATCATATCAGTAACCATTGACTTTAATTAATTTTTTCATTAAAAGTGTTAAAATAATTCGATTAGAAAAATGCAATCGAAATATTTCGAAATATTTTGTGGAAAAACTAATTTAAACCAAAGGTGACTGAAATGAATTTATTACAATTTTAAATATTTTATTAAGGAAATTCGATTCAAAAGGAGCTTTCTAAGCTCTTTTCGACTTAATTTCACTCCGAATACAGAATATGGGTGCTTATTAAGGAATTTCAATTTAAAAGGTGCTTTTGTAAGCTCTTTTTGATTCGATTCGAACAGATTCAAGAATAGTGCCCCTGTTCTTATTTTCGTGCGAAATGAAAAGTTCGTGTAGGCATCCAGCAGAGAACGAAATAGGTTTTCGGAATCAATTTGGAAATACCATTTCCTGTGTCAAGGCAGCTTTTTTTTTATATTTTTAAATTTTTACACTTCGTCTCCAGCGGCGAAAGAGTGCAGACGTGCCTTAAGTGAGTGAAAATAGATAATTAAAATGTTCAAATTGAAATAGGAAAGACAAAAGAAGAAGTAAAAGTGAATTATTACAAGAGTGTAGTTTTATGAAAAAAAACTGATAGTGTTCGATATTAGTGAAAAATAAAAAGGAAGGGGAGTGATGTCTTCTTGGTGGTGTCCTCCGTCAAAATTCAGAGATTCAAAGAAGTGGTTTGGAGCATTTCATTCCGGAATTAGGAGCGTATTTAAATAATTAAGAAATTAAATTCAAAAGGACTAGTGATTTGGAATTGTCCAAATTCGAAGTCTAACAACCTCGCGCTACAACGGTAAACAAATCACCGTTAACTTTACGGTCAGTGTGATGTTCATCCTAGATGTCTACTTTGGATAGGAAAATGAAAATTGCTACAGCGAACTCGTTAAAGAAAAGGTTTAATTTTTGTTTAATAAAGAGATAAATATAATATAAAATTGGATAAATAAGAAAACGTTATCACGGTGTAACAGCACTGCCACTGCTCAAATGATAACGGTTCGTCTTAAGATGAGCTGACAAAGGTGATAATATTGACGAAGGATCGCGCACCAGAGTGTTAGGTCTGATGAGGGTAACATAAATATGTGATTAAAATAATTAATGAGGAATAAATTCTGAAAATAAAGAGGAACTATAAAACTGAAAAAAGATAAAAGCATCTCAAATCTGATTGTATTTGGTTTTTTGATAAGGAAAAAGTACATTACCGGTCATAACTTAAAGTCATCATGATTGAATTTGAGGGTGTAGAGAAGATAAGCGTAAAGTTAAAGGAGGAGTTATTTCTGAAAGAAAGTATAAAGAGATAGTATGACTATTCAGTAATTAATAGAAGATATAAAAAGCTTCAAAAATATATATAGTTTGAGGAACCGTTAAAAAAAAATATTGTGCCTCCAAAAAATGGTGTTTGCTGCGTTCGAAGATTCAAGTCATGGACAGGATTTACAAATAATAATTTTGCTACCGAAGTACCGAGGGATGGATAAAAGAAAAAAATATACCGGACAGATCGTAATTGAGAAAATATAGGCCTTACTCCTGAAAACGAAACGAAACGAAAATGATGAAGCGCGATGCAAATGCCACCTAGGAAATCAAGAATCGCCTAGTTTTCGTTTCTGAGACGATTGCACTTTCGTGATCGTCTTTCGTCTACACGTTTGTTAATGTGACATTTAAAAAAAAAGGATAAAAGTTAGCTTATGCTTAAAATATAAGTTTGAATTATTAAAATGTAAATTGAATTGTTTATTAACATAATTTGTTAATATTTAGATCAAAAATAGCTTTCTTAAGGGGGATAGCCACTGTGACGGCCGAAAAAATGAGTGATTTTCAAAAATTTTTTTGACCGGGTAAATAAAGGAATTTTTGGATCGTGTGTTTTTGATTTTATTAAGTACACATCCAATAATGTTTCCACAAATTTTTATTAAAAAATAATAAATAGTTTTAACAATGTAAACGATGCCGTAGAGCTTGAAAAAAACTTCCCTCTCCATCATGGTCGCATCGATTTTTCAAAAGCCGGTAATGTGAGAACAAAAAACAAAAATTTATTATAATCTGTATGAATGTAGTTATCGTTGTACGTAGCCGTTTTGTTTTATTTAGATTTTTCACAAAATGGCGACCGATTGAAAATATTTTCATTTTTTCGACCGTTTTTTTTTGTTTTCAAACATTTTAAAAAATAGTAAAAACCCAAATTTTCCAAATCGGCTACGCTTAACCTTAGCCACTACTAAGATGAACAAAACAAAAAATAAAAAATTAAAAATCGGTTAAAAATTGTCCGAGTTATCGATGCGACCAGTTTGAAAAAAGTCGTTTCGAGAAAAACGCGTTTAAAGTTTTTAGTCCATTTCTCTCGCAATGAAATCATGTATCTTTTAAAATTTTCATACCAATATTAAACTATCGAGTCCTGGACCTTTTGCTCTGCAATTTTGTACACATGTTTTTGAATATATTATAATAACTTTGATTTAGAACAAAAAAAAAATTTTTTTTTTTGACTCATCACAGCGGCTATCCCCCTTAATCCCCATAGCTTCTTAATCTTCACTCTCTTCGTCCGAACTAATTAAAAGCCACACATTCAACATCTTTATTTATCAAATTTTATGTACTTAAAAACAATTTCAGACTTGACCGATGAAAAATTAAACTATGAAAAGTCGTTAAATTATTGAAGGTTTGTGCTGTCAATGTTGATTGTTCTGACTATATTTATGAGTCCGTATGACAACACTATAGCCATCTTATAATCGTTTAGAGTAGGGAATTTGCTTTCGTTTCGTCTCGTTTTCAGGAATAAGGCCCCAGCTATGACGGTAAGCTGTGCATTCTGGTAGCCATAACGGAAAGTGTTGGAAGGCATAGACGAACTGTGTATCTAAAAGTAACAGTAGAAATCAAATAATTAAGTGTGCAAAATTAGAGAAAACGGATTAATATAGAAGAAACGAAAGAAAAACAAATACTGGGCAAATCTTAGTGATAAAGCCTAATGTGAACTAATCATACGAGTTTACCGGACATAGCTTGAGAAGGCAAATGTGAAAACTTTTATAATGATCCAGACGGAACCTGTGAACTAAATGTAGTGACAGTCATGTGTTTGAAGTGAATGTGATTAAAAGGGTCAATTTGAGAAAGGTATTTGCCCCTCCCCCCAAAAACTTCTTATAATTTGATTGGAGACAAACTAGTCGTTGGTCAATTTGACCCAAGTTGTCGTGACCACAAAGTCACCCTTGTGTGACGGACATCGTGGCAAATTAAAACTCAACAACAACAATATAAATTTTATAATTAAGTGATTGATTGCGCTGGATTATACATCTTTTATACATATTTATATGCTCAAATGGAGAAAGAAGAGCAAGAAAGGTATAACTATAGCCATTTAAGAAGATGCCGCCGATAAAGGGATAAAGTGCAATCCTATGGAACTTCCGTCTTCATTGTTGGGGATTTTCAGGGTCACTGATTTCAAATTGACTGTCAAAATTTACGAATTCAAGATGGCAAACTGTCAAATGTTATGCGATTTCCACTAAAATTGGTATTTGGAGGTTTTTGGGATCGCAAAAGAAAACTTTCGATTTCTTCGATTTATCATTTGAAACGACAAATGCTTACTTGTCGCCGTTAATAAATCAAAAAAGGTATTTATCTTTAATTTGTTTATTTTGGCAGTCGGTTTGAAATCAGCGACTCTGACAACCCCTAAATACCAATTTTGGGGGACATCGCATGATAATTAGAACTGGCAGATTTTGCAGAATGAACTGCATTTACAAATTGGTGAGAAAAGAAGAATAAATAAATAATGGTTAACTACATAGTAACGGAAACAAAACATTGAGAAATAACTCTTAATATTGATGGGAATTATAAAAGTTGCTCCATAATTCTTATCCGAAAACCAGTAAAAATAAATTGTAAAAAAATAATCAAACAAATTCATTAGTAAACGGAGAATTTCCGAATTGTGCGCTGTACGAGAATCGCGTTATATGAAAAAAATTGTCGCAAAATTTTTAGCGCGTTGTAGGAATTCGCGTTATACGGGAGTCTACTGTATGTACATTATATTGTATACATATAGCCAGCTGAGTAATCCGGTGTATTTTAAGCAGTATTTAGATAACAACTTTTTACATGCTCAAGTTTAATACTTCATGCAGCTTAGGAGTGTTACTAAAATGTGTGAATGTGATATTGAACCATAGTCCAAAATTCATTTTGTTACCACGGTCCATATCTGAAGAGTTTTTCATGTCCTCTTTACTTATGCGTTTTTCTTGTTAAGAACCGCCATTTGTGTTTTCATTTCAATCAATGATACTTACTGAAAAATTGTTTTTTCCTAACATCCTTTGTTTTATTCTTTCATAAACTAACATGTTTGGAAATTTTGATTTCTAACGATTCAACTTCCATTTGGTCACTGTAGGGGTCCTTAAAAAAGAGTTTTGGGAAAAAGGCTGTGTAAAATCGGAAAAATTAAAGAAATTTGATATTAAGAAAAAGTGGTCACCCTATTTAAACAAATGTTTAACAGGTTAATTTTACATAAGTACATAAGTGTGTTATAATCAGCCTTTAACAAATATTAAGCAATAAATATTGGATTTTAACTATTGTATCCCGTAATTCTTGTAAATACAATAATAAAACTATCCCTTATTTCTTTTCAGACAATCCCAAAAAGGCTGGAACCAAAAAAAATAAACGTATCTATGACATGGTTTACCCATCAGAACTTTCTTCAGCTATGCCCGAAGTTGGAAAGGACTTTTTCTTGTACGCTATCGACGTTCAGCCAGATTTTGAAGTCGATGAAGAAAATGCGTATGTAAAGAAACTTCTCCAAATGCCGACACAATATGCGATCGCGACAGAGAAACATTTACCAAAACTGGCAGCAATGCCATTATTTATGACTCAAGGAAAGCTGAAAGCCCAAATAGCACATACCCCAAAATTAGCTAAAATTATTTCCAGTGAAGAGTTGAAAAAATTAACAAGATTTCATGTTATGTTATTCCGCAACATATTGCACTCATGGAAGAACTATTTGACCTTGAATACACGGGATGAAGAGAATTCGTTTCTCATCGTTCCTACAACAAATGGCGCCGATATTGATTGGAATTTAATTGGGAGATTCCAAAATATGACTAGCTCTCGTGAAGTGTCTGAAATTCAGCGTAGTCGCATGAAATATGAACCAGAAGATTATGAGAATACCCTGATTAGCACCTGGTATAGCTCTGACGACCAAGTACGATATGGAGTAATCCGATGTCGTCTTGATCGAACTTCTCTCAGCCCCTTTCCGAACTGTGTCTCTCCCTCATTTGCTGCATACTTTAAGGATAACTACAAGGTCTCTGTTATGAAAAATGGTCAGTTCTTGATCGAAGCACAGCCGTTTTCTTCGCGGATGAATTTTATTGTCCCTGACACTGGAGAAGATGGAAAAAAGAAGAAACCAAGAAAGATGCTTAACATATTGTTAATTCCTGAATTATGTCATAATTTTAAATATCCCGCTGACATGTGGCTAAAGGCTCTATTCTTGCCTACTATTTTGCATAGAGTGCACTACATGCTTCTAGCCGAAAAATTAAGAACTGATTTCAATGCGTTTCTGAATCTCAATTTTCCTAACTATTCACCAGCGGATTTGACTGTAGACACGGCCCTTAAACGGTTAGATAACATGAAAATTTTGAAGGGTGTACAAGCCCCACTTTTTCCAGATCCAAAAGATACTAAACCGAAACTAATAAAAGAGGTTAAATCGTTCCTAGACCAGAACATGTATCACTGGAAAGAATATGAAGAGCCTTGTCAAGTAGATAAACATATGGATCAAGTATACAAAATAGAACTTGATTACTATCATCAGTTAATTACTAAGACGAATGATATGTCTCTCATTGATAATGACCAGTCTCGGCCTGCAATTACAATGAATCCTGAAAATCGTCCAGCCATCTGTGATGTTCTCTCTGACGAGAAATTGGCTATTAAGATTTTGGACATTTCTGCCGAAACCATACGAAGTCCGGAACAATGGGAAATTTTAAGTGCCATTACGGCAGCTTCTGCTAATAATGTATTTAATAGTGAACGTATAGAGCTGCTGGGAGATTCATTCCTTAAGTTTAGTATTTCTTTATTTTTACTTAATAAGCATCCGACATGGAATGAGGGAATGTTGACTGAAGTGAAGAGACGCTTAGTCGGTAATCGTAACTTGTTATACCATTCCACAAAACTAAAATTACCCGGAACTTTGAACGTGAGCTCATTTAAGCCTAGAGATGATTGGCAGCCACCGCTTTTTGCAGTTCCAAAAATCGTAAAGAGCATCTTAATCCGAGAAGACAGTAATCCAAGAGTACTCCTTGAACTTAAAATGGATCCAGAAGAAATTGAAAGTGGAGTTTGCAAACAGCAAACTTTGGCTAATTTCCAAACATACTTTAGAGTTGAAGATAGCCTTCATACACTGGAAAGCGAAATGCATTCTTTGATTGGACGTACCATTGTCTCAGATAAAACTTGTGCTGATAGCATGGAGGCTCTTTTGGGTGTGTGCGTTAAAAGTTATGGTATCCACAAAGCATTTCTCATTCTAAATTTCATGGGAATAATTAATTCAACTGAAAAACTTGAACATTTTCTAGACTTAGACATGGGAAATCCACGATTAAAGCCCTCCGTTACTGATGCAGAAATTAATGCACTTTTGACCAACTGTGATGAATTGGAGAAAAATATTGGCTAAAAATTTCGTGATGGTGCCTATCTTTTGCAAGCTTTGACTCACCCGTCTTATCCTACTAATCGATTGACTCAATCGATTAGTAGGATAAGACGGGTGAGTCAAAGCTTGCAAAAGATAGGCACGATCACGAAATTTGTAGCCAATATTTTTTTCCAATTCATCACAGTTGATCAAAAGTGCATTAATTTCTGCATCAGTAACGGAGGGTTTTAATCGTGGATTTCCCATGTTCTAAGTCAAGAAAATGTTCAAGTTTTTCAGTTGAATTATCAACAATTGGCGTTTATAGGCGATGCTATCTTGGATTTCTTGGTATCTTGCTATATTTTCGAAAGATGCAAAAACATGGGACCTGGCGAATTGACCGATCTCCGATCAGCACTTGTGAACAACGTCACTTTGGCTTGCCTCTCTGTACGCTACAAGCTTCACCATTTTATGCTATCACAAAATGCTTCTCTATTGCAAGCTGTAAAAAAATTCACAGATTTTCGAAAAACACAGAAATTCAAAGTTACCGATCAATGTCGCATTCTCCTCTCTGAGGATGGTAAAGTACCACCAATGGCTGATATGATTGAAGTACCAAAGGCACTCGGCGATAGTTTTGAAGCAGTTATAGGCGCCGTATTTTTTGATTCAAAGAATGACTTAAAAAAGACATGGGCATTTATATACGGATCGATGTCCCAGGAGATTCAAGAGTTCATGGAGCATGTGCCTAAGCAGGTTGTTAGAATGCTTGAAGAATACAACGGAGCTTCACCGTCTTGGTCGGATCCGGTCATAGATGATGATGTTGTTATGGTGACATGCACATTCACCTGCCGAAACGAAATAAGAAAAGCTGATGGATATGGCCCAAACCGTGAAGCCGCAAAAGCAGCTGCAGCTAAGCTTGCTCTACAATGTTTACAGCAATCTTAGTAAATTTAAAAATGTTGAAATTTTGTTGATATATAATAAGTAATATTTTATTGTGAACTGTAATTATAGTTATTTTATAATAACTCGTCTCTTTACTCAACTTTATCAGAGAACTTATTTCAGAACACGACTCAATCGAATTGCTCATCGAGAACCACAGATCGGTATTTCACAACTCGATATCGAACTATCATTCGATCGAGAATTTTGTCGACAACTAAATGGCAATCGAGTACGCTTTGTGCGGTGGTGTTTTGAGTCTTTTACGGATTTATTAAGTGCCAAAACGTATAACTATTTTTATTTTTGGGTTTTCAGTTCATTAAAAAAAAACAACTAGGGAAAATTTGTATTGCTTAAAAATGTCAAAAATAACAATCAATATTTTCCAAAGATTAATAATAAATATTGTATTATACCCGAACAGTTTACCGCCAAAGCAAATTAAAGTTGTACAAACAACGGACACATATGCGCGTAAAGAAATTAAACATTTTAAATTATATTTATTGATTACTATTTACTAGAAAATAATTGCTTCAGAAAAATTGAAAAATTAAATAACTTAAAAGAGAGCTAGGATTAATTTCAGAGAAATTGTTGGATCTGCAAAGATCGAAACCTCTCCAGAGAATCCTTCTTCCATTCCCTAGCAGACCAGAATATGCTCTACACAACTGCACTGCAATTGCACGGGACATTTGAGAATATTTTAAACCGAAATTACACCTAAGCAAAAATAAGAGTTTAGACTTGCTGCGAAATTAAGCTGAGTGAGATTTACTAGAATTGCACCCAAAGTAAATTTTTTTTTTTAAATAGTTCATTAAATAAACGCAGCTATCGCTTTCACTTAAAACTATCGCGCAACACTATCCATTTTTTGGCAATTTCATAAATCGTTAACTGACATTAATTTTAACCTAAATGAAGTATGAATTTGGTTAGAAAAGCTTGCTGCATTTTGTTTTCAAAGCAAATTTTCAATGTTCCGTAGGGGAAGACCTTTGCGTACTCTCGATCGAGTCACAGAATATGAAAATGAAATCGAGTCGACAAACTAACTCGAATCGAGTTCACAATTGAGTCGAGTTCTGGAATAGACCTCCAGAACAAAAATATGTATATTTTCTCACTCTTTCGACTCTCTATTTGCAATATTAATTTTAATTTAAAATTTTCACACAGACTCATTTATGTACTATATAACATATAGCCTTTCTTTTGAAAATGGGACTGGAAAAATGTGCTCACTTAAATGCTTCTAAGATTTATAAGGACATCCCGTAATTCATAAACAGGCCCCCAAAAACCCCCGAATGCCAATTTTCATGGCAATCCCTTGAAATCTACAACTTTTGACCGCGATCTTGTGTCCACCATTTTGAAATTCGCGAAAAAAAATAGCCTATATGTTAAGTCGGGATATGTAGTGCCTCCACTTAAAAAATGAAAATAATCGGACCAAGAGTAAAGGCGTGATTAAGCAGCAAACATATTGGGTCCACCATTTTGAATTTCCAAATCTAGACAGCAGATTCGAAATGAGTAGCCTCCAGATACCCATAGCACTAATTTTCAATTGAATTCGTTGAAGGTCGAAAATTATTAGTCGCCATATTTGATCCGCCATCTTGAATTTTCAAATTTCGAGTGTAGATTCGATATCGGGACCTCCAAAAACTCCCAAATACCAATTTTCATGATAATCCCATGAAATTTGCAATTTTTGATCGCCATCTTGGGTCCGCCATATTGAAATCCGCGAATAAAAAGTAGCCTCTATGTTAAGTCGGTATATGTAATGCCTTCACCCAAAAAATTAAAATAATCGAACCTAGCGTTAAGGCATGATTAAGTAATAAACATATTGGGTCCGCCATTTTGAATTTCCAAATTTTGATAATAGATTCGAAATTAGTGGCCTCAAAATACCCATAATACTAATTTTCAATTGAATTCGTTGAAGTTCGAAAATTTTTGGTCGCCATATTGGATCCGCCATTTTGAATTTCCAAATTTTGAGTGTAGATTTGCAATCAGGACCTCCAAAAACCCCCAAATACCAATTTTCATGGCAATCCCTTGAAATTTACAATGTTTGGCCGCCATCTTGGGTCCGCCATTTTGAAACTCATGAATAAAAAGTAGCCTATGTGTTAGGCCGGGATACGTAGTATCTTCACTCAAAAAATGAAAATAATCGGACCTAGCGTTTAGACGTGATTGAGCAACAAACAAACAAACAAACAAACTTTCGATTTTATATATATGTTTTGTATATATATAGGGATAGGGATATATAGGGATAAACAACGGACAATTTGAATTTTTTAAGGATAAATGATGGCCAGTTCCTTATTAATATGCCTGATGGTAAACATCAAATATTTTATTATGTACTTAAGAGTTTTACGCAAAAAATTGCAAATACCGGGAGATCTTCAAACTGTTTAAATATATGAGTCAAATTGCGAGGAGATATTGATGAAACAGTCAGATTTATGAATATGATCTACTGATGTATTATGTTTATAGCCACTGCTAATATTCGGCGAGAATACAACATCCATTTTAAATAAAAAATTGTTAATAAATGTTACTCCAAACAGAACTTGTTTTCACAGCCGGCAGATGCTTCTTCTTTTTCTGCGAGAACATACATAACCATGGCGTAGTTAACTACCAGTCGTTCAAAAATACTTCGTGGTTAAGCATAACTTTGTAGTTAAGTGGCTTCAATGAGCATAAATATGGCTTACCACGTCGTTAACTATAGTTTAGTTTGCTGAGCTGCTCTGGTCTACTTTCTGGTCACTAAAAATAAAAATAAATAGACCTATTGTTCTTGTTCTGCGTGACGTGAAGTCGCACACACGCAATTTGAAAACACTTCGTGGAGGAATACCCAAATTGCCTTTTACTATATCGCAAAATCGGTTAATCTTTAGAGCAATTTAATAACTTGGAGATTCTGAAGAGTGGAGTCACAATTCCACAACACTAAACAAATGTGCAAGTAAGCAAAAGAAAAGGAGGTGATTCACAGCTTTACTGCACTATTTGCTCAGAAATCTAAGTTATGTGATTGAGATCCAGAACCTTAGATCTGCAGGAGACATACGTTTACCATTATACAAAAAAAGAAAAAAGTAGAATGCAGAATAGCTTATTGTACAAAGGACTGCAGTTGTATAATGGACTTCCAAATGAATTGAAAATTATTTCCAATCTAAATGATTTTAAATGCGAATTGATCAATTATGTTAGAAATAATTTTATCTAAATAATATATGTTATTTTGTAAATAGTTTCTTTTTCTGAACTAATAAAGTACTAAATATTAAACAGTCGAATCACACTATCTTATCTAATCACCGCGGAATTTTACAAATTATATCGCAGGGACCAAATTGGAAAAGCTTACTTCGCAAAAAATCTGTACTATTTACTGGCCACCTGAGAATTTTGGGGTCTCAGATAAGGTCTTCGAATCAGCTGACACTGCCAAAGTAGCCGCACCAGACAGATCTGGGTGATGTTTTGCGAAATGTTCACATTCGGACAATTATAATACCATAGTACACTTGATTTTCTTGGGTATCCAAATTCAGCAGTTCAATTGGGGACATCATTTTGCTGGCTCTGATTTCCCAGCCGTGTCACGGTTTTCCCTGAAAAATCTGACGACGATAAACTGCTTAATGGTGGGGCTCCGAAAAAGACGACTTCACTGAATAGGACGAACAAAATATAAATATTGTAGTGGCCTCGAGTTCAACTTTCATGTACAACTGCGGAAAACGAAGTGTCGGAAGAGCTGCCCCAAGTGGCCTGTGGCTTACCCATTTCTAAGTGACAAAGAGCTCTGATAGCTGCAATTTTCCCCCAAGGTGTTCCACAGAACAGAAGGCGACATTTTACCTGGTTGATCGGGTCCTATCGTCGACAAACGGTATTTTAGAGAAATATGATTTCAATAAGGAAACCTTTGAAAAAATTTCTGACGAAGGCAAGGACTTCCAAATGGCACAGTGGGTTTGGCTGCTTTATGTCCACTTCTGCGATTATGCCTGTAGTCTTAATTTTGCTATGAATTCAGCTAAGCTGAATCAAAACGCAAATACTTTAGTTAAGAGAAAAGACTGAATTAATTATGAAACGCATTCTTGAAATCGATAAGAATTGTCTCATTTATAATTAAAAAAAACAACGCAATTTAGCTATAAGGGAGAATTTCCTACCTATTTCCAGAGCATTAAAGCTTCCATTCATTTTGAAGTCATGTGGATGTATTAAAATTGTTCCTTTTTTTAATTTAAGAAAAAGACTTACAGCGGCCCAAGCACTACAGCATCCGTGGCTGAAAAAATCCGCACAGACAACTGAGCTCGCTGAAATGAACACAAAACTTGATACGTAATCCGCAAAAGATGGATAAATGCTGTTAATACAATCGTAGCCCTGCAAAGAATGGGTGGGTGCTAAGTTCGATTGGAGTTTAGTTTAAAACTGTGTTGTTCCGTTTAATAAAAATTTCTTTTTTCACTATGAGTTTATAACTGACCATAACCAAGAATCGATAGCCAGCACAAGAGAATATATTTCCTTTTAAAAATTATTATTTCCTTTATTATTTGAATGAATTATGAAGAAAAGACAGTGCCAGTGCCTCGTGACATTTGTTTTACTACAGAACAACAGCAACTATATATGTAGTTCGATTGCTTCTATTCTTTAGTTGGCTCTAAAACGAATTATGAAGAAGCAAACATTTTGTAATAAGTTGCGGAGTCAAATATGCCATGATGGTTCAATTCAGCGACTTTTTTTTAACTAAATTCACCAATCAATTGCATAAATTTAATTTCCAGATACTGGTTGATTTGGGGTGAAGAGAAGTAGAATAAACTGCCCAAAACAAGGTTAGCTGGAAGGTTTGTATAAATGCTTTAACTTGAGCTTCCTAGAATTTAACATTAAATTACAACAAATGATTTTTAAAAAATCCACATCTCCCTAGCCATAAAATCAAGGAAATTACCACGATTTCCAATAACTTACAACAAATTAAAGTTTATTCGTATAAAATATATATCATAAATTTAGCACATTAAAGGTACATACAAACATTAATCTAAGAAGTTTTCTTTCTGTTCAACATTTCACCAATTTTATTCACGGCATCCTGTTCATTAAGAAGTTCCATAGCAGAGACAATTTCTTGTGTCTTTATCTTAGACACCTGCACAAAAACAAAAGTACATGTAAACAAATTTAAAAGTTATACACATTTAAATTATACTTACATTTAAATAGTTCAACATCTTCCGCGATCTTTCGTCTTCCATATATCAATGAATGAATCCAATTTGAAAATTTTTGCCAGCTTCCGCCATTTGTTGTCCTTATCGAATATTACTGTAAGCTGGTCGATGCATTCGTCATCTAGTAGAGATCCTGATTTGTCGTTGTCTTCCATGCTAAATTCATCGATTTGCAAGGGCCTATCATCCTCCTCCTCGGAGCTCTCATCCGTATTTGATGTCTTTGGTGTAACTGCTATGTCCTGCAGGAAAAAAAATTATTGAACATTTTCATGAGGACTGTGACAATAAGCTATTTCGGTAGTTGTGTCATAAAGATATTGCTTACACTATTTTCATAATAAAGGACATTATCTTACCATTGGAGTATCGTGGGAAGCACTGCTTCCACTGCTACTTGGGCCTGAAGTAGCCCCATGCTCAAGGAGGAGTTGAACAACTGCTTTAGCCTCGCTTCCCATTGAATAGGCCAATCCAAGCGCCGTAAAACCGGATGTATTCGGCTCATTAATATTCACATTTGTGTTTTCAAGCAAATACTGGACAATACTTTTCTCGTTCTGTAAAAAGTAAACAAAATTTAAGTCTAACTGCTGAAGCAGAAAATATACGAAAACAAACCTGTTCAACAGCTAAATGTAAGACATTATTGCCGTTCTTTGATATACTGATTTTTGTAGAAGCTTCACCAATTTCCAGCAGCTTTTTCACTAATGAAAGATTTCTTTTTCTAAAACGATGATGAATATGTTAAAATAATTTAATATTTCTCACAGTCGCAAGGGTCTTACTTAACAAGGTGAAGCAAGCAAGGTGAAGAGGAGTCAAGCCATCGTCATTCGCCAAATCGATTTGAAGTGGCTGACTTTTTTTTGTATAGTTGGTTTTGTCAATAATTTTTGAGGCGCACATAAGCATACCTTCTTCCACAGCGACGTGTAGAGCTGTGTTGCCATTGTGGTCCTGAATGTTTGGGTTTGTTCCTAGAAGGCATAATTTTATAATTGTGATAAAAAACAACAGTGGTCATGCACCACAACTTACCTAAATTAATCAACGGCCTAATGTACTCCGGCCTGTCGAATACACAAGCTATGTGTAAACAGGTCTGCCTTTTCTCATTGTGGTGCTGAAGTACTTCGTAAATCTCCAACCTATCGATCAGTTGAAGAAGCTTAACCATCACGTTGTTGTCGCCTTCTCTTATTACATCATGAAGGAGACTAAATTAAATTCAAGAAAGACTTAAATTAGTAAAGGGCTTTTTATATATTGAATGGTAATATTACAAACAGCAAAAAAACCGCCGAATAACACAATAACTAAAAATTGTCTCCTTCTTTCTACTTACTTGCAATTGTGCTGTGACTTTGCTATTTGGAAAATATCCAAAATATCAGCACTCGTTTTTCCAATATCCAGCTTTTCGCTCCTTCTAACAGTAGAGCGAATTTTGTTAAAATACGAGTGATAGGTTGAATCCATTGATTCTTTAAGTCCGTAGAACTGCCCGGACCTCATCATCGTTGAATCACCTATTTGTGGCTGTATTTGGGGACCAGCCATCTGTGCTTGCATTTGCAGTAACTCGGAGGAATTATGATGTACATTTAATTTTGTTAACTTTTTCGAGTTCAATTTCATTGACACCTTAGAAGATGCACCATCTTTTTCCAGCTTCCCCCCACTGTCCATTTCCAAATAGGAGTTATCGAATAATTTAAACAATTCTATAGAAGTGATTGTATTAGAATAAATAAAAATATTTTAGCGCCAAAATTCTCACCATCTGAATTTTCTAAAACCTTTTGATCAAGATTGCCTAAAAATTCATCGATAACATCACTTTTATTTGGAAATCCCTGTGAATTGCTGGCCTGAGGGCTGTTTTTAATAACAGACATAACGGTTTCTGGAATATTTCCTGAGCTTAATCCTGAAGAATTTGTACGAGCTCTTTTCCTTGATGTTGTAAATTGTCTTGGCTTATATCGGAAAGGAACTGGTTCACTAACATCACCATCTGTTGGTCTAAAGAGCTGAATAAATACATCCACCTAATAAAAATCACACAGTTACAATTCCGATAAATTAAAAAAAAATTAAGCGAGCTTACATGTTTGTCTATATCTTTATTCGTATAGGGCGGAGTTCGTAACGCAATCGCATACTGGTGGTGGACATCAGCCTCAGAAAAAAGGCCCCAATCAGTCCAAACCACTTCGCCATCCTCGTCCACCTCATAGAACTTTACTTTAATATTTTCTGTAGAAATTGAAGAAAAATTATCATAATATACTCAACAAACCCGCATGCAAATTTACTTTTTCCAACTTTTTCCACAAGGAGTATCAAATCGTCTCCACCAGCAGCACTGCTTACGGCTGCACTAAGGCGGGAGATTTTAAGCTCCCCCGTTAAGGCACTTTCTGAAAACATAATTGTGTTAGCGCCAGAATATTACCCTTAATTATAATGACAAACTTACTCATATTGTTTATACACCTAGAAAACACTGGTCCACACAGGAACGACCAGGATTCGTCCGGGTTGATTGCATATGCAGTAAATGCCAGACGAACTTGATTTAAGTTCATTGCCTTGGCCTCTTTCTCCGCTCTTACTTTAATCTACCAGAAGATACGAAATAAATAATTTATTTCGGTTCTGTATAACAACAGAAATGTAATATTTGAGATCTTGAACCGATTTGTTATAGCTGAATTGCTTGCAACTCTTGCCGAATCCTTATTTATTATACAGTAATGATCTAATGAAAAGTGCCGATTGAGTCGCCCGCAATTGTGATTTCATCTTTAATGTTAATTGCCGTTTTTAGCTTAACATATTACCGTTAATTATAGTTATTCAGCAACTTGTATACAGCTTCTCATTGAACAGCAATGAAATCTTAACCCGATTTCTTGTGACAGAATTTTGTGTAAGGATTATCGTAAACAGTTTCACGATTTTAGCGCATATTTTCATACTCTAATCTAAAGACTTACAGTGCTTTCTTCAAGTGGTGTGAGCGGACGTCCCTCTTCAAACTGCTTCTCCCAAATTTTCTTAGCTACTAACTCTTCAACGATATGCTTCTTTGCAGTATGAATTATTCCCATCCCTTGAAAACTATAAAAACAGATTTTAAGTTAATCAAAAGAGTCTCAAAATTATAATCAATTAATACTCACACTGCCCTGTATCCATCCTCCTTCGATACCCTCAGATCGTGCGGATCACAAACATCAATGGCGTTGTGCCGAACCACCAATTTATGGGTATGCGGTGATGATACCAAGGTATCACTGGTTTCATAAAGACTGCACCGAATAACAGCCCTTTCCTCATATCCCTTCAACTCAACTGTTGGAAAAGTTTTCTTTGACTTGCCATTAGATGAACCCATCAAAGACCCACGTGTTCTGTGCATTTCAGTTTTGTAACGAAAACGAAACTTTTCCACTGGTTCCTCCAGGATAACTAGTTTCGATCCCTCTCCCGTCACCATTGCTAAAGTTGCAAAATAAGGTTTAGGTAAATTTAAATTAATTAAGGAAGTCTAACTTACGTTGATTCAAAAACATGTTCCTTTGAAAGCCAATTTGCCCAGTTGGTTGTTCTGAAAAGGTTGTGATTCGTCTTAATCTTCTACCCTGCGATATCTCAGAAGACTTATGAAACTGTCTGAAAGTAACAGAAATAGTAAAAGAAATTAATCACTCCTTTTCGGCAACGGCCTTACTCTGGAAAATGAGACGATATGAGACGAATTAATAAAAGTGATAAAAGATAAATTTAATAACGGTTGAGACGCACAAACACGTTCACAAATCAAATCTTCTTCTTGACGTGATAACGGCTTATAAATCGATGAACGGCTGCACGCACGAAAAAGCATGACTCATTGTCACGTTCCGCCTGAGCCGAGCGTGCAAGCGAGAGCGCGGAACAAGCGATAGAGAGGCACGATCGGCCTAAGCGTTTTGAATAGAATCTCACGTAATTTGTCCTTTTGGTTTATAGTGGAATATTATTTCCAATTAGAATAACTGTTATAAAGTTCGTGTATGCTTCTATTTGTATGCACATGTGGCGACAAAATTAATAACATCTATCATCAATTTAGTCTTCTTCGATATAGTGGAATATTATTAGTCACAAAGTAGGTTTTATCTAATTAGAAAATAAGAAAAATGTCTATAAAGTATTTTCTTGGTATTATCTTTGTAGGAGAAATCGTTTGTAACATATTACGGCGTAAAATTACATTAGTTAGTCAAAGCTCATGTGATAGGCTATTTTGATAGATTGGTTTTTGTAAATTGCGAAACTAGAAAATAAAATGCTCTACCACCGATTTAAAAAAAAAAAAAAAGAAGTGAAGTGAAAAGTTAATGTGGTTTCCACAACCATCGATTTGACTTTTTCAAGGCACATTACACTTGAAACACTCCGCTTGATTTCCTACTTTTCCTATCATCGTCCAATCCTTAACAGAATAACGCAGATTGGAGGATCTTAAATATCACACATGTATATAAGTTGTAAATAAATTGTTAATAGCACATTGTTACTTGTAATTAATCTGTATAATTTAAGTAAAAAAATATTTGAATTAACGAGTGCAAATAAATGTTAATTTATCGAAAAAATTGTAATTCTCAATTAACTCACGTAAAATTATCGTCCGTAAACCACAGACATACATACAAATGGATCGCTCGATCTCCTGTCTCGCGTGGCCGCCAATTTGACAACCGAGTGCCTCAGTGCGACGAGATGAGATATATAAAAATTTATATAGCGCTGTCTTTTTTTATCACATTACAAGGATAGGCCGATTCCGCGGATTTTTTGAGTGCGGAATTGCTGAATGCTGACAAAAATATTTGAATTTAAATATTTGTTGAACAAAAGTTTTAAAAATATGTACTTTAAATTGAATTAATGGAAATAAAAATCATTATTAATGCCACAAATAAATAAATAAAAATTTTTCCCTGCCAGATTACCAATATTTTCAAAGATTTGTGATTGATAAATTTTAAGTTATAAAACCGATGTACCATATATTTGTTAATAAACATAAACAATTGAACATATGTATACTGTGTTTTAATTAAAGAATTTGGAAATAAAAAATATTTATAGCAAACGTTTAAATTTAGGATGTGACAGCGCCTATTTTATGTAATTGGCCCGCCAAATTTAAAGGATTCCAGGAATTGTTTATACACTTGACTGAAAGCGAAGAGCAAAATCAGAAAGTTGTAATTCGATTTGTTGAGAATTCTTTAAATTGTGACGGTAGATTTGGAATTGATATTCTAAAATTATTTTAAGGCGTTTAACTTGGTATTTCGCGTGTAGTGTTTTGTTAGGTGTAAAAGCATACGAAAATCGGTAAGTTTCTAAAATCTATAGGTACAATTGCAAATGATTTTATTACTTAAATTGATTTTATTATAGAGTTAAATAAAGGCGTAAAAAATGGATAATTGTATCGTGCCAGGATGCCCTAATGTGCAACAGAATAGAACATCAGGACAGTTCTTTAGGTAAGTTACTTATTACACAGGGGAACAAATGAATTTTTATTTTTGCGACAAAACACGTGATAGGTCATTTCTAGAGCACTTTTTCTATAGATTATGAATCTTAATCTAAAAATATGAAATATCAGTAATATCTATAGATCTTTTTGAACTGTTTGGTGACCAAGTTTTTCGTGGGCGGGCGCTTGTTATGGTTTTTATTCACCTTTTTCTGTATGAAATAATTGGTTTATAGGAAAATATATTTTTCAAGGAATATTTCGACAAATTTTAAACTTTTAAGAGTTTTATGTTATAACTTAACTAAAGCCAATTGAGTATTTTTATTTCCAAATTCATAATCTACGGAAAATATCCTATAGAACTGATGTGCTATTTGTTTGGCCGCAAATTTGTTGTTGACCTGTGTTATTCGTCTAACGATATACAATTAAACATATATTCATATATAAATCGAAGGTCCCTTCAGAAATCCCCTTGAAGGAATTATCCCAAATTTGATTGCACAGTCAGCCTCCTTTAACATTATTGTATATCGATTAACAAGATTTAAGGTAAACAATTTTGCTTAATATCATAAGTTTTTAAAACTCAGTTCAATTACTTCTTTATAGATTTCGATCTTTTGCAAGTGGAATGCATTTCAGCAGGCGGTTAAAATGGATTCGTGTTTACATCAGAGGTAGTGATTTAGCATATACATAGTACGCTTTAATCAACACAACTAATTTTTCTTTCTAATAGTGAAATGCGTACTTGCAAAACTTGGGATGAGTCGAAAAAGGCGTTAAAAGGACAAACGCAATGGAACCAGGCGGAACAAGCAGCATCCTAACTTGGTAAATGTTTTATTATATACATATATGTATATATTGATATTTTTTTCCTTTTCAATCCAGTTCCTTCCAGTGAGTGAAACCTTGTCGTGGTTGGAAGGCTTAAGGGATTCTTAAAATTCTGATCAATTTGGTTAATATGTTTTTTTAGCATAAGACAGCTAAATTTTAAGAATCCCAACGAATATCACTCAGATAAAATAAACTAATACCCATGTTCTGCATTCCGAGTGAAATAAAATCGAAAAAACCTCACAACACTCCTTTTGAATTGAATTTCCTTAATAAAGTTCTTCAAGCTGTAACAAATTCATTTCAGTTACCTCTGATTTCAATTAGTTTTTTACAAAAACTACAAAATATTTCGATTGGATTTTTCTATCGAATTATTTTAACTACTTTGAACGAAAAAACTAATTGAAATCAAAGATAAGTGAAATGAATTTGTTAAAATCATAAGAATTTTATTACACAAATTCAATTCAAAAGGAGTTTTATAAGCTCTTCTCGATTTAATTTCACTCGGAATGAGGACTTGGGCGAAAATCAGATCTGGAATTAATGCCAGTAGTTTCTCTGAAATGCCTGGAATAAAACAAATTGATATATTAACACTTAATCGCACTGTCTCGCACTGATATTTCAATTAAACTTCCTGCAATAAACAAATTAGCAGTCATTTGACAGTTCTCCAGAGAATTGTCAGAGAAAATCTTTAACGGCAATTCAGCCCACTGACAAATCTCTGACATTATAGACAGTTAATTTTACGTCATTTCACGATTTGACAGTGCCTCAGTGCGAAAGAGAGGGAACAAAAATCGCACCGTCTGCTTATATAGGAAATCGTGTACGTGAGCGGTCCATTGTATTATAAGTCAATGGTCCACTCTCAACAAACTCGAGCACAAGAATGCAATTGTGAATATTCTCAACGGATAGGGAAGTGAAACTCTACTCATGGCGCTACAGAAAAACTTCCAGCTGTCAAATCAAATGGTGAATAGAATTCTGTAGTGGTGAGTAGAGTTTTGTGATGGAGAATGTAGTAAAGTTTCAAACAGAAACACCGTGGTGGAGAATGACGTCAAAATGGCGTGGAATTGAGAATATCAGTGGAGATATTTTATATTTTCCAGTTACAGGAACGTAAAAACGTATTTACGTAAAAATCAAATTTTCCTAGGTATTTTTTTTTTTGCATTCATAGGTCGTAATTTCTTTATATGTAGTAAAGAATTGCATAATCTAAACATTAACCGTTGTATTGATGTATTGACTGGCTAAAAACTAAAATAACCTCAGTCTCCTGCAGACTTAATTTTGTTTTCCAATTTTCCCAATCTTATGATACTAATTAGTGTGTTGATTTATTATTTGTGGGTCAAGGTCTTGAAATAGATGTTATTGGAAAGTAAGAGTTTAAATATAATAGCACCAAGCAAATAGCTCATAGAGGTCTCATCTAGAACAAAAATCTGTGACCGACGGTTTTAAGTTTTCTTATTTTGCGCTGGCTCTCATCGGTACATTCTCTCGCATCGAAAACATCGATGCGAAGAAATGAATAAATGAACAACCGAAATTTACCGAACGCTGCGATGCGAATGGGCTTCGGGTGGGAGCTAGATTTTGGTTCTGCTGGAGCGATCGATAATAACAATAATATTCAATTTCAAACCAACGAATTATGTATAAAAAGTTAATGGACGACTGGTTCAAAGGTAGCATTATGATTCTAATTAATAGTCTAATTTTAGTGTAAAAGAAACTTTTCATTTTGTATTTAAAATTTTAAGATCAAAAATAAAAATCAGAATATGGTTTTTATTTTTAAAATGAAAAATTAAAATTAGGAAATGCGTTTTATTGTTAAAATCAAAAAAAAAAATTAGGCAATAATTTTTATTTTTAAAGTAAGAAATAAAAATCAGGAAATGATATTTTTTAAATCAAAAGTAAAAATCAAGGAATGAATATCAGGAAATGATCTGACAAATATATAATATTTTATTAATTTAACGCTTATAATTCTTGTTATTCTATTTTAGATAAATTCATGGACATTGTGTTGATATAAAATGTTGAACAAATTTAAAGAACAATAATATTTCAAGTGAACAACATTTAAGTAAATTAAGTAATTATATACCGTTTGTGATTCCAATTAAACGCGATGCAATATTTTTAGTCTGTGGCAAGGACTGGAAATAACAATTATTACCCGACTGCACCAGAAGGAGGGTTATGTTTTTCGAGTGTATTTATGTATGTATATTTCTTTGGCACGCTCTGTAGGCTACACAGCTCGATCGATTTCAGCTTGAGAGGTGCCGTTAGGTTCGTCTTAATTGTGAGAGTGACACTGGGTATATCAAAATTGGAAAAAATTAAAATGGCCAATATTTGGCGCCATATTATGTCTTCAAACATTTTTTTTTGCCAAAACCTATCGAGTGGGGTATCAAAATAAAGGGTTTCATAAATAGCTTGCAAAAATTAATGCAACTTCTATGTTTACATGTAATGTGGAATGATGCCTCCGACTGCGTTTGTGAACACTGTCAACCATGATCAGTCAAATTCAGAAAAAAAGTTTAATTTTTTCAACTTGTTTCTATCTTTTCAGTTCATTTATTAAGTAAGTTTGAAAATTTTAACTTCACAATTTTTCAGTTTACGCAGTCGGGTTTTTTGTTTTTTTCAATAACATTTTTTTTTTATATTTTTGAATTCAGAAATCAAATAGAAGTTGTCAGATCTGCTTGAAATTTTGGGAGTACAGCGAGTACCGCGTGCCGGGGTGCCAGTGGAAGGCAGAAACTTTAATGGACGCGCGCGGGCAGAAAGAAAAGTCTATTGATGTTTTCTTAGGAACATTATTGACGAACTTTCCTGTTCACAGCTTGCTTGCGCGAGGGCGAATGCCGCCATTCACATCTCTGGGGTCCCTCTCGGCCCGTTGACTCTTTTTCTTCTTCTGGTAGCCCCGGCAGGAGAAGACCTGGCGTGGCACGAGTACCTGCTTGCGCCCAGAGCGCTGCAAGCGCAAAAGGGCTGGCGGAGGCGTCACAAAATTACTATAGGTCTGTTCGCGTACCTGCAGTCACTGCAAGCAACTTGCAGTAAACTGCAGAAAGTCGTTTTCTTACTCGCTATGACAGCAAATTTCTGCTGACGTCATCGCTTCCCCTCGTGCAATAACTCTAAGAAACTTGCAGTAGCTCTGAACTGCCTACAGTTTTCTGCAGCTTCCTGCAGACAGAACTGACAACCACAAATTCAGTTTTCAAACTGTCACTTTCGCACTCTTCTTCTGCTTTTACAGAAAATTGCAGAAAAGTGTTTTCGTCACAGCCATACATAGAAATGGACCGCTCGATCTCCTGTCTCACGTGTCTGCCAATTTGACAACCGAGTGCCACAGCCGGACGAGATGAGATATATAAAAATTTATATAGCGCTGTCTATTGTTATCACATTGCATGGATAGGCCGATTCCGCGGATTTTTTGAGTGCGGAATTGCTGAATGCTGACAAAAATATTTGAATTTAAATATTTGTTGAACAAAAGTTTTAAAAATATGTACTTTAAATTGAATTAATGGAACAAAAATCATTATTAATGCCACAAATAAATAAATTAATTTTTTTCCCTGCCAGATTACCAATATTTTCAAAGATTTGTGATTGATAAATTTTAAGTTATAAAACCGATGTACCATATATTTGTTAATAAACATAAACAATTGAACATATACTGTGTTTTAATTAAAGAATTTGGAAATAAAAGCTCTTTATAGCAAACGTTAAATTTAGGATGTGACAGCATTTCAGCAGGCGGTTAAAATGGGTTCGTGTTTACATCAGAGGTAGTGATTTAGCATATATGTACATAGTACACAACTAATTTTTCTTTCTAATAGTGAAATGCGTATTTGCAAAACTTGGGATGAGTCGAAAAAGGCGTTAAAAGGACAAACGCAATGGAAGCAGGCGGAACAAGCAGCATCCTAACTTGGTAAATGTTTTATTATATATATGTATATATTGATATTTTTTTCTTTTTCAATCCAGTTCCTTCCAGTGAGTGAAACCTTGTCGTGGTTGGAAGGCTTAAGGGATTCTTAAAATTCTGAACCATTTGGTTAATATGTTTTTCTAGCATAAGACAGCTAAATTTTAAGAATCCCAACGAATATCACTCCGATAAAATAAACTAGTACCCATGTTCTGCATTCCGAGTGAAATAAAATCGAAAAAACCTCAGAACACTCCTTTTGAATTGAATTTCCTTAATAAAGTTCTTAAAGCTATAACAAATTCATTTCAGTTACCTCTGATTTCAATTAGTTTTTTACAAAAACTACAAAATATTTCGATTGGATTTTTCTATCGAATTATTTTAACTACTTTGAACGAAAAAACTAATTGAAATCAAAGATAAGTAAAATGAATTTGTTAAAATCATAAGAATTTTATTACACAAATTAAATTCAAAAGGAGTTTTATAAGCTCTTCTCGATTTAATTTCACTCGGGATGAGGACTTGGGCGAAAATCAGCTCTGGAATTAATTCCAGTAGTTTCTCTGAAATGCCTGGAATAAAACAAATTGATATTTAAACATTTAATCGCGCTGTCTCGCACTTATATTTCAATTAAACTTCCTGCAATAAACAAATTAGCAGTCATTTGACAGTTCTCCAGAGAATTGTCAGAGAAAATCTTTAACGGCAATTCAGCCCGCTGACAAATCTCTGACAGCATAGACCGTTAATTTTACGTCATTTCATGATTTGACAGTGCCACAGCCCGAAAGAGAGGGAAGAAAAATCGCACCGTCTGCTTATATAGGGAATCGTGTACGTGAGCGGTCCATTATATTAAACGTCAATGGTTTTCGTACTTTTACAATTTTACCCCCACCACATGAAGTAGCAAACTGCAGTAACTTGCAGGCGAAAAAAGTACGCGAACAGACCTTATATGTAGTTGTGCATCATCATTAACGTTATAGGAAGATTTAAAAACTTTGAATTGATAACATGTATTTGTGAAATCATTTTCTGATTTTTATTTTAGATTTTAAAAATAAAGTCATTTCTTGATTTTTATTTTTAATTTTAGAAATCAGAACATTATTTTTATTGTTGCCTACAAAAACAACTGTCAAAAAATAATTTTTCACATCTGATTTGTAACATCGTTTAAAAAAAAATAAAAAAATGTATGGAAACACTTTTTTTTTTTTTAGGAAATTTTTCATGTACAAATTTTTGTTGTTTGATGCGCCATATGGGCTGCGTTCCCGAGATTGCGCTTTAGGTTAAGTAGGGTACAATTCATTGTATTTTACTGTGTTAATAAATAAATAAATAAATTTTTACTGAATTCCTAGAAGAAAATTATGATATGAACAACATTAGCTGTATATTGCAACAATGACAGATGATGAATAGATGAACATTAGGCATTCTTACACATTTATTTATTTATTTTAAATTTTACATTTCGAAAAGAAATAATAGCCAATCATAAGCATAGTAAATGTTTTAGATTTCGTCATCAGCAGAATGTTTTTTTCATGAATTAACATTTTTAACAAAAACATTTATTGAGACTAAAATAAAAATATTTAACAGAAAGCCGTTTCGAGAAATTTGTAGTCAGGATCTTATTTTATTTTTATTTATTTAGGATTATAAAATTTTTAATTTAGCTGATTTAGTATTTCTACTGCTTTTAATTAATTTTTCGGATAGCCATTGACTATTTTTTACAAGCTTTTATTTAGTTTCACCTGTCCCGGTGTCTGTAATGAAATCTTGCAAGTTAAATTTGACCCACCTTCCCATTCCCGATTGAGCTGAAATTTTGCATGCATATGTATATTGCGTGACAATGCAATATTATGATGACATGGAGCTGATCTGATGCTGGAGCTGGAAGGTGGTCATAGGAACTCCGCAATAAAACGACACAACCCCATCGACTTTGGGCTCGTTTGATTCGTCTTGATGAGTACTTTGGTCCTTGATAATATCCGTAAGCAACCCCATCAAATTTGGGAAGCACGTGCCGAACACGTTATCGCGAGACACTGAAAACTCACGAGTAATATTTATTTTAACTTCATCTGAATTTTGGACCAGTTTTCGTAATGGCAAAAAGATGAAATTTGATACCTACACTTATATAAATCCGAAGACAATGCAATATAGTATATTTAATATCGTTCTAAATCCAAAAAGGCGGACACCCCAATATGACGGCTTACCTTTATCTTCACAACCCCCTTGACATGGGTATCAAATAAAAGGGTTCAACGAGTAGAAAACGATAAAAGCTTGTTTTTAAAAATTTGTTTTTAAATTAAGGACTTATTTCTTATAAAATCAAAAGTAAAAAATTTAAAATATATTTTCCGTGTTCAAAGCGGCTATTTCCTTCGTCAAACCAAGTGTTAAATTTTTCGGATCACTTTATTTCATTACAAATTATTTCCTGATTTTTATTTTTGATTTTAACAATAAAAATCATTTCCTAATTTTAATTTTTGATTTCAAAAGTAAAAACCATATTCTGATTTTTATTTTTCATTTTAAAATTTTAAATACAAAAAGAAAAGTTTCTTTTTCACTAAGATGAGCCCATTGACGTATAATACAATGGACCGCTCACGTACACGATTTCTTATATAAGCAGACGGTGCGATTTTTGTTCCCTCTCTTTCCCTCTGTGGCAATGACAGTTCGTGAAATGACGTAAAATGAACGGTCTATAATGTCAGAGATTTGTCAGCGGGCTGAATTGCCTTTAAAGATTTTCTCTGACAATTCTCTGGAGAACTGTCAAATGATTGCTAATTTGTTTAATGCAGGAAGTTTAATTGAAATATCAGTGCGAAACAGCGTGATTATATGTTGTTTTATTCCAAGAATTTCGGAGAAACTACTGGAATTAATTCCCGAGCTGATTTTCGCCCAAGTCCTCATTCCGAGTGAAATTTAATCGAGAAGAGCTTATAAAACTCCTTTTGAATTGAATTTGTGTAATAAAATTCTTATGATTTTAACAAATTCATTTCAGTTATCTTTGATTTCAATTAGTTTTTTCGTTCAAAGTAGTTAAAATAATTCGATAGAAAAATCCAATCGAAATATTTTGTAGTTTTTGTAAAAAACTAATTGAAATCAGAGTAACTGAAATGAATATGTTTCAGCTTTAAGAATTTTATTAAGGAAATTCAATTCAAAAGGAGTGTTGTGAGGTTTTTTCGATTTTATTTCACTCGGAATGCAGCACATGGGTATTAGTTTATTTTATCTGAGTGATATTCGTTCGGATTCTTAAAATTTACCTATCAGGCTAAAAAACACATTAATTAAATTGGTCAGAATTTTAAGAATCCCTTAAGCCTTCCAACCACGACAAGGTTTCACTCACTGGAAGGAACTGGATTGAAGAGGAAAAAAGTATCAATATACTTATATATAAAATAAAACATTTACCAAGTTAGGATGCTGCTTGTTACGCCTGGTTCCATTACGTTTGTCCTTTTTCGACTCATTTCAATTTTTGCAAGTAAGCATTTCACTATTAGAAAGAAAAATTAGTTGTGTTGATTAAAGCGTACTATGTATGTATATGCTAAATCATTACCTCTGATGTAAACACGAATCCATTTTAACCGCCTGCTGAAATGCATTCCACTTGCAAAAGACCGAAGTCTATAAAGAAGTAATTGAACTGAGTTTTAAAAACTTATGATATCAAACTAAATTATTTACCTTAAATGTTATCAGTTGATATATAATGTTAAAGGAGGCTGGCTGTGCAACCACATTTGGGATAATTCCTTGAAGGGGATTTTTTATGGAAACTTCGATTTATCCATTGTAGCAAATTTAAGTTGAGCTTAAATGGAGTTCTCCCAACTATGTTGAGAGTCCAATGTAAGTTAAACATTCAATTTGATTTCAATTATTCCGAAAAATTATATATCGGGATAACTGGGATCGAATCATATTGTTATTTTTTAAATTCCTTTGTTTTATTATAGAGGACAGCTTTATTTTTATATAGCTGTATACTATATTCTTAATCAACTTATAGATATGGTTGTTATCTACTTCTAGCTCCTTAATATGTTCATTCAATTCCATGAACAAGCTAGACATATCTAATGTTTTCATAACTTTGATTGTAGTTCGTTCTATAAGGTTTTTGTTATTAAGACTAAAATTATCTGATCTTAATAACGACTTAACAGCCTTTTCTGTATGGAGGTGCACTACATCGGGAGAAGCAACAAGGAGACCGCCTTTGCTTTTCTTGCTTATTAGATTATTATAAATAGATCTCTCGTCAAAGTTTTCAGCTAATACATAGAGCATATTTGCATTCTCCGCATGTGGTGACTCTATTAATCATTTTTACTATAATACATACCCACTTATATACCCCACAGCATTTGATTGAAATTCTGTCAACTTTTTGACTTTATATGTCTCAAAAACGGGAGCAAATTTTCGTTTGAGAATTCATAACCGCAAAAAAAAAAAAAAAATTTGTTCCCCTGTGTAATAACTTACTTAAACAAGGGTCCTGCTGTTTTCTTCTCTTGGACATTAGGGCATCCTGGCACGATAAAATAATCCATCCTTTACGTCTTTATTTAACTATATAATAAAAAAAATTTAAGTAATCAAATCATTTGCAATTGTATAGATTTTAGAAACTTACCGATTTTCGTATGCTTTGACACCTAGCAAAACACTGCACTCGAAATACCAAGTTAAACGTCTGTTATAGCGGCGGTGACCTCAGGGAGCCCGGCTAAAGCCCCTGTCCAGCGGTATGCGGCTGCGGGAGCTGGCAGGCTAGCGTAGGCGGTAGTTGTGGGGGGGTTGTGCCGAAAACCGCTTTTAGCCGCTGGAACGGCCCACCGATAACAAACCGAAAATTCTCCCGCGACGGAAACGACGAGCGCCAGGGAAGGAAAAGGACAGTGCGGGACTGAGCCCGGCAACTGCCCGTGCATGACTTTCAGGGGGGGTTCTGAATGTTAATGAACCCCCCTGGCCTAGTCCCCAACCACCCAATGACCTCCCCTTGGCCTGAAAAAATTATGGGGAGGTCCCTTTTCAGTTAACAAGGAGAGAAGCTACTCGCTGACAATGTAGATGGAGGGGGGAGAGAGAGGGGTGACCAAAAGAAAAGCAACTAAATTAAATTAACATACCTGCTTGTATTGTTTAACTAACAAATACCAAAAATACAAATGAACAATATAAAACGTTGGGCGCCTTGATGAGGAAGAACTGCTGTATCTCTGGAAGCTGCTGTTGACGGCGGCTGATGGCGTTGCTGCGGCCATCGGTGAAGAAAGGGGGTTTTTCCCGCTGCGGTTGCACCCTGCCTCTTCAACGGCCCCGTCGTGGTGCAACCCAAACAAAACTTTTATTTTAGCTTCAACTTCCCGGTCATATATTTATTAGATGAATAATAAAATAATTTTTTTTATTTTTTCGTTTCCCTTTTGTTCTTCTATATTCACTCTATATTAGGTCTATTGTTCGATTTTTTTTTCTTTTAAATTTCGTTTAAATGCGGTCACCCACAAGTTAATTTTATTACGTCCCTTAAATAACATTTAATTTGGTTAATCCCTACTGTTTGCGTTCATGGGATTGCCTATATCCTATTCAAATTCCAATTACTAGATTTTTTTTTCTTTTTATTGTTTGTTCTCGGTAACTTATGTTCTTAGATTTATTATTATTCACTAAAATGAAAATCTACCGACTCGGTTAATTTTTAATCATGTTCCGACACTAACCTTGAGTCTATCTAATCAATTGAATTTAATTTAAAAGTTCCCCTTTTTTTTTGTCAAAAAAAAAATTGCACTCGTCGGATCACTTAGATTCTATTTATTTGTTTTAGTTATCAAATATCCCGCTTACGGTACCAATTGCGTTGCCTCTAATTTTAGTCACTAGTTCTAAGTTCAAGGGAAGTTCAAATCAAATTTTCTTTTAATCACTAAATTTTTAAACTTCAGGGATCCGGTAAGCCTTTACATTAAATCACGGAATTCCGCACAAATATATATTTACTTAGGAACCAATGAACTACGCAATGATTTGTTGAGTTTATTTTACAATGTGCCTATTCTTCCGTTATTTAATTTTACAATCCTTTCACTTCTTATCCCTTTCTTTCTCCTACTCTTTACCTTTTGCTGGGTTTCTTAAGTTCATTGTCACATTTTCACATTTTATGTAGTTTTCTTGTTTCCAATGTCACCTTTTTATGTTTTATTTAAGTTCTTAATTCCACTCTCACCTTGATCTTCTCTTCCTTTTCCTGTTTTCTTGTTTTTTTTTTCTCTTTTCTTTTTGTTCTTCCCGTTAGTCTGATCGCCCCGTTTCCGACCGGCCACCCGGGGATCGCGCTTCTCCCCCTTTTCCCTTTTTTTGCCAGGCGCGGGCTCCACAAAAAAACTCAAAGAAAGAAAAAAAAAACGCGGAACGGCAAATTTCTCGAGGACCACTCGCTTTTTCTCGAGACGCCGCGCGCGGCCTTCTCCCTTTTTTTTTCTCCTCGAAAATCGATTTCCCAAAACTAGTCCACACAGGGGGGCACCTAGACGCGCGGTCCACTTTAAAAAAAATCTGTTCGGTGGGTTTTTCCCCAATTCTTTCCTCGGGCTCACTTTCTTTTTACTTTTTATTTCAAACAAACTTTCCGCGTCCCTTCAAAAAATTTTTCTCCGCGCGTCCGACCACTTCGAAATCCCAAGCAAAACTCCTCGAGCTCACGCCGGCTCGAGCCCACGCCGCCGGCAGCGCCCGCCAGCAAGGAACCGTTAGATAACCGACCCATCAGTTCGTTACGCTGGCCTTGGCCTCGCGTCCCGAGCGATGAGCCGGCAGCTCGGTCCCCTGCCCGCGCCCGCAGCGGCGGCAGGAGCTCGAGCAAGCGACTCGATCAACGCTCGTAGCTCGGTCCGACGAATTTTATAAGGGACCGAGAAATTGGTGCACCGCTCGCAAGGCGAAGGCCGCTCGGTCCGGAAATTTTTGTATGGGACCGAGGGCCTGGTGCACTTTTGCCAAAGCGAAGGCCGCTCGGTCCGGAGATTTTTCATGAGACCGAGGGACTTGTGCATTTTTGCCTAGACGAAAACAGCTCGGTCCGAAAAATTTTTGTATGCGACCGAGCTGTTGCGGTTGAAATTTTTCTTTTTGGTACCGCCCCTTGAGTCTCGAACGCAGAATTTTGGTGCTTTTTGGGCGACCAAATTCTACGTTCGCAACTCAAGGAACGGTACTTCGGTACGGGGCTCACCAGAGTCGCCGTGAATTTTTAGCCAAATTTCGGCGCACCAATTCATAGGCGCCGTGAATAAAATTTAGGAAGGATTACTTCCTGACCACAACACGTCTTAAAATCATTTTAGAATAATACTTCCAAAATTACCGTCACAATTTAAAAAATTCTCAACAAATCGAATTATAATTTACAGATTTTGCTCTTCGCTTTAAGTCAAGTGAATAAACAAATCCTGGAAGCTTTTAAAGGACCCCGCAGTTTTTGTATGGAAATTGGGTTTCATTAGATTGGTCTGAAAATCTGGAAAAATATTCTTCAAAGCATCAGGATCAAAAGTCTCAATGGGCCGGAAGATTTCTATCGAGTAGTTTTTTTGTTACAGTCGTTTGAAGTTGGGAAAAATGAAATCTATAGAATCTACCCTATATATGTATGTGTAAATATATATATATATATATGTATATATATATATAAATATCTGTAGGCAGCACTACAACCGCAGCACAGACGAAGCAGCACCTAAACCTAACTAGTACTCAACTTAGGAATCTAACTGAACTGGCCCACCGCTAAATATCACAGTTGTGCAAAGTCAGTCAGCAGTTAGCGCCGGCGGTAGTAACATCAGCAGTAACATCAATAACATCAGCAGTCCGCACTCAGCAGTTTTGGCGACTAGCTCACACTCATATCAACTTTCAATTATAATACCTGAATTAAATCTAGTGAAGCTTATACGGTGTTTAATTCCTACATATATATGTATATAATATATATATATATAAGGTGGGGGAGGAGGTGGTGAGTGGCGGGGGAGGGGGAGGGGGGGGGGTGGTAGGTACCTCAAAAATCGCCATTTGTAGGCATCTTCAAAGCTGCCTTAAGGAGACACGCTAGAGGCCGGACGAGGGTCGCGTAGATAACAACATCGAGAATAGGAGTTAGATGATGTTTCAAGACCTCCAAGTAGAAAGTGACATCCACCTGGCTTGCGTAAGTGGTTTGGTGATTGAATCAGAAAGTATATGAAGATCAAAGATCGTTTACTACGTGAAGTATGGCTTGAAACAAGCCTTCCACTTCGTAAATCGAAAACAAGACCCCGGGAAAGAATGTTATGTCCACAGCTATTTACTTTTGATTCGTGTACGCATACTAGCCGTCCTACTAACGAACGCTCTCTTTTCATCTTCTCGATGTTGTTATCTACGCGACCCTCGTCCAAAGGCTATTGGAAAATAAAGCGATTCCGTGACGGCCTAGACGAAGTCAGATTCGATTCCCCCTCCCCCGCCCCTCCCCCGGCTACCCCCCCCCCCCGTGTCTTCTTAAGGCAGCTTTGAAGATGCCTACAAATGGCGATTTTTGAGGTACCTACCCCCCCCCCCCCCCCCCTCCCCCGCCACTCCCAACCTCCCAAGATCTTTTATTTCGAAATTCTTTATTTAAAACAGAGGATATGTTCAATTGTTTATGTTTATTAATAAATATATGGTACATCGTTTTCATAACTTAAAATTTATCAATCACAAATTCTAGAAATTGTTGGTAATCTGGCAGGGAAAAAAATTTATTTATTTATTTGTGGCATTAATAATGATTTTTATTTACATTAATTGAATTTAAAGTACATATTTTTAAAACTTTTGTTCAACACATATTTAAATTCAAATATTTTTGTCAGCACTCAGCAATTCCGCACTCAAAAAATCCGCGGAATCAGCCTATCCATGCAATGTGATAAAAATAGACAGCGCTATATAAATTCTTATATATCTCATCTCGTCCCGCTGTGGCAGTAGGTTATCAAATTGGCGGACGCTTGAGACAGGAGATTGAGCGCTCCATTTCTATGTATATCTGTGGATGAGCCTTAGCTCCTGAGTAGGCCACGCCACTGACATATAGAAATTGACCATTCAATTTACTGTTTCAAATGGTGCACCCTTTTGACATTTCTCACCCAAACAGAGTTCAGATATAGGGAGCATACACGGTATAGAAAAGACAAGGTATGCCATTCCGGCAATTTGACAGCTCGTGACGTCATCTTGGAAGCAAAATGTATGTATGGCTTTGTGAAAATGTATCTATGTATGTATGTATGCATACTCTTTTCACACAACATTTATCCAAAATGACGCGCAAGATGGCGGACGTTCCGTTTCGGAATGTCATACCTTGTCTTTTCTATACCGTGGGGAGCATATATCTGTCTATTTCTTTCGCATTTCGAGATAGGTGCCTTCAAAAGCCGGGAAATTTAAAAATTGTATTTATTTTTAATCGACTGCCCCTGAAAGTAGCATCAAATCTCGCAGTGAAAAGTTTCTGAAAGAACACATTTTTCGTTGAAAATTTCTCAGCAAAACGTCAAAATGCAATTTACATCGCTAAACAATTGTTTTAAGAACTCAAAATTCATAATTAGGGCACTTTTGTGCTTTTGGTATAATCCCCATTTAATTTTAGTTACAGTAAAAGGACATAAATGCAATTAAATCCGAATTGTTTCGTTGTATTACGCCACGTAGGCTTTTTGTGGTTTTTGTAACATTTTCGTTAGTAAATCACTAATACTCCAAAAATGCATTTGACAATAATTCAAACCCTCAACTGACTGTACAAAATCTGTTAATGGTGTGAGCAAGAGGGATCGAAAAGTGCACCATTTTGATATAGGCATTTTGTATGGGGCGAGTAGTCCATTTCTATATATCAGTGAACCACCCGTATATATATACAAATGTTGGTAGGTACAACAACATTATGAGTTAAATTTTTCAACTATAACAGAATTGCATGTATTTCATTTTTAAATATAGCTTACATATATGTGGAAGTGTATCAAATGTAAATTAATTTTATTTACTAGTAACTGAAATTTAGAGAAAAGTTACTAGGAATTGAAACTTAGAAATATTTTTTCTAGCAACTGAAAGTCGCCGTTTCGGATAAACATAAGTTTGCAAAGTAAATTTTTTCATTTTTTGCCTCCTATTCCTAAGAGATCACGAGCCGCCACTGCTTCATGTAGTTGCAGTTGCAGGAATCTGGGAGTCAGAAAAATACATAATTTAAGAGCATGCTCTATACTACTACGTCAGTTCTGATTGGACATTTTCGTTAAAATCTTTTAAACTACTCTTAGTATCGTTGCATTTAAACTTCGCTGTATGTAAGTAAATCGGGCAACTTACGATGTATACACTATCAGTGTATATATATCTGCTATTAATGCATACATATATATAATAAGTAAATAACTTCTCCACCTAATCGCTCTAATAACACGTTAATACTCAAGAAGTCAAGCTTGTCAGTTCTGATCAGGCTGTGCAATATGATATAGTAGTATTCTTGTAATAAAAACTGCTCTAATCTTACGGTGAAAGTGCACGTACTTAACAGTTTCTAAAATAATATTTGTGAATACTTCAAAATTATTTTGAATATCATTTCTTAAATATTTACTTTCAAAGGTGAAAGATTTACATATAGTTGCGATCCATTTCGGAATAAAAAGATGAATCCTATAATCAAACAAATAAATGATCTGAGGGATTTGTTCACTAAAAAACTGGAGAAAGAAGTTGCTCCTTGTGAAGGTAGTTTTTTCGTTTTACCTACTACATAATCTACATACATCATCATTAAGAATAAAGTGATCACGACAAAAATGTATTATTTATAACCACATTTGATGTAGGTACATATAACTTGGCTAAAAGACGCATTTATAATAAAACGAAAATACTTTAAAGTGTAAAACGATATCTTAATAGGTATTAGTATAGATAAAGGTGCTCAATTGGTATTCGTATAGATAAAGTTAAATAATTTGTTATCTTTGATGTGATATAAAATTTTCTTCTATTTAGGTAAGTACTTCGCCTTCGGTATTTTTATCAATTTCTTTATTATGCTTTTGGAACCATATACCTCAACAGTTTTGTTGATAAGTTCCACAAAGATGTTCTACGGAATTTATTTACACATCTATTGTATTTGAAATTTTGCTATATGTATAATGTGCGTGGAAAAATCGCGCGTCGTTCGCAACACATCTATGATTGCATTGGATTTTAACTGTTTTATAACATCCCAATGGGAAATGGAAGCAATCCAATCATGCATAATTGAAGCCTTCTCTGGAAGCCGGGAATGCCTGACCCGCTATATCCTCTCCTATATATATTTATTTTTAACATAAGCATGTCCGCGGAACGAAGCAGAACAAAAGCTTTTTACATTTCCTCCCTGCTAGCTTACCCAGCATTGATTTAGAAGGCATCATATTCGGTCGACAAGGAAGCGATTCGGAATAGTTTCTCTTGAACCCCTTTTTTAGTGATTCTGAATATATCAAATGGATAGCTTGGAGCAGAAGTGATCGAAGTTACATTCACGAAAAAAGGTAGATTAATTCATTTCTTCAATAAATTTTGTCAAATTTATTTTCTTACAGTGATTGATGCTACCGACATTATAATTTCGATGTTACTGTCATGGCATTGGCATTATAATTCAATCACTGTGAGAATAAAAATTTGATATAATTAACTGAAGAAGTGCTGTTATATTCTTTTTTCACGAATGTCACTTGGATCACTTTTGCTTCAAGCTATCCAAATGGAGAAAATACGAAGACATAGAAAATAAAACCACCTTCTTATTATATTATTATTGTTATACTCGTATAATTCTGTTAATATAAAAAGATTAACATTATAAAATTAAATAAACATTCAAAACTCTACATAAACAAAACAAAAACCAACATAATTCCAGTTTAAAAAAAATATTTTATAGCAAAACGTAGTACTTAGTTTGATTAATTTTTAAATTAAATAAACATTTCTATGTGCTTCTTTTTTCTTGGGATTTTTGCTTGTAGCAGCGGTTTTTCATTAATTTAATGGCCTTCTTCATTTCGTCCACATATTGATGATATCCGAAGGACTCATTTTTAACTGCTTCTAAAATTTATATAAATAATTAATGTTCCGTTAAAGGAATTGATATTTCTTACCGTAAATGTGAGTGTTGAATAATTTGAAATTTTTCAGTGTCAACTTCTCTTTTTTGTCATCCCAGTTGATGTCTAAGGCAACATTTTGTTTTAAAATTAAATTAAACCACTCATGCAGTGGCCCACGAGTTCTTTTATGCCTGCGACTTAAACGAAAATTAAATATAATAAATGCGAAAAGTAATTAAATATAATAAAAGAACTTACTATTCGATCTTCAGGTATTGATGCAATTTTATTATCGATATTTACGTATATTATTTTCACATTTTTTGCAAGTTGCTGGTTCTGTTAAGAAATAACAATGTGAAAAATATATTTCGCTCCATATTAATTTGTGAAGTTGTTACCTTCATTTTGTTTATTAAAATCGTCATTCATCCCTAGAGTAGCGTTGCAACGTTTTAGTGGAGCTGCTTCGTACGATGTGCTACGTTTGATATTTTTTGATATGGGCAAAATTTTCCTTATTATTATTTATATTATGCAAAAAAGTAAAAAGATAATTACACGAGATGCAATATGGGCAAAAATACATATCCATCGCTGACGGGCAACGATAAAACTTTGCCTGCAACATATGTACATCGTGTACCTACATTAAATATTTCTTCAGTTTCAGAAAGGTTATTTACTAACGAAATACCCAGTGTTTCTATAGAGTCAAATGGGATGGTGAAATAACTTGTGATGTCTAAAAATTGTTGTCATATTATGTATTCTTCGCCATTATCATCTTTGTAGAATCCTGTTACTCTAATCGGAATAAGGGGCTTCATATAACAACAACTGTTGGCCTTTTGAGTACTCAGGTAAAAATTTTCAAAATGGTAATTTAAATAAATTGGCATGGCTGTTATTTCAGTTATTTGCTACAGTTTTCCCCCCAAAACGATCTCTTTCCTCTAATTGATTATTGATTTGCTATAAAATGTTCCGTCGTTAGCGACAGTCTTTTTTGATAGTTTGCATGTAGTTTTCGAACTTATATGCTAAGAAAGTATCAACATTTCTAAAAATTTCCACGCAGTCAGCCAAATTCAGCAGATTATGGACATTATAAGTAATTTTATCCTCCTCGTACAGAACAGAAAATTTATGTACAAATGTTTCTAATATTTCTTTTATGCAACTCAAATTGTGTTTGAAATCTTTAGGACATGAAAGCAACCTAAGTGCTCCATGCAGTAAGAGAAAATTTTCGTATAAACCTTGTTCTATATATTGTTTTTAAATAAAACCACGCCAGTATATAATATTAGTTGCCGCAATTCCGTTGCCTTCCATCTGGGGAGCTCTTCAAATCCTTTGGAATAAATGAACGCATCGACAGAAGTTTATTGCTTAACTGTTCCTTTTGGTTGGGACTTAATTTAGTTCTATTTTGTTTATTATTCCATATGAATCCAATAATTGTTTTGCATACTCCCAAATCAATGAGGTGCATAACGTCTAATGGAAATTGCGTAATCATGTCTTTATCTAATTCTTCTTCTAAACAGTGCGGATTTTCCTGGAAATATTTTGAATGGAATGATAAATCTTCCCGGTTTTTAAAACTTTGTTTAGTCCTGGAAGTACTAGCTGTAGGGCTGTAGTTGAGTCTATTTTTTATTTTACGTCCTTTCTGCACACATTTTGAACAGCCATTGGCTGCAGTGTGACCAACGGTTTAGGTTAAAAATCACGTTCAGGAGCATCGCATGTAAAAAGTCGAATTTTTATTAGTCGCCCATCTATTTCCAATTTATTTGTATTTGCTTGATTTCTTTCAAAAATTCTTTTAGATACTGGTTTGGATTCTCTAGCTTTTTTAAACCAATATAGCTCCCTATTAATCTGTTAACTGATTGTGTCGTATATATGCGTCAATTTCAAAAGTTCATTTTTTGCATAAATCAATTTGTAATTAAGTATAAAACTTTTAATGTTGAGTCAAACCCAATTTAAAAATGTTACACTTTTTCAACTTTTATAACTCATTAACTTATTTTGCTTATGTCGAAAATACACGTCTTTGCTTGTAATTAATTCAGCACATTAAATCGAGCTTTCTAAGAAAAACTAATCAGTTAACAGGTTAAGAAAGGTTTTACATGATTATTATTGGAAATCGCGCCCAATATTGGCCACAAGATCAGGGCCAAACTTTTAAAAAGGGGCAACCCGTCTACACCAATGTCAACTAGACTAGAACCAGATAATGAAATTTTCATTCTTTTTAAACTTTTTTCTATGCCTATATGATGATATTTTCCTGGCGGAACTATAATTGGTTCAATAAGAGTACTTGGCCATTGCAATAATGTTTTTGTACTCATTGGTACATTAATATTTTTATTACGCAAAATAAAAAATAGTAAATCATCGAATGCACTCCTCGATATTTTATGTGTTATACCCCATTGCGCAAGACTATCAGAAAGGCTCTTTTGCTCATTCTTAGACGAGTTAAGATGATTATCACTGTCCAAAACTACATTCTCATATATTTCTTCCTTAATATAAGGGGCTATGTTACTCAGTTATATACGCATTTTCATCTGCTTTAGCATTATTGGCATGTATTTTTCCTGCTTTAAGGCGTCTTAAATGTCGCCTACTTATTCCAGCAATATTACTCATTATTAAAATACACGCCTTTATCCGAAAAATAATTTTCTTTAAAACAATATTCTAAGAAACATTGACGCATATTTAATTTATTATGGCACGTGTTTTGCAAAACATGTAAAGGAGAAGAAAAATTTATTGTAGATTTTAATATTGTTATTATATGTATATATTTTCTAAATTGTAATCTTTTAAACAAAAATATGCGAAGTGAAAACACGCTGCACTTGTGCAAAATAAGAGCAACTTCTTGATACTGAAATTGTTTTTCTTGTAAAAATTGTTATTTTCCATGTTTTTTTCATGTTTGAATTTGTAATGGTTTTTTCGAAAACTTGATGACATCTTTTTAATATATTAATTGACTTTTTAATAGGTTTAAGGATTTATTCTTTTATTATTATTATTATACCTTATAAATAATTCTAATTCTTCTTGAGGCTATTAAAATTAATTTATTCGGAGAAATAGTCTTGTTTTTTAAATTTTAGTCAGCAGTGCCAATGCGGAAGAGATATTATTTTTTAATTTATGTTATTATGTGCATGCCATTGCAACTTGATAACTAAGAAAATAATTAAGGAAAATAATGAAAATGCTTACCTTTCTTGAAGCTAATTTGCCTTGAAGTCAGTCTCACAATAACAACAATAACCACTGCACTGCAACGATAGAAACAATGAAATGCGAACTTTAACCGTAAGGGACCTTTTCAGGACGCAGGTCGAAACAAAAATTCATAGGCATGGGGCTAGCTTCTTATTGAGTAATAATAATCCAGTCAATGGAGACTTTCCTTCTCGATTTGTTCAAACAGCACCGATTTGCATGAAATTTTTCTTTTAATGAAAAAAAAAAACTGTTTGGCGAGAATATAAACTCACTGTTTTCAATCCTTCGGAATATTCGGCATTTTCCATAAGTGATTTATTTATTCATTCGAAATATGCCGGACATTCTCTTCCGTGTTACTTTATACATACCACTGACATAATATAGAAATGGACTACTCGTCCCATACAAAATGCCTATTTCGTTCCGTTTTGCTCACACCATTAAGGGGTTAGGTGGGTTTCAGAGGTTCAAAAAAAGGGTATTTTTACTATTTTTTTTTTAATATATACAATCATATATTTTATTTAAACAATTCAGCATATCAAAGATACATATTTAAACAGTATTTTGTGAAATTTTTATTTAAAAATTCCGAAAACTCAGCCGTTGGTACCTCATCTCCCTTGACGTCTCAAAAAAAAATGCTCTTGCCGTGGACAGCATAACTAACCAAAAATATTTCGTTAGTACATGGATAAATCTCGTTATTGGACGAAGGAAAAAAAAAATTAAAATTTGAATTTTTGACAGACTTTAAAAAAAAAAACACATTTTTTGGTCAAATTTTCGCCATGTATTGGCTCGAAAAAATTAGTTGTAATAAAAAAAAAAAAAAATCCTTCGTTCAATAACTAGATAATGTTATTTCAAAGATGTGTGCAAAATTTGAACAAAATCGCTTCATAACTTTTCGAGAAATCGTGTCCACCGACTTAAAAAATTGAGTTTTGAGATAAACGCGTTTAGAGTTGCCCTATGCAGCTGCTTCCGTATTCCGTGGCCTGATAGGCGGAACTTCCAAAGGGTCTATCTCTTAGAATTTTACTCGGATCGATTTGAAATTTTAGGAGAATATTTTAAACATATTGTACTATTTAATAAGACAAAAAAAAATCGATTTTTTGACATTTTCAAACCCACCTAACCCCTTAACGGATTTTGAGCAGTCAGCTGAGGGTTTGAATTATTGTCAAATGCATTTTTGGAGTATTAATCAGTTTTAATGACGTAAACCCATCAAGTAATTACACGGAAAATTATCGAATAATTAGTTTTGTATTTTAAGTTCCTTAAAAGGAATGGTAAAATAAAATTACCCGACTTTAAGATATAATTGAGTTGAACAATTTCTAAGTTTTCGGTATAAATTTTGTTATTAAATTATGAAAATTTGTCTTTTAATATCCCAGATTGCAAATTCTTCTTATTTTATGATTGATTTATCGATTAAAATGGCACAAAAACCACAAAAACTAAGTGAGCAATATAGCAAAAGCACAAAAGTACTTTAATATTGACTTTTGAGTTCTTAATCCGTTTGTTTAGCGATGTAAACCGCATTTCCAGAAGTGAGGATTTCGACGTTTTGCTGAGAAATTTTCAATGAAAATGGGTTATTCCAGAAACTTTTCGCTGCGAAATTATTTAAGATTTGATTAGGCTATTAAATTTAAGCGTGCAGGATACAATTAAAAATAGAAACAAATTTTAAATTTGCCGCCTTTTGAACGCGCCTATCTCGGCTAATGCGAAAGAAATCGACAGAAATATGCTCCCTATATTTGAACTCTGCTTGGGTGAGAACTGTGAAAAGGGTGCACCATTTGAAACAGCAAAATGAGTGGTCCATTTCTATATGTCAGTGATACATACCTAATGTAGTTCCCGTTCATTGAATTAGAACCACTCATAATTTTCATAATATGGAGAGAGCATATGTTTGTCCTTATTTAAATATGCATGAAAGGAATATAATAAATATAAAAAAGAAACTATAGTTTTTGGATAGTTTGTTTGTTATTAATTACATAAATGTAAAAATTAATAATAGCATGTAACAAACGGTTAGTATTTAGTAAGTCCCACCGGTAGAACTAAGAATATCGATTATTCGATCCGACTTTCAAAGCATTGTTTAATCAATTTTTTTATTTCCGGGCTATTTTTCCTCACTTCGGCAATGTTTTGTTTAACGACGGAAGGATAGGGGAAAGAATAAACCTTAGAGTCTAGATTCTCAATGGAATTCATGTCGGTATAATTGCCTAGCCGTGGAAGAATCGGAATATGGTGGGTGGTTAGTAAATTTTCAAAGGATCGAGCAGTATGACTATAGTGCATTTGCATATAGTAAGTTTGTACATTGTATGATACATAGGTTTCAGATATGCCACAGTGTCTTAGATGTCTTGGCGTATACTTCCTGATTCATCGTTCTCGACAAAAAACAGAGGTCCAGGGCTCTCGGTAGAGATGCAAGACCATATCATCGTATCTGGTGGATGTTTTATGGTCCTTACGAACGAATTAATGGCGTCGTAACAGCTTCAAGCTTGCATTCGTCGCTAAATATTGTCTGGGTGCAACATGAAAATTTTTTTGTTATTAATATGCTTCTAAGCGTAAGTGAAGATATTTAAAAGATACCAATTACTTTTTTAAAATCGGCTACTGTGTGACGACCATACAGTTTTCCCTATTGCAGCCTAGCTTTACGCATTCTCACCGTAAATTTAGGCTTTTTTACAGGTCGCCTTGCTTTGAGGTTGGCTTCGTACATATAACCTTCTCCTTAGAGTCATTGCAGATATTTGGATCCTTCGCTTTGTAGCTTCACTTTGAGATACGTTAAAATTGCACACAATTTGTTAAGGTCTCGAGAAATTTTGTTATTAAATTATGAAAATTGGTCTCTTAAAAGCCCATATCGTAAATTTTTCTTATTTAATGCCTGATTTACAGATGAAAATGACACGAAAGCTATTATCTCTAATCTCTAAATAGTATAAAGCAAAGTCGCTGTCTTCGTCTATTTGTTCTCCGTTTACTTCTTCTAAACCACGCAATGGATTTTGATACGGTTTTCACTATCATTTAGAGAATTTCTTCCGCAAGGTTTATATGTATAATACATGCATATTATAGTAGAGAAAAGCCGAGCATTTCAAAGATTTGTAATGATGTCGTAAAAAATATATTTTTGGGTGCTTACATTGCTAACGCTGGCTAAACCTTACGAGATAGATCTGTAGTAGATAAGGTTATTTGATCTGGTAAGGTTGACGAAAAAAAAGGAAGCAGTACAAATAGCGGTACTCCTTAATGCTTTGGGACCGGCAGCACTTGAAGTCTATAATACATTTGCTCTAACTGAAGCTGAGAGAGCAAAGTATGATTCCGTTTTTAAATCTTTCCAAGATTTCTGTACTCCACAAAAAAATGAAGCTTACGAAAGTTTTGTTTTTTGGAGTCGTAATCAGAAGATGGGGAGCCGTTCGAAATTTTCTTATGGACATTAAGAAGCTGGTCAAGAGCTGTGGCTATGCGGGAAATGAGGACCGAATGCTGCGGGACCGAATTGTTTTAGGAGTTGCAGATAAGAAGTTGCAGAAGAGATTACTGGAAACGAAGGATTTAAATGTGGAGATCGCTATTAAAATGACACGAGCTGGTGAAATATCAAAACTGCAGACATCAACACTTCAACATGCGGGAGCATCGTCAGGACACAATCAACAGGTTTTCTTTTTACATAAAGCTAATGATAGTTCTAAGAGAAGTACTAATAAAAATATTAAACAAAATAAAAATCGGCATTATTTGACAACAAGTAGCAAAAATAGAAATCATGTAAATTCAAATAAAAACTCCAACAATACATAATTCAAGTAAAGAACATTTTTCAACAAATAAACCAAGCAAAAATTCTTATAATCTAAATAAAACGGTAAACTGTAAGTTCTGTGGAAGTAAGCATAGTTACGGAAATTGTCCGGCATTTGATAAGTCATGTCAGAATTGTGGCAAAAAGAATCATTTCGCTTTTGTTTGCAAGGCAAGAAAAATAAGAGAAGTTAACGCGGCAACATGCACAAGCAAGAATAATTCGTCGAGTTCAGAAAGCAGTTTCTATATCGATACCGTAAATAAATTTAATACAAATAAAACTAACGAGAAGTCTTGGTCACAGTTAGTGTCAATAAACGGGAAAATATTCAATGTAAAATTAGATACAGGAGCCGAGGTCAATGTGTTACCATTTGAATTAGTAAAATGCCTAAAACATGTTAAAATTTCGGAAACTAAAACAAAGCTATTAGCATATGGCGGTAATTCCCTGGATAGTAATGGGTGAAGTTGTATTAAACTGTTGCGTTAAAAACCAGGTGGAGATGTTGAAATTTATTATTGTTAAAGGAAATGTTACGCATCTGCTGGGTCTAGAGGGTTGTATAAAACTTAATTTAGTTAAAAGATTATACGCGGTAGAAATGCAAACCAAAGATGAATTGTTGGAGAAATAATTTTGAAGGACTGGGCTGTTTCATGGGTAATTACACTATTGAATTTAAAGATAACGTGAGTCCTGTTGTAAAACCATGCCGAATAATATCATTAGCCTTACGTCCGGTTTTAAAAAGTGAATTGGATAGACTTGAATCCTTAGGCGTAATTGCTAAAAGCAAAGTATCTTCAGATTGGGTTTCGAACCTTGTCTTAGTTGAAAAAGCTAATGGTAATCTTAGAATTTGCCTTGATCCTCAGGATCTAAATAAATCGATTAAAAATGAGAATCACCCTATTCCGTCAGTGGAAGATATGCTACCAAAATTAGCAAACAAAGGATTCTTTACAGTGCTTGACTTAAAGGATGAGTTTTTCAGTTTTTTCAAATTAAATTATCGCCGGAATCAACTAAAATTTGCACTTTTAATACACCGTTTGGATGTTATCATTTCTTACGTCTTCCATTTGGTATCAAAATAGCTCCAGAATTATTTCAAAAATACAATGAAAAGAATTTTGAGGGCATTGATAACATAGTGATTTACATTGATGATATTCTCATAGCAGCGGAAACAACCGAAGAACATGACAACATTCTAAAAAAAGTAATGGAAAGATCTCAAGCATTGAATATTAAATTTAATAAAGATAAAATTCAGTTTCGGGTTACGCAAGTAAACTTTCAAGGTCACGTTTTTTCAGAAAACGGTGTATCTTTCTATAAAAGTCAAATTAAAGCTATCGATGATATTGGAACACCGCGAAATAAAAAAGGTATTCAAAAATTACTAGGTTTAATTAATTATTTGCTTAGAAGTATTCCTAATTTGGCGGATATTTCCGCTCCTTTGAGAGGCCTAATTAAAAATAACGTTTCATTTGTAGCATCTTGTAAGGTATGCCAAAAATTTAGAGCTTCGTCTCAAAGGGAACCTTTGCATTCTCATGATATTCCACAATGGGATGGATATTTTCGAATACAGGGCAAAAAGTTATATAGTGATAATTGATTATTACTCTAAATACATCGACATAAAATATTTATCACGAAAAAATGCAACAACAGTTATATCAAAACTTCAAAATATTTTTGCAGTCCATGGAATTCCACGAGAAATCGTGGCTGATAACGTTCCCTTTAATAGCTTTGAATTTAGATCCTTTTGCGAAAAATATGACAAAATTTTAATCACCTCAAGCCCTCATTACGCCCGTTCAAATGGCCAAGTGGAAAGAGCAGTTCAGCTAACGAAAAGTCTAATGAAGAAAGCAGAAAATAGTAAGGATGAATTATGGACATATTTACTAGAATATAGGAACACTTCTTTAAAAGATTGAACTATCGCCAAATAAGCTCCTAATGGGTAGAAAAACACGCTCATTGGTTCCTAAAAAGACTAGTTCTTTCAAAATACAAACTCACCCTGATTTAAAAGCTAATTTTAAAATAAGTAGAGACAGAAATGAGAAATTTTATAATCAAGGTACTCGAGTTAAAGATGAATTTATACAAAGCGAAAAGGTGTTACTTAAGGAAGGTAATACATGGACCGAGGCTACAATTTTAGAAAAGACCCAAGAACCAAGGTCATATTGGGTTAAAGGGATAAAAAACGGAAAAGTAGTCAGACGAAATTCATTTTTCTTAAGAAGAATAAAGAATACTTGCGACAACCAAAAGCAAAATGTTTCAAAAAATAACAATTAGTAGGTAAACTTGTGAACGAGAAGTAAAGTAAACATAAAGTAGCTGCATAAAGTAGCTGAAAATGTAAAAAAAAAAAAAAAAAAGAAAAGAAATAGAAACCATCAGATGAGATTGTAAGAGGGAAAACGGCTAAAATACTTGAGAACTAAATGTGAATTTAATGACTTGGAATAAATTGGAACTTTAAAAAAAACAAAACAAAAAATTAATTTAAATAGGTATATGTATACTAGAAATATGGTAATAACAGCAATCATATTATATTATATAAATAAAAGTTTAAAACTGAATTTGTAAATAGTATGTAAGAATTAATTTTGCATATTTATAATAAGGGAGATGTAGTAGATAAGGTTATTTGATCTGGTAACGTCTTTATAATAACGAGTAAGCTTATAACTACTGCAGAGAGCAGTTCCAATAAAGTATTCAGACTAGACGGAAGTCTTTTTCATTAAGCCGACCACAACAGTGTACTACAAGATCAAAATAATGTACTACGGAATTGTATATCTTGTTGTTGTTGTTGTTGAATCTCTGTTACTATCCGCAGATAGTGCTGCCACTGCAGCTTATTTGGTCCAGGTCAGGTAGACCAAATTGACCATTCGTCTGTAATCCCGCTCTGCGTATGTGGTCCACAATTCAGACAGAAAGACTGGGCCAGGGCCCTGTAAATCTATGACCTCTGTTAGTTAAGTTCTCCTCACTAACTAATCCCTCTCTCTAAATGTCCTGAGGTATTAAATCACAAGTTAGCACGAGGCTACCACTAATTAGTTTTTCACGATCATTCTGCCATCCAGGCAGTACAGTCACACATTCCCGTTAACATAACGGAACGAATGGGCACAAACTCTAGCACGAGGATGCCATAAAACTGCTCGAAAGAGTAGCTCCATTCTGCGGAGTAAATCCTGTACTTATTCTCAAATTCCACCTATCAGGAATATTCGGAGCATTCCCCAATTTTACTTCTAATAGATCATCAAGTTTGCACGAAACGATTTTTCACTGTCATTCTCCCATCCAGGCTGTACATCACAAAAACCCGTTAACATAACGGAGAGAATAAAATTCTCGAACGAGTTGCTATATGTAGCTCATTTTACTCTTTTAGTCCATCGAAATTATACATTTATAACTCGATCGTTATCACTAAAAATTCTCAATCACTATTTATCTTGAGACAATTCAACGAAAATTAAAACTTAATTCACTGACGGCTCCCACAGCCTCCCAGCTTCCACGTCCGCACTCCACGAAAGCTGGCGAGGGAGCGATTGTATATCTTAAAAAGGTCTACAGAAAAGTCCACGATGGTCTATCTCCTAAGGATAACCCACAGTAACCATTTTTATCTTTTACATATTACTAAAAAATAATGGGTTATTTACGAAGCTATTTTAAACAATACAGTATTAATCTTTATCCTTAAGTACGTTAGATACGTTGTGCATAGATCAAAATTGCCCTTTACAGCATATCATTAAAATGAATATCTTAGAAGATATCACAAATTTAAAATTATTAATCGAAATATTAAATTTGAGGATTCAGAAATCGTACATACATATATGATACACCGTGTAAAACCGGATTGATCAGCTAGTTCATTATAAAACTAAATTATTAAAATTAAGAGTATATATCTAAGTGTTTATTTTATCAGTTCTTATTCTTTTTTCAGGAGGTTTTCATCCAGATGATATAGAGCGAGTAAAATCCGATCATTGGTTGCAACTGTTTTTGGAGCAAACTGATTTAGATTTGAATGAAGCCCTTAGTATGCTTTGGGAAACATGCAAATGGAGGAAAACTTATGGAACTAATGAAATAACTGAAAATACCTTACAAAGTGAATGTTTACATTCGGGAATAATTTTCCCACGAAACAAAGATTTGAATGGTAAAAACATTTTAATCTTCAAGGCCAAATTACATACCAAAGGCACACGAGATTTAAGTGATTTAATTAAAGTTCTTGTTTACTGGATTGAGCGACTAAATCGACAAACGAATTATGACCAAATCACATTATTTTTTGATATGCAGTCAGCTGGTATGAGTAACATGGATATGGATTTAATTAAACGTATGGTCGATACATTTAAGCTGTATTATCCAAATTCATTAAATTATATTATAATATTTGAAATGCCATGGATTTTAAATGGTAAGTTATATCAAACAACTTTAGAAACAGTATAAGTAAAATTTCGTTTCAGCGGCATTTAAAATCATTAAAGGATTTTTGCCACCCAAAGCAGTAGCACGAATGAAATTTGTGAATTCGAAAAATATGAAGGAATTCATATCAGAAGATAATATGCTTAAAAGCTGGGGAGGAACTGACGATTATATTTTTAATTTTGCGCCAGAAAAGCAAATGCAATCTCCATTAAGTATTAAATCGGAAACGAGTTCAGATTCGAATGGAGTTCCAGCACATACTAAGAAGGTAAGTTTTCATATTTTATTTTGTTGGTGGTTGGCATAGCATTATTTCAAATTCGCAGTTACTATTGAGATTATTTATAATATACATATGTAGAAAATAAAAGTAATCAAAATTTTCATTAAAGAATTTCTAGTCCAAAAAACGACATTTCAATAAATTTTGAATTTGAACCTCCATAACTGCTACATTGAGAAATGGATCCTAACAAGTGAGGCATCGTTGGAAAGGTACTTTAATCCTCTCGCTCGATGTCCTTACAAGGATCTATAAGCATTTAAATAAGCGCACCTCTTAAAAAACGTTGACGTCATTTTTGACGGGGAAGGAGTGATTTTAGGAGTGGGGGAATATAAAATAAAATACCTTGGCGTGAACTTTGACTCCCTCTGAAAATTTAACATTAATTTTATATTGCTGACCTTGTTTGCTTTAATTGCTTTAACTTATTAATAAGATTTCTACATTCTCATTATAGTATTATACTTAAAACAAATAATGTATCCTCTGTTACAGCAGTACACTAAATGCAAAGTCGAAATATTGAATATACATGTAAATAATCAGGCCAGTTCTTATCTATGAGATAAATCCTTCATATATTATTCCGCTAAGGGCCCCGATCAGTTTGGTACCAAATATAAGGTCCTGCTGCACGCCAACCCTGCATATGGGGTATATTTGGATTCGTCATACCACCCTTCTTCACCGAATCGCATTATAATTCCCTAATTATTGCTTGGTAATCAAATAAACTCGAATTAAAAAATCGTCTGCCAATTTCCCCGACTCTCCGAGCGGCGTGCGACTGTGGGAAACCACGGCGGGGAAGCGCGGCGGGGTAAACAGCTCGCTCAGCGCGGTGCACGGCTGGGAAACACGGTGGGGCAAACAGCTCACTCAGCGCCGTGTGCGGCTGAAAGCGCGGCGGGGTACACAGCTGACTCGCTGTTCACCTTCCAGCGGTAGTTTGTTTTTGGCGTCGGTGATTTTTAGTTTGGGCGAAGTGCGACAGTTCGCACGGGCCAACTAGTAAATATATAAATTAAATAATTATTCAGTGCTATGACTCAACACCTATTAACCCTGATAATCAAAATCTTAGATTTAGAAACCTAGAAGTTCAGGTGGAGGGAGAGGTGCCACGGTGCTTTTTCGTACATTTTGCACATACATATGTATATCTTTAAAATCAATTAGCCAAAAACGTTGGAGAAATTGTTTTTGAATCCTTGAAAGTAGCCCTTTCACTAGATGCACGATACAAAGTCCATATATTCGTTTAGTAAGCTCTGTAATGCTCTTGCAAAGTTTTGTTTTATGTATAGTAGTGATTCTAGAATATTCAGTCTTTTGCTTTTTTCTTGTACGTACATGTAAATCTTTTAAGTTGCTAATTACACAGGTATGTCCGGTTTCACTTACATATATGTTTTGCTACCATGGAATCCAATTTATTGTATTTCAATGAATTTAAATGTTCTTTAAATTTACTTTTAAAATTAGGTCCAGTTTGTCTTATGTTAATGCTCTCACAGTGATTGCAATTTATTTTGTATGGGGTGTTTTTTTAGAGGTTTGGCTTCTAAATTGGCAACACTGTTTCTAGTGACTGTCAATTTTACAGTTGACTATTGATTTGTGGTCAGTCTTTGAAGATAAAGCCTAGGAAGCGTGATATCACTCTCCGAGCGTAGCAAAGTCCGACTAGTGTTAGTGCAGACAATTGTTGTATTAGTCAGCAGTGGAGACAGGAATAAAACAAATTTTCTTATGCACAAACCCCCCCATAAACTCTTTTTTAACGCCGTCTGTAAAAAAGCCACCCCTAATCATGCGAAATGAACGAGAGCCCATGCTACTTGGCTCTTTCCCTCTGATTTATTAAAGTCGTACTTCTCTTTCTATGGGCACTTCTGTTTTTACTACGCTCACGTACAGGGCTTTCACACGGTACAGCGTTTCCTGAGGCTTTATATTCAAAGTGGTCAGTACGTTTTGCCATTTCACCATACTTACTTCAGAACAACGTTCGGTGAATTGGCCAAAAACAATATTCAGCTTGATCCTCTTTTTCAACGCAAAATTTTGTTCAGGGATGAGGCTCATTTTTGGTTGACGGCTACGTCAACAAACAAAATTGCCCAATTGGGAGTGGAGAAAATCCAAAAGCCTTTGTTAAGACCACCATTACATCTATTACAAGTCACTGTTTCGTGTGCTTTATGGGCAGGTGGAGTTATTGGCCCATATTTCACATTTATTTTTTATGGTTTGCTCGGAGAGTGGAATTGTAAACAATAATAAATAAACACTGAAACAAGTTTAAAAAACTCTTAAATTCATTAAGCTTTTAAATTTTTCCTGAGACTTTATTTGAAGTTTTTTTTCCTTTTTGTACATTCTTTAATGACTTTTAATTGTTTATTTTGTAAATTTTGAGATGCTTTTTTTTCAGTATACCTTTGAATTCCTGAGTTCACAATTCAGTGTACCGTCCAGAGTAGACTTTTATTTCACCTTGCACGCTCATTCTCATATAAATTTGTCACACTCGTACCCATCAGCGTAGATTGAAAGAAGGCAACGCCAAAGTAGATCTTAATTCTAATGTAACGCTGAGTGTTTCAAAGCTTTCGATTTTATAAGGGATCTCAGAATCGAAAAGAAATGGCGCTTTTAAAAATAGCAGACAATTATTGACGAAAGACTACTGACATAGACCTTTTGATTTTAAAATCAACTTTATTGGATTGAAATGGGACCTCTGTGATTTGAAAATGGCCTTTTTTCAAGTTAAAAAGGTTTAGTAATGGACTATTCGTGTCATACAAAATGGTGCATTTTTCGTTCCCTTTTGTTCACACAACTAACGAATTTTAAGCAGTCAGCAGTGGGTTTGAATTGTATTCAAATGCATTTTTATAACATTTTTCAGTTTTAATGACATAAGCCCATCAAGTAATTACACCGAAAATTATTAAACAACCCATTTTGTAAAGGCATGTAAACACTTTGAGATACAATTGATACGGAACGGTTGTACCTTGTAAAAACCCTATACGTGAGCGTACACTCTAAAGTAGTTTGTAAAGTACAGCAATAGTGTCCAAGAGAGACGCAGCATCACAAATTACCGAATTGTCAAATGAAATCTGTGTTCGCTCGTTAATTAGAAAAAGTTTTTGCGGTTTTAAATTACCGTTTTGCGAAAAGTTTTTAAAAATTGTGTAATAGCCGTTTTTACGCGTTTAGTGGTAATTTATTTTAGTGCGATTAACTTGTGTGTAATAGGCGGTAATTTACAAAATGAAGTGCTCGGTAGTGGATTGATTGCCTAAACAATAAGCGTGGGAAATCTTTTTTTTGGCAAGTGAAATGATGGAAATGTAACATAGTTTTGATATTTAATGAAATTTTGTTAAAAAGAGTTAAACCATCATATTTTTCAATTCACTTGTTTGTTTATAACCCGCAAGAGCAGGGTAGCTTATCGCGTGATGGCGGCGTACAAAGTGAATGTCCGGAGGGGCATAGAATTTATGCAAGGCATTTTGAAATATAATTTTTATAAGTGTGGGCTCAAATTTTCTATGAAGTTGTTTCATTTTCGCCCTTATTTTTGAATTATTCCAATTCATTCCAACAAATTCAAACCTTTCAAATTTTGTTTAAATGCTCCTCTTATTGATTCTACATATTTACGCTGGCACTGGCTGGCCATTATTAACACTGTGAATTCGAACACATCAGGAAAAAGTGTACGGTTAATCTGCATTACAGCCATTCCGTGTGTTTTTAGTTTATATTTCTATGACCCCATATTGAAAATTCTTCTTATTTTATGCCTGATTTATAGACGAAAATAGTATAAAAACTACAAAAAATCTAGGTAATGCGGCAAATTAATTCGGATTTAGTTGGAACTATGTCCTTTTGCTGTAACTAAAATTAAGTGGGAATTGTAGCAAAAACCCAAAAGTGCTCTAATTATGACTTTTGAGTTATTAAAACAGTTAACCGCGTTTCCAGAACTGAACAAAATTTCTGCCGTAAACTTAGAAATTGTGTGAAATCCAATTGTATCTCAAAGTGGGGTAATTTCATGTTTGCATTATATTTAAGGTATTAATTTTTATTTAATATATTTAATTATTTAATAATTTTCGGTGTAATTATTTGAAGGGTGCTCAACATCCGTTAATGGTGTGAGCAAGAGAGAACGATGTAGGCATTTTGCATGGGACCAGTAGTCCATTTCTATATGTCAGTGAAGAGAACGGATGGAATTCGTAAAGAATATACAGTATGGAACAAATAAAGAAACGATTTGGAAGTCTTGGAATAAAATTTTGTTACTTCTTTAATAACAATTTATCATTCGGAGTATCGCAAATTTTGCGATAGTTCCCTGTTGCATTATTGTGGGTGGTCCTTGATTTTTTTGTACATGGATTTTAGGCTTTTTGATAACTGACAAAAGAATATTCCTCTTATTTCCCCTTTTGAGACAGATCAAAAAGAATACGTTCGGGATATTCCGCAATAATAAAGAAACGGTTATTGACTGCAAAGGATATACATCTTCTATAAGTGACACTCCATCAGTTCCGGATTAGCCCATAAGCAAATTAAGCAATTGCTTAGGGCATCACGTCTCGGGGGGCACCATAAACAGCACCGAAAAAATATTTTCTCGCTCGCACATGAAAGGCGGCAAGGCTGTTTGAAAACCCGCTGACTAGAGCAATGATCCCACTAGGAATTTAGGTTTGTTTTTCATAAAGTTCTAACTAGGACAACCGATTTTTGAACTCAGTCCTAATAAGGTCTGAATGTGATAACCCTATAAGATCTTCGTTAGAATTTTTATAAAATAAATTCAACTTTGATTTTGAAATAAATAATTTTGACTTAGAGGAGAGTCGAACCTACGACCGATAGTGCGTACACGACTTAAACCCGCTCGGCTATTCTATTACTTGAGTTCTATTCTAGATAAAAATATGGGTTTACATAATTATATATTTTTATTACATCTATAAATATCATCAAGAGTAGAACTCCAAAATTTGCCTCAGTTAGGGAATGCCTTCAATATTACTTACGACAATCTAATTTAAAATCATTCAGGCACCCCTTATTTTGACTATCCTCATAAGGACCTCTTTAGGGAATAATTAGACTTTTCTAAATTTTGGAAATTCTTATGAGGATCTGAATCGATTTAGGGCATGCCTGATTACCCTTTCTAGTTGGGCGAGATGTCGTTGCGTTACCGTTGGGGTCATGACCCCGCTGGGGCCTGCAGTTTCTTTTAAAAACTCAAAATTTCGATCACTGTTCGATCGGCCGTTGAAGACGCAACAGAGTCTTTATTTTGTAATTTTGTAAATTGAATGAGGTTTTTTATGCCATCTCCAAGGCTTTTTCCTCAGTTTTTAAGCGCTAATAAAAATATAGTAAAGCGCAAATCGTGAGTTTGATTTTTTACCCGACATCACCCTTCCTAGGGACGTGTGTGCCCGTCGTCGGACCCAGTGAGGACCAGCGAATTTTTTTGATATCAAAGACATAAACAATATCTAAGGTACGTAGTGATCTATCTCGTTATAATAAATACGTTAAAAAAATTTTAAAGACCCATACTATTTTACTAGTGGATAGGGGGGCCTTCAGGCGTAGATTGCTTAGGACATCGAGTAGTCTTAATCCGGCACTGCACTCCATATACCATTTCAAAGCTCTAACCCATATGCAATTCCTAAAACTGCATCGAGAAAAATGTCTTTTTAGATAAGGCAGCAAAGAACTACATATTGCTTTTCATTCTTTATGTAACTTCCAATAAGAAGGAAGGAGGCAAAAATAGGCAACATAAAATGCTCACCTACAGCGCTTACACTGTAAAGGATAATGCGAGCAATTTCTTTAACATGCATTTCATACGAATTACGATTAAATAATAATTAATAACTTATTATTATTTGTTTTAACAAATTTGGGTAAATATTATAATGGGATGTAGCTGTTGAATAGAGTGTGCGTGTGTATGTGGGGATGTATGTATGCATGTATATGTGCGCATGCATGCACGTATGTGTGGGTTTATGTGTAGGGAAGGGGGTGTGGAAAATGCTTGCCCCAATTTGGGTACACTCTCGCCCTCCTCCAACTCCCAAATTTCAAGGAACTCTCGCCAGCAATATAAGTGTCACTTTTTCTTCTTCCCACCCCCGCTATAAACAATTGTGAAAAATGGCTTCTCTCACCATCACAGACATACATTCAAATGGACTGCTCGATCTCCTGTCTCGCGTGGCCGCCAATTTGACAACCGAGTGCCTCAGTGCGACGAGATGAGATATATAAAAATTTATATAGCGCTGTCTATTTTTATCACATTACAAGGATAGGCCGATTCCGCGGATTTTTTGAGTGCGGAATTGCTGAAAATATTTGAATTTCAATATTTGTTGAACAAAAGTTTTAAAAATATGTACTTTAAATTGAATTAATGGAAATAAAAATCATTATTAATGCCACAAATAAATAAACACATTTTTTTCCCTGCCAGATTACCAATATTTTCAAAGATTTGTGATTGATAAATTTTAAGTTATAAAACCGATGTACCATATATTTATACCCATGTTCTGAATTCCGAGTGAAATAACATCGAAAAAACCTCACAACACTCCTTTTGAATTGAATTTCCTTAATAAAGTTCTTCAAGCTGTAACAAATTCATTTCAGTTACCTCTGATTTCAATTAGTTTTTTACAAAAACTACACAATATTTCGATTGGATTTTTCTATCGAATTATTTTAAGTACTTTGAACGAAAAAACTAATTGAAATCAGATATAAGTGAAATGAATTTGTTAAAATCATAAGAATTTTATTACACAAATTCAATTCAAAAGGAGTTTTATAAGCTCTTCTCGATTTAATTTCACTCGGAATGAGGACTTGGGCGAAAATCAGCTCTGGAATTAATTCCAGTAGTTTCTCTGAAATGTCTGGAATAAAACAAATTGATATATTAACACTTAATCGCACTGTCTCGCACTGATATTTCAATTAAACTTCCTGCAATAAACAAATTAGCAGTCATTTGACAGTTCTCCAGAGAATTGTCAGAGAAAATCCTTAACGGCAATTCAGCCCGCTGACAAATTTCTGACAGCATAGACCGTTAATTTTACGTCATTTCACGATTTGACAGTGCCTCAGTGCGAAAGAGAGGGAACAAAAATCTCACCGTCGGCTTCTATAGGAAATCGTGTACGTGAGCGGTCCATTGTATTATACGTCAATGCTCACCATACATTTCCTTTTCATAAGTAGCAAAAAGTCGTTCAATTGCTAACATTAGTTTTTAGCGAAATTGGTGTGGAGCCCCACTAATGCATAATTACCTTTGTAAAATATAAAAAGGCACCCTGTAGAAGTGTTCTAATTCTCGTTTCATTTCATCTCGAATTTTTATCCTTCTCTTGACAATTTCTTATTGCAAGGGAGATTGCACAAAAGGCGTAAACGTAATATTGTCAAAAGCATGCAAAAGTTTACGTTTCCGTCGTTTCAGTTTGCGACTGGTATAACTTATGTGGTTTCTTAGACCTTTAAGGTTGCGTACAGCGTGAGTGCGTACCATGACAAGCCGTAAACGTAGCTAGAATTATGAAATATTTAGTCAACACACGAAAATTTAAAAGCAATATTTGTCACTTAATTTAAGGTACTTGTGAGTGAAACTGCCGGACTTGATCTTTCCCGTCTTTCAGCATCGTTTTCTACATTCAAGTGGAGAGTAGCTATCGAATTCAACTGATTTTTCTCACATCTACTGCTAATTAAAGTGTTATGTTTAATTTTACCAAATAAACCTTTATTTTTCAATTAATACATAGTATTATTATTATAAGTTTCCAAAGCAGGTAGATGGCAGTTAAAATATGTATATTCCTGTTTGTGAACTAAATATGTACACAATTTGCGAGACTTGACGTAAATTTATAGGAAGGTATATTAAGCCGTAGCAGCCGTATCAATGATTTTTATACGTCGATTCCTGCATGATTTTGTCCATTTAACAACTCTTAAGCGTATACTGTTGCATAGGCTTGCTAAAAAATGTCTGTGCGCAAAGTATATTCTACACGTAGCCGTAGACGTATAAAACATACGTACGTTGAGTTTTTCGTTTTACGTATCTCTCTACATATGTTTGATAGCTTAATACGTTTACGTTCATCGATACGTCGTTGCGCAATCTCCCTAATATCTACTCTACTTCTTGCAAAACCTTCAAGTTTATTTGGGTAACTGTGCCAAATTCGGAATTAAGGGAATACGAGTGTCACTTTTATATTTTATATATTTTATAGAATGGATATTTGATTGAGTGTTCCGAATGAATAAGAAACAAACCCCGAGTAAAAAACGGCTCATGTATTCCCAGCTTAAGCTTCAACATAACCGCATACGAACCGAAAACGAACGGAGCCTTTGACAGTTTAACATCTTAAATTGTCAAAACACATTGTAATCAAGTTGTCAAGGTCCTTTTATTTCATTTGTTTTTAATTTTGTGGCACACATTTTTGCTTATTAGAAATTTGACAAGTAAAATCCCACGAATTACGGTGTTTCAATAACTTAAACTGTTTGATTTTGGATTATAACTACTATCAAAAAATAATCTGATAGCCTGATTACAAATCTTTACTTGTACACACATTACAATTTTTTTTGGAAAATATTTATGTTAACATTTTATTTTAGGTACATTTCGCCACCTTTGACACGGATAGAGAGATATCAATGTCGGAATTAACAAGTTCAAAGATTGTTGGCGACAATGATGGTATTTACGATTTTAAACAAGAAATATAGCTTCTATTAATTTTTTCTTTCTTCAGAGTCAACTGAAATTCTTCAACTTAAGCCAGATGATGCCATTGTTTTTGCAACTGTTGGAAATGCTACAATGGGGACAGTTCATGTTAACAATGTTTCACAAAAGCATGTGTCTTATAAAGTAAGTTACAATTATGCAGATCTCTAAGAACTTGAAACAAGCGTAGGTGTGCTGGTCGGAGATAATTCGCAACAGAAATGTAAGCGAACAAGGCAAAGAAATCTCCAATCCATTATATCTTACACTAGGTCTTATTCTCGCTTCCGACGGAAAGCTCGAAACACGATGTGGGTTCTTATATAATATGTTTTTTTGTTTTGTTTCTTTGTTTACACGAAGCACGCTCGAATGAAGATCCAGGAGTAATCATCGGTTGTGGGATGTATCACGCTGGATTAAGTTTGACTTTTCATTCAATGTTCACTTTATTCGACTTTAAAATTACAGATTCTTCTGAGCGCGGAAGTGTAAGAATAGTGTATTTTGGGTTTATTGTGATTCTATTCTATCAAAGGTTTTTAATTTTAACAACGGTTTGCAAAGCATTTCGTAGCATTAAACAAGGAAAAAATTTATTTCGTATCTGAAATATTCATAAAAATAGGGGAGTGGATATTCGCACCATAGAAATATAAACTAACACGGAACGGTTGTACCGTGAGCGGCCATGCTAAAGTAGTTTGCGGTATAGTACAGCAATAGTATGCAGGAAGGGCGTAGCATAAGCAAATTACCGGAGGGTCACCGTATACAGAAACCAAGGTATGATACATTGAAATTTGACAATTGAGCGTGACTTCATCTTGGCAAAAAATGTATGGGGACTCCGAAAATTTACTATTACTAAATTCTTAGGAATTTTTTTGAAATTCTTGATAACAGTTTCGTTGAGAAAAATTCTTTCAATTTTTTAAGATGTTCTCAATACAGGTAAACTTAACTAAAAGAAAGAAAAAGTATAACTTCTCACAGCAGCAATATAGTAAGTGCAAAGTGTCGCAGAATTGTTATTTAATAACTTAAAAGTACAATTTTTCTGTGCTTGTCTATTGTCTTAACTGCTTAGCATATATATTGCAATATTATTTTATAAGTTGTGAATATTTAACACTTTAAATTGGTGAACTTTTCATAGGGCTCCTGTTGCCCTTGTGTACCTGTAAAATGAAGTAATTTAAACCAACAAGGCCTGGTTTTAGCCAAAACAAAATGCAGATACCTTAGTAAGGATTGTTTGCTTATTCGTATAATTAAAAGATTGTGGTATTTTTCCTTAGAAAGTCTTTAATTGCAATAATAAACATTTAAGTACTAAGATATGACTAAGCGGATTTAAGATTAAACAAAAGCAAGGGATATCTGTAATGATACAAGCACTGTAAATTTTGAGACTAATCAATAACTTGTTTTGGGAAAACTTTACTGAGGAGTTGTTTCTAAAGGAGTTACGAATCTGAAAATAAGATTTTATTTTGTAAAGGAAATAAAAACTATACTATAATTTTATTTTACTGTTTTTATTTTTTTTTTCTTAATTTTTTCTTAACATTATTATCACACAAACTCTTATTCAATTGTTTGATTCTAAACCTAAAGAATAGATTTTTTATCTTAGATTCTAAGTGTACATTTTTTGACTTATTTAAATGAGTCTATAAATTTATCACTTGATAACAAATTCTTTCCACTAATTTTTTCTAATACTGTTATCTTATGGCGGAATTCGTTTTTTGTTTTTTTTAGTCAGACTCCGGATAGGTCATATACTCACGTATGGGGTGAACATTTCTTAAAGTGCTCTTGATCGCACTTTTGATTTTGGAATCGCTGCAAATCTCTTATGCGGTCGCCTTTAGCCTGCGGACTTCAGCTTCCAGGCTCATTATTCTCAACTCTCGGGCACATTCAATTTCTACCTTATAAAAATTGCAAATGGGTTAATCACTATTTAAATAAATAAGGCCATCAGCTATTTACTCAGTCTGAACTTCCTTATTTGATGATATCTGGCTGGGTTGCGCTGGTTCGTCTGCTTCTGCTGTCCGTTCCTCTGTAGCTTCGAAGGCACTTTCTGCTTCCTTTCTATTTATCAAATTATTTAAACTAAGTTTGGAGATTGTCGTAATAAATATCGTACCGTCCATAAGAGCTCATAGCCTCTTTAATGAATGCTTTCAGACTTGATTCATCATCCTTCTTTCGCTAACAGGATTGCTCGTAGCTGGAATATTCAAGAAATATGTTTTGAAGCCACTGCATTTTCTTTGAAGAGTCTTTTAAGCATAAATTCTCTGAGTAAAATGTCTTGCAACCTATAATCATTTTAGTCGAAGTGTTCTGAACAAATTCTATCAGTTTTTGGAAAGATATTTTCTTTTTCTCCACAAGCTTTTACTTATGCTCGAAGCAATTTCGGCTCTTTGCGAAAAGAAAAATATCTCACTTTTTTCACATAGTTTTTACAATTAATAACGGCACAATTAACCATTTTAATGCGTAAACCTATAAACTTTTATTCACTAATATTAAAAACAACACAAAACTATTACCACTCTAAAATCACCTCCGGAGCTGTCAAAACACGCATCCAATGTGACGCACAAAATGGAGGACCCTCGTCTCTGGTAGTCATACCTTGTCTTCTTTATACTGTTCTGGAGGGTGGCTTATCGCGTGAATTGTGGAGTGGGGCACAAAGTTTATGCCATGAACTTTAGAATTTATTTTTATAAGTATGCACTTAAATCTTCCATGATTTTGTTTCATTTACTGCCGCTATTTTAGAATTGTTTTACAAAAGTTGTTATTAGTTTTTGAAATACCCCTCTTATAATTTCTATATTTACACCTACTACTACTACTACACACCACTTCTAACACAGCGATTTCGAACACATCTGGAAAAAGTGTACGGTTCATACCCAGTAGGAAATTTACTCATGACAGCATCGAAGAAGTCATCAATAAAAGGGTATGTATACCCCTTCCAACATCGATGAAATTTCTCACGGCGATGTCATTGGAAAGTCATGCATGCCTTTCCACATGACTACAGAATCAAAGGGGTCATGTATGCTAGTTCTTTTTTGCAGTACTATAGAATGCTCTGACGAAAAGTGCGAAAAAAGAGCTGCAATAAAACTTTCCACTCATTTAATGCAAAGATATCGTATACCTTCCTGTTAGCATGACTATGTCCTCGAAATTGGCATACATACCTTATTCATACACGAAATCATCGATACACTATTTCATGCAAACCCCAATTTCCTGTTGGGCTGTTTTTAGCGTGGATGTAGCGGGAGTATAGCATGACTGCTACGTTGACGTAACATTCTGCGTGAATTTAAATTTCAAAAGAAAATCAGAAAATGTGCCATGGATAGAATCTTTTATCGCGAATTAAACATGAAAAGAGCTTTCGCGTGCATATAAAAATGAATAATTATTTGTGATTTTACTTTCGATTAAGACTTAAAAAATGAAGTTTACACATGATACAGCGTTGGACAATTGACAGCGTTTCTAATATAATAGATAATAAAATGCATAAGCACATTTTTCAAGAGTAATAGCAAATTTATGTGGTGCCAGTTCATTAAAAAAACGATTAGGGAAATTCTGTGAAGCGTCTATCTTCAAAGCTTAAAAATAATGCCAAATATTATTTAACCCTTGAGTATGTATTTACAGTGTGGCCAGAAATAACTGTCAGTAAAGTATTTTACAATAAAAACCAAATTTACAGACGGAATTCAGTGTACAGTTTATTTCTCAGTCTACGACATGTAACATTTTTAAAATTATTGAGTGAGTTCAAAATGCTCCCCCTTCTCTTTAATTGCAAGACGTAAACGTTTAAAAAATGACTCGCAAGCGTCACGCACGCGTCGAACTTTTTGATATTTGCTACAGATCGGGCTGATTGTGTTGGATTACGTCGAAATCGCTCTTTGACCCTTTTTATGACTTCCTTTGTTCGGACTGTCCTTTTACGGCCTGTTTTTGAATTAATTTTAAAGACGTCGTTTCATTATATCGTTTAATGTTCCGATATATAAACCTTCAATATTCAAAGCTCTTTTATAAATACATTTTCGATATTTATTTAAAAACAAATTAATCAAAAGCTCGCGCTTTGCGTCCATCGTGGTAATAAATGTAACGGAATTTGAATGTCAAAATCATTCACATCGGTGTTGCCAGGGGTATAAAGGAAAAATGCTATGTCGGAAATAATTTCTCTAAATTCCTTAAAAATTTAAATTAAAAAACACTGACAGTTATTTCTGGCCACCCCGTATATGTATATACAAGGGTTAGAATATTCGCCCGGCTAGCTAAGGTGAATGAAAGTCGCAAAAAACAAGCACAAGCGCGTGAAGGAATTGTGCACATCATTGTGGTAACTGCTTGCTATTTAACCAGTACATTTCATAGGTATTTGCTGCCAAAACCTCCTTATTTTAAATCGGGACACCTTGATTTGCCCTAAGCAGGTAATGCCTTAGGAATTAATTGCTTCAATGAAAACATAAAATTAATTTAATTCAAAAGACAGGATAAATTCCTAAGAAATAATTAAAAACTCCGAGGACCTGGTCTGCAAAAATAAAAACTTGAACCCTCTCCAGGAAAAACGCAGCTAATATTGCATTCGATATGGCGTGTAAATAGCGTGTTTTTAACGTTTTTATAATCACAAATATTCATACGTATCTTTGACATGTCTATATAAGCATTAATTGTTTTGTTTACTAAAAGAGTAATAATTTTACATTGTCACTACATAATTACTTTATCATTAAAATTATTGTAAAGACTTTTGATTATAACGCTATAACATGGAATGACTACTGTTTTTTACCAAAAATGAGGATTAATATAGCCATGAAGAACATTCCTAGTAGTAAAATACATAGATAATACACTCCATATATGCGCACATACATTTTAAAATTAATTTTATTAGGAAATTTCACTTTAATTCCTCTCGTTTTGTACCAATCGTGGCATTCATTTGTAATTGTTTGAGTAAATCGTTGTAGCAGATAAGAAACGTGTACATTCATTATTGATGAAACATTTTTGATAAAAAAAAAACCCAGCGAGCCGGGGAAGCATGAGAGCTTGCAGTACTGCATGAAAAGTACAAGCTAGTTACTATCCCACGGGAGTGGCGATAAATGAGTAATGTACTCAAGTTTAAGTAAATTGTCATTTTAACTGTATTAGTAATTGTAAGTTGATTAGTATAAATAGTAATACATCAGCCAGGGCATGGCGGTCTTTCGAAGTATCTCGACTTCTAATCATTTAATCACTTTTACCTTTCAGCTTCATTCCCCTTATTCTTGAGGTATTTTATTTAGCGTTCTGATACAAGCACCAGTAGCGCTCACTATGATTAGTCAAGGTACAAGCACCATTGACAAGAATCTTTGTTCGTTTCAAGAATCGAGGTAGCTTCAAAAACAAGTATTAATTTTTAAAAATTATATAACAACTAGCTGAACCGTACCCAGCGTTGCCCGGGCACAACTTTCCATAAAAATGTGACGTTGCCGAATTCAAATTTGTTAAATGTCACTCAGGAAGTTAAGCGCAACATGCATGACTCACCGTAAACATATCTCTGCTGAACAATTATTTCTCCCTCACTCTTCTCTCTCCCCCTCTCTTTCCAATTGTGATGCATAGCTCATATCACTTAGGAGGTTGTGCGCAACATGCCCATAGAATATCATCTCAATCGGATAAGTACTGCTCTAAATTTCCCCCTATCACCCTACCTTTTCCATTGCGATGCATAGCCTATGTCACTCTTGAGGTTATGGGCAACATACCCATAAAATGTCATCTCCTGATAAGTGCTTTTTCCGTGACTCCATAAACATATCACTGGCGTTTAGAATTTCGTAAATTTTAACAATAGTAAACAATTAAAAAAGTAGCCTATGTCACTCCTGACAACCTTTACGTCTGTGAAGTGTCATCGAAATAGGTTCGGCCGTTTCGAAGATTAGCCCAGATAGACAGACAGATACAAAAAAATAGCCTATGTCACTCCTGACAACTGACCTGTCTGTAAAGTGTGATTGAAATTGGTACAGCCGTTTCGAAGATTAGTCCAGACAAACAGACACAAAAAACGTAACCTATGTATGTCAGTTTCCTTTTAATTTCAATAATACGTCATAAAATTTTCAGGATGATCGGTTGAATGGCCTAGGAGTCCATTCGTACCAAGCACACACACAAACTTTCGCTTATATATATGTACATATTAGATGGCGGATCAAATATGGCGATCAATTTTTCAATATGAAATTCATTTTATTTTGTATGATAAATCTTAAAACATTTGTCAACGCACAGTCCAATCAGTTGTCCTTTGTTGGTTTTACAAAACTCAAGCGCAGAAAGTAGCTTTACGCCGTTTATTTTAGGCACATACATGGTACATGGCGTCTTATCCGTTTCTCCAGTTTTTGCACGAAGTGTTGTACATATAAATTGTTTCTGCGTAAAAACACAGGTACTTCGCTACCAGAATTAAGTAGTTTACCGGCAATATCATCTGGAAACTCTAAATAAGTTTTTTTAGTTGAATGAGTTTTATTGTACAGCCAACAAGAATTCCAATTTGCCACGTCAAGTATATAAAAAAAAAGTTTTAAATACCAGCGTATCGATTTTCGAAGGGTAGAATAATAGGAAATCATTTGGTCAGCTTTATCAATGCCCGACACAGTTTTATTATAATCAGCTACAGTGGAAGGCTTAATTTTTGTATACCATCTTCTGGACAGTACTTCCTGGAATGCCGCCTTATGTTTTGTAGATATTGTTAGGAAATCCCGCCTATCTTTCCATTTCTGCACTAAAATATTTCTTTTTCTTGCAAAAACAGATTCACCCTTTCTTAATTTTTTATCACTTACAATTGTCGGATTGCCTTTGCGATATCTGCGAAGTGTGCCTACAACGTGGGTTTTATCTTTATAAAGATATAGTTTGACACTATTATAATAAACGTCCATAAATATAGTATGCCCTTTTCCTAAATATTTATCCAACAACTTATAAACGACACAGTATCTCGTTACTTACAGTATTCTTTCCGCTGTAAATAATAATATTTAACACGCATCCGTCAGGAGTACACAGTTCATATATTTTTATACCATATTTTGCTTTCTTTTGTGGAATATATTGTTTGAATATTAAACGACCATTCCATAATAGTAAAGCCTCGTCTATCGATAAGTTTTCACCACGATAATAAACACTTTGAATGTTTTGTAGTATATGATTCAATACCTGATCGATTTTATGAAAGCGATTTGTTTGATCGTCTGTTTCATCGTAAAATCTTAGGCAGCGAAGTATTGATTTAAACCAATTCCTGCACATAGTTTTTCCAAATAAGGGTATGTGACGGTTGGTAGTGAACGAGATAATGTGAATTAAAAAAACTATATTAATTTTTTAAGTCTTAATCTAAAGTAAAATCACAAATAATTATTCATTTTTATATCCACGCGAAAGCTCTTTTCGCGTTTAATCCGCGATAAAATATTCTATCCACGGCAAATTTTCCTATTTTCTTTTGAAATTTAAATTCATGCTGAATCTTATGTCAACGTAGCAGTCCCGCTTACATCCATGCTATGCGAAAGAGATGTTCATAAAAATAATTAAATCGATTAATCTGCAGGATACCTATTTCATAGAAACGTAAGCTAATATGTATTGTGTAAAAACAATTAGCTTGTTGAAAAGTACAACAATGGTATGCAAGAGGGACGGTTGAGCAATTCACCGAACTGCCAATTAAATTTGAGTTCATTCTATAGTACCCACAACTGACTTATAGAAATGGACCACTTAATTTGCTGTCTCAAATTATGCACCCCTTTTTACAGTTATCACCTAAGGAGAGTTCAGATATAGGAAGCATTTCTTTTGCATTAGGCGTGATCTATTTTTTTTGCATTAGGCGAGATAGGCGTTTTCAAAAGGTGGCAAATTTAAAAATTATATTTATTTTTAATTGCATACTGCACGCTTAAATGCAACTCTCCTAAACGTAGCATCAAATCTCAAATAATTTCGTAGTGAGAAGTTTCTGGTATAACACATTTTTCATTGAAAAATTCTCAGCAAAACGTCGAAATGCTCATTTCCGAAAATGCGGTTAACATCGTTAATAACAACTGTTTTAATAACTCAAAAGTCATAATTAAAGCACTTTTGGGTGTTTGCTATAATCTTCTCTGAATTTTAGTTACAGTAAGAGTACATACATGCAATTAAACCCGAATTAATTCGCCGCATTACTTCACCTAGTTTTTTTGTGGTTTTTGTTAAATTTTCGGCGATAAATCAGGCATAAAATAAGAAGAATTTGCAATATGGGATACTAAAAGACGTCATAATTTGATAAAATTTCTGCCGAAAACTTATAATAGAAATTGTGAGGAATTCAATTGTAGGTATCTCAAAGTGGAGTAATTTAATGTTTGCATTCCTTTTAAGGGACTACGATACAAAACGAACTATTTAATAATTTTCGGTGTAATTACTTCATTTCATTAAAACTGAGTAATGTTCCAAAAATGCATTTGACAGTAATTCAAACAGTAAGACGGAATGAAAAGTGCATTTTGATATATGTAGGTATATTGTATGGGACGAGTAGTCCATTTTTCAGTGGTATTCACTGACATATATGTAAGAACTCTGGACTTCCGATCAAAAAATCACTTCAAAATTGAGTTAAAATTGTGAAAGCTTTCTAAATAATCTCGCTTCCACCTAAATTAGTGGCTTGTCTATTATTTTCGAGGGTTTTTCAGAACGGTAGTTTTTGTATAACGAAAATTCTTAGTCAATAGTCATATTTTGTAACAGGAAAATCTTAATTCAGATGACATTTGGTTTTTACGTTGTCGTTGTCGGATATGGCATGAAAAAGTTGCGCTATTTTTATTAATACATACCTACTAATGTATATCGAAAACAATAGGAAGCGAATTTTTTTCATTATTTTCCCTCCTTTATAGGAAGTTCTTTAGAATCCCTTTTGAAATCGAAAAATCTCGGATATAATAGAATCGCCAACATAGATAGTTATATTATTTCATCAAATTAGGAAAGTCTCTATATTTTTCAATTTTCCGGTATGTTTACATCCCGTAAAAGCTAGGCTAGCTCGTTGATTGACGCCATTTCTTATTTCTCCATATTCACACCTGCACTGGATACCACTACTAACACAGCAAATTCGAAAACTTCAGTTACGCTATTCACTAATCACTTAAAATTTAAAAAAAAATATTTCAAATTGGTTGGTAGGATGAAGGCGGGGATGATTATAACTTTGATGAAAACTCTCCTTTCACTTTTAGGGGTATTTCACTTTAATATGATTATTGGTTTATAATTTCAGTAGAGGTTTGGTTAATATTAAATTCTAAATTATTTCAGTAGGGGTTTAGTTAATATTAAATTCTAAATTATTTCAGTAGGGGTTTAGTTAATATTAAATTCTAAATTATTTCGGCTTTCGTATTATTTTAGAGCTACTTGTTATTTCACTTTGGTTCACTCAAAATTCTAAACAGCACAAGTGTATCGACACCACAGCACGGAGATCAGCAAAGAAAACGTCTACGCAGCGAAGAGACAACGGCAAGAATAGTTCTGGTGCAGAGCCTGGTCAAGGGCTCTGGCTCAGCATCGAGTTTTGGGTATAGCGGTACCTGTTGACCGCTCTATTCTTCCGAAGAAGAATCTAACTCCCACATCCGGCCATCCTGCGTTTCATCCGTCCCGGATAGAAATCCTTCTTCTGTAAGGTTCGCCCAAGGTTTCATAAGATCCGCTGCTGAACTCGAGGAATTCGGCCCTTCATGATTCCCAACTTTTTGTACGTCGTATCTATCATGGTCCTTCACTGCTACGATTTTATAAGGACCCAGGAATTTAGGGAGTAAGTTTCCACCCTGTGTGAATTGAATGCGTCTTATCGCGACGAGGTCGCCTTCCCTATATTTTCGCGCTGGTTTCCGCTTCCTCCTTGAATATTTTTTGTTCTCCTCATGTACCTTGTTGATTTGCTCTCTAGCTTGTTGACGTGTGACGTCACGTTCGTTCTCAAAATCAGCGATTATTTCTTCCTCGACAATTTTCGATTGCTTAAGTTGTTCAGGGCGGGACATTTGAACGCCGAACATAAGATGGAATGGCGTTTTTCCAGTTGCCCTACTACACGTAGAGTTTAAAATTCTTTGCAGCTGCGGAATGTGTCTAAACCATTTAGACGGATCGTCTATTGACATCTTCGTGAGTACACTTATAATAACCTGGTTTAGACGCTCGACCTGTCCATTTCCTCTTGGCACTCCAGTAGTAATGAAGTGTAAGGTTATTTTATTCTCTTCGCAATATGACTTGAAGCTCGTTGACGTAAATGCCGTCCCTCTGTCAGCAATGATTCTACATGGGTTCCCAAAAGTTTCACTCTGCAAATCTAGCTTTCGAAGAACTTCCTCGGTCGTAGTAGATTTTACTGGGTAAATCCATGAGAATTTGGAGAAAGCATCTATGACGACGAAGAGATATTTATAATTTTTAGCCGTTGATGCCAATGGTCCTAGATGGTCCACATGATACGTGTGTAACGGTCGGTCATACTTCTCTATAGGGTGTAAAATGCCTTCTGGTTTTCCAGTTTTCCTGGCCGCAAGGATACACGCAACACAGTTCCGAATGACTTCTTGGACCTTCTTCGATAAGTTCGGGATGTAGTACTCCTGACGCAATGTTGTCTCCATTTTACGACTGTTTATGTGTCCTTGCTCATGGACGTTTGTTATTATTCCGCGTTGTAACAATTTTGGGACGACCAACAAATAATTCCCGTCAATGAATTTATAAAGGGTGTTGCTTCTGAGTACATATTCTTCGTACTGTCCATGCTCTAGACACTTCCGGATCAACTGGCAATATTCGTCATTAGTCTGTGCTTCTCTGATGCGCAAGAGAGTTTCGGTTTCTACTGAGAGTATGGCAGGATATCTACTAAAGGCGTCCACGTGACGCATCGTTGGACCCGGGCGGTGCACTACTTTGCAGTCGAACTCTTCTAGGAATAGTGCCCACCTGGCAACTCTGCTGTTCAACTCCTTTCTCCTCATGGTGTACTCGAATGCTTTGCAATCTGTGAAGATAGTAAATTTTCGCCGTTAAAATTTCTTTTTCTTCTGACACAAATTTTGTAGGATGAAGGCGGGGATGATTAGAACTTTGATGAAAACTCTCCTTTCACTTTTAGGGGTATTTCACTTTAATATGATTATTGGTTTATAATTTCAGTAGAGGTTTGGTTAATATTAAATTCTAAATTATTTCAGTAGGGGTTTAGTTAATATTAAATTCTAAATTATTTCAGTAGGGGTTTAGTTAATATTAAATTCTAAATTATTTCGGCTTTCGTATTATTTTAGAGCTACTTGTTATTTCACTTTGGTTCACTCAAAATTCTAAACAGCACAAGTGTATCGACACCACAGCACGGAGATCAGCAAAGAAAACGTCTACGCAGCGAAGAGACAACGGCAAGAATAGTTCTGGTGCAGAGCCTGGTCAAGGGCTCTGGCTCAGCATCGAGTTTTGGGTATAGCGGTACCTGTTGACCGCTCTATTCTTCCGAAGAAGAATCTAACTCCCACATTAGTTTTCGAGTACCTCGTACTTTCGTTTCCAGGAAAATGCGTTAAAAGTGTTGGTTATTTTTTCCTCGTATTCTCTAGTCTCGGGCCATATGATGAGTCTTCGGCATCTCCAGTGTCATCCTTGTCCTTTTTTTTATATTTCGTGGACAATATTCGTTCAGTTATCAGAACTTTTCATCCGCTTATTGTCGCGTTCGACGCAGTACGAATTTACACATTTTCGAATATGTATACTTTAAAGAAATGTAATTACCAGTCCCGTCACAGTGGCGTTCCCCCTTAAAATTGAAAAATCCATGAAATGGAATTTTTACACTTCTGAGCTCCACTTTCATTTCACCAAAATTATTCCGCAACACTTTAAACCAGGGACAAAAAAAATGATTATTTCTGAAAAATCATCACTATACAGGGTGTTATTTAGTGGGTATGCAAAAATGAGTGGGATGAAAGATCTGAAAAATTGTATGGGGGAGGGGCATGTCAACCGTTTGGGAGTTACAAGGTGTTTCGGAAATTCTAATTTTCCATGGTATGCACATCACGATTTTATTTTTATCTTTTGATCTACTCAATGTAGCAACATCCAACTCACTCCAAAAATCTGCTATCCTAGTGTGCTTTCCAAAAATGTCAACAATGTTGACCAACCACCACCCACTATAGGTACATTCACTTCTGAAATTGGAAAAAAAAACTTGTTTTCCTAAAATTCACCTATTCCCTAAATTTTCTCCGAAATTCATGTCATTAATGCACTTATTTATTATTTTTATCGAATTGCCCATTTTATTACCTTCCCAAAAAGATACAACAAGTCCAGGTAAAATAGAGGTAGAAAAATTCTCTTCCTTAGAATACCCTGATTGGTATCTTATTGTTTTATTGTCCTGTAGTTGAAAAATTCGTAAAACGAACAAAACTTCTAAGAATAAGATCGGAAATGTTTGTTTAGCATATACAGGCAATTAATTTTAATTATTGCTCCAGAAAAGTCATAAAAAGGATAATAGAATTTATTTTATTGCCGTAATTAGCTTGTCTTAGCCAGCCATACTTGGCTGTATTCTGACGCTCTGTTACTAATACCTGATGGAAATTTTGCTAAAAAAGATGGTCAGTCAGAAAGAACATCGATCATAGTTGGAAATACAATAACTATGGGTGTTCTTAAGCTGAAATAATTAAAAAATGGCCGAACTCGCTTTGAGGAATATGCTCATAGAATTTACATTTATGGTGTAGTAGACGGAAAGGCAAAAGAGGCTGTCCCGGAATACCAAAGGAGATTTCCTGATCGATGTGTACGCCAAAGATGGGTATTTTCGTGGACATTCCAAAGGTTAGGAGAAACCGGAAGTGTAACTTCAAATAGGAAATCTCGATCTGAAAGATCGGAAGATTCTGAAAACGTCGAATAGAAAATCATTATCGCCAAACAAAATCCTGAAACGAGAACGACGATTAGGAGTGTCTTCAACTAAAGTTTGGAAGGTTATTCATCGAAAGAGATTACATCCATACTATCATATGCCAGTACAAGGACTACTGGAACGAGATTCCGAGAGAAGATTGGAGTCTTGCACTTGGCTTCTGGAATGCGGCATAGAGAACAGGTCGTTTCTAAACCGAATTCTATGGACGGATAATTCGCAATTCACTATACTGTCATAAACTTCCACAACCTTCATACCTTGTCGGATACTAGCCCACATAGGACAATGGTGACATCATTATATATTATATCAGTATAAATTCAGTGTCAATATTTGGACAGGTATCAACGATTTAATAGCGCTATTCATTTTGCTGCAAGTGCTTAATTGCTTTTAAGCGAACTTTTTGGAGAATACACTGCCAGATCTACTTGACGACATCTCTCTGGATAATTTAAGGGCAATATTTCACCAACACGGTGAAACACCAGCGCATAATCGTAACATTTCGGAGGTAGTATTAAATACAAATTCCCTGAGTGCTGGATTGGACGAGGTGGACATATTCCTTGTGAAACCGAAATTCGACTTACAAATTGTAATTATGATCCACAATTAAAAATTTGTGGTTGTAATTTGTAGTTTTGTGAAATAGGCCACAGATCTAACTCCATTGGATTTTTTCTTATGGGGAACGATGAAGCATGTCCTGTTAACACCAGAGAGGAATCAATTAACAGAATTGGAGCTGCAGCGACGAAAATACGGGAGAGGCTGGCTACAATACACCTTAAACAGGGAGTTAGAAGGATATTGGCATGCATTCAAAGTGGCGGATGACACTTTGAGCAGCTTTTGTGAGATATTATAATAGTATTGACTTAAATCGGTTTTTAATTAAACAAAAAGTATTTTGGCGTTAATTTTAGTTTAATTTCTTTAAAATTCGATTTTTTTTTTAATATTCCACAAAAAGTTGTCCACGAACAAATTTTCATATTTTTTCTTTACTTGGACATGTTGTATCTTTTTGGAAAGATGGGCAATTCGATAAAAATAAAAAATAAGTGCATTAATTACATGAATTTCGGAGAAAATTCGGCGAAAAGCTGAATTGTAAGAAAATAAAAATCATTTTTTCAGTTTCGGAAGTGAGTGTACCTATAGTGGTTGGTGGTTGGTCAACATTGTTGGAAAGCTCATTAGGATAGTAGATTTTTCGCGTGAGTGGGATGTCGCTGCGTTGAGTAGATCAAAAGATAAAACTAAAATCGTGATGTGCATACCATGGAAAATTTGAATTCCCAAATCACCGTGTAGCTCTTAAACGGTTGACATGCGTCCTGTATATACATAGAAATATATATGGGATATAACGAAAATTGTGGACACGATAGAGGCTGTAATTCGTAACCAATTTTGACAAAACTTCGTCTATATGTTTATCCCGCCTCATCTAAGTTCGTAAATGGGAGAAATCGGTTAAGGGGGTAGGGATATAGGGGCTACGTAATTAACATATATGAAAATGGTTTGGACCCCATATCTTTCGTATTTCTTAATCGCTATTGACCAAACTTAACATACACATTAAAAACATGTATTTCTAAGTCGTGTTACAAAATAGGCGTGTTTGGTCAAAGGGGCGAAGGGTTACATCAGTTCCTAAATGTGATTTTGTTACCGCATTTCTAAAGAGATTTTGATCCAACTTTGCGTATGCATTTATTAACTTAATATCTAGGTCATGTTAAAAAATTGTTTTGGTGAAGGGGCAGGGGGATTTTCACCTCGCTATACATATATTTAAATTTATTTTCATGTAGACCGTATATTTCTTAATCTATTTTGATTAAAATTGCCTAACATATTCATCGTGGTAATATCTCAGTTATGTTCGCAAATATTGTGAATCGGTAAAGTGCGTGGGGAATTCAGCATTACATTTCCTTATGTAAAAATCACTTTTACCACATTTAAATCTACCTCATCCTTCTGCATGCGAAAGGTCTTTTTTTTATGGAACAAAAAAAGATATTGTGAAATTTTGTAGGTATATTTAGTATGCTTCAAAGTGTATAACACAGTTTTTGGATTTTTAAAATGACATTTTATAGCAATAAACGCTATTTTCTCAAACCATGTTTTTTTGACTCGACTAGGATTAAAAAAAACTATTTACAGTGGTGGAAATTCACATAAAGCCACTGACATTTACGCTATTTTCTGAAATAAATTTCATTAAAGCTCCTAATTTTATATTGGCTAATACAAGTGTATAAAAAAATTTCGATTTGAACTTACATAATTGCAAAAAAACGTTAGGAAAGAACCAAAATTATTAAAATTCAAGTGGAAATTCACATAAAACCACCTAATGTTTTTAACAAACTATTAGAACTAAAGACTTACATTCATACTCATAATAAGAAGTGAGCCCCCCTTTTTCTTTTACAATTGCCAACATTCGCCGTGGCATTGATTAAATTAGATTTTGGAGCTCTTCTACGGAAATTTTAGATCATGCTTCTTTAAAGCGATTTTAAACGACGAAAATTGACCAGAGATTATCCATATCGTTTAAGTCTCGAATTTTTGCAGATCAGCTTATTCTGTCGATTTTTTTGTCCTCCAATCATTTCAAAACTGTCTTAGATACTTGGATGCCAGCGTTGTTTTGTTGGAAAAGGCTTCTAAACCGTACAAATCTTCTGCTAGCTGAACCATAACTTCTTCTAAGAGCTGAATATGCATTTCGGAATTCATTTTTCCTGGAACAAATGCAAATTACGTCTCCCAATTAGAAGCAAAGCTAACCCACATCATCACACTTCCTCCACCAAAGCACAGTTCATTCTTACTTCTTCATTTTGCCTTTTATCATGCCAAAACATATTGACCGAAAGGATAAATGAGGGTCTCCGAACAAACGTTGATCAGGAGACCATGTAAAATCGATTGGCATACCCCTTTTCAGACCCTAGCAAAACTTTCTGTATATCAAAAAAATATGTCCAATTTTCCGATTTTCAATCGATTTTCTAATCTAAGAATCCTTTTGTTTTTTGAAAAACGCCCGCTATTTTGTTATTTTTTGGCAAAACCAATTTCTTCTAATTCGCAATAATTTTGAAAATTTTAGAATTTAGTATAGTAGAAAGACCCTTAATATCGTAGCAGCAATTATCTGTAATTGAAGCTCAAGCAATTATAGGCAATGTCAATTTCATCTTCATGAAGCTAACTTTAAACAAAATAACTGTTTTTCTTCTATAAGCATTTAAATTTGTTGACTTTGTTGTAGCCCATTGCTCTTATGTAACTACAAATATTCTGATTTGTACAAGTAACAACATCAGGCGATTTGTTCGTGGAGTTAATATGATAGAAATAGAATTAACGCTTTATGAAAAAAAAAGTTATACAAGAAATATGATCTTTACAGATAAAAACAACTTCACCTGATAAGTTTCGAGTTCGACCGAGCGCTGGAATATTGTTACCTGCCCAAAAAACAGCTATACATGTTCTTCTTCAACAAGGAAATGTGCTCTCACAAGTACCAGAAGATAAATTCTTAGTTATGTGTATGATTATTTCTGAAGAGGCAGCATCTGACGACCGGGCAGTGGCAGAATTGTGGAGAAATACTCCCGTTAGTAGTCCTGAAGTGGAGCAACATCGATTACTTTGTTCCTGGCAAAATGCTGGCGATAGCTTTAGAAAGAAAAATAGTAGCCGTTTAATTGCTGGAGCGCCTATGAATATAGAGACTGAGCGCCAAATCAGTCACTTTAATACTGCAGTATGTAACAATTTGTTTTGTACATTAATTATATTGGCAACAATTCTTATTTTTTCACAGCTAAATCAACTGTCGGAAACTACACAAAGATTAGAACAGCAACTAAAACTAACTCAAACTCTGCAGTGGTTGACACTTTTGATATTTCTTGTGTTATGTAGTGGTTTTATTTACATATTTCGACATGATTTGAATATTTTTGGACCAGGAGAATGTGATAAAAAATCGGAACTTTAGAAAGTGGCTCTCTAAAGTTCAAAAAGTACTTTTATACTGATTTTCCTATTAACTAATTCTATAATTTGCGTTGACAATTTCAATATGATTTAATAAAAAATATTTGTACTTCCTTAAATCTTGTTACAACCTCAACATACAATAATATTTGTGTTTAGCACTAGAACTACTGCACCAGTCAAAGTGATTGGTATTACAATCTTTTTTTAAAATTCCCACTTCATGCTTTTTTTTTTGCAATGATGAATGGCCTTTGCAGTGATAACTGATGAAATAATATGATGATTTTTGTTTACACTTTAAAATCAAAACACGATTTTTATCATGACTACTTATACCAATACCAGTTAAAATAATTAGTGCTTGTCAAAACGTAAAAGGTCCTGTTTACCGCACCTGAGTTAATGAGAACTTTTACTATGTACTACACTCACACAATTTCTTCGAATTTACACTGCGCATCATTCAATTTGATGGTGGAAAATGCCGGATTGATCACGATCAAGTAAAATTTATGCTGTCATTCGAAAATATCTTTAATCGTTCATTTCGATCTGGAGATGTAGGACGTGAGTTTTTCTCTTAGCTAGGAATAAAATGTGCCTCCTTAAGGATTATGGAGTTAATAATATTAAAAATGTACTACATAACATATTCGTTTTGTATGAAATAATTACTTGTAAGAATAAATATAAAAATGTTCTTTCTAAGGATCAGTCATTTTTACCGGTTTTGGTATAATGTAACTTCGTCTTAACTGTCGGTAGTTCTAGTGTTCAAGTTACGGACAGAGCACACAAGTGGGCGAAGTCGGAATTGTACAGCGTCGCTGGGCAACTCAAACAATGATTGATTAATGGCTTAGTAATTGTGGTCATAAACACATAGCCAGGCATATATTCAACTAAAACTTCCTGAATTCTCTGGAGCATCACTTTTCCTTACTGTGATATAAAGGCTTATTGCTGTTCTCGATTCAACAAAACCACGTCACAGTTATCTCACTTCATTTCAACAGTATTTCGTTTTCGAATGTCTTTCTGTAAAATAATTTTTCGTTTTTAATAAATTTTACTTGTTTTAGTTCCAGATGTATCATTAATTCTCGTCCAGGGTAATTATGTTTTATTTTTTGGTAAGCAATTTCTTTAGAGGAAATGTTTGATTTTTAGGTTCAGGTTTACGGGAAAAAATTATGTTGGATTCCGATTATTTGTTATGTCTTACCTCTGTAGCCAAAAACTTATGCAACATTATGGTTTATATACAATATGTAATAAATTTACAGATGCTTTTTTTATATTCTTATATTCTTTTAAGGTTAAATCAATCTTATACAATTTTTGACCCTTTCCGAATAAACGGCTCATATACACGTACATTTCCATATGTGATATTGTAGTGTGCAAAACATTTTCAGCAGTAATTTTAATAGGTTTATTACAAAAAACTGTAAGGTACTAGAAAATTTTAATGCGATATTTTATGTATTTACATAAAAATACAACTGTTTTTGTTTTTATACAGTTGTATGCAAAAGTTTACGACCACCACTGATTTTTGGAGTAATTTCGCTTTAGGAACTTTGATTTTAAAATGTTGCAAATTTTATAAGCAAAAAACGGTTGATCTTAATATACCAGAGTACACAAACGCACGCTCGCGTGCGCACCTCAACGACTCAAAACTCATTTTGCGTCTCATGTGCGCGTGCGGAACTGTTGCTTTTGCGATTACCGCACGCGCACGTGAGTGATAATTCAAAATTTGAAATCGCTCGCTCACGTGCGCCCACGACGTTTTCTTTGGTCATAGCTCACTCGCGTGCACACCTGGCAACTATGACATCGCACACTCGTGGGCGGGCGCAGCTAAAATTTCTTTCCGCTGGGCAAAGCGCGTACGAAATATCTCGCTGTTTATTTTCTATTCTACCTTTTATGTGCATTTGCATTTGTAATTTATTGAAATGCAAATGCACATAAAAGGTAGAATAAAATTGACTTTTCATGTTTATCCCTAATCAGTTAGGAAATTGAATAAATATATTCTCGAGTTCTTTAAGCAAAGCAAATTAACCGTCTAAATAAACGGCCAACAATTTTGTCAGTTTTAATTGCAGTTCCGATTGTTACACATACATAAACTGTATTGTCATCAGTTTACCAAAATCAACCAAATTTCGACAGCGACTTAATAAATATATTATCTCAAGGGAATGGTTTTAGGAAACAAGTTATTTTAATTGTGTTTTATAACAAATTGCAAACTGGTTTATTCTAATAATCATAACTTCGCAGGTAGGCTTCGGCAAATTTCCACAACATTTATAATGATCATCGCCTATAGTAAAAGCGGCAATAATCAACGAATCAACATTTTGGCGCCTTGAGATATAACAGAGTAATTAGGGATTTCCACGTCTAGGAGCAAAAACGACATTTATAATGGAAAGTATGGGATCATTTGTTATATTATGAAGACTTCGGTTGCAAGCAGGTACATATATAGAAACTCCAAAAAAGGTAACAAAATGATTGGGATTGTTTTAAAAATTAATTTTAATAGTAAATTTTACTTATGCTGACACAGCCTTGATTTCGGTTTTTTATACTACAGAACCACTCTCAATTCCACTGTTTTCATTATTATCATCAGTTCCAATATTTATTTTGTGCACTGATTTATAATGTATTTTAATACTTGCAAGCCCCTTTCCACTCTTTTTTACAGTTCATCAGTAAACATGTCGATTTCTTTGTGTCGTAACGATAGCCCACATATTTGGGGTCATACGCAAATTGCTTAACGCACTAAACAAATACATACTTAAGCGGATGTTGGAATGTTGCCAAATTCTAACAACTAATATATAACATCTTCCCCATTAATTCTCTTTTTTTTTTTCCATTAAATTCACTAAAAGAAATTTACAAACTAACAGCATATACATATGTATAATACAGCGTTAACCTGATTTCAAGAAAATTATTAGAAAGTTTCAGTACAGTAAGAAATTCATGTTTTTAATGCTTTTCTTATAACTATGACTTGACAAGACTTAGACTACTTGGTATACATTAGCCTTTCCGGACATCTAACAATTCGACCTGATTTCGTTTTGTACCCTTGCTGAATTCCTTCACTAGTTTGACCTACTATATCGTTCTGTCTATCAGTCTTATGAAGCGGATTTTCCTGATGGCTAAAAGAATTTGATTCAATGTTTGACAGAGGATCAGCTTGAGCACTTTCAACTTCATTTTCGTCTTCGTTATCCCTACTTCTGAAGATTGGAGGATACATAGATTTACGCAGATGTCTGGAATTACGGCGAATTATTTGTTTATCTTCTGTTTGAATTTCAAAAGATCTAGGACTTAAGACCGGTTTTACGATTTTTGCTGGCTCCCAGATTTTATTTTTTTGAAATACTATATTATCACCAGCTTTAAAATTTATTTCTTTTTTTCGCGCAACACCTTGGTCATGATACATTTCGTATTTATTTTGATTTCTTTCAATTAGTTCTTTTACATCTGTAATGACTTTTGGCTTTAATAAATCAACTTTAACGGGAATTTTAGTCCTTAGACATCTACTCATGAGTAGCTGAGCTGGACTATAACCTAGTCCCACAATTGGTGAATTTCTATAGCAGAGCAAACCACTATAAATATCTTTAGCCTCATCTTGGCATTTTTTCAATAATGCCTTTGCTATTCCCACACCTTTTTCTGCAAGACCATTGCTCTGCGGATAATGTGGACTTGATGTTTGGAGCTTCAAATTCCAGTTATCTGTAAACTTGCGAAACTCGAAAGAATTAAAAGGCATATTATCTGAGATAATGGTTTGTGGAATTCCAAAGGTAGAGAATATTTTCTTTAACTTTCTTATTATTAGGAATTTGCATGTCGTGAATTGCCTTTACTCTAATAGGATCAATTTTTACACCTTCTTTTGTAAATATATAGCGTAAATATTTAACTTCAGGTTTGCAGTATTGTAATTTATTTGGATTTAATTTAATGTTTCTCGCTCTTGCTCGATCTATAACTCTTTTTAAGTTTTCTTCATGCTCTTTCTTTGTTTTTCCAAAAACTAAAATATCATCAAAATAAATAAAAATTCCTGGCAAATCACCAAATATTTCTGTATTTAGTTTTTGAAATAGCTCTGGAGCACAGTTGAGCCCGAAGGGGAGGCGTAAAAATTGATAACAACCAATTGGGGTATTAAAGGAGCAAAGGTCAGAGCTCGACTCATCAAGAGGAATTTGATAAAACCCATCTTTTAAGTCGACTACCGTGTAATATTGCATTTTGTTTAATTTCGAAGATAGATCACTCAATCTTGGTATAGGAAAAGGCTCTCTGACAATACAAGCGTTTAAATCACGAGGATCTAAACAAAGTCTAATACTTTTGTCTGGTTTTTCAACCACAACTAGATTATGTACCCACTCAATTGGTTTATTCACTTTTTTAATAATTCCGAACTTTTCCATTTCTTGCAATTTCGTTTTAACTTTTTCTACTAACATTAATGGAACTCTTCTCATAGGCCGTATAACTGGGCATGTATTCGGTTTAAGTTTTATTTGGTAAGATTTAGGAAAGCAACCTAATCCTCTAAACACATCACTATTTTGAGTGATAAATGTTTGCCTTTCAATTTCGAAACTCTTTTTGTCTATACTGTCTATTCTTTTTATCAAATTAAATTTCAAAGATGTATCAAGACCAAGTATTGGGACTGACTCAGTATTCATGATAATAAAATTCGTACGTAGTGTTAAATTTTTATAAGTTACCTGTAACGTAGTTATACCAATAACATCCAATTCAAATCCACCATATGCTTCAATTTTACTTCCTAATCTGCGTATTTCTGGTTTCTCGGTTTGGTTTTTTATTAATTTCTCAAAAATTCTCGCTGGTATTATATTGACTTCTGATCCACTGTCCACTTTGAAACCTAACTTCGAATTTAAAATCTTTAGTTTCACAATCCAAAAATTTGGCCTATTTTCTAACCTATTCTCTACTACAGAATCAATAACTAAATTGTTAAGACTCACTTCTGATTCAGATTTATTTTTCAAATTTTTTACCATAGCTACTTGCTTACTGCTTGACTTGTTGTTCACCTCTCGACGAGAACAAACCGTTGCAAAGTGATTATTTTGACCGCACCGCTTACACGTCTTCCCAAAAGCTGGACAACTGTTGATCCTATGTGTATACGAACATTTGTTGCAATTCCGAATGATCTTGCCTGCCTTCTTATCGTCTTGTTTGCCCTGGTACCGCTGTCCTTTACTTGTATTTTTCGATGAACCTTGGTGTTGTTGCACGCCCTGATGATATTGATTAACTCTTTTAACCTCATTAACTGGCTGTGTTTGTCTCAATTGTTGAGCCTGTTTATGTGTAGCTTCTGCTACCTGACACATTTCTATTGCTTTATTTAACGTTAGTTTGTCCGTACGAAGAAGTTTTTCCTGTACTTCCCCATTATTGATCCCCATTACAATTCGATCTCTTATCATTTGATTTTCAACGGTTTCATCTTTGTTGGCAAAGTCGCACTTCAGCGCTTGCTGCTTCAGATCTGCTAGGAAATTGCTAAAGGACTCGCCCGGCTGTTGACTTCTTGAATTGAAAAGAAACCTTTCGTAGATCGTATATTTTTTGGGATCACAATATGCGTCGAAAGCAGCAATGACTTCCTTATAATCCTTTTTCTTCGCTTCTGTTAAAGGAAGAGTCTCATAAATCTCCACTCCTTTTTCGCCAATTAGATTCAGCAGCATCGCAACTTTTCTTTCTTCAATAATAACATCTTTTTGGCTTGCCAAAAGGAAAATCTCAAATAATTTTTTAAATTTCGCCCACTCGACACTGATATTTCCTTCAAACCGCATAACTGGTGGTGCTCTGAAGGATTCCATTTTGTGCTCACCCACTTTTAATTTAATTTCTAGTTGGTTGGTGCTTCTTATGTAACTTCTTTTTATTTACAGGTATATTCCACGACTCCACTTTAAATTTTTTTTTTTTCAAACAATTTTCTGGAACACCGGCTGCGCCATGATGTAAATTAAGAACCACATGCTCTAATTTTGAGTCTAGTTTATTTCAAGTATAGATACAGGTTTTACTAGAGTGGCGTGTACTTCAAGACTGCCCAATAGTAGTACCCTGGCTAACTAACTGACTAACTGTGATAACTCTAAACAAATACATACTTAAGCGGATGTTGGAATGTTGCCAAATTCTAACAACTAATATATAACAGTCCATATCGGTGGGAATTGCATGAGAACTGCAAGATAAAATTTCTTATTTTTTGTATTAGAAATGCATACCTAACACGATTCTTTTAGGCTCTGAATTTTCGTTGATGGAGCGTCCATTAGCACGCTCACGAAAAAATGCCATTTTTGTTGTTTCAGAGAGAATAAAAATTATTAGAGTTCGGAAGAATACCACCCCGGCACAAAATTTCAGTCTTAATTTTGTTTTGGGACCGAATATATTTTTTTAAAATCTTTATTGATTCCTCCCCACAGAATTAAAAAGTATGAACGTGTATTGTATTACTATAATAAGATATGAAAATTTCAAATATACATACATATACTCCAAAAACGAGATATTTTTGGAGCGCGAGGTATTACAAATTCTCAGAAATAGACACACATACACGGCTTGGTAATTGCAATAGTAAATTTGTGATTAATGCAATTACCGTGTATATTAAGGGGGTACTCTACTGTTAAATGGGTAAAAAGCAGTATCGTTTTAAAACTGCTATAAAAAAAAACTATTAAAGATATTTTTATGAAATTTTGTGTGATTCTTTATTAACACTAGGTTTACTGAGATTTCTTATATACCTATCTCTACGGCACGCGTCAATTTGACGCATTTTAAAAAAAAAAAAGCATTTTGTAGAATAAATAATTTATTTATTGGAAAGGAAAGGAATATTGTCATATACATAGGTGTATTGATATCAAAATATCTATATCAAAATGTTATATGGTATGGTATTTTATAAGTCCTTTGGTGAAGAGTAAAATATTTTAAATTCATTTATTTTCAAATGTTGTTATAAACAATAAACGTGAAAACTGATTCATTGTGCGCACTTTTTACATATGTACATATTTAATATTATGCGTACATTTTCCACAAACAATCTTCTTGCAATTTCTACAAGTGTATTTACTCCTATTTCTTTTGCAAAATCCGACTTGACAGGTTTGACGCTTTGCTGATGTATGAGGCTCTTGAAGATCAATATTTTCTTCAATTTCATTTTCTTTCTTACCGGCAAGTTCTTCGGATAATTGAAAAATGAAATCTTTTCTAGATATATTTCCCCTGTTGTTACTGCTTTCACCGGAACTATCCTTTATTGGGCCGATTTTGTTTTTCAGAATACCTTTACCTTTTTTGACCATATTCTGTGAATAGGGGTTATTCGTCAAAGAATGAATAATATGAATTCGCACTAATATTTTTGCAGTTACTTATAATAACGTAATATTTATTTCTTGAATGTAACAATCCTTCCAGAAACTTAATTTTCACAATATTCTTACACTATTGATTGTAACTGAAATTTAGTATCATTGACTTTCTCAATGCTTATCGCTATTCAGTACGTGATTTTGTAAATAAAAAACGCAAAAATAATCCTGTAACAGCCACTGGAGAGTTGAGATAACGGAGTTTGTGTACTGCCTTACCATTGCGTCAATTTGACGCATTCGTAGAGATAGGTATACCACATCGACAACTTCGAAATTCGAAAACGTAAAAGAATATAAATTTTGACAAATACTCGTCTCGCTAAATGGATAATATATACATAGTAAGTATGTGTAGCAGGGACCGATTATAACAGTTATTAGATATTCAAATTTTATATTAAAAAATCATTTAGAAGGAGTGGTCAGATTTCTAAAACAAATAGACACATGTGATCCGTTGGAAACGTACTTGCCATTAACTTACATATTTTGAGACTTGCAATTTTAATTATAAAAAATTAAAAGTTAATCGTTATTTTTAATTTTTTTAATAATCAGAACTTAATAACAGTTATCGGATAACTTTTAATTGCAAGATCAGGAATAAAAGTTATCAGATGATTTTTATTTTTTTAGGTCAGCAATAAAAGTTATCAGATAGTTTTTATTTTTTAATCAAGAATAAAAGTTATCAAGTGATTTTAATTTTTTTAAATCAAGAATAGAAGTTATCAAGTGATTTTTATTTATTTAAATCAAGAATAAAAGTTATCATGTGATTTTAATTTTTTTAGATCAGGAATAAAAGTTATGAAATGACTTTTATTTATTTAGATTGGGAATACAAGCTATGAGATGATTTTTATTTTTTTAGATCAGGAATAAAAGTTATTGGATGATTTTTATTTTTTAGGTCAGGAATAAAAGTTATCATGCTAGTATTAACTATGTGAGTTATTTTCTCGTTATTATAGAACATTTTCTTGATAACGTTTGAACTAGACCTATGTTGTGGTCAGGAAATAAATTTCCATTGCCTTTTCTTCACGGCGCCTATGGGCGCAAGAAATCGACGCTCGCCGAGAACAGGCTAAAAATTCACGGCGGCTCTGGTGGGCTCCGTAAGTAAGTACCGTTCCTTGAGTTGCGAACGTCGAGTTTGGTCGCCCAAAAGGCACCAAAATTCGGTGTTCGAGACTCAAGGAGCGGCACCGAAAGCAAAAAAATTTCCGGCGCGGTAGCTCGGACGCACCAAAATTCGTTCAAGTCCCTCGGTCGCATACAAAAATCTCCGGACCGAGCTACGCGCCAGTTAAGGTATCGACCGAGAAAATATTTAAAAAAAATAAAAATGCTTGACTTTGGTCGAGAAAGAATTGAACTTTATTGCTAGAACACTTGTACAAGACTGCCAAGAACTTGTTGCCTAAAATTACTTTACATTATTCTATTTCCGAAATTCTGCTGACACTATGTCTGCGGTTTTATCGATGCGCTGCAAAACGTGATCGGGTGATCGGGTGATCGAGGACAGGTGAATGCACTTGGGGTGTTCTGCCGGTGCTTTGGGTATTTAGGTATTATGCGTTGCATACCGTAACTCCTCCCCCCTGAGATTGATGCGTATGCAGGGAAGGCCACAAGAGTTGGATGCCGGTGGATGCTGATGTAGGGATGACTGGAGACATACTGGTTCGATGACGGTTGATTTGGCGCTGCGAGTAAAGTGCGTAAGCTGTGATAATGATGCAGATGAGGAAGAAGAATCCGAAATTTTGATATTGTGTTGTGACTGTTTGATTTTCCAGGAGTTTTATTTCGGATAGGTTCTCTTGGTGGTAGGTTTTTAATTTTTCTAGGGTAATGTTAACGGGAGTTGAAGATGAATTTACTTTGTTGAACGATGCGGGGTGTATGAGGATGTCATCCCAGTGTATGCTGTATTTGCTGTCGTAGGTGATTTCGTTGATTATTATAGTGCAGTTTTCGAAGTGGATTAGTCCCGTCCCGTTGATTGCGCTTTCTGTGATGCCGCAGGTTGATGTTAAATTTGTGTTTGGTATGTTGATAAAGAGGATGTAATTAGGCTCTGGTTGGTAAATTTCGGTTATTTCTACTCCATCGAAAAGGTTGCAGCTAGCTTGTTTATTTTTTATAATTTTTGTAATACATCTGGTTTGGACTATTGTTGCGTTGGTGGCTGGAAGTTTGCAGTAATAGGTTCTCTCTATTAGTTGGCAGGGCTCGTCGTAAAAGTAAGTTTCAAGCTCGTTCAAGGAAACATAGGGTTTGGTATTTATGGTAAGGGTTTTGTTAATTGGAAGGGGTATTAGATGATAGAATGTATAATATTCCTTAGAAATTACTGGTACTAGTATGTTGAATATAATATTTGAGCAGTTATAGTAGGCTTGTAGACCAAGAAACTCGTATATTTGTTCGTCTGATATCAACTCGACGTTTTCTTTTTGGAAAAATTCGTAAATTTCGTTAAGTTCTGATGGGTTCAAAATGTGCTTGGAAATAATATTGATTCGTGCTAACGTAACGGCTTCTGCGATATCTGATAAGTGGTTGGTCAATAGGTCGATATTAAAGTTAATTCTGTTTATGTATTGTGTGTATTTAAGTACCTCTTCATTTGTTCTTATTTTGTTGTCTATGGTTCTGTGATAGTAGTTTAAGTATGACTCTATGGTTTCTTGTTGTTTGTTAATGTGAATAGTTATGTTATTGAATCTTTCTCTCATCTGTTCGTTAATAAGGGTTTGTTTGTTAATTTTGTTATCGAGATTTCCCTGGTTATTTTGAAGGTTTGCAATTTGTTTATTTATTTCTATGGCATCGTACGCGTCCATGTTTCCTGTTATGAATTTGATTGCACTCCCTAGCCCATTGATTAATCCTCTTTTGTTTTTTCTTTTTGGTAAAAGGGTATGAAGTTTAAAATTTAGTTCTTTGAATTTAAGTTTTGTGATCTCTATAGTGTCTTGTAAAGCTTCGTTTTTATCTAGAATTTCTAGAGATTTTCCTATGTTTGCTACGTTTTCGACGTATTTGTCGAGTTCTACGATGTGAATCAGTTTCCTGTAGGTTTGGATCGTCCGTGCTTTGCCTAGTGTAAGCGGTAAAAATCCCTGTCTATTACTAAGGTCGTGAATTTCCAGTTTCTGTCCGTGAGTCGTCGCCATGAGGAACCTGAAATTTTCGTTTTCTTTTAATTTTTGATTTATGGAGTTTTTTATTTTCTTTTGTGAGGATCGTGACTTTTCTGTTTCGTTTAATTTTTTGTTTAGAGAATCTGGGGGTTAGTTTGTTACGTTTACATTCTTTCCTGTAAATGGTCTCGTTTTCTTTAAGGTCGGTTGGGTCTTCTCTCGATTGATTTAATTTTTCTATATTTGTTCATTATTTCCTGAGTTTTTGTTTTAATGGCCGGATAGAGTTCTTCCTGGAATTCATTTAGTTTTTTTAAGAAGTCGTGTTCATTACTATAGTTTACGTTATTGAGAAATTTAAAGGTTTTTCCTGTAAAAAGTTCGTAAGGGGTTAAGCCCGTGGTTGAATGGATAGCGTTATTGTAAGTAATTAGGGTTTCGTTAAGGATGTTGTGATCTCTGTCTTTCTTTAGTTTATATATAATTCTATATATTTCTGTGAGGGTCGAATGTAAACGTTCTACGGGGGAGTTGCTGCTACTTTGTTGAAATGAGGTAATGTGGAGATCAATATTGTATTGTTTGCAAAAGTCTTTGAAGATGTTGGCTGTAAATTCAGAGCCTTGATCTGCAATGACTTTTTTTGGGATGCCGTGCATACTTATGAAATGTTTGAGAGATTTAATTACGTTTAGACTGTTGCGTACTGAGAGTGTATAGGCAGCGGCGAATTTGGAAAATTTGTCAATTATGGTGAGAATTTGCTTGGAATTAATGGTGTAAATGTCTGTATGTAAAATGTCGAGAGGCTTGTCGGGGCATTCTGGTTTTTCGAATTTTAGTTTTATTGGGTTCCTATCGTACTTTAACGTTTGGCAAATTTCGCAGTTGTTAATTGTTTTTGTAATTTTGTTTTTCATGAATAGGAAGTAATATTCTCTTTTTAGGTGCAAGAAGGTTTCGTTAATTCCGCGGTGGTTATTGTTTGTATGATAGTCGTAAATGAGTCTGTCCTGTTCGTCGTCTGTAGTTACGTCAATCAATATTTCTTTGCAACGGATTACTTTGAATAATTTACTGCGTGAAAAATATTTGCTATAGATCTCTTGTACTAATTTGAAAGTATCGTCGTCTGTGAATATCGCCGTTAGTCTATTTGGTGCTAAGAATCTTTTAAAAATGCCCGTTATGTTTTCTTTGGTGAAATGTGGCATGCGCATGGTGCGTCTTTGTTTATTTTTAAAAATTTGTTCTACTGTTGTCGGTGGTCGTTTGTCGGATTTTTCCAAGACGAGTTGTAAGTTGAATTCGTTCAAAGGGCGTTCGGATATGTATATATGGTCGTTAAGGTTTTCTACTGCTGAGTGTATTGTGGAGATATTTGTACTTTGGTTTGTAATTCCTAGATTGTTGTCATTAGCGGATTCGTTCGTATTTAGTTCTATTTTATTAGTATTTCCCGATTCTTCATTAATTAATTTTATACGGCTAAGGGCGTCGGCATTGGAATTTTGTGTACCTTTTTTATAAATTACTTGGTAGTCGAATTCTTCAAGTTTAAGTCTCCAGCGTACTAATTTGGAGTTTGGGTCTTTTAGGCTCATAAGCCATGTTAAAGGCTTATGATCGGTTACTATTGTGAATTTGTTTCCTAGTAAGTATGGCCTAAAATATTTTGTTGCCCAGACTATAGCCAGCAATTCTTTTTCTATTGTTGAGTAATTGCTTTCTGTGTCCGTTAAGGTTCGGCTAGCATAGCACACGGGTCGGTCGCTTCCAATTGGACCTTGCGACAAAATCGCCCCTATTGCAACGTTGCTGGCGTCTGTTGTAAGGATGAATGGCTTAGAGAAATCGGGGTGGTGAAGAATCGGTTCGTTCGTTAAAATGTCTTTACAATACTCGAAAGTTTGGATGTATCTTTCATTAAATTCTATTGTTTTTCCTTTTTTGAGACATTCCGTGAATGGTTTTGTAAGCTTCGCGAAATCTTTTATAAATTTCCGATAGTACCCTAGTAGCCCTAAAAATGATTTTATATCTTTGCGGTTTTGAGGGAGGGGAAAGTTACGAATCGCTTTGTTTTTATCTGGGTTTGGTCTAATCCCTTCGCTTGTTATGATATGGCCCAAGAAGCTGATTTCCTTGTGAAGGAATTCTGACTTATCCAATTGGATCTTGAATTTGGCTTGGCGTAATTTATTGAAAACTTTCTTTAGGTTTTCTGCATGTTCTTGGAGGGAAGTTGAAAAGATTATGATGTCGTCTAGGTAAACTAGGCAGATTTTGCCTTGTAGGTCCTCTAAAACGTTGTCCATAACCCTTTGAAAGGTCGATGGAGCGTTTTTGAGGCCGAATGGCATCCGGAGGTATTCGTAATGGCCTCCTTCTACTGTGAATGCTGTTTTTTCAACATCTTTAGGGTCCATTTCGATCTGGTGGAAACCACTTGCCAAATCTAGGGTCGAAAAGTAAATGGACTTCCCAAGTTTGTCTAAAATGTCGTTGATGTTGGGGATGGGATACCTATCACTGATGGTTTTTTCGTTTAACTTGCGGTAGTCGATGACTAGCCGCCATTTTTGTTTACCACTAGAGTCTTTCTTTTTTTGGACGATCCAAATTGGTGCGCTCCAAGGGGAGTAGCTGGGTCTTATAATTCCTTGGTCTAACATTTGTTTAATTTGTCTTTGGACTTCTTGTTTATGGACGTGGGGGAAACGGTATGATTTAGTATAGACCGGAGCATCATCGGAAGTTCTAATTTTATGTTTTATCTTACTCGTGAAAGAAAGTTTTTCGTTTTCTTTGAAGAATATATCCTCGTATTGTTTGCAAATTTTGGAAATTAATTTCTTTTCTTCTGTGTTGAGGTGAGAAGTTCGGATTAAGTTAGTTATATCGCTAGGGTTGGATGTATTCCCGCTATCGTTGCTACAATTTATGTTGAAGTTGTTTAATTCGTTGAAATTGTTTTTGAATTGGGTTACTTTGAGGGGTTGTTCCAAAAATAGTTCTTTATCGAAATCTGAATAGTTAGCTACTTCTACTGCGCTGTACCAATATCTAGCATGATAAATGCCCTCTTGGATAAGTAAATTGTTTGTCAATTTTGTGGGTTTTATGTAAATATCACCATTTTGGATGTCTACTGGTAATTCTGCGATAGTCTTGGAGTTAGCTGGGATAATAAATTTTCTTGACATAAAGTTTGGTTTGAAATTCAGGGGAATTATTGAATTTCGTGTAATGAGGATTTTGTTCTCTAGGTCAACTTTGGCTTTTAACGAGGTAAGAATGTCTAAGCCAATCAAACCATCAAAATAACCATGGAATTTAAATACTAGGAGTCTCATTTGTCCATTTTGTCTGAATTCTGAAAATGTAGGTAGGGTGATCTGTTTGTTTATGTGGTGAGTGCTGTGTATTGTGTTAATTGTAGTAGGTTGGATTTCTTCCAAATTTTCGGGGCTTGTAAACTCCGGGTTGATGAATGAAGACGAGGCGCCTGTGTCGATTAAAAATTTTAAGGGTCTACCGAAAGGGGATGATATGTGTACATACGGTAGAACAAATCCATGCGTGTTAACGTCTAAGTAACCGATTTGTTCGTCGAGGCACTCATACGAAAATTTGCGTCGTCAATTTCTTGCTCGGTGGTGTTACAAGGATCGCTTCCTAAGGTGGGATCACCATTTTGATAATAATCATAGTAGTGGTCTAATTCTTGTTGATGAGAATTGGGTAGTTCGTATGAATAGTTAACATTGGGGTTTCCGCTAAAATTTCCGGGGTGGTTATATTCTGAAACGTTGTGAAGTTCTCGATTGCCAAGTGCCGTAGGACTGGGTTTAAGAAAGCTATTTGAGACTTGTTTGGAAGGTTGGAAGTTTCGGTTTGAGATTCTGGTATTGCCTGAGTCTATTTCCATCGGTTGTGGGGGGGGGGTAATTGGGGGTGCGGGTTTTGTGGTACATTAGGCTGTTGTCTCGGTTGTTGGAGTTGGTAGGTTTGTGGGAACATGGGTTGTTGTCTCTGTTGAGGCTGGAACATTTGTGGTGCTGAAGGGTATTGTCTCGGTTGTTGGGGTTGGACTGGCAGGGTTGCCGTAAACTGGGGGTGATACTGCCTCTGTTGTTGGAGAGGGCGGTTATTAGCTGGTCGATTTTGCCTAAAAGGGGCTTGGGGATTTGGGTTAGGGGTGACGGGTCTAGTTCTGTAAGAGTTCCTGAGTGTAGGGGTTCCAAGGGATGCCTGTGGGTTAGGCTGGTTATAAGACTTGAGATAAGAGATATTTTGCTCCTTCACGCAGTATGTGAAGGCTTCAGCTAGGTTCTTGGGTCTCATGGCTCTTATAGTGGAACCCAGTGGTTCCTTAAGGCCGGACAGGAAAACACTTAGACACATTTCTGCATATAAATCTCGTTTTGCTTTAACCACGTTGGCATCGGTTTCGTGAATCTGCAGGTGATTACTTGCGGTGGATAAAATTTCTATCACCTCGCTGTAAAATTGTTCGACTGTTTTGTTGCTTTGTTTCAGATTATGAAGGTCCTTGATTAGCGATGTTTCATTCCTCTTATCGGAATAGTGGGATATGAGGTTATTTTTAATGTCCGTCCACACGAGAGGTGTGCCGTACATGTTAAGGACTTCATTTGCGGGGCCTTCGATTTTATTACGAATTGCCCGTAGGAGAATTCTACCGTAGGGTGTACCATCGATACCGGAAATTAGGCTTAAAATTTCTTCTACATTATTTATGAATTCGTGAAGTAATCTTGGGTTACCATCGAATTTTGGTAAGTCCTTGATTACGTCGGGTACTCTTAGCTTATTAAAAATGTCCATTGGTGAGTTAGATGTTGCCATATTTAACGCCGGTGTAGTTTCGAAATTAAAGTTTAGGTTTGTGTCACTATTGCTAAGGTCGGTTGGGGGTTCGTTAATCGTTAGCCTAGGTAGATCGGGTTCACTACTGCTTAGTTCCGAGGAATAAATACCACCGGGGACAACATTATACGGGGGGTTTCTTGATCTGCGAAGCCTATTGACAGCCGAAATTTTATCTCGTATTGTATTGTACATAGATTTTTAATAATGCGTTGGTTTTAACAATTCTAATCACAAGATTTTTGCATCAACTTATGAATAAGTTTATTGTGTTTGTTTTATTTTGAAATATTCTTAGGTGTTATTATTCTTTGTGTATTTATATTTGTTTGTTTAATTATTTATTTTTATTGAGATGTTTCTGTTAACTTTATACCTTCTTTTGCCTGTTTAATTTTTGTCAAAACAATTTTGATTAATTCTACTCTTTTTGCTGTATTTGAAATCTATTTTTATATTATTATATATTTATTAATTTATTTCTCTATTTATTTATTTACTAATATTATTATTATATATATTCTTTATTTTATTTATTTATTGTTATTATTATAGTTTTTTTTTTTTTTTTTTTTTTTTTTCACAATTTGACGCTATCGCTTAATTTTTATTTTGTAAAATCACTGCTTATTTTTACAATTTCCTTAACTCTAAGTGTGTTAGAACTAACTAATGATTAAGGTTTTGAAGGATTCGAGGAAGGAACGAACTTGACTTACAGTAAGATTAGTGTTCTCATTTCCTTGCAGAATCCTGAGTCTTGCTGGTCCAGGGTGATATGCTCGACGATATTCTCTCGTTGAAATTCACCTGTCTTGCTGGTCCAGGGTGATATGCTCGACGATGTTCCCTCGTTGAAATTCACCTGTGTTCACTTTGTTCACTGCCGAGTTCGAATTCCGCGATTTTGGTTTTTTCTCTTATCGATAATCCGTCGATAGTTTATATGGTTACTCGCGATTAACCGTCGCGAAAATTAAACTTCTCAAAACGTGGAATTAATTTCGAATTCGTTTACCGACTGCGCCAGTTAAGGTATCGACAGAGAAAATATTTAAAAAAAATAAAAATGCTTGACTTTGGTCGAGAAAGAATTGAACTTTATTGCTAGAACACTTGTACAAGACTGCCAAGAACTTGTTGCCTAAAATTACTTTACATTATTCTATTTCCGAAATTCTGCTGACACTATGTCTGCGGTTTTATCGATGCGCTGCAAAACGTGATCGGGTGATCGGGTGATCGAGGACAGGTGAATGCACTTGGGGTGTTCTGCCGGTGCTTTGGGTATTTAGGTATTATGCGTTGCATACCGTAACTCCTCCCCCCTGAGATTGATGCGTATGCAGGGAAGGCCACAAGAGTTGGATGCCGGTGGATGCTGATGTAGGGATGACTGGAGACATACTGGTTCGATGACGGTTGATTTGGCGCTGCGAGTAAAGTGCGTAAGCTGTGATAATGATGCAGATGAGGATGAAGAATCCGAAATTTTGATATTGTGTTGTGACTGTTTGATTTTCCAGGAGTTTTATTTCGGATAGGTTCTCTTGGTGGTAGGTTTTTAATTTTTCTAGGGTAATGTTAACGGGAGTTGAAGATGAATTTACTTTGTTGAACGATGCGGGGTGTATGAGGATGTCATCCCAGTGTATGCTGTATTTGCTGTCGTAGGTGATTTCGTTGATTATTATAGTGCAGTTTTCGAAGTGGATTAGTCCCGTCCCGTTGATTGCGCTTTCTGTGATGCCGCAGGTTGATGTTAAATTTGTGTTTGGTATGTTGATAAAGAGGATGTAATTAGGCTCTGGTTGGTAAATTTCGGTTATTTCTACTCCATCGAAAAGGTTGCAGCTAGCTTGTTTATTTTTTATAATTTTTGTAATACATCTGGTTTGGACTATTGTTGCGTTGGTGGCTGGAAGTTTGCAGTAATAGGTTCTCTCTATTAGTTGGCAGGGCTCGTCGTAAAAGTAAGTTTCAAGCTCGTTCAAGGAAACATAGGGTTTGGTATTTATGGTAAGGGTTTTGTTAATTGGAAGGGGTATTAGATGATAGAATGTATAATATTCCTTAGAAATTACTGGTACTAGTATGTTGAATATAATATTTGAGCAGTTATAGTAGGCTTGTAGACCAAGAAACTCGTATATTTGTTCGTCTGATATCAACTCGACGTTTTCTTTTTGGAAAAATTCGTAAATTTCGTTAAGTTCTGATGGGTTCAAAATGTGCTTGGAAATAATATTGATTCGTGCTAACGTAACGGCTTCTGCGATATCTGATAAGTGGTTGGTCAATAGGTCGATATTAAAGTTAATTCTGTTTATGTATTGTGTGTATTTAAGTACCTCTTCATTTGTTCTTATTTTGTTGTCTATGGTTCTGTGATAGTAGTTTAAGTATGACTCTATGGTTTCTTGTTGTTTGTTAATGTGAATAGTTATGTTATTGAATCTTTCTCTCATCTGTTCGTTAATAAGGGTTTGTTTGTTAATTTTGTTATCGAGATTTCCCTGGTTATTTTGAAGGTTTGCAATTTGTTTATTTATTTCTATGGCATCGTACGCGTCCATGTTTCCTGTTATGAATTTGATTGCACTCCCTAGCCCATTGATTAATCCTCTTTTGTTTTTTCTTTTTGGTAAAAGGGTATGAAGTTTAAAATTTAGTTCTTTGAATTTAAGTTTTGTGATCTCTATAGTGTCTTGTAAAGCTTCGTTTTTATCTAGAATTTCTAGAGATTTTCCTATGTTTGCTACGTTTTCGACGTATTTGTCGAGTTCTACGATGTGAATCAGTTTCCTGTAGGTTTGGATCGTCCGTGCTTTGCCTAGTGTAAGCGGTAAAAATCCCTGTCTATTACTAAGGTCGTGAATTTCCAGTTTCTGTCCGTGAGTCGTCGCCATGAGGAACCTGAAATTTTCGTTTTCTTTTAATTTTTGATTTATGGAGTTTTTTATTTTCTTTTGTGAGGATCGTGACTTTTCTGTTTCGTTTAATTTTTTGTTTAGAGAATCTGGGGGTTAGTTTGTTACGTTTACATTCTTTCCTGTAAATGGTCTCGTTTTCTTTAAGGTCGGTTGGGTCTTCTCTCGATTGATTTAATTTTTCTATATTTGTTCATTATTTCCTGAGTTTTTGTTTTAATGGCCGGATAGAGTTCTTCCTGGAATTCATTTAGTTTTTTTAAGAAGTCGTGTTCATTACTATAGTTTACGTTATTGAGAAATTTAAAGGTTTTTCCTGTAAAAAGTTCGTAAGGGGTTAAGCCCGTGGTTGAATGGATAGCGTTATTGTAAGTAATTAGGGTTTCGTTAAGGATGTTGTGATCTCTGTCTTTCTTTAGTTTATATATAATTCTATATATTTCTGTGAGGGTCGAATGTAAACGTTCTACGGGGGAGTTGCTGCTACTTTGTTGAAATGAGGTAATGTGGAGATCAATATTGTATTGTTTGCAAAAGTCTTTGAAGATGTTGGCTGTAAATTCAGAGCCTTGATCTGCAATGACTTTTTTTGGGATGCCGTGCATACTTATGAAATGTTTGAGAGATTTAATTACGTTTAGACTGTTGCGTACTGAGAGTGTATAGGCAGCGGCGAATTTGGAAAATTTGTCAATTATGGTGAGAATTTGCTTGGAATTAATGGTGTAAATGTCTGTATGTAAAATGTCGAGAGGCTTGTCGGGGCATTCTGGTTTTTCGAATTTTAGTTTTATTGGGTTCCTATCGTACTTTAACGTTTGGCAAATTTCGCAGTTGTTAATTGTTTTTGTAATTTTGTTTTTCATGAATAGGAAGTAATATTCTCTTTTTAGGTGCAAGAAGGTTTCGTTAATTCCGCGGTGGTTATTGTTTGTATGATAGTCGTAAATGAGTCTGTCCTGTTCGTCGTCTGTAGTTACGTCAATCAATATTTCTTTGCAACGGATTACTTTGAATAATTTACTGCGTGAAAAATATTTGCTATAGATCTCTTGTACTAATTTGAAAGTATCGTCGTCTGTGAATATCGCCGTTAGTCTATTTGGTGCTAAGAATCTTTTAAAAATGCCCGTTATGTTTTCTTTGGTGAAATGTGGCATGCGCATGGTGCGTCTTTGTTTATTTTTAAAAATTTGTTCTACTGTTGTCGGTGGTCGTTTGTCGGATTTTTCCAAGACGAGTTGTAAGTTGAATTCGTTCAAAGGGCGTTCGGATATGTATATATGGTCGTTAAGGTTTTCTACTGCTGAGTGTATTGTGGAGATATTTGTACTTTGGTTTGTAATTCCTAGATTGTTGTCATTAGCGGATTCGTTCGTATTTAGTTCTATTTTATTAGTATTTCCCGATTCTTCATTAATTAATTTTATACGGCTAAGGGCGTCGGCATTGGAATTTTGTGTACCTTTTTTATAAATTACTTGGTAGTCGAATTCTTCAAGTTTAAGTCTCCAGCGTACTAATTTGGAGTTTGGGTCTTTTAGGCTCATAAGCCATGTTAAAGGCTTATGATCGGTTACTATTGTGAATTTGTTTCCTAGTAAGTATGGCCTAAAATATTTTGTTGCCCAGACTATAGCCAGCAATTCTTTTTCTATTGTTGAGTAATTGCTTTCTGTGTCCGTTAAGGTTCGGCTAGCATAGCACACGGGTCGGTCGCTTCCAATTGGACCTTGCGACAAAATCGCCCCTATTGCAACGTTGCTGGCGTCTGTTGTAAGGATGAATGGCTTAGAGAAATCGGGGTGGTGAAGAATCGGTTCGTTCGTTAAAATGTCTTTACAATACTCGAAAGTTTGGATGTATCTTTCATTAAATTCTATTGTTTTTCCTTTTTTGAGACATTCCGTGAATGGTTTTGTAAGCTTCGCGAAATCTTTTATAAATTTCCGATAGTACCCTAGTAGCCCTAAAAATGATTTTATATCTTTGCGGTTTTGAGGGAGGGGAAAGTTACGAATCGCTTTGTTTTTATCTGGGTTTGGTCTAATCCCTTCGCTTGTTATGATATGGCCCAAGAAGCTGATTTCCTTGTGAAGGAATTCTGACTTATCCAATTGGATCTTGAATTTGGCTTGGCGTAATTTATTGAAAACTTTCTTTAGGTTTTCTGCATGTTCTTGGAGGGAAGTTGAAAAGATTATGATGTCGTCTAGGTAAACTAGGCAGATTTTGCCTTGTAGGTCCTCTAAAACGTTGTCCATAACCCTTTGAAAGGTCGATGGAGCGTTTTTGAGGCCGAATGGCATCCGGAGGTATTCGTAATGGCCTCCTTCTACTGTGAATGCTGTTTTTTCAACATCTTTAGGGTCCATTTCGATCTGGTGGAAACCACTTGCCAAATCTAGGGTCGAAAAGTAAATGGACTTCCCAAGTTTGTCTAAAATGTCGTTGATGTTGGGGATGGGATACCTATCACTGATGGTTTTTTCGTTTAACTTGCGGTAGTCGATGACTAGCCGCCATTTTTGTTTACCACTAGAGTCTTTCTTTTTTTGGACGATCCAAATTGGTGCGCTCCAAGGGGAGTAGCTGGGTCTTATAATTCCTTGGTCTAACATTTGTTTAATTTGTCTTTGGACTTCTTGTTTATGGACGTGGGGGAAACGGTATGATTTAGTATAGACCGGAGCATCATCGGAAGTTCTAATTTTATGTTTTATCTTACTCGTGAAAGAAAGTTTTTCGTTTTCTTTGAAGAATATATCCTCGTATTGTTTGCAAATTTTGGAAATTAATTTCTTTTCTTCTGTGTTGAGGTGAGAAGTTCGGATTAAGTTAGTTATATCGCTAGGGTTGGATGTATTCCCGCTATCGTTGCTACAATTTATGTTGAAGTTGTTTAATTCGTTGAAATTGTTTTTGAATTGGGTTACTTTGAGGGGTTGTTCCAAAAATAGTTCTTTATCGAAATCTGAATAGTTAGCTACTTCTACTGCGCTGTACCAATATCTAGCATGATAAATGCCCTCTTGGATAAGTAAATTGTTTGTCAATTTTGTGGGTTTTATGTAAATATCACCATTTTGGATGTCTACTGGTAATTCTGCGATAGTCTTGGAGTTAGCTGGGATAATAAATTTTCTTGACATAAAGTTTGGTTTGAAATTCAGGGGAATTATTGAATTTCGTGTAATGAGGATTTTGTTCTCTAGGTCAACTTTGGCTTTTAACGAGGTAAGAATGTCTAAGCCAATCAAACCATCAAAATAACCATGGAATTTAAATACTAGGAGTCTCATTTGTCCATTTTGTCTGAATTCTGAAAATGTAGGTAGGGTGATCTGTTTGTTTATGTGGTGAGTGCTGTGTATTGTGTTAATTGTGGTAGGTTGGATTTCTTCCAAATTTTCGGGGCTTGTAAACTCCGGGTTGATGAATGAAGACGAGGCGCCTGTGTCGATTAAAAATTTTAAGGGTCTACCGAAAGGGGATGATATGTGTACATACGGTAGAACAAATCCATGCGTGTTAACGTCTAAGTAACCGATTTGTTCGTCGAGGCACTCATACGAAAATTTGCGTCGTCAATTTCTTGCTCGGTGGTGTTACAAGGATCGCTTCCTAAGGTGGGATCACCATTTTGATAATAATCATAGTAGTGGTCTAATTCTTGTTGATGAGAATTGGGTAGTTCGTATGAATAGTTAACGTTGGGGTTTCCGCTAAAATTTCCGGGGTGGTTATATTCTGAAACGTTGTGAAGTTCTCGATTGCCAAGTGCCGTAGGACTGGGTTTAAGAAAGCTATTTGAGACTTGTTTGGAAGGTTGGAAGTTTCGGTTTGAGATTCTGGTATTGCCTGAGTCTATTTCCATCGGTTGTGGGGGGGGGGGGGGGGGGTAATTGGGGGTGCGGGTTTTGTGGTACATTAGGCTGTTGTCTCGGTTGTTGGAGTTGGTAGGTTTGTGGGAACATGGGTTGTTGTCTCTGTTGAGGCTGGAACATTTGTGGTGCTGAAGGGTATTGTCTCGGTTGTTGGGGTTGGACTGGCAGGGTTGCCGTAAACTGGGGGTGATACTGCCTCTGTTGTTGGGGGTGATACTGCCTCTGTTGTTGGAGGCGGTTATTAGCTGGTCGATTTTGCCTAAAAGGGGCTTGGGGATTTGGGTTAGGGGTGACGGGTCTAGTTCTGTAAGAGTTCCTGAGTGTAGGGGTTCCAAGGGATGCCTGTGGGTTAGGCTGGTTATAAGACTTGAGATAAGAGATATTTTGCTCCTTCACGCAGTATGTGAAGGCTTCAGCTAGGTTCTTGGGTCTCATGGCTCTTATAGTGGAACCCAGTGGTTCCTTAAGGCCGGACAGGAAAACACTTAGACACATTTCTGCATATAAATCTCGTTTTGCTTTAACCACGTTGGCATCGGTTTCGTGAATCTGCAGGTGATTACTTGCGGTGGATAAAATTTCTATCACCTCGCTGTAAAATTGTTCGACTGTTTTGTTGCTTTGTTTCAGATTATGAAGGTCCTTGATTAGCGATGTTTCATTCCTCTTATCGGAATAGTGGGATATGAGGTTATTTTTAATGTCCGTCCACACGAGAGGTGTGCCGTACATGTTAAGGACTTCATTTGCGGGGCCTTCGATTTTATTACGAATTGCCCGTAGGAGAATTCTACCGTAGGGTGTACCATCGATACCGGAAATTAGGCTTAAAATTTCTTCTACATTATTTATGAATTCGTGAAGTAATCTTGGGTTACCATCGAATTTTGGTAAGTCCTTGATTACGTCGGGTACTCTTAGCTTATTAAAAATGTCCATTGGTGAGTTAGATGTTGCCATATTTAACGCCGGTGTAGTTTCGAAATTAAAGTTTAGGTTTGTGTCACTATTGCTAAGGTCGGTTGGGGGTTCGTTAATCGTTAGCCTAGGTAGATCGGGTTCACTACTGCTTAGTTCCGAGGAATAAATACCACCGGGGACAACATTATACGGGGGGTTTCTTGATCTGCGAAGCCTATTGACAGCCGAAATTTTATCTCGTATTGTATTGTACATAGATTTTTAATAATGCGTTGGTTTTAACAATTCTAATCACAAGATTTTTGCATCAACTTATGAATAAGTTTATTGTGTTTGTTTTATTTTGAAATATTCTTAGGTGTTATTATTCTTTGTGTATTTATATTTGTTTGTTTAATTATTTATTTTTATTGAGATGTTTCTGTTAACTTTATACCTTCTTTTGCCTGTTTAATTTTTGTCAAAACAATTTTGATTAATTCTACTCTTTTTGCTGTATTTGAAATCTATTTTTATATTATTATATATTTATTAATTTATTTCTCTATTTATTTATTTACTAATATTATTATTATATATATTCTTTATTTTATTTATTTATTGTTATTATTATACTTTTTTTTTTTTTTTTTTCACAATTTGACGCTATCGCTTAATTTTTATTTTGTAAAATCACTGCTTATTTTTACAATTTCCTTAACTCTAAGTGTGTTAGAACTAACTAATGATTAAGGTTTTGAAGGATTCGAGGAAGGAACGAACTTGACTTATTACAGTAAGATTAGTGTTCTCATTTCCTTGCAGAATCCTGAGTCTTGCTGGTCCAGGGTGATATGCTCGACGATATTCTCTCGTTGAAATTCACCTGTCTTGCTGGTCCAGGGTGATATGCTCGACGATGTTCCCTCGTTGAAATTCACCTGTGTTCACTTTGTTCACTGCCGAGTTCGAATTCCGCGATTTTGGTTTTTTCTCTTATCGATAATCCGTCGATAGTTTATATGGTTACTCGCGATTAACCGTCGCGAAAATTAAACTTCTCAAAACGTGGAATTAATTTCGAATTCGTTTACCGACTGCGCCAGTTAAGGTATCGACAGAGAAAATATTTAAAAAAAATAAAAATGCTTGACTTTGGTCGAGAAAGAATTGAACTTTATTGCTAGAACACTTGTACAAGACTGCCAAGAACTTGTTGCCTAAAATTACTTTACATTATTCTATTTCCGAAATTCTGCTGACACTATGTCTGCGGTTTTATCGATGCGCTGCAAAACGTGATCGGGTGATCGGGTGATCGAGGACAGGTGAATGCACTTGGGGTGTTCTGCCGGTGCTTTGGGTATTTAGGTATTATGCGTTGCATACCCTAACTCGCGCCGTTGATCGAGTTGCTGGCTGGAGCTCCTGCCGCCGCTGCGGGCGTGTGCGAGGGACCTGGCTGCAGGCCTACGGCTCGTGGCGCGAGGCGAAGGCCAGCGCAACGAGCTGATGGGTCGGCTGCCTAAGGGTACGCGCATAGTGAGGAGATAGAGGTACAGGTAGAGTGGTGACGGAACGTAAAGAAAACCCCTTAAAGATAAGGACCTCGAAATCGCGGTACCTCGAGGTAACACAAATACATTGCTTACCACGAGGTCCCGCGCGATCGCTTTTGAAGACAAAAATGTTTGTCTTTTCGAGCGGTCTCTCGCGCGGTGCTTCTCCGTCCTTATCTTTGGGGTTTTCTTTACGTTCCGTCATCACTACTGTCGCTTAACATTATAAAAAGAATAACCAAATACTCTACCTCTCTCTACCTCTACCTGTACCTCTATCTCCTCACTATGCGCGTACCCTAAGGGTACTCGCATAGTGAGGCGATAGAGGTACAGGTAGATGTAGGGATGAAGGTGGAGGTAGTAATCGCGGTACCTCGAGGTAACACAAATACATTGTGTGTTATGGGCGCGAGTTAAGTTATCTTAACTTAATTCGAATAAAAAAAATTAAAACTCGAATAAAATTTAATTTTATTTCTTTGATTTTACACTTCTTAACAACTTGAATATTCACTAAGAACTGACTAACTGACTTTCCCTACGCTTTTATTCTATTCAATAATTTGCTGATACAATAAGTCAATGATTCCTATATTGCTGAGGTAGCGTCTACAAAATTGACACCGCTTCTTCAGCTATTGCAAAATTGGGTGAGTTGGGAAATTGGGAAATTGGAAGAATTGAGAATAAAGAAATGGGAATGACCTTAGGCGGTGGTCTGACTAATCACCTTAGGCAAGGGCCGTAACTCCTCCCCCCTTAGAGAAAAGCGGCGGTGACAGGAACTGTGCCGTTGGTGGAGTTGGTATGGAAGAAGAAATCTGGATGACCTGCTTCCGGAGTTTGATGGAGACGTAAACTATTGTTATGACTATCAGGATTCCAAGTGCAGCAATTGATGTGAAGACGAACTGATCTTTTTGATATGTTCGGATTTCTAACGTTTTGATGGATTCACTATTATTGAAGTTATAGGTCTGAAGTTTCTTTAGTGTGATATTTTCATTGCTGATTGTGAAATTGATGGCGTTGTGTAGGATTGGGTGAATGTGAATTTCATCCCAATATCTTCGGGGTTGTCCCTCGTAGGTTATGTTGTTTATTGTGACTTCACATCTATGAAAGGAGAGTATTCCCGAACCAGAGATTTCTCCAGGATTGTGTCCGCAAGTTGAGTTTAATTTTGTTGGTGGGATATTAGTAAAAAGGATGTAGTTGGGTTCTGGTTGGTAGATTTCCATTATTTCTTCGGCTTCGACTAGTTCGCATGATGTTGGGGTGTTGTTGATGATTCCTCGAATGCAGTCTCCATTAGCAGCTGTCGTCTCACCGAGAGTTCTGTGGCAGTAGAAAATTCCTTCTATCTTTTGGCACCTTTGGTCATAAAACAGGATATCATTGAGGAAAAGGGCAACGTAGGGCTTGGTTAAAATAGTTTGGGTTCTGTTTAAGGGAATTGGGATAACATGAAAGTACGAATAAACACTAGGTTTGACAATAGGAATTCTAACATTGAAAATAATATTTGTGTTATTATAATAAGCTTGTAAATTTAGTAATTCGTAAATGTGTTCATTAGAAGTTATGTTAATTGACTGATCTAGGAACATTCTGTATAATTCCGACAATTCTTCCGAGCTTAAAATTTGTTTGGAAATAATATTTAGTTTGGCAAAAATGATTGCTTCTGCTATATTACTTAAGTGAAGATTGAGAATATCAATATTGTAGTTAATTTGATTGAGGAATTGCAAGTGTTGAAGTAGGTGATTTTCGCTTTTGATTTGATTGTTAACATTATTGAAGAAATTTCCGATTATTTTTTGTTGTTGATTTATGTGGGCCGTAATGTTCTCGAATCTCTCGATCATTTTGGTATTTAAAATGGTTTGCTTATTTAATTCAAATTTAAATTGTCCTTCATTTGCCATGATTAATTCAATTTCTTTATTTAATTTTTCCGCGTCATTAGCGTCCATGTTACCCGTGATTTGCTTAATAATTGTTCCTAAACCGTTGATCAATCCTCTTTTACTTCTAGTATTTGGGGAAAGGGATTTCAATTTCTGGTCCAAATCATTTAATTTAATTTTAGTAGTTCTTAGAGCATTAAGTGTTCCGTCGGTACCCTCGTATTTATCTATACTTGCTCTAATTTTATCAATACTTTCCTTATACGTATCTAATCTTATAATATGAAGAAAGTTGTTGTATCCTTGTATGATTCTCGCTTTTCCCAGGTTCATTGGTACAACTCCCTTACTGTCTCGTAAGTCGTGTATGTCAAGTCTCTGTCCGGTCGTTAGTCTGAAATTTTCGTTTCTTTTTAATTTTTGATTTATGTAATTTTTGGTTTTTGTTAGTTATTACTGTCACTTTATTATTTTTCTTGATTTTTTGTTTGCTAAATCTAGGTGTTAGTTTATTTCTGCGACACTCTTTCCTAAATATTGTTTCTTGTTCATTAAACGTTTCAGGCTCTTCTCGGGATACGTTAAGATGCGCTATACGTTTGTTAATTAGATTTTCTACTTCTTTTTTAATCGATGGATATAATTCAGATTTATACTGGTTGAGCTTTATTAAGTAATCATGTTCGTTGTTGAATTTAATAATTTTGTTGAATTGAAAGGTTCTACCGGTGAAAAGTTCGAATGGGGTGTGCTTCGTTGTGGAGTGTATAGCGTCGTTATAAGTAATTAATGTTTCGTTTAAAATTTCATCGTGGTCCAAGCTATAATTTTTCTCTTTGCCTTTATTGAAAATGATTCTATAAATTTCGGTAAGTGTGCTATGAAGCCTTTCTACTGGAGAATTACTGGAACTTTGTTGGAAGGAAGTTATGTGCAGCTTGATTTCGTATTGATCACAAAATTCTTTAAAAATATTAGAAGTGAATTCCGCTCCTTGGTCTGTTACTAATTTTGATGGGACACCGTGAAGGCTCATGAAATTTTTTATGGCTTTGATTATGTTAAGACTGTTTCTTGCTGTTAAGGTATAAGCAGCTGCAAATTTTGAAAATTTATCTATGAGGGTTAGTATTTGTTTGCCGTTTATGGTATATATATCGGTGTGTACTATATCCAGAGGTTTTAAGGGGACTTCAGGTGTTATAAATTTAGGCTTCGAAGGTTTCCTATCGTATTTTAATGTATTGCATGTTTGACAGTTGTTTATGGTTTGTGTTATTTTATTTTTCATAAATGGGAAGTAATACGCTCTCTTTAGAAGACTCAGAGTTTCGTTGATACCACGATGGTTGTTTTTTAGGTGGTAGTCGTTAATCAGTTGGTCCTGTTCGTCATTGTTCGTAATGTCCGTCAATAATTCAGTACATCGAACAAGTTTAAATGTTTTATTGTTCGAAAAATGTTTAGAATAAACAGTCTGTACCAGTTTGAATGTGTCATCGTCAGTAAAAATAGCAGATAGTCGATTGGGAGTTAGATATTCCTTAAATATTTTGGTAATGTTTTCTTCATTGTATTCAGGAAGGCGAAATGTGTGACGATGCTTATTTCGGAAAATTACTTGCAAGGATCTAGGGGGTCTTTTATCCGTTTTGCTGAGAACTACTTGTAAGCTAAAATCGTTTAGGGGACGCTCTGCGATAGGGATACCGTCATTCATGTCCTCTGTAGCTGAGTGAACCGTAGAGCAGGAAGATTGTTCTGTTACATTGATTTCAATTGGGTTCGATGAATTCGGTCTTGGAATTATTGTTCTGCTAAGTGTATCGGCGTTGCAGTTCTGTGTTCCTTTTTTATATACTATCTGATAGTCAAATTCCTCTAATTTGAGACGCCATCTAACTAATTTTGAATTTGGATCTTTTAGATTCATTAACCATGTTAATGGTTTATGATCTGTTACTATCTGAAATTTGCGACCGAACAAATAGGGTCTGAAATATTTTGTAGCCCAAACAATAGCCAAAAGTTCCTTTTCAATTGTTGAGTAGTTTTGTTCTGAATCTGTCAAAGTTCTGCTTGCGTAACAGACTGGCCTATCGCTGCCAATCGGACCCTGTGACAAAATTGCTCCTATGGCAAAATTGCTGGCATCAGTAGTTAATACGAAAGGCTTACTAAAATCCGGATATTGTAGAATAGGGTCATTTATAAGTAAGTTTTTGCAAGTTTCGAAAGCATGCACATAGCGGTCGTTAAGATCGATTTTCCTACCTTTCTTTAGACATTCAGAAAGGGGTTTGGTAAGATAAGCAAAATCTTTTATGAATTTCCTATAATAGCCCAAGAGCCCGAGAAACATTTTTATTTCCTTTTGGGTTCTAGGAATAGGGAAGTTCTTTATTGTTTTGATTTTATCAGGATTAGGTTTGACACCCTCTGTTGTAACCACATGTCCTAAAAAAGCGACTTCTTTATGAAGGAATTCGGATTTGTCCAGCTGAACTTTGAAGTTCGATTCGCGGAGTTTCTGAAAAACTTTTCTTAGGTTTTCACCATGTTCTTGAAGAGAGGTTGAGAAGATGATAATATCATCTAAATAAACTAAGCAGACTTTGCCCTGTAAGTCTTGGAGTACGTTGTCCATAACACGCTGAAAAGTGGACGGGGCATTTTTCAACCCAAAGGGCATTCGCACATATTCAAAGTGACCACCTTCTACAGTGAAGGCCGTTTTCTGCACATCCCTTGGATCCATCTCGATTTGATGGAATCCGCTAGCAAGATCTAGCGTCGTGAAGTACATGCTTTTACCAAGTTTATCTAGAATTTCTGTAATATTAGGGAGTGGGTAACGATCGCTCACTGTTTTTTCATTCAGTTTGCGGTAGTCGATTACCATTCTCCATTTTTGCTTCCCACTGGCATCTTTCTTCTTTGGAACAATCCAAACGGGAGAGCTCCAGGGAGAGTAACTGGGACGAATGATGTTTTGGGAAAGCATGTTACAAATCTGTTTCCTGACCTCTTCTTTATGTACGTACGGATACCTATACGATTTTGTATAAATTGGTATATCGTCCGTCGTCAGAATTCGATGTTTAATGCTGTTCGTAAAGGTCAATTTTCCACCCTCTCTAAAGAATATGTCATCATACTCTTTACAGATGCGGAGGACTAATTCTTTCTCTTCTTTATTTAGATGCGTGGTACGAATTAAATTTTTGATATCTGTCTCTGGCACTGTATTTTCCAAACAATCGATATTAAAATTATTTACTTCAACATAGTTGGTATTAGTGAATGCTTCTACCTTTAAAGGTTGTTCCACGAATACTTCTTGGTCTGAATTAGAAGAGTTTATCACCTCAATAGAACTGTACCAGTCTTTGGCGGTGTAAATTCCTTCAGGAATGGAGACTGTAGGTTTGATCCTCATGCTTTTAATATATATATCACCATTTTGTACATCAACGGGTAATTTGGTTATTAATTTTGAATTTGCTGGAACAACGTATTTACTAGACATGAAATTAGGTTTAAACTGAAGAGGCAACATAGCGTTTTTCGTGATCAACATTTTGTTGGCGAGATCTACAGTGGCTCCCAGAGTAGTTAGCACATCAAGGCCCAAAAGGCCATCGAAATATCCATGGAATTTGAAAACCAAAAAGCGAGTTTCTCCCGGCTGATTGAATTCTATAAAATTTGGAAGAGTGATTTGTTGATTCAGTTTATGTTGGTTAAGAACTGTGGTTATGACAACGGGATTTATTTCAGTGAAATCTCGGGGGTTAACAAATTCGGGGTTTATAAAAGACGATGAGGCACCCGTATCAATGAGAAATTTCAAAGGTCGGCCAAAAGGGGAAGATATGTTGATATAAGGGAGAACAAAGCCGTGTTTATTGATATCTATGTATCCGATGGGTTCGTTGAGGCTGTCAAAGGAAAATTTGCATCGTCAATTTCATCACTTATTTGATTATCAGCTACGTAACCGGCATTATAGTAATCGTTACCTGTTTGCAGGTACGTTAAGTTCTCGTAGTCGTTATTTGGGTAATCATAGTACTGATCTAACTGTTGAAAATTTTCATCTGGCTGAGAAATGACCTCATTAGGCTCTGTCGTGGTGGAAACGTTGAACAATTCCTTGCTATTAATTTTCGGAGTAGTACTTGGATTAGATTGGAAAAAGTTATTTTGCATGGGTCTATTAGCTTGTTGGGAGAAGGCAGTCTTCTGACGAAGATGGGTGTTCCCGGAGCTGACATCCATAGGTTCCGGTTTAGGTAGAGGCGTGTTATTTGGTCTTGAGAAAACATTATTATTTTGCTGTGGAAATTGAGGGCTAGTATTTATTTTAGGTAATAAGAAGGGATTGCGATTCTGTTGAAATGAGTTATTTTGAAATCTAAGGTGTGGATTACCAAAAGGCATATTCCGAGTAAGTGGATTATAAGAATTAAAGCCAACTTGTCTCTGAAGAGGGTTAGGTAAATTAAATTGAAAATGTGGACCGTTTTGCGGGACTCTGATTCGTTGATTGGGTACAGAAGAATTGAGAAGTTTCGGGGTGGTTTTATTTGTGTCCGGAGTTCTAGAATTATTATCAAATTTATTGTAGGAGATATTTTGCTCCTTAATACAATAAGAGAATGCAACAGCCAAGGAATCTGGCTTCATTGCTCTTACAGTAGAGCCTAGGGGCTCCTTCAATCCCGACAAGAAGGTATTTAAGCACATTTCCGTGAAAAGGTCGCGTTTTGCCTTTATAACATTAGGGTCACTCTCATGAATTTGGACGTGATTTGTCATTGTTGCTAATAATTCAATTACCTCGCTATAGAATCCCTCCACCGTTTTATTGTTCTGTCTAATGCAATGGAGATCGCGGATAAGCGAAGTTTCATTGCGTTTGTCTGAATAATGCAGAATTAAATTTTTCTTAATCTGGCTCCAATCTAACGGGGTTCCGTACATGTTTAGAACCTCATTAGCAGGCCCTTCGATTTTATTACGGATTGCTCTTAATAGCATTTTACCGTAAGGTGTACCTTCGGTACATGATATTAAAGATCTAATTTCTTCCACGTTATTCAGAAATTCGTATAATAAACGGGGATTACCATCATATTTAGGCAAATCTTTAATTGCATCGGGTACGCGGAGTGAATTGAATAAATCAGTGGCAGTAATATTTACAGCATTATTATTCGCGGTAGCCATTGCGGATTCTAGATTTGAAAATGCTTCCGAATTTTCACTTTTTCTACCAACTTCAACACTTTCCACTTCACTAATCGATTCTAATGAAAAAAACTTACTTAAGCTAGGTGCTCTTATATAGGGTTTTGGTCTATTTTTACTTTTATCTTGTGGCATTAATTTAGATTAAAAATTCTGATTTGATCGATTAATTTGTCTATACTCTATCCTATTAATTTCGTTTAAGGAAAAATATGTATATATAAATTTCTTGGCTTACGTTATTACTATCAATAAAACTACGATGATCATCTCTCTAGTGTTCTCTCGATGTTCCTTCGTTGAGCCCTGTTGAGATGTCTTCGATCTGCGATATTCACTCGCAGTTGCGGTGTTCCCACGATGTTCTCTCGTTGAACCCTGCTGAGAATGTTGAGTTGTTGGGATGCGGTTCTTCGTTGCTGGTCTCGAGTCGTCTTCAGCTGATTTTCCCTCGCTGGACCACAACACTTTTTAGACACAGCACTAAGTAGTTTTTTGTTCAATATACCGTTGAACCGACGCGAAAAATCGATAATCCGTCGATAAATAACGTCGCGAAACTACTTTACGAAATCCGCCCCGACTGCGCCAGTTAAGTTATCTTAACTTAATTCGAATAAAAAAAATTAAAACTCGAATAAAATTTAATTTTATTTCTTTGATTTTACACTTCTTAACAACTTGAATATTCACTAAGAACTGACTAACTGACTTTCCCTACGCTTTTATTCTATTCAATAATTTGCTGATACAATAAGTCAATGATTCCTATATTGCTGAGGTAGCGTCTACAAAATTGACACCGCTTCTTCAGCTATTGCAAAATTGGGTGAGTTGGGAAATTGGGAAATTGGAAGAATTGAGAATAAAGAAATGGGAATGACCTTAGGCGGTGGTCTGACTAATCACCTTAGGCAAGGGCCGTAACTCGCGCGCATAGTGAGTAGGTCGAGGTAGAAGTGTATCTCGCGGGTAACCAGGAGTTAGCGCGGCACCGCTTTTGAAGACAAAAATGTTTGTCTTTTCGAGCGGTCTCTCGCGCGGTGCTTCTCCGTGATTGGTCTACGGTTGCGTATTTTACACACATTATGGGCGGGAAGGGTATTAATACCTTTTCCACAGACTGGCGCCGATCGGCGGGTCGGGTATTAATACCTTTTATGCAGAGCGTACGCTAAGTGCTAGTAAAGCACTTACCAATGCTTGTTTTTTTTCATTTAATGAATATTTTGTTTTGCACAACTCTTTCTAAGTAATCCCTGTCTTGCTCTTCGTCCTAGAAAAAACAATTCAGATATGCGTATGCATTTCCTGGTGCAATAAATGAATTTTAAAAGAGAAAAGAACCCAGATATTTTATTTCTTTATTAGAAATTTGTTCGAGGTCCTTATCTCTAAGGTGTTTTCTTTACGTTTTAGAACAGGCAGAATTTTGAACGGAATTTTTTTGTGGTAAAGCAGCGCGCTAAACCTCCTCACTATGCGATACTCCCTCTATATCTACCTTTACGTCCACCTTCACCCCTACATCTACCTGTACCTCTATCGCCTCACTATGCGAGTACCCTAACGGTCCTAAGTTAACGGACGTGGCTGGCGGCGTGGGCTCGAGCCGGCGTTAGGTCGAGGAGTCGGATGGAGTACTTGAAGCCGAGCAGACGTGTGATCCCGAGAGTATTGCGCACAAGAAAAAAAAACGAAAAATTATATAAGTGAAAATAAAGTTGTCCAGGCTTGATAGAGAGGCCCAGAAGTGATTCGGCGATCCTGATCGAAGAGAGAAGGCTTGTAAGTTAATTTCGAAATCAAAAGACTGCGGGATCCTTAGGGGTAAAATAATTAGAGTGAAAAAATAGCTAAAGAAAGAAAGAAGGAAAAGAATTTATTTGTATATACTAATACCTAAATAAAAAAAAATAATAATAAATAAAATAAATAAACAAAAACAAAAAAAAAAGGAAAAAAAAGTGTTGGTACGTGAAGTCGACAGCGCCCAAGTAGGGGCAACTTCAAGCACCACGACGGGGCCAAAGGTGAAGAGGCCGGGTGCGGGACGACGGCAGCATCATCCACCGCCGAGACTTGGACTGCAGCACCTCATCATAGCGGACATCATCAACCGGTTCAGCAAGGCACCCACCGAATGTTTGTAAAAGATTAATTGTAAAAATAGTAAGACAATACAAAGGTATGTTAAATTAGTTTGGTTTCTGGTTTTCTTGGTTGCCTCTGCACTTTCTCTTTCAGCCTAAAATAATTTTTTCGAAGGGACCTCCTCTTAATTTTTTCTAGGCCGAGGGGAGGTCATCGGGTGGTTGGGGCGTAGGCCAGGGGGGCTCATTTTTTTCCATCCAGAGCCCCCCCGGAAAGCCATTCACGGGCAGGTGCAGGGGCTTATCCCGCACTGTCCTTTTCCTACCCTTGCGAGTTATCGTTCCGTCGCGGGAGAATTTTCGTTTTGTTATCGGTGGGCCGTTCCAGCGGCTGAAAGCGGTTTTTCGGCAAAACCCCCCCACAACTACCGCATATGCTAGCCTGCCAGCTCCCGCAGCCGCATACCGCTGGACAAGGGGCTTTAGCCGGGCTCCCCTGAGGCCACCACCGTCCTATAACACCTATCAACGGCTCTGAATAATTTTTTTTTTGGATTTTGTTATATTTCCAGGACTTTATATTAAAAAAATCCTATTAGCATGAAATTTAACATAGGCGCGCAAGTGTGGGGTTTTAAGTTGCGATTCCTTGAACATGGGTCAACGCACTATCCACTGGAAGTATTTTTAATTACAAACGCATTATCAAGTAAGTCACAAAACTGTTTGATAAAGTGAATTCTTCCGGTCAGTGGATACTGAATGAGTTATCGAGATAACAATGCACTGTTTTCAAATTTTATTTCATTGTGTAATGAATTCGACTGCCTTAAACAAACTTTTAAATTTACGTTCCTTTCCTTCATATTTTCAGCTTCCGTGGAGAAACTCCACACTTGGGCGTTTCTAACGGAATTGTGCAATAACAAAAATTTATTTGTTTTCGCTTCGTAGAAAAATAATTATTTTACTTGTAGTTTTGTAGAAAGTGGTCGCATCGGTTCTGGTAAATTTTATGAATTATTCAGCTAGAAAGTTCGTGTATTTAAAAAATTTATTATTTAAAAGAAAAGTACAATACTTTTTTAGTCATGAGAGGGCGTAAAAGAAATACTTTTATTCGAAAGTTTTTCGATGAAAACGATAAAGGCGAAAATAACTGTAAAATTTGTGGGGCGATATTCAAAGGATCCTATGTTACCAATTTAAAAAGACATGTTGTTAAGAACCATTATGAATTGTATGTTCAACATGAAAACTTATCCAGAGAAGAAAGTGTGATTCAAGAAAAAAAAGTAAAACTTTCAATCGAATTATCAAAAAAGGAAGTAATTAATGCTTGTATAGAGTTTGTGACGAATGAATCTCTACCTTTGTCCTTCTTCGAATCAAAACCATTTAAAACTTTAACAGAGCAAATTTTCAATGGTTTAAAAATTCCTGAAAATGTTATGGAATTTCTAAATGAGAAGAGTACTCGAATTAAAGACAAAATTAAAAAAAAGCTCACTGGTAAGATAATGTCCTTGAAAGTAGATTGTGCTACTCGACATGATCGATCAATTTATTGAAAACAAAAAAGTTGTTGTTTACACGTTATCTCTTCATAAGAGGCATACAGCTGATAATTTAAAAACCGAAATTGAGAGTGTTTTATCTGAATTTGGCATAAGTAAAAGTCAGATTTACTCAATAACTACGGATAATGGAAGAAATATTGTAAAAACTGTAGAATTGTTATCGTCTGCTGATGATTTTGAACTTAACAATATATTTGGTGAAAATTTTGAAGACTTTTGTGAAAGTATGCTGATGAATGTTTCATTGAGCAATGTTCTTTCAATAAGGTGTGCGGCACACACTTTGCAATTAGCAGTTAAAGACTTTTTGACCGGTCACAATGCAGTTTTAATAAATCGTGCTCGTCACATTGTTAAGACCCTAAGAACTCCAACTTTTCGGTAAGCTTAATTGTTTTATTCGTAAAATAAAAAAAGTCGTAATATTTTTAATTTTTAAGGTATAAAATAGAACATCTACAATTAAAAAAACCGGAAATTGATGTTATAACACGCTGGAATTCAACATACAGAATGTTGGGAAAACTGCTACATTTCAAGGATTTTTGTTCTGAAAATATGAAAAGCTCTGAAAATTTAACAGTTGAAGAGTGGAAACAGATCAAAATGCTGCTGTCAATCCTTGAACCTTTGAATATAGCAACTTTGAAATTACAAAGCACTCAATTAATTATTGGAGATTTTTACAAGTTATGGTTAGATTTAAAGTCTCAGATGAAAGCTATTAACAACAGTCTCAGTCAAGATATTTTGAGCTTTTTGGAAAGAAGGGAGTCATTATTGTTAAATAACGATACTATTTCTGCTGCTTTATTTTTGGATCCTCGATTCAGACGCACATTAACAAAGGAGAAAAAAGAAGCAGCAAGAAAACATCTAAAAAAACTTGCTCTTCAGATTCAATCTTTGAAATATGTAAGCAAGTAATATACACATAAATATTTCTATAATTCTATTATTTTTTAAATTTAGCGACATTCAGAAAAACAACAAGCTAGTACATCCAGAATAAGTGTCGTCGAATCGAATGAAAACATATTTGAAATTGATGAAACCTCTATGCAAAGTTCATCTTCCTTGCTAAGACAATCTAAAGACTGATTCAGAAAAAACCCGACCACCTTTCCGCCCCCACTACTCAAGCCCAGGTAAACAAAATTCGGGAACGCAGGTAGCCTTGTAACTATAAAAGGGTGTGCACTTATATGTGCAAGTCATTAATTGCAAAGCTCTTGTGTAGTGAAGATGGATGCCAGCCAAGAAGAACGTCGACAATTAATTGTTTCCGCACATGTGGAAAATCCGAATATGTCGCAAAGGGACCTCGCAAAGAAGTTGAAAATTCCGAAGACGACCCTTCAAAATGTGCTCAGCAAATTCCAGGAATCTTGTAGTGTCCAGAGAAAGTCCGGGTCAGGAAGGAAATCTGGTTCGGCAGACCAAAAATTGGCCAAAGAAGTGGTAGCCAAATTTAAACAGAATCCCAACTTATCGTTGAGAGATGTGGCTGATAAGGTTGGAACATCATCTGCTACGGTCCATCGGATCAAAAGAAGAGAAGGCCTACGAAGTTTCCATGTTCAGAAAACACCGGACAGAACAGCAGAAAAAACACAAGTTGCAAAATCCAGGAGTCGACTTTTGTATGAAAATTTTCTAACGAAGTACGACTGCTGTATTATGGATGATGAAACTTACGTGAAAGCGGACTTCAACCAACTTCCAGGACAGGAATTTTATGTGGCAAAGAAGAGGGGTGACGCGGATCCCAAGTTTAAGAATCGTCAATGCACGAAATTTCCCGTTAAATATTTAGTTTGGCAGGCAATTTGTTCGTGTGGTCAGAAATCATCACCTTTCGTGACAACAGGCACAATGAACGCGGATATTTACGTCAAGGAGTGTCTTCAGAAGCGTCTTCTTCCGTTCATTAGAAAGCATGATAAGTCAGCTTTCTTTTGGCCGGATTTAGCAACTTGCCACTATAGTAGGAAAGCCAGAGATTTCTATGAGGCACAAACCATACCTATAGTACCAAAAGAAGCAAATCCTCCAAATTGTCCAGAACTTAGGCCAATCGAAAAATACTGGGCTAATATTAAGAGGAAACTAAAAAAAACGAAGAAACACACCTCTAACATCGACACATTTAAAAGACAGTACAAAAGAGCGTCCGATACGTTCAATACTGTTCATGTACAAAACTTAATGAAGAATGTAAAGCAAAAAGTTCGCCAATTTTATAGTACGTAATAATTGTTGCATATCGGTTGTAAATAATGTAGATGACTAAATAATAGACCAATCAGTATTATTTGATACAAAAAAGAAAAGGTTTTTCTAGTTGCTTTCATTATTAATAGGTGGTCGGTTTTTTTCTGAATCAGTCTTTATTAGAGAAATGAAACTTGATATTTCTTCATCTGATGAAGAAGGTCTTCCGTTAATTAATCAAGAAATCATGAAAGCCTGTCAAGAGATCGATAGCTTTCGTGATAAGCGAGCAGACATTGATACTGATCTCCTAGAATATTGGGAAAGCCGGAAATATTCTCTTCTATTTCTAAGACAATTCGCACTTATCCTACATGCTGTTCTCGCAACACAAGTTAGTGTAGAAAGGGCATTCTGAGCATTAAAATTGATCTTAGATGATCTTAGATATAACTTATCTCAGGCCAACGTGAAAATTATTATGTTTGTTAAATTGAATTCAGATTGTGTGGAATAATAATTGAAATGACATTCAAACATTGTTTTTTACTTATTTTATTTATAATTAAAAATACTTCCAGTGGATAGTACGTTGACCCATGTTCAAGGAGTCGCAACTTAAAACCCCACACTGACGTCGCAAATTCGGGGTACCTTTAAAAGACGGCGCAAAAAGCAATTTTTGGGACATTTAGGCATTGGAAACCGCGTTTTATTCTTGCCTTTAATTCTGACTAATACAAAAATTATCTGCACTAATACTAGTCGTATTTTACTATGCTCGGAGATCCTTAGGGTTTATATTCAAAGAATTGAACTAGCGATCTTCGAGCCTGTTTTGAGCTTCGTTTTTCTAACCGAGCTACAGTGACTAGTTTCCGATGGCTTTAACTACAAAGAGAACAATTTCTATGAATTTCTTGTGTGATTTACACGACAGTTTATTTGTTCTTCTGCGACACTAACATATGTACAGTAGGGTGGAGTGAAAATGTATGGAAAATTATTTTTTTTGTTATTTTCTAATAGCATAGTGGTAAAAAGCTGCCTATGGATGAGCAAATGAAGTATGTTAAATATCATTTATGTATTATAATGGTTTGAGGTGCCCCAAAACGAAAGAATTTTGAAAAAAGGTATAATTTGATTCATTTTTGACAGCCTCATTCAGATGTATATAAACCTTAATAATGTATCGGAATAGTATTGTTCATGTTGTTTAAAACCTATATTTTTATGTAATAATAAAACTATATATAAAAGTTTGGAATTTATGGTGCACCAAAACCTCTTAAAACAAAAATAAATCAAAAATTTTATAATAAATCTGCAACTCATATTTATGAAACATTTATGAGAAAAATGTTACAAAATAGCCAATTAAGTAGAAAATTCGCGTTTAGTATTATAAAAAGGCATCATCTGACGTGATGACAGTCTGGCCTTGATAAAACCATCATTTTATGAAGTTTCGCATTTGGTTTTGCACTATCGAACATTGACAAGTTTCTGATTTTTTTTCAAAACTTTGTCCCAACGGGGGCACCTCTAAACATAAACCTAGATAAAAAATATTTTCGCTTTTGCTTATTGTGCCTATCACGCAGCTTTTTGCAGGTATGCCATAGTAAATATATAAAAAAAATAATTTCACTTCATCCTAATGTACAGTCACAGTCACAGTCACAGCTTAAATGATGCAGTGGACAAAAAATGTAATATTGATTGCATTTATATTTAACGGTACAGATTTAAGGAAATTTAGTTTTGTTATTCTATGAAGTTATATGTGAACATTAAAATTACTACGAATTCAGTCATATATCTACGTTTGCATAATAAAAAAAGAAAAACTAAAAATTCTTCCTCATTCTTGACGCCATAGCTTATTTGATGCAAGGAAGAAAGATTACTGTAAATAACGGTATTTAGGTAAGAGGAATTTGAAGTTAGTTCCTACTTGATGCACAAGATCAGCTGTACCAATTAAGGCATTTGGTTCGGTTCTATGTGAAAGCGATTCGATTTTTAACCGACGAAAAAAAACGGAGGAGGTTATCAAGTCGACGCGTATATTGTGTTTTTTTTTTATGTATGATCACGCATAACTTTTTACAGAGTAGTCCAATTTTGATAATTCTTTTTCTATTGGAAAGGGTATACCCTGAAGTTGGTCCCATATAAATTTGGAAAAAAATTCCAACCCTAAGGGTAGGAAAACAGGGGATGATTCACTCACTAATTGTAATATATGACCACGCATAACTTTTTACAGAGTAGTCCGATTTTGATAATTCTTTTTTATTGGATAGGGTATACCTCGAAGTTGGTCCCATATAAATTTGGAAAAAAATTCCTACCTTAAGGGTGGGAAAATAGGGGGGATTTATTGTTCACTCACAGATTTTAATGCTGAGTTGTGTATTACAATTAATTTAAAAAAAAAACCTCACGATGAATGAGCTTTACACCTGTCAGTCTCTTGTGTATAGACCTCTCAGTTTCTGCATTATAGCCACAAAAAATTATAAAATAAAAACTTTTTAACTAAAAAACTAAAACGCCGTAAAAACTGAAAAGCAAAAAATAATAAACCTTTTTTATTTAAACTTAATAACTAAGTTCTTAAACTAATGTAAGTATACCTAAGTATATATTTTTGTAATTATTTTGAGTTTTTAATTAACCTTAATTACTAAGTTCTTAAACTAATGTAAGTATACCTAAGTAATTTTGAGTCAATTAACAAAAAGTTCACAAAATTGTTTAGTTCAATTTAAGTTTTAATGTTTTACTGCGACTTCAGACTACTTTCGACTAGACACTTTCCAACTATTGACGACTCTATCAACTGCTGACTATTTTTCGACTACCCCGAGAGTAACTAAGTACCTACTGATGATATGATAAGAAGCAACTGTGATTTTTACAACTTCAACTGCCTACGACTGTGATAAAAGCGACTGTGTTATTTACAATTTCAACTACTACTGTGATAAGCACAACTGTGATATTTACAACTTCAACTACTACTTTAATGAAAACAACTGTGATATAAGCAAATCTAACCGCAGCTGTAATGAAAGCAACTGTAATAAAAGTAACTGTGATATTAACAAATTTGAGCTACGAAACTACTAAAGATCATGCAAATTAAGATATGGTGATGATGATTTTTAGGATGAATCTGAGTCGTCGCCGTTTTGGTTTCTACATGGATGGATAGGTGTCCTTGTATGGTTACCAAGGGTTGTCGAATAAGGGAACGATAGCGAATTTTTAGGATCCCTGTTCCCTTTATTACATGCTGAGTGAATTCATTTATTGTCGTCTCGTTGGTTAGTGCGTATATCCACTCATTCTAGGTGTATAGCTGGATCCAGTGAGACCCATCTTCAACCCTGATAATCTGGCAAGTAAATGATGGAGGTGAATGATTCATGAAACTGACCTCGCATTTACTAACTGAAGATCTCTTTCTATAGATGGGGTGATTTTGGTTGCAGAGGTTCTTACCTTCTTCGATGATAATACATGCTTGCAGTTCTTGCTCTGTCACCGGATAATATTGGTCTCGATGTAGGTTGATAATCAAAAAGGGAGATGATGGTTTAATTGCTATAAAATTATTGTTGACCTTTACTGGGACAGGGTTGTCGTTGAACAGTTCGAATTTTTCCGATGATAGCAGAGGGATAATCAATTTGAAGATTGTGTATCTGGTTGTAATTCCTCCCTGAACCCATTAATGAGTAGTATTTGATAGGCTCGTCTCGTTGTAGCGGTAGCTGCAGAGATGACGGAAAATGAGTCTTGATTTATAAGCTCTTCCTTTAGTTGTTGTGGAGCGACAAGTAGTGGGCTTAATCCTTCCGCGGTGAATGTCAGCAATCACATCTAAAATTGAGTTTTGAATTCAAACGAAATTGGTTGCCGTGAGGATTATTGACAGCGTAGCCGTGACAAATGTTTGCGCTAGTTTTTCTTGGTAGAGTTCTACCATTATGCCATTTATTTGTCGCGTTACTTGCTCGATGTCGGTCTGTAGTTGACGAAACCTCTTCTTCTCTTTTCATGATATTCAAAGTGGCATCTAAAACCGATGTTTGAATTTTCATCAGTTCTAATGTGTAATTCTCATTTCCCTTGATATCGGCTATTGTTTGGGACATTTTTTCGGCGTATTCTGAATCTAGAACCCCAAACATTGCGTTTGCGACGTTCCCAATGAAGTTAGAAGCTACTCTCTTCCTTTGCCTTTGATTGTTAGTTGATGAAAGTAGCATGTTGTTCGTGGTTAATTCAGATAGCAGGTGTTCTAGATGGTTGACAATTCCTCTGCAGGCATGATTATCGTCGATTTTTTTGCACAGCGTTGTGAGGGACATAATGTAATTGTGTAGACATTGGTATTCTTTTCAATAAGGTGCCAAGTCATAGTATGCTACCAGATCCCATTCGTTTGAAATGATATTTGCAGCTCCTAAATTCTCAAAATAGATTCCTGGTTGATGACTGAATGGTGTTATTTCGATAGCTGAGGCTTTTGCTACTGGTAGAACTAAACATGTGAGTAGTACATAGTAACACTATAGCAAATCCTAGTGACATTCGTTGTCTTTTTCTATGGCTGTGCTCGTAATTGCTGCTGGCTACATTGCTTTCTGTGGTGTTTTGGACAGTATTTGTTATGTTGCCGACATTTTGGGATGATTCATCGTCTGAATGTTCCGGGACCACAGGAAATGGTGCAAGCTTATGAATTGGTCGACGACTAACTGCATTTGCTGTTCGCAGGTACCTCAACTACACGGACTAAGCCATCTTCTCCTTAAATGACGTTGATTATCCGACCAAGCAGCCACTTTAATGGTGGTACATTGTCCTCCTTTATCAATCCAAGGTGCCTGGTATAAAATTTTTTTGTCGTTGCTTCCACTTATAGCGATGCTGTAACTGATTCAGATAATTTGCAAAACCGTAGAATACCGCAATATATGATTTCTGCGGTTTCTTCCCGCGGATCTTGAAATGGGTCCAGATAGGCCCACAATGAACTCCAGCATTTACAAATGTCCTTGCGGGCTGAACTTTATCGTTAACAGCCTTGGTCGTGCTCTTGTGCATTGCACGCAATGCTGCACTACCGATCGAGCTAAAGTTTTCAATTTTATAGAGCATACTGTCTGGCGAGCTATTGCCAATAGAGTTTGTGGACCGACATGTTTGTTTTCCTTATGATGATCACTTAATAGACATTTGGTTAGAGAATGAAAGTATGGCAGAAATGTTGGATGTTTGGCTTCATGTGACAGCTTAGATGCTACAAGCCGGCCGCCAACTCTAATCATCTTATCGCTGTCGATAAATGGCGGACACTTCCCCATTTCGTTGTAAATATGCTAGATCGTCCTTGAAACTTTCTTGCTGCATTAGCCTAACGAGGATTACTTGAGCTTCGCTTATTTCGTGTGTATTCACAACGAGCGTATCTGGAACGCGTTGACTCTGCTTCCTGGAGCTTTTGATAAATCGTAGTGCATATGCTATGATGCGTTGCATCTTGCGGAATGAATTTTTATGGTCTATGCCTTCCAAAAGTGTTTTTCCTTCTGCAGTGATTGAAGCGACTGTTACGGATTTTTGCCTGCTTTCGATATCATTTTCGATATTTTTTTTGCATATGCTGGTGGCCATAAATCTTCTGAACCATGCAAAAAAATGGGTCCACATAGCCATAGATTACAGGTGCCTAGCTTTTTGGGCATTATTCCTCGTGACAGTACGTCGTCTGGGCTCTCCTTGGATCGAACATGTTTCCATTGTTCAGGGATGGATAGTTGTTGAATTGAAGACATGCGAGTCGCCATGAATGTTTGATATGACGACGATGATGCATTTATCCATGCCAGGACTATTTCAGAGTCTGTCCATAGGTAAATTGGAGAATTTTTGATGTTTAAATCCTTCTTGAGACGATGCGCAAGTTCTGCCGCTAGTTTCGCTGCGCATAATTCCAATCGCGGCAGAGGGGTTTGTTTAATGGGAGCTACTCTGGATTTCGCACACATTAGGCGTACTGCAATCATGTTATTCCTGTCAGCATAAGCCGCGGCTCGATATGCCTTCTCTGAGGCATCTGCGAATACATGTAATTGAATTAGCTTCGGGATTTTATGAGTTAATATATGCCTTGGTATTTTTACATTGTTTAATGCCTTTAATCCTTCGCAAAAATTCAGCCAAAAGGAATGCAGTTCTTGAGGCAGAGCAGTATCCCAGTTACATTTCAGCATCCATAATTTCTGTAAGAAAATTTTTGCTGTAACCACAACTGGGCCCATAATCCCAAGCGGATCGAAAAGTTGTGCTATCTCTTAGTAGGCTGTGTGCTTTGTCACTCGATGACTGAATTTCCCTGCTGCTCTTATGCATAAATCATCATTTTTAGTTTTAGGCCTCCATATTAGTCCCATGGTTTTAATATGTTCTTCTGATTTGCTACAGAAGTCTACTTGTAACTCTTGATCTTTTCTTGGAATATTCTTCAACAAACTGGAGTGATTAGCACACCACTTGCTTAGTTTAAATCCGGCAGACTGTAGTAAAGATTGCAGTTGACATTGTTTTCCTATTGCTACGCTCAGATTGTCTGCCCCAGTGAGGACGTCGTCTACATAAAAATCTTGTTTAAGTACTTCCGCCCCCAACGGGTATTGATCAGCGTTTCCGCTAACATCTTGAGACATCTAGTTGCTAGATATGGAGCACTTGTAGTTCCATAAATTAACGTGCAGAGCTCATAGCAACGTAATCGATTGTTAGGACTATTTCACCACCAGGTAAGTTGATATTTTTTGTCGTCCTGATGAATTTCTATCTGCCGGTACATCTTTTTGATGTACGCAGTAAAGACCTTCTTAGGCAGGCGAAATCGTAGTAAGATTGAAAACACATCATCCTGTATATCCAGTAGACTGCGAGTCATTTAAGGATATATTGCTGGAGGTTTTGGCTGATGCATCAAATATTACGAGTAATTTTGTAGTTGTACTTTCAGGCTTACTGACGCAGTGATGTGGCATAAAACTATAAGGTGCCTGGACCTCATTAAAATTGATTTCTCTCATGTATCCCAATCTAATATATTCTTCCATGAAGCTGATGTATTGATCTCTTAGATCTTCTCGTGTGCCTAATTTCCTTCCAAAAGCCATTAAGCGTTGATATCGATCTTTTTTGCCTCTCCTAATTTGTTAGGGTCATTCTTGAATGGGAGTCTTACTACAAAACTTCCAGTATCTGTTTTTCGGGTGCTTTGAACAAAATGCTCTTCACATCGTCTCTCAGCAGTTGTAAACGCCATTGATGGTGCTTCTGCATCATCTAGTGCCCAATTTCTCAATTTGCAATTTGAAATCATCATCTTCATAGCATATTCCACAACTTGTTTGCAATTCTTGTGCTTGGTGAACTGTTCCTGCTGCTGTCCACACAAAGACGGTGATATGTAAAACTGGTAATGAATCTCCCAATTTTATTTGGCCTACCAAAAGAGTTGAATAGTATAAGCCTGCTCGAATAAATCAATGTTATCTGGCTGATTAAACCGCGGATCTGTTAATTGTATATTAGCTGGTAATTGCCATGTCGAGATATCTATTACCTGTGAAGGTTGTGGAGAAATGATGATGACATGAGCCTCCATTCTAGTACTAAATCCATTAATTCGGGACTCTAACAATATGTTTACACGCTTCTGAGCCCTGTGTATTCCTGAGCCAATGCCTTCTATATTTAAAATGTCAGGAGTTCCCGTCAGTTCAAGTTTCTTGATTAGCCTTTCGCTTATGAAATTTAACTGGGAACCGCAGTTTAGAATGGCTCTGCATTCAATGCTAGTCCCATGATTGTTGATTACTTTTACATTTGCTGTACTCAATAAGACGTAATTTTTAGTTGCTGAAGCCTTCATGGTGAGTGAAATGGCTTACTCATTTTTGCGGTCCGTTGATGCTTCCGGAGTTTGTGAATGTGTTCATTTTGGCTCTTGGTTTCGATGTGTAGTAATGTGTTATGCGTTTTTCCGCATTTAGAGCAGTTTTTGGATGTGCAATTGTTCAGATTGTGGCCCATTTTCAGGCAATTGAAACAGGCATTAGTGTTCTTGACACTCATTTAGATGGAGACAGTTGTAGTAATTTTTTGCAAGCAAATAGTGGATGATAGTCTTTGCATGATGGACATCCTGAATTAACCATGCTTGCTAACGCTCGTTGTGTAGGCAATCCTTTGTTATCGACATTGTTGCCGAGCGCCTCTAATGATTGAAATCGATTCTCTAAGAATTCTAGACATTCGTTGAGGGGCTGTAATGATCGAGGCTGACTAAGAGATTGTTCCCATAAGGTGTGGGTATCCCTATCCAATTTTCTTATCAAGATGTGAAGAATAATTGGATCCCAATTTGTAATATCAATCCCAAGATTGTTTAGTGCCAGTAAACATTCTTGGGTGGTATCGTGGAGCATATTTAAGGCTGTTGCGCTTTCTGTTGTCACTGCTGGCTGTGCTAACAATTTATTTAGTAGTGCAATGACTAGTAGTCACTTGATTTCATAGCGATCACAAGTCAACTTCCATGCCGTGACGTAATTGCCGTCTGACACGGTTAGATGCCTGATCAATTTTTCAGTTTTGCCTGATAGATTGCCCTTCAGATACCACAACTTCTGGCCTGCAGTTTGGTTGTGCATTAATTCGGTGTACAGGTCGCAAAATTGCCTCTACTTGAGGTGATGCCCATCAAATTTGGGCAGCTTGATTTTTGGGAGCTTGGTGGCAGACCTCACGCCTTCTGTGGGAGTGCTGACTGTAGTGATTGGTGACTGACGCTGACACTGACTCAAGCCTTCATGAAGCTGTAACAATTTGTCCTGCATTTGTTCTTCGAGCGCTAAATAGTCCTCCATATGTTCGAGAAGATAAGCTTCGTCAGCTTTCACTGCCAACTTTCTGTGCAAATCTTGAATTTGTTCCCATTGGCACTTATCGTCTTTATCATCAGTTCATATGAATTGACCGACTGCATGTTGTTGGATGGCTTTGAGAGTAGCCTTCGCAGGCCTTGCAATAAATATGCTGTATGACGGATGTTGCAGCCTTGTTGATGCTCCGTTTCTCTTGACACAACTGTGATGCTGTCCGTAGGTGCATTGACGGAAGCATCATTGAAGCCGAAGCTTCGAGATCCTTGTGTCTGATCCCGCTGCGGCTGCCTATGATTAGGCTGACTGCTTGGTGTATTATATTTATAATTTTATTCGATCAAATTCAGACAGAGATTGAACAATAATGAATGGCGCTCAAGAGAGCTTTCCCAATTTATTAATTACAGGTGAATTACAGGTGCTGATACAAATGCTGACTTAAGGTTTAGACTGCTGCCGGTCACGGGGCGGTCGCTGTGGTCACGTTGAAATGCGCTGGCGGGTGAACGTCCGGGTCAGGGAAGGTGTCGAAATGTTGGAAATGTTGAATTTGCTTATTGGGGTGCGGGTGATATAATTCGTGCTGCACTATCCTTCTTATAGTTCACTGCTGCTCGCTGCATCTCCTGTTCGGTGATTTCTTGTAGGGCAGCAAGTTCGTTGAGTCTCATTTTGGGAATACGCGAAAGCAAGGATCACATCGGGTTCACCAATGAGTCCAAACTGATTTTATTTTGGTTGCAATAATTTGAGTTAAGGTGCCTTGTACATTTAATCTGATAATGTGATCGCGGTGCAATGTACCACTTCACAAAATTTCCCAAAATTGAGATGCTGATGTGTAATGTGAACGAAGCTGTGGCTGACTTAAGCTTGAGGTCTTCACGTAGCTGCGAAATCTAAAAATCAATGGGTGAATTAAGAACGCACGGTTTGACTGATAAAACTGACTGTCTCGCTTTATTTTACCTGCGGGGTTTTAAATATACATCACAATGATGATTTAGTTAAATTATTGCTTATACATATTGCTTTTGCATTCGCACTTGACAAATTCTTCGATTGCACGGGCGCAAAGTGCTAACCATGCCGAAATTGCATGGCGCGACGACCTGTAACTGGGAGGTCGCGAGAATGGTATCGAGTTACTTCAATAATTTGTCGCGTATGATTGCTGACAATTACAATTATAAAATTGGGTCATTAACTTATTGTTTACATTATTTGTTTGTTTCGTGGAAAATTATTTCTCCTAATGTTCTTAAATTCTATGCTTAGATTATGTTAGATTAAACAAATAATTAAGTAAATAAATAATAATATAAATCTAATTAATAATTTTGACATGTTTCTTTTTATTATTATCTTATCTTATTATCTAATTTTTGGTGATGTTTTGCATTTTTTCGTTTGCTCATTATTCTTTTCCCTTATTTTTATTTCCTATTTAAAAATGTTAACCTATAGTAGGTGTAGGGTAAGGATGTTGAGGCGGGAAAGGATATCGAGGAGTTGGGATTGTTGGGAGGGATCCAAGAAGGTGGGGGTGGAGGAAGGTCACCCCAAGGGTGGTTAGTCGCAGATCAGGATGTGGCATATTGTTACTGGACATTGACTTTGGGTACATCCTCGCTGCGTTGTTCTTAGGAAGAATGTCCTTTCCTCAGCAGCGTGCGTCCGGTCCTGACTCGGAAGATTTTGCAGCCATATTTCCTGTTAAATTCTGTACTGTACCTCGACGGGTTTATAATTTGCCAATGGGCAGAAGGAACTTCCGCGGAAATGGTCCTCGAAGACTTCTTAAATGACTTGGAGGCTGTTTCTTGCTACGAGTATACGTAAATATATCCGACGAGGGGCGGCGAACGCAATTTGCGCTTTACATAATTTGCGCGTCAAATTCAATGAGGATTTCGAAGACATGTACAAGAACAACAGGAAGACTAACAAATTGGGCAAAGTGAAGGTGAACTCCTTGATACAGGAAGGGAAGAAGGATTAGAGATGAAATTATGAATTCTCTTGTTTGAATTTTTTGCATTAATGGAATGAAATTTGTTTAATATATTTTTAAATGTAAGTACTGAGTTGGTTTTATCAATTATATATTTTCTCAAATATTTCAATTACACAGGAATGAGTACAAATTTGAAAGAATAAACAAGGGTTAAAAATAAAAAATTAATAATACGCTCTAATTCATTTATTTATTTACATGTGGCATTGAACAGATATAAAAGTTTTCAATTATACAAAATATATTAGAAGAAAAACCAAATCTAATAAATTAAAATAAAATACGAAGGAACTTAGGTATCCAATTTGCTTATGACATTATCCTTGAATCTGCTATGCCTAAGGGCAGTGGCCAGGCTCTTTCATAAATGCATGGTTACATGCAATTGTAACGTTAAACCTGCAATTAGATTAACATCAGGCAATCCTATTGACCATGTTTTTGTGCATGCATTAATGAACGCTTTGAGCTATTGGTATTCGCATTTGAGATAACAAGCTCAAAGAACTTATTGAGGTTAAAATGAGGCAAACAAAAAGGGATGGATGGCATTATTGAGTACGCGCGTGATTATGGGAAACAGCTCCAATTTTAGCACCGTACTTCAAATAATTGTCGAAATCTAGTTCTCCTTTATAAATTGCAAAAGGAACCACTGCACAGCGCCATGCACATTTACGGTCATTTGCAACGCATATTGCGTTTTAAAACTCTGACGCTTGCATGTATGCAATTATGAAACATATGCAATCGTCAATTCAACGCAATCATGCATTTATGAAAACGGCCGCCGTATTTGGTATCGCGACTTGATTCACCGAATTTACAACATGGCCTTGTCGATTCTTATGAAATTAGCAATTCGGCAATATGAATATCGACCACAAGGTTGTCATATAAAACCTTATTTTAAATTTTAATCCTGTAATATTATTAAATAAGCTAAATAAATATAAGTTTAATCATGTTTTGTCTTGAACTTCACCTTCACGATAGTACACATGTCATCGAGCGATTTTTTTATCACAATCGACTACAAGTTGGTTGATATCGTGTTACAGAATTTGTCTAAATCGATAGAAATCGACATCGAGTCGAGATACCAAATACGACCCTAGTTCAGAGCATCAAGTTGAAGTCTGAAAATTAAAGAATACTTCAAGCAAAGCTCTCGGAGGTAAGAAAATATTAGTGTTTCTTTTACAGTATGCGGGAACTCAGAAGATCAACTTGTCAGCTAAAGTCGTATGTTGAAGCCATTGATAATACAATCCAATACTCATTCATTGAGATAAATTTTCTATTGGCGAGGGTGGGAAGGGTGAGGATGGAAAGTCTATTAGAATAGGTTTATCTAGTTTTTTTTTAGGTAAATATTCTCTGCACACCTTCTAAAAAATGGAAAGACCAAATTCCTTTTTTTTTTATAGTATGATGAACAATATTCATGGATGTTACGTACTAGAATTTCAAATATTAGTCTGGCTATAGTAGGTAGTAGGACCCTTAAGCCAACCTTCCTATTGGTCGAGAGCTTTGATGACGTCACATATACGTGTGAGTAGACCACGCCCCCCTTTTTTATGCGTGTGTTTATGTGCGTGTGCGTGTGCGTGGCTGTATATATTACGTTATATTGTGAAATAGATCGGTGTGCTTGTTGCATCATATAGCGAAATAGGGCGCTTGTTTTTTTTTGTGGAAATCTTATTTTTGATTAGCATTAAGTAATTATATTAAAATAAAAAATATGCATGAACAAACCAGAGTATTTAAAAACGCAATAGCGGTATCAAGCAAGTGGCTCTAAAAGTCAAGTAACAGAAATAAATAACCGAAGAAAGCCAAATGCTCACACGATCTCGCCCCAAGAAACTCGCAACGATCTTGAAAAAAAACAACAACAGTTGTTTAGGCAGAGACAACAGCCTGGCATAGTTTCACTTGCAACAAAGTCTAAAGCAGCAAGAGCGGTAACGTTTTGCAAAACTTTATCACAATTCAAGGCAGCAGGCAAATTAAGTACATCTTCTATATTGAATGCGTTTACATATTTCGCTGTGTTATGCACGCTTGGTATAAGCCTTTTGGGAGGACGTTTAAAGAATCTTATTAATCAATAAATTATAAAAGTCAAATTACCGCTCGCAAGGGCTAATTTGTTAAATATTTATTATTTGAATTAAATCGGAAAAATTGCACGAAATTACTGATATGCAGCTCACGCCCCACTTCCGTGCTTAACAGTAGCACAAGTATTTTTTTTTTTGCGGAATTCAGTGTTGAGCTTTTGCCACACGTATGTACGTGCTTCTATTCGAACCATGTAAGTTGAACTTACTCTCATCAGTAAATAGGACCTGTATATTGTAATTTCAGATACTAAAATATTTTACTTAATACCTTATATAGAGTTCTTACGGTTTTCCAAAACTCATGGGCCCTCAACAAATATTACTTTGGAAAGTTTGAACGTGATTTCTTATTTTTAGCACTAATAAATGTTTTTTTTTTTGACAACTCTTTCGTGATAATCCTTTCTTCTTAATACATTTCGCACAGTTTCAACAGAAATATTCACAGTTGGCCATGAGAATTGGAGAAGGCAAGACGGACAAAAGACGAGCTCCTAATTCTGTCACACAACTTTTTGCAAAGTTTTGAGAAATATTAAAAATCAATTGGAATTGCGTACATCCGAAATCGAAGAAGAATATCTAAAAGGAGGAAATCCAACTGGATTTCAACTGGTGCGGATTCAGCGCCTATTTCAAGAAAAAGCGAGAACTTCACAGACGACCCCCATTGTTTGTTCATCATAAAGCTAGCTTCTATAAGGGACTTATAGGAGCACCCCAAAATATTGAGGCCCTGAAGGGGCGGCCCCATCCTCTGTATGGAAAAAATGAATAGTACAGCTAACCTTGGTTAAAGAAGACGGACTGTACAGGTATCTTTTCTCTACGAATACCAGACGAACATAAAGACTTTTTAGACTTTTGATTGCTTTTAATTCGCAGCGCTTTAGCTTATAGTATTTAGTTATAGAAAAGGGATAAAAAAAATTGTAGTCTTAAGTGGGTAATATCCCTTAATATGGCGTCTGGCAACGCCAGCGCCAATACTTTCGCCCTCCTTCAGGAGGAAGGCGATCGTCCAGCGAAGAGAAAAAAGCGGCGTGAAAATGCCGATAGTTTTGTGAGTTTTCCATTCCTACCGCCGGTGCAGTCGCCCAAAGATCAATCTACGCTGCAACCTAAATATATAATAATTCAGTCAACAACTCAAGATGAAAAACCTCTCCGTAATTATAATCAATTTATAATTCGGAAGGGAGTTGATGCTATATCTACCAAGCATGAATCCGCTAGTTTCCTTCGGGACGGATCGCTATTGCTTCTGGTAAAAGACGCAAAAATAGCTGAAATGTTTTTAAAGGCGAAGGCTATAGCAGGCGTTCCAGTTAGTGTTAAATATCACCCGACTCTGAATTTTGTCAAGGGGACAGCCTTCTTACCAGAGTTTAGGTCGCTCACGCAGGCGGAGATTCTTGAGAGGCTTCTTGACCAGGGAGTCACAGAGGTAGTCCAGATGACACGTCTGGCCGAGGGCGGTTCCCGGATCCCTACCGGGTTAGTGATTTTATCCTTTAATGCATACAAGCTACCTTCTGACATACAAGGGGCTTGGTCCAGAGTCCAAATTCGCGAGTATTTTCCGTCGCCCATGAGATGTAGGACATGCCAAAAGCTTGGGCATACCAAGAACCACTGCCAGGCCGTTGAAGTTTGCGGGACATGCGGAGGTAATTTACCTCACGAACATGCTACCTGTTTACGCAAATTTTGCGTCAATTGCGAGGATGAGGGTCACGAATCTTTTAACAGGAACTGTCCAGAGTTTCTAAAACAAAAAGAAATTCTTAAAATAAAAACTCAAATTAAATGCTCGATGTACGAGGCTCGGAAGAGGTATTATGCTACAAGCAAACCGGTAAACACGACTTCCTTGGCGGCAGTGGTAGGGAAAAGTCTACAGCAGGCTCGCCCTTTACTGGTTGCAAATATTTCTAAACCGGATAATCAAAAAAACACGAAAAGTTACTTGACTAGGCCCAGAGTTGTAAATCTCAACAATACTCAACCTGACATAACTTCTAAGGCAGCATTTGACAACAAAATCTCAGATTCTAAATTGACCCTAAGCACGACAGAAAAGCCTAAAATATTGACTATAAATAGGTTTGAATCCATGAAGGATTCGGCTAATACTAAAATCTCAGCAGAAAAACCAAAAAATCAAAGAACAAAATCAGAATCCAAAACTATAACTCAAAAAGAGAACACAAGTTCAAAAAATAACCTCCTTGATAATAACAATATACAATCTCAAAAATCCAAACTAATGAACAAAAAGAGAAAAGCAAAAGGACCAAAAATAAATCATTCGGATATTGACTCTGATTCCTATCTGTTGCCGTCGACTGACAGTGATGAAATAGGGAACAATTCGGACAATATCTAAATCAAATAAGAAAAACTCCAATTAGACCCAGCTTACTTTACTTTCCTATGCTAAGGCAAGACCACTCATTTCCAGCCACAACAAAAAATATTACCATAATGCAATGGAACATGAGAGGATTGAATAACAATAGGACTAATTTGGAGATGCTCATTGCTAGGTACAGACCTCATATAATCCGTCTGCAGGAAACCCATCTGTTCTTACACGAACAGCCAGATAGATTGGGCGCGTATTCGTTCCATGGTTATAATTCCCTCAGGGAAACTAGGCACGGAGGCGTGGCTATTCTAGTCCACAATTCTATCGCTTTTACTCAAGTACAAATTAATAGTCCGTTGATTGCCTGTGCGATATCAATAAAGGTATCCAGGCCTCTAGCATTTGCATCGGTTTACCTTGAAAACCCCCAGGAGATTACGGATTTAAATCTGCAGGCCTTAGCGAACCAGCTTCCTTCGAACACCATTATTGGTGGGCATATCAATGCACATGGGGCTCGCCGCATTGGGATCGCAGGGGAAGAATGGTGGCGGGCTGGATCGAAAGCCAAAACTTTTGCTTACTCAATACTGGCAGTCCCACTTTTTTGGCAAGTTCTGGAACTTTCTCTCATATCGAAATTACCCTTGCTCCCCCAAATCTTGCGCCAACTCTTAACTGGACCACGCATGACAATCCAGAAGGAAGTGACCATTTCCCCATCCTTATTCAAACTGGTTTCACTATCGCTAACAAAAAGCCAATTATCAGATTTTCCGATGATCGCGCGGATTGGAAACTGTTTGCGGAGTTAGTTGGGCTTGAGCTAACCCATCGTCCACAATCCCAAAATGTCAATGCAGAGGCCGCTCAAATCAGTAGAATTATTAGGTCAGCTGCGGCGGCCAGCGTACCCACCACCAGTCCTAAGCCAAGCTCACAGCCGAGATGGATGAATGAGTCTATCCTATCGATGATTAGGGATAAAAACAAGGCCTGGAAAAAATTTCAGAGATACCCATCCACCCCAAATCTAATTGATTACCGGAGGAGATCGGCTATTGTAAAGCTGAGGGTTAGAGAGGCGAAGAGGGAGACTTGGGCCTCCTTTGCCCAATCAATTGATACTGGCGTTAATTTGGCAGAGGCATGGAGGAAAACCAGGGCCATTTCTGGCAACAGGCAAGCAAATATGATTGGCAGCTTAACGGTCGGCAATACCACCTTCACAGAGTCCCCAGAGATTGCTCAGTGCCTAGCCCAGGGTTGGACTGAGTTCTCCGACGACTCTAAGTTCCGCCCTGACCTAGTTCAGGAAAAAAACTCCTGGGACTTCTCAAAGAACTCATATCAACCGGACCGATCTCGCTATCTTTCGGACCCAGTGTCCCTTTCAGAATTAAACTCAGCGCTTAGAAATTGTAAAGGAACGGCACCTGGGCGGGACAAGATCTCCTATAGAATGTTAAAGGAGTCTCCTGAGATCTTCAAAGAAAGACTCTGCGTGCTTTACTCCACTATCATTAGTAAAAGCACCTTTCCACATGCGTGGAAGAGTGCAGTCCTGATTCCCTTAAGGAAAAAGACCACGCCGGCTAGTCAAACCACCCCCAAGGACCTCCGACCCATCTCCCTCTTGCCAGTCCTCTCTCGCCTACTGGAAAAAATCCTTGGGCGACGACTATCAGATATGTTAGAGCACATCTTACCCAACAGTCTCCACGGTTTTAGAACTTTTAGAGGCACCACCTCTCTACTATTAGAATTAGAGACTGATATCATGGCTGCTATAGGAAAACAAAAAACTCACTATCTGCTGTCTGTTGATATCGAAAAGGCCTACGATAGAGTCCTTCGAAATGTTGTAGCTAACCAACTGATGGATTGGGGCGTAGACGAGACTTTCGTCAAATTAATCAACCACTTTCTAACTGACAGGGGCATCCAAGTTAGAGCTAATGGATTTGAATCCTCCAGGGTCTCAATAGACAATATCCTTCCCCAAGGTTCCCCCTTATCCACATCCCCTTTCAACACTTTTCTCTACGCTTTAATCCCCACCCTTAACGCCATCACCGGACTAAAAACATACGTTTACGCAGACAATATATTACTAACAACGGACACTGACGAACCTGCTACATGCCTCAGGAGAGCACTTACAGCAATTGACATCTGGTGTTCCAAAACGGGAGCCGTAGTACCGGCCCAAAAAGCTGAGCTGATTGCGTTTTCAAGGAAAAGGGCCTGGTGACAACAACCCCTAACTATTGGACTCTTGGAAATCACCCCATCACCCAGCCAAAGAATTTTTGGCGTGATTTTTGACCGTCGAATGTCCTGGACAGAGCACTGTTCCAACGTCGCTATCAAGGTGGACAAATTGAACAATTTGCTGAGAGCCATCTCTGCCAGAAATTTCGGGGCCTCGGTACATGCTACATCCCACATCGCTAGAACTCTAATCACCGGATACACAGGTTATGGCTTGCCGCTCTACGCCTCCACTACTCAGGCAAACCTCACTAAAATTCAGACAGCCTCCAACCGGGTACTTCGGACAGCATTTGGAGCTCTAAAAACAACCCCCAACAGAGCTCTATGGGTAGAGAGCGGGCTCCTGCCCATCGGAGACAGAGCAAACTAGGCCAGGGATAAAATTGTTTCTGCCAACTGGCTGGATCCTGCCAGACCACACCATCTCAGCTTGCGAAGACTCCATCAGTTCCAGACCCGTCCACGATCAACACCAGCCCTAAAAAAAGCATAAATGGTAGTTTTAAGTATAGGCATTAATCTCGCTAAATATAGTCTGCCCCTTCCAAATTCCACTGAATCCCATCCTAACTCAAATTGCCCTTGCTCCTTCCCCCACAGCACAGGTAAACGTAACTGCACGGCAGAGGAACTTCGAGCCCTGCATGCGCTGGACATATCACAACACTCGAATTTCATCAAAATTTACACTGACGGGTCAAAATTAGATCATCACACCGCAGCCGCCATTGTTGTATTCCATCCAGGGGAATCTGACCCATCTATCACTAGACGATTTAGATTATCAGCTGATGCCTCCAGTTTTGAAGCCGAACTTATGGCTATATGGAAAGCTTTAGAGTACGCTCTCACGGAGAATGCAGCGACATCTATATATTCAGACTCGAAAGCAGCACTAATGGCAATAAATAATCTGCATGCCCGGGAGCCGTTGATAAAATTATTACAATCCATTTTAAGAAATGCCCAATGCCATATCCGACTGGTTTGGACCCCCGCGCACATCGGTATTCGCGGTAATGAAGCAGCAGATAGAGCTGCTAAAACTCCTTTCACCGCCACACAAAGAGTCGAAGTAGTACCAGCAGCTTCGTTCATCAGAAGAAACAGTATTAGCAAACTCAGGCAGAAAGCTATAGAGGCATGGCGGCAGGAAACGACTTTCCTTGCCCACCACCACAAAGGCATCGACCCACCCATGTACAAGAAGGACCTCTCGCGCTACCAGGGCATGCAAGTGTTTAGAATTCGGACGGGACACACAAAACTCACCCACGGTCATCTTCTGGCCAGAGCTCCGCAGCCGGGTTGCCAGAACTGCCAAAGGGCTCTGAGTGTAAAGCCGGCCCTACACAATGCGTGCATTCGCCAAACATTTTAAAAATATCTGCGTCTACTTATTTGCCAAATATTTCCCTCGCCGTGTGTGAGCTCCCAGACTTTCGTCTTCTTCGTCAAAGTGCATATGCCGAACATTTTCTGCGTTTACTATTTGCTCCCACAACACTCGTTCATTCGTCAAACTTTTGCTTGGAATCACTCGCCGAATGTTTGGCACAGAGTTAATTTCGTGATTGCAGAATGGCCAGTGCAGAAGCTATTATTGCTAGCGCCGCTTCGGTTGTTATAATGAGTGGATATTTACAACTAAAGAGGTTAAATAAACGGAAGAGAAGATGGTGGATGTTATCTTTAAATAATAGCCGACGCAGGTATGTAAAGATTTTCCTATTTTAATGTTAAATACATATAATTAGAATACTATAAAAAATAGTTACGACGGGACTGACATGCTCATGGACTTGCGGCAAGAGCTATCAGGGAAATTTGAGAACTTTTGCAGGATGTCTGCGGAGGATTTTGAAAGCCTTTTAAATAAGATCGGACCACTTATAAAAAAGCAAGACACTCACTGGAGGAAAGCTATTCCTGTGGAACAACGTTTGGCAGTGACTCTCAGATATTTGGCTTCTGGAGATAGTTTTGCAAGTTTGTCCTATCTCTTCAAAATTTTTCCGTAAAAATTTCGCCATTGATTTTTAAGCAAACCAATTAGGTTTGTACAAATCTTCAACTCCTGCCCCTGATTTAATACTAGTCCTCTCTTTCAAACAAAGAGGACGAAAAATAGACATCAGGGAATCTTTTTTTTTTTTTAATTCACTCACTGAGCACTCTTTGCTCATCGATTTAGATATTCGTTGCCAGGCGTCAACCACTGCATTCCTAATTTTGTGTTCATTATGTTTTGGATCCCATATAATGGGCTCCAACTCATAGAGCCCGATGAACTCCAAAATTAGTTCGTTGGACCACTCCATCCTGCTCCGATTCCGATCACTGAATATATCTGAGCGCACAAATGTTCGCCTTTTTCCCATCATCGGTGGGAAGCACACACATAACGCATATTTCCCTCGTACGAGTGACGTATGTCTCCCACATACCTCGTCAAACAGCCACACATAGCAAATATTTGTGCAAATAAACGCATACGCGAATGACGAGGCAAGTTGACGCATTACGAAGTTCGGCTCGAAAGGACGAATGACAAATATTCTTCGTAGAAGCTCCCACACACCTCGGCAAGTGAGGCACATCGTAAAATGTTTGGCGAATGCACGCATTGTGTACACGGACCTTAAGACACATCCTTATGGAGTGTAAAAAAACCAAACATGCCTGCGGCGGAAAATTTCCAACCCTTTCCGAACTCCTAAATCCTTTAGACCCCTCAGATCTTCTATCCCTTTTTAATAAATTAGGAATTGGCCAATATATTTGATTTAAAAAAGATAATTTTAATTAGATTGGTAAATTATTTGAACTAAAAAATGCATTTATTAGTAGATTAGTTATGTTGTCAAAATTAGAATAATTTGATGGATGTTAAAAAAAATACACGTCTAAACGCTGGGTCCGATTATTTTCATTTTTTGAGTGAAGATACTACGTATCCCGGCCTAACATATAGGCTACTTTTTAATCACGAGTTTCAAAACGGCGGACCCAAGATGGCGGCCAAAAATTGTGAATTTCAAGGGATTGCCATGAAAATTGGTATTTGAGGGTTTTTGGAGGTCCTGATTACGAATCTATGCTCAAAATTTGGAAATTCAAAATGGCGGATCCAATATGGCGACCAAAAATTTTCGAACTTCAGCGAATTCAATTGAAAATCAGTACTATGGGTACTTTGGGGCCACTAATTTCGAATCTACTATGAAAATTTCGAAATTCAAAATGGCGGCCCCTGTATGTTTGTTCCTTAATCACGCCTTAACACTTTGTCCAATCATTTTCATTTCTTGAGTGAAGGCACTGCATATCCCGACTTAACACATAGGCTACTTTTTATTCACGGATTTCAAAATGGCGGACCCAAGATGGCGGCCAAAAATTGTAAATTTCAAGGGATTACCATGAAAATTGGTATTTGGGGTTTTTTGGAGGTCCTAATTGCGAATCTACGCTCCAAATTTGGAAATTCAAAATGGCGGATCCATTAGGGCGTATACAAATTTTCGAACTTCAAAGAATTCAATTCAAAATTAGTACTACTGGTATTTTCAGGCCACTAATTTTGAATCTACTATCTAAATTTGAAAATTCAAAATGGCGGACCCAATATATATTGCTCAATCACGCCTAAACGCTGGGTCCGATTATTATAATTTTTTGAGTGAAGACACCACATATCCTGACTTAACATATAGGCTAATTTTTATTCACGGGTTTCAAAATGGCGGACCCAAGATGGCGGCCAAAGGTTGTAAATTTCAAGGGATTGCCATGAAAATTGGTATCTGGGGGTTTTTGGAGGTCCTGATTGCGAATCTATGCTCGAAATTTAGAAATTCAAAATGGCGACCAAACCATTTTCGAACTTCAACGAATTTAATTAAAAATTAGTATTATGGGTATTTTGAGGCCACTAATTTCGAATCTGCTATCAAAATTTGGAAGTTCAATGACCGCCAATGACCTTGACCTTGAAATATGTTGACCTTGAGGTAACACCCGACCCGTTGGCGCATGAATGGGGGAAATGTCCGATTGATGGTTTTTGTCAATTAATCTCTCATTTTAGTCTACTTTAGTCTATGTCTGATTGATGGTTTTTGTCAATTAATCTCTCATTTTAGTCTACTTTCCAAAATTCTATAAAACATCTAGATTTGAAGAAAGTATAGGGTGTTGGGGGGTGGAGAGGGGGAAGGGGGGAGGGGGTGTTAAAAATTTGATCAATCTTTTAACCCCCCCCCCCCCCCCCCCCTCCACACCCTATACTTTCTTCAACTCTGGATGGTCGCAAAATATCAATGTTTCATTTTCATCCATTTTCAACATTAAAAAACTATGTGTAGATATGCTTTCCGCGCCCAACATGTATATATATTTTTGTTCAGCATCTTAAACTCTACAACATACTAAAATTTCAAGGTCATCGGAGGTGATGCCCCTAAACTCCATAATTACCGTAGTTTTTCCACACACAAAAATTTAAAAAGAGTCATTTTTTTCAATTTAGCATGAGAAGGTCAACTTAAAGGAGGCTGGCTGTGGAATCAAATTTGGCGTAATTCCTTCAAGGGGATTTTTGATGGGACCTTCACTTTATCCATTCGTATCGAATTTAAGTTGAACTTAAATGGAGTTCTCCCAACTATGTTGAGGGTCCAATATAAGTTAAACATTCAATTTGATTTCAATTATTCCGAAAAATTATATATCTGTAACCTGTTTTTCAGCGAACGGAGTGGGTCTTTCTTTTGAAATAAAGAAAATAATGAACCGTTTTATTATATTTGCAAAATTATTTAGGAAGCGCAAATGGTCCGGGAAATGTCGCTTCCATGGGTGTTTTAGCACGTTAATGACCCGAAACACACATCGAAGCTGATAAATGCGAATGGAATTCAGGTTCTTGATTGGGCGGCTCAATCACCAGATTTGAATCCCATCGACAATCTCTTCAGGATCCTTAAACGGCAAGTTTAAAGTCAGCGTTTCCGAAATAAAACAGAACTAATGGAAACACTGAAAAAAGAATGCGAAAGCATACCTCAATCTACTATTATGGATTTAATAGCGTCTATGTTACGAAGGTGTTCTACGGTTACTCAAAATAAGGACTACCATATGAAGTACTAGGGAGGCAACTAAAATGTTGCTTTAGTTTTTGCACACTAAAATGTACCGAAGTTCGTTATTTTTTTTAATTATTTTAATTAAATTGAATTGTAAATTTTTGTGAAGTCGACTATTTGTAATGTTTCATGAAAGGAGAAAAATAGGATATAGCTTTTTATTTTCCATTAAATATATAATTAAATATATAATTAAATATATAAAATTGTACTGGAATGGTTGCTATTGTTTTGCACAACACTGTAGCTTTTTAAATAGGAAAATTAAATTTAATACATACAAGAAAACAAAAAAGTTCTACATAAATTTCCTAAATTGATTTATCCTTAGGGTCGTTTTGACTCCCTCAACGTTAATATTATATGTAAATATGAGCCGTTGTTTTCTAAAGCTGCATATGTAAGTCAAGACACATCAGTTTAAATACTTCTTTAGTTACATCTTAACGCGTAGGCAGTCTTAGTTTTCAATTCAATTCATTTTTCATTTACTTATACAGTTTTAGAAATAACGTCTAGTATTATGAAAAGAGAAAAGAAAATGTTATTCAGAAATTACTTACATCTATAAAATCGTTTAAAATTTCAAATGCTACTGGTAAAGTCATTCTCTTGGGGGTGGCTCTTGTTTCTGTCCTTGTGATGTCCTTCTCATCGAAATGCAATTTACACACTTTGGGGCAGCAAACCATATCCAATCCACGTCTTCGATGTTCAACCCCAAGGTATTGCACCAACTTTCCCTAAAAATCCTTTTACCTGGGAATCTGTTCATGCTTAATTGCATATCGTTAGAAAAATAATAAGTGACTTACTTAAACAAGGGTCCTGCTGTTTTCTTCTCTTGCACAGTAGGGCATCCTGACACGATACAATAGTCGATTTCTTCCTTTACTTCTTTACTTAACTCTATAATAAAAACAATTTAAGTAATCAAATCATTTGCAATTGTATAGATTTTGGAAACTTACAGATTTTCGTATGCTTTTAAACCTAAGAAAACACGCCACTCGAAATACCAAGTTAAAAATCTTAAAATAGTTTTAGAATAAAAAAAAAATTGGTTGTCTGTAAAATCGGTTTATGGACGATAATTTTACGTGATAATGTCATAAGAAAACATTGATGAAAAATTGCATATTTTTATGAATTGAATTGAATTATTATCACTGAATTATCATTATTTTGTATAATACAAAGAAGGAGTTAATTGAAAATTACAATTTTTTCGATAAATTAACATTTATTTGCACTCGTTAATTCAAATATTTTTTTACTTAAATTATACAGATTAATTACAAGTAACAATGTGCTATTAACAATTTATTTACAACTTATATACATGTGTGATATTTAAGATTCCAATTTGCGTTATTCTGTTAAGAATAGGACGATGATAGGAAAAGTGGGAAATCAAGGGGAGTGTTTCAAGTGTAATGTGTACCTTGAAAAAGTCAAACCGATGGTTGTGGAAACCACATTAACTTTTCACTTCACTTTATAAATAGTTGACAAAACAGTTCACGTCAAATTCTTAAAATGCAAGAATTAATTACCGCAATTGTTGTTCTAATAAACAATGGATACCACATTAACTTTTCACTTCACTTCTTTTTTTCTTTTTTTAAATCGGTGGTAGAGCATTTTCTTTTCTAGTTTCACAATTTACAAAAACCAATCTATCAAAATAGCCTATCACATGTGTTTCGTTCTGCTTTAAACGAACATACAATTTTTTATCCAAAAGGGCATCAATTGCCCAAGAACAGCAAACCTGTAATTTCGACCTCTTATAGTCGAACCGAACAAATAATGAAAATAAGAAAGGGAAAGTGTGAAATAAAAGCTTAATTATTCCAAAACGTGAACTTTATTACTTAAAATAAAATAAACTAAAATTGATAACGCGAGAAGAGAAGACGCAGAAGAATCTCAATTGGTTATAATCCCAAATTGAAACTATTCCAAGTATAGATAGAAAATGTCTAAAGCTAAAGCGCGGTAGTTCCCAACGCCCTTTGAGTAGATCCTCGGTAGTTGCCCAGAGGTTAAAAAATGCTTTGGTAATTACCCAAGAGCTGCTGGATTAGCTTCGGTGATCGCCCAAGAACTAATGCCCATTCTGCGTTCAGCGCGCCCTTTAATAGGCCGAAAAACCGTTAAATCCCCTTTTTTTTATTACTTTTTTTTGTTTTTTGCTGCAACCTGCCACTTGCGTTCCGCCTGGAATACGCATGTGTTGGTCCATTACACACTGGAGTGTCCTTTCCATGCTGAAACGTCTCCCCCTTGTGCTCGCCTGGATTACGCATGTGTTGGTCGATCACACGGCAATGATCTTATCCCGTAACACGCACGTGCAAAGTTAAAATTGTGTTGCTACACAATCCTGCGTGAAGTTACAGCTTAACCCTACTTTTCATTCTGACAGTTCCATTTGTTTATATTTTTAGTGCGCGGTTCGTGGCTTTTCAATGTTTCCGCCGAAACAACATGAGCTTTGACTAACTAATGTAATTTTACGCCGTAATATGTTACAAACGATTTCTCCTACAAAGAAAATACCAAGAAAATACTTCATAGACATTTTTCTTATTTTCTAATTAGATAAAACCTACTTTGTGACTAATAATATTCCAATATATCGAAGAAGACTAAATTGATGATAGATGTTATTAATTTTGTCGCCACATGTGCATACAAATAGAAGCATACACGAAGTTTATAACAGTTATACTAAGTGGAAATAATGTTCCACTATAAACCAACAGGACAAATTACGTGAGATTCTGTTCAAAACGCTTAGGCCGCTCGTGCCTCTGTATCGCTTGTTCCGCGCTCTCGCTTGCACGCTCGGCTCAGGCGGAACGTGACAATAAGTCATGCTTTTTCGTGAGTGCAGCCGTTCATCGATTAATAAGACGTTATCACGTCAATAATTCCAAAACTACAGTCACAATTTAAAATATTCTCAAATAAATCGAATTATAAGTTTTAGATTTTGCTCTTCGCTTTAAGTCAAGTGAATAAACAAATCCTGGAAGCTTTTAAATTTGGCAGACCAATTACACAAAGTTGGCGCTGTGACATACTAAATTAAAGTTTGCTATAAAGAGCTTTTATTTCCAACTTCTTTAATTAAAACACAGTATATGTTCAATTGTTTATGTTTATTAATAAATATATGGTACATCGTTTTTATAACTTAAAATTTATCAATCACAAATTCTTGAAAATATTGAAAATCTGGCAGGTAAAACAATTTATTTATTTATTTGTGGCATTAATAATGATTTTTATTTACATTCATTGAATTTAAAGCACATATTTTTAAAACTTTTGTTCAACAAATATTTAAATTCAAATATTTTTGTCAGCATTCAGCAATTCCGCACTCAAAAAATCTGCGGAATCGGCCTATCCATGCAATGTGATAAAAATAGACAGCGCTATATTAATTCTTATATATCTTATCTAGCAAATTCAAATAAAAATGTTCTAAACTACGAATTCCTTAAACTAAATTATACAGTGAATCCTTTTTTTTTGAAAATGACATATGTTGATAATTGTGAGTTGGGGATTAAACCTAAATCTCTAGCTTTGTCAACTCTTTGGAGGGAAAGTTCACTTATTGTAAAGTTGTAATGTAATGGGTTGTTTTTCCTCGAAAAATACATGCAAGTACATTTAAAAACATTCAAGGGGATTTGGTTAATAGTGCATCACGTTTGGTATGCATCCAAGTCAGAGTTTAAAAGATAACAATCAAGTTCACGAGATATTGTACGAGAAATTTTCGTATCGTCAGCATAACAGAATTTTCGAATTGGTAAGTATTAGAGAAAGAAGTTAATATACAGTGTGTTTTGCTAAGGTCTGAACAAGGGTATATAAATCGATTCTATATGGTCTCCTAATCAACGTTTGTTCGGACACACCTCCCTTCCCAAAATCAGTTCTTCACCCCTAAACTCGCAATTGGAAATATGGAGGGGGTCCACCAAGAAAACGCTTTATAAGTTCTTTGAGAGACATTGTAGGATTTTGGTTGATATCGTGTTGAGCCTTCATGTTTTCTAATGATACCTCTTACGACCCAATCCGTCAACAAAGAAGCGAAGAAGCCAAGTCAAACTTCGAAAATTGCAATTTTGATACCCAAAATTTGACTTTCGCGCTTCGTTCTGCCGTTTTTTTGCATGGGAAGATCGAAATGTCTTTCTTCTTCGAACAAACATTGATCAGGAGACCATGTTGAATCGTTGGGCACATCCCTTTTCAAACCTTAAAGAAACAACCTGCATATTTTTTTCTTTTAATTAAATTTTTATTTTTAGACATTGTTACATTGTAATAGTGGAATGACACAAAGGTCAATGTCACCCGCATCAACACTTCCTTCCGCAACATCTTCTGACGCGACAGAACTATTTAGCGCAGAGGAATCTTTTGCCTCGCCACTATTCGACCTGTTTCTGCAGACGCCTTCAACACCGGTAACATCCACCCCTCTCCATGGCAACCTTCAACACCTACACCAGCATCATCGATTTTGACGTGTAGCCGTCCTTAAAACAAATTTGCTTCTAATACTTTAAAAGGAAATTAGAAGAACCAATGATTTATTAGAGAAGGATTTGAAGGAAACAAATCGGTTACTGCAAAAAGCGAATGAAAATGACGACAATTGGCTTGCGTTAACTAACGAATTTATGAACCGAAATATGCAGGTCCAAGAAAAATTATTAGAACAAAACATGAGTCAAAGAATGTTGCATTTTACCTATATGTTTTGCAATTGCATTTCTTCTTCCATTTGCAGTTTCGTCACGACTTCCAAGAGTCGTAGAATAATTAGTTTGTACTCTTTGAAGGGTTGCATCTTGATTGCCCTGTAACCAATTCTTTGAGATGAGATCTTGTTACTCTATGCAAAAATGCAAAAATGCAAGAATTGTGCAGTATGCAGCAAAGTTCAATAATTCTATTTTCACTAGCTACTTTCACTTCCAATCCCTTACCGAATTTGTCAAATCTTGTCTTCAGGTGCCCAAAGGCATTCTCTACTACCCGACAGCATTTAGAAAGGCTTTTATGGAATATATTTTCGATTTCCGGTTGGTCATTAGAAAATGGATATGGTTTTATTACTGTTGTAGATAATCGAAAAGTTGAATCACCCAATAAAAGGATTGGAACGTTCACCCCTTTAATGGGAACTGTGTTTTTAAAAATGTCGTGGTTTTCATGCACTTTTCTCAACATTGAGTACTCATAAATGAATGAATCATCGGGGGGCACGGTAGTGCCCCCGCTAAGTCGAGCGCGAAGCAAACACTGCCGTACCATCCTTTACTGGAACCATTTCGCCGCATTTTCAGGCCCCTATTTGAGAACCTCTGGATAAGACCAGAACGCAGAAATTTTCGTCATCCAGTAAGCTATAATCACATACTTAAAATCCAAAATTTCAAGTCTGTAGGTAATTTAGTTCCGAAGTTAAGCGAAAGCAAAGTTTCGCATTTATGACACTCACTCACTCATGATCATCAGAATAGAACTAGTACTTCCCATAAACCCAGAGAGCTGAAATTTGGTACAGAGTTAGGGTTTGATGGCCACATAAAGGGAAAACTATAAAAACTAGGATAATCGAAGATCCTCATGGACATTGGCACCTCCATATTCTCTTGTGGCCAAGCCTACGTGGCGCTTTCACGAGTAACCAATCTTCATGGGGTGCACCTCATAAATGTTGACTTCAAGAGTATAAAAGCTCAAGCTTTAGCGATCACCGAATACAACCGGCTTAGGCGTAAATACCGCGCCGATCTTTCAGAAATTAAACCGTCTAAACCGTCTAAAAGAATAAATAATGAACGCGAATGGGCAATACGAAAAACTGTTGCTACTGTACAAGAATCAGAACCGGAAAAAAAAAAAGAAAGATTTGTAATGATAAAAAAACTACTCCTAAAAAGAAAAAAAATGTGTCAAAACGTTTCTACAAAAAGAAGTGAAATCCCACCAAAAACATTCTGTAAAAAACTAGCCAAGTCTCGCTGGAGCTGCTTGTTTATCTCTAAAAAGTAATGAAATCTAGACAAAGTCGTGCCAAGTCTAAGGTTCCTTACTGCGATTTCTTTATTATTATAGTTAATGTTGTGTGACTTGGCCGTTGAAGGGTACACAAGGGTACAAAACCAGGTGCTCCATGACACCATTGCACCAATCTGTCGCCAGTACCGCTACCCATTGACGATGGAAAATTGCCACTTGGAAAACGTTGATTCAATAACCAGTCAATTGTAGGCTTGATAAAGCTGCGTATTTCAATAATACTTATGTATAGGCGAGCCTGAAACAAACAGTATAAAAAATTATTTCCAGTACAGACGGACTTCTAATCATTGATAGATGGTTTTGTACCCTTGTGTACCCTTCAACGGCCAAGTCACACAACATTAACTATAATAATAAAAAAATCGCAGTAAGGAACCTTAGACTTGGCACGGCTTTGTCTAGATTTCATTACTTTTTAGAGATAAACAAGCAGCTCCAGCGAGACTTGGCTAGTTTTTTACAGAATGTTTTTGGTGGGATTATTCTTTCCTGTACCACCTCTTGAAGTTATAATAAGTCGTCGCATATTCTTTAGTGGGTTGACTTCTATGTGATATCCATTTTAATATAAATAATTAAAATATGAAAAGAAAATATTTTAATACCTACCTATTGTTCCAAAGCACTGAGGAAAACCCAATTTTGCAAATTCTCCCACGGTTCGGCTAACTTTTTCGGCAGTTGGTGGGTAATTGTTTAAATACAGAGGTTTAAGTTCTTTTTACTACCTCATCACAAAATGCGAGAACAATTTGCCTCACTATGGTTCTGCCAACACCGAATAGATTTGCAATGGTGTCGTACTTTACCTAATTTGATAATGCATAAATAGCTATTGCTACAAGCTTTGCGTTTTTCTAGTTTTGTGGCTTTTCTCATATTAGTATCTTTTTTCTTTAAGGCATTCATTTTAAAGACAGTATAATTGAAAGATTTCCTAGCCATTTGAAAATGTTCTTTGAATGTTTTGTCGTCATATGTTGGCACTTCATTTTCCCAAAATTTACTACTGCGAGTCTTTAAAGTACAAATATTAAAAATTGTTGTTATTGTTTTTATTTACAAGAGTCCACATTCCTCTTCGTAAATTTTTTCTTTTAATCAGTAAAAGAGCTGCTTTCAACTACTTCAATTTGCATAAATTGCTCTGTATTGTTTTATATCTCGTTAATGCTAGTCATTTTAATCTCCTTGATTCTCTTCGTAATGATAATATTTATATAAAGATATTTAAATTTTCAGACACAATATAGCTTTCCATTGTTCACTTAAATTGTTGCAAACACTTCTCACAAATGACAAATTTTTGCCAAATGCCAACTGTGTCGTATGTCGCAAGCATTTATGAATGATCATAAAATCAATTACGTATGTAATTGCATCAATGATCATTCCTGCATGCCGTGTGTCTAGCGTATAACTTAATTCTGTGAATACAACGTAATTTGACCGGATCGAGACCGGAGCGAGGTCGAACAAGACTTGGGCTCAGTGTGGATCAGGCCTAAATCAGAACATTAGACCATCATATTGGTCAGGCAGTTTAGAAAAGTAAGCTTTTCACTTCCAATGTTATTTGAAATAATATATAATAAAATTATAATTTTGCATAAAGGAAGTTAATTTAATTCAATTTATGTTCTAAATTACTGTACAAAATAAAACTCTATACGATCAAATCGTCAAATAAACCGTAATGCCTTTAATGACTACGCCCCTTTAAATAGAAAGTATGTAGGGTACATAATTAAGAATTGAATGTTGCACGATGCCTTTCGAGAGCTCCAATATTATTTTGTTCGAGAGTATAAATCATATTTCATTCTAAATTGCGGAATTTGATAAATTTCATTTAATTTTTTGTTTCCGATTGCATCCACCCCAATAATATATTTATACGAAAGAACTACATGCACCATCTTCTCGAAAGTATAAGAAAGTGAGGCATGATATTAACTTCACATATGCCAGCGGCGTTCCCAGAGAAGTGGAAAGCATTGAAAAAAAGGTGAATTTTGCGTTTATATAAAATGCTCGAGGGTGCGCGCGCACAAGTTCGTCAGATTGAGAGGGTGGAAAGACGCTGGGTTTGCCCGGTGTATTCCCGATACCTTTACAGCTAGGAAGCGGCGACGGGCAGCACAAGAAGAAAAATAAATTTTGAGTGCAAAGTGTGTAAATCAAATATGTGTGTTAAACGCATTTCCAATGTGTTGGTGCGTGAAAGAAAAATTTTCCTCCCCCGAAAAGGAAAAATTTTTTATTCGTGTATGTCTACATATGTATACGTATATCAAAATTCTTATCTAAATTTTCTCGTTCATTATTCTTTTTCCCCCAAAAAGGAATATTGTTGTTCGTTTTCTTTATTCTTTTCATCTTTTTCTTTTTTGCTTGTGAGTTTTATTTTTGACCAACCATCAGAATTATTCGACAGACAGAGAAAATTTGGCTTTAGTTTACAAAAGTCGCGTTCGCGAACAAGTAGCCGTTTGTAGGCTACACCCTTCACGCGTGCTTTGTGTCGGTATGTCAGTTAAGTGTAATACCCTGTAAAAGTTCTGTAAGTGTTGACAATTTTAAAATGTTTTAAATTTTAAAATTTTAAAATTATTAAATTTTATTCGTAATTGGCCTCTAATAAATTATATTAGTTGATGAGAAATTACGAACTCTTAGATATCAATGATGCACAAATTAAAATATTATTTTAAATTAAATAATTTTAAAATCATGTTGATGCCTTTAATAGTTTATTGTATCCGGAAATCTTAATTAGAAGAATTTTCGTAATTTATCGTAAAGATAAATAAATTAAAAAAATAATTGCAGGAACGAGCAGAGTTCCAATAAAGATAAAATCGATAATTCTTTAATATTTTGATATATATGAGTGTCAGAAAAGTTGTAAGAGGGCTAAAGTCCACTTACACAATAAAACATTGCAAGCTTTGTGTAAAATCACATTTCATATATTTTGCGGAATACGATGTGGTGTGCCTTACTTTTTGCCTTTCTGATATCCCTAAAAGTGTATGTGGTACAATAAAGTGTGAAATTATACATAAACGATATTGTGATTTGGATATACCGCGAAAAGTGAAAGTATTGATGGGGCGCTTTTGTTCATTCCCATTATCATATAAAATTGCACTTAATCAAAAATTGCATATACGCACATTCTAAAATTATAATATATTAATTCTGCTTCGAAATATATTGCTAAATAATGCTGACTTATAAGTTTATTTATTTATTGTGCGTAGTTAAAAATATTAATCTAAAGTGTAAATTTTAAGTTGAAGTTTTCAAAAACAGACTACAACCTATATTTCAGTAAAAAATTTTTTTGTTCTAATTTTTGTACTTTTACCAATGCTATTCCAATTTTGCAAATATTGAATGATCATGTTTAAAAACACTTTCAAGTATGTATTTTTTTAATTGGCGACAGTGTTTTAAACAATAATTGTCTTTTATTTATTATAAAATAAAGTTTTTTTTTATTTTAATTTTATTATTTGAAATTATTCGAATTTAATTTTAAAACTGCTAAATTTAAATACCTATCCTCGAGTTTTCCTCTTCGAAAGGAATTTTAAAAATAAAAGTTTAGTCACAACGCTTTTTAAATATTCCTGAAATTATTATATTTTTAAATAAAGATTATCTGCTTTCATTGAACTTAAAACGGATAAGAAAATAACCTTTACACTGTAATATTCCAGAAAATTTCCCCCTAATGATTTAAGTCAGGCCCAAAAAACATTGTCAATGAATTATAAAATGAAAGTAACACGCACTACGCACACGCATATTTTCCCTAAAGAGTGGTATGTAAAGGCGTTATGTTTGCACCCCGTGCGTACCCTTGTTAGTTTCGACCACTCAAAAAATGTAATTTTCGATAATTATAGGTTAAAGTTTGAATTTTACTTTCTTTTTGTAAAATGTTTTCTGAAAGGGCGCCGTTCAATCTAAATAATATATTGAGAGAGAAAACTAATGTACGTCTCATCAAAGCCGATGATAAAAGCATGGTAGTATTGGGTTTTATATCCGTCACACAAACACAATTCCTTTTGAAATTTATTCAGAAAGAAAGCAAAATTTGTGCTCTTGTAAAAAAGGTAAATAGAAAGCGAGAGTACCAACCTTGACCATTGCTTGACCGCTCATTCAGCGCTGCGCAGGATCAGCACAGTAAAGCGTGAAATTGAATTCACTTTCCATTTTAGTTTGTTATTGAGTGAGGTATGTTTTAGAAATGTTGGTGCTATAAACTGCAATGCCTTTCCTTATAATATTGTTTTAATTTTAATATGATTATCATTTTCTCTTGGTGCTGTTAGCCTTATTCCTTCAATAAGCATGCAACTGTATGCTTTTAGAAAAATGTGTTGTTTCGTTTAATTCACTCGCTTGAGATGCAATTATGTATTGACATTTATGATTCAGGTGGTGCCTTTTCTTTCTTGTTTCTTATGACATACCATCTGCAGGTTTAGATAAAAATAATAATACATAAAGGTTACTGGTTACATACTAGATATCTTTCGCTAATTGACATATTCTTAGCCACCGTAGATCCCATTTAATAATTTTATAGTGCATCACAAAAGAAAAACAAATTATTTATTTATAAAATTATTACAATCGAGACTTTTTTACGAACCAAATGAGAAAATATCTAAGCCAGCCGGTTCTAAATTTTTTTTAGGGATGCTTTAATCCTATATTAGTACAAAAAAAGAAAAAAAAAGAACTAGATTAATTCAATAAGGAGACCGCAGACAAAAAGTTTAGATTTAAAGAAAACCCTGTTAGCTATTATCAAAATTATTTGATACACGATTGCTAACTTATTTATCGTTGAATTAATAATACTTTAACTTGTTATTTTATTTACAGAAGTTATTTCTCAAAGTCATTGAGTTTTATTAACTCAGAGAAATACTTTTTACTGAAGATAATTGAGTTTATAGTACAAAGACTGCTCACATAAACAATTAACGCCTTATCTTTTGTGCATTTGTGTGGTTGGGCGGAATCAACCCCACAATTTTGCTATAGAAGTACTTAGATAGAATACACTCAAGTGTAGTAATAGAAAGCAGATGTACATATGTATTAATCTCTGGAATTGAAACTAATCTTTACGCGCCACATCATACAGTCTTATGTTCTTTCTGTGCAAAGCTACTAATGGATAACTTTAATTTTATTTTTCTGAAAAATCTGAGTGAGGTGGTAGTAATTACATTTTTAAAAGATAGTGAACATTCTTTTTAAAAGAATGTTTTATATTTGATTTTTAGGTTAGTTGTTGGGGTACTGTGGTTCATTTTTTCCTATAAGACGAAAATTTATATTATAACATTGAAAATAGTAGATTGTAGTTTTAAGTTATACGTATTGACGTACATATTACTATTATCAAAAATGTCTTCTCTTTAAAATAAAACAATAAAAGCACAAGTTTTTCATTTCATTGCGCGTTTGTTGGCCAATTTTCTTACTTTAATTTAGGCGTGTCAGAGTCATTAATGCGATTGGTAAGTTTTACGCGGGCCTCATTACTTTTAGACATTTTCTTAAAAATTTAAAATGATTTAGATACTGTTACTGATTCCAAATTTTTTATTAGGTGTAATCACACTTTGTTGTATATCGTATTGTATCGTTGCACTGAGTGCAAAATTTTAAATTTTCGTAGTTGTTTCTATGGCAACCGATTTTTTAATATATGTACATATATTTATAAGTATGTATATGTATAAAAATGAAGTTCGTTACCATGCGTTTATAGATTCGGAAACTACTGAATAGATTGATCTCAAATTTACAGGTTATAATTGCTTTGATATTAGAAAGGTTTACAAAATATGTAGTTTGAACATTGCTCAATAGGTGGCGCTGAGAACATTTTATATAATGTGACATATTTTCGTTCAATTTTGTATTAAAATGGGCGCATAGAGGATTCAAGCCGCGGTTTTTGAAAGGATTTGAGTTATCCTCCATATAAAAGAAGTTTCAAAAAGTTGGATGCATGGTTTAGCTGGAATTTGAAAATTAAATTTCTGAGGAAGCACGTATTTTGGAATTTTTTGCGGATAAATTGGGAAACAGAAAATAATGGATAGGGGATTCAAAGATAGAGCTTATGCGGAGTTATATTTCAAAATTCACACGATGAAAATCTGTTAAGGATTGACTGAGCTGTGGGCATTAGAAGCTGTGAGCAACGCCGAATAACCGAATCCGAGGTGATTTTTAGCCAACGCCTTCTTCGCTGGGCGCGTTGAATTCTCAAAATAATTCGGATTAATCTAAAAGCGAACATAGAAATATAAACTAAACATGAAATGGCTGTAACCCAGATTGAGCGTACTATATTTCCTGATGTATTCAAAATCGCTATATTAGAAGTAGTCCACCAGTGCAGGCGTAAATATAGAAATAATAAGAGAGGCATTTGAAAAGTAACAATAATAATAACTTTTTGAAGATAATTCTAAAAATATTGACAGCAAACGAAACAAAATCATTAAAAATTTAAGCACGTATGTATAAAATTAAATTCTAAAATTTCTGGCATAAACTCTATGGCCCTTCGGATATTCACTTTACACAACACCATTCACGCGAAAAGCTACCCGCTTTTGCGTGATTTAAACAAACCAGTGAAGTGAAAAATATGACGATTTTCTCAATTTACTGAAGTTAATTTAACTCCTTGTAATGAGATTTCATTAAATATAAAAACTATATTTCATTTCCATCACTCCATTTTTCTAACAAACGATTTCCTTCCCGTAACTTTCGTGTTATTAATCAATTCAACACAGAGCATTTCATTTCGCAAAGTATCGTTTATTCGTACTGATATAAATAGTCACCAAACGAGTCAATTGGGTTTTTATGCAATTATCAGAATTTTTCTTAAAATGAGAGTTTAAAACCCCAAAAACTTGCACTTTTGTTAATTAACATCGAAAAAGCACTGATTTCATCTGACAGTTCGAGAATTTGTTTTCTCCAGCAATTCTTTTGCATACTATTGCCGTACTCTAAGGCAAGCTACTTTAGCGTGATCGCTCACGTACAGGAGTTTTACACAGTACAACCGTTCCGTGTTAATCACTGACATAATCATAGGAACTGGAATGCTGATCCTGTACAAAAATTCACTTAAAAAATGAGATTAAATTTTGGCTAAAATGTAACTATCTTGCTCCTACTTAGATCTCGCAGGCAGACAACTTAATAACAATTCATTCTACTATTTGAATGAATATGGCGCAACCCCGATAAATGCAATCCACTAAGTAACACTTTTTTCTTCATATTAAATTGATCTGTTTTAAGAAAAACGGATATTAGACAACAGTAATAGCACAAAAACTAAATTAAAATCAGCTGTTATAATAGTGTAACGATGACCAAAAGATGGCTACTGCAATTTGTGCTGAATCTTTTAGATTATATTGGCATATATGTACGTGAAGTATGAAGGTTTGACAAAGGTAGCAACAATAATTTTTATATCTATCTATGTTGTACCTAGATCCCCAGTTGATTAGTGTCCGGGACATTTATATAAAAAAACTAAAAATTGAGAGTGTTATAGCAGAAATCGGTTCGTGACAATTAATTTATTTGTTATTTAGTTGTGTTTAAACATAATTGTGCAGGTTTTTTGAACATTTTAAATGGCATGATTTGCTTAAAAAGTTTGGGCCTAGGCTAAAAATGGTCTCGTTTTTCAGACGTGAGTTATTGGTATTTTGTCATTTTTCACAGAATTCATTAAATTTACGAGGATGTCGAAATCTACGTATTCTCCACCTTCCATTTCGTAATTTTATATATGAAGGGTTCGGGTGAAAAACGGCATTAGTCCATATATTATCGAAAATTAACTGAGGTTGCGTTCTTGTGTCTTCCGAGTCCAATTTGAAAATTCAATGGGTTAAATGTAAACCAGCTTCAGTCCAAAAATAATCTAGTTAGTCCATGAACAGTATCGGGGAAAAATGACATCAGTCCGCACGCGTGTATGACATGAGTCCTTGCCACGTTCAATCAAGTCTGTGGTTTCAGTATCTTACAAGCTTGGTGGTACAAGTGAAGTACCACATTTGTTCTATGTTATTCGGCACGGTGGTATTCAAATTATACCATCAAATACATATCCGGTGCTGCATGAGTGCTTAAAAAACGTACTACTTGCTTTAGAATATAACTGTTTGTGTTTTTCAAGTTTATGTATGATTGAACCTGTCGCGTATGTGACGTTGGAACGTAGACATTTATTAAGATATTTATTAGACTCAGTATGTATTTGCGGTGCATTGAAAGACGAGTTGAGTTTGAGTAAAATAAAAGTGAAAATAATTTTGTGTTAATATAATAATCAACAACAATTTTGGTAAGTATTTTACATGAATTCATAGTATAATTTAATTTTCGTTGCCTTTTATTTGAATTTTCGAGTGGTGTGTTATTTTGACCACTATGAAAGTTGACATAGAAATTTAATTGAATTGAATTAATTTTAATATTACAGCAATATAGAAAATAATGAATAGAAAATCATTTGAAGAATTAGAGTCTAATTTGAAGAACATGACCATCGAAGAATACTTCGCAGAATATGAAACTTTTCCGTCCGATGGAGAAACAGTAATTGAGAAAAGGAATGACGAAGATAATTTGGAACAGAACAGAAATGTTGATGAATTATTGGAGTCATTGATTTTATAGAAATACAATAGTTGGAGTAGCTGACATCGTTAAAGAAATTATAAACACAACACCATTCAAACTGTTCAATTTACTTGTAACAAATAAAATGATCGAAGACATTGTTTATCAAACTAACCGGTATACTACTCAGGAGCAGCAACAAACTGGAAAAAGGTTTAAACCTACAGATATGTTAGAAATTAACACATTCTTAGGTTTAAATTTTCTGATGGGAATGAAACGATTACCCAGTTACAGAGATTATTGGAGCTCAATTCCTGATCTCCATGATAGTAATATTAGTCAATTTATGTCAGTGAATCGATTTGGTTGGCTTCTAAGTAATATATGTATGTATGTATATCTCAATGCTAATACTCATATCTCAAACCGAAATGCACCTGATTTTGACACATTATGCAAAGTACGCCCGATTTTAAATGGGTTACTGCAAAATTTTCAAAAATGTTTGAAACCGGATGAATTTTTGGCTATTGATTAATCGATGATCAGATTCAAAGGCAAAAGCAGTATCAAACAATATATGCCGAAGAAACCAATAAAAAGAGGCTACAAAATCTGGGCATTAGAAGATAAAAATGGATATCTTTTTAATTTTGAAATTTATACTGGTAAAAAAGGCGATACTGTAGAGAAGGATCTAGGAGGGAGAGTAGTAAGAAATTGAATGAAAGAATTGGAGGGAAAAAATCACCGTTTATTTTTTGAAAATTATTTTACATCTTATCCTTTACTATTGGAATTAAAAAAATAAGGGAGTGTACGCTTGGTACAATAAATAGTACAAGAAAGTATATGCCGCAAATGAAAAGTGATAAAGCGATGAAACAAATCGATGTTGATTGGAAGATGACTGCTGAAGGATTTTCAATGTATAAATGGAAGGATAATTCCATAATCCTACCATAATAAGTAATAAAAGCAGCAAACAAAAAAAGGGAGAAGTTATTGACGTTACTTGCCCTCAGTTCTTTATAGATCATAACGCAAATATGTTTTATGTTTATAAATTTGATCAATTAAAATCTAATTATGAATTAGACTTAAAAAGTCAGAAATGATGGCATTCTATATTTTTTTATTACTTATAGGCATTGTAAATTCCTTCGTAGTTCTTTATAAACTTTTAGGCAATTTAATAACACACAAAAATTTCCTAAGGCAATATATTGATGGTTTTGTTGGCACAAAAGTTAGTTTTATTAAAACACCCAGCGGAATTATAAAATTTTTCGTTACAGGACTAGCGGTACATATGGTATAGGTACCACCCACCCAAGAGGCACCTAAGCCCGACAAGGGGACGGTTTCATGTTTTTTCATAATGTTTTGTATAGTTTTTCTTAAAACAATAAAAATATATGAAGTTTCATTTCGCGTGCAAGTTGGGTTAAAAAATAAGTGAATTTGTTGTGCCTGTAAGAATTAATGTAAACCTTGGGTTATTGCATTTCGTGCACGTGTTTCCGTATTTACAAATATTACAAATAATGGATAGTGGCTGTATAGTGTCAAGTGAAAATGAATCTGGACCAACAAACAGAGAAACGAAGAAACACAAAAAAACAAAACTTTATCAAGGTCGATTCCTCATCAAAAAGGCCAAATGGGAAGATCTGCAGGACCTGATCGCAATACTTGAGAGACAATAATTTTATAAAAATTTAACATTTTGTTGATCAACCTGAAGACCTACCGACAGATGCCTGATTCCGGGGAAAAGTACCATAAGTCCACGATCAAATATACATTTTTTTTATTATGTCCCTGAATTTGAATAAAAACTAATTTGCATTTGACATTCTTTATAATAAACATACTTCTTTATCAAAAAAATTTTTTTTTATTTATATCCAGCGTCCTGATAAGTAAGTAAACATAAATTTTCGTTTCTCCCAAAATCCGTCTGAGTGGACTATGGTCGTTCTACCCCTTTACCCTTCATATGTATCTTCCAAACGAACTGTCACTTTTACCCTCAAGGAATATGTATGTCCTGGGACACTTATTCCTTAAAGGAAAGTTGACTTTTGGGAGTACAGCGCCATCTCCTTGAAAAATTGGAACTGAGTTTTACATTGACCGATTCCTTGCGAACAGCATATCACTTTGACAACCGGAATGGAAAAACACTTCATTTCATTTTTTGAGCGTTTTTTGATATCTGTTTTGTATGGGCCAAGAAATTTCGTGGCAACAGCATACTGGGCTTTTATGAAAGCGAATCATTTGGGGTAGACGGTGCAATTTGCTGGTGGATTTGTAGGGAATGGGGTTTGTTCAAAAATGGGGGTAGCTGTGAGAAGGACTCCAAATGTATCAATAAAAACGAAATTCCAACACAAAATCCGTCGCGTCTGTCCACGATTTTCTCTGTAATTTTGTTCCGATTTTCACGCTTAGATAGAATGGTTCACGAGGAAGGTTTACATAGATGTATGACTGATGAATGTTTTGTGTAAATTAACCGACTTATGACGATAAATATCGGCGAAGTCGGATAAAGCAATCGTCTATGAGATAATTTTTGCGTCCGCTGATAACCTAAATAACTGGTATCCCGGGCACTGCCGGGAGCGGACAAGTTATAGTAAGTTATAAAAAAAAAACAACCACCAAATCTTAACCCATGTGCATCACACGGAAAAGTGGAAAATTCGTTCTTATCACCAAAATTTTTTTTTTATTGTACCTACATAAATGAAAATGTTTCAAAATATGAAAAATAAAACCAATATTGCATAAATAAAGAATTGTAAAGAATTTTTATTTCGTTATAGATTAATAATAATGTAGGTGATAGTTGCCAGGCAAAATGCGCGCATATATGCGCTTATGATGCAAATGGGTTAATAGACGATCTGAACAAAGGAACTAGCGCAAATTCCATTTGTTTAAATTTAAAGAAAATATGGATAAGCACATCGACTGCGGCGGCTGTGCCTGCCCGCCGTATATGGCTCTACAAGCGAAAAGAAGACCTTTTAACGAGTTTTGAAGCTTTGCATCTTTAGGTACTTATTAACTTAAAGTTAATGGCTAAGAGCGTCGTAACCAAGGTTTAGAGCAACTGACGTTCGGAGCTGTTATGTGTTAGGGGAAAACTATTATTGTTATGATTTTCAGCCGGTATAAAATGACTCGCTCAACTATAGCGCTACCTCCCGTACTATAATGTTTTTCTGGTGATTGTATATCTATATGTGTGTATTTATATATGAATGTATGTATGTACATTTCTATGGCGCATCCTGCAGTCTAAATGGTTTGATGGATTTTAATAAATGAAGTGATTGCAAAACCCTCTATATATTTACAAGCCGGTGAACTGGCCTCTTGCATGTGTGCGTAAGTGGTCTGACAGTTCGAGAAGTATGCACTGACTCTTATGGGTGCAAAATGAAATCTCGATATATTCAATTAAATTGAATTCTTTGGACGCCAAGGACATAAAAGTTTTAACAAATTAAAAGCACAGGGACTTTTACTCCGTATGCCCCAAAAATATTAATGAATTTCTAACGAAACTGGTTTCTTGCATGTGTGTGTTAGTCTGTCTGACAGTTCAAGAAATATACATTGATTCTTATGGGCGTAAAATGAAATCTCCAAGATAAATTGAGTAATATCGGGTTCTTTGGAATCTGGGCACATAATAGTTTTAACAAATTAAAACCACAGAGGCTGGAGTAAACGCCAGAATGAGCTAGAACTACTATTGAATTTCTTCCAAAAATGCAGTAATTTTTCGATTCTTCGTTTTGGTATTCAGCTAAATCTTTTTCCCGTCGTAGTTTGTAAGTAATCCGGCTCTCGTGTTTTTTGTTGAGTTTGAGTTGAACTTAAAAATTTTATATTCTTTGTTCTAAGACTTGATTAAATGTATTATGAATTAAAAGGAGAACTTCTTAGTGTAATCAGAGTGAAAATCATTTTTGTATACGAGCTTTAGTTTGGAAGCTGCCGCGATATTTTTTCAATTCTTGCTACTTTTTATGACATGGGCCATACTAAGACTACATGTAAAATATTTGGAGATTCAGACCACTTTGCCCTATACAGGGTATTTTGCTAAGGTCTGAACAGGGGTATGTCAATCGATTCTACATAGTCCCCTATATATGCATATATATATATATTCATTATTGTGTATCTAATAAAGCTAAAGGTATTCAATAAATTGGAAATTTAATAATTTGCAAAGGCACTAGCTGTTGAAGCTCTAATCTAAGTTATATTCGTTCCTTGTCTTCTAAAATTGAACTAAACAATTAGTAAAAATATAACAACTAAAAAGTTTGAAATAAAAGTAGGTTATTAAAAAAATTGGGTAGGTGCAGTTTGGGTTCGCCCCGTAGATTTTCCGTGAAGACGATGTTGGCGTTGCCTCTAGACTGGGCTGGTGCCGGATGCTATACGTCCGATGGACCAACATAGTACACGTTTGCGTCGTTTTCTCGTTTTCTTTCGACACTACCCTAGCTCTTGCATTGGCTCGGCACTGAACTTTTTTGGCTTATTGCAACCCTTTCGACACGAGCTTACCTCTGTCTGGCATTTCCTACAATTCGAAGAATATTTACTACTTAGTGCTCCTAGTAGTGCTCCGCGAGATCTTCAACGACACCAGATCTTAACTTAATCCCATTTTCTCACGGGACCCAATGATTTGGATGATGGACCTTCAGATCTGATGTCAAGGAAATTCAACTTCGATGTACCTTTCAAGGTAGAGATAAGGGACCAACAGTGGTGGCAGGACTTTGGCTTCAACGCAAGACAGGGAACTCTAGAGTGGTACACCGACGAATCTAGGAAGGGCTCTCTGCCAGCTCTCAACAGCTCTGGGAAAAACCACACCCATCTTCCAAGCTGAAACTCTAATCATCGAAATCTGCGTCAGAACTATTTTGGGAAAGGGATTGAAGGGAGCTAGACTTCGCATATTAACGAATAGTCAAGCGATACTCAAAGCGCTCACAGGTGTCTCCGTTACATCCAAACTGGTATGAAGTTGCTTAAACGTGCTGAGAGCGCTCTTCACACTCAACAAGGTAACTCTAGCCTGGATACCGGGCCACGAAGGAACAGACGGCAATGAGAGGGCGGATAAGCTCGCGGGACAGGGAGCGGAAGCCCTTCTGTTGTCTGACTACGAGCTAAAAGGTTGGGAGGAAGAGCAAAAATCTCTGCTCTGGGTGAACCAAACAGGGCAATCAAAAAGATTTATCAAGCCCTCAAGGAAAGGGCTTGCCGAGCGAGAGAAGATTTGTCTAAGTTAATTAAAAGTACACATAACCAAAAAGCGCTCCACGCATTTTGAATTTGGCATTGGACATAAAAGAAGTGATAAGTTTACTAATAACTACCTAGATTATCTATTATCCGTCACGTATTGAATAAAAAAATATATGTTTGCGTTTACTCTATAATGAAGTTGAAATATTGGCAAGAGTATAACCTGCATATATCGTAACAAATAAAAGTTTATTTAATTTAATTATTTTTTAATTTTTAGTGCGTGATAAAAGCTTGATCCTTGTTTGTACACACCATACATATATTACTATCTGAATGTTGCTCAGTCCATACTTCTAAAATTTTGCATCTAGACTCCGGAGACAACAGTCTCTCCTTAATTGACTTTCACTTACAATTCAATATACGATACTCAATACTTAAGTACATATGTACATATGTATGTGTAATAAGGTATCTCAACAAGCCATGCTTCTTATAGTAATATAGAAATGGTAACGTTAACAATTGAGGGGTATAGAAGAAAAGGTGCCAATCTCCACTTTTGTTGATTTTGTAAAAAACGACAAAAACCTGTATCTATACAGATACACATATTTTTAGCACTATCAGTCACGTTCATGACAAAAGTGGAGATTGTCACCTTTGCTTCTATACCCCTCAATTGTTCATTTTCCGTTCAATTGCTTTTATTATTTGGGGGATTTTTCAGTAGACTAAGTAACTATTATTAATCATTCGTTTTTTGAACAGTTTACGTGGTAATGCAATTGTGATAAATTGTTTTTGAACAAGGCGACTCATCCGAAAATAAACTTTGTTCTACATTTAAAATGTCACCGATTTATATTTAAGACAGGGTGATCCATTTTGCATGTGCATCCCCTAATTTTAATTACAAATTTATCGAGACAAAAATTGTTCAGCTTTATGCGGCCATATGATGGTGACCATAAAAGGATTATAGAGCAATGCGAGAACTGCCAATAGCATTCCTACTGCACTTGTAAATAGTACAATTAAGGACATTTCTTCATCTTCAATTATCTTTGGATCCATTTTCACTTCATTTTGACAACTAGAACTGTCAGAACTGTTGATCACTAATACACATACACCTTATATATTTATTGACTTCCGCGCTCGAGTGAGCAAACACAGTCTCGTATCAAATATGTGCTTAGCGTACTCATTCAAAGCGAAGTTCGCGTAGTCTCGCATTACCTATATCTACATATATGGTCATTTTAAGGTCAAATTAGCTTTAAACAAAGACTTTTCGGCGGCAGTCAGAAGGAAGAGGTCGATTTTAATGTGGTAAAAATTATTTTTGCATACGTGAATGTAATGCTGAATTCCACACCCCCTTTACCGATTCACCCCATTTGCGAACATAGCTAAGATATTGCCATGAAGAATATGTTAGCCAAGTTTAATCAAAATCGATAAAGCAATGTACGGTCTACATGGAAATAAATTAAAATACATAGCGAAGTGAAAGTCCGCCTCACTTTTCCCCAAACCGCCCAATTTTTAAACATGACCTAGATATCGAGCCAATAAATGCATACGCAAAGTTGGATCAAAATTTATTTAGAAATGCGGCAGCGGTAACAAAATCACTTTTAGAAACTGACGTATCCCCTCACCCCTTTGACCGATTACCCACATTTTTTAACACGACTTTGTTCGCACTAATAAATTTTGCGAAAACTAATTATTACACGAGATATTCGACAAAAAGATTGTACATACATATATTTATTTTGAAATATATTATTAAATTACATTTTCGAGTTGGAGCAATTGTTGATTCTGAGGAAGCAAATGTTTATAAATTTTCAAAATTACATTGAACACAATTTTTTTATTTTATGTAATTGCTCATTCTGGAAAAGCTGTTCGGGAGCAAATTTTAACATAAACAATTTTATAACACTGCGTTTTTTCGAGATATTGCGAAATAAATTTTCTGTTTTTTTAATAAAAAATTGTTTATAGGAAGAATTTCGAGAAACTTTTTAGAAAATTATTAAAAAAATTGAATGTTCCTCGTCAATTTAATTATGATTTTTCAAATCCTCCTAGCATCCGAGTCCTGAGTTTTTCCGCTCATTCCTAGAATTTATTATGAAGAAAGGTAGGGATCACCAAAGAACTTTCACTTCTTTCACGTGTACCGAGTTACACGCACTCTTTTGTTTTTATTTAATTATACGAGTATATTTACAAGCAAAAAACAGAAAATTTAGGTGACAATATCTCGAAAAATTAAAAATGTTTATGTTGAAAATTAACTCCTCAACAGCTTTTCCTGGGGGAGAGGTTTATCAAAATTTAACTAACTAACTAAAAAATGTATATACGTAATAAAATATTTCTGAATAAAATTACACATGTACATACATATTTCGGTAAATAAGAATTTTTTTTATATTTGTTTTATGAAATAATTGCACTCTAATTCGAAAAGCGATCCAATTGTTTTGGCTTATTATATTCTTCTTAGCCGGTAATTCCTACAATTTGATCTACCGGCAGCAGATGCTAAATGTGAGCTATATTTATTTGTCTAGGGTAGTACTTATAGGTATTCTTTAGCAAAGCGCGCATTCGTGCACTTCTTGTCCTATTCTATCTCGTTTCTTAATCTCTCTAGCTTGTTCTCTCTTTTTTTCTCGCGGACGAGGGAAACAACGAAAGACTGCACAAAGTGGAGATAAAGAACCACTACCGCTATGTTTTAGGTATATGACATAGCTATATCTGATTCTCTGTCCCCGTGTCCAGATCTTCCGTCTTTTTCGCATGATGAAAACTTTCAAAGCCATAGCGTGACGCGGCCTTGAGTTTTTACTCTCAACGCGCCCAAAGAAGTTTCACTTCAAAAAACTCCTTATTCGAATATACGAAATCTTGCAGTCGGAAGGCATTGATCCTTTGTATTAAATTAAAACGATACTGTTAACACTCGTGTTTTACAATTTTTTTCTGGTTGCCATATAAAAAAATCAGCACGCCAAAGTCAAATTTTGTGCATTGAAATTGTCATTGTGGAAATTTGACGCGGCGTGTCGTTTGTTTGTTGACGGATTGGATCATAAAGGAATTTCTGGGTTCACCTCCTCCAAATTTTGAATTGCGATTGTAAGGCTGGAGGACCGATTTTAGGGCGGGGGTCTCCGTTGATCAGGAGTCCCTGTAGAATCGATTGATATACATATTATTTTAAGCTTATAATATTTGTTATATGCATATTTCGAAAATTTCAAAAGTACTTGTAACGAAAACTAATAGAATTATGTTACATTCACAAGTTTACCTAAATAAAAAGTACTGGAAGTCTTAATTTCGAGACATACATACTATGATACGATTTTAATCCATAAACAACAAAAGACAAAAAAATTCAAAACTTGGAAATAATTTATAATAGGCGAAAGGTTTGCGCATTTAGGCAGGGTCAAAAGTTTACAACATTAACATGAGGAGGTGCTGGAACTTATAAAAGTAATGCACGTGTACCATTTTTTGGGGTTGATCTAAAGAAGAACAGAAATACTTGAGCAAGCGAGACGGAATGAAGAAAGCTAACAAGTGATGCAATAAGTTTGAGGGTGCTCTTGGCCAGACACGGGCGTCACAAATAAATTTAAGAATGGTTTATGCCTTTAAATTATAAAGTAATTCATCATATGGATAAATCTTCTAAACATTTTAAATAAAATGAAAGTAAAAGAATAAGGCAGGATAGTATTTAGAAAGTTCAATAAAATTGCAATTCTTTAAAGCCCCTCTTAAAATTGCCTTCACTATGGTGCCTTTACTGATGTTCCTAATGCTCGAATCTGAGAGACGCTAATGACTCTTAGATAAGCAACACTAGTAAGTTAGGTAATGGTCATTAGTCCAAGTGACTAGATTATAATATTATTGAATGAAAAAAAAACAATTTTTTTTTTTGGTTTAGACAATTTTCTGTCTGTCTGAAGTTTTTTGAAGATAAAACCCTTCACCGTTCAAATGTCGCCCTTTTCAAATTTAATAAATTTAACAGCGCGACTAGTCCATTTCTATATATGTATATCAGTGGGGGAGGAGCTAAGCCTGGGGCACTGGAGACAGCCGCCAACAAATTTCAAGTGCCGTGCCGATCTTAGCCGTCTGTCGTCTACATAGTAGTCTACTAGGCTAGGATTCTTTGACATTTTAAAACTCACACAAATGTTGAGGACAGGAAATTAAACTTTTAATTAGCTTCAAAAGCAACTATTTGACGTTTTTTTTCAAACACGATTAGTACCATTTTGCATACAAAATGTGCAGGCTCCTTTGGGCAATGATAAACTGTACCTATGTACATACATCCATATGACGTGCTAACAGTAAAGTAAATGGGATGAGGATCAGTTTGCTGATTTCTAATGTGGGATACCGTTAAAAAAGGAAAAATTGTTCCGTATTGGTATTTTGAAAATATCAATGATTTTGATAAACGCACTACCATTCAAGAATTTACAATTTTCAGTTGCTATTATGGGATTATATTCTTGAAATTTTGCGATTAACGTTGTGAACTCAGGGGGGTAGTCATGTATCTGCGTTTCGACCATTTTTTTAGTCGATGAAAGAAGTCGAATAAATCTTTCCTTGGCGTCATGTAATTATTTCGACTACTGAAAAAGTACTGTCTTAGATCCAATATACAAGGATCCGGCTACTGTTCAGCTATGGGTTGTCAAAACGCTTTTGTAAAGGAAGTTTGTGTGATCAAAAGTGATTTTAAGGCAGGCCGCACACGTACGGTTTCCTAATTAGGTTTCCTGATCAAAAATTCAGATTCGGAAAACCTAAATGCTCCGCTTACATACAAAATGTTCAACAAGGCGCACACTTTCTTATTTTTCCCGAACGCCTTGATGAACATTTTGTTTTTGGAATCTGAATTCCTGATCAGGAAACCTAATTAGGAAACCGTTCGTTTGCGGCCGGCCTAAAAGGTGGTGAAATATTTTTTTTAAGTAGTAGAAGCGAATATGAGGAAGAATCAATGATGATGAGGAACATTCATGCAACTATTTTAATAGGAGGACCTCTGGAATTTAACACTGCTGTTGCATTTTACCACAATTTAAATGAATTATTCCTTGCATTTGCACAATTAAGCATTCCTTTTGCTAAATTATTGTACTTTTGCATAAAATCGGCCAAGTACTCTTTTTGTTCTTTATTTATTCCATAACTAGTTTTTCTCCTCACATTATTGTCATAATTTTCTGAAAACCTATTATAAAATTAATGTAAAGATGCTTTTAATACATATTTACATATAAATTAGTAAAAATTTACACTTACTTACATATTTCAAATTATTTTTTATTTATGTACAACAATTAAATTATTTCTCAAGTCGATCCCTTTTGTCTGTTCGAACAAAATTTGGTTGATTCTGTTCGTTGTTTGCGCGCGGCTGACTTTTGCATTCTTTACGATTTTTGCATACACCTTGCGTTTTCGGCGATGCCCGAACGTTTGCGTTTCGCCAAAGTCACTCCCGCAACCCATTGAAAATCAAAAGGTGTTTGATCGGTACTAAACACCGAATATGTATCCGTAAATGAAATATTGGTTTCAGTCTTCAAATAAAAATGATCCTTTTAGGTGTACATATACATATAATAACGTCAAAAGGTTTTTAAAGAACAGAATAAGTGGGCTTGAAGGATTTTAATGAAGCGTTGTAAAAACTTTCATTTGGGATTATGCATACTTACGAGTATTATGAGTATTATTAAATTTCCTACCATAATCTTTAGGATTATGTTCGTTTGAATATTTTCGTAAAACATATTGATAGATTTCGACCGATCTATACGTTTTAAGACTTCCAGTATCAAAAAATAACAAAAATGGTTTCTAAGAAGTTTTCCTTGACTTTCTGTTCGATTGCCTAAGTTGCCGACACGTAAACCCATCTCTGTGGGTATATACATACTAAAATATTTACAGAACATGGTCCAATTTCTTATTAAGAATATACAATAGTATGCAACACACAAATTTTAAGCTCCTATTTGCACGTATGTTTGTCTTAAAATTATAAAAACAAGCCGAGGCTTGTTTTACCGTCCCGGCGTAAACTTGCCGCCGGGATACCCGTGCTTCCCCGCTGGAGATCAGGGTCAGCCGCACAGAAATGAAGAAAAAAGAAAATTATAAATAGATATATGTACATATTTGCTTACATGAAAAGTCACAATAAATTTGTGTCGTTAATTAAATTAAATTTTAACATTATCTTCTCATTTCCATAATAAAAATAGTTGACAATTCTTGCTTTCGGACTGTCACAAAAATACAACATTTATGTAAAAAGATGGCTTTAGAAAAATCAGTGATTTTGTATGTGCCTGGCATTAAGGGCATTGTAATGACCCTCACCCTGCCATCGAAATCCGCCCTGTTTTTCTTTTTTCACGACCCGCGGTATCTCAAATGCTTTATAACCGTGCACACAGATTTGGTTATACCCCTTGTCGTACGCTGAAATATTTCAGATTTTTGGAAAAATTGATAGGGGCGGAGACCTGGCATTTTAATAAAATCGAAGTTTTGGGGTGTTTTACTGCATTTTGGAAAAAAACGGGAGGGGAGATTTCCTAATCTTTAGCATGGTACATTGATGGTAATTTTTTAATTCAGTGACAGTATTCATCTTACAGCTCACGCTATGTGCAACAGAATCAATAATCTGAATTAAATCTTGTTGAACGAAACGTTAGTTAGTGCAAAACTGAAGTGTAGCCAGCGAACAAGTGAAATTTTTATTCATTTGGTTAATTAATTGGTACATAATTAAGGACACTTTCAATAAATTTTGTGTATTTTGAAACATGATTTTTTCCGATTGTGACAGCGTTATTCGTGATTACGGAAAATAGAATAGAAATTGACAGCGCCCAAAAAATTCACATGGATGGAGCTACTCCCCCAAACCGCTTTCTCAAACTCTGTATATGAAAGTGTTCACACATCTCGGCACACAGGGCAGAGTGTTCTTATTTTTGACTACATGAGTTAGAAAAGTTAGGAGGAAAAAGCGAAAGTGAGTGAAAGACTTCTAGGTTGTATTGAGCATGTAGTTTTTCTAAATTAAAGGAAAGAAGGAAAATAAGATTTTTTCAAAGAGCCTATGTACCAAGGGAATATGAATCATGCGCGATTAGTGTGTTAAGAAAGAATCAATAAAATTTAGACCGTACAGGGAGTTGTAAAACTCTGTGATGCCACAGAATTAACTGCTGAAAAATTATATGCAATGATATACAGAATAAATTCTTTCCGACGCAATATTAGATATATTCTTATTAAAGTAACAGAACCTTATTAATATTGTATATGATTTTCTAAAGTTCACCTACTTTTATTAATAAAGCTTTAGATCTTCGATAACGTCTAATATGTTACGCGCAATTTAGCCCATAACCTTTAGATAAGAAGGACGTAATTTTTGTGCAAGTACTATCAGAAATATAAGTAATGAGTTAAATTATGAAATTTCATATTCAAATGTTTGCTAGCTTGCAGTCCAACTGATTGTGGGAAGTTCTTTAAAAACTTTTTATGTAAAGCAAATTGACCAGTTATTTAAACCTGACTTTTGAAAAGCAAAATTTTGCCTAATAAGAACTATGTAGGGGAAAGGGTTCCAAAGCGGGTACCTTGCAAAGTAAAATTTAAAAAACATAAAAAATATAAATTTTACTTAGCAATGGCACAGTAGTGGGCAATGCAAGCTTTGCCCTTTGAGAAATTGGCACATTTTCATTTAAGGGGATCTTCTCATGCTAAATTGCTTTTTTGTAGAAAAATTACTTTATTTAGATACATAATTCTTTTTGTATATTATAGGGAATAGTTTGAAATATATAAAATAATGTTTATTGGCCATTTTAGTTCACCACCACCACTGTAGAGGGCGTCTTGCAAAAGGCTCATTTTAAAAACTGGTGCGACACTTTCTGGGCTTCCTGTAACAGATAGAGTAAAAATTCAAACGAGGTTCTATTCCTGAAACTCAAAATTAGACAATAAACCTCTGAAAAGTCATAAAATACTTCCCCCTCCCTTTCTAAATTAGGGTAAACTACCCCAAAAAAAAGTTTTTTTCTTACTTTTTTGGAAAAACGTTTATAAAATAAGGAAAATATAAAAAAAAATTAAATATTTTAAAGGTTTATTGTCTAGTTCTGAGTCTCCCTGTGAAAAATTTGAAAACTTAGGGATGATCCATGCAAATTTACTATTAAAGTGCAGAATTATATGTGTATTTTACTTAAAAATTGTGCATGTCGTAAAAACATAGTGAAATTCTACACATACATATGTTTTAGTGTGTATAGAAGTAAGGTCATAGAATGATAAAGAGACATCGATGCTTTGCATGCCGTTTAATAATTTATTAATGACATTTTGAACCTTTCGAGGTAATAGTCAAGTAATATTGGCTTAAGCTCCATTCTGTTAGTTCCGTTATTACTTTTTTTGGATGCTATGCTCTGAAGGAGTATTCTCAATATCATTTATATAAATAGGGGTTTCTACGATTACGTTAGATTAGTTTCAAACTACAATTTATAATATACTAGACGAGTATCCCGCTTCTACCCGGTGTATCATAAATCAGAAGGGTTTATAATGTCTTCTTTACTATTATAATTTTCTAATTTTAACAACACCTACACTCCAATCTAAACCGTTAATATCAATAATAGTAGACATTAATAGTGAGTTCACAATTCAAAGTAGGCTTTTGGCTCAGAGTTGTGTAGCTCAAAGTTCAGCGGATACTTTTAACAAGTGTGACTTCAAAAATTACCAAATAATCATTTTTGTCCGTCTTTCGTCAATAATTTTTTGCTATTTTTAAAAGCGTCATTTCTTTTTGATTATGGATTCCTTTTAAAACCAAAAGCTTTTAAACACTCAGATTAGGAATAGGACCTACTTTGTTTGGCGTTGCCTTGCCTTCTTTTATTTTACACTGGGTAAGAGTGAAACATCTGAATTTATTTGAGAATAAGCGTGCAAAGTGAAACAAAAGTCTACTCTGGACGTTACGTAAAGTTCACAATTCAGCGTAGCGCCCAGAGTAGACTTTTATTTCACCGTAAAAAATTATTAAACTTTTTTTTTAAAATATAGTACCTTGATTGATCGGTTGACAGAATAAAAAAGACGGATAAGTGCGAGTAGAACGTTCCGTATCGTTATACTTTCTAATTATCTATTAAATTTGAATTATAGAAAAACAAGAACAAACTTAAAATTGTAGTTGAAAAACATTTCTCCCATAGATTTCAACTGCTAATGTAAGTTTGTCCGCATAATATTGAGAAATTTACCATGTTATTTTAAGACTTATAGGTGTTCCTGTAATCTATTAGTAAAGAACTATTTTCTGTATTTTTTTCAAAATTTTAGGCCCAGTAGTTTCGGTAATAGGGGGGGGGGGGGGGGGGAATGGTAAATTTTCATCTATTTTCTGAAATAACTTTAAAACTATTTATTTTAATTATACAAAAAATATATTTGAGACCCTCAAAACAAGCCCTTTCATTTGATATGACACACGGTATGATTTGCAAAACATTTTTTTTAATTTTCTAATTTGCCCCTCAAAAGTGGCCCCAATATTCAAAATTCATTTATTTACGTTACACGTCCGTATTTGGGTCGCATAAATTCTTATGTATATCAAATTTCAACTTAATCGATCCAGTAGATTCACAGCAAATCGACTGTGAAAGACGGACAGACAGACACACGAGTGATCCTATAAGGGTTCCGTTTTTGCATTCAGACGTACGGAACCCTAAAAAAGTATGCAAAATTACTAAAAAGCCAAGCATAAATTGCTATATTGCTACTGCACTTTAGATCTCTCAAGTTTTTAAATCAAATACTCAAAAAAACTTAGTAGATTACCAAAAAATACTACAACAAACTTTCGTTTCACCAGCATTGAGATTTTGAATTATGGTTAAAGGGATTAAAAGATCCAACGCACATTTTCATAACGTTATAAAAAGTTATTGGGTATTGTAAAGGGAAGCTTTATGGACAAAAGCAATATAAAAAAAACTAAAAACTTGATTTATAATTTTGTGAGAAAAGTGTAGGGACTTCTTAATATTTTAAGATATTTCGTATTTTATGGATATAAGTAGTTCTAGATTCAAGTTTGAGCCACATTGTCACATCTTATAACGATTTTACAGTTTTAAAAAAAATTCAATTACAAAATGTAAAGGATGTGTTTTTAGAGTTCCGGTAAACCTTATAAGGATCTCTTTGTTGTCTGTCTGTCTGTCTGTCTGTCTGTGTGTCTGTCTGTTAAGACCCTTTGTCTCAGGAAGTATAGAGTTTAAATTAATACCAAATACTGCAGCCTTAAAGTCCTATAGAAAATTCAAGTATTCATGTTTTTAACTTAAAGCAATAAAAGATACGATCTTTTAACGTGTATTTTTATACTAACTCAATTATTTTTATTACATTTTCTATGATTCAAATTTAAAAGATAGTTATAAAGTAATTATTACTTACTATGCTTTGCGGTAATATAACGTTACGGAACCCTCAAGGCGCGACTTGCTCTCGCACTTGTTAGTCTTTTTTTCTTTCACCCCTTTTTTTTATTAAACATGGTGTCTCATAAGTGTGCAGTCAATCAAAACTTAATTCAAACAAAAATTGTTCAGTTCATAAAAAGCATCTAATATACATATTTAGTTCGAATTTTCAATCCCAATCCAAAAAATCTACGAATATAAAGGAAGGCCTCTGACTACAACTACTTTTAATCCAAGACCTTTGTAATTGAATCAGTTCGACCTTCCTCTATAATATTTTATAGCTTGTTTTAAGCTTTTGCGTAGTCGGGTTTAGGTTTTCAAAATTTTATTTTATACCCTCTATGATATTACGTGACCATTTTTACGATATCTGTTACCCTTAATGAATAACTTGAAAAAACCTTAAGTATACAATCATTGGTTCAGTTTTGCCCATCACTGTACCTGCCGCTTTGAAAGTTTTTGCGGTGGCAGAAGTAAGACCTTATTAATTTTACCAATGATTTCCTGCGCCGTTTTTCTTATAAGCTAAAGTGAACTTGAACTAACCTGATTTTAGATTTTCAAGATATGCAAAAACTTTCTCTTCCTAAAAACACTCAAAAGCTTTCTTCAATTAACTCGCTGACGACTTTAAATTTTACAAGTTTTATTTGTTTAAGTTCATAATAGATGACTTTTCCTTTAGTTAAAAACCTTGAATTTGCTTTATAGTTACTAAATGGTGCAAATGTGAATATTTGGCCATCAGGATTTTTGTGAAATACTTGGTTTATCTATGTTTTCGATTGCTTTTGTGATTTTATTTCAACTTTCAATAAGAGATCCAAATCTCGTTCATAAATTGGATTAAACTTCAGTATTTAATAAAACACATAAATGTAGATGAGAGCATCTCAGTCTTAATTTTTAAATAAATATTTACTATTTTCTTACAGCAAAATATGGCTGCATCTGTTTACGCAACGCCTCCTCCGGATTTGAGTGGGGATGACACAGTTTTGAGTGATGTTTCAAATTCTTCTCAAGTTAGCAGTTCCAGTTCTCAATCAAAAGGAGCAAAAAGAAGTTTAACATCAGCGATGGGAGGAAATCAAAAAAACAGGTCAAATACTTATGACTCCATTCAAACAGATCAATCAAAAAAAAGAAGGAAACAAACAACACCAATCAGATTGTCAGCCATAAATCTTAGCACGGATTTAACAAAAAAGGACAGCAACATCAACGAAGAAGGATTATCAAAATTATTCGATCACGGATTGGAGCAACATGAATCAAATTCTTCCCCAGGCTTACATTCAAACATATCATCACATTGTCTTGAGGAAGATGAAGCGGAGCATATTAAAAAATCGGAAAATTTTAAAGATTTGAAAAAACATTGTGAGCAATGTAGTGAAAAGTTCAACTCCGATATTGGCTTAGGTATGCATATTTTGCAACACCATTCCGGTGTTAAATTGCAACAACAAAATAACGGTGACATGAAGAGCGGCATTGTAGAGTCTATTGAAACAAAAATAAAAATTGAACCAGAAACAAGTGATTCCATTTTAGGCGAAAATAGATCGAGTGTAAACCTTCCTAGGCCAGAAGAATGGTTATCAATACCTGGAATTAGTTTTCCATTCCCAACCGAAGCAGCTGCTGCTGCATTGTCGGCTAGTGGTTATTTGTCTCAATTGCCGCTTCTAGGTGTGCCATCTGTAGGTGCTTTTACCGCAGTAGAAGGTCTTTCTAGGCCACCTTTGAGAATTTTCAATCCAGAAGCATACTGTGATCTTTGTAATAAAGAATTTTGTAATAAGTACTTCCTCAAAACGCACAAAGCAAACAAGCACGGCATTTATGATCCTGCGGTTTCCTCAAATGATTCGCAGTCAAACAGTCAAATAAATCAACTAACCCATGCTTTGCAAATGCAAATCCAGCAGCAACAACTTGACCATCAGCAGCAACAGCAGCAGCAGCAGCAGCAGCAGCAGCAGCAGCAGCAGCAACAACAACAACAACAACAGCAACAACAACCACAACAACAGCTGCATCACCACAATCAACCCCCACAACAGCAAAGCCAACAATCCTCATCCCAAAACTCAATCCTTCCTGAGTCTGCAGTATTCTGTGACATCTGTAACAAACGTTTTACGAACATTTTTGCTATGAAACGACACCGAAACAAAACTCATGAAATTCCTCCACCAAATGACCAGAATAACATGAAAATTGAAAATGATGTAGGAAGTACCATCGAAAAGGAAATATCTTCTTCAATACGAATGCCAGAAGGCTTTAGGGAAGACTTTTCACTGGAACAGGAAGATGTTTCTTTTACACCACAGCCTAGAAAACTATCGCCATCTTCAAGTCAACAAGCAAGAGAAGCCAATTTTTCTGCAGAAAAGCTTAAACGCCTAGGCGTTGTTAATCCCGAGGCGTTTTGTGATTTATGTTGTAAAGAATACTGCAACAAATATTTCTTGAGAACCCATAAACTAAAGCGACATGGGATTCTTGTTCCCGCTGATGATGTGAAGGATGAGAAGGTACAGTGGCCTTTCGTACAAACGACACCATTAAATTTGATGATGGCATCAGAAAGGCTTCAGCAGCATAAATCAAAGGAGCCGCCAATAGTAGCCGAAAGATCTAAAAAACCGCAGCACGATTCTGAAAATCATATCAATTTTTTAAAAATCAATACCTTGGGAACAGACGAATGTTCTAAAAATGAAACTGAAAAAAGCTCCGATCTTTACGACAATTCGTCAAACAATCCAGTGGAAAATATGAATTCTACACAAGACCAAGAAGCCATAAGCATCGACTTGCAAAAATTACAATCTATGATTCTTCAGTTAAATGATCTCAGTGGGCAAAGACCGGTGAATTGTAATATATGTGGAAAAGAAATGGAAAATCAGTATATTTTGCATGCACATATTGCAACTGAACACTTTGGTGATAATGCTAAAACTTCGAGGTCTACAACGCCAATAGCAAGTGGTAATCAATCCGAAGTCTGCAAACATTGCGAAAAGGAATTTAAAAATATTATCGAGTTGAAGCAACATATAGCTGACGTGCATGAAATGTCTCTGAGCAGTCCCATAAGGGACGGATTCATTACTCCCGAAAGGCCCACTAATTCAAGTTCAAATCCACCCTTAACGCCAAACCAAAATGACAGAAGGCCCCCATATACAATAACACCAACGAGCAGCTATTGCGAAATATGCAATAAAGAACTATGTAATAAATATTTCATGAAAACTCATATGCAAAGGATGCATGGCATTGAAATTGAAAACGGAGCTCAAATTGGCGGAGTTGTTTGTAATATTTGTAATAAAGAACTTTGCAGTAAATATTTCCTACGCGTTCATAAACACAACACGCATGGAATCGTAGACGAAGGCTCACCTTTACCACAAACTAGGCAAAATGGTGATCAAACTGAGAATGACATTTTCCCAATGGAAACTAAATCTGACGCGCCAGATATAAGCAGTCGATATTTTACACATTATACAGAGGTATGTCCACTATGCAGCCGTCGATTTAGGAGTCCAAAGTGGTTGCGAGCTCACTTAATGAGCGACCATGGCAAAACTGGCACCGACAAGCTCCGCGAAATCGAACAACATATAAACTTTAACAAATCCGTAAGCCCTACACTTAAAATACCGAATGGAGGGACCGGCCAGAATAATATAGATCCCTCCTTTCTGTCGAAGGGAACATTTTCCAGTTTATTTATAAATGAGGACTCTTTAAATTCGCCACGTTTCAAGGAATACCAGTGTTCTATGTGTTCATTTTCCACCCCGTACTATGCTTTTCTTTTCATACATGAGCGGTCGCATACCTTCCTAAGTAATCCACCGCCCCCAATTAAATCCGAGACAGCCGTATCAATAGCAAAAGATCAGCAGCGTGTTGCTCAACCATCCACTGCAATTATGTCATCTTCGGGAACTCCAACAACTACTCCAGCATCTACACCCGTACCTCAGACACCACAGGAAAATGCCAACAACAACAAACGTGACATCTCTTTGAACTCCCTTGCAGATGTAGCAAATTTTACTAATCGACCAGCTTCATATGCGATGCCACAACAAAATTTTGAAGGTGAACTAATGCAGTCATTTTTGATTGAAGAATCTACGAAATTTGCTGCTGAGGAAGGTGAAAATGCAACAAAGGTAAATAAATTTATTCCAGCTGTCATATTTCTGCCTGTAAGAGAACGTATCACAGGGTCAGTAACAGTTTCTTTTACTTTGACACCTGCCTAAGATAAATTATTTTGAGGCTCTTCTGCACAACTTGCAAAATAGTGATGTTCAAATGCACATTCGCAATTGTTCAAAACTAAATGAAAATAAAGTAAGTTCTTTAACTTTATTTTCTCAGTTTACGTTCTGCAGATTTTTAAAAACTTAAAGACTGAGTGCAAATCTTTGAATAAATCTGTATAATTAATTTTCGTTGAAATCTTGAAAGATTACGTTTATTTGTTATTTCTTTATTATATACAGTAAATAAGGGCCGGGCATGTTCACTTGTGATGAGGAGTTGCTTAAGTTTTTATTAATAAACAAAAACAATTGAACATGCTTAAACTATTAAAACCCTAGACCTAATGGTAAATTTATTCTTGGTGATGTTCAATAAAGTTCCTAAAAGTTAAACACTTTAAATATTATAAATATACAAAATCACAATGTAAACAAGAAATAATGAATGAAAAAGAATATTCTAATGACGAAGGAAAGGAGAAAAAACAGAAACACTGAATATTTATTTAAAAGTATTGCATTTATAAAATTCAGTTTATACTTGAATAAATTTATATTAGAGTAAAATTTTAAGCATGACAACATAAAGAAATTAAGCGTAATTTATAATAATTTCAATATCTAATATAAGTATTTATGATGGCAACTATTATATAGAGAAATTTTTAGTTTGTTTACAATAAATTTGCTTTGCTCAAGTCTTTCGTAAGATTTAATAAGAACTGAAAATTGAATATTTTTTCATGAAATAGTGTATTGAGCCTTTAGTTGATGCCTATAAATAATTACACACAGACTTTCTGTGTGAATAAAGAACGAAAAAATATTTAATTTATACAAATTAAAAGAAAAACGTTCTTAAATGTATCATCCTACTGTTATTTATATTTTTTAATGAGTTGCAAAAGTGCATTTTTAAAATCTAGAAATGCCAAATGTATATAACAACACCTCAGGGCAAAAGTACAAGTCAACTGCAACAATAACATACCTCAGTAATAGTTATATATAGAAGTTCTATCTTTACAAATCTCGCAATATAATAGTATAACCTACAGTAGGGCTTAGAAAACACATTTTGTAAATAATTTGTTTACATTTATTTCATGTCTGTTCGTAAAAGAGTAACTGATGTAACAAATTTATTAATTACTTTTTTCAAATGACCGATAAATTTCAATGAAATCAAAATTAAAAAAATTATAAGAAATTGTGCAAGTAGTTACTTCAGACAAATCGGAGCATCTTAAATCAGAGAAATATTATTGTTTATTATTGTAGTTTTATTTAATAATTTACTATTTTGCGTACTTTTCTTCAAATCTTCAAGGATTTGAATACCAAAACTCTAGTCGAGGATCTAGTCATGAACAAATAAAAACTTAATAATTCGAAACTAAGAAATTGTTATAAACAAGAAGCAGGCGCAAAGCGCTTCAGCAAATAATATAAAAACGATTTATTAAGCAAATATTTGAGAATTGTTAATAGGAAGCTTTGAGTATTTCTTTTTATTTTTTGTAAATTTTAGTTAATAAGGAGTTAAGAAAGCAAAAGGAAGTCTCAAAAGTTCCTGTTCTCAATTAATGGGATATTTAGCATGTGAATTAATAAGCCAATATTGCCTATACAGAAATCCCACATAACTGAAATCAAACTAAAGCTAAGAACTTTAATCAGTGATTGCTATATATGTTGAAATAAAATATGCTGTGTGCCTTTTAGCAATTACTGATGTTTTAATACTAAGAGAATGAATGTCTTAATAATTTCGACGAACAAGAAAAAGATTTTCTCAAAATTAATAAAGACGCTAATACAAATATGGATTTTAACGGCTTCTTATTTGAAAACTTAAATCAAAAATATTGATAAGTTCATTATTAAACAAAACTTTAAAATATCGGTTTTTTAAAAACATTTAAATGAGGATTATTGAATTTTATTTTACTAGTTTTATATTGGCAATTTTGCCCTTTAAAGATCACAAATAGTTCAAAAATGAAATGCAGACCCCTGAATTGAATAAATGCTATTTGTTTTTTATATAGAAATTTTGATAATCAAACTAAGTTATAGTAAGTAAGTACAGGATTTTTTTTAACGGTCATTTTTTAAGAAAGCAATCAAAGCCCTTCCATTCTGTTCTTAACTATAACTTAAAAAATAACTAAGTGAGTTAATTCCTTGAATGAAATATGTATGCACAATATGTATTGGAAAAGCCTGATGAATTCATTCATGCATTCAAACCTCTTCTTAAAACACCTTTCGATTAGAAAAATCGATACATTCTGCAAAACTAATTGAACTGAAATCCAAATTATTCCAGAACGATTCAAATTTATTCCTAGACAGCATAGGATCAATAACTAAAATGACCCTCAGTGTGCCTAACCCTCCAGTTTTTATTCAAATTTCCCCTAATCAATTGCACGCATTTGGTAATCTGGCCAGCTGCTGTACGGTCCCCCGATATGAATATGCAAAAAAGAAAAAACACATTTCCACATATCTCCGCAAATTCTTTAGTTATGAAATATCCACCACATAAAAATAAAACTCATTTTTCCCCTATTTCATCGATTTTATACATTATAAGATAAGCAAATTCAGCTGAGAGATATTATTAAATTGAAAAAAATATTCTTTTAGCAAAAATGATCTTTTGCTTTCTGAACTAGAATTAGTTCTACTTTGCTTTTATTTTTTCGCGCACTCGAGAACTTAAGCTCATATGGCGCTGTGAATTTTTTTTTTTGTGTTATTGTATTTATTATTTGCTAAATTTGCTATTTTTTCCGTTTTATTTCTTATTATTATTAGCTGTGTTCTTTTCACATCGCATCCGGTTCTAGGTTTAGCAGGAAATTTTGCATTGAATTGAAATTACTAAATACATAGTTACCCATATCAAACATTTTGTATTTCGCGGAAATAAAATCAAATTGCCTGAATTTATACCCACTTTGCGTCAAAAAATCAATCCAAAAATTTATTTTGCTCAAAGATTAAAGTTTGGATGTAATAACATGGCAATGTCATGCATTTTTCTCAAGTTTTAAAATTTTGATATACACATTTATGTTCATATACATATGTATGTGACGATTTCAGAGTTCAATTCAATGAAAAATGTGCTATCCAACCTGAATCAGAGAAAAAAATGAAAAGAACACAGCTATTATTTTTAACCAGGATTTTTCATGTGGGGATCAAACTCACAACTCTGGAATGCATGCTTACAGCCGATCCGCTCAGCCAACTATGCTACCCGAGGCCACCAAAAATGTTTTACTTTGTAGTTTGTCAGTCAAGCGGCGAAAAGCCTAGTCCTGGAAATGTGTTTTCTTAAAATAATTTGATAACAATTTTAAGAAATCTAAAGCAGTAATGCGAGAATATGACGTTTTGCTATTATCCTCAATAAAAAGGCATAATTGCGATTAAATTAAATTCAATTACGCCCCTTGCGTTTCTTAGTTTTTGTGCGGGTTACTTAAAACCAGCTCTCATAAATTAATAATAGAATTACTGGACAAAACATGAAATTGTGGGTAATTCAAAATTGTCTCAAAGTGGAATAATTGTGCATTTCTTTTAAGGTGTGCATTTGAAATAAAAACGGACTATTTATTAATATTCGAAGTATTTACTTTTTGAGGTAACCTAATTTACCTTATGAAACTGACAGCTGTCAACTATTGTATCGTCCGTTATTTTTGTTTATTATCCTGGGATGTGTGTTGTTATTTCTGGCACATCAACGAAAAGACTGGAAAAACTACTTATGCCGAAAAGGATTACCACATAGCGGAAACAAATAAGATTAAAAACACCAAAATTCTTATTAAGGACAGAATGAGGAAGGCAGTATAGACTTTAAAGGGATGCAATGGTAATCATTGTAAGTTAAACAGCAATGAAAAACTAGTAAACTATGTAAATTAATCAAATAAATATTTTTATTTGTAAAGTCAATAGAACAACTTAAAATTCCAAATTTGCAACTAAATTTAAAAAAATGCATAACATTACAATAAAATTGCTGAATTGAGAAAGCAGCATCAGATCAACTTGAAAATATTTACAAAAAAAAAATTCAGTTAAGAAATGAAGAAGCATTAAAGATGAAAAATAACAATATAATAATAGTAATCATAAGATATAATGATAATTTAGTACTAAGATTTGAAAAGTACCTTTAATGAGCATAAAATCAAAAAAGGACGTTCGAAATATTTCAGCGTTCCTTCCTTTTCCAGATAAATTAGATGAAATGAAAATATAAGTTTTTTAGGTAAAATGTATTCAACTTTAAAAAGAGTATTTATATAATTTATATTACATTCCCTAATATATGTATATGTGTAAAATTTATGATTTGCGAATGTGGTTTTATATTTTTTAAAGCTGTTTTTATATATTTATTTAATAGTAATATACTTGAGAAAAATATCACAGTAAAATATATTATGATACATGAAAGATTGATCTATTTTTGGATTTGTTATTAAACAAATATAAATATGTAAATATGTGCTACAGTAGAAACAATTGATGGTAAACTATGCCTGATGTTTGTTCAACTAGAAAAAGGCCTTCGGCTAATGAGCGATAAAGCTCAAAATGATTATGGTGTGACATTCTATTTTGTATTTTTAGGGTTCCGTAACCAACCAGAAATGCTTAGGGTTTCAGTGTGTCTGTCTGTCTTCTCTGTCTGGTCTGTATGCTACAGTGCTTCCATCACCCGGCCATTTACATACCTACTAAGATGAAATTTGGTATGAGGACGTAGATTGATGGCCCAAAAGTAGAAATGATAAAATTTTTGATTTGATTTTGATTTTTCAAAAAAATAGGTTTTTTTTTATGCTATATACCAAATACATATTATCGAGTTTAACATTCAAGAACTCCAACTTTAGAAGGTTTATTCTTATGCTTATACAACTATTTATTATCAACTCTCTTGCCTTAAATCACATATTGTACATTCATACAACGTAATACACCTACATTGCATATTTTTTTCTTAATTTCGCCGAGTTCAGAACTAGAATGAAATAAAAATCATCAAGTTTTGTTTTTATGGCGTAAAATATGTAAAATTGCAATGTTAACAAGCACTTTTATACTAAATTGAGGTTTATTACTACTGAAATGGATACACGATTTAATGCAACAAAAGTAGCTAGGCTGTAGCTAGAAAAATATTTCCGAAGGGATATGGACGATTTCTGGCGAGTACGAATCTTTAATCTCCCTTTTCAAAGGAGTCACTTCAAATTAGTTGGCATATAAAACATTCACATTTTCAATACTTTTATCATTTAATTTGGGACGGATGAGGGAATTTCTGGTTTTATTTTAAACTAATTTTATATGATATGATACTAAAATAACGTGCACCCTTTCATCATAATAGAAATTTCGGTGAGGGGGATCCCCTTATATTTATATAAATGAGGTACATACACTCATCAAAAGTATTAAAGGATAATTAAAAAAACGCAAAAATTGTTCAAATTTTTAAACAGTTATAACTTCGCGAAAACTAATTCAATTTTAATGATCTAAAGCATTTGTGAAAGCTTGTATCTTCTAGTTTATCAGCTTAAAAAGTTTTATCATCCCCCACTCCTCTGTGCTAAACGTTAGAAGAGTAAGAAAAATTATCTCTTAATTTTTTATGAAATGTGAGAGTGTGTATTGAATCGAAAAAAATTGTTTAAAGAAATAAATGGAAATATTTGAAAGATTCTTCTTTCCCCTTAAATGTGTTATTTTTTTATTTTTCTGGGATTTGTTTTAACCAAATTATCAGCTGTTAAAGCAAAAGTAACTGTTTTGACTTTAAACTCCTGTATCTCCCGAAATAATAATCGCACAATGATGCTCGAGGTGTCATTAGAAAGCGATTGTGTACAAAATCTGTTTTGCTTCCAGTGCATTTTTGTCAAAAAACACGTTAAAAGCAGTATTTTCTCACATTTTTGGTATTGGGCTGTCATGTTGTCAAAAATGGCGAAATTTAAAATGTTGATATGTTTTCTTGTAGCTAACAGTATCGCAAACTATCGTACCAAAAATCAACATGCTGCAATGTTTCGTTCTTCGTGTACACAGCTGTTTGATTTAATTAAAGGTTAAGTTTTCATATATTTTTGAAATGAACACAATAGCAAATTTTCAAATTACTGTGTCTCTGCGAAAAATAAATCAATTTTTATTATCCGAAGCTCTTCATTGTGAGAATTACTTTCGAAGTAGAAAACGATAATTAAAACAAATTGTTTTTTTTGTATTGAGTTAAGAAAAAATGGTTTTGCACCCTATAGACGCTCTAAGAGTTCGTAAAGAACTAAGGAATAATTTTGACTCTTCTAACATTTGGCTCAGAGCAGGAGGGGATGACAAAATTTTTTCAACTTTTGATTTGAAAACTAGATTGTGTAAGCTTTAAAAGAGCTTTGGATCATAAAAATTGAGTTATTTTTCGCGGAGATACAGTAATTTGAAATGATCGATTGACTTGCAGTTGTTTTCATTGCCAAAAGAGTTGGAAAATTAACCTTTAATTAAATCAAACATTTAACAGCTGTGGATACGAAACACCAACATTTTAAATTGAGCCATTTCTGACAAAATGGTGGCCCATTAACAAAAATGTGAGAAAATACCGTTTTTAACGTGTTTCTTTTTAAAAATGCAGAGGAAGCAAATGATTTTTTGTACACAATCGTGAAGAAGCACTTTGAAGAGGATACTTGCAACTTTCTAATGACACCTCGAGCACCATTGTGCGATTATTATTTCGCGAGATACAGGATTTTAAAATTAGAACAGTTACTTTTGCTTTAACAGCTGATAACATGGTTAAAAAAAAATTCCACAAAAATAACAAAATAGCACATTTAAGGGGAAAGAAGAAGCTTTCAAATGTTTCTATTTATTTCTTTTATAAAATTTTTTTCGACCCGATACACACTCTCAAATTTCATAAAAAATTAAACGATAATTTTTCTAGCAGGGATGATAAAACATTTTAAGCTTCTGATTCATAAACTAGAAGATACAAGCTTTCAAAAATGCTTTGGATCATTACAATTGAATTAGTTTTCGCGAAGTTATAACTGTTTAAACATTTGAACAATTTTTGCGTTTTTTTAATTATCCTAATACATTTGATGAGTGTATATTCAAATAACAAATAACAAAACTTTGGAAGGGGCGCTTGGCTATGGCCTTGGTAGTAAGTAATAGTTGATAGTTGATAGGAAGTGGTGATTATACATCTTTTCGTTTAAATTTCATGTTTGAGACAAACAAGTAACGAGCAGAAAAACTTCAAATTTTGGAGAAAAAATAAGTAGATCCTGAAGGCATAGCTGGTTTCTAGAGTTTTTGAATTATGTATATGTATCTCAAACGACACTGTACATTCTGCGCTTTAAACATAACCAAGGTTAAATTAATTTAATTTGGCGCCACTCTTCCTACTAAAAAAGGTGCACGACAGCACATATGAGGGCCTCATCGTTAGAGTCAAATTACTCCATTTCAGTTGATCGTCTGTAAGTATAAATAAAATATCCACCGTCTTGCAATTGCCGAAAAGCAGAACCAAAGTGGATCATAATCTGTTCACATAGTGAACAGGTCAACAATAAATTGTTCTTGCACAGACAAATGATACACATATGTATGTATGTACAATGTACATATGCATATTGTTTACGAATTTTTCGTAAATTTAAAATCCATGATTGAAAATATTCCATCACATCACACATATGTTTTTGGAAAAAATATGATCGCAAAATTATATTTATGAGTTTTAAAAATTTGTTTAAAAACCGCAGACGGTCGAAAAAACTCAAAACGAAATTTAAAAGAAAGTGGCCACCATCAATAATATTTTTACAATTTTGCTCGTCTACTTCAATTGTTTTCGATGGAAAATCCTATTAATATTATAAATACGAAAGTTTGCGTGTGTTTATGTTTGTTGCCACTCAGCTCCGTAACGGCTAAACGGATTTTAATGAGATTTAGTATATAGTTACTTTAGGTCCTGGAATAGGAATAGGGTGTTTTTCATCCCGGAAAAATATATAATTCCTATGTCCGATTTCGGTTTCAGCTTCGATTTTGATTTCGATTTTTATGTTAATTTTAATTTTCACTTTTTTTTGGAGTGTTTTTTTTTAATTTTAATCTACACTCCTTCTATGTCCCTGTTTATGTGCTTGCTACGTAATTCTGCCAATTAAGCGCTGCCTAAAGTAGTAGAACTAATTACTAAAGTAACCTGCTCTACTACTTTAATCAGCGTTTATGTGTACAAATTTTACTTTTGCTTGGGGGGGGGAGGCAGGTTACATAATTTACGTTCAATCAATATTAAAAATTCCCTGAACACTGAGAGAATGTTTTCCTTAACAAAAAAATTATAAATTTTGACTCTTATAATTTTTATAATGTTTCTTTCCTTAAAAAACAAAAACAAACGCCCTTGAAATTTTCAGGGTATTTTCAGATTGATTAATCTTCGTTTGGCTGCGTGAACTTAATAATTGGTATACCGGGCAACTTCGGAGCGGGCAAGCTATTTAGTAAATTATAAATTTCATACAGGATCGGGGTTGTTATATATTATTGTTACATATTAATTGGAATGAGCTTTTTTTAATAATAATTTAAATGAACGTAAATTTTTAAATCAATCACAAATAAAAAAAAAATCTTTTGACAGAATTGTCAGCGCCACATTCTGTTTGCACTCTTGCAAGAACCAAAGCCATTAACAGCATGTTAAAGTTTTGGATTTGCTGTTAGTTTTTTCTAAAAATAACACTGTTCTTTAAAACAGATTGATTTTCTATAATTTTAAAAGTGTTACCTTTGGCTTAAATCGCAAGTATTCTAAACTATCTCTCCCCAATTTCAAGGAAATTGTAGAATCAATTTAAATAATGCACTCAATTCATTTAATTTTTTCCACATTGTTTCAATTTTCAATACTAGCCCAGTAAAATTAGGTTTCGACTTCAGGATCCTGATAATTACCTTTAATTGGGTCCGTAAAGTTAGTTTTAGGGTATGGAGAGCGGTAAATTTTATTGTCTTGCTTAGCAGTATTGCGGTATAAAGGACATTTTATTCAGTATAGCTTCAACTTACTTAATACTAATTTTTATTGAAAACTATTTAAAATTTACAAAGCTATGAGCTACGTTGTGACGATAAAAGAAACCCCCATCCTATTGAAATTTTGGTTGTCGAAAAACAAAAACTAAAAATTTCTTAATATCTACATGAATGCAGCTATGTTTGTACGTTACTTTTAGTTTTTATAAAATGGCGGCGGTTTTAAATTTTTTTCACCCCTAAGACCTTTTGTTTTATTCAAGTGGTCTAAAAAAATAGCAACTATCAACATTTTAAAACTCGGCTGCGTACAACCATACTCAATATGATAACGAAAATTTCAAATTCGTTCATTAGTTTTCAAATATTCGCTGGGACAAAGGCGAAAAAGTTTGTTTCCTGAAAAACGCGAAAATTTCAAATTCGTTCATTAGTCTGCAAATATTCTCTGAGACAAAGTCGAAAAAGTTCGTTTCCCGAAAAATGTAAACCTACATTTTTTTTAAATAGTATTTCTGAAAATGTATACTGTATAAATAATAAATAAGTTAAAGAAATAAACATTTTTTTTTTAAATGTTATAATGCTTTGTTTTCTGGGGTCAAAGTAGACTACTCGAAAAAAAGATGGGTAGCACATTTCCACTTGTAGCGATGAGAAACAAGAAAATCAAATATATTTTTATTTTATAGACTTATCTCTATTGCTTCATCCAGAATTAGACATTTATATTAATAAAAACAAAATGGCGGAATTCTAATTTTTTTTTTTTTAAAAATCGTTTTATTTTTTGTTGAAAATCGAAAAAAAGAGAAATTATTAATAAATATAAATAATTTATATCAGATGATAACTACTACATAGTGTGTAGAACAACCCGATTATTTGATAAGAATTTTGTTTCTGCTTCCCACCAATTAAAAAAAAGTGGTTTGGAGAAAAACACATTTAAAGATTTAGTAATAGGATTCTTTTCTATGTGCAATAACTTCGAAAATAGTTTGAATTTCGATTTACAATTGTCATAGTATACTCTCAATATGTTTTAGTTTCAAAATATGTAAAAAAAAATTAAAAAATTTGATTCGTTGCACCGCAATACTGCTTTAATGTTTTGCTTAATTACGCATTATCAATTTTATAAAAAACACTGAGTTCAATGTTGAACAAACGTTTATCAGGAGACCATGTAGCATTGAATGGCATACCCCTGTTCAGACCTTAACAAAAGACCCTGTATAATAGGATATCTTTTTGTTCGGTATTTTCGTATGTGTGCGAAAGTGGTTTGAAAATTCGAGAAGTATGCATTGAACCTTATGGAAGCTAAATGAAATTTCTAAGATAAATTGAATCAATTCGGGTTCTAGGGACATACAAGTTTTAACAAATTCAACCAAGTCTTTTTCCCGTCGTAGTTTGTAAGTGGTCCGCCGCTTGTGTTTTCTGTTCAGTTTAGGTTGAAATTAAAAATGTTATATTCTCAATTTGAGATACATAATCGTATAATATCAATAAGATTATAGAAATCTATAAAGCGTTAATTTGGAAGATGAAGGGGTTCTGTGAGCATTATTTGGTCCATAAAATATAATTTGAGTATTAATTCTTCATAGTAATCCTTCTTTAGTTATATTCGCGTAAAAAAAAGCAGATCGGGTGGGTATACTGAACGGATGATCCAAGATAAAATCCTTTCGCCTTCAAGGTGTAGTATATACAGTGTCGGTTAATATAAGAATATAATATCATAATATCTCATTTTATAATTTATTGCCATTTATCATTTAATTCAGTATCCAGGGCCTGTTCTAAGGTAGGGGCAATCGCCCAGCGTGCCGCAGTCTAGAGCTTCTCTTCCCCAATCCCGCGCTTCTCACCGGTAATGGCGGTAATATTACTATCACCACTAAGGTGGTTATATTTGTTACAAGGATTTTGCATATGCAGTTATTTTTACTTAATATGTTTTAGTACTTAAAAATAAAATATAAATGCAATTGATATACGCCCAAAATTATATACGAATCCAAATTTGGAATATTTTAATTCAGCTATTTCAACAGCTGATATGTTTAAGTCTTTCAGGCGGCTTGCGCAACCCTTTCAAAATGAATTGTGGGATTGCCCTTTCACGGGAATTTCCACTTTATGGAATACTTACTTGTTATGCAACGAGAACTTGTTTTTAAATCACCTTAATTCGTATATTTGTATGAATATGTATGGACCATATGTCAATGACTATCACCATACCGTACTCACTGCTCATCATCATCATTCATGCATAGATTTATACCACTTTGCATTGATCGAAGCAGGAAGTTGCTAATTGATGTTCCCACGATAATTTTGCCCGGTTAACCGGCATTGTTCATACCATATATACCATATAGTCTACATCTAAATCTATGATCTAGTTTTTTATTAGTTCGCTTTGAAGCAAATTAAATGTTGTGCCATCATTTTTAATTAAATTTGGCCGCCATATTGATCGGTTTATTTTCTGTTACTAACAGTTTTATTTTTAACTTATCTCCAAGGAGTTGCTTTCCCTATATGTTTCAAACATTTTTCTTTGTTTGCTCTCCAGGTTTTCTTTGCCGAAACTACTTTTGGATCCATTAAATTCACTAATCAACATTTTTTATATTCATTTACGTAAAAGATCAAATAAATAATAGGTAACTTCAATAGAATGTTTTCTGTAGATTACGAATCCGAAAACTAAAATTTTCAATCACGCGACGTTTTTGAGAAAATAGGGTAAAAACTAATAGTATTTTGAGCATATTTAAAGATTTAAAAAAAAACAATAACGGAACATCAAAAGAGCTCGTAGCGTGGCTCAAATGAAAGCCTAAATCCTTTTATTGATGTATGTATTATATGAAATACCACCATTCCATATCTCTTGCTAAGTATATTGGAGAAGTAATTTTTCGCGAGGATGCACTAGTTGTGATTTTCATACATTACCAATTGTACGAAGTAATCGGTTAACAGAAAAAAGTTAAATTCATAGAGTCTTCCGGAAAGTGTCAAAGACTTTAGTATTTTAATGTAATATAATAGCTGAAAGTTCAAACTTTTATTTCACCTACATTTCAATCTCCTATAAGAATCCGCTATTTTGTAACGAATTTTTAAAAACATCCAAAATACGATATTTTCTATTCTTCAAACCTATTTTTCTCGAAAACGTGACGTGATGAGACATTTTCGTTTGTGAATTCGTAATCTACGGAAAAATTGTTATAGAAATTGTGTATCACTTATTCTGTGGCAAAATTGTGTTAACTACTTTATAATTTTGTAAATACTAATAGACTGAAGATTTTCTTTTTGCAAAATTGCCTATTGATCGGGTCTTGTTAATGACAGACAAGATATAAGATAAAATACAACACGAATTTCATCTTGTGATATTTTAAAGTGTACCACAATGCGTTGCGGATGTTCTGCTATTGCTCATGACAAGAATTTTGTTTTATGAGCCTGCTACATATGCCACAATGTGTTGTGGTAAGTTTTTCGTTCAATAATCAATGACCCTTTTAGATCTTTAAGTCTAACTCATACATATTCCAAGTATCTTACTTATATAGAACTTTATTTACAGCGCCATGTTCTTTTTTCAAACGGAGTTCTTGATAAATAATTATTTTTTTTAAACGCAAATAAATTAAATGAATGCACGAAATATCAAAGATTTTAGGCATAGAAACTACGATTTTCCTAAAAGTTTGTACATATATTGCTCGTATCTGGTATTATTTTAAATTATTTATTTATTTTAATTTGATTCGCGTATCGTTTTCTGATCTCAACTGCCTACATACAAACCTACTTTAAAATTTCGATGGATGTGGCGTGCATTTGTAACACAACTTCGTGTCTTCTAGACACGCAATCATAGTAATTCTAATTGGGCGCAAAGTTGTTGGTAATTGATGGTCAATGCTCCTGAATTACTATACATGAATACATCAGATACATGAAAATGTTACCTTTTATTTAAAGGATTTCAAACAGGAGCAGAACAGAATAACCCCCACCTCTCTAAAACAAAACAAGCCAAAACAGGAAAGTGAAATTCTTATACACCAAAGCATACATATCCTTTGAAATTATATACATAAAGGCTCAACAAATACACCGGCAGTCACACCTCATTCAGATGAAATACATCCGCACAAAGGCGAAAGAACTGAGGGAGTTTGTAATAGATGGGGCACTAGCGACAGGAACGAACGAAAGTGTAATTTTCATCTTTTCTAACCAAGGGCGTAAGGGAAAGCGAAGTGCCAAATCGAACCGATGCTGGATAGGCACGGAAATGATGCGTGGGGGGACTTTAGGGTTGCTTTATATTGAAAATCAATATTACAAAAGGCCCCAAAAATATAATGAAACATTTTTTTTTTTACTTTTCATTACATAAATTCAATACCGTTCGGGGGATGAATACGTAGTCCTTATCCTGTACGTGTGTATATATCTTCCTGTATTGTGAGTTGTTATATTTTTCAGCCGATTTGGGAAAAGATGTAGTTTCTGAAGTAATCAGGCGTGGAAGGTTATATGTATATGTGTGGATGAGAATATGGATATGTATGAAAATATATTTCGGTACAAGCAGTAAATGTTTAGGAGTGGGACATATATATGTATACGTGATGTGCAGGGGAAGTTGACCGAAAATAAGATATCATCTCGTCATTTAATATTTGTTCATTATTTTTATGAGCGGCAAGGGGGTTAGGATAATAACAGCCTACACTCATAACTCATATTTCTGTTTTAATATTCGTCAGACAGCGCACACTAGTCCATACGCAATGCTGTTTTTTCAATTCTTTTATGCACCGAAAATCAAATTGATGAGCTCGCTCCAAACCTGGTCAAATTTTTCCATCATTCTTACTCGAGTACTAATTTTAAACTCGCCACATCTTTAATTGTAAAAGACAAGTCCTAATAGAAGCAATATAGCTATTAAAAAGGATATCTATCGGATAATTGGAATATTTTACAACAAAAGTTCTTTGTAAAATTAAAATCACAAATTTATTTAATTTTTAGCAATATAAAAATTGTACTCAATAATATTAAAATTCTCGCTAAACTTTAGTATCAGCCAAGAATAAAATTAAATAGCTGAATAGGTGGCAATATTGATGAAATGAGGAACTGTCAGTTAACATAATAATTAAATCCACACCGTCGCGTCGGGCGTAATCTATTCAATTATTGGCATGAGTATAGTTAATTATTAAGTGCATTTCAAAACTATACTTACAGTGCCCATATTATCTTATATATCGAATTCGCGCTGCACTCAGTTCTAACCTACACTGAAAGAAGACCCCTCCCTTCCCCTATATTCGGGTGATCCGCTGCCCCCGCCCCACCGCATCACATAATTTTGCATGCCTAAAAGAATTATAGAATATACGAATCGCGCTCAAAGTAACTTAATTATAATTAATATCATACCAAACTGGAAAAAAATTTGCAATTTGAAGTAAATGCGTTTCCTTATGTTCACTTTGTATAATTATATAGATATTTTAATTTTGTGGAATTTATAAATACTTCAGTTAAATGAATAAATTTTTTCTTCGATTTAATTTGTTAGATTCAAGTAAATATTTACTTGATACTGTCTCGAAAGCATATTTATTTAATTTAAGTCCATGTTTACTTAAAATTGCAGATTATTTTTCCCAGAGCATATAATAATTCAACTATTTTGTTTGTAATTAGATGCTTTTTCTCTCTTTTTCTAAACTATGTTCAATTCCTGAAGTTCTATAGTTACTTCCAATTTCCCTTGAACCCATTGTCGGTTTAAATATACATGGTGTTTCTTTGGGTTTTGGATATGTTCCGATAACTGTTTGCAATAATGCAATTAAAAATTTTATCTCTTTGAATGGAGGTGCACTCATTAAAATAATTTACAGTTTTTTCAAGAACTTCGCAAAATTATAATAAGGGCTGTTTTGGGAAATTATAGACACCACGCCTTTTAACGGTATCCCGCATTTGCGGATCCGCTCATAAAAGATACATGATAGCGGTGCTCAAAATTTTCGCTATGGCGGAGGCAATCATTTTATTCTGCTTGTATCTTTACAAAAATATGTATCACGAAGTTTATAATATCAAAATGGTATCTCCAATAATCAAGGACCCAAAAAACGTCTTGATACTTATTTTCGCTAAGATACGTACAATTTTAAATTTAAATTTATTATGAAATAACATAAAATTGATTATAAAGTGATTCCCATAATCAATTATGAACTGATTCCTACAATCAGTTATAAATTGATTCCAAGAATCACATGATTTTTGACATAAATTGAGTTTGAAATCTCCTCACGGTTTTTCATGAAACTTTGTAGGAATGTTCAATTAGGGTCAAAAGTGACGGATATATCTAACAAAAAAAACATTTGTCTGTCGCTTATATTTCCTGAGATACTTAACTTTAAAATTCTGAAAAGTAATAATTTTCATCCCTCCCGCAATTTTTTGGTGGAAATTATAGAGAAACCTTAAATAAAAAATGTTTCTACCGGACTTCTGTAAAAAATTCTACACGAGTGCTGAAAATAAGAAACATTTTACTTCACTTCGATTTGTCATTTTATAAGACAAATGCGTGCTCGTCGTAAGTTGAAAAAGATATCGTTAATTTCCAAGATCGTTGAGAAATTTTTTGGAATGAAAAGGTTAAAATATCCTTAATTTGTATATTTATACAATTCGCAACGAAACTTTGTGGGAATATGCAAAAAACCGTGGCGACAAAATGTTAATTTGAGAAATTTCAAAGTTAAATATCTCGAGAAGTACAAGTGACCTTCAAATTTTATTTGTATATTTGGCACTTTTGACCCTAAATGAACACTCCTCCTACAAAGATTTATCAAAATCCGTGAGGAGACCTCAAACTCAGTCTGTTCCCTGATTTTTAATTGACTACAACCTAAAACGGGGGAAGCAAAGAATAACTGATTTTATACTTATTCCTGCATTCAGCTTTTTTATTGACTGGTAACGAAACCAATCACAGCTCTTAAAAAGCGGACATGCTCTGTACAAAATAATGACTTTCCCATCAGAAAAGAACTGATTCTTTATTGTTTGGAAATCAGTTAAAAATCAATTCTTGTCTATTTGGGAAAGTCGACCCAAGTCGGCAGTCTTGAGACAGAACTGATTCTGAGCTGTCTTGTCAACTTCGTAAGTGTGCGCTCTATGATATGTTTTCCTGGCCTGAACTGAAGCCGTAATCTGCTTCAATACTGTTCTGTCTCTAGTGTGTGCTTTTTCAAAGAGCTCAAAGTGAAAAGAATAACTAGTAGAATACGATACCACAAGACAATTACTAAAATCGAAGAAAACTCCTATATCGTTCCCATATCGAGGCTAAAACTACCGTGTAACCTTCAACTTATCAAATAACAAAAAAAAAAAAAAATTAAAATTGATTGTGTTTTTTGTTTACACTTATGTATGTTAAAATTATGTTTAAAAAAATTAATCTTTGCGGAAAACTTGCCTATCATTTTTTATCTGGTTTTCCGATATTCAGTTAATAGAGATTATTATGGAATCACTGAATGTCTTACTGTAGGGTTCAACTTGGAACATTGAAAGACTTATTTTATCTTGTGACCTTCGCTCATACTTTACAAAATGGGCAAAAACTTGTCTGCGTTTCTTATTAGACTCAAAACTTTAATGCATTGTCATAAGGAGAACCACAAAATAAACATAGAAAACCAGGGCATTTGAAGTATTTTCTCAAAAATCTCCGGCATTAGGATGCCGGCTTCTCCCTCTACTCTCCAAATGTGCCCTTAATCACATTTTTTTTTGCATTTTCCGAAAATCGATTAAACTTAGGAGAAAACTGAAAAACAACGAAAGTAAAATATTAATGCGATTCTTTTTACTCTTTTTAGCATTCAAGTATATGTATAGTATATTTTTTTTTGAATAGGTATCGAACAAAAGAAATTCATGGCGTATTCAACATTGCTCAAACAGAATTCTAGATTCTTAAGTTTGTTTTTTTCTTTTAAGTTATATGTGCAGTCGGTTATTTTATTTTTATTCGAGTTATTCAATTCAGTTTAAATATTATTTGTTATGTAAGTGAGCTGTACGGGGACGTAAAGGATCTAACAAACACAAATGGGATCTTATACAATAGTTTCTGAAATATGTTTTTATGGAAAATCGGTCTCAGTCGATTTATCTGAAATTTTAGTATGGTATACATACATACATAGGTGTTCTGCCGTCCCGCTCATATGTTAATAGGCAGGCGAGGCAATTTATTTGATGGTTTTCTAGTTATACATGTTGGCTCGACCCATCCAATTTACTCGTAAATTAAGCAATTAGGCAGAAAATGTTGTTCCTTTCGCTTACCTCCGAAACTACAACAAAGTATTATAGGTCAAAATTATAATTTTTATAAAAACATGATTACAAGGAAGTTTACTTAAAATTTGCATGAAAACTGTAGCAAAAGAAATTTGCGAAACTCAGTTTGTTCTGTACATGGCAAACCTTTAGAACTCGAGTCATTCTCGCACTTGAGAGTTTTTCATTTTAATAACGACGAACATTTTCAAATTATAATTGTTAACAAAGTTTCCACCTTATGTGTAGATATTGGACAATATTTTCTTATTTATTCCAATATACCATAATTTTAGAAATCACTGATTCCTGTTTCCCGCTTTGCAAGAAAGTCAATGTACTATAACTATATAAGGAAAGTCGTATATGTATACATACATCGAGTAGATGAAATATGTATGTTATAACTAATTTATTAACAATTAACAATAATATGCAAACACTTAATACTTTCGTTATATAAAACCATATTACTAATTTTGTAGAAACGATATTCCGCCGGATAAATTATTTACTATTTCAGCCTTTGCAAGATAATTATAGCAGTTTAGATTTTGCTTTAAAAAGTATTACAACAAGTATTACAAAGTGCATAGGAAGTAGGCTTTGCATGTAACATACGACGACCTTCAGATTTCGCTTAATCAAAATAATGATTCCAGAAAAATAAATGCCAGCTGTGCATGAAGATTATGTTTACCCTAAGCAAATACGTAAGAATGAAAAATATAAAAGTCACAAAGCGCGACAAACACGCTATGCAGAGGGTCTGGTAATAGAAGAATGTCCCCTGAATGAAAGGGTGTTTTTGTGGAAAATTTTCAATTTCAATGGCACGAGCTAAACCCTTTGAGAACAAAGGAGGGCAGGATAAATTTCCAAATTTTTGAAAAAAATAACTCTTTCAACCCCTTTGAAATGCGCTGAAGTGTGATCATGGGCACGCCAAATAAATTGCGCCCGAACTAGAGATTTCAGAAAATAATTGAAATATTGACCAAGGGGCGATTTAGATTTCAGATTTTTTGGGGAAGCAGATGTTTCTATTTTACGGTAAGTCATCCAGTTACAGTACATTCAGAAAATAATCTGACAATTTTAATACTGTTCATTGATGGAAACATATATTTTTCTCAAGTATGTTACCAAAAATTTCTATATGTAATGATGTGAAAGTTAGTATGTAGAAAATGAGCAGAAAATCAAATTGTTGAGGAAGTCTATATATTTATTAGTATTATATATTGTATATGATTATAAAATGAGAAATAAAACACTTCATAATATGAATATAGCTGTAATAAAATTTACTGTAATCCAATAAATATATAAAAAAAAAAAAAAAAGAATTATATCGGAGGCACAAAATCAAAATTAGAAGTAAAGATTTATTAAATAAGATTATGATAAGTTAATTTCGAATAGAACCAAATTGCTTTTAGAAACTTGAGAATATACAATGTTTTAATTTGAATTGAAATGAAAAACATTCCTGTAATCTGTAATGAAAATGGTTTCTTTTAAATTAATTTTTTTGGAACGTTTACATGAAATTAAAGACAGGGATTAATTATTATTATTAGAAGTGGGTCGTGTAGGCATGGGTCTGTCTCTCATAACCAACTTGACCAGTGGAGAATTTTCAAATCGACATTACATTATACATTTCTTCCATAAGCCAGTACAGCCAGCAAAAAAAAAAATCTCCCCGAGATATTCATAATTTTCATTGTCTCCTGTAAAAACAAGCAAATCATTTAATTGAAAGCTATACGATTTATAATATAGTATGTTCAGAACATAAAACTTTTTCATATTTTCCAGTATGTATTGCAATTTTTATATTTATTATAATAAAAATTCTTAGAGGGTGAGACTAGACAGTGTATGTATGTATATAATATAATCTCAATTATGCCTTAACTTGCTTTGCTAGATTTCCTTTTTTGTCCATATGCACATATGTATGTATGTAGGTAGGTACTTTACATTTTAACTTAACATGTACGCGCGCTACCGTGCATTCTGATAAATTATGATTCCAAAGTGGCGGACTCAAGAGGTGACTGGAAATTGTACAATTGAAGGGACTGTTGTGAAAACTGGCACTTTTTGATTTTAAGGTCCTCTAATTCCGAATTAGATGTTAAAATTTAAAAATTCTAGAAACCGGAACTAGTAACGATCAACATTTCTTAGCTTTAGGGGATTTCAACGAAAATGAGAACAAATAACTTTTCGTGATCGCTGATGTCCAATCTATTCTCAACATTGTTAAATGTAAATTTGTGGATCCAATATGGAGACCAAAATTTGAATTCATAGGATTTGGATTGGAATTCGCATCACAGTCATATTTATAAAGATGGACTGCTCAATCTCCTGTCTCAAGCGTCCGCCGACAACCGACCTGCCTGAGAGAGACGTGCAAAGATGTCTTTGATCGACGTTATTGCTGTGTATTTTTTTCATATTGCAAGGATAGGACAAATTAGGATATTTGGAAATGAGACCCATTATAATATACGTCTGTGATTGGCATATAGAACTGTTTAGAGTCACTGATTCCGTATCAACATTTTAAAACTCAAGATAGCAAATCCAACATGTCAACTACAAATAATTACGATGAAAATGAGTATATGTAATACAATACAGAAATATTTTTTAATAATTTAATTTAAAAATTTTATTATGGTTTTGGTTAGTACTGTTTTTATTTAGATTCTACACTTGATATATCTACATATTTAGATTACGAACTACGCGTTTCTACTGAAGTTCATGTGGCTGTAGTTGAATTTAAATGAGGTGAACTTGATTTGATTATACATATTGTTAAAATTATTGTATTGAATATGTACATAAGTTTATGTTGCGAAATTTCTGGATCTGCTATTTCGAGTTTCTAAATTTGGACTATTAATTTTTACGCCAATTCTGTGGAATTTTAATTTCGAAGTCGAAGTTGGATTCGCCATTTTTTATTTTATCAGAATAAGAAATTACCCACAATTTTTATTTTATAGGTTGAATAGTTTTTGATAAAAGGTGCATCTGAATTCATCCACATCCAAGGAATGCAAAATTTATAACGCCGACGCTGTTATATTTTCTTATACAAGTATAATTGCAGACTTGGATTCATCGTTCTTTGAGGCGAACTTAATAATTGAAGAGGACCTCCATTGGAAGGATATGCGTTTCTAAAGAAAAAACAATTACTAACGTAGTCATTCAGAATCTTTGACTAATAGAGTTTAAAATTTTGAAAGCAACCAGCAAACAAACCATTCAAATATTGGATTTTTGATTATTTTGGAAAACAATGAAATATACATATGTATCTGCTATCTTAGAACGTAAGAAAGTGTGATAAGACTTGTAAGTCTTGGTAACTATGCGTCTTACGTATTATGTAGGGAATAAAATTCTCTATAATTTTGCTTATGTCACTTCTTGTCGTAAATTCAATAATATCAAAGTTATGAGGTAAAGAATATAGAAACTTGTTGAAAAATAATCTTTTAGGCGCTACAATTTTTTTTTCTACCAACTTCACAAAAAAAAACAGTATCTTGATTGTTTCTTGTAGAGAGCCTCATATTGTTTTTTGTAGAGGGCTGCAAAGGGATCGAAGTTGAATATTTAAAACAATACATATAAATAATTTTTTCCTTTATTTTATTTGATTCTTCGTCGTTTTATATTAGTTTAATTATTTTTGCAATTTTATTTAATAGTTATTAGTATTATTACAATAATTATTTTATAATGTATTTTTATTTAATATTATTTTTCTGTTTTCATTTTAACTAGAGAGCCCATTTCCACAACACCTATGAGGTAGAGTTTGTAGGCGCGTTTTTTTAAACGTGGTTTCCCAGATAGGTCTAATATACCTTAAATTTGCTGCTTACAATATCCTTTGCCTTTTCGAAGGACCAGGCTTTGGCTAGTGATCTATTACTGAGTTCATATCAAAATACTGAGGAATTATGGAAGAGTGTAATGGCGTCAAATTTGCAACATACACAAGCTGCTCCGCAGTTGCGTTTACAATGACAAAAAATTAACTTCAAAATGTCAAGAAGTGGTGGACCTTTTCTGATCTGCGCTGGCGTAAAAATGAGTGAGAATTTTTTCCAGTCCCATTCTTATGGATCATTATATCTTCCGAGCCACGTTTGAGCGGTACACTACGATAAGTGTGCATGTGTGCGGAATCTTCTGTAGGTGGAAGTGAAGACAGGTTGAAGTTATTTTTTACAACAGATTTTGCGAATCGTTTATATCGAAGACAGCTAAGACTTTGATCTTGTTTATCACAGCCATACAAAGCTATGAAAAAAAATTCGCCAATGGCACTAAGTAAAGGGTGATCCACTTCTTCAAATAGGAATAATGAAACTCCTGAAGTCAGCTCTGGATGTTTTTCGAGGTTTGCCATAAACTTCATTTTACCAATGTTGTAAGCTGCGGAAATGGTATCACATCCTGAGAAAGCATGGAGAAACAACAAGTTATTAGCAATCAGTTTTCCGTGCATTAGACTTAATGAACAATAAAATTGTTCAGATGACCGTCCTTTTTGCGGTTTCAAGAAGTAAACATTTGAGTGTCTTCTTCCAAGTGCTGTGAGCAACACAAGTATTTCAATGTTTTCGGCTAAAATGTTTACCGAATCGAAAGATCCAGATGCTGCAAGAGCAGAATTAATAATAAGTATACATACATATATACGTCTGCATCTGATTCCTCTCGACCCTATAATTGTCATCTTTACCTCATAACTTTGAAATTATTGATGTTATGACAAAAAGTGACATAGGCATAATTGTAGAGAATTGTAGTCCTTTCAAAATAGCACCTCACGAGTTTTTTGTAAGACGCATGGTTACTAAGGTATTGCGCAAAAACTGCTTGCACCCTTTTTTTCAATGGCGGCTAAACCCAGCACCCGACGACCCCGGAAACTCAGTAAATATAGCAAGCCTCCCCCCACGCAACGAAAAAATAAAATTTGGCCCTTTCCAAAATGTAGGGTTAGCCTTTTTAAATGTAACGTTTTACCGGACTAAGTGTTCAGTAATGCTACTACAGCTTTTTCTCATTCTCTCTTACTTGCTCAAGTTTTCTGTCCTTGGAGCATCCCCACAAAATAGTACTTTTACACCTTTCAGTATTTCATTATGTTTACGTTCTAAGTACGCCATTAAGGGGAATTTAAGTCAATTAAATTTTTTCTTCAATTCTTCGTGATTGTAAATCATTTATTTGTAAGACGTAAATTATAAATTTGAATAAGAAAGATAGAGCAGAGAAAAACATTTATGTTATTACTTGAAATAATTGTTTTTTATAGAATCTATTATACTAAAAGCTTTTAGGAGAACTGATATCTTAAGACCCCGGCCCACAAACATTAAGTGGCCGAAGTGATCAGACTAAAATGAAGCAGATCTGCTTGAACGGATTATGCGGCCATACTCGTCAGGTCTACCGAGCCAACACCGAGTAGGGAGGTGCAAAATGGTCGAGACGGAGCTGCTTTGCTACCCAGTGATAGTGCTATTCCTTAAGCGTTTGGCCTGATTGTATCCAGACATTATCCGGTCAGTCCATCCGGCCAGGCGAAACTGATTCAATTGCTTCAGTTCATTCGGCCGCTTAATCTGAGGTGAAATTGTCCATACACTTAACGATTTTGCATCTTGTCAGACGAAACTGAAGACAAAACTGATAGTGTATTTGCCTTTAATACGTTTATTTTGAGAATTTGGAGCTTTTGAGCCCAAATGAATGTTTTTACAATGCTTTATCAAAATTCGTGAGGAGATCGCAAACTCAATCACAGTGTATTCCCATGTGGATTGAAGTTCACATGAAACATAAACAAAATTAATAAGTTTTCAATTAAAATGTCAGCGTCATCGGAAAATACATATATATAGTACTTAAGAGCATGCACGTTTTACGCAAGCCGTCCCGCAGCCGGAAAATTTGCTCATGTAGTGTTCAACCAAGAACTGAAAATAGAGCAAAATTAAGCAAAAAAGCATATATAATAACAACAAAATTAATAGTCGAAAATTCCGTACGTAGTTCAATACAGAAGAAGATTGCGAAGATATTAAAATCTCAAGTGAATCGAAGTATATTTAACTGAGTTGCATTTAAAAAATATAGTTTCGAGAAAAATGCGTTTAAAGTTTAAGTTAACATATTATGCATTATGTGTATAGCAGAGTGCCTTGATAGAATGTATGAAAATGGTCTCATTGGAGTCTAATTTTCGAGATTCTAAAGCACCTTTTAAGCAAAAGCAAAAAACGAAAACCATTTTTTTTACAAAGTATAATTCATTGAAATTCGCGCTTATTTTTACTCCACTTTTTATTATTACCCGACTGCGCCAGAAGGAGGGTTATGTATTTCGAGTGTATGTATGTATGTATATTTCTTTGGCACGCTCTGTAGCTTAAACGGCCTGATCGATTTCAGCTTGAGAGGTGCCGTTAGATTCGTCGTAATTGTGAGAGTGACACTGGGTATATCAAAATTGGAAAAAATTAAAATGGCCGATTTTCGGCGGCATATTATGTCTTCAAAAATTTTTTTTTCTCAAAACCTATCGAGTGGGATATCAAAATAAAGAGTTTCATAAATAGCTTGCAAAAATTAGTGCAACTTCTATGTTTACATGTAATGTGGAATGAAAAGTGCTAAAAAAAACAACAAAATATTCAACGTTACAACATAAATTACATTTATGTGTGGAAAAGAGAGATTACAATACTGTCGTACTAATAATAAATCCGAACGTTACTATTGTTAATTCAGTGTGTATGGCAGACAACGGTTATACTTATCAGCCTGGGCAACAAAAAGTGAAAGACGTAACGCAGGATGTTGCCTTTAATCCTTAGTTGGGCTGTAACAGTTCATAAACTCCAAGGTACGACACTCGATCGGGCATTTGTGGACCTTGGCTCACATATATTTGCAAAAGGTCAAGCGTATGTAGCTCTTAGTGGAGTAAAAACATTAGCTGGATTGGCTATCAGTACTCTTGATCCTAAAAAACTATTAAATCGGCCACATGATCAAAATTCTTCGAATGAGTTTCAACGTTTACGGGAATTGATCCTATGAACTGATGACTTAAAGCCTTAAAGTTAACATAAGGAAACTTTCACAAGATTTAATTTTGTTTTAATATCAATTTATAAACCATATTTTTTACCTAACCTAACTTTTATGGAAATTCAATAACGTGCAGATATTTAAATGATAAATTTATTTACTATGAAAACTAAAAAAATTAAAATAAAAATATTATTGAAAAAAACAAAAAACCCGACTGCGTAAACTGAAAAATTGTGAAGTTAAAATTTTCAAACTTACTTAATAAATGAACTGAAAAGATACAAACAAGTTGAAAAAATTAAACATTTTTTCTGAATTTGAATGATCATGGTTGACAGTGTTCACAAACGCAGTCGGAGGCATCAAATACATTAATTATGATTTCTATTTTGTTATCGAATCCGTTGCGAGTGCATCTATGCAAATTTCATGATGATCAGTTGAGTACGCGAAACAAATAAATAAATTCACTTTCGCATTTATGATCTGAAAGTTAGGATATTGGGACTTCTCCAACTACGTATTCACTTGCTCTATTCATATCACCAACAAAAGAACTAGTCATTCATGATGGAACGCATTGTAGATATTTGATGCCTCCGACTGCGTTTGTGAACACTGTCAACTATGATCATTCAAATTCAGAAAAAATTTTTAATTTTTTCAACTTGTTTCTATCTTTTCAGTTCATTTATTAAGTAAGTTTGAAAATTTTAACTTCACAATTTTTCAGTTTACGCAGTCGGGTTTTTTGTTTTTTTCAATAATATTTTTTTTTCTAAATAAAAGTTCAGTATGCATACATACATATGTCTATATATTAAATTAGGCTTTGGAAGGCCGTAAGTAATTCTAGGAGGTATAAGATTAGTCTTTTAGTAAGAAATCGTTGAAGATTCTCTAACGTTTTATACTTCCTAAATCTCTATGACCAATCCCGAATAAATTAAAACGACAGCCCCGCCTCAACTCTCGCGAGCACTGAATTTTGAACAGGACTTTTATAGGAAAAGGTATAAGAGATTGCTATAATCTGCCGCGATGTTGGACCACATTAGTATTTCCAATTGGACTATATATTTGTCAAGTTTCGCGATTACGTTGTTATTTCGAAGTATCTGGACCTCTGACAGAATTCAGTTGGTTTGGAAAATTCCACAGTTAGCACAGTTAGTTGTGCTTACTGTGGAATTTTCCTAACAATTGGCAGAATAACTGTTGGAAGATTTGGTACTTTTCGTTTTTTCTTTTACAGAATAGGAACAATATTTCATATATTTAAATTTTAATTTTGAACTTCCTTTTCATTTAGAGAAACCATTTTCAAAACATTGTACTCGATAAATCTCTAGTATTCACATACCAAATATAGATTGATTATAAAGGGATTGAATTACCTCTCTTCTTTTCGTGCTGTTAACTAAAATTCAAAAAAGGAGTGGTTTTAGCTTATCCTTCTGGTGTTTTAATAAATGCAGAAAATTAGGTTGTTCGTTGTTTATCAAACTATTTACATTTCTTCAGTTTTCATTATACTTTTGCTGCATGATAGATAAGCATCAGCAAGTGAAAGATTTTTTATATTTGATAAGATTAAAGGAGCTTAGCGGACTTAGCGCAGGCACGATATATTCAAATTTGTTTCTCATTAGTTATTCCGTTTTAGAATCGTGGGCCCCAAAGTCACTCCTTATGCGTATACATACATCTGCATTTTTTATTATAAATGAAAATATTAAATAATAAAAGTAACATCAAATCTATTATTAAATCTTCTGTTCTCCATATTAATTAAATAACCGACACAAAACATTAAAAAGCAGTTCAAATGCCGTTTTTTATCAATCCCAACAAATTTTTTATTAAATTGTTTTGTTGTACTTTTACAAAACTGTAAGGTATATATGGAAAATAAATGTAATTTGTATTGGACAGAAATAAAATTATGCTACAAATGTTTGATTACAGTATTTTTACTTTCTGAAACTTTTGATATGCATATATGTATGTACATATATGCAATTAAAAGACACTAAATCCTTAGTTGAACGGTGGTAAGTAAAGTAATAGCCCTCAAAGATACCTGTTTCAATATATACCAGTCGATTTTATAAAATTTCTTAATCATCATTTGTTCGCTCTCTTCCTATTTTCATGCGAAATTTAACCCATGAATTAACTTTTTTTTTTTAGAAAAAAGCTTGCGGTCCTTAATATTCTTTCAAATAAAAAAAGCTTCACGTCAATGTGTGAAGTCGTTGAAAAATTAGTAATATTTATGTGGGATTAAAAAGCAACTTCGAAACAATCGATGGGTATATGTTAGAACACGTCTTTGTGATTCACCCTGTATATAGTACTTAGAAACAAACATTGGGCTATTCCACACGCGTATTCAAATCTGCTCTACTGGGAAGAGGTAAAAGATGCAAGGAACAATTTCTACACACAAAAGTGGTGCACGGTGGATAGCAAATGTGCAGCACAAAGCGTCCACTCGGAAATTAAAATGATCTTCCTTTAGAAGGTCTGTGGAAGGGCATTGTTTCCAAGAGTCAATAAGCAATCGAAAAGGAAAGCTGAGAGAAAAAAAAATTACTTAAATCTAGATGATGTCACCACATGAAAATATCAGCAGGTATTTCAATGAGTAGCGCATGATGCGGAAATACTAATTTTTGCGCAGTGAAATATTTATCATATGCAAAATACTTAGGCTTTAGAGTGCAATTTTTTTATTAGTATTAGTATACCTAAACAAATATTTAGAAGAAATTTGAAGTCGCTTTGAGATAGCTTTTAAAAACGAAACTGTATATAAAGAAAATAAAGCCCTTTCCAACAGCTTCTCTCATTTGTGTAAAGAAAAAGTACATGAATTGGGGGATACGGAAAGGAAGGTCTCTCTTATTCCAACGAAAGTCTGAAACATGCGTTATAAAAGGCTTCCACTTCTGACAGGGCCTGTTTCTTTTCGTGACGCACTAACGCAGCTTAAGGAGCAGGTATCTTATCCTGTCTTTAGCTCTCAAATCGAAAAGGCAAGCAATCACACACATACTTCTAGGTCCTTATTCCTCCAATAATGTGCATCATCATAACGTGTGAAAAACGCTGATTCTCAGCTGGGTGTTGTGAAACCGGTTTGAATACTGCTATGAAAATACACGTGTGGAATGGCCCGTTAACCGGTAAAATTATACATATATTAGAAAACTATTCCCTTCTTCGCTCCTCAGTGCGGCCGTCACAACCATCTAGATTCTAGAACGCTCTGTCGACACTGCGATAAAAAAACAAAGAAAAGCGATCGTCATCATAACAGTGTGTTTGAATCTTTTCATTGGAACAGGTAAGTAAGATATTTATTTATGCTGGGTTCTTAATTTGTTTAATGAACGTAGTTTGCTTTTTAATATCAAAAGGGCATACATATATGTATCTTGAACGATAAGGATAGATGCCCCAGCATTGCATAAATCAACTAAGTTTTATGTGTATTGATGTTACAGAATATATCACGACGCTATATTAGCATGATTGGTATTCCCATTACCTGAGAATTGAATCAAAGACGAAAATCATAAGGTTGAAAATTTCTTTCTATAGTATATGCAAGGAAACTAATTGAATGTAGGTGTAAAGTTGATTTTTTAGAGGAGTATTTTGCATTTCTGCTATTAATAAGAATACGATTTAATTTATTTTAAGTGCAACTGTCTTTTTGCTTTTAATCGCAACAATATTCAAAGCAATATAAGCACTGTGACATCTATCTTCAACCATAAAGACTATCATTTTGCTTCTTTTTTTTATTGTAGATAATCAGCATCTACTAATATGTTTCGTTTGGAAATTGTTAGCACTTCAAAAAGTGTTAGTTCATTTGGAAATCTACCCTACTTTTGCCCTATACATACCAAATTTTTTTCTTTAAATTTATCCATTGTTGTTTTCTACTTTTCAGATATGAATAAAACTTTTTAATTTTGTTAATAATTGTCGAGGAATAATATAACATAGAGAGCACTGAAAATACTTATTTTATGTATTGCAGAAAATTTACAGATAAACGAAGTGTTAGAAATACCATTTTTTTTTTCTTTTTAATTCATTTTCTTATAGCCCGGGACCCCGTGACGTAAAATCGCGACTATTTCATACCACTTGGAAATACTTTATTTCGTTAGTTTGAATGATGCATTGAAAAAAACAAATTGACTGCTGCCGGTGCACCCACGATTACGTCACCCGAAGCGGTACCTGGATTATTTAAAAAAAATAAAATAAAAAGATTAACTTATTTTATACCTCACGAATTTTTAATGGCATATTTTTTAAAAGTTACAACTTGCTTCAAATGAGTGAGATCAAAAAGTCGGACAACAGTCAAATATTTGAAAGGGATTGAGTATCTGGTACTAACTTTGAAGCCAACAGTTTTATGATTTATCAAAATATGTACATTGAATTACATTTATTTGAACTAAGCATGCCTTTTAAAAGCCCTTTTTAATGTTTTTTAATCTGAAATGCTTTTCATAGGCACTTTTCTTTTTTAGTTCAGAGCAGTGCGCGAGTTGTCCAAAAAAAGTTCGAGTTTCTTTTCTTGCTCAGAGTCTTTAGAGCTTCAAAGTTATGTTTCTTTTTGAGTTCAGAGTATGATTAGAGCGCTCTTTAGGAGCTCAGACAAATTTGACTGAGCATTTGGAGTAAGAAACAGAGCACAAATAATTTGACGTTTGATTGAGGGCAAAAGACTGCCAGACTTGCACAAATAATGGACAAACTGTAAATAAAATTTTATAGTTGGAAAACAGGGCATCAGTATGTTAAATGAGTTAGGTTTGATTATGAAAAGGTTCAAATCAATCAACATAAAGACAGTTGACAGTACTCCTCATAAGGTAGCAGGAGCGTTTTACTTACCAGTACAGTTTAATCGTAAATTTGGAGTAATTGAGGCATTAGCAATTCTCACTTTGAATCAAGGATTAAGGTGGATAAAGTGTGCCTGTCTTCTTCCACGAATCGCCGAGATTTTAAACAAATTGGGCAAGGCGAAATATCTATCATCTATCGATTTAAAAGATGCATTCTGGCAAATACCCCTGAGTGAGAGATCCAAAGAGAAAACAGCTTATGCCAATTTAAATTTATTCCATTTGGTCTGTGTAATAGTGACGCAACACAACAACACCTTATGGATCTTTTTGGTTCACTCCTAGTGAGGAGAATGTATTTACTTATCTAGATGATTTGATAATTGTGTCTGAGTCCTTTGAAGAACTTATTAGAGCCTTAACCAGGGTAGGAAGGAAATTAAGCGAAGCTAACCTTACCATCAATTTGGAAAAATGTCAATTCAAATGTCAATTCAAATTTCAATGTCTTCTTTGAATGGAACTGAACTAAATTACACTGTAACAGAGAAAGAATGCTTAAGCGCTGTGTTCGCAGTGCAAAAGTTGAGGTGCTATCTTAAAGGTTATAAATTTTGAGCATCGAATCAATACGACCAATGACAGATTCATTAACAACGTTAATCAGTACACAGCGAAATTTCCTAATTGTAAAGTCGAGGGGAATTCGTTGTTGAAACATGCCAAAAATAAATATCCGGATTTGTCTTTTGAAAGTGATTCATGGAAGGAGGTAGTCCCGAAATTAAAGAGGAAAGAGGTCATTTACCAGCCACACGACTGGCCCACTTCTGGTCATTGTGGAGTCTACAAGACACACCAACGCCTGGCGCAACGTTTTTATTGGCCGAAGATGAAATCTGATGTGGCCGCGTACGTAAAACGGTGTGCAGTTTGCCAAGCGTCAAAACCAGAATTAAAAAGGTCTGGCGACCTCATGGCCTCGCGTGTTGTATCTAAACTTCCTTGGGAGTCGATATGCATGGATTTAATTGGGCCACTTCCGCGCTCCAATCGCGGTTTCAAATATATCCTCACCGTGACGGGCATGTTCAGTAAATTTCCTATGCTTTTTTTCCCTTACGATCAGCCAGTACCAACTTGATTTGCCAATGGGTCGAAGACTATATTTTCCTGTTATTCGGTGTGCCGAAAACTTCACTTTGCGACAATGGTTCACAATTCAAAAATAAAGAAAGCTATGGCACTAAGATAGATTATACCGCTTTTTACCATCCTCAAGCGAATCCAGCTGAAAGGACTGATCAAGTAGTAAAAACGATGCTCCGAGCTTATGTAGCGGACAACCACCGTACGTGGGATGCACATTTGGCTAAGGTTGCCTGTACGATTCGCACATCAGTTCATGAGATCTTGAAGCTTACACCATTTTTTGTCAATTTCGGTAGGGAAATGTTAACTCATGGGGAGTCGTATAAGCAAGCCTATGAGTACGAGGAATTTAATTTGAAAACTCGCTCGGAATGCAAATAAGGATGATGAAGATGAACTCGAACGCGTTGAAGCTAGAGTAAAACTATTAATTAAACGAATACAAGGAGTAAATGTCGATGAACTCGATGAGAAACTCAATAGCAAGCCAGATCTTCTAACATTAGCTGTAAGCCTAAAACAAATAGTAGAAAGCAAATGTATATGGAAGAATAATTCATTAATTAAAAATGGTACAGTATATTTACCGACTAACCAAGGCGAGCTAATTCTCACAAGAACAGCGAAAGTAGCAATGTTGATCGTACCTTTAATAGAGGAACTGATAATGCCAGCTATCAATTCACAGGATTATCAAAGTAGACCTCAGAGATTCCGTAACTCGGCTCATCAAGAAACTCAGAACCGGAGTCAGAGTCCGTCGATCTCCACTACTTGTAGATCGCTTAGTGTAAATCCATATCGGAGGGTTCATTTCCAGGACGGTAATCCGACTCAGACACAAGGAAACTAAAGTCGAGACGTTCCATGGTGGACACGAACGCTCGAACTCAAACAAAGTCCACAAAGCTTAAAAATATTCTTACTACAGATAAAAACGTTGGGAGGCCATTCATTCAGGTACGAATCTTAGGCACAATGGTTGAAGGCTTGCTCGACAGTAGCGCCAGTAAAACCGTAGTCGGTAAATACGGTATTAAGCTCTTAAATGATTTAGGTTTGAGTATGCAAAAATGTAAGGCGGATATTATCATTCGGTAGATAACACTGCTCATAGTATAACTACAGCGTTCTCAGTGCCCATTAACTTTAATAACAAGTTTGAAGTAGTCGAAGCTTTGGCAATTCCCACTTTGAAACAAGAATTCATTTTCGGCGTAAACTCGAGAACTTTTGACATATCACTAAAGAACATTGAAGGAAATTAGTCCTGTTTTAGCATTGAAACTAATCAAGGCAACAGTCATATTGTAGACATTGAAAACCGTTCGCCTTCTCAGCAATATCGTGTTAAGACCTGTATAAAAGAATTTAACTATCTCAGTTCCGATAAATTAGGCAGAACCACATTAATAGAACATAGTCATTGATACTGGTGATGCCAGGCCTATTGTCCAAAGAGGATACCAGATCTCACCAGCAGTTGCGCAAAGGCTCGGTAGAGAGCTGGAGCGTATGAAAAACCTAGATGTGATTGAACCTTCAGTGAGCCCTTGGTCCTCTCCCGTGGTTTTGGTTAACAAATCAAATGGTAAAGACCGTTTATGTATAGACAGTCGTAAGCTGAACCAAATCACGGTGAAGTGTGCATATCCTCTACCTCGAATTGCTGAGATTCTCAATAAATTTAAAAGCTAAGTTCTTGTCTTCGATTGATTTGAAGGACGCATTCTGGCAGATTCCTTTGAGTAAAAGATCCAAAGAGAAAACAGCGCTTTGTGTACCTGGCTACGGCCTACGGCAATTCAAGGTAATGCCGTTTGGTTTGTGCAACAGTGCCGCCACACAGCAACTTTTGATGGATCGTTTATTTACTCCAAGTGAGGAGAATGTTTTCACATACCTGAACGACTTAATCGTAGTATCTGAAACCCTTGATGATCATATCAAAGCCTTACAACGTGTAGCCAAAGGGTTGCGTGAAGCTAGCCTTAGCATGAATCTTGAAAAATACCAATTTCTAAGGTCTTCGTTGAAATATTTAGGGTTTATAGTAGACGCTAAGGGTTTAAGAACTGGTCCGGATAAGATCAAAGCAATGCTAAAGTTCTCAAGGCCGAAAAATTTTACTGAGTTGAAGCGGTTCATAGGAATGGCATCCTCGTATAGACGGCTTGTACCGAACTTTGCAGAAACTGCTGCTCCACTTCATGATCTTACCAAAAACAGCGGTAAGGATAAATCGATTAAGTGGAATGACGCTGCAGAGAAAGCTTTCGTTGAGCTTAAAGCTAAATTAGTCAAAGCCCCATTATTAGCTAACCCGTATTTCACAAGACCTTTCTATCTTCAGTGTGATGCGTCAAACTTTGCTATAGGAGCAGTACTTGTGCAAAAATCGGAATCTGGGGATGATCAGCCAGTAGCCTATGTGAGTCACAAACTGCGAGGAGCTGAGCTTAACTATACTGTGACCGAAAAAGAGTGTTTAAGTGTTATATTCGCAGTAGAGAAATTCCGGTGTTATCTTGAAGGCTACAAGTTTTTCATTCACACAGATCAATCGGCATTGGTTTGGTTATTCAGGTAACAAAATTTAATTGGTCGTCTAGCTCGATGGGTATTAAAATTACAGCAGTATGATTACGAAATTTTCCATCTCAAAGGTAAAAACAACGTTGTTCTTGATGACATTATCAAGAGCCACGGACATCTGTCTGCTGGACTGTAACCAATGCTTGGTATAACCAGATGAAACAAAAAATCAAAGATAATCCCGTTCGCATGAGGAATTGGAAAATCCAAGATGAGAAACTCTACATAAGACCAATGACCCTGAATAAAGTTAGTGATAATAGATGGAAGCTTGTCGTGCCTGAAAGTAAACGAAGAAACGTGGTGTTCGAATGCCATGACGATCCTATGTCCGCGCACCTAGGTATTGCTAAAACCAAAAACAAAATATTAGACTGCTATTACTGGCCAGGAGTAGCCCAAGATTTCGTAAAATATGTGAGAAATTGTCACATTTGTAATCAATCTAAATCATCAAACAAACAAGTCCAAAGTCGAATGGGTAAATATAAGGAAGCTATGAGACCATGAAAAATGATAGCAATTGATTTTATGGGACCCTTTCCCAGGTCGACTAAAGGAAACACATACATACTTGCTAGTAATTGTAGACTGATTTGCAAAATACCTCATACTTATATCATTGAGAAACGCTATCGCCAAAAAGACAGTCGAAATGGTTGAAAACAGAGTGTTCTTGGAATTTGGTGTACCTGAAATTATCATATCCTATAATGGTAAACAGTTCAATTCGAAGGAATTTTACCAACTAATAAACGATTATGAAGTCCCTAAGTTCTGGCTAAACTGTCGTTACCACCCACGCAACAACTTTACCGAACGATGGAATAAGGTAAGGCGGAGCGCTTCGCTCTTACGTTTACGATAATCACAAACTTTGGAACAGTCAAATAGCCATGATCAATGTCGCTTTAAGAATTGCAGTCAATTCAATTACCGGTTATTCTTCATTCTTTTTAAATCATGGCCGCGAATTTGTCTTTGCTGGTTCCGATTATAGTGCGTTCGATGAACAGGCTTCTACAGATACCGAAACCTTATACGAAAAACGATCCAAATTTTTCAATAATCTCTAGACCATCTATGTATGACGACATATCAATTCGTTTACTAAAATCCTATAACAAAAACAAAAGCTATTTTGATAAAGGAAAAGGCAATAGCGAGTTTAAAGTCGGAGACATTGTTTATAAAAGAAATTATGTCCTTTCGGATGCAAAAAATAATTTCTGTTTAAAATTAGCCGCTAAATATGTTCGATGTAGAGTAATATCTAAAAAATCAAATTTGGTATACGAATTGGAAGATAAACATGGAAAATTTTGTGGTTTCACATCGAAGACTTCAAACAGGTTAACCAGACTTGCGCAAAATGAAGTGACGAAAGCTTTCCATAAAACGTTTTTATCGGTGGCCCTAAAAAGGTATCCGACCACCTTCTCTGGTTAACAATAGGACATCAATGCATCGCTTAGAGTCTCGCGGTCGATGTACCTTTAGTAATGTCACAACTTTAACGTTTTTTCCTTCCAGTAGCCCTAAAAAGACATCTGGCCAGCTTCCCTGGTAATAACAGGAAATTCAAGACGCCGCTTAGTCTTCGCGGTTGGTGTACCTTTTAATTAGTAACTAATTTCTTCCCGTCGAATTAAAATTTCAAATTTTTGTACTATTCCTTTTGCTTTCACAACCTTAGATATAAGTATTGTTAATAGACTGCTCGACAAGGCTGTTTGCAGGAGACAGACCTTCAGTTAGGTATAAGTACGCAAAATTTCACGGCACACACCACACTCCAAAAGCTCAGGTAGTTGCAGCGCCTTCGTTGGCGGCAGTGAGTGAGGTGACGTTCCAATGGAATGTAATGTCTTTCTAGCACGAGAAGACGCCTGGTGTGTGGTTTTGTTTTAGTGCAAACTTTTAGGTATAATTGAATTACATCATTTAAAATACCTTTAAAAAACAATTATTTTATTTATCAAAATTTCCACATTTCGATGGATTGGCAATCACTAGTTTAATCAAATTTCAATACTCGCGGATGAAGTGAAGCGGGATTTTAGTAGTAGGTTTGAAGATTTACATACTGAAAAATTATAGTTTAACTCTTTTGGTATAATACTAGAATTTATTACAGGTACACCTATCATAGATAAGTAATTTAGGATAATTATTTAGGCATAGCACAAGCCCCACCCGATCAATTGGTATATGAGTGTGAGGAAGCACTTTTGCAGAATGAGCCTAAAGTTAAGTTATCGTATAATATAGTGATATAGCTGAATTAAAAGTTAGCGATCACACAAACCTCACACGATGAACTTATAGTTAAGCAATTGAAAACTCTCTTGGAAGTTGTGTTCGAAATTAAGTTAGCGAGAAAAGCCTACGCTGAATTGGTGAGAAATTAATTCGCATCACTGAATTTAACTTTGCAGCAATTAGTTATTATTCACACTAGAATTTAAGTTACACCACTAAATTTAACATTACGATAAATGATTGGATTCGATTAGAAATTAATAGACCGCGAGCCAGGGACAAATTTTGTCAGTCATTTTATTCCAGGCGATACTTTATAAAATGGTTCAGAGAGTTATTTCAAGAAACTCCGTGAACGTCAGCTTCGGCTCCGTGGCCGAGTTCAGCAGCGGTAGCCACCCACACACGTAAAAAAAAAATTGATTTTCAATTATTTCCTCCCGATTAAAAATTTATCAACTTATAGCTAACCCAATATCTTGAAGAAAAAAAAAAGTCAGCTGGCTATAAAGTGGTGAATAATACGTCAGCTGGTCACTCGAACATGAAAAACAAATATGCCGCGTGTTCCAAAAATATGGAAAACCCTGAATAACTCGTTAGGGATGCATTTTTTGGAAAAATGTTAAATACAAAAGTTTCAGGAGTTTTTCCTAGCTACTCAATGGCGACCTTGGATTTGACCTTGACCTTCAAGTTCATTTCAAGGTCAAAGTTGTTTTTTCACATGGGAACCCCTATTTTTTATTGCGGATTTGGAAAGAGCAGGAAATTTCACGTTCAAATATGTCCTTGATCACGACCTTCAAGGTCATTCCGAGGTCAAAGTTGTTTTTTTCAGTTTTTTCGGTAGTTTCGTTGAAAAAACAACTTTGACCTCGGAATGACCTTGAAGGTCGTGATCAAGGACATATTTGAACGTGAAATTTCCTGCTCTTTCCAAATCCGCAATAAAAAATAGGGGTTCCCATGTGAAAAAACAATTTTGACCTTGAAATGAACTTGAAGGTCAAGGGCAAGGTCAAATCCAAGGTCGCCATCGAATAGCTAGTAAAAACTCCTGAAACTTTTGTATTTAACATTTTTCCAAAAAATGCATCCCTAACGAGTTATTCAGGGTTTTCCATATTTTGGAACTCGCGGCATATTTGTTTTTCATGTTCGAGTGACCGGCTGACGTATTATCCACCACTTTATAGTCAGCTGACTTTTTTTTTTCTTCAAGATATTGGGTTAGCTATAAGTTGATAAATTTCAATCGGGAGGAAGTAATTGAAAATTAATTTTTTTTTTACGTGTGTGGGTGGCTACCGCTGCCGAACTCGGCCACGGAGCCGAAGCTGACGTTCACGGAGTTTCTTGAAATAACTCTCTGAACCATTTTATAAAATATCGTCTGGATTTGAATTGGTCATGAAAATCTGTTGCTGGCTCGCGGTCTATAAGTTGCGTTAAGTAGTTAGCGTGATGATACAATATATAAGCGTGAAGAACTTACGAGTCGTGCGGTTATGTGGTGCAGTTACAATTTAATGCCCTTGGTCGCTACAGATGCTATGATGCTACTAATATCCTATGATAGTCCGATTGTCTAATTACGTTAAATGTGAAGAAACACGATTCTAAAGAAAAACAAAAAATTTCATATATTTAAACCCGAAAATTACGTCTTCGAACTTGTGCTCAGACCATTTAGACACATGGACTCTGGATTCAACGGTCAGAACCGTTCTCCTCAGTTAGGTCTAAATTTCTTGTTAAATTTCGTCAGCATAAAACATTTTATATATTTAAACTTAAAAATTACGTCATTGTATTTGTGCTTAGGCCAATTAGACACATGAACTCTGGATTCAGCAGCATTAACTGTTCTCCTTAGTTAGGTCTAAGTTTCTTATTAAACTTCGTCACATAAATTGTGGAATCACAAAATCATAAGTCTAACAGGACCTCTGGTCGCTTTTGATGGCAGTTTTAGCCACAGTATTAGTTTTGGTAGGTTCAATACTTCTAGGTATTCACTACCAATTTAACCTTACTCTGCGGTATAATTCTCATGTTTAATTACGTTGAATATTCTGGGAGATTATTGAAGTATACTTAAATAAATTAAACTAATATTAGATATAACCAAACATGTTAACAAATAAACTCTTATTCAATAAAATTTAAAATTATAACGCGAAAATCCAAATTCAATTAAACAAGTAAAGCTATGTATGATCGTGATAACTGAACAATAATCTTAATGGCTTATCCATTCATTATTCAATTTATCATCGACTCACGCAAGAAAATGGTTCGCCAACCCAATTGAATTAAATTAGTGGGCTAGGGAACACAACTGAGCAGAAGCAAACCTGAATTTGTCGAAGTCGTTGTCGGTAAGATTCAAATAGATTTTTCCGCATTGATGGAAAACCTTCCCCGGGAGAAGGGAGAAATGTAACGTGCTCCCGGAAGTTACTCTATATACTGCTAAAATTATAAGAAGATCGATAAGGTTTATATAGTAGGAACACAAAGTAGATTAATTTAGAATATTGATGCCATATCGCCATCTACGTATGAAAGCTGGTATTGTGTCTGGCCCACATTAGAACACCGATGACACACTGATGCTACACCAATGACACCACACTGATGCCACACCACCCTCAAACAAAAGCTCATTCCATCAGCTTATCTTCCCCCATTGCTGCTTAGCTTTTACATAGCGGATACACGAACCTCATATCGAGATCTCTCCACAAGTGAACCGCAGGATAATATTATTTATGCTACAATTTATTTCCTCCATCGAATAAACTTCAATGAACAATGAATTACGAGAAAGGCTGTTACCTTCATGAGTTTAGTTGCAAAACTGTAGAAGATTGTCTTATAAAAAGCAAAATGTGAAGCAGCCTTAAACTCGGCGCCCATTTGGGTTGGCCCTACAGAGAACAGTACGCCATAATTTCCGGCCCTAAAGTCTTTTTTTTGGATTTGGCGAGCCGAAGAAGCAGACGTCTGCGTGAAGAACTATCCGTAAAAGCTGAAGTAATCCACGTAGAAGGAAGAGATCGAGCAAGTGGAGGAGAGGTAAACGAATACCCGCAACTCAGTTGTGGACAAATTATTTAGTAATAACACTAACAATTTAATTTCGGAAGGGAGGGACATAACATAACATACATCACGTAATAGACATAACAAACTAAGCGAGCATAACATCAAACATCACATACATACATCACGTAACAGACATAACAAACTAAGCGAACATACTAACATCAACCTTCACATCACATACATCACATCACACACAACACACATAACATAACATACATCACACACAACATACATCACAGCATCATTCATCGTACCTCAATCATCAAACATACATCGCACATATACAAAATTCATCCAACATAAATTCCAGCATCATCCATCATACATACATCGATCACACGGAAGACGATTTACATAACACAGCAACACCCACAGTATCAATCATCAAACACATCGCACACATCATGCAACATTCATAGAATTCAGCAGGCATACCGCACTCAGCATCGAAACAACATACATACATACAACATCACCAAACATCAGCCACTCACCGCAACGATCATCATACATACATGAAGACTTCACACAGCTTATACACATCGTCGGAATAGAATAACATAAGTATATTTTCTTATTATAATTTCAAAAATTTAGTGATTAAGATAATAGGGGGTGCCCACCTAGGCATTATAAGAGCCAGCTCTATAGTTTAAAAAAAAGAAAGAAATATATATATATCGACAAGACAAATATGTGAATTTCCCTGTGAAACCTGGGAACACGTTACAGCTTTTTGCTGAATTTTTCGGTCAATCCTTTAGCGATCTCGATTCCTTCCCTGACCCTAATTAATTGCTTTTCTTACATGCAACATACCTTACGTGCACAGACCTCCCTAGTTTCTATTGACATCGACCCCTCTTTAGTCGCCGCAAAAATCAGTGCATTCATCGATGATTGTGACCCCGGCCCCGATGATTGTGACCCGCCATTGTTTTAAAGAAATGAGCTGCCTACCTAATCTAACCACTCACCGATCTCTTCCGATTTCCTCTTTCAGAGGAAATTTTTCCCATCTTTGGAAGGATTCTTATATAACCTCTATCCACAAAAAGGGTTGTAAAAGCGAGGTTGACGTTCTAGCCACTGATTTTAGCAAAGCTTTCGATAAAATCTCATAAAATAATCACTCTAAAATTAAACTATTTAGGCTTTTCTCTGGATTTTTGTCTACTTCGATAACCGCCATTACAAAATTCGTTTTGACTCCTCGATTTCTAATCCCTTCACATCTCCTTTCGGTGTTCCCAAGGCAGCCACCTCGAACCATTAATTTTCATATTGTCCATTAACGATATAGCGAACATAATTAATCACTTTGAAATTCTAATCCATGCCGACGATATGAAAATCTACAAACAAATTTCCAACGCATCTCATTCAATACTCCTTCAAAACGATTTGAACAATTTTTATACTTGGTGCACGAAAAACTTTCTTGACCTCAATACATCTAAATCCCAAGCGATCACCTTTTCCCGTATGCGCACCTCCACATCTCTCAGATCCTACATATGTGCTTTCCTTCTGTTACTTCCCTTCACGATCTCGGTGTCATATGCGATAAAGCTATACTACCTCTTCCACATAGATCATCCCATTAGAAGGGCCATTTCGCTCTTGGCTTTGTTAAACATTAAAAGATTTTCTCCACTTTGTGTTCGCGCCAAGTGGATCAATGCAACAAGGCAACTAATCCGTTCGGGTAATTGTCATCAAATAAATTCTCGATAGGGAACGAGTGAAAAAGACTCGAATTCAGGTCGCAGGATCGCATTTATTCGAAGTATATCACTTTCGCAAGGCATTCTATGATACGGGTCCCGAGTTGTCTTGGAAATGACTTCTCAGGTTTTTGCTGAAAGGTAAAAATTAATACCTTATGATCTGTGTAGATTATGAACTGTTTTCCTTCTTTAAAATGTTGGAAATGCTTAACCAGCGCTTAGGAGCTCTCTGTCACTGTACTTTGTTTGGGCTGTGTTTAGGTTAGGTTACTCCCTCTGCGGTGTCAGATGCGTCAGCCATAAGAGACTGCTGCATTTTGGAGTGGATGTGCCAAAAGTGCTGCGTTCGCTAATGCTTGCTTACACTGCTCGACGGATTCATTTAGTTCTTTTGTCCACTGACGTTCTTGTTTATTACCAGAATGGCATGAATTTGTGCTGCCGCTTCTGTAAAAGTTTACAATGCCCAATAATCTGCGAAGTTCCCTCACAATTGTTGACCTCCTGAATGTGGTTATTGTTTCCACTTTTGATGGAAGTAGGCTGATTCTTTCGTTGGAAATAAGGTAACCAAGAAATTTTACTGATATTACTTCTAGAATGCACTTAGCGGGGTTGATAGTGATATCATATTCCTGAGAGCGCTGAAAAATCTGTCACAGGTGTTCTTGTTCCACCATGTTGTTAGAAGGCATCAAGAAGTCATATATGTCGAAATCTCCAGTGACTTCCTGGACAAATCATTGGATTTGCGGCATTGCATAAACCAAACGTAATCACCGCAGATTCTCCAACTCCAATTCCAACTCCAACTTCAACTCCTACTCCAACATCAACTCCAACTTCAACTTCAAAGTGTCGTGGTGGCTGTCTTCGGTATGTCATCAAGTTCGCCCGGAATTTGCTGGTAGGCCCGGGTAAGCTCCACGTATAGTGCTAAAGATTGGCTTACATTCAAGCTGATGAGTAAAACCCTGTATGTGGGGAACAGGATAGCGGTCAGGAATAGTGACCGCATCCAATCTCCTATAGTATTCACATGGTCGACAGTGCCCATTGCTTTTCTTGACCATATGGAATGGACTGGATCTGCTGCTTTTGGTAGGAAGCATTTCTGTCATTGTAGGTCCAAGCTTTTGCTGTTTTGGAGTTGTTACAGGCCTTATAATAATTAAATTTGAGTAGTAGAGGTAGCAGAACACATTATAAAATATATATATAAATATAAATATAAATCTTACCATTTTAATAAATAAGGCACAACAGTGCAACAAATATAGCACAATCAAATTTCAAAATTTAAGGTTATGTTTTACTCCTGACAAGTAAAGTTGCGTTCCATTGGAATACTACTCGGGAGTACTTTACACAACCCAATGGAACGCAACTAATTAACTGAGTTTACTGTATGTCCACTAAAAGGTTGTAGTGGGCCAGGAAATCCGATCCAATTATAGGCTCGTTTACACGAGCAAATATAAAAGGTCAATGAAGGTTTCTGCGTAAACCCAAATTTAATTATAAAAGGCGCTGTCCAAATGTCGGTATCTTAGTCCCATTGGCTGCATATAACTCGTGCTGCAGGTTGCTTCCTTCTTTCTTGTGGGAGGAATCAATGAAACATCGGCTTCTGTATCGATAAGGAATCTTTTGTTTATTGATTTTTCCGTGAGATGAAGGCGACTGGTTTGTCGCCGATTGCTATCCGCGACCTAGTTTTCCTGATGCCTACATGGTTGCTGGTAACGTTTGGCAGCCTTACCAAACTCGTGAAGAGTCTGGACCTCGTGGTCATGATGTTGCTCGTCTGTTCAACCTTAGTTGTTTTATTTCTATCTGTAAAGAAAGTATTTGACGGTTGAGTTCTTCAACTGATGGTGTAGTAGGATATGAATATGTTGTTGACAAAACAGAGGTAGCAAACACTTCGAAAATCTTGTCCGCCATCTTCGCTAGTATGCTGATATCCTGCGTCATATTGCTAGCCAACACTGCTTGTGTTTGCTGGGGAAGTCGTTGCATCCAGAAGGTCTTCAATATGTCATCGGAAATGCTGTTTGCTGCCAGTTCGCTCATTTGATTAAGCAACTGGTGGGTTTTCTTGCATCGAGGGTCTTCTCCCATCGGGGGTAATTCCTTAGTCAGTTTTTTTCCGAGTCTCGGAGAGGCTTCAGTCACGGTCACAGACTTACATAGAAATGGACCGCTCGATCTCCTGTCTCAATTCAATTCAATTCAATTATTTATTGAGGCTTAAATGTGTACATCAATCTTAAAATTAACAAAATGGAGGTTAGAAAGTTGCCGGCTACAAAGATGCCAGGCTTAATACATGGGAGATACCTATGGGGGGGCAGTGGTGTTTCTGCCAGTTCTAACACGGATACAATACAAATTTACTTAGGATATAGCACGCTTGCTCCCGGCGTGTGCATGAAGTTTGGGGTAAACATGCAGAACCATCGCACTGACAGAAGGTCAGTGCAGTGATTCGACCTATGGAAGGTAACATCAAATTGACAAGAGAGACATTAACTACTTACTTAAGGGTGGGGCTACCGGCATCAAATTACATGAACAAATGAACAAAGAGAGCAATTTCAAATACAATAGGTAGTCAATACAAGGTAATTAATTTTAATACATTTCAAAATAAGGCTGATATATTATATAATTTCTTAATTAAGGTCCCATAAGGGGATCCGATCGCAAGTGAGGCGCCTACGGTATCTTAACATACAGTCACACAAGTACAAGCAAAGGAAAAAAAAAAAATAATTACATACAAGGAATAAGTAATGTTATGAAGTAGGTATGGCTAGCATTCAACTAACCCAGAGCAGCCAAAATCCTGTATAAAAGCTAGGGTTTCTAGTTATTGGGCACTGGATACACGAATCAAGCTAAATTAAATAAGATTGAGGAGCCAAGGCCAGCCGGGCCAGTCCCATATCCAGGTTACAAAACACGTCATCCTCTATAGTGGCAGACGTCTGCAGCAGTGTAAAAGGGGAGCAATTCACTATCCGAATGATTCACAGGGTAGATGCCCGAGCCTGCCCGAAAGATTGATATTGGAGACAGATAATATTCCGAATCCAATGAGCAATTAGCGTTATCATTATACAATAGTTGAAGATGTTCGTTAGTATGTGATTGTAGACGCGCAACTCGTTTCAAAGCTTTTATAGTCATGTAGGTAGACAGGGGCCTCAGATTCCTCGTAAATTGTATGATTCGGGAAGTGCTTTAAGTTAGGCCGCCTATACTTAGATAGACAGTGTCTAAGCACAACTCTCTCAAATCTCTCCATCTCCCTTATCACAGTGGGCGAGATAGTACCTTTAGTGTTTGGTAATAAAACACTGCACTGAGGTTCGTGACTAATAATCTTTATTCTATTATAACAATAACTATCAGATTAAGCTAACCACTTGCAACCGCACGCTAGCAGAAGATCCAGAAGACTGCCCTGTGACGGCTGTCAGCGTTGACAGGTCGTCTGACATACAATACACCCCTTAACGCCCAGATGGTGTTGCCCTGGACATTAAGCGAGCTGATCTGCGGAGGACTGCTGGTTCTGGCGTTGAGTCCTGAACTCCGTCGGGATTGGAAGAAGGATGCGGATGCTCCTCCTGGGAATCCTCAATCGCAATATCAGGGAGGCGACCATTACTAGAGGCCGCAGGGTTAGCCTCTTCCGCAAGGGGTAGATCGAAATATGTGTTGTCCTCGGGTGTCCTTGGTCTGATCTGGTCTAAATGCCTTTTTGCGGTAATTCCTGTTTCCAGTTGCACGGTGTACGATACGGGTCCAGTCCTGGCGATTACCACTCCAGGAAGCCATTTTGATCCTGAGCTATAATTCCTGCACCAAACGGTTTGGTTTATGTGTAACTCACGGCAGGACCCAGTGGAAGGAACATCCTTGTGAACGCTTAAGTTGTTGGGATGAATCCGATCAAAGTATGTATGTATTTTTCGGTTGAACAGCAATTCCGAAGGTGTCCGTCCTGTGGTTGTACACGGGGTGGAGTGTTGAGTAAGAAGGAACCGAGCCAGACGAAGATGAATATCTCCCACGGGAACCTTCTTCAAGAAGTCCTTGGCTTTCCTCACCATGATTTCCGCCTGTCCATTTGAAGACGGATGAAATGGTGCTGATGTACAGTGGCGGATTAGGTTGTCCTCACAAAACGTCTTAAATTCGAGGGAAGTGAACGCGGTCCCGTTATCGGAAACTATTTCCGGTAGTCCATGAGTAGCGAAGAGTCTACGCAGTGTTTTAATTACGGCATTCGATGACGTAGAGCAGACAGGATGTACTTCTAACCACTTGGAGTACGAGTCTACTACTATAAGGAAAAGATGACCTTGAAAAGGTCCAGCGAAATCGATGTGTAGGCAAGTCCAAGGCTGTTTCGTTGATTCCCAGTAGTGCGTTGGAGCACGGGCATTCTCTGGACGGGTCTGCTGACAAGGCGAACACGCTTTTACCATCATTTCGATATCTGAATCGATGTCGGGCCACCAGACATAACTCCTTGCGAGAGCCTTCATTTGGACAATTCCCGGGTGTCCAGAATGTAATGCATTAAGGATTTGTTTTTGCCCTGCTGGTGGTATTATGGTGCGGTCTCCCCAGAGTAGGCATCCCTTCATAGCTGATATCTCATGTCTACGTCGGAAAAAGGGTCTGAATTCCTCCTGATGATTTTCCAGGTTGGCAGGCCATCCCCTTAACGCCCAGCTGAGGACCATGGCGTACACTGGGGTTTTCGTCGTCATCTCCGCAATTTTACGAGCGTCTATGACCGGTTTATGCACGGTTTCGATCATGAGGATATCCGTTTTTTCTGGCTCACAAGGATCCGTCGCCTGCAAGGGTAACCCGCTAATTGAATCTGCGTTAGCAACTTTTGTACCTGGTCGATATAAAATGTCATAATTGTAAGCGTTTAGGATTAATACCCGCCGTAACATTTGATTCGATATAATCGCTGGTGATTGCTTAATAGGGCTAAACAAGCTAATAAGCGGGCGATGATCCGTGACGATGGTAAAATGGCGCCCGTATAAGAAATTGTGGAATTTCTTAACACCTGATATGATTGCAACAGCCTCCTTATCGATTTGGGCGTAGTTTCGCTCAGACTTCGAAAGAGTGCGTGAGTAAAACGCGACTGGTTTTTCCGATCCGTCCCTCATCTTATGAGACAGCACGACGCCGATGCCATAGGGCGAGGCATCGCAGACTAGGACGAGTGGAAGCGATCCATCGTAGTGCACTAATACCGATTCTGATGACAGCAAGGATTTTAGCTCGTTAAAAGCCCGTTGATGTGTCCTTGTCCAGCTCCACTGACGGCCTTTATCAAGGAGGCGATGAAGCGGTTCTGCTATGGTAGCCTTTGCAGGTAGGAAGGCGTGGTAAAAATTGAGGAGGCCCAGGAAGGCCTGAAGTTGCTTTTTGTCGGTAGGAGTTGGTGCGTTTTTTATAGCTGCCACCTTGTCGTCTGTTGGACGAATTCCGAGAGCATCGATTTTGTAGCCTAAAAACTCTACTGATGAAACGCCGAAGACGCACTTCTGTTTTTTTAATCGTAAGCCCTTTTGTAAAAGGCGATCAAGTACGACTTCTGTACGACCAGCTAGTTCGTCTTCAGATTGCCCCATGATGATGATGTCATCAAAATACGGAAGCACCCCCGGAATATTGCTTAGTAGGCCCTCAATAACTGATTGGAATATGCTTGGGGCTGAAGAGATTCCGAATTGAAGGCGCTTGACCTTATACGAGCCCTTGTGCGTAGTTATCGTTTGCAGCATCGCGGATTCATCATCCACTGGAAGTTGCTGATACGCTTGAGCTAAGTCAAGTTTTACAAAATGTTTGCCTCCAGAGATGCTAGCTAGGAGGTCGTTTATAGATGGTATCTGGAAAGAATGCATTTTTATTGCTTTATTCAGGGTAGCCTTATAATCACCACAAATCCTAATGGATCCATCGCTCTTCAAGACTGGCACAATTGGGGTTGCCCACGTGGAATACTCTACAGGTTCCAGAATTCCTTGAGCTATCAACCTGTCAATTTCAGCTTCCACCTTGGGTCTAATCGCTAAAGGAATTTTCCTCGGTTGTAACCGAATGGGTGGAACCGAATGATCGTATTGCAGGCTGACTGGCTGTCCCACGTAGCGGCCTAATCCTGGCGAAAACAGCTGCTCGTACTGCCTCACCACTGCATTGATTTTAGGGGGCGAAGTGCCGACTGCATGCACGCCCTGAATACTTATCCCCAATGCATCAAACCAGTTGCATCCTAGTATATTGGATCTGTTGCCCTTCACGACTACTAAGGGCAGCATTTGAGGCTGCAGCTTGTTATACTGCACCAGTACGTCGATTACTCCTAGCACCGAAATGACATTCTTTTGGAAGTCGATCAGCTGTACATCACAACTTGACGTTGTGAGGTTACTTTTTATGTTTATCGAGCGGTTGAAAGTTTCTTCGGACATGATTGTGTAGCTCGATCCTGAGTCCACTTCAAAGACGATGGGAATATCATTGATTGATACTCTTGTGCTCCGCTTAAGTCCGGCGGGAGGAGAGATGCAATTGACTGCCTTAGCCGGCTTCCGGTATTGGGGGCGGAATTTATTTTTGTTTTGCCTGGGTTGAGTAGGGCTCCCAGGCGATGCGGGTTTGCTCTTTGATCGGCAAACTTTAGCGATGTGGCCCTTGGTGCCACAATAGGAGCACGTGGTGTCCGAAAATGGGCAGGATGATCTAGCATGGTTACCCCCGCACCCATTACACGAATTCCTTTGCTTACTGACCTTTGAAGTGGAAGGCGCTTGATTCTTGCGGGTTACAAGATTGACGTTGTCTTCAGAATGACGAATCTCTTGCAGATTTTTCGTGGCTGACTCAGCGGCGGTTGCCTTGTTGATGACCGTTTGTGGGGTTAATTCCTTCTCGGCTAGAAGGTGGCGTTGTAGGGACTCATCTCTGAGTCCGCATACTAAGCGGTCACGTAACATTCGGTCCAGCGACGTTCCAAAGTTGCAGTCAATAGCCAGCTTTTTAAGTTCCGCTAGGTAACCTGCAAACTTTTCCCCTGGGCGCTGATCCCGCCTGAAGAAAAAGTATGAGGCGGCAGTCTCCGACGGTTTTGGAGAAAAGTGATCGGAAAGCACTGACTTGATTTTAGAGTAGGTGATGTCATCAATGCTTACCGGGGAAGCCAGGGATCGCAGCAGGTCAAACAGCCCTGGACCGCACAATGTGAGGAAAACTGCCGTCTTCCTCGTGTCAGCCTCAATGTTGTTAGCTGCTAAGAAAAACTCGAAACGCTGCAGATATGAAGGCCATTTCTCCGCATAGGAGATATCGAATGGCTCTAAAATTCCCAATAGCGGCATCATGGGCGATGGCGTTACTTCCTGTTTTACCTCCTTCGATTCGCTCCCACTCGGATTTCCAGGCATGTTGAACGCAAAATTTTGGAATTTTTGGGAGATCTAATCCAAATTGTTGCGAGGACTCCGAATTTTGCGTAAGAATTGTCGCTTGACGGCTGATTACGCCGATGAAAGCTGATTTTAAGACTGATCGGCACGTGGTGATGAGCGCAGGAGAGTTGAATTAAGTATCTTCCACGAACCACCAGAATCCCATCCTCGTCGCCAGTTTAGTGTTTGGTAATAAAACACTGCACTGAGGTTCGTGACTAATAATCTTTATTCTACTATAACAATAACTATCAGATTAAGCTAACCACTTGCAACCGCACGCTAGCAGAAGATCCAAAAGACTGCCCTGTGACGGCTGTCAGCGTTGACAGGTCGTCTGACATACAATACAGTACCCCAAACAGGAAAAGCGTACGTCATAACCGGACGGACCAAGGATTTATACATTAATAATTTAGTGCGTGATAGGAGACTTTTAGAATTGATCAAAGGTTTCAAACGGGAGACAGCAAATTTGGCCTTATTAAGCGCACTACGAGCATGATAATTGAATTTGAAGCGATGATGGAAGAGAACACCCAGATACCTCAGTTTATCCGCAAGAGGAATTGAACTACCATTATGTGAGGGAGAGAGAGCAACTCTGGGAGCAAGATGGTGCCCCCTACCACAAGCATTCCGAAAACAAATGAAACAGCTCTTGTCAGGGTTGACCTCAATGCCCCATTTCTCAAGGTATTTCGAAACAAGCCGCAGATGATCACTGACAGAGGATAGTGCCTGGAAGGGCCTGGGGTGCTTAGAGAAGATAATCGTGTCGTCCGCATACTGGAGGGCTTTCGAGCCCCCAAGCTCAGAGGGGAAATCGTGAATATACACATTAAATAGCTTCGGCCCCAGTATGGAGCCCTGAGGCACTCCAGCCCTAATAGGGAATTCCCGCGAGAAGTCCGACCCAATCTTAATGCTACCGCAGCGGCAAGCAAGAAAGCTGACTATAAGTCTAGTAATGTAAGGCGGAAAGTCCAACTGAATTAGCTTAGCGACAAGACCGTCATGCCAGACGGAGTCAAAAGCCTTTCTTAAGTCCAGCGAACATGCAACGGTGCATTCTTTGTCCCTAAGGCCCCTGGTAACCCCGTCATGAAATAACAAAAGAGCGTGCTCAGTAGAGTGACATTTCTCGAACCCAAATTGAGTTTTAGGGATTATGTCGTTGACTAGGCAGAAATTTTCCACTTCATTGAGAATAATTTTTTCCAAAATCTTGCCCACGTTAGGCAACATGGAAATAGGGCGAAGGTCAGTAATATCACGGGAAGAGTCATTTTTTGGAACTGGAACAATCGCAGCCACCTTCCATCGGTCCGGGAAATAGCCATTATTAATGCAATTGTTAAAGATAACAGCAAGAAATGGGGCTAGCGCCACAGACAATTTTCTCAACAGGAAATTAGAGATGTTGTCGCCCGCCGAGGAGCGCTTATTATTTAGGTCCCCAATAAGACCCTCTATAACACCCCTGGAGGCAAAGGTCCGGACATCATCAGGGGAATCCGCTCTGTTGTTGATGTCAAAAGAAGTCAGAGGCTCCGAGCTAAGTAGCCGAAAATTGGCAATCCGGTCAGCCACCTCCCGCACAGTAGAATGTGAAGCATCCCGGGCCGCGCCCACATAAAGCTCCTCATAGAAGGACCCAAAGGCCTCCATTTTACCTTCAGAGTCTTGCAGACTCACACCGCGAAACACCAAAGGGTCCCTGGCGACATTTAATTTAGAGCGCGAGTTTTATTCTTTACAGAATATAATTTTATTCTTTACAGAATATTATTTAACATTTAATGTTATTTTAATTCACGGGTTTAAAGGAAAACACTTTCTATTAATTTCACTTCATACGTTTTATTCAATAGATTTTTACTGCACAATTCCTTCTCGAGAGTGGTCTTAAGACTAAAATTTATCTTCATAACTCTAACTGTCCAAGCCCTAAAAATATAAAGTTCCCTGGTATGAAAAATGCTTAGCTAATCACAGTTCTCACGGTAAACGCTGAGATCTGCATCTCATCTTAATTTCTTAGTAAGTACATAAGATATTATTTGATAGCCTAGGAATATGGGAACGGTCTGGATGGATCAGGTTCTCACAGTCATGTTACTTATAAGTTCTTCATTTCGGCTCGTCTCGATTTTACTGTCGCTAAGACAAATCTCTTTGTCTACAATGTTGCTGAGGCAAGCTAATGTAACTCGCGTCCTACCGGTAATCCTATCAATTTCCTTAAAGGCGTAGGGGGACGGCTTAATCTTTTCCAGTCTCAGAATAAATTTGCTGTTGATGTGAGAGGATAAGGCATTGCGAATACAGGTGCTGAAACAACCAATACGCGCAGAGAGCTCCTTATAGGCCAAAGAGTCTGATCTCCACTGACTCCTATAAATCCGATTAAGTCGGCGGAGCCAGAATTTCCTGGTTTCAAACATTTTTTTAATAACTGGCGGGAGCCTATGATAAGCCTCAAAGCTAGCCGGGATCAGTTCTGAGTGGACCTCCTGGCACTGATTCAAAACCACATTAACCCTAGCAATCAGAGAGTCAATCTCGGAATTAGAAAGGTTTCTGTCTGCCACAAACGGAGATGGAGATTCCTCCAGCAACCTTTGGACGTCCTCCCTAAAGAGGTCCCAGTCAGTATTTCTGAAAGATCTTAACAAAGGAGGCTCCTCCACTGGGAATATCGGATGCCAGCCCCTGAGCTTCAGGGAAAGCGCCAAGTGATCCGACGCGTATGAATAGGTGTAACAGGAAGCCCTCTCCGGGCCGGCCAAGACAGAAGACACCAAAAAGAAATCCAAATGAGAGCCACTCCTAGGGAAGGTGGGAGAGTGGGCGTGGACTATGTCCAGACTGAGCATAGGCTCGCTCCTATACCAATTAAAGATTCTGCTCCCGTTCGAGTTAACAGTTTGGTCTCCCCAAGCCGGGTGTCTGGCATTGAAGTCTCCTCCGATGATGACGAATTCATAACTCGAAATGACCCCCCAGAGAGTCTGCAAGTCTGAGATGATGTCAGCGGAAGCCGAACAAGGGACGTATACAGCGCCCAACAGAATGGAAACCTCTCTATTACCAAGAGTAACCTTAATCTCAATCAAAGTAGCCGAGACAATAAGAAGAACACAGCCTATCCGACGAAAGCGGTAACTGTCTTTGAGGGCAATAGCTGTGCCCCGCCCGAAATCATTCCTGATCAGGTTATAGTTCCCAATCACTGGGCGAAATCTATTCGAAAGACGAGTTTCCGAGAGAAAGGAGGCCACCGGTCTGGTGGATTCCAGGTCGTTTATAAGAGAAAGCCTTCTCTCATGGGAAATGAGGGAGTTAACATTTATTGCTGTAAAAGATGTTGGAATATTCATTAGGTAAAAAGGGAAATATAGAACTTAAGTAAAGCTTCAGGTTTCTTGTCCTCCTGCAGGCCAAAATAGCTTGGAACGAAATTTTTAACTTTTAATAGAAAAGACGAGAGAGAAATACCAAAGACCCTCTCAGTCTCATCAAGAAAATCAACTACCTTATTCCCTTTTGGAGGAGCTTCCAAGCCCCTCCGGAGAACGGAGGCGTACGAAGATTCCTCCATAAACCCCCGACCAAGGGAGGAAGGCCTAGGGAGGCCAACAGCCTCATTCACAAAGGCCACCCTCGAAGAGCGCCTATCCACCTGCGCTTTCTTGATTTTCTCTCGCCTTTCCGCGTATTCGATGTACGCTGGACATCGAGAGAAGTTAGCAGGATGGTCCCCGTTGCAATTAGCACATTTAGGGTTGGAGGTAGGAATGCCGTCATCGGCCATCGACCCCCTGGGGCAGGAATTTTGACAATTTGTGCCACACCTAACACATAAAGGCTCAAAGGCGCAGTTGTCACTGACGTGCCCAAACCGCTGGCAACGATAGCACTGAATATACTCCCTTCTTCTCTTCAGTTTATCAAACGAGACCTTATGCCCCAGTATGTATCTAATAGAAGAAAGCTGCCTAACATCCTCCCCAGGGGGAAGGTGGATAATAAAGAGATCCAGCTCATACCCCCGCTCACGAGACGCCTTGGTGGAAAATCTCTCGACCTTTCCCAGCTTAAGCAAGGGCGCGATGTTCGCGATTTCTGCACCGACCAATTCCGCAGAGTACCCCGAAGTAACACCCCTCAAAATCCTGACTTCAGGCTTCATCGATCTAGGCGTAAAGGTGTACCCCGCCGTCTTGTCATTACCCCGGGCAATCTCGAGCATAAGCCTGTGAATCTCAGCATTATCAACAAAGATTTTTGCTGCTACCCGGCTTAATTTTATTATTTTATATTTAAAGTTAGGGTTAACTTCCCTACAGACGTCCACCAAGATTTTTGGGACCGCGTTAATTATAAAAATAGGAGGAAGCCAGACCGGCCCTAGCTCACCTGCCGCCAGTTACACTATTTCCCATTCCCACGCTAACCTCCAGAAGCACAGACGTTCCCATACACTTCCACGAGCCCCAAATGCACCTGTAGACCCGTTAAGATAGACCACATCGATTCTCACCGGCATCAGTTCTCACCGGCTAATTCCAAGAACCCGAACGACCCACAACACCTGCAAATAGTCGACAACTTAGATATTACCAAAAACTTATGTCAGAAACAATTTAGATCTTGTCGGGAACTGAATAAATCTTCTCCTTCGCTAAAGTCGCTTGTTTCTCTTTTAAAACCCTGAACCTTATAACTGGCGCAGTCGAAAAACTGTTTCGGGAATCGATCGCGATAACCCGGGAATAATTTATTCGTGAAGCAGAAAAGTACCTACGCGGAAATAATTGCAATCGCTTAAAGTTAAAATAAAAGTTACAACTGTGTAAATTCGTGTGTGGCGAGTGTTGTGGAGTGAAATAGAGGAAACCAGCACAAACAACACTTCCTGTACTTAACCTAAGGATTCATCGGTGATGCAGAAAAGCATACTTCCGTAAGTAGTCTTATTTTCGCTAATGTCAGATCCCCTTGACTCCATTCCAATCCCCAATAACGAAGGTGAAGTGAATATCGAAAATTTAGTAAAAGAATTCGAAAAGATAGCAGTTAGTGCAGTGAGTTGTGAATCTGAGAATCCTGAACCAAACAGGAACTACCAAAATTTAACAAAAAACGAAATAAAAAGCAAAATGGTTACGATTCCAAGCTTCTGCAAAGTGCACGCAGAAACGATTCCGGAATTTGACGGCAACGTCAATGAATTACAATTTTTTATCGAGAGTATCGATAGCATAGTTAAACATTTCTTCGACATAACAGACACATCCAATTATCAGAACGTGGTTATTTTTCGCACTATCATTAGCAAATTAAAAGGCGCTGCCAGAGAAACGATCAATATTAGCGGCGCGAGCACAATAAATGAAGTAAGAGCAGAACTAATCAGAAACTTCAGTGACCCGCGCAACGAGAGCAGCTTATCTTTTGATCTCAATAACTTGAAACAGCACTATAAAGAAACTCCTCTTGAATTTTACGACAGAGTTAGGAAAACCCTAAACACAATCTCGAATTACCTAGCCCTTCACGAGACAACAGAAATACGAAAATTTAAACTAAATATGTATACCGAGCAGGCCTTACAAGTATTTCTAGCAGGATTAAGAAATCCCTATGGCCTCATGGTCAGAACAAAGGAACCAGAAACAATGCTGGATGCGATTAACTTTATCAAAAAGAGGAAAATATCAGATATTTTCAGAATTCGCATAACTTAAACTTCACAAGTCAATTTACCGAGAGCAAAAACGGCGCGAATCGTAAGTACAACGAGAGTAGAGCAAATCAATCACCCCGAAACCCGAATGCGTTTAATTTTAATTACCAAACTAATCCACAAACTGAATTTCCCTCAGAGAATATAAGTTTCAACCGCCAACATTCAAATCAGAATCAGTCTAACAACTCTCCTCAACCGTTTTATAAAGGATCCACAAATATTGTAAACAAACAAATGCAAAATAAGTTGCCAACCCACTCGCAAGTTTTCGGGAAGCAAAAGAATGTTTGGAAACCAAACCCAGACCAGACCCGTAAACTAGAAAAACCTACTCCCATGAGTGTAAATTCTCGCTTAACCAATTCCCCAAGAAACCCTCAACCAACGACTTCAAAGATGGATGTAGACGAACTCTATAACACAGAACAAGTGGACAATTCAGAAGAATATGAATATTCTGAAGAACCCGTCGAAAGTGACTGTCAAAATTTTTACGAGGACCAGATCGCTACCGAATTAACGTAATCGACATGAATCTCTCCTTAGATAGTAAGGAACTTCCCTATATTACAATAAAAGACCCCCCCTTGAAACTTCTGCTCGATACAGGATCGACAAAGTCATTCCTCAGCCCAGAAGTTATAGAAAAATTTTATTCGAAGTATAAGGTACACGACCCCTTTACCGTATCCACTTCGTTTGCCTCCTCCAAGCACCAGTTCTCAACAACTATCCCAACTTTTAAAGAATTGAAAGTAAGCGTTATACTAAAATTTTACGCGTATAAGTTTCACAGTATCTTCGATGGTTTAATAGGAATGGACATAATAAAGATATTAAACGTCAGCCTAGATTTCCCCAACCACAAATTTGTTACACCCTCCACCAAAATGAATATTGATCTACTTAAAGCAAGTCCAAAAGTTCTTTTAGAAAAATCCATCCCTGGGAACACAATTCTACAAATTAAAATCCCAGTAACTACTCAGTCCGGTAATATTATCTTACCGAAACAAAGTATTCAAAACTGCGTTATACCAGAAACTGTAACAAACCCCAACAATGGCTGGGCAAATACCGAAATCCATAATACATCTAACGAAGATGTGAAGATTACTATAATGTACCCTTTCAAAACATTTCCTTTAAAAAATCATTTCGAATGCTACCAGATGAACATATCGCAAACAGAGACAGAATCTAGCAAAGAAACCATAGCAAAGTTCCTTAGAACTGATCACATGAATCAGGAAGAGAGGTATCATATTGTGTTACTTTGCGAAAAATATGCAGACATATTCTATAAAGAAGGCTCTCCCTTAACCTTTTCTAACCAAATAAAACATGGTATTCGGACAGTCGACGAAGTACCCATACATCAAAAAAGCTACCGATATCCATTCATTCATAAAAAAGAAATTCAAAAACAAATAAAGAGTATGCTCGACCAAAACATAATAAAACCGAGCAACTCACCGTGGTCTTCGCCCATCTGGATAGTACCAAAAAAAGCAGATGCCACGGGAAAGAAAAAGTGGCGAATCGTCATAGATTACAGGAAACTAAACCAAAAAACTATAGACGATCGTTACCCGATACCAAACATAAACGATGTTCTCGATAAGTTGGGAAAGTGTAATTACTTTTCAACTATCGACTTAGCAAGCGGATTTCATCAGATCGAGATGAATCCAGATGACGGGCCTAAGACCGCATTTAACGTAGAGAATGGGCATTATGAGTTCCTCAGAATGCCCTTTGGCTTAAAGAACTCACCGGCTACCTTTCAGAGAGTCATGGATAATATCCTCAAGGGTCTCCAAAATGAAATCTGTCTCGTTTACGTCGACGACATCGTTGTGTATTCAACTTCTCTGCAGGAACATATCGTTAACCTGCAGAAGGTATTTCAGCGTCTTAGGGAAGCAAATTTTAAAATCCAACTTAACAAATCGGAATTTTTAAAAAAAGAGACCGCGTACTTAGGGCATATAATTACGCGAGAAGACATAAAGCCTAATCCAGATAAAATTGAATGTATTAAAAAGTATCCACTTCCAAAAACAAACCAGGAAATTAAAGGATTCCTGGGCTTATTAGGCTACTACAGGAAATTCATCCCTAACTTCACAAAAATAACTAAGCCTATGACATGTTGCTTAAAAAAAGGGCGGAAAATAGAACTGAACTCTGAATACATATGTTGCTTTGAAACGTGCAAAGAACTTCTAACCAACGAGCCCATCCTACAATACCCAGATTTCTCACGACGATTCAATCTTACAACTGACAGTAGTCAATTCGCACTAGGAGCAGTCCTTTCCCAAGGCCCACCAGATCAGGATAAGCCTGTCGCCTTCGCATCAAGAACCTTGAACGAGTCCGAACAGAATTATAGCACGATCGAGCGCGAACTATTAGCTATAGTATGGGCGACCAAGTACTTCCGCCCATACCTCTATGGCAAGAAATTCTTTATATACACCGATCACAAGCCGCTAAATTGGCTGTTCTCTATCAAAGATCCTAGCGCGAAATTGACAAGATGGAGACTCAAACTCGAAGAATACGATTATACAATAATGTATAAAAAAGGTCTAACAAATTCAAACGCCGACGCGCTATCAAGAATAAAAATTAATGAAGTCAATATTAACACGACAAGCCCAGATAATAGTGAAAGCTCTGAGCCATGTTCACTAGACGGAAATATTTCTGAAAACCCAGACGGAAATGCCTCTGAACTTGATCAACTAGACGACTATGACAACACTGTCCACACGAGCGTAGAAAACCCCATTTTCGAATTACCAGTTTCGGAAACACCCATAAATTATTTCCAGAATCAAATATTCTTCAAAGTCGTCCCATTGCTACCAAAATTACCAAAATTATCCCGTCTTTTTCAAAACAAAACTCGAACTGTTATAGAAATATCTGAAAATAATTTTGAAGAGGAAATAGTTAACACTTTTAAGGAACTGGCGCTTACACAAAAAACTTTTGCAATAAACATAGATATGGAACAATGTATCCCAAAATTATGCGACATACTCAGAAGAACATTTAGTAATTCAAAATTTAAAGTAATTCTTTGTAAACAAATATTAGAAGACGTCACAAGTACAAGCCAACAAGAGGCAATTGTGAAACAATACCACGAAGACAAAACAAACCATCGCGGTATATGCGAAACTCTGGAACGAATAAAACTTAACTTCTATTGGCCCAATATTAAACAAACAGTTACGAACCTTGTTAACAATTGCACCTTGTGCAAAGTAATGAAATATGAACGCAATCCCCCAAAACAAAAATTCTGTATCACTCCTACGCCTAGAAAACCGTTCGAAATTGTCCACGCAGACACCTTCACTATCAAAAGACAGAAGTTCTTAACTATAATTGATAAATTCTCGAAATACGGACAAGCATATCCCTTAGAAGGATTAACAGCAATCCATATAACAAAGGCTTTCATAAATTTCACGACACATCATGGAATACCTCAACTTTTAGTGGTTGATAACGGAACCGAGTTGAAAAATAATATAATGAAGGAATTCACAGCTTTGCACAAAATAAAAGTCCATTACACGACACCACTTAACCCCAATTCCGAGTCTGAGATGTCGATTGAGTAACACGCATTTACTGAGCAGCTGCAATCTGACCGGCTTTACGCGGTTCCAAACTTAAAATATACGCTAAGTCCGCCTATTACCGCCGCCATTAATAGTAGTAATAATTGCGCGCCACTGTACGCAGTTTTAATTTATAATTCGAGTGAGTTATAGTTTTGTGCGCGCTGTTGATCATGGGTAAGAAAGTGTCACCTAAGTCGGGTTCTAAGGTAACCGGCCACAAGGACACCAATACACCAGTGCAGACGAGAGCAGCGGTAAAACAACAACATCAGGGAACGTCTAACTCCTCTAAAATCGCAGCTAAGAGTCAAACTCCAAACACCTCTCTTGCCTCGAACCGATCTAACTCTATAAGCTCATCTGATCGTTTTGAACTGTTGGAGAGGAAACTGATTAAAACGCTGACTGATTTAATCAATGAAAGAATGGACAATCTGGAGGAGAGTCTTTCATTAAAAATTGAAGAGGCACTAACAACAACTAGACGGGAAATATCTGAACTATCTAACGAAGTTCAGCGTTTAAAATGTGAACTGGATGATGTTTGCCATGAACTTAATGAACTGCGCCAGCTCAACAGACTTTCTGATGCTATAGTTACGGGGATTCCCCGCCTGCCAAACGAAAACCCCATTGGTATCATATCATTGATCTCGAAGAAGATCAATCATCAGCTGTCCCCCTATGTCACTGCTTTTCGCCCGAAGTCCTCTTCCAACAGTCGCTCTAAGGGCAAGAGTGTGCCGCTTGTGGTTAAGTTCTCCTCAGTTGCTGAGCAAAGAGAGTTCATTAGAAAGTTCAAAAGTTTCAAAGGGATAACACTGAACTCTCTACACCAAAATTTCTCCTCCGATGCAAAGATCAATGTCTTTGAAAGCCTTACTAAGCATCAAGCAAGAATAATTGTTCATCTTTAACTTTAACTTTAACTTTAACTTACATTAATATCTTCTTTTCTAATCTCCCTATTATTATATTCTTTGCTTAAAATGTGCGCACTCCAATTATTAATTATTTTGAAATTATGGATCCGTTGGCTTTCGTATGTCTGTGGCTATTGGTAGTGGATTCTCGCCGCTGGACAGAATGAGGACGCTCCTGAGAATTTTTTCATCCTATGCTGCTGGGCTTAACGTGTGTTGTTTCAATGCTCGAAGTTTGCGGAATAAGGTGGATATGCTGCAGGATATCTTTAACGGGTCCAATGTGCACGCTGTGCTTGTTTCTGAAACTTGGCTTAATCAAGGTATTATTTCTAAAGTCGTCTCTCTACCAGACTACCGCATTTTTAGGAATGATCGTGTTGGGCGGGGTGGTGGTGTGGCAATTTATGTGCATCAGTCTGTGCGAGCTAGTGTGGTATGCTCATCTACTAGCAGTGACATAATTGAGTTCATCTATGTGGAACTGGACACCGGCTATGAAAAGTGCTTGCTAATTAGCGTGTATTGTCCTCCCTCAAGTTTCAATGAAGAATCTGCTCTCTCTTTTCGAAATTGTATATTCTCAGCAATATTTAGCTCCTCAAACGTTATAATCTGCGGCGACCTTAATGTAAATGCACTGAATTGTTGCCCCACCACAAGTCATATGCGAAATATGTTGGATTGCCTTAATCTAAATATAGTAAATTCTCTTCCGACTTATTTCAACACAGCAAATCCCTCTCAATTGGACTACATATTAACCACTGACGCGGATACGATACTTTTTCACAATCAAATTAGCCCCATAAGCAACTTTGACCATGATTTCCTGTTTTTGACTTATAACTTACGACTTAACCCTATTCCTTCTAGCGTTCTCATTACCTACCGTGATTATAACAACGTGAATCATGAGCAACTCATAAGCGACTGCTCTGAGTTGCCGTGGAATACTTAATAAATTCTTTGCAGCTAACAATACCCCTTCTACTTCCATTGAAGGACTATCTAAAGTCTTCCATAGTGAGGGATTTGCTTTCCGCGGTGTTGATGAGTGCGAGGTTGTTATGGCAATGCAGTCTATTAGATCCAATGCTACTGCGCCTGATGAGCTATCTCCTCGGTACCTCAAAATGATAATGCCATGCATCATTTGAGTCCTGACACATATCTTTAATCACTGCCTTCTTCAGGTCCCAGTACTATGGAATCAGGGTCTTGTTGTCCCTATTCCCAAAAAACCCTCAGCCACAACCCCCGGAGACTTTAGGCCAATAAGTATACTCTGTTACCTCAGCAAAGTGTTCGAAAAGTTGATTTACACGCAGATACTTGACCACGTTAATGACGAAGGATTTTTATCTTCATGCCAGTCTGGGTTTCGTAAGTATCATAGCTGTGAAACGGCCATGTTGAGGGTTACCATGGACATCCATAATGCTTTGGACAATGATGAGCTTACCATCTTAACCCTATTAGATTTCAGTAAAGCAACACTGTTGATCACTCGAAGTTACTTGATAAACTCTCTAGACAATATTCATTCGCGGCAACTGCTGTTTTGCTGTTGAAGAGTTATCTGACTGAGCGTGGTCAGTATGTGATGATCAAAGATAAAACCTCTGACTCGGAACCAATCTCTAGTGGTGTACCTCAGGGCTCGATTTTAGGTCCACTCCTCTTTAGCCTCTTTATTAATGACCTCCCTAATGTGGTAAAGGACGTCTCCGTTCATCTTTATGCAGATGATGTCCAGGTATACTTGAGTCGTTCCATAGGCTTGATTGAGGACTGTGCAAGTCGTATCAGTGATGACCTGGATCGCATATATGACTGGAGTTTGCTTAATGCACTAACTTTAAACCCCTCAAAAGGCGCTGCTATTGCCATATATAGAAAAGAAATTGATGCAAATTATTTGCCGCCTATCGGATATAATGGTAATAGTATCAACTACGCTGAATCTGTGAAGAGCCTCGGAATGACACTAAACAACTCTATGACGTGCTGTGACCACGTCAGTGTCATCATTCGGAAAGTGTATGGTTGCTTGCGGCAACTGTGGGTAAGATCTAGCATACTTTCTGTTGACCTTCGCGGGCGACTGGTTAAAGCATTGATTATGCCTCACTTCACTTATGGCAATGTGGTCTTTCCATCACTCGATGCAGCTTGCAAAAGGAGATTGACTGTGGCCTTCAATGATGTGGTGCGCTTTGTTTTCCGAAAGAGCAGACATGTTCACATATCTCATTACGCCAATTCTTTCCTGGGGTCTCCTCTGCTCACTTACCTGAAACACTACAGACTTAAATTCTTGCATAAAATAATTTACGTTAAAGAGCCGGCGTATCTTTTTTACAGCCTGAAGTTTCTGAGTTCGTCCCGATATTTAAAATTATTGATCCCCCAATGCCAGTCTAGTTTTGGTGAACGTTCATTCTTCGTCCAGTGTGCGCGAGATTGGAATTTGCTGCCTGCCAGTATACAGAGGACGACATCCAATGGATCCTTCTATAAATTGGTTCAGTCTACTGAAATCTTCTAACACTCTGATAGATAATTGCGCCTTTAAGCACTGATTTATAACTTTATATTTATAACACATTTTGTTTTTATTTTGCTTTTACTTAATTAATTTTTGTTTAACAATTTATATTTATCTCCCTATTATTAGATATTGTTATTATTAACTTAATTCTTACCCATATTGCTTTTTGCCACATGAACTTGTACGCTTAAGATTATATCTTTGTACATAACTAAAATAAATTACTATTATTATTATTATTAATTCAAATAGCCCAATAGAAAGGTTTCACTCAACAATTATCGAACACTTAAGAATACTCAGCGAAACAAGAAAAGAGCTCAATGTCGTGGATCAAATGCCTTATGCAATTCTGGGTTACAATCATTCAATCCACTCCGCAACGGGTCAAAAACCAATCGACATTATTAACGGTCATTTAGATACCCAAAATCCCTTCAATCTTGATATCGATAAGCTCCTATATTCTAATTACATAAATGAACATAAAGATAAAACTAAGCAAATATACGGAAAGCTGTACGACAGAATGTACAGTCAAAAAACAAACCTCATTACAAAATTAAATCAAAATCGCGAAGAACCCTTAAAGCACCCACCCAACACTTTAGCATTCCACAAAACTAGAGCCCGAAGCAAAACAGAACCCCGCTTTAAACCCCAAGTTGTCCAAAACGAAGGCGATACTACAATAGAAACCGCTAGAAATACCTACCATAAAAGCAACTTAAGAAGACCCCTTACTAATCAAAAACCCAACATTTACTTGCAGGAACTTCCTCGCCCTACTGGCAATAGTAGCCGCGGAGAAGATTAAACTTACAAACTTAGAATCCAATCCCGGCATACTTCCTTTCAAATTAGGCAACACTAAAATAAGAGCTTCATACCACACATTCCTCCACCATTTCGATCTCGCACCTATAGAAAATCAACTCCGCTCCATTTGGGATAAATACGAAAACGTGTCAACACTCAAAACAAACTACCAATCAATTAACTCCGGATTAAAAACCCTAAAAAGCCTAACAGAAACCCAATTACACATGGCCCAGCAAAAGTTATATTCATTAGTTCATATTTCAAAACCGCGAGCAAAGACAGGAATCTTCAACGGATTAGGGACACTGTTCAAAAGTATCACAGGAAATTTGGACGCGCAAGACGGCAAACATTTTGATGATGCTATCAAAACCTTAACATCCAACCAAAATAACATAGCGCAAACATTAAATAGGCAAATTTCACTAACGAAAAGTATTATCCAAGATTATAACAAAACATTAAGCCTTATTGAGCAAAACGAAAACAGATTAGCCAACAAAATAAATGATATTGCCAAAATAACCACAACAAATACAATAGACTATTTTAACGCTAAAAATGTACTAGATGAAATAGGTACCGTACTATTAATAATTTTACAATTACTAAATAATCTAGAAAATGCCGTCACATTCGCGAGACTAAAAGTCATGCACAACAGTATCCTAAAACTAGAAGATTTGGAATACATGGTCAACAAAGTTTCGCAATACCATCACCCAAATGAATTTCTGTTTGGAAACAGGCCCGCAGATATTCATAACTACTACGAAGTTTTAAGCGTAGAAGCCTACTATTCAAATTATAAGATAGTATTTATTATTCACTTTCCTCTGACACATCCCGAGACCTACTCATTGTACCATCTCTATCCCATCCCAAACAAATTCAACAAAATCATTATTCCCCCGAAACCACTCCTGACATTGGGAAACGAGACCTACTACTTCGACGACGGAGAATGCAAAAACATCGGAGTAACATTCTATTGTGACACACCGACGCAACCACACAAAACCGAGCAAGAAGACTGCATCCGTGAACTTCTACAAATCCGACAAAATATATCTACCCCCTGCAAAACTACAACAGTACAAATCAACAGGGAATTCATCGAACAGATTGCAACCAGCCACTTTGTAGCAATATTCCCCAAAGCTACAAAAATCAAATTCAACTGCGAATCTTCGGAACTTAAAACGATCCTGGGCACCTTCCTTATAGAACTCCCTAGGAACTGCAGCTTTAAAACAACTCTAAACTTTTATACAAACGACGAAGATACCATTAGCGGGCAGCCTCTTCTGCTATCAGCAATCGAAATCCCGCCCTCAAGCACCAATACACACACAATCACCCTCGAGGACATACCTTTAGACAACCTACATCGCATATACAAGGAGCAAGAAGTCATACGAAAAATCAACCTGGAAAACATCCCACAGGATCGAAGCCATATTTGGACCATCTTATCAATCGCCGTAATAGCTACCATCTCAATATTCATCCTCAAATACCGAAAAATAATCCAAACCCTACAACTGTACAACCGAAACCAAGGAAACACGCAACAAGAAGTCACTCCACAACCTCCGCCGCGGTCGAGCCAACTTTCGCAGAATAGAATCAACAAATCACGCACCAAGAAGCCGTTCAACAAACTCCACCACGCACGGGCCCTTTCGCGCAGGACCTGGAAGCTTGAACGACCCCATAAGGACTCTTCTGGTGAGGGAGGAGTTACACTATTTCCCACGCTAACCTCCAGAAGCACAGACGTTCCCATGCACTTCCACGAACCCCAAATGCACCTGTAAGATAGACCACATCGATTCTCACCGGTTAATTCCAAGAACCCGAACGAACTGAATAAATCTTTTCCTTCGCTAAAGTCGTTTGTTTCTCTTTTAAAACCCTGAACCTTATAACTCGCCCCAGTACACTCGCCAGCCTGCTCTCTCCCTACTCTATCATTTTTACTTCTGCCCTTTGATGTTCTGCGTTGCACCTTGGGACGTCCCTCAGGTGAATCAGCTACTCTCTTGTTAGTCTCCCTAGGGGCGCGGGAAGACTTCGGCAGCGAGGCGGGGGCCACATCACAATCCAGGTTGCCAAATCTGTTACTGCTGATAGGCCTAGCCTTAGCCGGCCTGCTGTCACAGATCGGAGAGGGGCCCCTGGGGACCCGCTGGAATCCCTCCAGAAGCTCGCTGTAGCGCACCTGCACCTGAACCAGGGGCTCAGGTGGATGCAAAATGTTCGCCTCCGTGGACTGGTCCATGTCCGCCGCAGATGACCATTGTTGGGACAGAGGCCCTCCAGGTGAGGAGACAGGCCGCCTGCCACCGCCATCTTCTTCTTCGTTCGCCGAAGGCTCCATACTTCGAAGCCTCTTCACTGAGCCAACTGAAGCATGGGCGTTACTACCCTTTTTGTTGTATGGCTCAACCGGCACCCTGCCGACCGACTTCAGTTCCCCCTTGGTGGGGATCTTAACCATTCAGGAGCGCGAGGCAGCCCCAACCTCAAGGGGGCTCCACCCCCAGCGAAATCACTAGAGGATTTCCGCAGCCACACAGATGTTCTCGTAACGGCACACAGCAGTAAAGTTAGTTGGATGACGAGATACCAAAATGGCCTCCAGCAGTGCGCGAAGCCAAAACAACAGGAAACAAAACCAAACCAAACAAAACAAAAGAACGAATAAGTCGGATGACGTAAATCCAAGGTGGGCACCAGGCCCAGGGGGTAAGGGGCGGGAGGGGCACACGGGAGCTACCGTGCCTCTTCCAACCGACGCAGCCCAAGCTCCAGACAGAAGGCTTGGATACCAAAATCTATTCCCAAATTTGGTCCCCCCTTCGTTTCTTTCTTCTTCCTTCCTTCTTCTTTTTTCTTCTCGTCTTTTTTTTTTCCCCCCCTATCTTCTTCCCCTCGTTGCCAATGAATCCACTGAAACACGAGTTCCTCTTCCCTCCTTCCTTTCTCCTCTTCCAATTATTTAAATAAATTCACGAGCGAAACTACTCGACGTCTACACTCTTCAAAGGCCAATCTCCAAGTCCCGATCTCCTGTCTCACGTGGCCGCCAATTTGACAACCGAGTGCCACAGTGGGACGAGATGAGATATATAAAAATTTATATAGCGCTGTCTATTTTTATCACATTACAAGGATAGGCCGATTCCGCGGATTTTTTGAGTGCGGAATTGCTGAATGCTGACAAAAATATTTGAATTTAAATATTTGTTGAACAAAAGTTTTAAAAATATGTACTTTAAATTAAACAGAATAGAACATTAGGACAGTTCTTTAAGTAAGTTACTTATTACACAGACGAACAAATGAATTTTTATTTTTGCGACAAAACACGTGATAGGTCATTTGTAGAGCCCTTTTTCTATAGATTATGAATCTTAATCTAAAAATATGAAATATCAGTAATATCTATAGATCTTTTTGAACTGTTTGGTGACCAAGTTTTTCGTGGGCTTGTTATGGTTTTTATTCACCTTTTTTATGAAATAATTGGTTTATAGGAAAATATATTTTTCAAGGAATATTTCGACAAATTTTAAACTTTTAAGAGTTTTATGTTATAGCTTAACTAAAGCCAATTGAGTATTTTTATTTCCAAATTCATAATCTACGGAAAATATCCTATAGAACTGATGTGCTATTTGTTTGGCCGCAAATTTGTTGTTGACCTGTGTTATTCTTCTAACGATATGCAATTAAACATATATTCATATTAACAGATTCCCACGTAAAAGGATTTACAGGGAAAGTTGGTGCAATACCTTGGGGTTGAACATCGACGACGTGGAGATGCTTGGCCGCCCCAAGGCCTGTAAATTGCATTTTGACGAAAAGGACATAACAACGACAGACAAAAGAGCCACCCTCAAGAGAATGGCTATGCCAGTAGCACATGAAATTTTAAACGATTTCATAGATGTAAGTAATTTTTGAATAACATTTTCTTTTCTCTTTTTATAATACTAGGCGTCAATTTAGGAAATTTATGTAGAACTTTTTTGTTTTTTGTATGTATTAATTTAATTTATATTTCCCTACTTAAAGAGCTACAGTGTTGTGCAAAACTAAAGCAACCATTCCAGTACAAATACTTAATGTAGTTTTATCCTCATTTTATTTAGTGCAAAATAAAAAGCTATATCCTATTTCTCCTTTAATGAAACATTTCAAATAGTTGACTTCGCAACAAATTTACATTTTTAATTAAAATAAGTTAAAAAAAGAACGAACTTCGGTACATGTTAGTCTGCAAAACGCAATGGAACCAGGCGGAACAAGCAGCATCCTAACTTGGTAAATGTTTTATTTTATATATGTATATATTGATATTTTTCTCCTTTTCAATCCAGTTCCTTCCAGTGAGTGAAACCTTGTCGTGGTTGGAAGGCTTAAGGGATTCTTAAAATTCTGATCAGTTTAGTTAATATGTTTTTTTAGCATAAGACAGCTAAATTTTAAGAATCCCAACGAATATTACTCAGATAAAATAAATTAATACCCATGTTCTGCATTCCGAGTGAAATAAAATCGAAAAAACCTCACAACACTCCTTTTGAATTGAATTTCCTTAATAAAGTTCTTCAAGCTGTAACAAATTCATTTCAGTTACCTCTGATTTCAATTAGTTTTTTACAAAAACTACAAAATATTTCGATTGGATTTTTCTATCGAATTATTTTAACTACTTTGAACGAAAATTTGTTAAAATCATAAGAATTTTATTACACAAATTCAATTCAAAAGGAGTTTTATAAGCTCTTCTCGATTTAATTTCACTCGGAATGAGGACTTGGGCGAAAATCAGCTCTGGAATTAATTCCAGTAGTTTCTCTGAAATGCCTGCAATAAAACAAATTGATCTGCTAACATATAATCACGCTGTTTCGCGCTGATATTTCAATTAAACTTCCTGCATTAAACAAATTAGCAGTCATTTGACAGTTCTCCAGAGAATTGTCAGAGAAAATCTTTAACGGCAATTCAGCCCGCTGACAAATCTCTGACATTATAGACCGTTAATTTTACGTCATTTCACGATTTGACAGTGCCTCAGTGCGAAAGAGAGGGAACAAAAATCGCACCGTCTGCTTATATAGGAAATCGTGTACGTGAGCGGTCCATTGTATTATACGTCAATGGTCACGGTATAGAAAAGACAAGGTATGCCATTCCGAAACGAGGGTCCGCCATCTTGCGCGTCACTTTGGATGCGTGTCTTGACAGCGCCGGAGGTGTTTTTAGAGTGATAATATTTTTGTGTGTTTTTTAATATTAGTGAATAAAAGTTTATAGTTTTACACATTAAAATGGTTAATTGTGCCGTTATTAATTGTAAAAACTATACCGGGAGAAAAAAGTTTGTGAAAAAAATGAGATAGTTTTCTTTTCCCAAAGAGCCGAAATTGCTTCGTGCGTGGGTAAAATTTTGTGGAGGAAAAGAAAATATCAATCCAAAAACTGATAGAATTTGTTCAGAACACTTCGACGAAAGTGATTATAGGTTGCGAGATATTTTACTCGATGAATCTATTCTTAAAAGACGCTTGAAAGAAAATGCAGTGCCTTCAAGAAATATTGCCGCTAGGAGCAGTCCTGTTAGCGAAAGAAAGAAGGATCAACCATTTCGGAAAGCATTAAATGAAGAGGACATGAGCTCTTATGGAAGGTAAGATATTCACTACGACAATCTCCAAACTTAGTTTAAATAATTTGATAAATAGATCAAAGGAAGAAGGAAGTACCTCCGAAGCTATAGAGGAACGGGCAGCAGAAGCAGACGAACCAGCGCAACCCAGCCAGATATTATTAAATAAAGAAGTCCAGACTGAGTAAGTAGCTGATGGACTTATTTGTTTAAATAGTGATTAACCCATTTGCATTTTTATAGGGTAGAAATTGAATGTGCCCGAGAATTGAAAATAATGAACGTGGAAGCTGAAAACCGCAAGCTAAAGGCGGCGCGCAAAAGGGATTTGAAGCGATGGCAGAGTCGAAAGTCCGAGCAAAAAGAAATTAAGAAAATTTTCGCCCCAGGACAACTTAAAAAGCTGAGAGCACCATACAAAAGATCAGCCTGGAACAGCGAGGACATTACTTCAGCAATATCGTTATATTCTACAGGTCCACGGTGCTATCGACTTCTAAGAAAAAGGAATTTCCCTCAAGTCAAGACTGAACTTTAAGCCAGGTATAATAAATTGTGTATTTAGTTTGTTAGGAAAAGCCGACTCTTCGAGTCATACGTGAATAGTTGAGCTATCCAAAGTCGGACTAAAAAAACCAAAAAAAGAATGCCGCGATAAGATATCAGTATTAGAAAATTTTTTTCAAAAAACTAATGGAAAGAATTTGTTATCAAGTGATAAATTTATAAATAGTCATTTAAATAGATCAAAAAATGTTCAATTAGAATCTAAGATAAAAAAGCTATTCTTTAGGTCTAGAATGTATTTTAGAATTAAGCATTTGAATAAGAGGTTGTGTGATAGTAATGTTAAGAAAAAATTAAGAAAGAAATTAAAAACAGTAAAATAAAATTATAATGTGGTTTTTCTTTTCTTTTAAACATAACATTTTACTTTTCAGATTCGTAACGCCTCTAGAGACAACTCCTCAGTAAAGTTTTTCCAAAACAAGTTAAAAGCGCAAAATTTACAGTGCTTGTATCACTGCAGCATTCCTTAGCTTTTGTTTATCCTTAATCCGCTTAGCCATATCTGAGTAGGTACTTAAATGTTTATTATTGCAATTAAAAACTTTCTAAGGACAAAAACCACAATCTTTTAATTTTAGGAATAGACAAACAATTCTTACTAAGGTATCAGCATTTTCTTTTAGCTAAAACCAGTCCTCGTTGGTTTAAATTACTTAATTTTACAGGTACACAAGGGCAACAGAAGCCCTATGAAAAGTTCACCAGTTTAAAGTGTTAAATATTCACAATTTATAAAATAATATTGGAATATATATGCTAAGCAGTTAAGACAATAGACAAGCATAGAAAAATTGTATCTTTAAGTCATTAAATAACAATTCTGCGATACTTTTCCTTTATTTCAGTAAAGTTTTCCCGTATTGAGAACCTCTTAAAAAATTAAAATAATTTTGCTCGACGAATCTGTTTTCATGAATTAACTAAAAATGTCCTAAGAATTTAGTAATAGTACATTTTCTGAGTACCCATACATTTTTTTCCCAAGATGACATCACGAGCTGTCAAATTGCCGGAATGGCATACCTTGTCTTTTCTATACCGTGGGCTTCAGTGTCTTCCTTTAGTGTCGTATATTTTTCTTCTTTAGGTGGGGCAATGATGACATCTCGTACCTCCGTGAGTATTTTGGCTTCCAAATTACCGACCAGTGTGTAGTACTTGGTAGTATCAGCTGTGATACCGTTGGTGGAACTGCGTCTCCAGTTGATGATACCATAGTTCTGGATTTTTTTCCAGAATGGTGACACTCGTACTGCTACTCCAAAGATTTTGTTGCTGGGAGCTATCTTATTCTCTGCCTCAATCATGGACTTAACAGGGCACCTTACCGCGGGTGGGGGATACCTCTGTTAGTAGTTGGAGCTGTTCGTGGGCTAAAACGTTGCGAATATCTTAAGGCCCGAACCCATAGAATCCGTAAACTTTGCGTTGCAAGTTGAAATACATATATGCTTTCTTATGACCGTTCTCCAATGCAGAGACCAACGAAAAACCCAAAATCGCGCCATTCCATTCCATTTTCTTATTTTCATCATCTTCTCTCTCGGTTGTGTTTTGGTCAACCTAGCTAACTTTCTTCATGTGTGCGTTTTAACCAAAAGGAATAGTCACCCATTTAGCAACCATGTTGTACTAGAATAGTGACACCGCCACAGCTGTCTCACCGTTTGTCAAAACATCATTGCACTGATTATAACACAAGGCTCTAATAAAAATGTGTGCGGTAATTCCAGCCCAGCACTAAAAGCAAAATTGAGCAGATTTTCCGCTCAAAGAGGTAAAAACTCTTCCAGATTAAACATTTGCCTGAGGATGTTTTGAAAGCCGACAGGCGTAACTACAGGCAAGGACTTATACTTTACACGGGATTCAGCCAATTCAGCACTTTAGTTGGATGATTCGTGGTTGGTTGGTCGGCGCATTGGAGAACGGGTATTATGTAACAAGACCCATAAGCGACGCATGGGAAAGCTCTGACGCAGAAAAAAAGTTGAGCATTTTTCAACTTTCGTCCTGCGAGAGCTTTCAAGCTTTACCATATTGACCAAAGAAAACGGCGCCTTCCCTCCAATAAGGCCAAAGATTCATCGGCTTCTGAAAGTAGAAGTCCTATTACTAAAAATTTAACTAATTTATATACCCATCGTTGTCCCTTCAATAAAAATTGCGTTAAGGCGCGGGCCCATTGAACGCGTCAACTTTGCTTTAGCTTGGAGCTTGAAACATCTCAACGTTTTTAAGCGCGCAACGCAGAATAGAATCCTTCATCTCCCATCGCCCATAGAGTCCTTCATCTTGAATTTGACAATTTGTTAACAGGCACAGCGCGGGAATTTTATTGGACAAAGAAGCAATTTTTATTGAAAGGACAACAATGGATATTAATAGATTAGTTAAATTTATATTAATAGAACTTCTATTTTCAGAAGCCGATGATTGTTTGGCTTTATTGGAGAGAAGGCACCGTTTTCATTGGTCAGTAGTCAAAGCTCGACAGCTCTCGCTGACGCGCAGCTGTAGGACAAAAGTTGAAAAATGCTTCTCCATGCGTTGCTTATGGGTCTTGTTGCATAAGAAAGCATGTACATATTTGAACTTGCAACGTAACGTAAAGTTGACGCGTTTTATGGGTTCGGGCCTTTAGGCTTGCTACCTAAACAGCTTAATCCTATTTGCCACAAGCTATTTGCCTAGATGGCTTAATCCTGTTCGCCACATACTTGAAAAGCTGCTGAGCAAAGGCAAAGAGCTTTTAAACTAAACAAGAGCTTTTAAACTATTCCACAGAGGCAAAGAACTTTTAAACTAGTCCACCAATATTCTGTATTACGAGTGAAATTAAGTCAAAAGAGAATAGAGAAGCATTCAAAGCTCCTTTTATATTCCACAAAAAACTTTTAAAATATTTCGATTGAATTTTTCAATCCAATTATTTTAGTTACATACATACTTTGAATGAAAAAATTAATTGAAGTGAAAGGTAACTGAAATGAATTTGCTACAGTTTTAAGAGTTTTACTAAGAAATTTTAATTCAATAGAATTAAAGAATAACATCTTCTTTAATTTCATGGAACATCAATTACACTTTCCCCTTTTGGCTTTGGAGATTTGTATTATCTATGATAACACCCATTATCGCGACAGGGCTCTTCTTGTCGTAGATCCTCCCAACAACACCAAAATTGAAAACTCAGTACATACAAATTTAACACGTTTTATTGTTCTTTAGAGCTTGAAGTTTCGCGATGTAATAAATCATGATATTGCTGAATTGATCCATCCTCAAAATTACATAAATATTCTTCGAAGTCTTCCGGGTGCTCAATGGTTTCAACTTGTTCCTGTACAGATTTCTTCTTTTGCCTTAAATTTTCACGCACTCTATTACCCAATTTCGATACTGCAAGTATTCGGGAAACTTTCGAACTTTTAAGCCACCTGCAATTCCAAGAAGTAGACTAAGAAGCTTTATTGTGTACGTTTATTATTTATAATTTTCCAAGAGCTTTTGGTTGTAATCAACACCAATCCAAAAGCTCTTGGAACAGTAAAATCATAAAACTTACCTCTTCGTGGAGATTTTCTTCTTTTCCGTCTTGCTCATCACCGCTTTCACTGGTATCACCATCGAGTTCAATATATGGAACAGGTTCAGAAAAGTTATCAGTATTTTCAAGTTGAGAGCAGGGTACTATTAGGCTCCTTTCCTCTTTAATTTCTGTATAATGTGCTGAAGTGCAGTCAACATCGATATTTTCTTTACTTTCATCATCTAATTCTTCGTGTTCTAGTGATATAACATCATCGTTATGATGACCTTCATTCGAATTTTCTTCTAAATTATTTTTTGACTTGGCTTCTTTATTAATATAGGGTTTTTCAAGTTGCACAATTTTGACTATTTTCTCATCATCATCCTTATCTAAAATTTCGCCTTCTTCTATATCCGATTCGTAATTTTTGTTATCCACATTGTCAACTTCATCTTCAACATTGACTGAATTATTTTTTTCGGGAGCTATTTTATTTCCTGGTATGTTACATTCTTCATCACTAGAATCGCTAATGCACAGTGTTTCAGGACTTAGTAGAATTGTTATAACATCAGGAGAAGGTGACTTTTCTTTCTTAACATCATTATCACTTATTGGTGCTGAATTCTCTTCAGATTTCGAGCCTTCTGCAGTCTGCCCCTCAGGTATATTACATTCCATTGTTTTCCTAAAGTTCCTTTTTAATTTAATTCTTTTGAAAGAGTTCCCTGAAAAATCTCCATTAGGGGAGCATTTGTTAGGTTCCTTTTGCTCAGTATCAACTGAGTGATTATCTGAATGCCTCTTCTTTGTCGATTGAGTGCATTTTTCTCCATGTGACTTTGTAGAATCATCTGAGTCAACTTCAATTTTAGCAATTGGTTCTAACGCCAACTGAGATCTTATTGCTCGAGCTCTTGCTTGCAATTCCAAGAGTTCTAATACGCTGATTTCTTTATCTGAAAAGAGAGTATTTTAGTTAGTTTTTTTTCCAAATGAGCAAGGAGACAAAATAATTTAGTTTATTAACTTATTAACTATATACATATTTATTGTTCAATATTTGATACAGTCACATGACACATACAAAATATTAATATCAATTATTAACAAGATATAACAAAATATTTTGTAGACAGAAGCTGCGTTTTTTTCATCCGGATCTGGATCTAGATCAACAAGAAATGAAAAAAACGATCTGGATCAGCACGTGTTTAATTTGAGAAATTGGTATAACTGCCTTCGTGAAATGTCAATACAAAAGTCAGTGACAATAATAAGTTTTGTGTTTACGCTTCGCAGGAAAGAACAATTTTAAGTATAATGCAGCGCACACTACAATCGCTGTCGCAGGTAGACGTCCCAGCTCTCTCCTGCCAACATATAAAATACGAAAAAACGACACAAGCGCCTCTTGTAAAATATTTAGTAACAACACGTTTGAAATCCAGATCCAGATCCGGATAGAAGTGTGGATCACGTGTTGTTGTTGTAATTCCATAGTAGGAAGCTGATCTAGATTCAGATCCGGATGAAAAAAACGCAGCTAGAGACGACATATGCTGAGATCATGCGCATTATATTAGATGATAAAGCCATATAAACAATATATTTTAGACTATACATATGCACATATCGACATAAAAACACTAACTAAATTTCCCTTTTTTTCTCATTCCATAAAAACACTAACTAAATTTCCCTTTTTTTCTCATTCCAGCCATTATTTAATCTTTAAGTGTTTAAGTTTTTCATTATTTCATTTTTTATCATTGAATTACCATTTTTAACAGCTTCAAAAAAAGGAGGTTCTGTGTTTCCCCCGTATGTATGTTTGTTTGTACGCGATTTTCTCAAAAACCACTGGACCGAATTTAATGATTCTTTCGCTGATATAATTTGTATATTTCTGGAGAGGTTTTAGTATATAACAGTGTGTATATATTCAAAATGGCGGCCGACATTTTTTAATGTCAAACGATTGCAGTGAAATTGAATACATTGGGGTTTTTGAATTCGCTGATTGCGAATTTACTATAGAAAAATTTGGAAATTCAAAATGGCGGATCCAATATGGCAACCAAAATTTTTAAACTTGTTATTAATTGTAGTTGAATTCTTCATTTAGTTTGTAATCATTTAGTTCACTCATTTTTATTTATTTTGGATTACTCTTTGAATTATTGCTTCTTTACTTTGTTATTTCTTTCATTTATTATAATAGTTTCCTTTAAAATTATTATTTTAAATTATTGTTAGCTTATTGTTTGTATCTGAAAATATATATCCCACCAAAAACATTCTGTAAAAAACTAGCCAAGTCTCGCTGGAGCTGCTTGTTTATCTCTAAAAAGTAATGAAATCTAGACAAAGTCGTGCCAAGTCTAAGGTTCCTTACTGCGATTTCTTTATTATTATAGTTAATGTTGTGTGACTTGGCCGTTGAAGGGTACACAAGGGTACAAAACCATCTATCAATGATTAGAAGTCCGTCTGTACTGGAAATAATTTTTTATACTGTTTGTTTCAGGCTCGCCTATACATAAGTACATATTATTGAAATACGCAGCTTTATCAAGCCTACAATTGACTGGTTATTGAATCAACGTTTTCCAAGTGGCAATTTTCCATCGTCAATGGGTAGCGGTTCTGGCGACAGATTGGTGCAATGGTGTCATGGAGCACCTGGTTTTGTACCCTTGTGTACCCTTCAACGGCCAAGTCACACAACATTAACTATAATAATAAAGAAATCGCAGTAAGGAACCTTAGACTTGGCACTACTTTGTCTAGATTTCATTACTTTTTAGAGATAAACAAGCAGCTCCAGCGAGACTTGGCTAGTTTTTTACAGAATGTTTTTGGTGGGATTTCACTTCTTTTTGTAGAAACGTTTTGACACATTTTTTTTCTTTTTAGGAGTAGTTTTTTTATCATTACAAATCTTTCTTTTCTTTTTTCCGGTTCTGATTCTTGTACAGTAGCAACAGTTTTTCGTATTGCCCATTCGCGTTCATTATTTATTCTTTTAGACGGTTTAGACGGTTTAATTTCTGAAAGATCGGCGCGGTATTTACGCCTAAGCCGGTTGTATTCGGTGATCGCTGAAGATTGAGCTTTTATACTCTTGAAGTCAACATTTATGAAGTGCACCCCATGAAGATTGGTTACTCGTGAAAGCGCCACGTAGGCTTGGCCACAAGAGAATATGGAGGTGCCAATGTCCATGAGGATCTTCGATTATCCTAGTTTTTATAGTTTTCCCTTTATGTGGCCATTAAACCCTAACTCTGTACCAAATTTCAGCTCTCTGAGTTTATGGGAAGTACTAGTTCTATTCTGATGATCATGAGTGAGTGAGTGTCATAAATGCGAAACTTTGCTTTCGCTTAACTTCGGAACTAAATGACCTACAGACTTGAAATTTTGGATTTTAAGTATGTGATTATAGCTTACTGGATGACGAAAATTTCTGCGTTCTGGTCTTATCCAGAGGTTCTCAAATAGGGGCCTGAAAATGCGGCGAAATGGTTCCAGTAAAGGATGGTACGGCAGTGTTTGCTTCGCGCTCGACTTGGCGGGGGCACTGCCGTGCCCCCCGATGTATTATATTTTCTTTTTATAAAATCATATTTTTTCAGAATTAACAAAAAATTCTTGCTGTCATTTTAACCCCACCTCGCTTCCTTATATACTAGGAATCAATACCTCATTCAGTGGTGCCTCTTTTAGGCCCCAATAGGCATATACAGAATGAACAACTTTAATTAATTCACTGCGGATTGGGTTTTTATACTCAGCATGAATGGAAAAGAAGTGTTAGGGTATTGTACATGAGTAGTCCTTCGTTCTTATCATTGTCCTGAGATAAATAATCCCAATAAACATTGACGGCAGGAAAATATGTCCCAATAACCAGTTTGTGGCCAACGAACCAAACCCAGATTTTTCAAGAAAATTATGATATAAGTATTGATACAAGATTTGCCTTTCTTGTAATTAAAACTCAAAGTTTAAATCGAGTGGATATGAGGACTGGCGTTCAGTCCGCACGATCGTGGCGTTTGTGGCAGGGGTACCGGCTGTTCAGCTACACTGAAGAGGTCGGCTTGGTGTTCCGGATCGAAACGCCAACATTTTTGGACTTGTCTGCCTCGGCCAGCCAGCCGCACGGCAGGCAAACTTGGCAACAAAAACTTTAAACGCGTTTTTCTCAAAATAACGTCGATGTTCATCGTATCTCCAGAGCAGCTTAACCGATTGCATTCAAATTTCAACCAGTTATTTAAAACATAAAATTGGTGATACTGAAAGGAAGCATATTCCAATTTTATGGACATACTAGCTGAGTAATCCGGTTTCACCCGGTGTATCAAAAATACTAATTAGTTAAATACTTCTGAAAACTTGGTACTTCAGCCAGATTAGGAAGTTTGGAAGTATTACTAAAATCTGTGGATGAGGTATAGAACCGTCCAAAACTCATTTTGCTACCACCGTCTATATCAGAAGGGCTCATAATCTATTCTGTGCTTAAACGTTTCCATTGTTAAGTGTTAAATAAGTAAATAATAATTTTTTTTTTTTAATATGTATTTCATCGTTACCTTATTGGAAAACATTAAAGCTGCAAACCTTATGTTGATTGCCTATTCGTTATAGAAATTATCTCTGCTTAAACATTTCGTTACACATGTAAATGTTCAATATTAAATCAACCATTCTAATTTATTTTCTCATGATATTACTTTGACAAAATTTGGTCGCCATATTGAGTCTACTATCTTGATTTCTAAATTCTTAAAGCGGATTCGCAATCCCAAAAACTCCAAATACCAATATTCATGGCAATCCATTGAAATTTATAATTGCTGGCTGCCATCGTAAGTCCGCCAGTTTGAAACTTTTAATTTTATGTTATTTTATGTTATATTATGAGGATGTTTGTTATCCAAATAAACAAATAAACTTTCGAGTTGGTACCACTAATACGATATTTAACTTAAATTCGTAGAATTTCAAAACTTGTGGTTGAATTTCCAAATTTTGGTGGCAGGATCAAAATTAATCTCACCGATTTTCCTTTACATTAATATATGTGCATGAAAATCTTTTCAATTTCCATAAAATCTGTTGCTATAATTGGGTCCGCCATTTTGAATTTTCAAATGTTGATAATAAATTCGAACTAAGTGGTCTCAGAATGCCCTTACTACTAATTTTCAATTAAATTCGTTGGATTTCAAAACTTTTTGGCGCCATATTTGATCCGCCATCTTAACTTTCCAAATTTCGAAAGTAGATGCGCAGTCAGGGTATCCACAAACCCCATAATACCATTTCATTGCAATCCCATGAAATTTACAATTTTTGGCTGCCATTTTGGGTCCACCATTATGAAGCCCGCGAATAAAAAATAGCCTATATGTTAAGTCGTTATATGTAATGCCTTCACTCGAAAAATGAAAATAATCGGACCAAGCGTTAAGGCGTGATTAAGTAACAAACACATTGGGTCCGCCTTTTTGAATTTCCAAATTTTGATAGCAGATTCCAAATGAGAGGCCTCAAGGTACCCATAGTACTAATTTTCAATTGAATTCGTTGAAGTTCGAAAATTATTGGTCGCCATATAGGATCCGTAATTTTGAATTTCCACATTTTGGGATGCTTTTCTTTCTACACCCTAGGTCTTTTGCACTTCGTTGATGGAACAATGAATGCTCAGAAAGAATTTTTGGTACTAGCCATTGAACCACACCTTTTGTTTACTGACGAAATAATTTTCCAAGATGATTCGGCGCTTTGCCATCGCGCCAAATCGGTAAGGATAGTATGGCATATGAACTGCCAAATGTCTATTTCATAAACAATTAATAAAAAATTAATTTATCCCCTTATGTTTTTTTTAGCTCCAGTAAACATTTTCTGATCTTGGAATTCAGAGACTAGAAGTTATAGCAGAGCATATAACACGCCAAATCATATAAGCATGTCCCACATATTTTTTCGAAATTCTTTAAATTTAAACTTTCGTAACTTCCCGGAAATTGTGAAATGACTGTATCGACTTGTCACCTCTCGCAGACATTGCGTCAGCCAAACGTGATGGGCCGAACCAGTCACCGGTCATCGCAAAATATCGAACGAATCAAAAAATTATCGAACAAATCGAAAAAGATCAAACGTAAACAAAACCCAATGAGATCGCCGAGGCACCTGCCCAGCCAGGTAAAATGTAATTAGCCACTTCTTGTTTAGCATTCGTACGAAAAAGTTGTAAGAAAAGCGTTTGTATCCCGTGATCGAATTGAGTTATTTTTCTTAATAAATCTTATGTTAAGCGAATAGTGCGTTTTTTTAAAAATATAATACAACCCTATTCGTTGATGTAAGTACTAGACTGGCCAGCGAATTCGCCCGATTTGAATCCAATCAAGCATCTGTGGCATGTGATGAAACGGAAAGTAGTAGATTATAAACCGGAGAACAAAAGAAAGCTAAATCAAGTACTGGATCTTGCGTGGAAGAACGAAATAACGGATGACATCATTGGAGTGTTGGTGGACTCAATGCCTTCTAAGATCGTGGCGGTTATTGCAGCCAAAGGGGGGGCTACGCGGTACTGAACATTGTACATACAATGTAAATTATGTGCCAGCTATGTTTAAATAAAAATATACCAAATTATCCGCAAATTTCATAATTAATGTAATAAACAAGTAAATAATAATAAAGCATGAAAATCAATAGTCTAACTTTTTTTATTTATTTCGTCCAAAAAACAGGCAGTAGGCAAATGAAATTCTGCCAAACTGTTTACGAGTTACTATTGATTATTATGGCAAAGAATCATTCCATGCGGAAAAGTAGGTATCCTTTTATTGAATTTTTTCACATGAATTTCAAGTGGTGCGGTTTTTATGACCGCAAGTGTATATAGGGATTTTTTTTAATAGCCCAAAAATAAGCATCTTTTTAGTGAAAAAATTAATTTTTACTTAAAAAATTCGCCATTTTGTAAAGTAATTAATAATTAGTAATTATTATAATCAATAAACACGTCCGTTCAGTACCAGGGAAATATAGTTTCCTTAAAAATCTCATTGGTATTGACTTGAGTTACAGTGAACACCGCAAGACGCTTTTTTTGTTTTGGAACCCTCGGTGGATTGACAATAACGCAGTTGTTTATAACTATTTTACCATACAAAATTATTGAAACTTCTTGAAATATGGACTATTCCAATAAAAAAGTATTGGTAAAAAAAATATATGAACTGTGTTCAAAAAAAAAAAAAAAACAAAACCTAAAAAGGGTCTTTATTTTGACCTCTCAAGATATGGGCGCCTTAAGGCTGAGAATCATGACCATTTTAAGGCGAGGGTGTTAAAAATCTTTAAAACTAACACAACTAAATAATACCCAATATCAAAAAAAGTTAACTCACACAGCCATACAAGGTACATTTCAGACACCTGTATTTGCAGCGTTAGCGGCATGTGCGCATCGAACTTGAATTGCTTAATAAAGCCAAAAATGTTAAAATAAAGAGCCGGTGTTTCAATGAAAAAACGAGCATTTTTTACAGAGGGTAAAGAATTTTCTATTTCACCTCGCTTCCATCTTTTGAGTTTGCATTTTTAGTACAGTCATTTGGTTCTAAAAAAAGAGGTTACCTGGAAAGTTTACCGGGAGTTTTGAAAATGGGTAATTTTATAGATTTCGATGTGCTATCTCCGAATTTTAACTTTGCCAACTTGTATTTTTGCCGCTCGCGCCGCCATATTGGAAAAATGGCGCCTAAAAGCAGTTTTTTGACAATGTCTCCTTTCCGACTCATTTCACGATAAAAATATTTATATAAAAATGAAACTAGAGAAAATTGCCTACAATTTATGAATTAACCTTTTTTTTCGTAAAATCAATAGTTTTGGCGTACGAGCGCCGCAAAGTGTACTTCAACACGCGTTTTGGCCAAAACACTCATTTCCACACCACCTTGAAGTGGAGGCAATTTTCTCTAGTTTCATTTTTATATAAATATTTTTATCGTGAAATGACTCGGAAAGGAGATATTGTCAAAAAACTGCTTTTAGGCGCCATTTTTCCAATATGGTGGCGCGAGCGGCAAAAATACAAGGTGACAAAGTTGAAATTCGGAAAGAGCACTTCGAAATCTATAAAATTACCCATTTTCAAGACTCCCGGTAAACGTTCCAGGTAAAACTACCGAATGACTGTACTATTTAAGCAATCGGGTTTTTTGTTTTTTTAAATAAGCGTGATGCGTGGTCATGCACGTACGCTCAGATGAATGGATATTGTCCCACTATTTTGCCTTCAGCTATTCACATTGACATAAGACAGCGAAGAGATATTGGCAAATATGCTAAAAAAGTGACCAAAAGCTCAGTCTCAATTTTTACATAGAACAACTTAGCTCGGGTTAAATTTGAAACTCGGTTTATTATAGAAAAATCGAGTCTGAGCATTTTCTCAGTTTTTTTAAAATATCAGCCATTGTCTTGTGTAGATACGAGTATATCAGCTTTTTTTGTCAAAGGACAGTTGAAAATGTCTTATTCCGCAATCACTTGTTTACACGAGGACAATGTTATCTTGTCTTCTGCATTGTCCCGTGTGAAAGCGACATTATACTGACAATAAACCACAATTTATACCATATTTTTGACGAAAAATTAACATTAAAAAAAATTACCAGTTTTAAACATAATAACAAAAAACCAGAATTTATTTCCTCTCACTTCCAAAGAAAACTCACGGTTCAAATTAATTGCACTTTTCAGGAATTCATCAAAACCTTACAATAAAGATTTCCACAAAACTCCAGCTTGGTCGAACTTTGTTAGTAATCTTGTCCTAGTTAATTATAATTTTTCTGAACTAAGCCTAACTTTTATTATTTATTATATTATTTATTCCAATTCAACCTTGCATGTATATTAGGGTGGAGTGAAAATGTATGGAGAATTATTTTTTTGTTATTTTGTAGTAGCATAGTGGTAAAAAGCTGCCTATGGATGAGCAAATGAAGTATGTTAAATATCATTTATGTATTGTAATGGTTTGAGGTGCCCCAAAACGAAAGAAATTTGAAAAAAAGTATAATTTCATTCATTTTTGACAGCCTCATTCAGATGTATATAAACCTTAATAATGTATCGGAATAGTATTTTTCATTTTGTTTTAAACCTATATTTTTATGTAATAATAAAAATATATATAAAAGTTTGGAATTTATGGTGCCCCAAAACCTCTTAAAACAAAAATAAATCAAGAATTTTGCAATAAAATTACGATTCATATTTGTGAAACATTTATGAGAAAAATGTTACAAAATAGCCAATTAAGTAGAAAATTCGCGTTTAGTATTATAAAAAGGCATCATCTGACGTGATGACAGTCTGGCCCTGATAAAGCCATCATTTTATGAAGTTTAGCATTTGGTTTTGCACTATCGAACATTGACAAGTTTCTGATTTTTTTTCAAAACTTTGTCCCAACGGGGGCACCTCTAAATATAAACCTAGACAACAAATATTTTCGCTTTTGGTTATTGTGCCTATCATGCAGCTTTTTGCGGGTATGCCATAGTAAATATATATAAAAAAATAATTTCACTCCACCCTAATGTATGTATATACAATGAGAATCATAAAAATTAGTGCTGGAATTCAAAACTCATTCAACTATATTATTGTTAGGTTTGGATAAGCAAATAAATGTTTAAAAACATATATTGCTTTTGGGGCAAATCTTTTATATGTAGAAAGATTAAATTAAGGCTATTCTTACATACTCCAAAAGCTGTGGGCAATAAGTAATCCTACGTCAATTCAAGTTTTATTAGAATTTATATAATTCTTTAATTAGCACGTTTTCAGACCACCAAGGACAATTTAATTATTTTATTTTTTTTTTACGCGGATTCGGTTATCCACGGTTAGAGTTTAAAGTAAAAAAAAATTACATTAGGTCGATATTTTTTTTTTAAATTTAAAAATTTTTCGAGGGTTTACTGCAACCGTGCCAAAAAACAAGAAAAACAAATTGAAAAAATATGCTGTTCAACCGCGGATTTCTACGGAACTTAACTCCCGCGGTAGGCCGAGGATTATTGTACATACATATATCCTTACATTATTCGAAGCTTAGCAAAACTTGTGAGAAATATGACTTTTATACTTACAGTTTTTTTTATTGTCCTGTGAATTTGTTACAGTTACTTTTCTTTTATTCTTTTTATCTGTAAATAGAATAAAAATTTACTAGTAATGACAAGTAACGAATTCTTCAAGAATGAAGAAAAGATGAAAAAAGTTACAATGGTGATGACGGTGAAAACAAAATATTTATTCTTTACTACGAAATAGACCACAAATAAAAGGAAGAAGACTCCAGTAAATAAATTTAATTACATTTCTAAATCAGAGAAGCGATATTACCAGCCTGGAATAGTGGCAGAAATTAATATAAGAACAACGGATAATGATTTGTGTAAATTGATCAAACATGAGACGCGGACTTTATTTTTACAACTAGATTTTCCTTCACCTGATGAACTGGAACAGATAATGTTAAAAATAAATATGGCAAGAGAGAATTTTGCAATGGAGCATAATTATAACACACCGATTGGATTAGCTGTAGAAATAAAAGGAAAAGCAGTACACACAGGTCGTTTGAAGAATAATGCAAAGCAATCAATAGAAACAGACCAATTAATTATTCTAACTACAAATGAAGACTACAAAGTGTCAGTAAAAGAAATCATACATATGTATGTACATATATACTGGGTGGGGCATTTATCTTCAGACAAAATAATATCCTGGTTGGACTCGATTATTTCGAAAAAAGTTTCAGACAAAAATTGTAGGGCACCATGGGGACCATTCAAAGGTCCATATTACGACTTCCGGTATAGACCGGAAGTGGCGGTTTTAGACCGGAAGTCGATTTTTTGAATGGAAACACCCATTTTTTACCACGGAAAAACGAAAAAAAATAACTTTTGATGTGAAACATCATCGAATGCCGTGACGGTAAACGTCATGACGCTGTCGTGGCACGATGCCCCCACTACGCCACCGCTGTCGACTCCGTTGTGTGTGCGCGCGCGTATACGATACACTTTGTTACTATTCTGTATGATAATAAATAAAAATAAAAATAAATACAATAAAAATAAATAAAATAAAATAAAAATAAATACAATAAAAATAAATAAAATAAAATAAAAATAATATAAAAATAAATAAAATACAAATAAAAATAAATAAAATAAAATAAAAAATATTATAAATTAAAAATAAAAATAAATAAAATAAAAATAACATAAAAATAAATAAAATAAAAATAAATAAAATAAAATAAAATAAAATAAAATAAAATAAAAATAAATAAAATAAAACAAATAAAATAAAAATAAATAAAATAAAAAAAATAAAATAAAAATAAAAAATAAAAAAAAAATTAAATAAAATAAAATAAAAATAAAATTGAAAACATTCTCAAAAAAACTTTGATAAATATAAGAATTTTTGAGACCGGTCCGATCGTGGGCAAACGTTTCGTTTTATTTTTTTTCTTAATTCAAAAAAAAATTCTTTTTTTTTCAAATTCCGTGTTCCGATGTAATTTGACTAACAAATATTCTTAGATTTATCTATTTAATAATTATTGAAACTTTTTAAAATACTTTTCCATTCGGGTAATACTCGCGTTCAACTCGCCTCAGTGAGCTAACTCAGTTTATTCAGTTGTTCAGTGAGTTAAACCATTTTTCTCACTCCTAATGTCTCCTGTTTTTCCCACATGGCGTCGCTAGAGTTTTCTGAGTCAGAACTAAGTTACCTGAGACATGCTCTCACTTGGCTCAGCTCAGTTCCCCTGACGAGTGACGTTTATACATACAAACATTAAATGGTTCGGAAATTAAAGTACCAAATAACTTCTAAGCGTTTTTCTCGGACAGTCCCGCTTACTGAGCCAAAACTGAGGGCCTGTCCGAATCCAAGTCTATGTCTACGTCTTCGTCTCGTTATAACAGTTCGTGACGTCACACCGAGCTAAGCTCCGTCCGAATTCATGTCTATGGTTGTGAACTTAGCTACGTAGTATAACAGTTAAGTCAATTGCTTAGCTTGATGAGCGAGTCAAGGCTCGCGTTGACTTCGTGAAGTAGATAACGTGCAATTGTTTGTGAAATATGACTTTTTTAAGAAAAATTAAAAATGTCAGGTACAAAATGTAAGTAAAATGAGTTGCAATTGTTGTAGACATGTTCTGAAGAACAATGTTTTTATTGCAGGGACTAATAGCTTAGGTTAGGTTAACTTCAAACGTAAAATTTCAAGCTAAGCAAACCAATTCGGACACGTTAGCTTTGCCTTCGTCTTAATTGTTATAATAGCTCAGCTTGTTCGCTGACATCATAAACTGTCATAACGAGACGAAGACGTAGACATAGACTTGGATTCGGACAGGCCCTGAGCAAGTCAATTTGACAGATGATTTTATAGTGAGCTGGCTCACTGAAGCAATGCCGAGTCGAACGCAGCTAAAAAGAAAATTATCTCGATTATAAATCCAACCCCCTCCTGTGAGCCTAACTGAAGTATCGTTGCAGTGAAATAAAAATGTATGTATTGATGGCTAAGCTATAAATAACAACTTTATATCTCCTCAATAAGCCATGAAGAATATGTGCTGCTAATTGCTAATGGTATAACACATTTTGAAAGCACACACCGCCAAATGTTCGACCTACGATCGTTGTTATACAAGAGAGCTTGGGATGCGAGACGAATGTTGGAGCGCTTTCATTATTGTTATACAAGTAAAAGCTTGGGATGCGATGCGAGACGAGTCATTGGATGCCAGCGAAATGTCTTACAGTGTTATACTGCAGTGAAGAGTCTATGTATAAGATTTTTTCGTGTATGGTACAAAAAGCTAACCTAGGTCAAACAGTTTCCCATACCAGCTAGCTGTAGAAAGGCGTATTCGAAAGTTAACACTAAAAAGTTTGTTTGAAAGAAAAATTATTGGAGTTGCAATCCGGAACACCAAGCCGATTTCTTAAATGTGACTACGGTTTGGTGTTCTTGCCATAGACCGAAAACCAGTCCCCATATCCACTTGATTCAAGTTCCAAATGTAAATTACAAACGAAGGCAATTCTTGTAACATTACAAAGTACTTGATACATTTTCTGTTATTACCCACAGTATAATATCATAAAATTTTACTATATATGTATTTGAAGTGCAAACGTTTGACAGTCATATATTTTATGCTGTGGAAAATCATCGACAGTCAGTTTGGTACGGTCTCTGAACGCAATTAGATTATTATAATTATTTTTCAACAGTGGATACCACGTTTTAGCTACATACAAATTTGCACATGTATTAGCGTTGTAAAAAATAGGGTCACAAGAACAATAGCTAGGCGCGCGTCATATGTTTTCTTAAAATAATAATATTTATTAAGAAATACTTTTAAGGTAATAATCTTAAAACTCTCAAAGGATTAATTTCAAAGCCAGGTTGAAATAATTTTTGCTTTGACTTTTCTCGGAACAATTGATAATCAAAGTGTACTTTCTTTCCAATTTCGTCTTTTTGTGATACCGCAAAATAATAGTAGCGTCCGAAAGGATATAAAACCTATCTCTGTAAGTCTTTTTAAAAGACTTTGGAGAACACACTTTTTTGTCAATAGAATTAACTGTCGTTAATGATCAAATTTGTTGGAAAAAGGAATGAATTCAAAATGTCCATCAACTGCAACTCTAAGTATCAATATCTCCATCATTTATATACAGTTAGAGAGCGCAAAATGTCTAAAATTTCACTTCATCCCCGAACTCGGCGCGTAGTCTCTCTCTGTCACCTTGTTGGTTTTGAACGTCTATTATAAATTATTATTTACCTTGTATTTTCCGTGTACAGTCTTCGCTATCAGATGATATTTCCTCGAGAGAAACATGTTCTATAAGAAAACAAAAATATATTATTTAAAATTGAAACAAGTCATGTGCATTCTTATTTTATAAGAGTTTATGTTGCAAGTCATTTGCATTTTTACGTTTAATCAGAGTTTTTGTTGCAAGTCATGCGTATTTCGCGTATTCACTACCAGAATATCATAATTGCTTTTATTTATTTATTTTTTTCTGATAATACAACAATTCTCATTCGCTTCGCTATTGTTGCATATAATGTTAACCTTAAATAAAATCCCGCGTGATTTCATTACATCGCTTTATTCCAGTAAGTTCTTAATCCTAAGGGAGTTCGTGTACAAGTGTGTTATACAAAAAAGAGTAGTCAAGCATTAGGTTATAATTGAACCGTTTATTTTGAAAGTGGCATAAGTCACTTTGTTTTTAAATCGAGATATTTAATGATTTGCGTTTTAATATGTTTAAAAATATTGATGCCAACTTTCGAGTAAATTTACTTGTATTTGTTATCTCAGGATACTTATATTTTTCTCAGTATAAATATTTTAACAGTCTCCACAACAATTACGAGTTATTATAAAACTGAAAGCGACTTCAATGGTAGAACACCAGCATGGAACGAGTCGGTCACCAATCACTGTGGGGCAAATCGTGCGACAACACACCTCTACATACCTGCAAAACGGCTCATACTTGGACTTCTTTATTATGTCGGACACTCTAATAAACTCCCAAACTCAGACATACTCTTGCAAAACTTTAGCAAGCTGCTCGGACCACTTTGCGATGTCATTAAGATTAATTTTACCGAATGCTACGAGTACGTTGCTTCGCAAATATCCCAAAAAAAATTGCTTCATTAACCCTAGAAAAATAATCATATTATAAACAGCGTAAAAGATAATCATACATCTCAGAGACGTACGGAACTTAATTAGCATATTTAATGAAACCCATGTATTTTTAATGAAACCCATGTACTAGTTACTACGAATACTTACCGTGACGACACTACCGTCTCACGCGAGCTCCGACTGTCAACTAAGTTGCCCGAGAAACATTTTTATCTCTCTTTGGGTTCTGGGTATTGGGAAGTTCTTTATTGCACTAATTTTTTCGGGGTTAGGTTTAATTCCCTTCGTTGCAACCACATGTCCTAAGAAAGCGACTTCTTTATGAAGGTACTCGGATTTATCGAGTTGAACCTTGAAGTTTGATGACCGAAGTCTTTGGAAAACCTTTTTTAAATTTTCGCCATCTTCCTGAAGCGACGTTGAGAAGATGATAACGTCATCCAAATAAACTAAACAGTCTTTGCCCTGTAAGTCTTGGAGTACATTGTCCATGACACGTTGAAAAGTGGACGTGGCATTTTTCAACCCAAAGGGCATTCTCACGTACTCAAAGTGGCCACCTTCTACGGTAAAAGCCGTCTTTTGCACATCTCGTGGATCCATCTCGATTTGATGGAATCCACTAGCAAGGTCTAGAGTCGTAAAATACATGTTTTTACCGAGTTTATCCAGAATTTCGGTAATATTCGGCAGTGGGTAGCGATCGCTTACTGTTTTTTCATTCAGTTTGCGAGAATCAATTACCATTCTCCACTTCTGTTTCCCACTTGCATCCTTCTTCCTTGGAACTATCCAAACAGGACATCTCCAGGGAGAGTAACTGGGACGAATGATGTTTTGGGAAAGCATGTCGCTAATCTGCTTCCTGACCTCCTCCTTGTGCACGTACGGATATCTATACCATTTTGTATAGATTGGTATATAAAGCGTGCGTCGCTAGAATTCTATGTTTGATATTATTTGTGAAGGTTAATTTTTCGCCTTCTTTAAAGAATATGTCATCATATTCTTTACAGATGCGAAGAATTAGTTCCTTTTCTTCTTTATTGAGATGTGAAGTGCGAGTTAAATTTTTAATGTCTATACCCGATAGTGAATCGATATTAAAATTATTTACCTCAAAATAATTTTTATTAGTGAACGATTCAACCTTTAAAGGTTGTTCCATGAATATCTCCTCATCTAAATTGGAAGAATTTATCACTTCCATCGAGCTGTACCAATCCCTGGCAGTGTAAATCCCTTCAGGAATATAGACTGCAGGTTTAATTGTTATATTTTGTATGTATATATCTCCGTTTTTGCACATCAACAGGTAATTTGGCTATTAATTTGGAATTTGCTGGGACAATGTATTTATCAGACATAAAATTGGGTTTAAATTCAAGAGGTAATATTGAATTTTTAGTAATTAAAACTTTATTGGCTAGATCAACGGTGGCTCCTAGATTTGTTAGCACATCTAGGCCCAAAAGACCATCAAAGTATTCGTGAAATTTGAAAATCAGAGAGCGGGTTTCTCCGGATTGGTTAAATTCTATGAAGTTTGGGAGAGTAATTTGTTGATTTAATTTGTGTTGCTTGAGGATTGTAGTTATGATAATGGGATCTATTTCTGTAAAATTTCGGGAATTAACAAATTCAGGATTTATAAACGATGATGAGAAACTTCAAAGGTCTGCCGTAAGGGGAAGATATATTGACATGGGGGAGTAAAAATCCGTGCTTATTGATATCTACGTATCCGATGGGCTCACTGAGGCTGTCACGGGAAAATTTGCGTCATCGATTTCGTTGCTCATTTGAGTATTTGGTGCGTAACAGGAGCTATAATAGTCACTGTTATTTGCCTGGGATGATGCCAACCCTTCGTAATCATTGTTCTGAAAGTCATAGTACTGATCGAGTTGTTGGAATTTTTCCTCTGCTTCTACAGGGGTAACTTCGTTCGGCTCTTCTGTGGTAGAAATATTGAACAGTTCCATACTCGTAAATCTTGTAGTGCCTTGATTAGGTTGGAAAGAATTGGTTTGTATAGGTCTATTTGGCTGTTGACGAAATAGGGTTCTCTGTCGGAGATGCGAGTTCCCTGAGCTGACATCCATAGGCTCTGGCTTAGGAAGGGTTGTGTTAATGGGTCTTGCGAACACATAATTGTTTTGTTGTGGAATTTGGGGGCTAGGGTTTATTCTAGGTACCAAGAAGAAGTTACGATTTTGTTGAAACGGATGGGTTTGGAATCTAGGATCTTGGTTTCCAAAGAACATATTTCGCGTAAGCGGATTAGCAAAATTCAAGCCAAATTGTCTTTGAGGTATAGGTGTGTTAAATTGAATTGATGTTCTGCGGGGTTTTAATTTGTTGATTGGGTGGAGTAAAGTTGAAGGTTTTCTGAGTAACTATTTTGTTGGAATCCTAAATTCTGGAGTTATTATCAAATTTGGTGTAGAATATGTTTTGTTCTTTAATACAATAGGAGAATGCAACCGCCAAGGAATCTGGCTTCATTGCTCTTATCGTAGAGCCCAGAGGTTCCTTTAATCCCGATAGGAACGTGTTCAAGCACATTTCTGTGAAAAGTTCGCGCTTCGCATTAATTATGTTAGGATCAACTTCGTGAATTTGCACATGATTTGTCATTGTGGCTAATAGTTCAATTATTTTGCTATAAAATCCGTCCACCGTTTTGTTGTTTTGCCTAATGCCATGGAGATCACGGATAAGCGAGATTTCGTTACGCTTGTCTGAGTAGCGGAGAATTAAATTTTTCTTAATTTCACTCCAATTTAATCTAAATCCATACATATTTAGAACCTCATTAGCAGGCCCCTCGATTTTATTGCGAATTGCTCTTAGGAGCATTTTCCCGTAAGGTGTACCTTCGGTACACGAAATCAAGACTCTAATTTCTTCAACATTATTGATAAATTCGTAAAGCAAACGAGGGTTACCATTAAATTTCGGTAAATCTTTTATAGGATCGGGTACGCCGAATGAATTAAATAAGTCCAAGACAGTAACAACATTATTATTGGTGGTATTCGCGGTACTTGCGGTATTTGCGGTATTCATCGTTTCCGAAATCTCACTATTGCTTTCACTCACTTCTTCAACACTTTCAGTTTCACAAATTGATTCTAGAGATATAAATCTTCTTAAGCGAGGTACTCTAATATACGGCTTTGATCTTGATTTACTCTTATCTTGAGGCATCAATTTAATTCGGGTTTAGTTAAACGTATCTAATTAATTAATTTAAACTATTTTGAGGAGAAAAAACTTTTTAACAAAAAAATTAAACCGCCGAAAAAACTGAAAAGCAAAAAATAATAAACCTTTTTTATTCAACCTTAATAACTAAGTTCTTAAACTAATGTAAGTATGTATACCTAAGTATATATTTTTGTAATTATTTTGAGTTTTTAATTAACCATAATAACTAAGTTCTTAAACTAATGTAGTATACCTAAGTAATTTTGAGTCGGTGCGAAACAAGCAAATTAATTAATTACGTAAAGCGTGATGCGCGGCGGCGGCGCGGCGCGACACGCCTCTTCGCCGGAAAATGCCGAGCGTTCACGAAGTTAATGTCAGCGAGACAGCAACCCAACGATGTTTAGCGCCGGGACAGGGGAAAAGTGACGGAATCCGTTATCGAGGATCAAATCGAGTGTTGACAGGACGTCTAACATAACGGATTCCGTCGCTATGTACCAAATTGAACTTGGACTCATCAGTCCATAGCACTTTTTCCCAGTCCAGTTTATATGGTCTTTTGCAAAGGCACTGCGTTTTTTCATGTGTGTTTTAGAAAAATATGGCTTCTTAGCAGCAATCCTCCCATGGAGGTCTTCTTCGGCTAAACGACGCTGTACAGTTCGGATGCTAAAGCCTTTAACACCTGCAGCCACCATAACCCCTGGAGCCATGAGTTTTGGATCCTTTTTCGATTCCAATACGAATTTTCGATCCATTCTGCGGCCATTTTTCCTCATTTAAAAAAATTAACAAAAACAAAAATTCACAAATTTACCGTTCATCGGTTTTTGGGGGTCTTCCACGTTTTTTCGGAATTGGTGGGTTTTTCGCGCGATGATAAACTTTTGAAACAACGGCTCTACCCATTTGATCTTGTCAACCAATTTCGCAAAAGATAAATTTTCTTGATCGCGGAGTCGAACAATAATTTTTTTCAAGGGGGGCGCTGTTCTCTTACACGGTGTCATATTAAAAAGCCCGAAATATGAAGAATGTGAAAAAACTATTAATTATAACATCATTTCTTCCTGATTGCTCTCTAACTAAAAAAATGTTTCCAGATTTATGTCGCGGGCAAAACTCCTTTGTATACCTATCTCTCTTTGCGCTGCTGTCTCTTTTGTGTAAGATCAAAACAAAGTATTATAAATGAGTGAAGATTGAATTGCATTAAATAATGGTATATTTATTTCCGAGAAATATGAATTCGTAAAGCTTATAACGGTGTTGCAAGATTTAGGTTCAAAGTGTTTCCAGATTTTTGTTCGCTACTGTATGTCCGGCGGAAAATTATAATCCGTGGAGAAAACAAATCAACAAGAAACAGATGAACTTTTAAGAATCGAAACTGCGGCAAAAATTAAATAAAAACCGGAACAAATCAAAAACAATCGTACACAAGAGCAAAGCACACGTCTGAGCTCTCTCACGCCTCAATACCAACTATTATCGAGAAATGTAACGAACCAGTTGAATGGATTTGAAACCTAGTTATAGTAGAAAAGCCAAACAAAAAGCTTCACCTTTGCATCGGTCCAAGGGAACTTAACCGACTTTTGAAGAAGTCTCAGAGACGCTCTCTGGAAAAAAAAATTCTTCGCGGTGCTCTACTTAAGGATGGGTACTGGCAAGTGGCCCGTGATAAAACTTCCAGTCAGCTGTACACATTCAGCACACCGTTCGGGTGCTATAACTTCAAGCGGTTACCGTTTGGTATCAAAACGGCCCTTCAAATTTTCCAAATGTTTAACGAGAAAAACTTCAAAGATATTATAGGTGTAGTAATTTACCTCGATGACATTTTGGTTACCGCCAATTCAGAAAGAGGACATGGTGAAATAGTAAAGTAAGTATTGGATAGAGCAAGAAGCTTGGGTATTCGTTTCAATAAAAACAAGGTGCAGTATAAAGTGACAGAACTGAAGTTCCCTGGTCACATAATCTCACAAAGTGGTATTATACCCAAGATACACGGACACGGTCGAATGAAGATCCGACGAATGAAAATTCACTCGGATTTTATTTCATTCTATTCATGATACACGGGCATACTGCGATCTTCATTCGAGTCGATGACATTTCGTTTTTACGGTTCAAAATGCAAACAGCGGAGTTAATGAATTTTTTAAATAATTTTGTGTTTTTAAGAAGAAGATCACAACGAATTAAAAGTTTAATAATAAAAAAAAAAAAAAATATGTCGTACCGTGTTCTTAAAATTAACTACATTACTAATATTTTGCCATTTCTGTGTCGTTTGCCACTCGGTTTTATTTTTCAGTGACAGTTTGACACTGGAAATCAGCTGATTTTTCCTGTTCTTCCATCTTCATTCGCTGAGAATTAAGTTGTCGGAACTTCATCCGATTACGTTCGTATGAAGTTAACGGATGAAGATTCAAAATTAATCCGTGGTGATACATGGCACAACCTATGATGATCCGGGCTGGATTTTCATTCGACCGTGCCCGTGTATCTTGGGTATTAGATGTGATCCAAAGAGGGCAAACGCTATTAATAAGATAAAGCAACCAAAAAATAAAGAAGACCTCCAAAAAAATGTTGGGAATGTTTAATTAGGTCCGCGCATATGTTCCAAATTTAGTTCACATTTCGAAACCGTTGAGAGACCTCTTGAAGAAGTTTTTCGACATCCCTATATTCCCTACAATACATACATATAAGGGTGCCTTTTATTGCGTATGCAAAAACAAGTGGGATGAAAGATCTGACCTAGGGAAACAAAATATTGTATAACATGGGGAGGGGGGGATGTCAACCGTTTGGGAGCTACAGGGTAATTCGTAAATTCAAAATTTTCATGGTATGCACATCATTATCCAATTTTTATCTCTTAATCTACTCAACGCAGCGACATCCAACACACGCCAAAAATCTACTATCCTAATGTGCTTTCTAAAAATGTGAACTATATATTGACCTATAAAAAAAATACCCTGTATATATTTGTATTGTAAGGAATATAAGGTTGTCGACAAATATACAGTCTTGTGTTGTGCCTAGAATTTAAAGTCACCTCCGTTTTTCATTATCAGTTGAGTTGAGTGGTTGTATCTTGAAAACTCAGGAATTCGTGAAAGCAAAGCCTAATAAAGAGCAAATATATAAATTTCAGCGAGTATTTAAAAGATATTAAAACTCATTTAGCAAATTCAAATTTTTCGAGAATTACTCAAGGAACATGATCAGATTCCATAATAGTTAAATAACAGCTAAATTAACCTTTAGGCCATTGATGTGGTTCTTAACATATCCTCCAGTGGCATTAACCTTTTGCACACCTCTTTGTTGAGTAATTTGAACTTAGCTTCTTAATTTCTTAAGAAACTGAACTACGTTCTCTTGCAATAAATGGAACCCTATGTGTAATGATTTTACCTCCTAATCATCATATTTGAATCCCCGGAATTTTCAACATTCAAGATTAAATTCAACGGATAGTACGAAAACCAAACCAAACTAATGCACATGACTGTAATTATCGGTATTCACTTAAAATCAATTACATACATATAACACATTAAATATCACTCTAACTACCCTGAAAAATGTTTTTCCTGCGGCATATCGCAGATTATTTTTGCAGCAGGACACCGCGCACTTCATACTGAAAATTACTTTTAATAAACAAAGTAATTAATAATTTTCGTTGCACTAAAGCAAATAGCATACACTAAACGCATTGTACAATACTTACATATTTACATCGAAAACCTTAATTCCGGCACATAAAATAACAATTAACAAGGTGAAATCGGAATAAGGTGATATAGCCTCCACGTCTTCGTTTTGAGGGCACTTACTGCTCTCTTTAATTTAGAGGACGTACTGCTCTCTTTTAACCTTTTGGTTTTCACTTTTAATATGAGGGCTATTACTGCTCTCTTTAATTGAGGGCACTTATTGCTCACTTTTAACCTTTTGGTTTTCACTTTTAATATATCACCCTTTTTATTCAATAAAGAATCACACCACTCTTTTCAAAACTATTTAAATCTTTTTCTTCTTAAGTAAACACTCCTTTTTTAAAATATTCAAATCTTTTTAATTTAATTTAAATTAACATTTAAAATATTTCCGACCGTATCGCTGTGAGAAGTTAGCAGGAACTGAACTAAAACAACATTTTTCAAAAACAATAATAATCTACAGCTACTACTATATTTCAAAGCCTTCTCACTTTTTAACATTTTTAAAGTATATTTTTAATCTACACTTACCTTTCCCACACACTCAAGACATTAGCAACTTAGTAAATCAAATAAAACTCGCGACGGAAACAAAGTCTAAACAGAAACCATAGCCAATAACGCCGACCACCACAGTTTGTTCTTCTATGGATTTAAATGAAATTTGGTAGCTTATGTGATGGATTAACATATCTATCGGATACTTTTTATACCGGCTAAAAAAGAAGTACCCGTGGAAAAGTAAAAAAGCTACATATATCTCCGGGATGGCTCAATGGGATGAAATAAAGCTGTCATGTTTCTATTACTCACCAGCAAACATCACAAACAATAATGTTTCTGCTACCCACCAATAAATGTTGCCACGAGTATTTCAAAATTAGCTCACTTTGTTTTAACACATTTGCATATGTAACAAAGAAGGCTGAGCGTTTCAGAAGTCTTTATTATATTATTTCGATTTTTCAGTTTAGAAGGCACGATATAGACATTACACGACTTAACACGAGGGATACGTTCCAATAAGTTCCAGCATGTTTTTCTCAAAACATGGTTTTTCGAGGCCGTAGACATCATACCTCGTGAACGGTTCTTTTTTTTTTAAATTGCTTGATGGGTTTTATTCTTTGAGGTTTGATCTAGATAATGGACCACCAAAATCTATAAAAATTTACATATCATGATTTTTTGTTTTCATATAGGTATTTAAAAACTGATCAAGTGCGAGTTGGACACGCGCACTGAGGGTTCCGTACTATTAAAAACCTTAAAAAGTATATAATATGACGTTTAAATCATAATCAGATATTTCTCAACTTAAAATTTAAATTCTTTATTTTAAAGGGCAATTTTAAAAACGGTCGTAAATTACTTAAAACTTTTTTTCCCATTGCATAATAAACTGTGTATTTTTAGTATTTGTTGTTAAACTGTAGAATATTCTTATTTTGACATATAAATAACAGCTCATTACTCAACCCAATGGAACGCAGCTATTATCGAATACTAAAGTCTATAACCTTATACTAGTGTAATTTAAGTTTCTAGTTTAACGCAATAAAAATATACGACCTTTTAACCCTTCGCAGTCCACTGTCCAGTGTTGAGACCTGCCTACAAGCAGTCTAATAATATCAATGGACCGCAAAGGGTTAAAGCGTATTTTCATACTAAAAGTCACACTCACTGACTGATCATCAAAACTTAATCAATTTGGCACGAAGGGAGTTTTGGGATTTGCGAGAGATGCATTAGCTGGCTAGACGATTAAAGATCAAGCTCTAGGAAATTTTATAATTTAAAGTGGGAATAATTGATTATTGATGCTGAAATTGGTGCAATAATAAAATAGCACAATGCGGAAAGTGCGCGCGTGGTGAAACTGGGTTTAATTACAGTGGATATTACCGGAAAACTTTCCATGAAAAATGTTTTACGGATTATGATAGAAATTTAATAGCAACGAGGAGAAATGTAATGTACATGTGTGATAACTGTATAAACACTCGAAAGTTTATGTCAGAAATTTGAAACTGTTTTGAAGGCAATGAATGAGAATAAGGAAATTATATTATTGTATTTAGAAAAATTAAATGAGAACAAATGGGAAGTCTTAACCGAAATTAAAAAAATGAATAAAAATAATAGGTGTGTTTAATGACCTGCTCTATATTACTCTAGAGCAGAAAAGTGCAAGAAATGCGTTCATTGAGCCTCAAATCTGCTCTAAACTGAGCTGGCTTCGTGTTCAATGAGCCTGCTCCAAAGTGAACTTGATTACTTTGGAGTAAGATTTTCTGCTCCAATATCTTAGTAGGTTCAAATTAGAGCAGAACGAGAAAAAACTGTCAAAGGGCCAATTTTCGTAAAGATGTTTATGTGACTATGTGGTGTTCCGAAGTAGATAAAGCAATGGAGGCTTCCTTGGCAGAGGAGATACCTGCGACTTCGAAAAAAGATACGGAAAAAGCTGTGTGGGTTGATTCCCAAGTAAAAATGTTAATATCTTTATATAAAGATATTAAACCGAAATTGGGCCATACAATCGAAATTAAAACAAAACAAAACACACAACACACATTTTAAATAGCAAATGAAACTTCATTTGACATTAACGGTCTCAGAAATATACAAAATGATGTTCAATGAGCAAGCCTGCTCCTTTTTGATCTGGTTTGCTCTGACAGCTTTTGTGAACTGAGCTGCACTGCTCTACTCTGAGCCAATTTCTGGTCATTAAACACACCAAATGTCTCTAAGGACTCTAATGCCATAAAAGGCTATGGTAGACTTCGGAGCAACCATTGAAGTATTACTTGTAACTATGGTTTCCGAAACATGCCGTTAGAAGTAAATACTTCGCTACCATTTTTTGGAATATCTCGAAAACGATTAGATATAAACATTTTTATTATCTTCCCCGATTCAGCACGGCAAAACGTTTCGGAAACTTTTATAGGAGCGATGTAAATTCCCCTCAAGTTGTTCGAAGGTTCGAAATTTTTTGGGCGTGCAGTAACTTATATTTACACATATATGGTCTCACCTTCGACTCTGCCATCTGAATCACTTGACTCTGTGTCAGAAGGGCACTTTGTTGCAGATATAATTGAACAAAGTCGTTTGGTTGATATTCCCAGTAGCTCAGTGCTGCACAACTCTTGGATGTCCTCAATAGTTGAATTCTAAATTAAGGTTATTGCAATCAAAAATCAATGAAACAACTCTTTTGAAATACCTTTAGAAAATCTGGTGCTAGGTTTTTAATAGTTTTCGGTTTTAAAGAATTGAATATTTGCTTCCCCAACTCAATTCGATCTTCAATATAATTGGCAAGGGGATATAAATCCGCCTTTTCCTTTTTAATCGTTTTCTTCACTTCATCTAAATCGCTTTTCTTTGCTTTCTTCATATTCATCTCAAACTCTTTAAAATAGTTTATATAACATTTATATTTGTCCAAATAACAATACGGGAGAAAATAGCAAAGTCAACCGATAAAAACTTGCGAGGTAGGCGACGTTTATCTTGACTTTGACATCTAAAAAATTTTGGTTGTTTCTTCTTTAAATATAAAGTCTAAGGAAACGCTGTAACGTGAAAAAGACCAGTACGTGAGCTTTGTAAAAAGGGGGGTGCGCATAGAAATAGAAATACGACTTTAATAAACGAAAGGGAAAGACCGAAGTATCATGGGCACTCGTTGACTTCGCAAAGTTAGGGGTGCTCTTTTTATAGATCGTGTTGAAAAAGAGTTTTTGGGGGTATGTGAGTAAGAAAATTTGTTTTATTCCTGTTTTCACTGCTGAGTAATGCAAACATTTTCTGCACTGTCACTAGTCGGACTTTACTACGCTCGGTGAGTGATACCGCGCTTCCTTAGGCTTTATTATCAAAGCAAAATGGTGCAGCTTTTTTCATAACATGAATGAAAATTCAAACACATTTCTTAGAAACTCCGCACAATCTTCCGCACCACCAAAGAGATATTGTGCACAGGCGCGTTAGCTGTTCATTTTCACTGACTTATAGAAATGGACCACTCGTCCCATACAAAATGCCTATATCAAAATGGTGCACTTTTCGTTCCCTCTTGCTCACACCATTAACGGATTTTAAGCACTCAGATGTGTGTTTGATTTGTTGTCAAACGCATTTTTGGAGTATTATTCAGTTTTAATGACATAAGCCGATCAAGTAATTAAACCAAAAATGAATACATAATCGTTTTGTATTTTAAGTCCTTTAAAAGGAATGCAAACATGAAATTACCGTATTTTGAGATGCAATTGAATTTCACACAATTTCTAAGTTGTTGGGAGAAATTCTGCTTTTAAATTATGAGAATTAGTCTTTTAGAATGCTAAATTGCAAATTCTTCTTAATTTATGCCTGATTTACCGACGAAAATGGCACAAAACCCACAAAAAACCTAGATAACGTAATGCAGCTAATTAATTCGGAATGAATTGCATTTATATCTTTTTATTGTAAGTAAATTTAAGTTGGGATTATAAAAAAAAACATCAAAGAGCTCTAATTATGACCTTTGAGTTCTTAAAATAGTTCTTTAGCGATGTGCACCGCATTTCGCGAAGTGAAATTATTTGAGATTTGATGCTTCGTTTAGGAGAATTAGATTTAAGCGTGCAATCAAAATAAATATATTTTTTAATTTTGGCTCCTTTTGATGGTGCCTATCTCGCCTAATGCGAGAGAAATAGAAAGATATATGCTTCCTATATCTGAACTCTTCTTAGGTGAAAACTGTCAAAAGGATACACCACTTAAGACAGGAAATTGAGTGGTCCATTTCTATATGTCAGTGGAAAATGCCTATATTAAAATGGTGCACTTTTCGTTCCCTCATGCTCGCACCATTAATAGATTTTGGACAGGCAACTGTGTGTTTGGATTATTAAATAATTCGTTTTGTATCTTAAGTACCTTAAAAGGAACGCAAACAAGAAATTATCCCACTTTGCGATAAAATTGAATTTCATACTATTTCCATGGTGTCAACAGAAATTGTGTTATTCATTTATGAGAATTAATCTTTTAGTATTCTATATTCCAAATTCGTGTTATTTTGTGCCTGATTTATAGACGAATATGGCACAAAAACCACGAAAAACCTACGTGGCGTAATGCGACGAATTAATTCAAACTTAATTGCATTTATGTCATTTTACTGTAACTGAAATTAAATGCGGATTATACCAAAAGCACAAAAGTATTCTAATAATTACTTTTGAGCTCTTAAAACAGTTGTTTAGTGATGTAAATCGAATTTTCAGAAGTTAGCATTTTGATTTTTTGTTGAGAATTTTAAAATGTAAAATGTGTTATTCCAGAAACTTCTCACTGCGAAATTATTTGAGATTTGATGCTTCTTTTGGGGGAATTAGATTTAAGTGTGACGAAACAACTAAAAATTAATACAATTTTTATATTTGGCTCCTTTTGAAAGCGCCTATCTCGCCTAATGCGAAAGAAATAGACAGATATTTGCTTCCTATATCTGAACTCTCCTTAGGTGAGAATTGTCAAAAGCATGCACCATTTGAGACAGTAAATTATGTGGTCCATTTCCACGGTATAGAGAATACAAGGTATGATCTTCCGGCAATTTGACAGCTCGTGACGTCATCTTGGGGAAAAGAAAAATATCTCACTCTTTTCCCAAAATTTTTTCTCCCGGTATAGTTTTTAAAGCGTAAAACTATAAACTTTTATTAACTAATATTACGAAACACACAAAAATATTATCACTTCAAAATCACCTCCGGCGCTTACAAGATACGCATCCAAAATGACGCGCAAGATGGCGGACCCTCGTTTTGGAGGCGCATACTTGTATTCTCTATACCGTGGTCCATTTCCACGGTATAGAAAAGACAAGGTATGACATTCCGAAACGGAACGCCCGCCATCTTGCGCGTCATTTTGGATAAATATTGTGAAAAGAGTATACATACACACATACATAGATACATTTTCACAAAGCCATACATACATTTTGCTTCCAAGATGACGTCACGAGCTGTCAAATTACCGGAATGGCATACCTTGTCTTTTCTATACCGTGGTCCATTTCTATATGTCAGTGGAAACCACTTTTGCAGATAAAGCCTAAGGAAGCGCGACTACTTCGCCCTTTCCCCTTCGTTTATTAAAGTTGTATTTCTCTTTCTATGGGCACCTCAGTTTTTACTATGGTCATGTACAGGACTTTTACACGATACAGCGTTTCTTTAGGCTTTATATTCAAAGGAAACCACTGACATAAAGAAGTGGACCACGGTCCATTTTTATATATATATCAGTGGTAAGAAACATAATTCAGTCGTGTTCGAAAACCATTCCGGAATAGAATATTCCGATGATGAAATTAGTTAACAATTGGGAGAAAACTAAGTATATATAGGTATTTAGGGTAATAAAAAATTTAAAAGTACAATCAAACACTTATAATTACATTTACTATTCAAATTATTATTTGATTTTTTGTTGGTGAAAACTGATTTTGACTCGAGTAGTCTTTTACGTTCTGTGCTTTTCTGACTTTTCGTCAGTTTGCCTGGAGGACAAGGTGCCGTCAAGAAGTATTTAATTCGTCGTGTAAATTTTCAGAGTGGCCAATATGCTATCCAGAGTGGCTTTATTGAGTGGTAAATATTAATTAGAATATAAAATCAAGTTATGCATGCGGATCGTGATTACGAAAGAAAATTGACTTTTCTATCAGTTCGGGTGTTTATGTAATCACTTTTTTCCTGTTTCAAAATGAATTTTTACTAATTATTTTTAAGCAATGGTAATTCACGTTTATTATTTTAGTTCAGAGACCATTTGGAATGGTTGCCGCAAGAACCGCGACTTCGGCTGCTGGATCTGATCAACAGTTTTCACGTCCGGTGCGTCCAATAAATCCAGGGAAAGTTCGAATGGGATTCATTCCTGAGGAGTGGTTTCAGTTCTTTTATCCCAAAACTGGAGTAACTGGTCCATATACATTCGGAGTCGGACTTGCAACCTACCTGTGCTCCAAGGAGATCTACGTTATGGAGCACGAGTACTACACTGGAATATCTCTGCTTATCATGGCTATTGTTGCTGTGAAAAAGCTGGGACCCGGCGTAGCGGCTTACTGCGACAAGGAAATCGATGTAAGTTAAACTAAATTGTGATTGGTTTGCAAATATATGAATCAATTCTTTCTAGAGAATTGAAGCCGAGTGGAAAGAAGGTCGGGAAAATGAACTCAAAAATTTGGCTCAAGCAATCGAAGCCGAGAAGAAGGAGCAATGGAGAGCTGAGGGATCCCTCATGTTGATGGACGCAAAGAAAGAGAATGTTGCCTTGCAGCTTGAAGCTGCTTTTCGTGAGCGTTGCATGAGGGTTTATCGGGAGGTACATAAATAATGTCAGAGTTGTATAAATCCGATTAAAAATTTGATATTCTTTTTTTTTCAGGTAAAACGCCGACTAGACTATCAAGTTGAGTGTCGTCATATTGAGAGACGTATAAACCAAAAACACATGGTGAATTGGATCGTTGATAACGTATTGAAATCAATCACACCTGCACAAGAAAAGGAAACTTTGAATAAATGCATCGCTGATTTGAGCGCTCTTGCTGCACGTGCTAAGTAGATCATCGACGGAAGATGTTCATATTCAAATAAATGAGTTCGAGAATAATCTTTCGTTTTATTAAATGTGACATGAGCTCGAGAAATCGATTGTTTACTATACAATTGCACCAGTGACACAATAATGGACTATTTATCCTATTTATAAAAATGGTACCTTTTCATTCTTTCCTATTCACACTAACGGATTTTGGTCGCTTGGTTTGAATTTTTGGAATGATATAAACGCAGAGAGTATGAATTAAACCGAAAATTAGTAAATAAATCGCTTTGCAACTTTAAGTCCCTTAAAAGGAATTATACTAATTTGAATTTATTTGAGAATTAGACAATTTCTTAAGATTTGTCAAAAAATGTATCAATTAAGTTATGGAATATGGTTTCCTAGTATCTCATACTACAAACTCTTATGTTATACCTGATTTTCCGATCAAAATGATACAAAAATAAAAACAAAACCAAGGGGGCGCAATGAGGCAAATTAAATCGGATTTATTTGCAATTTCCTCCTTTTATTACTGTAGCTAAAATTAATTAGCTTTATGGCAAAAACTTATGTCTGCTTCAATTTACTTTTGACTTGTTAGGTTTAAAGAACTTTTCAGAATTACGAAGGATTTCTTCAATTATTTAAATACTAACTTGAAACCATATTCACAAACTGCAAATAAGTTTATTAAATTTTTCGCTAAATCCGGGTGGTTTTCTATGAAAATTCACCAATATGATGAAGTGCTCTCGATGGGTTTTAGTTTCCCTGCAAAGTAAAAAAATCTAACTTAATTAAAAATTGTTGGTAAATATTGCAGTTCACATTTATGGCAAGCAATAGTATTAAATAAATCCACACTTCCTTAATATTTTTCAATCTCGGAATCTAAATGCTCAATTGATATGTGAGTGAAATCGGTCTAACTTAGAGCTCTATACCTTGGCCACACTACCCATTATTATGACGGCAGCCGTCATTATTACACCAGATAACCGTCAAAATACCTTGGCCACACTACCCGTAATTATGACGGCAACCGTCATTATTACACTAGAAAACTGTCATACCCAAAAGCTCTTTTTTAACGCTGTCTGTAAAAAGGGCACCCCTAACCGTGCGAAATGACCGAGTGCTCATGCTGCTTCGCTCTTTCCCTCTCGTTTATTAAAGTCGTATTTCTCTTTCTATTGGCACCTTCGTTTTTATTACGCTTACGTACAGTGCTTTTACACGTTACAACGTTTTCTTAGGCTTTATATTCAAAGATTATTACACCAGAAAACCGTCATAATTACGGCTCGAAAATGACGACAATCCACCATTATTTTCTACAAATGGCGATTCAGTGCCATCTGGGCTCGAATGGTTAACAAGCTTTTTGAAAAATTTTCATACAATTTTTGGTCCCGACAGGACGACTCACTTCGTCTGATCCCCGAAGTTAAGCAGCAAAGGGCGAGAGTAGTACTTGAGTGGTAGACGACACAAGCATAACTGTCATCCAAAATTACGCTTAGCAGTGTGTCGTACCCACTGACATATAGAAATGGATAACTCGTCCCATGCAAAATAACTGTATCAAAATGTTGCACTTGTCGCTCCCTCTTGCTCGCACCATTAACGAATTTTGAGCAATCAGCTGTGGGTTTGAATTATTCTCAAATGCATTTTTGGAGTATTACTAAGTTTTAATGACATAAACCTTTCAGGTATTATAATTACACAGAAAATTATTAAATAATTCGTTTTGTATCTTAAGTACCTTAAAAGGAACGCAAGAGATTTGAGACTTGTCAAAAGGGTGCACCATTTGAAACAGAAAATTGAGTGGTCCTTTTCTAGATGTCACTGGTCCGAGCCCATATTCCTCGAGGTAAAAGTGACAGTTCCTCTGGAGAATATATAAATTTACGAAATGGCAGGTGGAGAATACGTGGATTTCGATATCCTCGTAAATATAATTAATGAATTGTTGTCACAATTCCTTGACCTACTGTCAAAATTTCGATTGGTATGTGTAAGTGTATATTTTCCTTGAGTTGTTTCCTTGAGAACAACATACTAGGCTTGAGCCAGTAAATTAAGAGGTCCATTTTTATATGTCAGTGAGGTAAGTGAGATTAGCATTCACCTCCCATCACTGATCAATATGACAGGCAATATGGATGAAATTTCGTGTAGTCTAATAGTTTCCCGGAGTGTTGTGAACAGTGCTTTATGTTTATCAACGAACGAAGACGACACAATTAAACTTCTTAGATTTGCTCGACCTGCCCTCTGCGGTGAATAATAAAATTAAATTTGACAGCTATGTGGGTAGTGTAGTGTGAGATATTTGCATTGCTGTTGCAATTCGATTTGACGCCATAACAAAAATATAGAAGCAAGTTATATGACAAATTGATATCTGGTGGATATCTTTTGAGCCCCTTGGTGTGTTTATTGTATAGACGAGTTTTGTTGCTCCCAAAAAGTGTTCATACCTTAATTAGAACGCAAAATTGAAATTGTTGCTTTTGTGCGTGCGTGTGATATAATTTCTTCTAGCATATGACATTTATATTTGTGGGCCTGAGCTTAGGTAAGCAATTAAAAGATTTTCCTTGTACTTTACGTGAATATTCGGGCATCGAAGACTATGTTAAATCATTTCAGTTAATAAATGCTGAATACCAGGTGGTAGTTCTTCAATGCCGTCATTCACAATTCACAAAATTTTAAGCTAAGTACAGTGCACGTCGACTATAATATGAATTGTTTGTTTTTATATCAAGATTTTTTTAATCAAAAGTCGTGTTAAGCTTAGGATTAAGGAAAAGCTTGAGTATTAGATTGGCATTATATTCCTTAGATACACATACCTACTTTCAGATGTGAGAAATTTGCAGTCCAAATCAAGGATCTTGCGATGTTTTTTATAACCAAATATAATAAAGGGCCCTATTCTTGAATCCGTTCGAATCGAATTGAAAAGAGCTTACAAAAACCCTTTTTTGATAAAAATTCCTTAATGAAATTCCTAAAATCACAAATTCATTTTAGTTACCTTTGATTTATATTAATTTTTTCTGCGCACAACGTCGAAATAATTCGATTGGATTTTTCTATCGAATTATGTTAACCACCTTGAATGAGAAATTTAATTGAAGTAACTGAAATGAATTTGTTAAAAAATTAGGAACTTTATTGGGAAATTCCTGTCAAAACGTGCTTTTCTTTTCGATTTGATTCGAACGGATTCCAGAATAGGGCCCAAAATGGCCCAAGTTCCCTTCTAATAGTTTATAGGCCATGTTCTTGTACTCATTCGAATCGAATTGGAAAGAGCTTACAAAAGCACCTTTTCAATTGAAATATTAAGGACTTTATAAATTTTTAGTGAATTCACTTCAGTTACCTTTGATTCAATTTATTTTGTCGTTCAAAGTGGTTAAAATAAGACCCAACCTAAATACAATCGTAAAGTAACATAACGTGACATAAGCATTTAACGAAAATGGACTTATGGACTTCAAAACTGACATCTTGCCCTAAATAAAGACGTAAACTGCCATAGTGAATATGAAAAAAATGAATTCTATTCCAGAAGATCTAAAAGACATATACGATCTTTATAATTTGTGGCTGCATTACCGAAACGTAATAGGTAAATAAAACTCATAATATTTTAATTTCTTAAATTTCAAAAACACAACTTTTCATCACTTTACGTTTTGAGCGATCCTTATGGCACTTAACGTTGCATTTTTAGAGTTAACGAAAATTCGTCAAGTTTTGTTAAGTCCATTTAGGTTCGTCCCTTATACTTTTACACGTTCGTACCTTACGTTATTTTATGTCTCATTTAGGTTACTGCTATAGTCGGATAGAAACATCCAACCGAATTATTTTCACGTTTTGTGCGGAAAACTTAATTGAAGTCAAAGGTAACTAAACTTGAATTTAGCAACTTTATTAAGGAATTTTTGTCCAAAAAGAGCTTTTGTAAGCTCTTTTCGATCCGATTCAAACGACTGCAGGAATACGGCGCCTTTTTACCTATCGAAACACTGAATTATACCATAGAGAAATTAAATGTCTTTTATTTCTCTATGCATATTCATAGTACTGGACTGCCGATTGATTGACGGATGAAAAGTGAGATCATTTTAAGCTGGGATCCTCACCTTGCTTAGGAAACGCGATAAAAACACATTAAATTATTTCCAATTTATGTTCAAATTAAGGAAGTAAATACAAATCTCATCCTAAATTTCAAGTATTTCCAAAAAATATTTTGGACATTGACAAACGCGTGGAAGGGCGCCGTAGTCAAATATATTATATAAAAATATATTTTTCTTTGTTTAACACATGGTTTTGCCTGGGGGCCGGATGGCGAAACAAGATAGCGAATTTTATGTTAAAAAGTGTTTTCAATTTTGAGGAGCAATTTTGTCTTGGATCAGCGGTTCAGTATACTATATAAAAAATTAAAAAGGCTTATTGTTGGTTATGGTTTTGTAAACTGGTTTTTCATAACACCCACAGCGGCATTACAATTTTAAATATTCGAGCGCAAAATTTTAAGAATGTGTATTAGCATTACTAAACAAGAACTAAAAAACACTCAACAATCATTTATGCCGTACAATGCATACTCCTGCCCATATAATTAAAATTTTCGCAGCGATAGTTTTTTTATTATACAGTTTTCACATTTTAAGAGCTCATCATGAAGAAATTTATTTTAAAATCCCGCAAAATCCTTTAAAAATTCTATGATTTTACAAGCATACCTATTTTTTGACCAACTACTTACTGCATTCAGTAACTTATTGCTCTGCTAATGTCAATAAAGGAACTAGTTTAGCGTGTTATTGCTGCATATTTATTTAAATGAGGCATGGGCTAAATAACGGTACAGCAAGATAAGCAAAATGTGGAGAGTTTATAAACAAATTGTATTAATGAAGCTACTTTCAGTGTTCACACCTATTATTGACCACCAGTGTATATGCAAAAGCGTCATCATACTCAAAAGAACCGATCATCCCACTATTGAGATATATGTATGTTGAATTTAAGCCAAACATTTTTAAAAAGTTTGACGGAATTTGACAACTACGTAATCAATAAAGCAATGCAAGAGAATTTTGATTCAAGTCTTAATGGCTATTACCCTTCACCCTTTGCACTAATTAATAATGAAAATGACGAACTGATGATAGTTAGTGATAGTATAAAACACCCTAAATTTTATAAGGCTATATACTTAGGTAGTCAAAATCGATACGATTAGAAGAAAACTGACAAGACAATACAAAATAATAGCAGTGCACGAATAAAAACATAAAATGTCAATTTTATTCTAAACGCTTAAAGGATAATCAATTCCATTCCTTTGTAAATACATACTTAATATCTAGTTTTTAATTAAATTAAATTTATTTCAAAGCTTTTAATTTTGTTATATTTAACATAAATGAAAAATGAATGAAAATTTATTGGACAAAAGAATAGCAGTTTTAGACAACATTAAAGTAACAATTTTAGATTTTTTTTTTTCCATTTTGATTTTAAATTCAATATTTGGTTGAACCTCCTTTATTTTTGATGACCGCTAAGCATCTTCGTTCCAGTTCCTGACATCTCTGAACAGGTATAGTGGCCCATTTTATGCGAATAATATCTCATAATTCCTCGGCATTCTTAGGTTGAGCTTCAGCTACGGCAATCTTAACACACTATCGGCGGGTAATACCATGAGCTTGACTCACGCATCTAGCGGGCGAAAATTACTGAAGTATGAAAAAAGTGCACTTTTTAGAAAACATATAATATCTTCACAACTAATAGTAGGATTTCAATGAAATTTGGAAAATAGGTATCACATAGTATTTCAAAGATGTAGATAAAATTTTAAAAAAATTAAATTTTTAATTTACTTTTCTATTACTTCATTTAATGTATAACATGGACCAAACAATAATTGTTAATTTTTGAAAGTTTTAAGAGTTCATGTAGTAAGAGAAAAGCGTAATAATGTTTACGAATATTTTAGAGTGTTACGATAAGACTGAACGATTGGGAAGAATTTCCGTTCAAAATTCTGCCTGTTCTAAAACGTAAAGAAAACACCTTAAAGATAAGGACCAATAACAATTTTCTAATAAAGAAATAAAATATCTGGGTTCTTTTCTCTTTTAAAATTCATTTATTGCACCAGGAAATGCATACGCGTACTGAAGGTTGCTTACAAGGAGTTGTGCAAAACAAAATATTCATTAAATGAAAAAAAATTGGTTGTCTGTAAAGTCGGTTTACGGACGCTAATTTTACGTGATAACGTCATAAGAAAACATTCATGAAAAATTGTATACTTTTATGAATTGAATTGAATTATTATCACTGAATTATCATTATTTGTATAATACAAAGAATGAGTTAATTGAAAATTAAAATTTTTTCGATAAATTAACATTTATTGCACTCGTTAATTCAAATATTTTTTTACTTAAATTATACAAATTAATTACAAGTAACAATGTGCTATTAACAATTTATTTACAACTTATATATACATGTGTGAATTAATTACCTTTTTTGCCGCAATTGTTGTAATAAACAATGGAAACCACATTAACTTTTCACTTCACTTTATAAACAGTTGACAAAACAGTTCACATCAAATTCTTAAAATGCAAGAATTAATTACCTTTTTTGCCGCAATTGTTGTTGTAATAAACAATGGAAACCACATTAACTTTTCACTTCACTTCTTTTGTTTTTTTTAAATCGGTGGTAGAGCATTTTCTTTTCTAGTTTCGCAATTTACAAAAACCAATCTATCAAAATATCCTATCACATGAGCTTTGACTAACTAATGTAATTTTACGCCGTAATATGTTACAAACGATTTCTCCTACAAGGAAAATACCAAGAAAATACTTCATAGACAGTTTTCTTATTTTCTAATTAGATAAAACCTACTTTGTGACTAATAATATTCCACTATATCGAAGAAGACTAAATTGATGATAGATGTTATTAATTTTGTCGCCACATGTGCATACAAATGGAAGCATACACGAAGTTTATAACTGTTATTCTAATTGGAAATAATATTCCACTATAAACCAACAGGACAAATTACGTGGGATTCTATTCAAAACGCTTAGGCCGATCGTGCTTCTCTATCGCTTGTTCCGCGCTCTCGCTTGCACGCTCGGCTCAGGCGGAACGTGACAATGAGTCATGCTTTTTCGTGCTTGCAGCCGGCGTTCATCGATTTTTAAAGCGGTTTCACGTCAAAAAAAACAAGCATTGGTAAGTGCTTTACTAACACTTAGCGTACGTTCTGCATTAAAGGTATTAATTTCCGACCCGCCGATCGGCGCCAGTCTGTGGAAAAGGTATTAATACCCTTCCCGCCGATAGTGTGCATCGCACTATAAATTTTCGATCGGGTTAAGATCGGGGGATTGTGTCGGCCACTCCATAACATTAATTTTCTTGGCTTCGTACCACGATTTTGCCCTCTTGCTGGTATGTTTGGGGTCGTTATCCTGTTGGAACAACCATTTTATTGGCATTTCATCCTCAGCCCATGGCAGCATAACTTGTTCAAGGATGTCAACATATTTAACTTGATCCATGATGCCAGAAATTCTATATATGGGCCCGGTACCATGGTAGGAAAAACAACCCCAAACCATAATTTTGGCACCACCATGTTTAACGGTCTTTACAGTATATTGATTATTGTATTCTGTACATGGTGGTCTTCTAACATACTGCCGGCGACCTGTTGACCCAAAAAGTACAATTTTACTTTCGTCGGTCCACAAAATATTTCGCCATTTATTCAGGGACAAACCACATGATTCTTAGCGAACCTCAGTCGGTTAATTTTATGTTTGTTGGTCAATAACGGTACCTTGCGCGGGCTTTGTGCTGGCAAACCAGTTTCCACTAAACGTCTTCTAACAGTACACTCATGCACGGATAAATTCAGTTCGTTTTTAATAATTTTACTGGGTATTGATGGAGTCTTTTTCACTAAATTAACTGTTCTTCTGTCCGTTTTCTCAGAAGTAGCATGTTTCCTACCACGATTTTCCGGTTTATTTTTCCATTTTAAGGCATTCGAAATCATTTTTGCAGAACAACCAATTATATTTTGCACTTCCTTGTATTTCTTTCCTTCATTAATTAGTTTTCTTATAATATTATGTTGAACTTCGGGACAATGCTTAGATCGACCCATTTTTCTAAAATAATTTTAATGTATGGAAGTGTAAACATTTTTAAAATATTGAAAAAAACAATTTTACTTACTAATATAAATATACCAATAAAATTGTTTGATTAGAAAAATTTTTTTAATAATTTTTATGCAGCGCTACTATTATTTTGTCCTGATAAACTTGGTCCTCTTAATACAAATAACGTACTAGTGATGTTGTTCTCATCTTGTTTGTGTTTCATTTGCTTTTTTTTGCATGCATAACAATGCATTCATAATAATTAAATAGGAACAACCGCTGACTACTCACACAAACAAACAAATTTCTTGGTTGAGTGTTACCATGTTAAACACTGCTATTATTTTGTCCGATTTTATGAAGAATTTTAGCCTTCATCGTTTATTTTTAGTTTAATTAAAAAAAAATTGATTTCCGAAATGTATGCCCCCTTCTATTTTTTTGAAAAAATTATCAAAAAAACTTTGATAAATATAAGAATTTTTGAGACCGCTCCGATCGTGGGCAAACGTTTCGTTCTATTTTTTTTTGCTTAATTAAAAAAAATATTTTTTTTCAAACGCTTTGATTATTTTAATCTTTTGAGTGAAGACACTACATATCCCGACTTAACATATAGGCTATTTTTTATTCGCGGATTTCAAAATGGCGGACCCGAGATGGCGACCAAAAACTGTAAGTCTCAAGGAATTGCTATGAAAATTGGTATTTAGGGATTTTTGGAGATATTGATTGCGAATCTACGCTCGAAATTTAAAAATTCAAGATGGCGGATCCAATATGGCGACCAAAAATTTACGAACTTCAACGAATTCAATTGAAAATTAGTACTATGGTTATTTTGAGGCCTCTAGTTTCGAATTTACTATCAAAATGTGGAATTCAAAATGGCGGACCCTATATGTTTGTTGCTTAATCACGCCTTAACGCTTGGTCCGATTATTTTTATTTTTTGAGTGAAGGCACTATAAATTCCAACTTAATATATAGGCTACTTTCTATTCACGGATTTCAAAATGGTGGACCCAAGATGGCGGCCAAAAATTGTAAGTTTCAAGGGATTGTCAAGAAAATTGGTAGTTGGGGGTTTTCGTAGGTTCTCATTGCGAATCTATGTTCGAAATTTGGAAATTTAAGATGGCGGATTCAATATGGTGACCAACAATTTTCGAACTTCAACGAATTCAATTGAAAATTAGCACTATCGGTATTTTGAGGCCAGATATTTCGAATCTACTATCATAATTTAGAAATTCAAAATGGCCGACTTAATATGTTTGTTTGTTTGTTTGTGCTTAATCACGCTTTAACGCTTGGTTCGATTATTTTCATTTTTTGACCGAAAGCTCTACAAATCTCGGCTTAACATATAGTCTAAGTTTTATTCGTGGGCTTCAAAACGGGGGACCAAAGATGGCGGCCAAAAATTGTAAATTTCAAGGAATTATTATGAAAATTGGTATTTAGGTTTTTTTGGAGATTCTGATTGCGAATCTACGCTCGAAATTTGAAAATTCAAGAAGGCGAATTAAATATGGCGACCAAAACTTTCCGAAATTAACGAATTTAAGAGAAAATTAGTGGTAAGGGTAGTTTCAGGCCACTAAATTCGAATCTATTATCAAAATTTGGAACTTCAAAATGGCGGACCCAATATGGCAACAGATTTTTTGGAAATTGGAAAGATTTTCATGTACATATATTAATGTAAAGGAAAATCAGCGACACTAATTTCGAACCTCCTACCAAAATTTTGAAATTCAAAATAGCGGACCCAATATGGCACCAACAATTATTAGAATTCTACGAATTTAAGTTATCGTATTAGTGGTACCGATTTTGATTCTCGTACATATGAACTTGAAAGTTTCTTTGTTTATTTGGATGTTTGTTGCTTAAACACGCCGAAACGGTTGGTTTGGTATTTTTCATTTTTTGTCCGAAGGCACTACATCCTTCGCCTTAGCATATGGACCATTGTTATGGACATAGATTTAAGAGTTTCAAAATGACGGACTTAAGATGGCGGCCAACAATTGTTTTCAATGGATTGCTATGAATATTTGTATTTGGAGTTTTTGGAGATGCTGGTTGCAAAGCCGCTTTCAAAATTTAGAAATCAAGATAGTAGACTCAATATAGCGACTAAATTTGCAAAGTAATATCATGAGAAAATAAATTACAATGATTGATGTAATATTAAACATTTACATATGTAACGAAATGTTTAGGCAGAGATAATTTCTATAACGCATCTATAGGCAATCAACATAAGGTTTGCAGCTTTAATGTTTCTCAGTAAGGTAACGATGAAATAGAAAAAAAAAAAAACAATATCCTTATTTATTTATTTATCAATTAACAATGGAAACGTATAAGTGCAGGATAGATTATGAGCCCTACTGATATAAACGGTAGTAGCAAAATGAGTTTTGGACGGTTCTATACCACATCCAGAGATTTTAGTAATAGGTACTTCTAAACTTCCCAATCTGCCTGAAGTACCAACATTGCAGAAGTATTTTTGATACACCGGGTGAAACCGGGTTACTCAGCTAGTATGTATATACATACATCTGTATGTAATATTGCTAACAGAAAAATATGACTAAGTTTCTAGTAGGAAGCTTGACAATAACACATTTCAGTAAACGGTAAGAGTTTAATATCCAAGAGTAATTTTGGAATCGAAGGATGTAGGAAACCATCGTACCGTACCAAGTAATTCAAAGTCTCATTTTTAGGGTTCCGTACCCAAAGGGTGCCAACGGGACCATATTACTAAGCCTTCGTTGTCCATCCGTCCGTTCGTCTGTCTGTCAGCGGGCTGTATCTCATGAACCGTAATAGGCGGACAGTCGAAATTTTCACAGAGTGTGTATTTCTATTGCCGATATAACAACAAATAATAAACATAAAAGAAACGTGATTTATTCGGCGTTTTTTGCTCGACCTTAACAATCGCTGTATCTCTTGAACCGTAATAGGTAGACATATGAAATGTTCAAAGAGTGAGTAATGCTATAGCTGATATAACAACAAATAATGAAAATAAAATAAGTTAAAAATTAAAGGGGGTCCCCAAACATACTAGAACTAATTTATGGTGTACATATTTGTTATCTATTAATTGCATGTGCGTCAGTCTTAACCCTTAGCGGCCACACCTCAGCCAGGCCACATAGCGGCCACATGAGGTAACTCATTACCCCACGCTGAAAAACCTAGTTGTACAAGACATATGGGTGTTTTAAGACTTTTAACCGATTGTTTCATGTTTGTTGAAGAGTTCTTCAACATTTCTAATGATTTTTATCGGTCAATTTATAGATGGCGTTCTAAAAACTGGCCATGTATGTGAAAATTCAGCAAAGATGGTTTTTTTCAGAAAAAAATTCATTACTCCGCCATTTTTCAATATTAAGGGCTAAAATTTTAGGATTGTACGCACAACATACATATGTATATGTACCACTACCATAAAAAAATAACAATATCCGCCGATCATTCAAAGAGTATATTTATTTTGCAAAATTACTGGCGGTATATTTATTTTGCAAAATTACTTTCATGACGACTAGGATTGAGACAATTTTTTTTTACTGCAATATAAAAAACTTATCTTTATTTTGTCTATTGATACCACAAACAAATCGATTTGAAAAAAAAAAAAAAATTTGTGCCGAAAATCCGTTGCGGCCACACTGGGGTAACTAGTTACCCCACGCCGAAAAAACGAACGCTCAAAGCGCCGCCACGTGTTTTTTCGGCTTCCTATGTAATGGAGTCACATCTCACACTTGTCTACTACCGGCAGATGTCGTTACTTGTATCAATTTCAAAGGTTTTAGACCTCTTATTTCACTTTTTCTGAGCCTGGGGTAACTAGTTACCCCGTGTGGCCGCTAAGGGTTAATAAACATGCTGACCCTTTAATGTTGGCACAAATACACTAAAAAATCGCTACTTCACTTTCGTGCTCCATAATCAGTGGTGGATTTACCAGCAGGCTGAGTAGGCTGGAGCCTAGGGCGGCAGATTTAAGGGGCGGCAAATCTGGGACCAAAAGTTTTTTTATGTCTTATAGAAATTAAAAAGATTCATATTTATATACTTAAATGTTATTAGGTCCACACAAAGAATTCAACATGTAATCGTTGGGTTGTGCAAATAATTTAGGAACTGACACAAAATTGTACAAGTCGGTAGGGGCGGCAAAATTTGAATAGCCTATAGGCGGCAAATGTGTAAATCCACCACTGTCCATAATCGTGTGTCTTCTGTATGATTAACCTTTTTCTAATAACATGACCGCTCTGCATGTTGTGTCTTCTGTAAAGTAGGAGTGCTCTCGCCATTATGCTGGTCTTAACGGTCGTAGAGGATTCTCGTTGGACATGTCCAATGCTAGCTCATATTTATCTCACTCAAGTATGCTGATCAAATACTTCGTAGTGATGATTTTAGTGGCACTTCTAAGGCTCTGTGTGTGTTATTATTAATTCTTTGCGTCCTTTATGCGTTCATTGTCGCTTTTATGTCTGCTAAGCGTGTTGTTACATGATGTGTGTGGTTTACTAACAAGAACCAAATGATGATATAGTCCCACGTACATGCGGCAACACTGCTTGAGTTTGAACTAAGCTGATGGTTCTATAAAGTTTCATCGAACAAACTATGGGGTCTTTGAGCCTATTAGTAACATGTGTAGACTTTACAATAGCTATTACTAGCCTATTGACTTTAATTTTGATATTCCTCATATTATGCTTATTCTGCTTTCAGGGGCGTTCAAGCATTACATAAGCATAATTCCATTGATTTCAGACCCCCACCCCTCTTTATAAGAAAAAATAAGAAAATTGTGAACTCCCCCTTCCCCAAATGATAAGACGTAAGAAGTTTTTTTAATTTTTTATTAGACGTCAAATTGAATTATTTTCAAGATTAAATTATTATTATTATTTTATCTTTAGACCACAGGCTCTGTATCCAAGTTTTAAGACCATTAATTAGTTGTCACGAAGCATATGTTCTAAATGCCGAGTATTTTCAAAAAGTAACTCAGCATTGACGAGCAAATGCATTTAAGCGCGCAAGATTCAGATATATATGTATATAAAAATATAAATACACCTAATTCTCTTTTTACACGATGTTTTGTTACACGAATTTGATTTAACACGAGTTAAAAAGAAAAAAAAATTCACCTATTACTTTTTTCATATAATGAATTTCAGATATTAATTTCTTTTTTTCAAAGTCTAATTTATTTTTTATAATATATGTAATTCATTGAAATGTGTAAGAACGAAATAAATTCTTAAGTGAACTCTAACAAGAATTTTTTAATATTGTTTATTGTACTTTTCAGTTGCTTTTTTAGGTCTGGAACCAATCTCCTATTTTTCTATTTAGCCAATATCTTTTTTTACACGAATTTTTTGGGAACGTATCTATCGTGTAAAAAGATAATTAGGTGTACATATTATACACTTTTCTTTGTTTAACACACAGTTTTGTCTGGGGGTTGGAAAGCGAAACGAGATAACAAATCTTCTATCGTTGTCTCAATTTTCAGAAGCGATTTTGTCTTGGGTCACCGGTCCATGGTATTGATGTAGATATTAGATACGGGAAATTCCCGGAACACGTGTTTATTACAAAGAATATGTAAACTTTCGTACAGAGGAAAAAAAGCAATTTTATTAATGTTAAATAGTGGATAATATTAAGATTATCTTTTATTTTGTAGTTTTTATCTTACGTAAGATTTATGACCCCTCCGTTCCTTGTGTCAGAAAAAGTAAGAAAACATTTAACCCCCTCGACCCCTTAGTCTGTTTACATAATACTTGAACGCCTCCTTCCGATAAATAGATCTTATATAAGTCAGATTATATTTGTAAATATATGTTGGCTAAATAAATAAATAATTGTCTCTTTGCAATTGTAGTAGGTGCACTTCCTCTCGAATATATAATAAAAAATTGTCTATGTTAAAAAAAATGGTCAAGGAGTGCTTTGGGAGGGGGTTTCGGAACAAACGTTGATCAGGACTCTTCAAAGAATCGATTGGCATATTGGTGCACATTTTTCTTAGACACCCTAATACATATACGGAAAATTTTATCGAAATATCATAGATTAAGAAATATGGGAGTTATTGCGATCACAAAAACCGGATAGAAGAAATTACAGACCAATTTGTTTGCATTTTCATTCCAATTAAGTATTAAGTATTAATGTACAAATAAAGTTTGGTCAACTACTCCTCCCCTTTTCCGGGGACAGTTTTTATTCGTATCTTAATGACCACATTGAAATTTACCTCTTCTCCCTGGCTGCTGTCGAAAGGTCTTTATTTTACGCAATCTATTGATCAATGTATACTACACTACATACCTATAATAAAAAAAAATGTTTTGTTGAATAACTGCGTCAAACAAAATTCTTTACTTTGCATGCATTTTCACTGGCTTAAAAGTGGCCTTGCCTCTAAAACATTTAAGATGTAATGCTACCTTCTAAACTTTTTTTTACCATTTTGTGTTATTGTCTTAAATGCTTCCTTAACTATTCAATGATATCCAAATGGTTTTATGTAGGGGAAATTCTTTATGTGGCTCAAAAATTAGATTTTTCGAGTGAAGTCTCTCGCCATTACCGGGTAATTTAAGCGCGCTCGAGTTCACTACTTAAAGCTTGAATCGCGTTTTTCTCAAAACTACATATATTTTTCGAGCTGGCCGTACCCCTACCGCTTTCAATTCTCGACCGCTTGATTTTAAATTTCATCTGCAACTTCATAATAACATTCTCTAGTTAAAGACGGAGGATTTTTTGTCTTGATTGGTTGACTTTAACTGATTTTATAGCCGATTTTTGACAAATTTTTTCGAAAAATAAAAAACAAATTTCTCGAAAATCGACGCCATTTTTTTTCTAATCAATATTTTCAAAAAATCGTACGTCCTTAATTAGATATTGAACAATGTTTCCAGATTTTTTTTCGTTTTTTTTTTAGATGTAAAATTTCGACCTGTACGGGTACGGAGGTCAAAGAGGTCTTCTAAAAAAGTGGATTTCCTTGCCAGAGCTTCTGCGCCACAATTGTTTTTTTTTTTAAATAATTATAAAAAAAAAAATGTTAAGTATCTATGTAAATCAACAAACATGTGTAAAAAAATGTGTTTCAATAACTCAATTTGTCTTTCGTAAATAAATTCGAGAAAATTACCCATAATTTTGTGTTCACAAGGTATAGCATTACCCCTTAAACCGAAAATTATTAAATAACTAGCTGATCATCCCGGTGAGATTTCTGAAATGGTCAAGTTTGATACTTCACCAGTGTTACTAAAATCTGAGTATGTGAAATAGAGCCATTGTCCTAAAGGTCATATTGTTACCACGGTCCACATCTGAGGGGTTTTTGCCTTACTTATGCGTTTTATTGTTAGATGTTAAATAAGTACACCTGTCCCTCAATTTTCGCGAAGTATCCGTTCCACGTGGATTTGATTTACGCGAATAAAAATCGCGTAAATAAAGTTTGTAAAAACAAAAACATAAATTTCAGTAAAATTTTAGAAACATAATAAATCCATATGAACATATTTATTGCACATAACTCAATAAAAAAATTACGACATTTCAGAAAATAGGAGTATGTACATAAGTTTTATTCGATGTCACTTTCACTACTGTAATTTAAAGGAATCAATCTTCTCTTTGTTATTGGCATAAACTCATCATCTGCATTGCTTGAAATATTTGGAAGTTTAACTTCATTTTCATTGTGAACGTTAATTTTTTCAGAAGAGTTTGTTTCACTATTTTCTGTTACTAAGTTTTCATAAATTTTATGATATTCACTGCAACATTGCATTAAATTTTGACGGAATTTTAAGGCTCGTGAATATTTGGATCAATGTCTATAATGGCATTTCCAATTTTTTGGCTAATTCAAGAGCTTTACCGAGATTTTCCACATTAAATGAATGTGTTTCTTCGTACACACTATTACATTCATCATGATTTTGGTTTTCAGATATGATATTTATTAACTCATTATCGGTTAATTCATGATCTGCTATTTTAGTAACTCATTAATGTCACCTTCGTTTAAATTGGCAAAGTATCCGGTTTCAAACTCGTGTGATAAAGTAATAACCAGGGACCGATTATAAGAGTTATTATTCAAATTTTATATTAAAAAATCATTTAGAAGGAGTGGTCAGATTTCTAAAACAAATAGAAACATATGATCCGTTGGAAACGTACTTGCCATTAACTTACATATTATATTTTGAGATTTGCAATTTTAATTATAAACAATTAAAAGTTAGTCGTTATTTTTAAGTTTTTAAATAATCAGAACTTAATAACAGTTATCGGATAACTTTTAATTGCAAGATCAGGAATAAAAGTTATCAGATGATTTTTATTTTTTTAGATCAGCAATAAAAGTTATCAGATAGTTTTCATTTTGTTAATCAAGAATAAAAGTTATCAAGTGATTTTAATTTTTTAAAATCAAGAATAGAAGTTATCAAGTGATTTTTATTTCTTTAAATCAAGAATAAAAGTTATCAAGTGATTTTAATTTTTTTTAGATTAGGAATAAAAGCTATGAGATGATTTTTATTTTTTTTAGATCAGGAATAAAAGTTATTGGATGATTTTTATTTTTTAGGTCAGGAATAAAAGTTATCATGCTAGTATTAACTATGTGAGTTATTTTCTCGTTATTATAGAACATTTTCTTGATAACGTTTGAACTAGACCTATCAACGGCCAGAATCATTTTTTTTTTTTGGATTTTGTTATATTAAAAAAATCCTATTAGCATGAAATTTAACATAGGCGAGCAAGTGTGGGGTTTCTCCACGAAAGCTGAAAATATGAAGAAAAGAAACGTAAATTTAAAACTTTGTTTAAGGTACTATTACCGTCTAGAATTGTCAAAAAATGGATTTTTTATTAATTAACTGTCCGCAATGGAGCAGTGTTTTTTTTGACAAGACAATTTGAGCGCCCTCTATTAAATGTACAAATAAAATATAATAAAAAAAAAATATTCTTCCGTAATCTTCAAGAGTTGTATAATACTATAGAAAAAGTTTGATAACTATATATAATACAGAACATGAAAAAAAAAATTGTTGAAAATATGTCATTTTTGACCGTTCTAGACGGTAATAGTACCTTAAGTTGTCGGTAGAGATATTATTAATAATGAGTCTTTTAGAACCCGGTATTGCTAATTCTTCTTATTTTATGCCTGATTTACCGATTTAAAGGACACAAAAATCAAAATACCCTAGGGAAGGGGATGTACTAGTACGGCAAATGAATTCGGATTTATTTACAATTATGTCCTTTTAGTGTAACTAAAATTCAATAATGATGGGAATAATCTCGCTGGGAATTTTCCAATTTAAGTATTCAGCCCACTTAAAGAATTAAGCTACAATCCAATTTAGTTCCTGTTCACACTAAAGGAAATTAACAAAACTTCCAGGTTTAGTTTTTTAGAAATGCTTTTTATTCACTAACCAGGGCTCTTCGAATTTTATTCAAAAGTACACCACCCATTACTTAAATAATTTTCTCAAGGTTTGGAATTATATTTCTTGGTTAAAGTTACTCTCTGATTTCGATACGTATTTTTTGATTTTTATAATTTTCGATCAACCTATTACAAAGTTCAAAAGTGTAAAATAGGGTGGCAGAGCGGACAAAATGCCGGCGCCCACTGGTGCTCATCCATGGTTGATAACTAATTTTAGACCCGTATTCACCAACATAGATAAACTCCTGAATTATTTTTAGCCTGTCAAATTTTATCTCCGAAGTGGTGATATCCACCGACCATTTTCGGGCTCATTTTCGGCATTAGCTGATAACATTGACAAGAAATCCAATTGTCACAGATTAGGTATGTTTAATTACCAGGCAAAAATAGCAAAGCAGAGCAGTTCAGCTCAGAGAAGCTGTCACAGCAAAACAGATCAGAAAGGAGCAGGCTTGCTCATTGAACACCACTTTACATTTTTCTGAGCTGCTAAATGTCATTTGTTGTTAGAAATTTCTGTGGTTTTCATCATACTAGTAATCCTTTGCGTATAAAAATAGTAAAAAATCAATTTCTTATTTTTATATACTTTCACTTGTCACTTTATCAGTTTGACAGCTTCTTATGTTTTTCTAAGTTGATCCCACTAACAATTTGGAGTAGAAAATCTTAATCTAAGATAATCTGGATGGCTTTGGAGCAGCCTCATGGAACACAAGCCAGCTCAGTTTAGAGCAACTTTGAGTCTTATTGAACATCATTTTTTGCTCTTTTCTGCTCTAAATTAATCTAGAGCAAGTAATTATTAAGTAAGTTTGACTTTTGAAGATTCGACAGATAAATACAGGTTGTTTCGTTAAGGTCAACAGGGATATGCCAATTGATTCTACATGGTCTCCTATCAACGTTCGGAGACTTCCCTAATTCACAAGAAATATCCCAAGCCAACCCCACGCATCGAATTTCACAATAAATATGAGAAATTCGTCTTACTTATGTACCTAGTCAACCGAACGTCGAGCCTCCAGCGACCCACCTGGCCCATGGTGCTGAATCACTTTAGCACGAATAACTTCAGAACGTGACGTCGGATTCGAGTGCATTTGTTTTTTTACCTTCGAGTGGTTGTATATTTAACCCATGTATGTTTATAGTGGTCGATGAGTACAAAATATCGTAAGGCAAAAATTATTTATGTCAGTGAATACGGCTCTTAAAATCAATTAGTAGCTTTCAATTCAATTTGCATAACTCCCTCCAAATTGAAGTACTGGATTCACTCCAATGATCTTCCGAAATATTCTTCTGCCTACGGACTTGCTCTTTCAGACACTACTTATCATTAACCCGTTGATTGACGTACAGTGTTGTGCAAAACAATAGCAACCATTCCAGTACAAAAACTTAATGTCATTTTTCCTTCATTTGATTTAGTGGAAAATAAAAAGCTATATCCTATTTTTCTCCTTTCATGTAACATTACAAATAGTTAACTTCGCAACAAATTTACATTTCGTTTTAATTATAATAATTTAAAAAAATAACGAACTTTGGTACATTTTAGTGTGCAAAACTAAAGCAACATTTTAGTTACCTCCCTAGTACTTCATATGCTAGTCCTTATTTTGAATAACCTCAGCACACCTTCGTGGCATAGACGCTATTAACTTCGTAATAGTAGATTGAGGTATGCTTTCACATTCTTTTTTCAGTGTTTCCATTAGTTCTGTTTTATTTCGGAAATGTTGACTTGAGACTTCCGTTTAAGGATCCTGGATGGGATTCAAATCTGGTGATTGAGTCGGCCAATCAAAAACGAATCCCATTCTCATTTACCAGCTTCGATATGTGTTTCGGGTCATTATTATGTTGAAACACCAATCGAAGCGGCAGCAGCCATTTTGTATAATACTAACTATATATTTCTTTAGATTAAATTTACGGCTATGCTTTATGTTAATTTTAGAAATATGTACATACCAGCTGAGTAACCCGGTTTCACCCGGTTTCACCCGGTGTATCAAAAATACTAATTAGTTAAATACTTCTGACATGTTGGTACTACAGCCAGCTTAGGAATTTTAGAAGTATTACTAAAATCTGTAAATGTGGTACAGAACCGTCCACAACTAATTTTGCTACCACCGTTTATATCAGAAGGGCTAATAATCTATTCTGTATTTATATGTTTTCATTCTTAGTTGTTAAATAAATAAATAAAAGTATTATTTTTTTTTTTTACTATTTCATCGTTGCCTGACTAAAATCCCTAGAATTCCAAAAATTGTTGTCGTCATAATGCTTTCGCTATTTTGAATTTCGAAATTTTGATAGCAGATTCGAAATTAGTGGCCTCAAAATACCCATAATACTATTATAATTTTCAATTAAATTCGTTGAAGTTCGAAAATTTTTTGGTCGTCATATTGGATCCGCCATCTTGAATTTCTAAATTTCGAGCATAGATTCGCAATCAGGACCTCCAAAAACCCCCAGATACCAATTTTCACGGCAATCCCTTGAAATTTACAAATTTTGGCCGCTATCTTGGGTCCGCCATTTTGAAACCCGTGAATAAAAATTACCCTATATGTTAAGTTCGGATATCTAGTGTCTTCACTCAAAAAATGAAAATAATCGGACGCAGCGTTTAGGCGTGATTTTGGATTTCTTGTTTTTGGAAGGGAAATCGCGCAGTGAAATCAAAGAGCGTTTGGATGCTGTGACGGTCGCCATCGAAGGAGAAGAGTCACCGTACAGCATCCAAACGCTCTTTGATTTCGCTGCGCGATTTCCCTTCCAAAAACAAAAATCGAATCACCGACCGATATTGCTCTTTTTCCACTTTTCTAAAATCCGCGGACTCCCGCTTCCACACGCGGTCAAAACAAAACTACGAGTCCGATCCGGCTGAAATTTCGACAGTAGCAGTCTAAGAGAATGTACTACACGATAGTAAATTGCTCTTGCGATACCGGCGCCATCAGGCGGTGAGGCTAAGTACTTATCGGACCACCCTCGTATATTGGGTCCGCCATTGTGAGTTTTCAAATTTTGATAGTAGATTCAAAATTAGTAGCCTCAAAATACCCGTAGTACTAATTTTGAATTGAATTCTTTGGAGTTCGAAAATTTTTGGACGCCGCAATGGATGCGCCATTTTGAATTTCCAAATTTCGAGCGTATATTCGCAATCAGGACCTCAAAGAAACCCCAAATACCAATTTTCATGGTAATCCCTTGAAATTTACAATTTTTGGCCGCCATCTTGGGTCCGCCATTTTGAAATCTGCGAATAATAAGTAGCCTATATGTTAGGCCGGGATACGTAGTATCTTCACTCAAAAAATGAAAATAATCGGACCCAGATTGAGCAACAAACAAACAAACAAACAAACTTTCGATTTTATATATATATAGGGATAGGGATATTATATAAACAATGTTTCTGGGGCTCCCAATTTATGTTATGTAAGAATAAATTTCCTTTTTTTTTAACCTCATATCTGCTAAAAATATCCCAACAACTTTTTTGTCGATTCCAGGAATTCATTCCATTCAAACATGGGTTTCAAATCAAAAATAACATATAATCTCATTACGTAATACTTGAACGGCCCCTAATGTAATGGCGGAAATAAGGTAAAAACAAGATCACTCGTTCATGATTTGTTAAGAGTATCAAGTTTGTCGCGTCAAAAAATAATAGCAGTGCTCTATTAAAATTCATTAAAAAGTATTTTTCCATTAAAAAGGTTTTATTTTTTATACTAGTAAGCAGAAATACTTTTTCAATATATGTATTACAAATGTGTACAATTTGATACATCCAAATTATTTCAACAAAATGAGTCACTCTAAGCATTGTTCTGAAGTTCAGTGAAATATTAAAGGAAAACTAATTAATGAATTGAAAGCATCCAAAGAAGTGCAAAATTTAATTGAATGTTCTGCTAAAATTATTTCAAATGCTTTAAAATGGAAAATAAACCTGAAAATCGTGGTAGGAAACGTGTTACGTCTGAAAAACGCATTTGAGAATCCTTCAGTTAGTGAAAAAGATACCATCAATACCGGTTATTACTGTCAAAAATGAACTGAATTTATCCGTGAGGGAACGTACCATCAGAAGACGTTTCGTAGAAGTTAGTTTGCTAGCACGAAACCCGCGTTCTATTATAGATCCATCGACATAACATTAATCGGTTGTAGTTCGCTAAGAATCATGTGGATTGGCATTTGAATAAATGGCGAAATATTTTGGGGACCGACGAAAGTAAAATTGTATTGTGGTCAGTACCTACATGGGATCTTTTTACATATTGCCGCCGACCTTTTGATCCGAAAAGTACAATTTTACTTTCGTCAGTTATTATATAGATCAAACTTTAAAATATCCCTAAAATCATCAGATTATTATGTACTTTACTTAGACGAACGTATGTGATAATCGATATATATATATATATATTATATACATATATGGTATATACACCTAATTTTACATTTAAATATCAAATGAAAGGCTTAAAAATGATTTCTTTGCTTTTCTCTTTCAGATTAAATACCCTATTCCAAAGCTTAAGTCTTATAAAGTCAAATGATGTACGGCCTATGTGATGAGGTAAGTGAAGAAATATAGTCATTAGAACATTGAAAGAGTTCGTAAAAAATAAAATTTGTATTAGAGGCTTCATACAAAAATATGAAAAAGTCAGTGGTGATAAAAATAAAGATCTTCAGATCTAATAAGGTTAAGTACATCTTACGTAATTTGGATCCTCGCATTTGTAGCAGCAATATATTCCTCATATCTTTTCAATCTTTGTCTTAATGATTACGGTAATAAACATGTTGACTCGAATTTATTCATATATGGCTTTAAATTGGTCGAAGCGGTTATGACTATTATAAATTTGCATGAAGGGTACGTAAAATTGTTGCAATATGGAATATTTTCCAAACGTTCGAACATTCTTTCCTAATTAGATGGCATAATCGGTTTGAGTCTTTGATACCAAATCTACACAGAATTTAACTACTATTTCTCCATTTATTTTCACTGTCTTTATATGCAGGGTGTTGCGTTAAGGTCTTAACAGGGGTACGCCAATCGATTCTACATGGTCTTCTGATTAACGTTTGTTTGGAGACCTCTCAAAAATTGGTCCGCCAGCCTTAAAATTGCAATTGAAAATTTGGAGGAGATGAGCCCAGAAAATGCTGTATAAGTTCTTTGAGAGGCATTATATGGTTTTGGTTGATAGGTGAGCCTAACGGAATTTAGAACAAAAGTTTGCTCAGGACACCCGAAAGAATCGGTTAGTATAGCGTTTCCTAAGTAGAATCCGAACACTTTCTTTATCTGTGCGATATATGCCGTTATTATGGCCTTCTTGTTTGGTCCGACGCTTTCATACCCAATAGTTAACTTATGCTGAATATAATGTTTTTTGTTTGTGTCACGAATTCATTCATGCAGCATACTCAAAAAAAAATTTGTTTCTTCTTTCTGAATTTTCTCCAATTAATCAAATCTTGCAACCGCAATGAAAAAAACCCTGTTCTCTATTTACATTTAAAGTTCAATTGAGCTTAGTAGTGTAGCAGTCGAAATTAAAACAAGTACGTCCAGCAGGTCTGACTCTTTATTACGGAATGCCCCTACAACGTTTTGAAGGCGATAGACAACGGACAGTCACGAGAGAACACGAGTTACATACGATTGCCTACAACTCGGCCATCCTACATTTAATCGATTAATAAATAAATTATCGTTTTCGATCGCCTTTTACACATGATGTACATGCTTAAACTAATACATATGAGTCTCTTATTATCAATATAACATGATGAAATTTTTTATGACGTTAAATAAATTTTAACAAATTATGCGGTAAAATAGAAAGATATTTACAAAACAAATCGAATTCGCTTTAACCTACTGTTCGTACTAAATTTATAATAAAATGCTGTTTGTAATAATACCTGCATATCTTTGAGCGAACGCCCTAGGTCCTATAATTTTATTTTGATCATTTATTATTATCCTTTTCTTTTATTTACCGAAATATATATAATATAATACAATATAGATGGTACAGAAATCATTTGCGCAAACGTATTCAGGCTTCGAGTATACACATTACGTATGGTTTCATATTGCTTGGTGAACATATGCCCTCATATGGTAAACGCGATATTTGTAGCCCTTCGGCATCTTTAATCAAATACCTGTCGTTATTTAGCACTTTGAATACTTGGTATGGGCCGCGAAACTTCGGTGCGAGTTTTTTATTTATTCCGGGGTTCGTCACAACATTTTTTATCATTATTAAATCACCGACGGAATATTTTCTAGGGCTTTTATGTTTTCCGTCATAATAGTTCTTGTTATAATCTTGGGTTTTTTTAATCATCTCAGAAACCTCTGTTCTCATCGCAACTAGATCCCGAGTATAATTTTTATTTATTGTTTGGATATATTCCATTAAATTATCGCACATCTCACCTCTTTGGCCCACTCCAAATAAAAACACGCTTGGGGAAAAACCGGTGCTACGATGAACAGTGTTGTTTATAGCAAATTCGGCTCTAACTAATCCTTCTTACCAGTTCCCCGTAGAATCCTCCTTACACTCTTTAGAAAGCATAGGTGTTAATACACGATTCACACGCTCTACCTGACCGTTTGCTTGGGGCGTGTGAGTGGCTATTTTAACGTGAGCAATATTGTTATCTACAAGAAACTTGCCAAATTCATCAGATGTGAAACAGCTTCCACGATCACTAATAATTTTATTAGGGCGGCTATAGGTAAGTAAGATTTTAAGCATTTAATGACTTCATCCGTTTTGGTGCTGTTCACTGCATACAATTTAGTGAACTTTGTAAATCCATCTACAACTAGGAGTATATATTTTTTCTTATTTTTAGTGGCCGGCAAGGGACCAAAATGGTCTATATGTAACGCCTCAAACGGAATACTTCCCTTGGGTATACTATGCAACATGCCTTCGGCCTTACTAGAAGGCGGTTGAAAGTACGCGCATTTCAGACAGGTGTCGATAAACTTTTTTATCCTTGATTTCATCCCCGGAAACCAATAGGTTTTCCTAAGATAATCATGGCATTTATCCACTCCTGCGTGGCATACATTTTCGTGATGTGTTTGGATAACACGGTCAATCATTATTTCAGGGACGTAAAAGTTTACGTTACTATTTTCTTTTCTATAGACCAGACCATTAACCAGCGTATAAACCGAACTTTCCTTGTCTTCCAACTGGCACATAATCCTGCTAATAAGCGGATCTCTTTTTTGAGCTGTTGCAAGAGCAAAATCGATTGTACCTTCCTCGACTATCAAAATCTGCTGCACGCACCTGCTTAATGCATCTATGTGACTCATCCGGTTTCCCGAACGATGTTCGATTACATAGTCGAAATTTTGGAGCTCCAACGCCCAGCGTGAAATACGTGGGTTTAACATCTTTTTGCTCAATGTTAATGTCAGAGATTGGCAGTCCGTAACTATTTTGAACTTTATCCCAAGTAAGTAAATCCGGAACCGTCTTAACGCGTAAATTATGGACAACGTCTCGAGCTCGTAACTATGATAACGCGATTCCACCTCTGTTGCTCTTTTTGAGAAATAAAAAACTGGGTGCAATTTATTGTCGTCCTGCTTTTGCATCAATATGGCTCCAAACCCGATTCCACTAGCATCGCAATGCCGTTGAGTCTCATTTAAAGGACTATAGCTAGATAGCACAGGTGAATTTAATAGCTTTTGTTTTAATGCTTCAAAAGTGGAAAGTTCTTGGGGACCAAATTTAAATACAGCGTCCTTTCGCAAGAGGTCGTATAATGGTTTTGCCAAGATTGCAAAATTCATAATAAATTTTCGGAAGTACGAACAAAGCCCAATAAAACTATGAACATCTTTAATACTTTTAGGAACCGGGAAGTCACATACAGCACGCAAATTTATCGTCGTTAGGACGGATTTTTTGAATGTTTACGGTATATCCCAGGTATACTATTTCTTCCTGGAAAAATCTACATTTATCCAACCTTAGCTGCAATGAATAGTCCCTAATTCTGCCAATCACAAGTTCGAGAATTCTAAAGTGATCTTCCAACAACTCACTAGCCAACAAAATGTCGTCTAAGTAAATGAGTAATTTATCTGCTTTCACTAAATCTCCAAAAATATTATTTATGTACCTTTGGAAAACCGAAGGGGCATTCTTAAGCCCAAAAGGCATTTTTAGGTATTCAAACTGCCCAATAGGAGTAATAAATGAAGTATATTTTACCGACTCAGGTGTTATGTCCACATGGTGGAAACCATTTCGTAGATCCAAAACAGAAAAATAGCTTTTACCCCGCAAGCGATCTAGCAGGTCATCAATAACTGGTAGCGGATAATTGTCTCTGACAGTATGCTTATTTAATTCGCGGTAATCCACGCATAACCGAAATTCGCCATTCTTTTTTTTAACCATTACAATGGGCGATGCAAAAGGTGAGTTGCTTTCTCTTATTATTTTTCTTTTCATTAAATCGTCTATAAGTCTTTGTAGTTCTTGGCGATGAGAATAAGGCAATCTACGCGGAGTACAATAAAAAGGATCAGGTTTGGTTAATTTAATCTCCATTTGGATCTTGCTATTAGTATTGTAATCATAAGCAATGTTTTTCGAAGCTTCTGAGATTATTTCTTCTAGCTTTTTTTTTATATTCATAACGGATATCAGGATTTATATTTAATTCAGGTGTTTGATTTACCTCAATTTCAATATTTAAAATTTGTTCTTCAAAATTTGTGTCAAAATTATTACCTCGAATACGTTTGTCAAGTACATTGTTAAGTACATCGTCAGGTATATGGCTATTGGAATCTTCCGAATTGTCATTGGTAAAAAATTTTAATTCACTCATTTTAAGGAAATCTCTACCTAATATTGCAGGATGTAACATAGTTCCATTTTTCACAACCATGATTTCCAAATTTACTAATTTATTTCTAAAATCTATCCTAACAAGTGCCTTACCTAATATACATAAAACGCTACCGTTGATCCCGTAAAAGTTGTTATGCTTCTCTTCGATTATGAAAACATCTGGCAAATACTTCTGTTGTATAAATGATATGGGGCTGCCGAAGTCCAAAAGGGTCATCAGTGAACATGAAAATCCTAGGTTTACGTCATCCTGCTTTCCGAACACGAACCTAATGAGAAACTCGTAATCATTATTTAAAGGCAATTCGTACTTCCGTTGATCGACGCTCATCACTGCTGCTCCGGATGCTCCGCACTGGTCCATTTTGTGTGTTGTACTACCACACTTGAAGAACGATCCTCTTGTTTTTTTCGGCTTGGGACATACAGAGCTCATATGCCCAACCTCACTACAGTTAAAACACTTAACTTTGGATGACGTCTGCTTCTTATATCCATGGTTTCGTTTGGTAGTATAGGTATAATGTTGTGATGAAACCCGTTCGTACTTTCTCAAAAGAGACTTAAGCTCTGCAATAGAGTCAGCGCCATACAAAAGAACTTTATTTTGTTCCGGCCACGGGATTCCATCGATGATATATATAATCAAGTCGGTTTCCTCGACGGTGGATAATGAAGCAATTTCCTGCATATCTAGCACATATCTTTGCAGGGTTTCTGATGATAATTTTTTGCGATTCCGAAGTTTATTGTGGATCTTGGCGTTAGTGACCTTTCGTGAGAATTCATTAATGAGTGCTCGTTTCAATTCACTCCAAGTTCTCGGTGAAATAGACCGGAGGAAAACTTTGGCTGTGCCAACTAGCAACCTTTTGCCATACACAAAAGAAGTCGTACGGTCCTAGTCTAAAACTGCAGCCGATTCGTCGAAATCAGCAATCCACTTTTGTATGCTGTAGTTGTCATCTCCACTGAATCTCGGAACGGACTCCTCCACATCGCGAAAGCTGACCGCTGGACGAGATGTACCAATTTCACTATCAAGGGCACCCAATTCCGCAATTTGTCGACGTAACTCCGCTATTTCTTCTTTTTTCCGCAATTGATCTCGAAGATTCTGCAGCTCGTTGTCCACATTGTCGTCATCATTAGCTGGTTCATTAACGGTATTTGGACTCTCGCCTTGTTCGAACGTACATATTTTCGGGAAAGTATGTTTCCAAATATTGCTCCGACATCTCCTCCACTTCGCTTAATAACCTAGCCTTCAAATTAGCTTTTGTACCATTTGTGGCAACATCCAATTCTGCCAACTTCTCTTTCAGCAAGAAAACTGTCGCGTTCTCGATGAAAATCTTTGCACGCGCCAGAGCCGCCATAATTTCAACAAAGAATTTCCAACAATTTCTTAGCACTTCTCACTTGTAATTGAAGTAAAATACAATATCACACAACTTAGAAAATGTTTGGATACCGGCACAAGGTCTACGGGACTTATCCCATTTCTGAGTCTGTAGCAGTCGAAATTAAAACAAGTACGTCCAGCAGGTCTGACTCTTTATTACGGAATGCCGCTACAACGTTTTGAAGGCGATAGACAACGGACAGTCACGAGAGAACACGAGTTACATACGATTGATTACAGTAGCGAGTATTACTCGAACGTACTTAGCATGGGGCGATATTATAAAAACTTCTCCACCTAGTCTGGATAGATTAAAGCCCGGAATTTTAGTTTTTCTGGTAAAAAGCTTCAGTTAAATCATGCTTGAATTGCTGAGGCCACAGTTTTTGACACAAGCGTTTACCGTATCTAAGGCTCCTTGCATGATATCACTAATCACGGAAGGAAACAACCCCGAAAACAAAATTACAAGGTCATCGGCGTAGGGTAGGCTGGTCTAGGAGTACGCACTTAAGATTCAAACTGTTCTAAAATGAAAATATATAATTTTAGATAATCAACTTAACTTTTATTCTGTACTTAATAATCACATTTTTCATAAAATATAATAACATCAAATGTAACAAAAAAAGTATTAATTGCGTACTCTTACAAGACCTATTTGATAAGAGTACGCATGTGAGTTTATAAGAGTACGTAGGAAAAACTATCTCAAAGTTCGTGCCTACATTACTTGCAAAGGTCACAAATAAAATTTCCTCCACCTTCATAGCTTGTACAATCTTCATGCCACCACTCCTTGTATTTGAAACATCCTAGCCAGTCTTCGTTAGGGGGGTCTATGTATGCTTCACCAGTTTTATCGCAAAAATACTTCCAAAATGCCATAAATATTTAAGAAAATAGGTAAAAATGTTTAAACTTGCGTAACTTTTGTGTTTTTGTAGGTTTTTCTTTTTTTTCGCACAGCACTTCTCATTAGCTTGCACTCCAAAATAACACTGTAATAAGACGCATATCGTAAACAACGTCATGTCTATTGGGATTGCGTACTCTTAACGAATGCGTACTCATAGACCAGCTTACCCTATGCGACTACCTTGATTCTTTCTCTATCCAAACTAGACAGAATTTTATTAATTACCAGCATCCAGAGAAAGATAACGCCTCCTAGGAACTCCTCAAAGAGGCGTTATCACTCTTCTCTCTGATTCTGGCTCTGCTCGGAAATCTGGTTAATTGACTGTTTCCTTGGTCTAACTGAATAATTCTAGACTTTAGCATGGTACAATTAGCCAATGGCTGAAGGTGAAGGAGAGAAGGGCTTCCTCGATTGTTTTCGTACGAAAGTTATTGAAAGCACCCTCCATATCTAGCCGTTTCCGTAGACCTACCTTTTATACATGCATGCTGTAGTAGAAAGCGGCAATTTTTCCATAATTAACTGAATGTGGATGTCGGGTCATTTGAAGGGTATATACTTCCTTCGGCTATTGCACTATTCAATTACAATCTGCTCATACGTATTTGTTGTTCAAAGTCCAAACTTAAAAATTATCATGGAGCTAGTGGAAATTTTACAAGGGTGTTATTGAAATTCTGTTACAGAAAAATACACCGTACTCAACTAACTTGGATTTAGTTGTAATTGAATTCCGTTTCTTTTTTAAATGAAATAGGCCTTGTAAGTGTTAACGATTTTAGTTTGGTAAAAATAACCGTGATGATGGAAATACTGTAGTTTCCGATACCGCGATACGGTGGAGAAATAAAAAAGTTGGTAAAACGTTAAAGGTGATCTTTTAAGGTATGTAGTAGTCTGGTATCTAGCACCGTTTTTCATACTTTTTTTCAGGAACGTTTTTTTTGGGAAAATAAAAATGAATCGTTTTGATTATTTAATATGTTATTATTAACATCTAAAGGATATAAAAAAAATTATTTTGAATCAATTAAACATTTTCTTATTATTATTATAATTAATGGAAATTGGCGCTTAAAAAAAAAAGTGGGTGGCTGGCCCGGGTGATTTAGGCTCTTGAGGACATCAGAAATAAAAAATTCAAGTTGATTATTAATCTATAGATATGTCATTCTCGTCGGAACTAAAATTGTTAAATTTTATTGAAAAATAACAAAATGGCGGACTTGGAAAAAAAAAGTCATGTTTTTGAAGCACAAAAGGGGTTGTAAAAAGGAAAGTTAGGGGTGAAAAAAATTTATTTTAGTTCCGACGAGAACTACAGGTGTGTAGAATAACCAGTTAAAATTTCAGACCAATCGGTTGTATAGAAAAAAAGTTTTCACCTGGGCCGACCGGAAAAACGTTGTTTCGAGAAAAACGCGTGTAAAGTTTCAAGAATCGATTTTACCACACCGTGCAACCACGAGGCGCTCTCGAAAATTCATTATAACTCCGTTCGTATTTCGAATTTCGGTCTAAAATTTATACAGTATGTTCTCAACATATTGTACTTTCGAATTAACTAAAAAAAAAAATTCGATTTTTCCAATTCTAAACACCAGACTACTACCTTAATTTCCAAACTGACAACGTTCTAAATTAGTTTTACCGTGCTCAAAACAAATATAGCTTGGATTTGTTAGTTGAAACCTAAATGGATAGGATGGAAACAATTTTGAATTTCAGATTTCTGATCATATGGATTCAGCGTAATTTTATTTCTTTAGTATTGTTTCCTCCCATAATGTTTTACAATTAGATAAAGTTCACCGTAGCAGCTCTTTGAATTTCATAATTTTGAATTCCATATTTTTAATAGTAGATTTAAAATTAGCTACTTCGAAAAGCCCCTTGCACTTATTTTTAATCATAGAATGTTTAAAATTTCTTCATTATTCAAAATTACTTAGGTACACTTACATTAGTTTAAGAACTTAGTTAAAAGGTTTATTAAAAACTCAAAATAATTACAAAAATATATACCTACTTAGGTATACTTACATTAGTTTAAGAACTTAGTTATTAAGGTTAAATAAAAAAGGTTAATTATTTTTTGCTTTTTAGTTTTTTCGGCGCTTAATTTTTTTGTTAAAAAGTTTTTTCAACTACAATTTTAAGTTTGTTCTTGTTTTTCTATAATTCAAATTTAATAGATAATTATAAAGTATAACGATACGGAACCCTCAAGGCGTGAGTTCTACTCGCACTTGTCCGTCTTTTTTTTTTCTATTTCTAATAAAATTGTAAAATAAATTATATAAATTGGAATCATTGTTCTGGGCTTAAGAGGAATTCCAACAAAAACAGTAACGGTTAAAGTTCAGTTTAAAAAAATAAATTCGAGTGCAAAATAGTTTGTCCAGCAGATTTTGCACGCAAAAGAGTACATCCAGTAAATATAGTTGGGTGGTTCTTGTGTACAGGGTGTTTCGGTAAGGTCTGAACAGGGGTATGTCAATCGATTCTACATGGTCTCCTGGACAACGTTTGTTTGGACAACCCCTCCCCCCTAAAATCGCTCCTTCACTCCTAAAATCGCAATTGAAAATAGGAAGTGAACCCAGAAAATGTTTTATAGGTTATTTCAGAGGCATCGTATGATTTTCATTAGTAGCATGCTAGAAAGCTGAGCCTTCAACCTTTCTAACGATAAAGCGAGAGAGGCAACGTCAAACTTCGAAAATTGCAGTTTTGATACTCAAAATTTGACTTTGACCCTTCGTTTTGCCATTGTTTTTTTTTGTATGGGAAGATTGACTTTTTTTCTGAGAGAAATCTTTCCTGTCCGACCACGCATTCTGACGTTATTCGTGCTAGAGTGAGTCAGTAACAATGTCGAGAAAATTCAGGTTTTTGGTGACATGGAAAATTCCTTTAACCCGGCGTCATTGTTGCCGGGTATCTAATACCCGACGGATTTTAACCCGGCGTCATTGTTGCCGGGTATCTAATTTTGTTTTTTTTATGTTTGATGGTAATATGCTCATTTTATAATAAATAAATGTTTAATTTTTATAAGTAATGTGTATAATTACCTATTTCTTTAATGTAGAAAACTAGTATTGACATAAGCTTGATTCAGTGTACAGTAATGTACATGGGTTAAATATACCCGGCCACAACGGCTAAGTTCCATTTAGTAGCCACAATGACGCCGGGTTAATGCAAATTTTATTGAAAATTCCGAAATTTCCCGGATCTAACATACTCAGCGGGATAGCAGAGGACGAAATCGAAGTTGATCCATAGTGCTGAACCACTTATTTTTGCTTTGGTTTTATTAGTCAACACTCTGAAGAATCTAAAGCAACTCGACTGCGTAAACTGAAAAATTGTGAAGTTACAATTTTCAAACTTACTTAATAAATGAACTGAAAAGATAGAAACAAGTTGAAAAAATTAAACATTTTTTCTGAATTTGAATGATCATGGTTGACAGTGTTCACAAACGCACAAATTATTCTTGAGATACTTTTCTATCGAAATATGCCAAAAAAAAGAAAAAAAAAAAAAGAAAACAATTATTTTGATTAGTAGAATAACCCCTTAAAATGGAAAAATTGCTTGTATACATGGAAAAATTGCTTGTGTACAAAACAAATTTCTTTGGCTGACAATTTGCACTTTGGGTAATAGTAAGGGAATTTTTCTATAAACTTTTCTCTCCGTGTACTTCGCCTACTTCCTGCTTGATCCATCTTGAAAATTTATACACTACTAGCTGACCCGTACCTGGCGTTGCCCGGGCGCAAATATTACTATAATAAAGCTAAATGTTTTCGTCCCTTATCTCCCTGTCCTGTTTCTTCCTTGGAGGTAACTTCTTCCCCACTGGGAAGGAGAGAACAATTGCTCGTCTTCATAAGGAAGTGGTGCTAATTTGTGTGGATGTCTTACTATGCCCGATGGTGTTTTGACGTCTGCAACTCTCACGAAACCATCTGCACTTTCGATAGTTTTTAAGATTCTGCCTAGTGGCCATTTCATGACAGGAATACATATTGTCTTCCCTTATCATTACAATCTTATTAGGTTTTACGTTTGTGGATTGTTTCTTCCATTTATAGCGATGCTGCAGCTTACTGAGATATTTCTGGGAGCATCGCCTCCAAAATTTTCTTTGATATGGCTCATTTATTTCCATCTTGTGAGCAACTTTCCTTTGATTGGTATTGCATGCGGATCTACATATCTGCGAGGTTAACGGTTCGGAGGTCGTATGGATCATTATACATTGGTGTCAAAGGTCTGAAATTGAGGATCGTTTCTATTTCAATAATAAGAGTTTCAAGCACCTCGTAAATGAGCGATGCTGATGCTGCTCTTTTGGGCAGCTGGTGTTTGACGGATTTAACTGCCGCCTCCCACAGTCCGCCGAAATGAGGAGCTGGAGGTGGTATGATCTTAAATTAAATTCCCTTAGCTTGTTGTTTGCACCTGTGGAATTCGTCGCATTGTCGCGAAGTATGGTTTGACAGTGTTCTCTTCTTCCAATAAATCGCCTAGGAAGGCTTCTGTGGTGAGGTCACTTTCGACTTCTAGGTGAACATCCTTCGTGAGAAACAGCAGAATACTGCAATGTAACACAGGTCCACAGAAATCTTCTCTGGCATTTACAAAAGGAGGGGCTGGTTGGACTCGTGAAGGAGGGAGATTACCCATTATTTATTCCAAAGACTTCGCCTTCCGTTTTGCGCAGAGAATGCAGAGTTGTACTACGGACTCGGCCACTTTTTTTCTAAGTGGCCAGAATCGTTGCAAGTAGATTTTACGCGCTTACATACTTATTCTCGACATGAATCTTTGTCATCAGAAACTTGGTTACAGAATGTGCATGTGGCAAAAGAATTGCATGCTTTGCATCATATCATAGTAATGAAGCTTCTAATCTTCCACCCACTCGAATATTTCCTTTGTCATCCAGGAATCCTTGCGGATCTCGGAAAACTTCTTTTCAATGTTGAGTTCTTCAACAGCCTTTTCTCTAGTAATAAGAATCGACGTAGGGCAATTTCTAGTGATTCGCCCAATATGCTTGGGTCGTCAATGAGTGGCAATTTTGCTATGAATCTTCCAGTGCTATCCCCTGGCATATTTTGAATGAAATGCGTCTTGTATTTCCTTTCAACTGGAGACAAGCAGGATTTCTCCTCATCGAGCTCTTTAAGTTTCCAAAATCGTTCGATTATGCTGTTCATGCAAGTCCCGCATATTTCTTCTGAAAGATGCGCATTATTTACCTTACCAATCACAATCCATCCAAACACAGTGTTTTGTAGTGCTGGTAAGTTTTCGCCAACCAGTTGTCTAAATGGCCGAAAATGGTGTTGTCAACTTTAGCAAAATTTTCTACTAAGTAGTAAATTCTAGAAATTCATAATTTCCATGGACGAAAAAAGTCATTCGTCGTATTTTTATGAATCTTTTCTAATGGATTAGTAAAATATAGACCTTTGAGTACAGGTTATTGTTAATAATTATTCTTTCACAAAAACGTGAATTACTAGTTAAAAAAAAATTTTAAAATTTCTCATACCAATATTTTGTTGAGTGTTAATTTTCAGACCAAAAAGATCTGAACGACTAAATTCGTAGTTTCCAGAATATCTTTGTTGGAACATTATTGTAAAAATTTATAATGATAGAATTCGGCCGAATTAGACGTTTTAAGACTTCCGGAGTCCAAAAAAATGGTTTATAACAAGTTTTTTTCTAGACTGTCTGTCCGACTCATATCCTTTTTTGCTTTTGGGTGAAAAGTGGTTGAAAAATGACTAAAATAGGAGGGAAGAGCAGGGGAAAATGTAGAGCTGTCATGCTTATGGTAAACCACGGAAAAATACTTATCCGATTGAGTTGAAATTCTATGGGCATGTTGCGCATAACTTCCTGACTGACATAGGCTCTGCATTGCAATTGGAAAGTGAAGGGGGAAATGATGAGCAGTGGTAAGTCGCGCAATAAGCATTTATCGGATCGAGATGAAATTCTATGGGATGGGCATGTGGCGCATTATCTCTTGGGTGTCATCCCTATATCCCTATATCCCTATCCCTATACAGGGTGTTCAGAGGTGGGAGGGAAATATTGCAGGAGGTGAAAGGTCAGGCCGAGGCAAGCAAAAAATCGTATGGGTGGGGGGGGGGGGGGGTTATCTCGCACCGTTCGGCAGTTACAGGGTGATTCGCAAATCGGGATGTTGCCTTATATGGGAACCGCTATTGTATTTTTATCTTTTTTTCTACACATCGCAGCGACCCCAAACCGGTCTCAAAAAATCACTATTTTGAAACCCTTTCCAAAAAGGTCAACACCGCCCCCCTACCCCCAACCCCTTGGCCACAATCACCTCTGGAAGTTGAAAAATTAAATTTTATTTTACGATTTTTCACCTTTCGCCCCACTTTTCTCCGAAATTCACGTTATTAACATACCTACTTTTTATTGTTTTTAAGTTTCCTATCTAATTACCTTTCGAAAAAGGTGCAACATGCACAGGTAGAAAAAGGATACAAACATTTATTTACAAAAATCCTTTTACAAAATATTAGGACAATTCGAATTTTTAAGAAATTATACTTAAATTAACTAAAAAATACATTTTATTCACTTAAAAACTAATTACAATTAAAACTTATGTGCTACAAAAGTTGTTCGAAATGTTCTTCGCCAGTCTCGATGCATGCAAGTAGCCTTCGTTTGATTCCGCGTTTGAGGTCTATGGTAGCCAGTCTCTCCCGTATTTTCGTCGCTCCAGTCCCAATCCTGGTAACTAATTCTTCTTTGGTGTTGATTGGTCTTGAGTAAACCTCATCTTTCATCATTCCCCATAAGAAAAAGTCCAGTGGAGTAAGGTCCGGTGATCTTGCAGGCCAAGGAATCGGTCCACCTCGTCCAATCCAGCGCTCTGGGTAATGTTCATTCAACCTTGCCCTAACAATGTTCCCAGTATGCGCAGGTGCTCCGTCGTGCTGTAAATACATTGCGCTTCTGGTGGCCAGGGGGATGTCCTCCAACAGATCCGGAAGGTTATTCTCCAAAAAGTCCGAATATAGCTGACTATTCAGAACTTGAGGCAAGATGAAGGGTCCTATCAACTGGTTGCCGATGATGCCAGCCCAGACATTGACACTAAATCTTTGCTGGAAGGACCGACACCTTGTCCTATGTGGGTTCACATCTGACCAGGTGTGGAGGTTGTGGAAGTTTGTGATGCCATCCCGGGTAAATTGCGATTCATCCGTCCACAGAATTCGGTCTAGAAACCTTCTGTTTTCGATGTCAGACTCGAGCAGCCAAGTGCAGAACTGCAATCGTCTTTCGGAATCTCCTTGATGTAGTGCTTGGACCGGGATATGGTGGTATGGATGTAGTCCCTCTCGGTTCACAACGGTCCACACTCTCCCTGAAGACAATCCTAACCGTCGTGCGACCTGTCTGATGCTTATTTCAGGGCTGTTCCTGACGATGTTGAGGATTTGTTGGTCGGTTTCCGCTGAATCGGCCGAAGTTCCTGATCGCGCTTCTGCTCTAGGGGCGGTTACACTTCCGGTTTCTGTTAACCTCCTGAAAGTCCTTAAAAATACCCTTCTATCGGGTACACGCCGATTCGGGAATCTCCTTTGGTATTCCCGTACGGCCTCACTATCATTTCCGTCTACTAAACCGTACACGTAAATTATGTCGGCATACTCTTCAACAGTGAATTCTGCCATTTTTTCTTAATTTTTTGTGTTAAACACCCGTTCCTGTCGATTGCCTCTTCAACTATGGTCAATGTCCTTTCAAACGTACCCATTTTTATACCATAATTCATAGGAGGTATTAGACACGGAGCTTCAGGATACTTAGAAGTCAATACTGGATATCATAAACTAATAACGCCATTTAACGAGAATACATTTATTATTTTATAACTGTTTTGCTGAAATAATAAAACTTTATTACCTGTGTTTCCTAAATAAACATTTCCGAACTTGCTGTCCTAAAAATTCTTTACTTAACGACTTTTTCCATTATGGTGCAATAAAGTAATTAGGTACCTGTGAAGATGTTTTAGTTTCAGGATTTTTGTATCCTTTTTCTACCTGTGCATGTTGCACCTTTTTCGAAAGGTAATTAGATAGGAAACTTAAAAACAATAAAAAGTAGGTATGTTAATAACGTGAATTTCGGAGAAAAGTGGGGCGAAAGGTGAAAAATCGTAAAATAAAATTTAATTTTTCAACTTCCAGAGGTGATTGTGGCCAAGGGGTTGGGGGTAGGGGGGCGGTGTTGACCTTTTTGGAAAGGGTTTCAAAATAGTGATTTTTTGAGATCGGTTTGGGGTCGCTGCGATGCGTACAAAAAAAGACAAAAATACAATAGCGGTTCCCATATAAGGCAACATTCTGATTTACGAATCATCCTGTAACTGCCGAACGGTGCGAGATAACCCCCCCCCACCCATACGATTTTTTGCTTGCCCCGGCCTGACCTTTCACCTCCTGCAATATTTCCCTCCCACCTCTGAACACCCTGTATATATAAAATCGAAAGTTTGTTTGTTTGTTTGTTTGTTTGTTGCTCAATCACGTCTAAACGCTGGATCCGATTATTTTCATTTTTTGAGTAAAGATACTACGTACCCCGGCCTAACATATAGGCTACTTTTTATTCATAAGTTTCAAAATAGCGGACCCAAGATGGCGTAAATTTATTGTAAATTTCAAGGGATTGCCATGAAAATTGGTATTTGGGGGTTTCTACGCTCAAAATTTGGAAATTCAAAATGGCGGATCCAATATGGCGACCAAAATTCTTCGAACTTCAACGAATTAAATTGAAAATTAGTACTATGGGTACTTTGAGGCCACTAATTTCGAATCTACTATCAAAATTTCGAAATTCAAAATGGCGGACCCTATATGTTTGTTCCTTAATCACGCTTTATCACTTGCTCCAAACATTTTAATTTTTTGATTGAAGGCACTGCATATCCCGACTTAACACATCGCCTACTTTTTATTCACGGATTTCAAAATGGCGGACCCAAGATGGCGGCCAAAAATTGTAAATTTCAAAGGATTGCCGTGAAAATTGGTATTCGGGGGTTTTTGGAGGTCCTGATTGCGAATCTCTGTTCGAAATTTGGAAATTCAAGATGGCGGATCCAATATGGCGACCAAACATTTTTGAACTTCAATAAATTCAATTGAAAATTAGTACTAGGGGTATTTCGAGGCTACTAATTTCGAATCTACTATCAGAATTTGGAAATTCAAAATGGGCGACCCAATATGTGTGTTTGTTTTTTGCTTAATCACGCTTTAACGCTTGGTCAAATCATTTTCATTTTTTGAGCGAAGGCTCTACAAATTTCTGCTTAACATATAGGCTGCTTTTTATTCACGGGTTTCAAAATGGCGGACCCAAGATAGCGGCCAAAGATTGTAAATTGCAAGGAATTGCCGTGAAAATTGGTATTTAGGGGTTTTTGGAGGTCGTGATTTCGAATCTACGCTCGAAATTTAGAAATTCAAGAAGGTGGATCCAATATGGCGGCCAAAAATTTTCAAACTTCAACGAATTTAAAAGAAAATGAGTATTATGGGTATTTTGAGGCCACTAATTTCGAATCTGCTATCAAAATTTGGAAATTCAAAATAGCAGAACCAATATGACGACAAAATTTTTTGGAATTCTACGAATTTAAGTCAGGTAACGATGAAAGAGTAAAAAAATAATAATACCTTTATTTATTTATTTAACAAGCAATCACCAAAATTGCATTTGTATAACTTAGACTGGCTTAAACTGAAGTTAAAATAAACTGGAGCGTCTGTGACCCCACAGCTAAGGGTTAAGTTAATTTTAATTTGTTTAAAATAAATAAAGGAAACATAGAAATATATGTATTCATAGTTTATTAATTTTTGAAATTTTGACTTAGAACTACGTCTTTCCAGGCAGTCTAGGTGATTAAATGTTGGAACGAAAATTCTGCACACTTTGAAAGCTTATATCTCCTACAATAAAAAGTCGTAGAATAATGAAACAAATGCTGATACATAGGAAGCTCATGTAGTTAAATGCAGCAACATAAAAACTAAAACAGAAGGCAGCATTTCTCATGATTCTGTCTGAAAATAAAAAAGTCCCAAAAATTCCGTCTATACGTAACATACTAAACTTCGATTTCCTATCTTTTAACAAGAATATTAGAAACTTTTAAAATTACTCTTACATGACAAATTTCAAATAAGATTACACATGTTTTGTTCTCTTTTATATGTTCTTGTTATGTAGTGTAGTTATATCTTGCAAAAATCTTACCACAGAGTCCAAACATTGTTCTTAAAAAAGCTTTAAGTTAAAATCTTTAAAGAATCTGTTCTTACTTTCCTTATAACACATTAACAATAAAGTATTGTAAGGCATTAATCAGAATATCATGTAATTTGAAAGGTCAATTTTACTTTTCAGAGTTTCTACCAAGGATGCCGCGAATAAATAATAGATGTACAGTGACTCACAGTGAAAGTCGGGCAGCCCTCTCAGTTATTTTAAAAATCAAATTTTTATACGAAAATGCAAATATTATTTAAAATTTTTATTTACTTTGGTATCAGTATTTTATAAAGATTATTTTTATGGGAAAAAACCAAATCGAAATATACATTGAAGGGAATACCGACACAAAAACCATTTCGATCAGAAATATCAACTCACAGTAAAAGTCGGGCAACCCTAAACATGTTAACGGGAAATGATAAATAAGTTGGAATGAAATTAAATTTACTCTCGTCGGTGAACAAAACCTGGTGTATAAAAAGTAAACAAATGTTTAAGGTGTTTTAGGTGCACACTTACGCTACTCCAAAATGTGAAATCCTTGTTTAGATAGTCGCGAGCGAAACTAAGCCTAGCTTTTCGGTTTTTTTCGGTAATGAACGGCTTCGTTCTGGCCACTCTACCATTTAAATTAGCGCGACGGAGAACTCTTCTGATATTTTCAGGATGGACATCCTAAGTCTTCTTTCACCAGTTTGGCAATCTGTGGTGCAGACAAGAACGAATCCTTCTTGATTTCTCTCAAAATAAATTTTTCATCTCTGTCGGATAATATTTTTTTCGCACTGTTTTGTTGTTTATTTGCTATTCTTCCTTCTTTTTTATAGCGTGTTATTACATCATGTACTGTTGATTTACTTTTATTCACAATTTCAGCTATTTTTCTTTCGGTTTTACCTTTTTCAAAATTTGCAATTATTATTTTTCTTTCATCTAAAGACGTTTGCTTAGTATTTCGCGCCATAATAAACTCTAATAAACTCTTCTGCTTTGGTCTCGTCCAAAATCACAACAGAACTAATGCAATAGTTTTGCATCCTAAAATCTCCAATTTGGGTAACGGTTTATCATTTCCCGTTAACATGTTTAGGGTTGCCCGACTTTTACTGTGAGTTGATATTTCTGATCGAAATGGTTTTTGTGTCGGTATTCCCTTCAATGTATATTTCGATTTGGTTTTTTCCCATAAAAATAATCTTTATAAAATACTGATACCAAAGTAAATAAAAATTTTGAATAATATTTGCATTTTCGTATAAAAATTTGATTTTTAAAATAACTGAGAGGGCTGCCCGACTTTCACTGTGAGTCACTGTACATTAGTTCTACGCCTTCGATTGCGGCACAGTCGTAATTGTTCCTATAGCTATTTTGCATTATCCCTTAATTCTTTTGAGGAGTGTATTATATAAGCAATCACCATAATTTCTTGTTGAATGTGATTAAATTGTAACTAGCAACCTAATATATTCTTGACCTTAACTTTGTTTCTTCTGAGTACAAAACAAGTCTAGACACCATGTTATTTTAGCCTCGAGTGTTTCTGCTTGCTTGCGTGTAGAATAAATAAAGCTCGAGCCAATCGTCAATGAATGACTAAGGGGAAATTTCTTTCGCGCTCTTCTCCTGCCGGAGTTTTTAGTGAGGAGAAAGATTACATTGCCTTTTTCATAAGCAAAATGACATACGACGGAGTGAGATGGTGACCAGTCCAACATTCGTGTACGCCTGCTTTACGTGAGCCTACACTCAAGGTGGAGTGGTTATTCACAGTGCCGTGAAAGTGAGACAGTGGAATGGAGGGCTAAAAGAGTGAGTTTTAAGATGTGTCGTGACTTGTGTCGTGTCTCCCATACTCCTATGCAATTTGAGTTCTCAGCGGTCCAACCTTATCTTAAAAGTCGTTCTTGCTGCTGTTTCAGATTCCAAACTTGACAGATATATTGTTCATGATTGCTGCTTGACTTCATTCTTTCCAAGTATTGGATACATCTCTTGAGTGCCAGAATTCCTAAGAAAGTAATTTGTTCCGTTCGAAGGGGCGACAAAATTAAGTTTCTATTTAAGGTAAATTTGGTACCGCCTCATGGATTATTTTGTGACTGTCGTTTCTATAATTCCTGTTTGTTTAGTGCAAAAAATAATTGGTTGGAGAGTTTGAGTTTTACTGTGTCCAGCTCAGCTCATGTTTGACATGGGGATAAATATGAGCCCAATATGTGTTCGCATTAATTAAAGTACATTAGTCGTAACGTAATTTAGAGTGTCCCGTACAATTCGTTCATTCTACCCGTCTGGCGGTTCGGTAGCACATAATCGATGCAAGTTACATTGTAAACAAATCAAGTTCAAATATTGTGCTAAATATCTAAATATAGAGCGAATTTTCTTTCATTCATTAAGTTTTTACTGTGTTATTTAGTGATGCCGTGAATGTTTTTGCACATAAATTCAGTGTGTTCGTTTTCATTTCGTAGGAATTATTGCTTCAGTGAGTTGCTATTTCGCAAGTGTGTGTAATTAAATTTTGAAATACACATTAAAGCTTATACTAAGTAATTTTATAATAATTGGTTGCGCTCTAGGTTGAACAACAAATAATGAAATTTTTCTTACGAATTGCTCAGTCTTGCAAACTTGTTTACAAGACAACATTTTTGCGAAATCTAGGAATTTGCACTGTGGTGGTGAGTACCAGCAGCTGGCATGCATATGAATATTTTAAAACGAAATTGAAAAGTATTGAAAAATACATAATATTGCATATTTTCCAATCATCATTTTTTATTATTCTTGAAATAGAGAAATCCTAGCAGGGTTAAAAAAATAAAGTAGCTATAAACATGGCACAATTTTGATCTGCTTGGTTCTTTGATATGGAAAAAGTTTCCGAAGCATTTTGTTGATACTGCTCACTGACATAAAGGTTGAAACAGAATGTGGCGCTGGCGTTGACTCTGACGCTGGGTCTCGCAGCTAGTACAGACAGAATGTGACGCTGATAGTTCTGTCAAAAGATAAATATTTTTTTCATATTTATGACTAGCTGACCCGTACCCGGCGTTGCCCGGCCACAACTATCCCTATAATAAAGCTGAGCTTTAATAAAAATACAACGTCGATTTTAAATTCGTCAAATGTCACTCAAGAGGTTAATCGCAACCAGCGGCCGCGGAAGTGGTGGGCAGGTAGGGCCAAATGCACCCCCAAAACGAACGGGGGAGGGCTTAGCCCCCCCCATTTGTTTTTGCTACATAGTAATGTAAGATTTTTTATGCCGTCATTCTACAAAGGGATTATCTCTCTTAAGTAAAAAAAAATAAAAAAAATTGTTAACACGAATTATGTAGGTGCGTTTGAAGTGAAGAATCTCTATTTGTTTTAAAAACGCCGGAGAGGTGCAATGTCTTTGGAATTGTCCCACATTAGGATAGGATTCAGTTTGTTTTTTTGCTATCTACAATTTGTAACGCTTTAATTAATGTCATATGTATTAACAACCAAAGGAAATTATGGACTTTTTAAAACATTATTATATTAATAAAATTATTATATTATTATTTTAATAAAAAAATGAGACAATATAACCTGACGGTTTCAAAATATGTTTTTATAACTACCAAAAAGATTAAGAATATGATGAATTCCTTTCGGGGTATCGGCCTTTCTATTCCATCACCTGGGAGTCGGATTTTGAATGTTTAATGCGATCGCTTCCCCTGCAACTGAACAGTCCTTTGACTTAATTTACATATAGAAAAAATCTTAAATTATAATAAATAAAAACTAATAATTATCCGGTGCAAGATAGGATGGTTACGTTTGTCGTAGACCGAGCCCCTCCCGTCAAAAAGTACTTCCGCGGTCCCTGAACATATCCATAGAATTTCTTTTCAATCGCATAAATACTTTTTGCATGACTCACCATAAACATATTACTAGCCTTTTTTTCCTGAATGAATCGAATGCTAATGTTGTGTAGAACAGGTAGTTAAATAATAAAAACAATCTAAGCGACGGCCGAGAAATGTAATAATTTTGTGGAAATACTTCAAAGTAGTTTGCTTTTCAATGGACAAAAGTAAAATAAAAAATAGCATACATACATACAGTGAGAAGCAAAACTGTAACCGAATGTGGTATGGTTGAATAAAATTCCCATATACCATATTTAAAAAATAAATAAACTTTTCTTTAATTTTTTTCACTTATGCACTTTATTACATTTGAAGAAACTAAAATAATTTAACTAAATTGAATTTGAGACATTTGAATTAAAAAAAGAAATTCATAGTTCTTTAGGGTGTGCATTGCTTTTCACCTTTTTCACCGTAGAGAGTAGTCCTTTTATTCTTAGAAAAGAATAGTGATGACACACTTGAAGGATTATTTTTATTTCCTAATCACTAATTGAATACTTCCTGGGGTAATTAATAATAAGTGCGTGAATACTTAAATAGTTAAAAATGATAAATATACACGCAACAGTTAAATTTTGAATAATAAACAGTTTAAAAAACCGTTAATTATTAAGAAAAATTACAAATGAGGTTGTATAGTCTCCAAAATGTCAAGAGAATTAAGGATTCTTATAGGATTGTATCTAGCAATACATCCGGAGTAAGATCACACATGGTCTTATATTAAGAAAACCGTTCAATTGCTCAGCTTTTAGCTTCAAAATCCAAAATATTCCAAAGCTGCTCAAAGCATTGGATCAATTGCTAGTCTATGGATAGTATGGCGAGCCTTAAAATGAATTAGGATGAAGCCAGTGAAGAGGAATAAGAAGCCCGCTATTTCGTTAAAAAATGGATCAGCTCGTAAAGAAATGCAAATTGAAGCACAGGACAGGATTATCAGCTAAAATGACTAAATACGGGCTGTCGATAGTCTTGAAGCGAGTCGTTTATTTTTTTATCACTTTTTTTGTTTAATGTGTAATGTATCCTCCCTCTCCATCCCACTTATATTTGAAAATGTAATATTTTTGTGAACTTGATAACGCGCCGTTTTTTAATTTAAATGATTTTATTTGAAATCGTTATTCCAACGGTGAATGAAAACACACGCATATCCAGCGGTTAATGAAGACATCCGCATATATCAGTTTTTTTTTGTTGCTGAACTTCAAAATTCAATTTTTCCAATAAGATTTATAATGGTTTTTTCTATCAACACTCTTTTTTTTTGAAAATTTTTTTTTTTTTTTGGGAGATAGCTGTTTTTTGTTGCCGGAATAGTACTTTTTTTCTAATGAGCATAATATTATTAAGTGTGACAGCGAAGTTTAAACAATTTGGATGTTGAAATTAAATATTGTCAAATGTTAGTGCTGAAAATATACAGTGGCGGACAATAAAATAGGTGTGACGTAAGAAATGAATGAAAGTAATTGAACGTGTTATATGAAAACAAAAAATTTTCTTTTTTACAATTTATTAACAATGTAGGAAATCGCTTTCAAATGAGAACTTTATGAGAAAAAAAGAATAAATTGCTGAATAATGGTTATTCGGTAACCAAAAAAATAAAACTCAGAAATAACTCTCATTACTGAGAAATATTATAACGGTTGATCGATAATTCTTACCCGGTAACCAATAAAAATAAATTGGATAATAACTGTTATTTGAGATAAGAATTATAAAAGTTAAATGATAACTCTTATCTCACAACCAAAAAAAAAAAATTTTAAATAATGGTTAAACATTAACCAATAAATTTTAAATGAAAATTAACCATTATTGAGCAATTTTTATTTTATTAGTTATACTTTTTAAAATCACGCCTGAAATCTATAGTTCACTTGACGGCGATAAAATTGTTCCAAAGATGCAACAAGATCAGATCATTATTTCTGTGTGATTTTTTTGTTTTAAAAATACAAAATAAAGGTTATTTTCGGTCCCTGAAAAATACTTCAAATATGCATTTCTCAATAATTCAAACCCACAGCTGATTGCTCAAAATTCGTTAAAAATGTGAACAAGATGAAACGAAAATTGCATTTGTATATACAGGGTGCGCGGTCAAAATCCGGACAAGTTGAATATTTTTTTTGACACTATAATTTTTACTGTAAAAATGAAAAATTATACAAACTTTTTTTACCACACAATGTGTATGATCATAAAGAATATGTTTATTCTATATATCCCCCACTTGCTTGAACGACCGCCTCCAATCTCGGTCTGAAGCGATTGCAGGCACGGTGTAAGGCATCACGGTCCATCTCGGCGAATTCTGGTTCAATAGCGGCTCGGAGAGATGCTACGTTCGAGTGTTTGGAATTATTTCACACTCTTTCAATCACGCTCCATACGTAGTAATCCAATGGATTTAAATCTGGGCTGTTGGGAGGCCAGAATTCCTTCGACCAAAATATGTCGACATTGTCCGACAACCAGTTTTGCACTAAGTGACTCGTCTGGGCGGGCGCACCGTCTTGCTGGAAAACATACGGCCTTCCAGATGCTATGTTATCCATCCACGGCTTCATAACGTTAGTTAGAACACGCACATAAACCTCTTTTGTCACTTTTTCCCCTTTTTGAAAGAAATGAGGTGGCATGACGTCACCTTCGGATGACACAACCCCTAGCACGTGCACATTGGCAGGAAATTTTGTTCTTGCCACAGTAGGGACATCCTCAGGGTCGTGGGCAAGCCAGCGGTCATTTCGTCGATTAATTTTTGCGTCGACCGTAAAAATTTTCTCGGCGGAAAAGAACCTGAGTCATCCAGCAGCCTGGTTCCGTAGGGAGCACAAAAGGAGATTGCAGCGTTCAACTCTCTTCGTCCTGGCGGCTTCAGAAAGCATCTGTCTAACTTTTATGGTGTAGGACTTGTAGCGGAGGTCTTCCTGGACAATCTGACGCATAGTTGTTTCACTAATACCGACAAGCGACGCAATTTTTCGGATCGATTGCTCTGGATCCTGAAAAATCAGTTCTTGAACGCGTTCAATAACCTCGGGCGTCCTGACAACGCGCTCCTTCGAGTGCACTTTCCTCGCGGGTGTTGCGAAACCTTCCTCCGACTTCTCCGACTCCTTGTATTTTGCCACGACATCATAAACTGTGGATCTCGGGTATCCAAAGAACCGGATAATCTCGCTGAAGAAGAAGTTTGTAGTGTGGTTTAAATGAAATCCTGAGTCCTAATCTAGGAATATCAAATACGACTTATCATTACAGTCCTTTTTACATATCTTGGCGAACAAGTTTTTTATGAATATGCGTATGAATATATTTAATCGTCATCTATTAGACGAAATAAACAGTTTTTTGTATTTTTATTTAATAGCTTAAGATTTCAGCTATCACTACTACAAAGAATATGAGGAACCGCCGAACGAAAACAATATAATTACACAAAATTAAATTTTACAGGAGTAGCAAAAAACTGAATGTACTTACAATCGTCTCTTAACATGGCTTTTTATTTTCCCATATACTTAGTGTAGTGTCGTGTAGTAGATTGAAAAGGAGTATAAAATTAGATTCTCGGGTCCATGAACAGCCGGATTTAAAAAAAAAACCTTGTTTTGGCCAGAACTAAGTGAGGTGAGGTGAGGTGAGGTTAGATTAGGTTGGAGTGGCAGCCCTAGAAAGGCACCTTGGAATATAAAATAAGTAAGGAACGGCTACGGCGTGTAAGAGCAGTGTACCTGAGCGACCACTTTCCAGTGGAACGGGCAAGAGGGGTATATCCTTATTTTCCAAGTATTAGTAGTGTCGGTGTGTGACCGAGCAAGAAAAGTTGTTTACGTTTTAGCAGTAGGTGTATGGGTGCAAATCCTCAGGCAGTGGTGCCATCTAAAAAGTACAAATTCGTGGAGTATGGGGCCATCTATTTTAAATTCTGTTTTGCCCCTTTCTATATCATCCCAAAATTTCGGCTTGCACTGAGCCTTTAATGCAAATACACGAGTCTCTAACACAATATTGTAGTACGCAAAAGTTATAGGAGCTCAACCATTTCATATTGTTCTAAGAAAGACGAAAGACACACTTAGGCCATTTTAGGCCCTTTGCATTACCATGTAGCGCGAGAGACTATGGTTATATGTGGGATTCGAACCCACAGCCTTTGGGATGCTAGTCCAGCGCCCTAGAGGGGTCAGAGGCGACATTGACCAGAACTAATTATATCGTTTTGTTCGCCGGCTCGGTTAATTTCCGATAGGTTAATGTAACCTCAGGAAATACTTGAATATATCAGGCCCTGTTAATACGTTTGTAAGGTATGCCATTAAACACATGCATTCCCAGAAAAAAATCAGGTATAGTAATCTAGCCTTAGTGAGAGTTTGCTTTTGTATTAAGATCTGAGTATATACCAATAAACTGAGTATAGCCCAATCACTGATGAGATAAGTGTAGTGGATTAAAACGCCCACCAATTTTTGGGCTCGTTCGCCTCAGTGCATAAAGTATTACTCATCAGGAAAACTTTATCAACTTCACATTAAATAAATCTCATTAATTCCAAATCAGGCAATCCTGATCAGAACCTTGAGTAATCTTCTGCCTGTTACATGCCTTACATATGCTCATCGGTGTAATGTTCGGGATGTTTATAGATATTTTGAATGAAACACGTTGTTTGACTTGATATTGATTTTTTACTTTTGAGGAATTGTACAATCTGGAACCGGTAATGGCTAGAGCTAGAGTGATCCTGTCTTAGCTCATCTATGACTACTCAAGTCATTAATTTAGAATATGTGATATTTTATTTATTTTAGAGTAAGGAAGGGTAATATGGGCTACGCGGGTAATATTAATCACAGGGTTATTTTGCATTGCATGCATGAGATTTCCCATTATTCATATATGTTTCATCCGCCAACTCTCAAAACTTTTTTCAGTGCGATTTTGTGCGTCAGGGAGAGCACATGTTTGTGTGTGACTGACTTATATTAAATAGAGGTTAGTGATATATGTACATATCTTATGGATGTGAGTAATTTTATGATTTGATTTTGAAATCATTTTGTTTTCAAATAATTGATTAATAATATATAATTAGTGATTATTATTTATAATTTGTAAGCAAAAGTTAGTGTATTATGAATAAGTGTTTTTGAAGAAAAAATCAGTTATTTCACCAACACGTGTTGAAGGTAATGTGGATTACCACAATTTTAGAAAAAATAAAGGGACTCATCATCCTCTTCAGATGTGGATGCTAACAACAGTCTTCAGTTTTTCTGGGAATTGTACAGGCCCAACTGAAAGAGGCTGCAAAATGTCTATACTGCACTACCCTTTATTCAAAAGACCGCCATGGCGAGTTTGATTGTGTCTCCTGCAATAATTAAGAGTCATGAAGAATGTGCTGGATGTGACAGAGATATCTTGGCCCCTATTGCCGAATCTGACGGATTTGCGATACCCGCCTCGAAACAGTTTCACTTCCACTTGTCACTGCGGTTATTGAATCCGCCGGCAGAACTGCCATATGAAATATCGGATTTTATTTTCGAAATTCAAGTATCAGTGTCAAACGTCGAAATATTGTAAAGAGATTTTAGTAAAGGATGGACAGCGTTGCGTTTTATTTAAATTTAGATGAAAAAGAAGAGAAGTTTATGGAGTTAGCAGATGATGAGAAAGATTCGATTATAAATATTTGTACAAAACGTGTTAACTTTTTCTAATAATTTTTAGATTTATCAAAAATTTTAGGCTAAATAAGCCAGCATTCGTATGCGTTGGGGGAGAAATTAAAAATACATATAATTAATCATTCTGTGCAATTTTCATCACTTAAACCAGAGAGCAAATTAGCGGCTTGTCTGTGGTTACCAGCGTGGAATGCCATTGGATTATAAAATAGCGGGAGCCCAACCAACGGTTTGTTGTTTTTTTTCCTTATAAAGAACATGGAAACTATGAAGCTCTTTTTCAATTCATTTAAAATAATATAATGTATAAAATATTTATTTTTATTAACATAAAACTGCCTAATACCGACCACCGAAAACCCATCCTATTTATTTTTTCTATACGGACCTAAAAAACAATGATATTAACAAGAAATTAGTATCAACAAGTTCAAGATTGCATTTAGTTTTTAATTAACTTCTGATAATTGAAATTAAAATGAATTCTAAAAACAATTGTAAGTGTTTGCTGCTACATGCCCTGAATCCGACCACTAAAAGTAGTTTGCCCCGATACCGATCACCCATGTCCCTGTTTCCGACCTACCTCATTTTCCATTGAAACTTACACATTTTGTAAGAAATAAATGTATGAAAATTACACATACTAACTTTTTTGCATTTATTTGTTATTATTAATAACGTTTAAATTACTAAATGAATATAACTAAATGATTTTTGGGGTTCCACAGCCAAACAAGGAATTCTTATAGTTTTCCCATATCCGTCCGTATTATCAGTTATTTTATTCAGAGACAATTAGGACTATAGCGCTGAAATTTGGTACACGTATAGATACCCGCTATACAGATATGTATTAAGATTTTGGAAAAAAAAAATTAATTTAAGGCTACCTCCCCTACATGAAAAATGGGGATGAAAAAAAATTACTTATCCCATCGAGTGGGGTGTCCTTGAAAAAGGAATTTAAAATCATTATGACACTTCTTATACCGTTTCTCAAATAAATATTATATATATAAATATAAGAAATATTCGACTCAAAAGTGGCCATTTTCGATTAGGTTTGTGTCGGCCAAGATAACGCAATTTCGGAAAAACATCTGAAAAAATCTAGAATACTAGGACATTTCTAGACTGAAATTACTTTTAAAAATAACATGACTTACTAGAGTCAAGTAGTTTACGAGATATAGCCGACCAAGTTATGCTTATTTGGACTCAAACAACTGTTCGAGAAAAACCGAATAAATTTCGGCCATGATTTTAGGAAGTATAACAAAATTTCCACAATAATGGTTAATTTTCAATTAAAATATATTAACTATTATCTCATAATTTATTTGTTTTGGTTATGAGATAAGAGTTATATTTTATAATTTTAATTTTTCAATTTTCTGTTTTTGAATTCCGACCACCTCGGTCGGAATTGCTAAAATTGATCATTTTGTTCTGATTACCGACCACTTTTTAATTATTCAAAACTAAAAACCAAAACTTTCGTACTTTGTAAAAATTCATTGTGAACAAATAATAATATTATTGCTTAAAGTGCATGAATAAATTCCTGTGGGAATAACATTGTTTACATATTTTTCCTGAGGTTTCTGAAATAATTATGCAGATTTTGGTAGGTCGTAAATAGGTTTTGATGTTCTTTAACTCAAATACTCTGTAACTAATCAAAGATTTTTTAATACTAACTTTTATAAAATCCCCTTTTTCATTATTAACAGATCATACTGTTTTTACGACCACCGGTCGGTATCAGGGAAACGCAAAATAATCGGCGTCCTGTATCCGACCACAATATTTTGCAATTTTATATCAATAAATAATAATGAATTAGAATAATTCACACTTATTATCACAGCTAAGGAATAAACACATCACAAAAATATAAAATCCTTACCGTGAACTCTTATTATGCATATTTATTTCATATAACACAAAAATCCTATTTTGAGTATTTCACAATCACAGAACGCGCTGTGATCGTCTTCCTGCACAATCGAAATTTTTACACTAAACTAGAGAATGTTTGTCGGTTTTGTTTTTTCGTAAGTAATGTGTGACAAATGTAGCTCTATTTTGAACCATGTTTCATAAAAATGCTAAGTGATCGGATTCAGGGTTTTGGGCGGTATCAGAACACTTTACTTTACTATAAAATCTAAAACTTTAAGATTTTAAGGCGAAAATGCAATAAACTTACATTTTTCGTTCTCTTCCTTTTCTTGCTCCTCAAATCCGCAATGTTTTCCTGGCGGAACATAAATGTCAAAATCACTAAGGGAGATTCGATTCTTTCGTTTTCGACAATCGGGGGAAACGTTCACTTTCTTTTCGAACGTTTTCGATAATCGAAACATTTGGAATTCGTATTCACAATCCCGCCGGTAGATGACGAATTACCTTTTTTTCTTTACAATTACCTTGACATGGGTATCAAATTAAAGGGTTCGACGAGTAGAATACGATAAAAGCTTGTTTTTAAAAATTAATAACTTTATTTACTTTCACATTTCGTATATTTGTTTCAAATCTTGCGATCAAAATTTGGACTAGTTCTATTTGAGCTAAATATTTAAAATTTTGAATGCATATGTCCCGCGATAACGCAATTACAATATACATATGTATATAATATTCTAACTATAAATTGGCGGATGCCTCCAAGATGGCGGATTACCTTTTTCAGCACAACCCCATTGATGAGTATCAAATGGAAAAGTTGGAAAAGTAGAATACGATTAACAAGAAAGAAATCTTGCAATAATGAGGAAGAGTTGTAAAGTATGGAAAGTTTGCGTCCTTTGTACTATTAACCCAAATTAGTATTATATTTTTTAAGTTATATTTTGTTACATCGCGTTATTTTAAACAAATAAATCACCCTTAAAAGTTAAAAATAAAATAAATAAAAAGCTTTTTAAGTTTAGCGGTTTTATTGTGTAATACATACATACCAATTAAATGCTAGAAAATAATTATGGGTCACCAATTTGAGGCTTTGGTCAGACTAAAATAAAATCGAGTGACAGTCTAACAAAAGAAAGTTTTCTACTAAATGCGCCGCTAAACTCGTAAAATAATGACAAAACGGAAGGGCGAATGAATTACTTTCGAATGTTTTGCAACTAACGTAAATGAGAAAAATGTTCGCTGAAATTATTTTTTTATGAATTTTTAAGGATCATTTAGTTTGATGGATCAAGAACAACGACGTGGACGTAGTTGCTTTCTGTTTCCTTCGGAGTGTTTGTTGTTGTTTATTTTCATTAAATGTCTCGGATAAAACTAACTTATTTTGTTATGGTGACTTTGATTCTCCAATAATCCGGGCTTCCACTTAAGATTTCACGAGGGAACTGTGTGTACAAAGTGTGATGGGGGAAAGCTAATTTTACCACAGGCAAATGTCCCTTTTGAAAATATAAGCTCATCTGGGTTAGTTTTTTCGTACGATGCATATTTTTCTAGATATTTTGATTTTTTAAATGCAAATTCCCTCTGGTACTACTTTTAATCTTGGATTTTATGATTTTACTGGATATTTGAAGTCGATTCGAAAATCTGACTGATATTAATGCAATACTCAGTAATGAAGATAATCAGTTCGTTTTGACTATTTAATATTGGATTAATATCAGTCAGGTTTTCGCGCTGACTTCAAACATCTAGTCAATTCTTGAGATTTAAGGCTGAAAGTACTAAAATGAAATTATTTAGTAATTTTTAGTGCTTTAGTATTTGTGGAGGCAGTTTTATTTTTTTAGAAAAGTTGCTATTTCAGTCTTTTTAGTGTCAGTTCTCTAATTTTTATTATCTCGGGTTGACTAGGTTCGCGAGTACTGGGGTAATAATCACAGGTGCTGTCGTCCGTTGAGGAGTTTCTTTGTCCATCTTGTACTCCACTATCATATCTTTGCCAAATTTATGTGGGAATTGTAATCAGTCAAACACTGCTTAATAACAATATGATGAATATAATTCAAATAACAATGTACAAAAATAAACTAAGACTGCCACGGTGGGCACGTCTGGTACGACTGCACTGTTCGACGATCGGCACAACTCTGCTCGTGCTTTCCTCGAGTTGAGTGATCCTTACTGTACCTTACTGCAGCTGTCCGGCCCACATTCGGCCATCCTGATATTATCATCCGGCTCGGATGATGTTTGAAGATCCTGTTCGCCGTTATGCTCTTGGTCATCTTCTGAAAGTTCTGTTCTCCATGCTTTCATCTTGTCGGCGCTATTAGTTGTGGTTTTTGGTCCTTCGCCTTGGGTTACTTTCCGTACTGAGTACCTTCCTCCCCGTCCTGCTGATACTACTTCATACGGTCCCAGATAATTTGGAACGAGTTTGTTGCCTCTTGAGAACTGGGTGCGTTTTATTGCTACCAAATCTCCAGCTTTATACTGTCTTTCTTCTTTTCTATGTTTGTTATAAGATTTTCGATTTTCCTCCTGTATTTTTAGAATTTGTCCCTTACGTCCTGTCTTGCTTTTTCTCTATCCTCGTGTATGCGTAATGTTTCCATCGTGAGAAGTTCGATGATTTCTAAATCTTCTTTTTTTCGCATAGTCACGCCGAAGAGAACTTCGAATGGTGTTTTATTAATTGATCGCTGAAAACTGCTATTCATTGCTGTTTGTACTCTAGGTACTAGTTTGTACCATTTTTCGGGTGAATCAACTGAAAGTCTTGTTAATACTTCCAAAATTATTCGATTTTGGCGTTCGGCTTGATCGTTTGCTTTTGGCACTCCTGCTGTAGTTTTTAGGTGGGTAATATTTTCATCTTTGCAGTAATCTTCAAATTGTTTTGCTGTAAAACACGATCCACGATCTGTAATGATGTATTTAGGGCTGTCGAAGTATTGTTGCTGCTGTACAAGTTTCTTAATAACTTCATCTGTTGCTAATGTTCTAGTTGGGTAAATCCAGGTATATTTCGAAAATCCATCTACTATTGTTAAGATATACAGTGCAACCTCGATATAACAAATCGGAAGGGAACAAGTAAATATTCGTTATATCAAGTAATTCGTTCAACTGAGGTTTGTTATATTGACGTTAGGTTGGTCTAAAATTTGTTATAAAGAGGTAAAAAAATAGTTTTATTCACCTCAACATTACGCACTCATCTTGTTATAGCGAACAACTTCTACTAATAAATGATAACACATTTTTATCAACTTACTGTATGTATTTTCTATTTAAAAACAATTAGGTAGGTAACAAAATGTTTCCCTTAGATTAATAATCAAAATTAAATGCAGTAATTAGAGGTATTTACACTTTTGTTTGATAGTTGAAAATTCGTTATAAAGAGGTTGTTCGCAAAAAATGTTCGCAGTGTAAAGGTATATTTTACATTGACTCTTATGGACAATTCAAGGGGATTACGAAATATTTGTTAAATCGAGGAAATCGTTATATTGAGGTACGGTACATTAAGGTTGCACTGTATTTGTATTCTCTAGATGTCGCATTCATTGGTCCTATATGATCCAGGTGATAGGTTTCCAACGGCTTCTCTCCTTTGTCGAGACAATTCAGAAATCCTTCTTGCTTTCCTGCCTTTCATATACATTTTCAGATACATTTCACACAATTATTTATGCAGGTTTGAACTTTCTCCTTTAATCGTGGTATATAGAATTCTTTAGAAATTAATAATTCAGTTTTTTGTGTTCCAAAGTGTCCTTCTTCATGTTTTAATTTTATAATTTCTTTTTCCATGTTTCTCGGCGCAACGACCAACTGAAATCCGTTTTGTTCTTTTAGCAGGATTCTACCTTTTTCAACGAAGTTTCCATAAGATTGTTTTTCTTTTAATACGTCTTTCACCGATTTTATAAATTCATCTGCTTCCTGGGCTCGTTTTATACGAGCAATTAGTTCTACTTGAATTATTTGAATGACTGGTGTCCTGCTGAGGCTATCCACATGTGCCATTTTCTTTGCTGAACGATGTTCAGTTTCGAAATCGTATATTCTTGAATGTACATAACCCATCTTTGCCCAGCGTTGGGTAAATCTTTTTTGCTTAAAGTCTGGCGGAATGCAGCACAATCAGTGACTACTTTAAATTTCGTACCCAAAACGTATATTCGAAATTTTTCAATTGCTTTATAAACAGCATACGCCTCCAGAACATAACTATGCCATTTCTGTTCAGCTGGGGTGTTTTTTCGGCTATAGATAATATTGAACTGGATGAAATTTCCCGTCTTCATCTTTTTGCATTAAAATAGCGGCTATTCCGATTTTGCATGCATCCGTGTAAATTTCAGTGGGAGCATTTCGGTTAGAGATTTTTAAAACAGGATTTTTGGTTAACGCATCTTTCAGTGCTGTTATGGCTTGTCGTTCTGCATCAGATATTATAAAATTTTGATTTTTTCTCAATAAATCAGTTAACGGCTTCGCCAAAATAGAGTATGAGTTTATAAAACGCCGAAAAAATCCTGTAAGTCCTAAAAATGATTGTAGACTTTTTAAGTTATTTGGCTCCGGAAAATTTTTGACTGCTTTTATCTTCTCTTCTGCTGGTTTAATTATTCCTTTAGAAATTACATGGCCAAGAAATTGAACTTCACGTTTTAGAAATCGGCATTTCTTCCAGTTAAATTCTATACCATTCTCGGCGGCAACTTTGAAAATTTGTTCCATCTTGTTTAGGTTTTCTTCTTCATCTTTTGCTGATACAATCATATCATCCATGTAAATGTCTAAATATCCTTTGTTAATTAAGGGCGTGTGCCAAACCGGCAAATGCTGGCTAAATGCTGGCTAAATTCCAGTTTGCCTTGAAAATTTAGCCGGCTAATTCCAGTGCTGTGCCAAACTGGGATTGGAATTAGCCAAATTATCCAACTGTCATTTTCATTTGGCTTGTCATAACAAAAGCGAGTTTTCAGCAATTTGTTATAGTAGTTATAGTAGTAGCGAGGAAACCTTTTTATATGACTTCCCCGAAATCCTTTATTACGGGAAAGTCCCATCCAGGTACCTTATCCTCGTCGCCGTCTGCGGCCTTTGCAGCCTGGTGAAAACGCGTATGTTTCCTAATGCAGGCTGGCAGTTTATAATTACTTATTGGCTCCAATATTGTGTTGTTGCCGATTTTATGTTTTTTGAAAAAGGCGCCTGTCGCCTTAACAACTTGGCAAATACTCCCTTGTAAACACGAATATCAGAATTTAGCCAATTAGCCAAAGAAGAAGAAGCATTAGCATGCTCGAAAATTTACTAAATGAAAATGTACTAGATTTAGCCGGCTAATTCCAGTATTTAGCCGGTTTGGCACACGCCCTAAGTCTCGAAAAATTATAGAAAAGAATCGCAAAAATACAGATGGCGCATTTGCAAGGCCAAATGGAACTCGGTTGAATTCAAATTGCCTATCTGCTGTAACGAATGACGTGTATTTTGCAATTTTCTGCTACAGGTACGTGAAAATAGCCATTCTTTAAATCTAAAGTTGTGAAAACAGGTGCATCTTTTAAATTGTCTAAAATGTCCTCTATTAGTGGTACCGGAAAGTGTTCTTTTACCGTTCTGCTATTCAATTTCCTGTAGTCTATGCAAATTCGCGGCGTTCCATCTTTTTTGCACACTACTACAACTTGACTGGTGAACGGAGATGTGGATGGCCATAATATTTTCTTTTAGCCACGCTTCTATTTGATTCCTAATAGCTTCTTTTTCTTTAATTGGAAATCGCCTAGGTTGAGAGTAAATGGGAAATTCATCATTGAGGATAATTGTCATCTCGATTGGGAAGGATTTCGGCTTAATCGGTTTATAATTATCTACATATGCTGATACCTGACGTTGAAATTTTTGCGGCGCATCGATTTTAGTGCTCTCTGCGACTTGTACATATCTGCATGATGCTTGGTTCTTCTACTATTTTATAGAACATGGAACAGGGCCTGTCTTGTCAAAAATTACTCTCGCTTGAGAAATACAATCTATTCCGATAACTACATCAAAACGAATAGTATTGTCTGGTACAACCATTATCGACGCTTCTAAAATTACATCATCATTTTCAATATTACCTTGAAATGCGCCCAAGGTAGTTGTTCCTTGCCCTAGTCCTGTTAAGTTAATTTTCTGTATGTTGAGTTTGGTGTTTTTTAGTTGTCTAAGTGCTTTTTGTTTAATTAGTGTCATCTCTGCTCCGGTATCGATTAACGCCTTAAACGACATGTTATGAACTATTACTGGTTTTAAATTAAGAATACCGATGGTGTTAATTTTCTTCGGTTCCTTCTCGCTTTTTGCAGTACATTTATTGGACATGTGGCCGGTCCCGTTGCATTTGAAGCATTTCACCTCACTTTTGCAGTCTTCTTTTGTGATCTTTACTACCACAATTGAAGCATCGGGGTTCCATTACTTTTGAGCTGCTTCCTGCTTGAGAACTTCCAGCACCGTTTTTATTTTTTCCGCCTGTAAATCAACTCTTTTCGTACAAATTCGATTTAAATTTCACGTAGTCCTCATATTTTGATTTTAATGCCGATAAATTTTCTGCACCATAAAGAATTACTTTATGTTCCTCACGCCCTGGTATGCCACGAATGATGTAATGGATGATGAATTTTTCGTCCACATCAGCTAATTGTCCTATTTCCTTCATTTTATACATGTATTCTCGGAAAGGTTCGTTTTTATTCATTTTAGTTTTCTGCAACTTACTGTAAATTTCCGCTTTGCAAACTGGTTTTCTGAATTCAACGATTAACTGTTTTTTTAATTCCGAAAACGTTGTGTATTTGCAAGTTTTTATAAAAAATTTCGCAGAACCTCTAAGTTGACGGCGGGCATATATTATTTTTTCTAAATCAGTCCAATTCACTAGTTTTGCAATTTCTTCGAATTCCTCAAGCCATGTATCAACCGAAAAATTATCTTCTCCCGAGAATTCCGTTATTAAATGTTCAACGTCTTTCACGGAAATATTACTCACTAACTTTTTATCAGCTTTATTTTCTTCTGTTTCCGGCATAGTTTCTCTTGTACTTTCCGAATTACTGCTGTCCGATTCTGAATCTGAGTCTGTGTTTACGTTGAGCGCTTCTGCAAGTCTCTGAACAAGTACCCGTTGTATCCAAATTTAGCTCTTGTAACTTCGTTTGTAATTCCGCAACTTTCAGCTTTTGTAAATCTGCAAAGTTCATTTTAAGCGACTCACTGCCTGTCCATTTCTTTATAATCGCTAATTTACGCGACGGTTGAGCCCCCAGATTATGTGGGAGTTGTAATCAGTCAAACACTGCTTAATAACAATATGATGAATAAAATTCAAATAACAATGTACAAAAATAAACTAAGACTGCCACGGTGGGCACGGCTGGTACGACTGCACTGTTCGACGATCGGCACAACTCTGCTCGTGCTTTCCTCGAGTTGAGTGATCCTTACTGTACCTTACTGCAGCTGTCCGGCCCACATTTATATGGTATGGTATACCCTTTTAAATAATAAATAATAGTTAAAATCGGTTTACAAATGGGGGTAATGTCACGCAATACACATAAAAAAATTAAATTCGTCCTTTTGAATTATCAAAATTGGACACTGAATTTATTGTAGAAAAACCGCCATTTTGATTCCACAATTTTTGGAGTCTTAACCAAATTTATATAGGACCACCACGGAGGTTAAATAAGAAAAAAGAGTAATTAAAATTGGTTCATAAATGGCGGAAATATCGTGTAACACACATGAACAATACAACCGAATTGAGATCTGCCGCCTTTTTTGAAGTCGGTTAAAAAAATAAATTAACTAACAAAATGGGCACAAGTTTTTTGCCTTTTAAAAAATCATCTGTAATCACGTTAGGAAAGATCTTAGGTAAAATAAAAACATTAGGCTATTGGGAAAATAATATATTTATCTCAGAATTAATTACTAGATAATCAATAATCTGTTTTATATTTTATTGTTTATTTCAGATAAAAGGTCAGCAACAAACTTTGCCGACAATGCCAGCTATGCCTAAGGAAAAAGCGTCTGCTATTTCAATCACCGAAAGTAATTTTGTTGAAATGAAAATAAAGGAGCAATTAGATTCACCAAATCTAAAATTGATTGGATCGACAACAAAAGAAAATCAAGATGCAGATAGAAGTGAAACATCATCTTCTTCAATGAAATCTGTTAACTCCGCAGATGCAATTTCCCAAAATTACAGCGAACAAATTTATCACAGCAATAATAAACATAATTATACAAAGACGGCGTCAAACCAAAATAATTGCGTTGATGACACAACTTTGCATTCAACACTATCGTGCGCGGTGTCCACATCAAATGATAACAAACACTCTGTTCCTTCAATGCCCCCAAAGAAATCAGCCAACGACTATGTTTTCGGTAAATACATTGGCGAAGGAAGTTTTAGCACAGTATACCTAGCAAAAGATGTACATACAAATAAGGAATGCGCAAGTGAGTATTATTTTAAAACTACATATAAGTGGCCAATGAAAGATATAATTGAATATAAAATATAAATCATAGGGCTGAGATTATAGCGAATTATTTGTTTCGAAATTTTGAATCCTTTAAATATCAAATCTAAATACATAATAAAATAAATACAAACATGTATGTACATAAAATACCAATACTTATTTTAAGCATATCTTTCATTTATTTCGAAAGTTCTTTTAGAAGCTTCAGTGTGATAATTTCTCAATATGAGAGTAGTCCAGCAAAACGTTACATTTAAAAAGGCTAACCCTCAGGCAACGTAATGGTTAGTTTTATGATAAAAATCAGACAATAACAGTTATATTTCGTTTTAAATCTTATTGGTTATTGTTTAACCATTAGTTTATTTTGGTTAAGAGATAAGACTTACCAATAAATTTTTCTAATTTCTCAATATGAGGGTTATTTCTGGATTTTTATTTTTTTGGTTACCGAATAACCATTATTCACAAATTTTTTTCTTTCTCACCAAGTTCTAATTTTCATGCGATTTCAACCAAAATTGGTACTTGGGGGTTTACGGGGTCGCTTATTTGAAATCAACTATTAGAATTTACGAATTCAAGATGGTGGACTGTCAAATGTTAAATCTTATGCGTTTTCCATCAAAACTGGTTGGGGGTTATCGGGGTCGCTAATTAAAAAAAAAAAAAAAACCTTTTGTAACGATTACAAATCCTAAGAGATCAACCAAAATCACGAAAAACATATCAGAACACAACTCAGCAGCGCGCCTGATGGTGTCCGAGTAACGAGCTAACCCGCAATGCAATGCCCATTCTCTAATTTTTCCTAACCTTTTATACCCTTAACCTGGTCATAAACTAAATCCTTTGGCGCCTAAACTATGAGCATGCTAAGACATGTTCATTTAAGAAGGCGCCTCTTTCCTATTTTGTTCGTTGCACATGTGCGAAGGACTTTATTATCATGCACAGGGAATCTATGCTTTCCCTTCTTAGAATTGCAGAAGATGTGAATCGTGCTTGTTAAAAGGGATTCATTTATTGTTTTTCCCTTTTAGCACTTAATTACGAACAAAACTATTTATGCCGATCCGTCTGAGTTATTTATGATCACAGACATTCGGCGCTATTTTCAGATTATCTAATTGCTGCTCGTCCTCACAGATACCCGCGCTGCTGAGAAGATATGCTACAATCTTTAATATAATTCTTTAAACCAAGCGGGATTTCGTTGGTTATTTTCGTGACCGTTACACTTTAAGAATTTACGAATATCAGATGGCGGACTGTCAAGTTTAAAAGCTTCTGCGATTTCCACCAAAATTGGTACTTGAAGGTTTTCGGGGTCGCTGATTTCAAACCAACTGTCAGAATTTACGAATTCAAGATCTGCGATTTCGTCCAAAAATGGCTTTTGGGGGGATTTTCGGCTGTCAAAAGATCCCTCACATATTGTATGGGAATTTGGCTTAAGGTGAAATTGGCCAATATTTTGATATGTTGTACATTTCGGTGTCCTGATCAAAATCTTTCACCGGCATGGAGTTCGAAAACCCTTCCTTGGCGCTGCAGCAGCGTAAGAAGGACTTAAATTCGCATTTCTGATCCAAGCTGCAATTGTCGCTATTCTTGCGTTTTTCTCTTGTGATTTATTACGCGAGATCCAGGAGTCGATGAAGTTTCTCTTCACACCCTAGCAAACGCACATACATACATACTGGGTGTTCCAGACCACCCGTCCAGGCTGATTATTCTGACGAGTTAAAAAAAAAAATTGAAACGAAAAAACACGTATTCAATATTTTTTGAAACTATCCAACCATACCAAAAACACCCCCCACCCCTAACCCCCTGTTAGGGGTAGGGGGTGCAACTAGAAAAAATCAAATGGAAACCCCTAATTTTTTTTGCAGATTTAGATTTTTCAGGAAAAAAGACAAACATTTTGTCTAAAAATTATTTTCCGATTTGCGGTAGATGGCGCTGCAATCGACCAAAAACCGTTTTTTTCAAATCTGGATCATTAAAACAGCTTCAGCATTGTCATAAACCATTCTAAAAGTAAAACGATAGATTCATAAAAAATGTGAGCTATTGATTTTTAACGAAAAAAATAATTAATAAGAAAAAATCAGAATGAAGATAAAAAAATTTATTGCTTGCAACTTACCTTTCAGTAATAAGATGAATTAATAAATATTTTGATTAATGCACAACTAACAACAAAACTCCTAAAAACTCATCTCACATAGTTCACATGTTGAATTTCGACTTAAACTGCATTCACTTTTTTTTACCACCTCTCATCAATTGCGGTAATTAAATTCTGCTCTTTATTGATAAAATACCGCTATTCTACTTTTTCGTTCTCCTTTTATTTACGTTTAAGTTTCTGATTTTCTTTGTTTTTGTTTTGATTCTGTTTGTGTTTTTATTTTTGTTTTCATTTTTATTTTCATTTTTGTCATTGAACGGCCTCAATTCTTATACGAAATTGAAAAAAACGGTTTTTGGTCGATTGCAGCGCCATCTACCGCAAATCGAAAAATAATTTTTAGACAAAATGTTTGTCTTTTTTCCTGAAAAATCTAAATCTGCAAAAAAAAGTAGGGGTTTCCATTTGATTTTTTCTAGTTGCACCCCCTACCCCTAACAGGGGGTTAGGGGTGGGGGGTGTTTTTGGTATGGTTGGATAGAGTTTCAAAAAATATTGAATACGTGTTTTTTCGTTTCAATTTTTTTTTTAAACTCGTCAGAATAATCAGCCTGGACGGATGGTCTGGAACACCCAATATAATATATACAGTTGCTGTCACTAAAAGGTAAACAAATTGAATACCGTCAAACAAAAGCCAACACATTTAAACAAAATTATTTATGGAGAATTGCAATTGACAACGCACAGGTTTAGAAGCATGAAATTTTGCACAGGAGTTCCTTTATAACGTAGGTGAGGACTAAAAAAGAATTTTTGAAAATTCATCCCCTAACGGGCACACGGCTGGTAAAATTATAAAAAAAGACTGAACTTCATAATATATATTACATTAATTAAAATAAAATTGATTCAATTGAGCAGAAAATCATCAAAAATTAATCAGTCAAGGAAAGGTGAACAAAACTTAACATCCGCAGTTTTCTCCATTATTTTGCGACATTTTAGCCAGACGTGATGGTACAGAAAGAACATACTTCTTACAGTCTTCCGCAGGATATTTATACCAAATATCTTCAATTGCAGTCTTCAAATCTTCAATATTTTTAGGAGCCCTCTTGGATACTTTTCTTTTGAGCCAAGCCCATAAGTTTTCAAATGGTGAAAGGTCTGGGCTTTGTGGCGGCCATTTCAAAACATTAATATTGATCTCTTCCAAATAATCTTTAACAATTTTCGCCGTACAAATATAGGCGCATTATCTTGCTGCAGTACAAAGTCTTGTCCAATAAGATTTCTGCCTTGAGGTATGATTATGTTTTTAAGAGTTGTAAGTATACTTTTGCATGTACCCTACCCTCCAGAAAAATAGTTTTGCCAACACCGTGTGCAGAACAACACCGCCACACCATTACCCTTCTGTCCGAAGATTTCAATGTTGGTCTTGAGCACTTATAAGAAAAGGCTTCATTCGCTTTTCTCCAAACATACATACGGCCGTGACTATACTTTAATCATTTTCGTTGTAGTTGCACGTGGAAATTGCTATACATATTATTATTACAGAAAAATACGAAAAAATTCAGTGGCAAGTTAATCAATGTGCGCTGGAGGAGAGGCATCGTCGTCGGTTTCCGAGGCTGTGTTCGGAAATGAGATTTCCGTCAGCTCGTAGGTTGGCACGCTTACTCAACGAACAGCACGTGCGTTCAGCGCATGTAAACATTGTAAATCAGCTGATCAGATATCACAGTTTTTATAGCACATTTGGAGGCTCCAGGCCTCGTACAAATCAGCTGATTTACAATGTTTACGTCAGCTGAACACACGGGCTGGACCAAAATAAACGTGATTAATCAATTGTTTCTTATTTTTTTTAAGCGGTTTAGTCACCAAATTTTCGTAAATTTGGACATGCCTATTAAGATAGTGAGTAAATTTTACCACCAAACTGTCTTAACAAAACAGATTTTCTATTGTCTTTTGGATTTAAAAAAAAAAACTCAAAGAACAGGATGAAGTATATCCCTTCAGGCAATATTTACCTACTTATACACGAATCCAACATTCTGTCCTAAATCGCACACGTCGCTTTATAACCTCCTCACTCAAGAAGAAGTGAAGTGGTATGTTCAGTTCATATTGGGCGATAAAATATGAGCAGTAAAGAAATGGAAACGAGGATTAAAATGCGTCAAAATGCAATTGAGCAGCAAAATAAGTAATTGGGCAGTAACGCGTGAGTATAGTTGCTAAATCAGAATTGGTCCGCTAGAAATATTGGAATAAGTTCTATATCTCTTGTAAAAGGAAATGCTTCCGTATTTAATTATTTGGTATGCGTACTTATAGAATATATTCCTTGCAGACCAGCTCGCATTCGTGTTTTGAATTAATACAAACATTAATTGATTGAAAAACTGAGTGCTTCTAGAATACTGAACGCTGAGAACTACCGAACTACATATTTATCTAACTGCTCAAGCATTAATTTTACTGCTCAAATAATAATTGCACAGGATATTTATTTAATCTGCCTTAATCTAATAATTATTCAAATTCTTTTATATTACTAGCTACATGTTACTGCCACAAATTTAATTACCGAAAGTAAAGTTTAATACTGCTTAATGTCACCGCCCGGTTAGTAAAAAAACCCATAATTACTTAACAATAGAAATCCACCTGGCGCATTCATATGGTTGTGTAAGTGTGCGTGCAGGAGAGGCATTTTCATGTGCGCATTCTCCTAATACTTTAACTATATCTAATAAAATGCGTGAGAGAACTTTTGCTTTCGATTAAAGCTTGTTTATGAAATGTTCGCATGATAAAAATTATTTGAGAAACTTTTACGCGTTGTCGAAATATATTAGAAAATGTAAGCATCATTATAAAAATTCCAAAATATGCGACGCTTGTTAATGGCACAACTAGTTTTTGTCTAAATAGCACATCTATGTACGTCTTTATATAATCAGTGGTATCACTTAGTTTCTCTGTCACTGGACGGCTGCACCTAGAAGTCGTAGCCCAGCCTCCTCTTTCTTTGATGATCTGGGAAGTGAGTTCAGTCAGGATCAAAAAACTAGAGCAGTTCATTAAAGACACTAAATGGTTCGGGAGCTAGTAATAGGGATATCGTCCCGCGATTATGCTTCCAATTACAATAGTAAACAATTTTGTCATAGAGTAGAAAAGCATTTACAGATATTTCTATGTCTGTCTCTTGGAGAAATATGATTGAAGCAAATTTTATGTGAACAAAAAGTTGATAATTATTAGTAACACAAATCTGCATTGGCTAAAATTATCTAAAATTGAACCACCATTTCTTATAGACTTCCAGGCATTAATAATTAATCATGTTCAAGAAAACAATTCACCCGATGATTTTTGTTGTATTTGTGGAGAATTTACCGTGAAGAAACAGCAAAGAAATATAACAAGCTTTGTTAAAAATGTTTACCATGATTATTTTCGGACTAATATTGCAAATCAGAACAAGTCATGGGTATCCCATCATTCCTATATATGAAGACCCTTACGTGAAGAAAAAATGAATACCATATCCGAATTCAGCATCCCAAAATTTTCTATAGTAGATAGACATTTTTTATGTCGAAAATGTTTAAAAAAGTAAATTTTGCGCATTTTTGTAATTAGTAACTCCACCACGGTTAGCTACCATATCTAGAAGCCTTTTTGGCATTTCTCGTATAGTTGTACCATTTATGACGCACATTTTAAGAAAAAATACTTTTTTGGGAGGTAAAAATACGTAAAGAGGGTATAAAAATTGAATTGTATTGTATTGATCAAGTGCATATTAGGCGAAGATTCTACTAAATGCGTTATATGTATATTCACGAATAAAAAGGAAAAAGATTTAAGTCGATAGCTTATTTATTTTTTAAGATATCTCAGTGATGCCACCAATAAATATGTCCGAAATAGCTTCGAATTATGATTTAAGATTTTGGATGCATAATTTTGAGATAGATATCTCAAGATAAAATTATGCAACGAAACCCTCTACAAACATTTATATTTATACTGACACTCAATCCGCGATTAAATCATTAAAGAGTGTGTATACGACATTCAGGGTCTTCGCAGATTGTCGTTCCAAGCTCAACACCATATCTGAACGTGTGAGCATTAATTTTGTGTGGGTACAGGTCACAGTAATATCCCGGATAATACTAAAGCAGATGAGCTTTCGCACTGACCTTCTCGTGGAGGACGTATGTAAATATGTAACTCTTCATCTGGGGACCCCACTTGCAACAAACAATTGGAATATTTCGAGGTTCTTTCTTGAAACTGCTAACAGCAGGTGGAGAAATGAACACACCTGCGAAACAACCAAAATTATATGGCCTACCTTCGACCTGAGCAGCTCTAAAGGCTTAATTTCACTCAAGAGAGCTACTATTAGCAACATCGTGGCGGGCGGTCTTATTGGCAGGCACGCCAGAAGACTGGGAGTGACCTCAATTGACTTCTGCAGAAGCTGTCTTAATGAAGAGGAGGAGGAAAGCATCCTTCCTTTTCTCAGCCAATGCCCAGCTCTCGCGGCACGCAAAAACCGCAATCTAGATCTAGCCATATAAGAAACTTGTCCCCTGTGGTATCACAATGGGCCTTTTTCTGACCTAAGAGTGCCTTAATTAGCAGCTACTCCAACCTAACCTAGCCTAAAAAAAAAAGTAGAACATGCACGGGGGTATTCTCATCTAGCTACCCAAAACATACGTAATACGTAAGACGTAATTTTCAGAATTTTTTTTCATGTTAGGAAATAAGTATGGCACTCGAATTTTTTGCTACGACATATTTATTAGGAATTCAAGTACAAACAGTAGTATTTTTAAATAAAAATAATGCTTTCAGAGTCTCTTATACTTGCTGAAACGGAAGTGTTCATTTTATGTAAGCTGTAGCACTTGTAAACATTATCCGAAATCAAATTTTGAAAAATTTTCTTAAAATATGTATGTATATGAGAGTGGTTGGAGGTTATATGTACCAATAAAAATATTAAAAAGTCGAAAATTAACAAAATGGTGGACAAGTAAAATTTACGTCAGGGGTTTTCTTCATTATTTTGCTTTTAAAATAACTATAAGAAATATTTATAATAACAACATTATTCTTTTTTTAGGTAAATAAATGAAGTCTATTTTCAAATAAAATCAAAACCGATTTGATATCTTATTTCGTTCAAAGATTATAGCTTCTTATACATATATGTAAGTTCGAAAATGTGGTTTCGAGAAAATCGCGTTTAAAGTTTCAGTACGCCATTATTTGGCCAGCGAAAGCTTGTCTATAAACCTACATAACTTTTCCAATCTTCAAGATTTTTGCAAATTTGTTTCGGGAAATTATTCAGAAAGGTTCATATAACGATAAAATGAAATCGATTTTTTTTTAATTTCTGATGAGAATGCCCCCTTAAACGTTTTAATTAAATTAGGGAACCCAATAAATATATCTAAATTGGTAAGCTTTTAAAATCAAATTAATGGGAGAGGGAACAAAACAGTTGCATCATGGTTTTGAAGTTATTTAGGGACTCAGATATGTATACAATTCTGAAGATAGTTGCCGGGTGTCATATTCCTAACGCCTTCACTAAAAAGGGTTTTATTGTTGTGAGAAAACGACAGCCATATGGGAAATACCTTTGCTTACATTTGATAGGTATAGGTACCTCGGTAATAAACAAATATCAAATTTTCTGGCCATGACACCGAAAACATTGCTTGCAACGACTTTCCTGAATTTCAAGTAAGTACCATTATCTGGAAAACCAGGCGATTTTTCTTAGGTAAAATTTAATTTAGTTGGATAGTCATAAGTTGGTTCGTCATCCGTTTTCATTTCGACGTTGGTTTTCATAAAGAACAAGCTTTAAAAAAATAAACCCCGTCTCGTTTAAATCCGATTATTTTTCACGCAGTTAAGGCTGTTTAAAAATTTTAAAAGTCGATTTGTATGTTGTAAATGCGATTCTTTATTCCATGAAACTCTTAGCTGTTGAGGACATTCTAGCACTTGCCTTTTCATGGTACATTTTTATAGGGTAATCTGAGGTAAAAAAAAAAAACCTTCCAGCCATTATGGTTCCACCATTCATTAGTTTCAAAATGACAAGTGGTTAATGAAAAAATAATGGAAATCGACATGATTGAAAAATTTAAAAAAAATTGACACAAACATATATTTTTTAAATATTGAGTTAGAGCGTCTAAAAGAGAATTTTTTCAGCTTTCTCAGGGTATTTGGCTCAAGTAATGCAGGAGTTTTAGGCTGTATGTGAAATGCGGCTAACTGACTAAATGGTAAAATTTCTATTTTGGTGTCGATAATATAGTTTTCGGAACTTAATTGTTAAAAGTGTCATTATCGCTCTATAAATTTAATCACTTAGTCACTTAGCTGGCTTTAGCCGCTTTTTGCACACAGGCTTAGATTCAAATATTAAAATTTCGTTTTTATTTTGACATCTCATAATTCAGTCAAAAATAAAAATTTTACAAACATTTTAAAATATGCGATGAGTGCTAGCTTTAACGCTAGATTGCCGGAGCCAGTCAATTTGACTCATTTACGATTTTATTGCTATATAGTTGGAAAAAAAAAACATGTACTGGTTTTGAATAGAATTATGAAATGTATACAAATACTAATTTCTTCCCCTCCCCACTACTTAGTTCCAAAAAGCCACATGTGCTATACCTATTTTGACGGATGTGAATCAAATTGACTCATTAAATATTTTTAAATTTGGTCGTTATGTAACTTATTTCTTGTGCATAGAATTTTTTTTGTAAACCAGCTGATGCGCGAGTTTTCATGTTCAAACTTGTCAATTTACTAGTTAGAAATCTATTACCATGAAGCCGAAAATACTTTCACGCCTCTATCTGATATACAGAATATTGAAAAACGGTTGAATTGTCAAGTTCAAGTTTCATGCAAAAGAAATAGAAGTAAAGCCGTCTGTGCTAAATATAATAAAAAAATCTGCGCAAAATGTATTTTTAAAACGGAATATACATACATACATATATGTAAAAACTGTTTTGAATAAAGTTTCTTTAAAATTAAATTTTATTTTTTTTAAATATCTTTAATTTTGATGTTTGAGTCAAATTGACTCATTTCAGGCAAAATAGGTATATACCCAAAATCCGGCAATCTAGTGTTAATATATGTACTTCACATTAATCTTTTATAATATTTGTTTTAAGACCGTAGAACTTCTTAACTTTCATACAAAATTAAGAGATGATTTTCTTTTTCCTCTTTCGATATCTCACGGGGTGGTGGGAGAAAGCAGAAGATTTCAAAAGTAGAAAGAACAAGCTTTTCAATTACCCTTATTTAAATTCGATTATATTTTGCGCAGATATAGCGGTTTAGAAATCAATAAACATTTTATATTGTTTTAATGATCCCTTAATTTTGAACGCAGATTATGTTTGCATGAATTTAGTATAAATACAGAGAAATATGTACGCTTTTGAAAGAATCAACCTTGAAATATAATATTAACCGTTGATTTTCTCTAAAATAAAGCAAAAGGAAATTAATGAGCAAGGATTTCTCACTGCTACGACAATTTATAAAATTAATCTTAAAAACCATAAAAATAGAAAATAAAATTAATGCTTTCTGAATTAAATAATCCGACATTTTAACTGAACAGAACTTTCTCGTAAAGTGATTACCATCTACCCATGAAGCTACACGCAGCGCAAGAGCTAGTGATCGCCACATAACATATTCTTCTCTACATGTGCAATTTAGCTGAAATTTTCGAATACATTTAACTATCAGTTCGACTTATACATTCCGGTTTTTCTTTCTTTTACAGGCCAGTTCTTTGGCCTCTTTGAGGTAGTTTATTGCCCTCAGTCTTATGTTCTTGATGGATCAATAGTTTGTTTAGCTTTATCGCAATGCAAATCTAAATCAAATCGGAAAGAAGGAGGAAAGGGGTTTATAGTAGATTTTTTCGAATTTTAAGATTTAGAAGCGATGGGAGGTGCGTGTTGATACTGGCGAAGGGTGGAAGTGGTCAAAAAGTTAACGCTTAGAGGCTAAAATGGCGACATAACTATTTGTGAATCTTTGATATCGATAAAAAGAAAAACAATATATGAGCTGTTTATTTTGAAAGTGGTACAAGTCCAAAATGTCATAAGATTGTTTTTTCTATATTCTTTTAAGGTAAATTCGATCTTATGCCACTTTGGACTTGTACCACTTTCAAAATAAACAGCTCATATGTACATATGTAGCAAATAAGCAAATTAATACAAGCTAAATATATAAATTAAAGTAAATATTTAGAAAAGGTTACACTTCAAGCTTCAAAATAATGAAATAGTCGAAAACAATTTCATGGTATTTTTTAAATTTAAAGGGAGAATAACAGAAAATGTTTAGTAGGATGTTTTAAACACCTGAAGATTAATAAAACTATTTGAGAAGGTTGTGACATCCTGGATAAAATATACTACATTACTAAAAAAAAAATTTTTAATCATTAAAAAAACACATCAGCCTAGTCCGAGCGTACACAATAATTGTTTTGTAATACATCTTTTGGTTCGAGTTAGTATTACATAATAATAATACATGATATCTGTTATTTACATAACTCATATTAATAAAATCATCACACAATGAAGACAAATTATAAACGAAATAAAAGAAGCTAGCCTATTATTTATTTTCTGTTTCTTTGAGTAGGTACTTTCCAAATGTTCCTGCATTCATTGGATATTCATAAATTAACACCGTCAGATAAATTGTTTTTGTCATTTATTAAACGCTTTGATTTTACTTGTATAGCGTCAAATCTTGCAACACAAAATTTTTATCTATTTTACCAAAAGTTCTGAAACTTTGCACATATGTTTAATTAGGATGACAATACAATGTGGTCGTGCTTGTAGGTGGACTCCACCCACGCATACGCCGCTATCCAGCCACGCTATTAAAAGCGTTCCCTAAAAAAAATTTTTTTTTTGATTATAATTTAATTATTAATTATTTGTTTAAACACGTTCCATATACATATAAATTATTTTTACATAATGGCAAAAGTATGCGATTTAATCATCGTTGTTTTCGATTCGTGAATAATTTCAGAATAATTTTTAACCGATCTAAAATGTATAAGCAAATTGTCAAGAACATAACTAGTTTGCGTTTTATACTAAATTGATGAGTATTATTATTTGTATTAAAATATTACGCAAGACTCAAATTATTTATAACTTATATTTACTTTAGATGCAATAATGGGATCTTTTAATTCCATTGTTTTTAGACCTCCACCTCACCTTTATAAGAATAAAAACTTTTTAACAAAAAAATTAAACCGCCGAAAAAACTGAAAAGCAAAAAATTATAAACCTTTTTTATTTAACCTTAATAACTAAGTTCTTAAACTAATGTAAGTATACCTAAGTAATTTTGAGTCGGCGCCAAACACCGTCAGGTTGCTGTCTCGCTGACATTAACTTCGTGAACGCTCGGCATTTTCCGGCGAAGGGGCGTGTCGCGCCGCGCTGCCGCCGCGCATCACGCTTTACGTAATTAATTAATTTGTTTGTTTGGCGCCGGCTCAATATTACTTAGGTATACTTACATTAGTTTAAGGACATAGTTATTAAGGTTAATTAAAAACTCAAAATAATTACAAAAATATATAGTTAGGTATACTTACATTAGTTTAAGAATTTAGTTATTAAGGTTAAATAAAAAAGGTTTATTATTTTTAGCTTTTCAGTTTTTTCGGCGGTTTAATTTTTTTGCTAAAAAGTTTTTATTTTATAATTTTTTGTGGCTATAATGCAAAGACTGAGCGGTCTACACACAAGAGACTGACAGGTCTAAAGCTCATTCATCGTGAAGTTTTTTTTAAATTAATTGTAATACACACCTCAGCATTAAAATCTGTGAGTGAACAATAAATCACCCCTATTTTCCCACCCTTAAGGTAGGAATTTTTTTTCCAAATTTATATGGGACCAACTTCGAGGTATACCCTATCCAATTAAAAAAGAATTATCAAAATCGGACTACTCTGTAAAAGGTTATTGGAAAGGGAAAGGGGTTTGGAAGGCGAAACGAGATAGGAAATCTTCTATCAAAAAGTGACCTCAATTTTGAGGAGCGATTTTGTTTAGATCAGCGATTTATGGTACTGATGTAGAGATACGGGAAAAGCCCGGAGCGCGTGTTAATTACTTATAAAAAATATGTAATGGAAGAAAAAAAGTAATTTTATTAATATTATTTCATTCAAATTAAAATTATCTATAATTTTGTAATTTTTGTCTTACATAAGCTTTATGGTCTCTCCCCCGTTCCTTCTATCAGCAAAAGTAAGAAAACATTTAACCCCCCGCCCCCTAAAGCCTGCTTACATAATACTTGAATGACCCCTTGCCTAATTAGAGGTTTAATTTTATTAGGTGTGTTATTTTAATGTTCTTATCTGGTTCAGGTTATATAGCAAATTTTACACTGAATCGAAATTTTAAAAACCGTTACGTATATAAAGATTTGAAAATTTGCATAAAACGTATCTAATTGCCATGATATTTACCCATCGAAACTTCAAACCTTGAACCAAATAAATTTTTGAATTAAGTTTTTGACGCAAAGTGGGTATAAATCCAGGCAATTGAAATCTATATCTTAGGCCGGGATACGTAGTATCTCAAAAAATGAAAATAATCGGACCCAGCGTTTAGACGTGATTGAGCAACAAACAAACTTTCGATTTTATATATATGTACATACATATATAGGGATTAAAATATTTGTAAAAAAGGCGACCATATCATCAATTAGACTACATATAATTTTTAAGAGAGGAAAGTGACAATTGAGTTGGTTTCAGATTAAGTCTACTTTGATCTCGTTGGCAGAGGTCTTTGTTTAAGTTAAGAGTTACCGCCAAATGATCCGAAGATAGTTTGTTTACCACAGTTAGTTGTGAAAAAGTTCAGGTCAATTTGTTACAAAAGATCTAATGCGGGTTTAATTTGGAACTGCTTGGAATATAGATGTGAACCGGAGGACGCATCGATTACAGCCTGTAGACGCCTCGGCATACTGAGAACCAGATTTTGAATAAAATCCTGGGGTATATTATTCCAGCAATCTAGCTCATCAAAAACTGCAACCCTGTTCATTTTGCACTCAGACCGGTAATTTTTTCGTTTAAATAGTTCCACAAATTTATAGAGCTTTGTATGAAGTATTCTTTTGCAATTCGACTGGTATGTTGGAGGTCGTTGTCTTGCTGGTATATGAAATTGTCGCCGATATTCATTTTATGAGTCAGTCTGTCATGTGGGCGTCGCCATACTCTCTGCCTTCTTTTAACATTTTTAAGTTCAAATTTGGTTTCGTCGCTCCAAATAACCTTTTGCCAAAAAGAAAGGGGCATATTTAAATATTTTTTGTCCAACTTCAGACACTTCTTCCTGTTCTTCACCGAAATACAACGCTTCCTTATTTTGAAATGGCTCGTAAATCCACTTTTGCGAATTCTTCGCTGTATGGTCCGCTCAGAAACATTAATGAATAGTTTCTCTTTAATATTTCTAGCTTATGACGTCGGTTCTTTTGTAATTTCTCTTATAATTCTGACGTTATCGCCGTCAGTTGCTTTCCTAGTCCTTCACGTTCTTGGTAAATTCTCAACACAGCTGTTGTTTTTGTATTTGTTTATTATAGTTTGGACCGTAGATTTACTTTTTTGTATTTAGTATTTTGCCATATCCTAATTCATTTAGGTGATCATCAACGATATGTTTTCGCAGATCGATGCTAATTTCCGGTGATTTAGGCATGTTTTACTACAAACATTAATTTTGAGGTTTAAACTCCATATTTTAGGTCTAATACAAATTTCTTTTACCACGCAGTTTTGTGCAATATAGATCAAATAGTTTTCACGTAATTAATTTCCACTATAAGTTTCCACAGTATAGAAAAACTCACGGTATGTGTACTTTTGTCGCGTCAAGAACTGCACTGACTCTAAATCACCTATCGCTATTTTGTTAGTATAGGCAAAAAAAATGTCCATAGGGTATGTATACTTTTGTCGCATACTATATCTATTCGTAATGGATATCAATATAACTGATAGATGAATTCCGGGGAAACATGCACAAATAATTTTTATTGGCTAATCCATATTGTCTGTGTTTTCCACACTTATGGCTTTAATATCCTCACACGTAAATGTTGTCATTTGTTCGACTTAAGTTTTTGTTTGAGAGAATTGCAACTCATCCACCTCTAGAATATCCCCGGTCTAGTCTATAGGAATTATAATTGTTATAAAATCTTAAATTTACTTGACTGTAAGCCGGTTTCAGTAATTAAAGCTATGTCTATCTTATTGATAAATGATAATTCATAAAATTGAGAAATTTTTTTAGTTTTGGATCTAATTTTTCCCGCGTTTTAAGTGATAATCTTAACCTTTTGAAAATAAGGGTATACCCCTCTTGCCCCGTTCTTCAGGAAAGTGGTCGCTCATGTACAGGGTTTTTACATGCCATAGCCGTTCCTTACTTATTATATATTCCAGACCCCTGACACACTACGGCGAAATTTAGAATTTTGAAGTCAATTTCGCTACCCTATCATCTCCATTTCAGTTGTCAATTTCAACATTTTTGAGATGATTTCAAATGTCACATTAAAGTTTCAGTAAAAAAAAGAGCACGGAAGGAGATTATTACTAATTGCACTTCTAATAATTATAAAAACCTTTGTGTACACCTCTTTGTTTAAGAAGCCTCTGCCAAAAATCAAAATAACTGCAATATTTGACATTTTGAAGCAGCTAGTTAATGGGAATTAAGTAGTAAGCGCGTCATCTGCCACAAAATTTTCGTACTACATATTTTATTAATTTCGCTGAAAATTGGGCAGTGAAAAATTCATTTCCAAATTGAGTTGAAATGTGGGTCGAAATTGAAAACAGAGCCGAAATTCTAAATTTCGCCGCAGTTTGTCAGGTAATGTAACATAGAATTATTTGCTTCATAACTATTACCTCAAAGATTTAAGTTAAATCTAAAGGACGAGCATGCAGAATTACCACTGTTATGTTGTGTGTGGTTTCCTTTCCTCAGGGGTGCTAAATCTTCTGGTTTGGTAACATATACTCTCGAGCAGGAAGTATATTTGGCGATTGCTTTGATAATTTTTGGCGGAACTCTACATAACTAGATTTTTAGATTTTTGGATTTATTTCAATTCAACAATAATAGTATATACAATTGGAATATTACAATTTATTATGTACTAGAATCTGAAATTCATTCAACTACATTATTACTAGGTTTGTATTAACAAATAAATATTTAAAAGAACATATGGCTGTTTGGGGATATCTATTTTTGAAAACCCAATGATAAAACTCTACATAACTACGCCGGCTTGTATATTCGGAATCAGTTGATGTGTAATTGCCGTGACAATTTGTGCATGGCTTATTGTCTTTGGAATTACACTCGGCCGTTGTATGGGGTCCAGAGCAATGTTCACAGTAGGTTTTGATACAGCAATGTTTTAATCCGTGGCCGAGCATCTGGCAATTGTAACATAGAACTACTTTCCTAGGCAGTTTTCTGTAAAAATTCCATTTTACAATAGTTCGATTTAGGGTACATATACTGTATCTTTCTTTCGCTTAAGCGTTTTTGTACCTCGTTGAATATAGACAATGAACAAAGTTATTCTCCCAAAGTTAGTGTTTCTTATGCGTTTAATGTCTATATATGTATTTGACCCCTGTATCATCTAAATATAATTTTACTTGTCCAGGATTTTCCGTATCCACTCCAGATAGAATAACTTTGGCCGAGAGGTCAAATTTTAGGCTGTGTGAAAAATATTTGTACTCAAAGGCCGAAGTATGCTGAAAAACATCCGTTTTCAATATATATGTACAGGTAAAATCTTAATTCCAATAGATATGTGTTTGATCGTCTACTCTTTAACCCCGCTGTGACTCAAGATTTTTGGTTCTGCATATCTGTATTGCTTTAAATGACATTTCAGCTGTTTTTTTTTTAAAGTGGTGTAAGTCCAAACTGGCATAAGGTTGAATTTACCTTAAAAGAATACAGAAAAATCGTCCTTATGACATTTTGGACTTGTACCACTTTCAAAATAAACAGCTGATTTATCGGCGGAGGTTTATGCTCAGAAATGTTGTTTACTTTATCACCAGCTGGAAGGTCGTCATCATCACCACAGGGGTCATCTGCAACGGGGTGGAATATTTTTCACTCTGCGTTGAGCGGTTTTCATTCGTTCTATTGTTTTTTGATGCACGAGCTGCTTTACTCCGCTCTTTTATCGCTCATTGCAATATGGCATATGTACATACAGAGTGTCCCAAAGAGTAGTGTCAAGCGAAAGTCCAGATGTAGATCATCCCCAGGGGTACTCGAATCATCTCCATATATGTTATGCGATTTTGCTTAGTTGACGAGTTCTAATTTTTTTCGTGATTTTTTACCAAACTTCGAGTTCGAAGATATTTTTGGATATAGTGACTTGAATAATTGGGATACTTAAGTGTTTGATTTTTTTGATGTGTAACATCTTTCCGCTCGCTTTCTTACAATCTGTGTGAGTGATTTCGTGAAATGGGACGGAAATGTGTAACACTTCCAGGGAAGCGCGCGCTCTTTGATTTGGCCGTCAGATGGCGAATAGTCCAAACTTCGAATATAAAGCTCAAGAAATCGCTGTATCGTGCAAAAACCCGGTTAGAGGTGCTCTTTTACAGACGGCGGCGTTGAAAAATAATTGTTGGGGGGGGGGGGTTTGTGCATAAGAACATTTGTTTTATTCATGCCTCCATTGCTAACTAATCCAGGAATTGCCTAATCGTGCGAAGTCAACGAGAGCCCATGCTACTTCGCTCTTTCTCTCTCGTTTATTGATGTGTAACATCTTTCCTCTCGCTTTCTTGCAATCTGTGGGAGTGATAACATCTTTCCTCTCGCTTTCTTGCAATCTGTGGAAGTCATTCGATTCGTCCGGAAATTCTGTATTTAATGATACCAAAAACTCAATTTTGAAAAATTTGGCGCTTAACCACTTTTTTCCTTGGCACGGCAGTGTAAGGCTCGCTCGTTTTTTGTTTCAATTAACTTGAATAATAGGCCTAACTAACATAAAAAGATTTGATTTCATACCATTGCGTCAAAACACTTTTTTGAATTCTAAAAAGTTAAAAAAAATTAAATTTCTCTGCATCTTTGAGGGCTATTTAAAAAAAAAAAGCACATAAATTGGTTCATCCAAACCTATTTTAAAAAGTCTCTATTTTATTGACTATTTACCCTTAAACAATTTATTGAGCTATCTCTATGGTATCATACCTAAATTTTGTTCAAAAAAAAAAAAATAAGATCATTCAAATATTGTATTGTATCCAACAGTGAAAACCCCACTTTATTCCATTCAGTAGTTTTGGAGAAGAAGAGTAACAACGCGAAAAGTAGTAATGTATAGCAATGATAAATTTGATAATTGGTAGTGATTAATTTGATAGACATAGATTAGATAGATGATTAGAATAGAAATCCATAGGATTCAGTTATAAAGAATTTAAAATATGTTAATGGTTTCGTTGAGTTGGATTTTTTTCTTGGAAACTTTTCGATCTCAATGTTAATTTTTGGACGCGTTTTGTTAGTAGTTTAGTTATATAATTTTTGAAAAAGGCAAAAATATGTGTTATTAAATAAATCAACAAGGTTATTGTACATACTGATTTAATTATTTGATCGAAAAATATGGAAATAAATATTGGAAAAAGGGAATTAATATTTTCACCTCCACAGTCATTGCATAAGTATAAGCAATGTTCCATCATATATTGCTCTAAAACACAAGTTACTGGCGCAGTGTCCAATCCACTACCTAAGAGTAATGTCTTACAAATAAAATGCGATTTAAATTACATATATGTATTGCATATAACATATGTACAGTATCGACGAAGTTATTCAGATAAACGTATAGAAAAATTTGAAGAAATGCTATGCATCATTGGCCATTATAACTCGGAATCAATCGATAACTAACGCCTAATATATTCAATATGAGTACTAATACTGGATTTGTATCTATATTATAATATAATTTGTATTTTTCATTCATAACTTTTATTTTATTTTCAGTTAAAGTATGTGATAAGCAACACATTGTTCGAGAGAAGAAGCAGGAATACGTGAGGCGGGAGCGGGAGGTTATGCACATCATGAACAATGTACCTGGTTTTGTACACTTGGCATGTACTTTCCAAGATCGAAGAAGCTTATATTTTGTCATGACTTATGCCAAAAATGGTGACTTGTTACCTTACATTAATAAAGTAGGTTCTTTTGATTTAGACTGCACGCGGCATTACGCAGCTGAGCTTGTACTGGCAATGGAACATATGCACAAAAGGGGCATAATACACAGAGATTTAAAACCAGAAAATATTTTGTTAGATGAAAATATGCATACCCTTATTGCGGATTTTGGATCGGCAAAAATACTTTGTCCAGACAAAGAGCAAACCAAAATCAAAAAGGAAAGTGATGGTGCCAATGCGCCTCAACAAAACTTCAAAAAGCGAAAGGGCAGCTTTGTAGGAACAGCGCAATATGTTTCACCAGAAGTTTTGCAGGGTAATATAGTCACAAGATCTGCAGACCTTTGGGCATTGGGATGCATTATATATCAAATGATATCGGGACTTCCGCCCTTCCGTGGTGGCAGTGACTATCTTATATTTAAAGAGATTATGAATCTTAATTTAGTATTCCCAGAAGGCTTCGATGAGAATGCTGAAGATCTAGTCAGAAACTTATTAAAAATCGACCCTGAAGAAAGAACAGGCTGCCACGACAAATTAGGAAGATATGAAAGTATTAGAACACATCCTTTCTTTGAAGGCATAAATTGGGATATTATGCGACAGCAAACACCGCCTCCTATATATCCTTATCTTCCAGGGAATAGCAAAGATGAAGAGCTTAGAAGCCATTATCGTGTTCCAGATAATTTAGAACCGGGCTTAGATGACAGGCAGTTAACCAGGCTACTGGGATTGGAGCTGGGTTCTGTATCTGGGGCAGAGTTGCAGAACAAGACTGAAAGTAAAAGTAAGCGATTCATAAATTGCATTGTTTTGTAGAAATATAATTTTATCCATTTTAGACAATTATGATTTAAATGAAACTGAGAAAAATAAATTACTTGAAGCACAAAAATCGGATAAATGGAACACATTTGCAGACGGTGAAGTTATATTAAAAAAAGGCTTCGTAAATAAGAGAAAAGGGTTATTTGCGCGGAAGAGAATGCTGCTTTTAGCAACAGGACCTCGATTAATTTACATTGATCCCGTGCAGATGATAAAGAAAGGTGAAATTCCATGGAGCTCGGAGTTGCGTGTGGAACCCAAAAATTTTAAGATATTTTTTGTTCATACGGTAAGAGTTTATTTACTTATAATTATTATATATATGTTGTTTTATAAGTTTGTGGAAAATGTGTGGAAATTTAGCATTGCACTTTAGGTTGGCTATTATTCGAACGAAAATCTTAATTTTTCCTATTCACATTAGAAAAATTATTCAAATAGCTGTAACTTTGAATCAAATTGTTCTACTTTTTAAGGACACTTTCTAGATCGAAATACTTGAAATTTGGCACAAACGAAGATCTAAAGTAGAAGTAAAGGAAAACATTCGAAAATCAGTAATGTCTAATTCTCCGGAATTATTACGCGAAAAACTTAATTATGCGCTTTTTCTCATACAGCTTTGACGTAACTGTATAAAGTAATTTCTTCGGTAATGTAACGGTACAGAATTAAGCAGAAGAAAGAATAAGAAAAAATATACACAACATCATAAGTGAGAGAGATCTTAGCACAAGTTAGGAATAGGGGAAACTCATGGATTTCAATGAAATTTAGCAGGAGCCTTCCGTTTGGTCTAAAACGGAAGGATCTGAAGATATTTCTTGGCGGTTGGCTATAGTTTCCGAAATATTCTTCTTTTGACTTTGACAAAGTCTCAAAATAAAGTGGCCATTTCTATCGCAAAATTCCTTTATTTTTGCAAAATTCCACTAAAATACTACCTATTGTAGCGTATTTGATGAAAAGATTTCGGAAAATAAATGATGCCAAAACTCGTTTTACAGGTCGTAGACTTCAAAAATAAAATATACATATACTATACATTTACCCCGTTAATATCTCGGCTAAGTCCGTAAATGGGAGGAATTGGTCAAGCGGGTGGGGATATAGGGGCTACGTAAGTTTTATAAAAATCTTTCCCAAATCTTTCGTATTTCTTAACCGCTATTAACCAAACTTAACATACACATTAATAATATGTAGTTCTTAATCAACATTAGGGTAGTAGGATTTTGGCGTGAGTTGGATTTCACTGCGTTGAGTAGATCAAAAGATAAAAATAAAATAATGATGTGCATATCATGGAAAATTGGAATTTACGACGAATACCCTGTATATGTATATCTACATATTATATATGTATGTATGTATGTATGTATAAACAAATTTTATTTTTGGAGTTTACGATCACTAAAACGAGTTTTGGCATAATTCATTTTCCAAAATTGTTTCATCAGGTAGGCTGCAATAGGTAGTATTTCATATGAAATCTAACTAAAAATGTAAATAAAATAAATTCATAAGTAAAGTTGCACATTCAACAGGCTGCTGACTAGCTAAATTAGTAGTCATACAATAAAAAACAGATAAAAATTATAGATAATTGTGCGCTCTACAAAATTAATAATTTTTTTTTTAATAAAATCAGCAGTTTGTGAAATATTTTGGATTTCAAAAAAACTTTAAGATGATGTAATTCCAAAACTATTGATTTTGAGAAAATAATTGTTAAATGAAAAAAAAATAGTAAATTTTATTTTAAACAAGAAAGGTCTGTAATATTATAATTTTATCGTATCAACGGTTTCCGTGACAATAGCGAAAATCTGTTATCCAATATGGCCCACAAGGTCAACTTTTCGGTTTCAGATTCAGGAAGCAACCCTCTACTAATTTCGCATATTAAGAACTTGGCTAAAATTTTTGCATTATGCAGCTAAAATATTTACTAATTCAACTGGGCTGTACCGTAACCGAATCGAGTGTTCTCATAGCGATCGAAAAATATTTGAAAACTGAGCAGCAGCACATGACAAATTGCTTTAAACTGATCCTTAATTTCGTTTTGGGCATATTTATTATTTGTCTGTGATTAAAATATTTATTAAGCGCATTTTAGGTACACTTAGGAACCTTGACTAGTAAATAGATCTCATTAAATATATGCGAAGTTTTACTTATAGTGTTATAATAAGCCATATTTTGACAGCTGGATTTAAACCAATTACTGCTCTTTTCCAGCCTAATCGTACTTATTATCTCGAGGACCCGGAAGGATATGCTTTGGAGTGGGTAAACGCAATCGAAGATGTTCGACAAAAAACTTATGGAAATCTGTCGTAACGTGCCGCAATTATTCAATAAAAATTATTCTGTAGTTAGTGACAATTGAAATAATTAAATATTAACTCACCTAGGGGCGAATTAATTAATCTTATTATTTAAAAATACATAGGATAAGTATACAACTGAGACCGAAAACTAACGAACCTTATTAGCTATCTCGTTTTTGTAGAATTTTCGGGTATGTGTTATGAGCTTAAAGCAAGACAAAAATTTTGGTTTTCTCTCATTTTGTTCTTTTCAACAAAATGTTCATCAAAGCTTATACAGCTTGCCTTAAAATTCCATGAGTGCATTATAGACGAACAAAAAATGTTTTTTCCCTAATCGCGGCAATACTATTGTCACAGATTCTTTACCAACTTAATTTCAATGCCCTGGTAGAAAGGAATAAGACTTTTAGTTTAATATGTAAAATAAAGTAGAAAAGGTAAGATTAACCGTAATAGAAAACCAAAATAATAGTAATAATAATTTAAAAGAATGCTTAGGCTAGACCTTTAATCGGTGACAGACTATTCAAAAGTTCATCTAATAGTACGCTATATTATGATAGCTTAATTGAATACACTAGGGAAAACAAAAAGTAATTTATTGTAATTCATAGCATAAACTATTGTATACAAGTAATAAATTATTACCTGCTTATTTTCAAGTGCTATAATTATCCAGACAGAAGCAAAAACCGGCGACCCAAATTGTAATAGTATATCCTGTTATATAATTTAAATTTTTGCAGTAAATTTGTTTTTATATGTATTAAATTATAGGCTTCTGTTTGTTACTCCGTTCATAATTTGTTTTATACGAATATACCGATTTGTATTACGTAGATTCCCTTAAATTATTTGTTAATTTAATGATTATTTTTAGTTATTTAAATGCTGTACATAGTAGATAATATTATTTATACATCTATAAATTATTAAGTTGATGCAATACGTAATTTAAAGAGGAAAATGCTATCAATAAATAATAAAAATAAATCTGCTTTTTTTTCAAGTTTCTTCCAATTTATTCATTTAGGTGGTTTATTAATAAATTGCTGTAATACCGTTAAACATAAGATCCTAAACTAAACCTTTAAAGTTTTTACTCGAACGTGTTCGCATATTCGAAAATTGAGAGAGAATGTTCACGATTTCTGTCTATTAAAGTTTTTACCAGATTTTATATAAGAAAAAATGCCCCGTAGATCATGAAGATGCTCAAAGATAACAAGTGGTATGCTATCGACTGCTCAATCTGCCTTTTACAAACAGATTATTCAAATTTAATGAAAAATTGACGAATAATAAGAAAATTTTCAGAATCGTTGGGTCTGCTTGGTTTTGTAGCAAAAATTGCCTGCATTTCTTATATATTATGTAATATGTAACGGCACTCCGATAAAAGTTGCAGCATCAGCCCCGGATCTTGAATTTTTTCGAGGCGGGGCAGAAACTGAAAAATGCCGCCTCCCCGCCCGCCAATATTTTTACCTTTATCATCATCATTTCAGCAATAACACGCCTACTGATGGACATAGGCCACCCCCAAAGAATGCCACAAGATGGGAAGAAAACTTACAGTATTGTCTTTAAAAGAAAAGTTGGAAATATTAAATAAGTCATCTATAGTCAGGGTGAATAATTTTAGGGAGGTCCTAGTACCCTTCAGCAAGGAAAGATTTGGGGAGTTGGCAAATTTTCTGTTGGAAATAAAGATCGACATATAGGTATCGACATTTTTAATTGTGATTCCACGGTTGCTTTTGTTTTTCCTTTTGATTTGTGCCTCATATGTGAAGATAATATTGCTGTTGAGGGGTTATGCACACCTTAGCTTCTCTTTACGAACCTATTTGATTGTGAGTGTAGGTACTTTATTATGGTTCTTTTAGCGATGTTTTAAGTAAGTTTGTTAAAACAGGGCTCATCACTATCAAAGTTAGTTTCTGATTTGTTAAGCTTTTGACATACTTTTAGCGTTACATTTTGATGTCAGTTTTGTGTCTGCAATTCCATCCTGTGGTATCCTCGTTTATAGTCGCAAGCCATTTTCAAGTCCCGAAGTTAAAGGGACCAATGCAAAAACAAGGAGAACTTTGAATCTGGAGATCAAACTAAGAGCCCAAGGGCTGGTTGTCCTAACATACCTTACATTAACTGGACGACAAAGTCCTGGGACTGGATCACTGGAAGCATGGTCAATTTGGCCTCTATTGCCGGGAACAAATAAGTCGCAGTGGCGGCATTATCGTGGGATAGTAAAGGAAAACAAACAAAAGCAACATAAATAAGTCGAGAGAAAATACTAAGAGTACTAAGAATTTAGCTAAAGAATATAAATGTGACGTATGAACAAAACGAAAAAAGCCGAAGAATGTGTTAAAAATATTTTGTTTCCTAACCCAGACAACACAGCGACATATTAAAGACGACTTATGTATGTCACAGATTCAGTCATCTTTTAGCCACGGGCTTTTCTTTTAGCCAAGGCTTAAAGACGTCTTTAATCTCTACAAATCTGACATCTTTTAGTCGACTAAAACATTGCAAACTTAAGACATCTACATACATATAGGGATATATAATGGGAAAAATGGTTTTTTTCTTTCAATTTTTTTTAATTTTTCTCATATTGTAAAGAGACTTTTCGCCATACCCCAAAGACATCTTTCATCCCGAGCGCAATGCGATGTCTTAAAAGCGTCAAAATTCAGACATCTTTAATACGATTGTATTACACCACGGCCTCGGCAAGCCATTTTTAATACGACATTTCGTCACATCTTGAAGACAACTTTCCGTCACGTCTTGAAGACGATTTTTCGCCATGCCCTAAAGACATCTTTAATAGCTCGTTATGGGTGCTAGCAAGCTTGAGAAATTTGACACAAACCGACAATACCAGGAAACCATACCAATAAAACGACACACATCCGAAACTGTCTTGGGATGAGGAATATCTAAGATGCATTTAACTTTCAACGGGTCTACTTGAAGTCCTTTTTCGCCAACAACGTAGCCTAACTACTTTAATTCTGGCCCACAAAATTCACACTTCTCATAATTTCTAATAAGCCCTGCCTTACGCAATGATTTTAAGACTTGTTCTAGAAGATGTTTTTCGAAAATTGGTGTCACTATTGTCACGTCGTCGACGTAGACGAATACGTGATTTTCGAGGTACCCTGGCAAGACCCGATCTATTAGGCGTTGCCACGTTCCTGGTGAATTGCTGAGGCCAAAAGGCATCTTTTTAAATTGGAAAAGACCCCTATTACGAACGGTGAAAGCGGTATACTGGTTTGATTTTTCTTTTATTGGTACTTGCCAGAAAGCTGATTTGATATCTGAAGAAGACTGCATCTTAATCTATCTATCTAAGACTGCTGAGCTTATCTAGCATGGCCGGAAACATAGGCTAGGGGATATGCATGCTTTTTAGTTACTTTATTCAGCTTCCGAGAATCCACGCAGAATCCAAATGATCCGCCTTTTTTTCAAACCATTACCACTGGTGAAGCCCAAGCACTTTTAGAACGTTCGACCACGTTTGGCTTCAACATTTTGTCGAGTTCTTCGTTTATTGCTCTCTGTATGGCCAGAGAAACAGGATAATACCGCTGCTTAATTGGTGGCGTGGTATCTATGACGTGCACCACCATGTTTGTACAACCTAATCCCTCTCCCGACTTGGCTTTCACTTTCGCAATTAAAATTTCCAATTGGTATTTTTGCATAGCGCTTAACTTGGATTGATCTTCTAACGCGCTAGCATGACAATCCTCCCCTATAAACTGCCAAGCATCGCATCGCAAATTAGCAGATATTCCCATCGCTTTCTAAAAATCTATACCAAGGATAAAATCGGGTACATCGGGAATAATTAAAATGTCGATAACTTTAGTTTTCCCCTTCAGGACAATAGGCAAACTCTGCTCTCCGAGGACCATGATTTCTTTACCGTCGGCTAGGATTACTGTGTCGACTTATTCGGATTACATCTGGGACATTTCGGACGTAAGCACCACATCCACAACAACTACAATTTTTTTTGCAAAATCTCGCTAAGTGACCTTCTTCGTTACACTTAAAACACTTCCTCGAACTGCTGCGCTTGGACTGCGGACACTGAGCACCAGATACTCCGGGCTTATCTACCGAAACACAAGCAAGGTGTGGTCCCAACAATTGGCTATTTTTTTTTGAAGGCCACCGCCTGTGTGAATGCTTCCACCGACGCTCTAACTGATTCGAGGCGCTTTCCCAACTCGACTAGTTCTTGAATCGTTTTCACGGCTGTTAAGCCTAATTGTATTTGGTAAAAGGGAGCTATACTTTTCTTCAAAATGTTTAATTTTTGGGCCTCTGTTAGATGCTCAATCAAACGAGCGAACATATTTGACATCATTACTTCATACAAGCCTATTGTTTCGTCCCTTCCCTGAGTGCTCTTCTTGATCTCTTCTAATAGGCGATCATTGTAGTCTGATGGTAAGAACTCGACACGCAATTCACGCACCAAGTCGTTCCACGTACTAAACTGAGCTTTATTAGTACGATACCAAATAAGAGTCTTGCCTGTGAAAAGATCGAGAGCTGACCGAAATAAATTAAGGGGGGCATCTAGTGCAACAGCTCAAAAAACACGCTTATTTCAAACATTTTATTTTTAGACTAACTATATTTTTATGATATTTTAATGAATTAGGCCTTATAGAATATCTTTTAAAGTTGTTAAAAAAATTTGTTATTAATATTTTCGGTACAAAATGGCGGCGTGGTAAGCATTTCTATCAGACGCGATGTGCAATTTGTGGGAGTAATCTAATTTCTAATTTTCCCTAATTTCTCGGCCGCGGCAGTACGGAAAAATTACATTAGTCAGCCTGGGCACACTGCCTTGGGTTGCTACCGTCGCAGCGAACGTGCGGGCGACCCGGCTATGCATGCTCACACAGCGCACGTTGCCTGGCTACAGCCAGCGCTAGGAACGTGTGAGTGTGCAGAACCGGTTTGGGCTAGCGGGGGCGCCGGCCTGGAGTAAAAGACCGGAGGCACAGTATACAGAAGACAAGGTATGGCTACCAGAAACCTTTGAATATAAAGTCTCAGGAAACGCTGTATCGTGTGAAAGCCCTGTACGTGAGCGTAGTAAAAACAGAGGTGCCCATAGGAAGAGAAATACGACTTTAATAAATGAGAGGGAAAGAGCGAAGTAGCATGGGCGCTCATTCATTTCGCACGGTTAGGGGTGGCGTTTTTACAGCCGGCGTTAAAAAAGAGTTTTTAGGGGGGTTTGTTCATAAGGAAATTTGTGTTATTCCTGTCTCCACTGCTGACTAATACACAAATTGTCTGCACTAATACTAGTCGGACTTTACTACGCTTGGAGAGTGATATCACGCTTCCTCAGGCTTTATCTTCAAAGCCAGAAACGAGGGTCCGCCATCTTGCGTGTCACAGTGAATGCATATTTTGACAGCGCCGAAGATGATTTAAGAGTGGTAATAATTTTGTGCTTTTAAGAGTTTATAGTATAGTATAGTATAGTTAATAATACGTCAGCTGATCACTCGAACATGAAAAACAAATATATATGACGTATTATCTATTATATTATATGACGTGTTGTCCCTATTCCCAAAAAACCCTCAGCCACAACCCCCCGAGACTTTAGGCCAATAAGTATACTCTGTTACCTCAGCAAAGTGTTCGAAAAGTTGATTTACACGCAGATACTTGACCACGTTAATGACGAAGGATTTTTATCTTCATGCCTGTCTGGATTTCGTAAGTATCATAGCTGTGAAACGGCCATGTTGAGGGTTACCACGGACATCCATAATGCTTTGGACAAAGATGAGCTTACCATCTTAACCCTATTAGATTTCAGTAAAGCATTTGACACTGTTGATCACTCGAAGTTACTTGATAAACTCTCTAGACAATATTCATTCGCGGCAACTGCTGTTTTGCTGTTGAAGAGTTATTTGACTGAGCGTGGTCAGTATGTTAAGATCAAAGATAAAACCTCTGACTCGGAACCAATCTCTAGTGGTGTACCTCAGGGCTCGATTTTAGGTCCTCTCCTCTTTAGCCTCTTTATTAATGACCTCCCCAATGTGGTAAAGGACGTCTCCGTTCATCTTTATGCAGATGATGTCCAAGTATACTTGAGTCGTCCCATAGGCTTGATTGAGGACTGTGCAAGTCGTATCAGTGATGACCTGGATCGCATATATGACTGGAGTTTGCTTAATGGACTAACTTTAAACCCCTCAAAATGCGCCGCTATTGCCATATACAGAAAAGATATTGATGTAAATTATTTGCCGCCTATCGGATATAATGGTAATAGTATTAACTACGTTGAATCTGTGAAGAGCCTCGGAATGACACTAAACAACTCTATGACATGCTGTGACCACGTCAGTGTCATCATTCGGAAAGTGTATGGTTGCTTGCGGCAGCTCTGGGTAAGATCTAGCATACTTTCTGTAGACCTTCGCAGGCGACTGGTTAAAGCTTTGATTATGCCTCACTTCACTTTTGGCAATGTGGTCTTTCCATCACTTGATGCAGCTTGCAGAAGGAGATTGACTGTGGCCTTCAATGATGTGGTGCGCTTTGTTTTCCGAAAGAGCAGACATGTTCACATATCTCATTACGCCAATTCTTTCCTGGGGTCTCCTCTGCATACTTACCTGAAACACTGTAGACTTAAATTCTTGCATAAAATAATATACGTTAAAGAGCCGGCGTATCTTTTTTACAGCCTGAAGTTTCTGAGTTCGTCCCGATATTTAAAATTATTGATTCCCCAATGCCAGTCTAGTTTCGGTGAGCGTTCATTTTTCGTCCAGTGTGCGCGAGATTGGTATTTGCTGCCTGCCAGTATACAAAAGACGACATCCAATGGATCCTTCTATAAATTGGTTCAGTCCACTGAAATCTCCTAACACTCTGATAAATGATTGCGCCTTTAAGCACTGATTTATAACTTTATATTTATAACACATTTTGTTTTTATTTTGTTTTTATTTAATTAATTTTGTTTAATAATTTGAATTTACATTTATCTCCCTATTATTATTATTTTTAATTTTATTCTTACCAATATTGCTTTTTGCCACATGAACTTGTACGTTTAAGATTATATCTTTGTACATAACTGAAATAAATTACTATTATTATTATTATCCACCACTTTATAGTCAGCTGACTTTTTCTTCAAGATATTGGGTTAGCTATTAACTTGATAAATTTTCAGTCGGGACGAAATAATTGAAACTCAATTTTTTTTTTAATGTGCGTGGGTGGCTACCGCTGCTTAACCCACGCACGGAGCCGCAGCTGACGTTCACGGAGTTTCATGAAATAACTCTCTGAAGCATTTTATAAATTATCGCCTGGGAGGAAATGACTGACAAAATTTGTCCCTGGCTCGTGGACTAAAAGGGCTTTGAAGCGATGCCAGAATCATAAGTCTGAGCAAGAGCAAATTAAGAAAATTTTAACCCCGTAAAAAAGTCAACCTGGAACAGCGAGGACATCACTTCTGCAATATCATTATATTCTGCAAGCCCACGGTGCTATTGACTTCTAAGAAAAGGGAATTTCCCTCTATCAAGCACATCAACTCTAAGGAAGTGGGGGTCAAGACTGAACTTTAAGCCAGGTATAATAAATTGTGTATTTAGTTTGTTTGAAAAAGCCGACTCTTCGAGTCATATGTGAGTAGATGAGCTATCCGAAGTCGGACTAAAAAAACCAAAAAAAGAATTCTGCGATAAGAAAGAATTTGTTATCAAGTAACAAATTTATAAATAGATACTCATTTAAATAAGTCAAAAAATTTACACTTAGAAACTAAAATAAAAAATATATTCTTTAGGTCTAGAATGTATTTTAGAATTAAGCGTTGTTATGCAATGTTAAGACAAAATTAAGAAAAAAAGTAAAAACAGTAAAATCAAATTATAGTGTGGTTTTTATTTGCTTTAAAATATAAAATCTTATTTTCATATTCGTAACTTCTTTAGAGACAACTCCTCAGTAAAGTGTTTCCCAAAACAAGTTATGGATTAACCTTAAATTTATAGTGCTTGTATCATTGCAGATTTCCCTAGCTTTTGTTTATTCCTAAAATCGCTTAATCATATCTGAGTACTTAAATGTTTAGTATTGCATTTAAAAACTTTCTAGGGACAAATACCACCTTCTTTTAAATCTAGAAATAGGCAAACCAACCTTACTAAGGTATCGGCATTTTCTCTTAGCTACAACCAGGCCTTGTTGGTTTAATTTACTTCATTTTATAGGCACATAAGGGCAACAGAAGCCCTATGAAAAGTTTACTAGTTTAAAGTGTTAAATATTCACAATTTTAAAATAATATTGGCATATATATGCTAAACAATTAAGACAATAGACAAGCACAGAAAAATTGTACCTTTAAGTCATTAAATAATAATTCTGCGATACTTCGCACTTATTATATTGCTGCCTGTGAGGAGTTATACTTTTTCTTTCTTTCATTTATGTTTCCCCGTGTTGAGAACATTTAAAAAAATTAAAATAATTTTTCTCGACGAAACTGTTTTCAAAAATTAAAAAAACATGTCCTAAGAATTTAGTATAGTAAATTTTCTGAATCCCCATATGTATATTTTTCGCAAGATGACGTCACGCTCAATTGTCAAATTTCGATGTATCATACCTTGGTTTCTGTATACCGTGACCGGAAGTGAAAGAGTAAGAGCCTGGTCCGGCAGCCGGCCAAAAACGCGGAGACCGGGGCGATTAGAAATCTGAGCGAAAGAAAAGGATTACAAAACGCCGCGAGGTGCAAAAAAATCGAGGAACCTTGGCGAAAAAAAAAATTGCCCAACCCATGCTAGGATGTTTTTATATTTATTTATTTATTAGTTCGCTTAATACAAGCTACATATAATAATACAATAGAGTACTTAAACTAAATTGGACTTATAAGCTAAGGGAACGAAGAAAAGGGAAGGAAAGGGAAGGAAAGGGAAAGGGGCCTAAGAATTAGTGACTGAAAATTCAAGAGGGACTGTGACGGGAGACAATTTACTCAGGTGGAAGTTGAAGGAGGGAAGAGAGTTGGCCTTCCGAAGCATTCGGGTGAGAGGCTCGGAAAGACCATAGTTGGTGCGATGGTAAGCAGGGCGAAAGAGAGGGGCCGACCTGAGGTGACGGGGGTTGGTGTAGAAAGAGATCCGCTGAAGCAGAGAAGGGCAATCAGTATCGCCGGATGGCAGCTGATGGATGAAGGTAATATCAGCGAGATCACGCCGCCGCCATAAGGGATGCAGGTCAATTAGCATCAGGCGGTTTTCGTAAGGTGGAAGATACAGACGGTTGTTATGGAAAGGGTGGTGTTCTCGAGGGCCCGGCTAAAGCGCCTCGTCTGGTGGTTTGTGGCGAGGCAGTCCAGCTCAGGTTCCTTCGCTTTGCTTTACGCGAGCTTCCCTGGTCCGACCGTGTTATGGTCGGGGCAGAAAAATTTTCGGCAAAAATATTTTGCCTCCGGCTATATGCGAGCGCCTGCCGGATCCCCCCAATTTCGCCCAGGAATAGACGGTGCTCAGGCGCAAGTTAGGGCCTTTTCACACACGCACGGTAGCCGTTCAAACGGCCGCCGTATGGACGGCAGGCGTGCTTTCACACGCACGCGGTTGCACGACGGATTTTCAGCCATGAACTGCAGTCAGCTGTGCGAAATATATGAAAATATAAAATATATTTGAAAATCAATTTTTTTATAGTAAGAACAAAATACATATATGTATATCTAATTTCCAAATTTCGAGCGCTCGGAGGCCACAAATTGGGAATTTTAACTCAAATTATTTCCGATTTGTGGCTGCCGAATGTTCGAGAAGCGCCCGTGGTCCGCTGGTCGAGTCCTCAGCGACGGCTCCAGCGAAGAAAGTGCCGGTGCAGCTTTCCCACACATCTCCAGCCTGCCCGACGGCAGCCGGTGCGGCGGATGTGTGAGTGGGTTGCACCGGGACTTGATGTGGCGTGATCGGCGCGAGGTAGCCGGCAGGATTTTGCGAGGCGGCGCGGCGTGCCTCGAGAGTGCTGCTGAAAGGTGGTAGGAAAGATGTGTTCCCTGTGAATAGTGACATTTAAATCGGTTTTATTTTCAGTCATTGCTGCTCACTGTGGGTGGTGTCAGGCCAGACCAGCGAGGGATGTGCGGGATTTAGTGCTCGTGCACTAAATATTAGAGGTCGCAATACCGAATCATTTAAGCAAAACCGCTATTTTCGGTATTGGCTCCAGACCAATACCGATAATCCGGTATTTTCGATATTTCCGGGATTAAGCTAAAATTAGCAAATTTAGTATAATAAAGTTAGTTTGCGGAGGAATAGTAAGTAGGTACCTAACCTAAATGAATTTATCTTCTAAATAAAACAAAATATTCATTGACACAAGGTTTATTATTTGATATGTTGGTAATCAATCAGTTAGTTCTTAGCGATGACGAAATGTAAACAGTTGATGACGAAATGTAAACAGTTGATGAAATAGAAAATTTGACACTTGTCGGTCGCAATCGCAACGCAACGCAACTAAACTAACTTCAACTCACTCACTTGCACCGTTCGCGCCACGCCATTGGCTCGTTCGCTAATCATTGCGCGGCACAGACAGAGAGCGGGAAGTTCGGCTACTCGGCTGTCGCCGGATTCATCGGTCTTGTCGTAAGGTGAACGAAGTCGCGCGCGCGTAATTTGAATTAAATGGCGCGTAACTTTTTCTATTTGTATTTGTTTTTTATTTATTTTATTAAAACCGAAAATACCGAATATCCCGGTTTTTGTGAAATGAATACCGGTATTAATTTGACCTAAATTTGACCCGGTATTAAGTTTCTATGAACTCGTCACTGCGGTCGGGAGATCGCGAACGAGAACTTTTCGTTTTGTCAGGAGAAGGTATTGGTGGACATTGATAGTTGTCCAAATCGATTGTTTTCACAATTTCACTGTCCAAGTTTAGATGATTGAAACGACGTCTCAGGCCCTCAGCTTCGTCTGGTGGATCAAATACAATATTTTTTCCCGGAGTGTGAGGTAAACTGCTCGCACTTATCGATGGAGTTGGCGAATCCATGACTCTAACTTTTCAACTGATGTAATTGCTGGCTGCGTGAAGGGTTTTTACACTTGCCTAACGGTAATATCCCGGTAATAGGCAGTGAATTTGGAGTACCTAGTAGATAGGCAACGGAGCGACCTTTGTTATTGGTCGCTTGAAAGTCCCTGAGTTTGTTTTAATGGTTATTACTCTTACGCATTGATCGGCTCCTGCGTGAGTTTCAATAATTCGACCAAGAACCCAGCAGCACGGTGATAGTTTGGATTCTTTTAACAATACCAAATCTCCTACGGTTATATTCTTTGCTTGCATTTTCCATTTTGTTTTGTTCTGCAGCGAATTTAAATAAGTTTTTGACCATTGGTCCCAAAAATGCCGTTGTAATTGCTGAAGATGATTCCATCTAGCAATCGACGAGACTTGTATTGTAGGCATTTCAGGTATGCTTTTTAATGCTGCACCAATTAAAATATGACCAGGTGTGAGTGCAAAATTATCATCTGGATCCTCGGAGATAGAACAAAGAGGTCTGGAGTTTAAACAGGCTTCAATTTGAGTCAGCACCGTTGAAAGTTCTTCATAGGTGAGGAGTGAATTTTGCAAAACACGTCTCAGGTGATACTTAATGGATTTTACACCTGCCTCCCACAGTCCACCGAAATGAGGTGCAGAAGGAGGGTTGAAATGCCACTGAATGCCCTCATGAGCTAGTTGTTCAGCAGCAGTTCCAGTGGCTTTCTGTAATGCCTTTTTAAATTCGTCTTGCAAAATTTTGCTTGCTCCGATGAAATTGGTACCGCAATCAGAATAGATATCTGTACATATTCCTCTGCGGCTTATAAAGCGTCAATAAAGGCCTGAGTGGATAGATCTGACACTGCCTCGATGTGTACTGCCTTGGTGGCTAAACAAATGAAGATGTATATGTAACCTTTATATGCTCTATTCCCTCGGTGTTTGGACATGATAATGTTTATAGGACCTGCGAAATCAACCCCGGTGTGCTGAAATGGTCGGGACATATTTATACGTGGTGCTGGAAGATCTCCCATAATTTGACTTTGGGGTTTTGCAACTTGCTTCCAGCAAGTAATGCATTTGCGAATAATATTTCGTACTGTATTTCTCCCTCTCATTACCCAGAATTCGTTGCGAAGAGTAGCTAGTACTAATTGTGTACCACCATGTAACGTATTTTGGTGAAAGTAAATGATTATTAGTTCAGTTAAATGACATTTTCTCGGTAGAATAATAGGATGTTTTTGAGAATACGGAATATCAGCATGGGTCAACCGACCCTTTACTCGCAACACACCTTCGGAATCTAAAAACGGGGTTAGTGAAAGTAATTCACTTTTTGCCGGTACTTGTAAATTTGACCTTAGGGAATTGATTTCTGCAGCATAGAATTCAACTTGAGTGGTCTTTATCAGCATGATTTTAGCTGATTCAATTTCACTGGTACAGAGCGGGGTAAGTAACCTGTTATCGGAACTTTTGCGACAATTGTTTAGGAATCGGATACAATAAGCTGGCACTCTTACGAGTTTGGGGTAGGATGAAAATTTTAAAATTAATTGGGATACTGTTGAAGTAATGTGTGCAGCAAGAGTTATTCGTTTTTCTTCGAGATCTGTGTCTTCCTTAAGGGACACAGATTCGTGTGGCCATTTGTTTTCTGGAAACTGTAACCAGCTGGGCCTATTCCACCACAGAGCGTGTCCCAAGAGAACGGATGGTCTGACTCCTCTGGAATTGCAATCCGCCGGGTTGTCAGCTGAACAAACATGTCGCCAAGAAGTGAAGGGCACAGGGGAAGAACAGCTTTTGTCACTTTTTTTTTTTTTTCAACTGGCAATGCAGTCTGAATGGTTATACCTGTCGCTATGTTCTGTGAAAAACAACAGGCCAATAACATCCTAGTCTCCGAGCTTTCACGCTTTTAAAATATCGATACAGGGAAAAAACATCCGGACCGTTCAGGGAAAAAACAACCGCTGTCCGTGGTCTATTTTTACTGCTACGATGAGACCATAGCTAAAAAAGGAGCAGATGAAGTTTGTTCTTTCCTACATCATTATATATTGAGATCAGAGTTGAGATTACACATCCCCGTCTCATTTTCTACAGAGATTCCTATAATGGACACTGGACTTCCTCCGCTATGCTGGATGCAAAGAGAAAAAGGGTAAACTCAACTTCCTGTGGAGACACCCCTAATTCAGGAGAATTTACTCTCCCTCACCAAGCTTACAAGGACATTTTACCAATCAGTAAAGCAAAATTCCTGGATATACAATCTTTATCAAAATATTGTGGACCAATAGCAAAAAAATATTTTTCAAACATTAAATACAATAATTAGATTCCCATACAATATTTATTTTTTGTTAGTCTACCCCTACCCCTAACCAGCCTACCCCTACCCCTAACCAGCCCTCCCCCCTATACCATTATACCTATTACAGTTAAAGTTCCTTGGGTATAAATAATACTATTTTATTAAGGTCTTATCTTTCAATTGTTAATATCTCAGTTTGTTCATTAGGTGACAAAAGCTGTTCTACCCCTGTGCCCTTCAAGTGTTTTCGGATAATTCTTGAATTTCCGCGATACGATTTGCTACGTATGTTTCGCATTTACGCGGTTCCTTATGGATCCAAGCGAGTACGATGTTTGAATCAGTCCACGCAAACACCGGGACAGATGGCAACTCCAGATCCGTTTTTACCCTTTTCAGTAATTTTGTTAACAAGAGAGCTTCACAGAGCTCAAGACGTGGCAACGTTACTGGTTTGGTGGGAGCAACTTTTGATTTTGCAATTATCAAATTGGTATGAATTTGCCCTGAATCATCAATAACGCGCATGTAAACCGCTGCTGAGTATGCTTCATTTGAAGCATCTGAGAACCCGTGTAACTGAATAGAATCATGACTTTTACTTGTTTGAAGCCACCTTGGGATTTGAATTCTGCTGATAAGAGGTAATACGAACTTAAAGTCTTGCCATTTTATGTTAATGTTAGGAGGAATGGGATCATCCCACGAACATCTAGAGAGCCATAAAGATTGAATCAGAATCTTTGCTGTAACTACGATTGGGGAAATCCAACCGATTGGGTCGAACAGTGTAGCAATTTCGGACAGCACAGATCGCTTGGTGTTAGGATGGTCAGCTATTGGCCGATATTGCAAAGTGAAGTAATCGGGCCCTGGATACCAGTGAATACCCAGAGTTTTCACTGATTCATTACTTGCAAATCTTAAAGGAAATTTTAGTTCCTTTTGGCACTCTGGAAGATTCACAAGGAAATCAGGTGAATTGCTGACCCATTTTCGAAGATTAAAGCCTCCTGATGATAGAAGGTTTTGAAGTTGCGATTGTATTTCAAGAGCTTCATGCAAAGAGTGTGAGCCAGTCAATAAATCATCAACATAAAAATCGCGTGTAGTGATTTTTGCGGCAAGTGGAAATTTGGTGGCTTCATCCTTGGCCAATTGATGAAGTGTTTTTATGGCAAGATAAGGAGCAGAAGTAGTACCGAAAGTAACAGTCGTAAGTACGTATTCTTGAAGCGGTTCGCTAAAATTGTTTCTCCAGAAAATACGTTGGTAATTTTGATCAGATGAATGCATGTTGATCATACGATACATTTTCTCTATGTCCGCTGACATCGCATAACGATGCATTCGCCATCGTAATAAAATTGTGAACAGGTCTGACTGTAGCACAGGACCAGAATGTAATTGCTCATTTAATCCCTTTCCGTTCGATGTTTTTGCAGATGCGTCGAAAACAACTCTAACCTTTGTTGTTGTGCTGTCTTTTATCACTGCGTGGTGTGGAAGGTAGTAAGACGGAGTTTTTGGAGCATCTCTGTTAATCAATTTCATGTGGCCCATAGAAATGTATTCATTTAAGCATTTTCGATATTCATCGTAAAGGTCGGGGTTACTACTTAACTTTTTCTCAAGACAAAAATATCTGCGAATAGCCATATTTCGGGAGTCACCTAAGTTCGGAGGGGAAATTTTAAAAGGTAGTCGAACTTCGTACCGACCGCTTTCGGTGCGGCTATGAGTTTGTTCAAAGAGGCGTTCACACTCTTGCTCCTCCTTAGTTAGTTTCTGGTTTAATTGGACTTCTTCGCATTTCCAAAATTGGCGAAGCAATTCATCGAGAGAGACAGTGGGGTCTTGAGAAATATTGAAGAAAGTAGCTGCTTGCGATATTGTTTTTGCTTGCCGTGACATTGGCCCGAGCAATATCCAACCGAAAATACTGTTTTGCGCTATTGGTGTACCTGGAGGTCCTTTAGACCTTCCAAAATGATGTCACCGTAGATATCAGCGCCGAGAAGGAGATCAATTTTTCCTGGTGTATTAAAGAATGGGTCTGCTAAATGTAGATTTTGTATGTGATCCCAGTTCTGTGTGACGATACTTTCGGGAGGTAACAAATCAGTTATTTTTTGAACTACGAATGCCGTTAAATTGGTGAGCCCCTTTTGCGAAATTGAAGAACGGAGTTCGAGAGACGTTTGAAAATTTTATATCTGTAGTTTCTGAACCTCCCAAGCCAGTAATTTGTAGATTTGTAGGAGTTGTTGATAATTGCAAAATCTTGGTTACTGCCCTTGTGATAAATGACACCTGAGACCCTGAATCAATCAAGGCGCGCAACGTGATGATAGTTCCTGCTTTGGAGGACACATTAATTAGTGCCGTCGCCAGGAGTGATTGAGATGGTTGTTGACCCTTGTTAGTATAAAATGATTTAACAGTATTTACATTGCTTCCACCATCCTGAGGCTCACTTGAAGGATTAGAATGAAACACTCTCTGTGGCGAAAGGGAATGAGAGGTTTCAGCGGTAGTTTCTTTATGTAACAAAGAATGATGTCGTCGACCACATCGGCGACAATTGATCTTGCTAGGGCAGAATTGCAGTTTATGCCTTTTAGACAAGCAATTAACACATAGCTGGTGAGAGGTAACAAATTGATACTTTTTATTTGTATCAAGATTGCCAAATTTTGAACATTTGTAAAGAGGATGAGGCTCTTTACATGAAATGCATTTCTCTGAAGAGGCCGTAAAAAAGACTTTGGCTCCCTTTTGTTGATTTGGAATCTGAAATAGCTTCCAATGTTCGGAACCTCTTTTCAAGAAAGATTTTGAAATTATCAAAGGTCGCTAAATCTTCTGCGTCCTTTTGATTTTCTTCCCACATATTATGTGTTTCCGAAGGAAGACGTTGAACCAGCATATGTATTAGAAATATATCCCAGTTGGATGTGGAAACTCCTAACGCTTGAAGCTCATAAAGGCTTTCACAGGATTTATCTAGGAGTGATTTTATTCCCTTTGCGGTTTCAACACTGAGCTTAGGCAGATTGAAAAGTAATTTAAGCTGGGTATTTACCAACACGCGTTTATTGTCATACCTGCCCAAAAGTACCTTCCACGCTCTGTCGTAACTTGCATCAGTGATAGGGAATTGTCTTAACAGATGTTCGGCTTCTCCGGTAACACATGATTTTAAATAATGCAGCTTTTGAGCTGGAGAGAGCTCAGCATTTGTGTGGACCAGTGCTTTAAATAAATCGTGGAACGATCTCCATGACTCGTATGAGCCTGAAAAGGTGGGAATAGTAATCCTTGGAAGCTTTAAGAATGAATTTTGGGGTGAATTATTAGCTTTGGCCTTACTAGAAGAAGAATTGATATCTTCCTTGTTAGACTGACTGCCTGCCACATGATTAGTGGCGGTTAACTCTTGCATTTTATCAAGAGTATCTTGTAACAAGCCACTGAACTCGTAATATTTTTCCTCGAGTTCTGAAAAAGTGTCGTTAGCCAAATAATCATATTCGTTCCTTTTTTCTGGTGTTAACTCTTGTGTTAAAACGCATATTGAATAATGATTATTTTTATACTCTTGCCAGAGTTGTTTAACTTCAGATAACCGTTCTGTTATCGCTCCCTTAGTTCTTTTAGGTAAGGCAGTTTTTCGATAATTGGTTGCCGATTTTTGAAAAATTTCCGTTATGGCCTTTTGTTTGGCCAGCAATTGATTCAAAGACATTGTAACTAACCGTTACCGACCGCCAATTAACCGCTACACCAATTTATCCGGCTCGAAAGACCAACAAATGTTCTAATCGATCTCATAAAATGAGTGACTGAACATTAAAAAATATTAGAAAATATTCCGGCAGTAAAAATGGTACACAGCGATCAAAAAAACGTCCAACAAAAGCCAATCACTAATGCCTAAAACAATTGCAGTGAGAATTAAAGCACGCAAAGGCTATGCAGTTGCAACAACCTTGTATTCAAGTAATGTAGCACCCGAGTGCTCAATGAGAAAAGTAGTAAATATTCCGATATACCGAAATCAGGAGTGACTGTTAGAACGGTGTGATATAACAAGCACGAAGGTGCTTGACAGACAAAATATGCGAAATTAATAAATGTCCTGCTGCTGTTTTGGCAAGCAGGTGAACTAAATTTTGCTCTTGTTCTGGCTTGACTCAAATTAAGAAATTAATTCTTGAACGAGTGAATTACGCAGAACGTAAAATAAAATGGTACTCACCTGTGTCCACTGCAAGGCGTTAAGGTGGGATTGGTGAACTTTCTCGTTTGTTCGTTACTCAAACGAGTGGAGCAAAATTAGTAAGTTTGTTTTGATCGTTTCTCAAAACAATGAAAGTTAATATCTTGATTTGATCGCTACCCAAATCAAGTGTAAGTAGGATTTGTTTCAATTGGTACTCAAAACAAGGGAAGTTAGAATCTTGATTTGATCGTTACCCAAACCAAGTGTAAGTAGGAATTTGTTTTAATCGTTACTTAAAACAAGGACAGTTAGAATCTTGATTTGATCGTTACCCAAACCAAGTGTAAGTAGGAGTGTGTTTTAGTCGTTGTTTGAAACAAGGAAAGTTAGAAACTTGATTTGATCGTTACCCAAACCAAGTGTAAGTTTTAATTTGATCGATCCTCAAATTAAGTGGAAGTGATAGGACGTAAGTATTGGATTGCGAGGAATACCAAAAGGAGAAGAGATCGAGTGGTGCATCGCACTAGCTTTTATACCCGTCCGAGTGCACACGACTCCCACGTTCAAAGTCCAATTTACGGTACCCCCGACAGGGTACCATGAATTTTCTCATCAGATCCTAGTTTGATTTGTGAAATCCTAGATGTCGTTTTCGTTGTAATTTTCGACATTCGAAAGTGACCTAATGAGGGATCAGCTGTTACATTTGTTTACTTCATCTAGCTGATTTGGTAAATGTCAAGTGACAGATGGTGGATATCAAGGATTTCGCAGGTAAGATCCCTGTTTTATAAGTAGTTTTTAATGTGTGATTTGTTTTATGAAATCGGACACTACGGTTCGGAGTGGCAATGATCGGTTTCCATTGCGGTCTAGCAAAGGTGCTGGTGAAAGGTGGTAGGAAAGATGTGTTCCCTGTGAATAGTGACATTTAAATCGGTTTTATTTTCAGTCATTGCTGCTCACTGTGGGTGGCGTCAGGCCAGACCAGCGAGGGATGTGCGGGATTTAGTGCTCGTGCACTAAACAAGTACTTATAATTACTTATTTAGTTTACACTCTGTCCTTCCCTATTTTTTTTTCTTGTGGTGTCACCTCACGTTCTGTTCGCCTGCACTACACTCTCCAGGGTCTCGAGATCCCAGAACCCGACGAGTTACGCCCTTTCGATCTCCTTTCTCGGGGCTCGGGGTTCAAATGCCCAGATTCACGAGTACTAGCGGTTCTCACTTTAACAAAACCGTGGACTTGCCGGTCCTTCTCCAAAAAACCGTCCGGCTCGCGTCGCGTCCAAATTCCAACTTCTATTTTTCGCGAAAAGCAAACACGCGTCCGGTCACCTCAGCTTCTCAAGTCCAACTCCCCGAGCTCACGCCAGCTCGAGCTCTCGCCGCAGCCCCCGTTATCCTGCCTGCCCACCAGCTCGCCTCGCTGGCTGTTGCTTCGCGCCATGAGCTGTGAGCCGGCGGCATCGTTCCGTGTTCACGTCCGCTGTGGCGGCAGGGCAGGAGCTCAAGCCAGCGGATCGTTCAACGGCATGCGTAGATCGGTCCGAATCAAATTTGTATGCGACCGAAAGACATGATGATTTTACACAGAGCGTGCGTCGGTCGGTCCCAGATTTTTTTTTTTTTTGCGTGCGACCTAAGGACTTGATGAATTTTCATACGGCGCGCGAATCTCGGTCCGAGAATTTTTGTATGCGACCGCGGGACTTGATGAATTTTCGGTTCCGTCCTTTGCTCGGTCGGAGCCGCCGCGCCGGACATTTTTCGATTTTACACCGCTCCTTGAGTCTCGAACACCGATTTTTGTGCCTTTTCTGGGGACCAAATTCGGCGTTCGTCACCCAAGGAACTGTACCTCCTTGCGGTGCCTGCCAGGGCCACCGTGAATTTTTGCCTAAATACGACGCTCTCCCGATCTCATGAGCCCATAGGCGCAGGCAAAAATGAAACGAAAATTTATAGGGAATATTTTTCCCTGACCACAACACATCTAAAATTTCTCATCGCCCAAACAATGACCAATAACTCTCTCGATTGTAGAGTAATTGCGTTCTGCCTTGTTCAAAGTGCGACTAGCGTATGCTATGCGCCGATCTTTTCCTACTTTTCCTTGAGAGAGGACAGCTCCTAAAGCCCCATTACTTGCGTCTGTCGTCAAGTTAAAAGGTTTATTAAAATCTGGATATACATATAAGAAGAGGGGGTGAAACTAGAGATATCTTAATGCTCACAAATGCTTCTTGGCATTTATCTGTCCAATTGAATTTGACATCCTTTCGGAGTAAATTTGTAATTGGTCTTACTATTTTTGAAAAATCTGGAATAATTTTCCTGTAGTAGTTGGCAAATCCTAGGACTTGAACTTGCCTAACAGTTCGTGGAATTGGAAAAGTCTGGACGTAAGTTGTTTTGATAGGGTCAGATAGTGCTCCTTTACTTGAACATTTGTGTCCCAAGTAAACTACCTCTTTCCTGAGAAATTGGCATTTATCCCTGTAGACCTGTGAGTATATAATTCATGAGGGCTCTGAAATGTGGCGGGGGCTCCCTTTGTAGTATATTTGAAGTAAGCTACTAACACTGTAATATCCCAAAAACGGTTGTCAGCCAAGCTGATAGTAGCTAGGCTTTAAGCAGTTGTGAGTTAGCAGTCGCAGCGGGCAGATCAACCGACTTCAACAATAAAGCCAGTTAAGTAGAAACCACATTGTTTTATTCAAAGCCGACCACAACCCACTACATGGTAACGAGGATGGGATGTTGTGAGTGATAGAGTGATATCAAGAAGATTGGACTAAAAATAAGTGCAGAAAAGCAGATGGATATTCTAAGAAAGGTTGAACCGTTAAATCTTGACGGCAACGTAAGTGAGCAATGGAGGATCTTCAAGCAAAATTTCCAATATTTCCACGTGGGAGCAGAGCTGGAAAAAAAAACCAGGTAGCGTACAAGCTGCAATTCTCTTAAACGCAGTTGGCCCGGATGCTGCGGAGTTATTTAATACATTTGACCTATCAGAGGAACAACGGAAAAGCTATAAAGACGTTCTGGCGGCATTTGAGTCATTTAGCAAACCAAAAAGTAACGAGGCGTATGCATGCTACAAATTTTACTCACGAGATCAGCACAATGGAGAATCATTTGACATTTTCCTAATAGAAATTAAGAAATTGGTACGAGGGTGCAATTTTGGTGACCTAGAAGCAAGAATGATCAGGGATCGGATCATTTTGGGCGTGAGCGATAAAGGCTTACAGAAACGGCTGTTGGAAACTGACGATTTGGACGTGATAAAAGCGGTTAAAATGGCACGGGCAGCAGAGGCATCAAGGCAGCAATCGGCGAAGATTCAAGGTCAAGGCAAAGGACAGGACGTAACAATCAACGCAGTAAAAGACAACAATAGGAGCTCTTCGGGATTCATCAGCAATAAAATTGACTACTCAAGTTAGGTAAGAATAATAGGACTTATAAAGGTAATGTAGGAAATACTTCTAATAATCAAACTAAAAATCAGTATAATGCTCAAAAGGCTAGGCAGAAGCAGCAGAAAGTTCAAGCAAGGAAAAGTTGTATATATTGTGGCCAAAATCATGTCAAGGGGAGTTGTCCTGCATGGAATAAAATATGCAACAAATGTGGAAAAAGGAACCATTTTGCGTCATGTTGGTTACAAAAACAGGTACGTGAAGTTTCTGAATGTGTGGATAATTTGGTAATAGATTCGGTCTCGGCTAAGCTGGATAACTTAAATTTGTCAAAGGCATGGTACAAGGAAATAAATATAAACGGCCAAGTCGTGAAGTTTAAGTTGCCCGTACGGAAAAATATGTATCGAAAATATAAAAAAAAAACGCCTGAAATATACTTTCGTTTATATACAAAATATATGGATTTTGCCGCTTTTCGTACATTTAAAATATATTGAAATATATATTGTATGCCAAATTATAAATGAGATACATGTCGCATACGTTTTACGTATTCTTTGTTTATAATTGCCATACACGATTTATGAAAATATATTTTTTTAATAGTTGTCGTATACGAAAGATATAAAAAAATATATTTAAAGTACAAATTTTTCCGTACGGGTGAACACGGGTGCTGAGACCAATATTTTGCCATGGGCGGTCTTTAAACAGATAGGGGCGACAAAATTAGAAAATACAGAAGTGATGCTGGAAATATATGGTGGAATGCAAATAAAGCCATTAGGGTTTGTCACTTTAGATTGCGGAGTGAAAGATGACGTGAAAAAGCAAAAATTCATAATAGTTAACAAAAATGCTGAGCCTACATATCTTAGGCTTGCAGTCTTGTCAAGACCTCGGTTTAGTAAAAAGAATGGACGATGTAGCAAACACAGAAAACGCGTTCGTAGCAAAATATGGAAAAGTTTTTGAAGGTTTAGGCGAGTTTAAACAAAACTGCACCATTAAATTAAGAAAAAATGCTAAACCGATAGTAAGACCGGTAAGAAGAGTACCGCTTGCTCTATTAGATGCTCTTCGACTTCGAAACGAATTGAAAATACTTTGTGACGGGGAAGATACGCTCGGTTTAGGCGATCTTCAAAATCACTGAAATGTGCTGGAGGTTCCGTAATGAATAACTGATAGGCTGCTCCCCGTAGGCGGGTGAGCAGGATTCGAGGGAACGAGATTTTTTCTTCTTCTGTGAGGCAACTCTCAACCTGATGGCAACAACCCAAAAAAGTCTGAAGCTCTTGGCTCAAATGCGGGCTGGGTTCGCCCGAAAAAAGTGGGACGACCTGAGTCGTGTACTTGATCACTTTCCCATGATTCGCCATTTTTGAAACTTTTAGTTGGCCACTTTTCGTGTGAGTTATCGGAGACGAAACCCTCTGATTAAATTTAGGGCTACCGAACGATTCGTCTGAAGATTCCGCGAATGTAGCACTTAACCACCCGGACAGGCCGTGAATTATAGATTCCAGTTCGCTAACAGTTTCACTTTTAGGACTTAGTTCTACAGCAGCCGTCTTATCTAATAAGTTAAAAGTCTGCGAGCGTTCTTTAAATTTACTAATTTCTTCTCGGAATTCCTCCGAGTCCCTTTTTGCTTTTAAAATTCGAGCCTCTCTTTGCTCACTTACTTCTTCAATTTTTTTATTTATGCCGAAATGCCGACTACTAAATCCGGCTTACGACGCTCACACCCTTTCTAACAGAAATTTTAAATGGTAATCTATGTAAACTTACTGGTAAGGAACGGGCAATCACTGTTCCGGTTCTGAGTTTCAGGCCTGGTTGGTGTGCTGGGTTGCTCCCTCGGTGCTGTTGATGAAGCGTCTCGGCACTCCGGCGATGTTGGAGTTGCTGTTGTGTCCACCGGTGGTTCCACGGAGGTCCCTGTTTCTTCCTGCGGCGGTTGAGATGTTTCCTCCTCAGCTGGATGTAGGCGGGTGAGTCCTCGCCTGACATTCACTTCCTTCCGCTTTGGGACGGTAACAAGTCTGAATTAGTCCCCCGTTGGTGCCTTTTTGCATAACAGATCTGCAGGGAGATCGCTTGTTCGCCTGGAACAGAGGCGACTATAGTTGTTCTCCCTTGAAGGCGGGGTAATTGCCTGCTCGCCTGGAGCAGAGGCAACTACAGCTGAGTACCCCGGAGCGTTGGAGCTTCGCAAAGCCCAATAGTTCGCAGGATCAAGGTTTTTCAAGCGCTTATAGATTCGGCTAGACTTCCTTGATCCTACCGGCTCCGCCAATTTGTTATGTATCACTTTTAATTCGTTAAGTATACCACTTTATTCAACAGGACCTTTCTCTTTTTTCTACACTTGTTTTAATGATTTTAAGAGATAGGGTGCACGGACAGTACCTGATTTTCTTTTCAAAGTCCCGATTACCTTTTTTCCCGGGTACGTCTCTCCTCTTTTTTAGATCAACTGCAACTTTCCCGGTTAAATAGCAACTGAACTCCGTTTTACGCCGAGAACGTAAAGTTCCCAGCCGGTCACCTATGAATTGCGCTGAGGTCGCACTTCTCACGCTAAGGGCGCATTTTTGTCAGCCGCGCTGCAGGCGCATTTTTGCACGGGCGAACCGAAACTCGATTCGCCGCCGGTGTTGTGTTTCGTTTACCAGACTGCCGGCTAAATGGGTTTGGTTGCACAGCGGTACCCATCATTACAATTTTAAATTATAATCGATATTTATCGATATTTACCACTATGCAACAGGATGGGACAGTTGGGGATTATTTGGACAAAGAAAATAAATGGAGATTCGGTAGGATACTAGAGCGGAAAGGAACTTTGCATTATATAGTTGAGGTTTATGATGGCAGGGTTTGACATAGACATGTTGACCAAATTAGAGAAATTGGTGAAAATACTCCAGTCCAGTGCAGCTTGCTGGAGGCAGCAGCGCCATTGTTCGGAACCGCGCAGTCCGGGACCTAAGAAGTGGCCTCGGCCTCAACGCTATCCCCCCCCCCCCCCCGCCTTCCCCCCCTCTTTATTGGAATTGGGATTGTCTTTGTTGGAAGGGGAATTGGGATTGTCTTTGTTGGGCTAAAAACGAGTATTGCCTCTATTGTGAAAATTGTGGATATTGTCCTTGTTGTGGGAATCTACGTGTGTTAAAATTTATATTTCTGTTGGGACTTTGCAATTGTGTAGGGTTAAAATTTTGATTTACTTGCGGGAGAAGTTAGAACGGGTTATTTTTGGGTATATAACCGTTACTATTGTTCTTATAATGTTGGGTTGACATTGAAAATTTATTACCAGAATCTCAAACCTACGCATACATATTTAGTATACTTCATTGGGTGCCCCGACAATTTAATTCCGTATGGCTCTCATTAGGAGTTGGCCGTAAGGTGTTCCGCTTGTTACCGAAATAAGTGAGAAAATTTCCTCAACATTATCAATAAAATTGAAAAGTAGTCTTGGGTTGCCATCAAATTTAGGAAGACTTTTGATCGCGTCTGGTACCCTTAATGAGTTAAATATATCTAAGGTAGTCAAGGTAACAGGGCGAGGGCGGCATTCCCTGCTGATTTGGATGTTTCACTTTGAATGATATTGACGAGAGAATCGGAACTATAATATACGTTACGTTGAAACCAATTTAATATTTTCGACCTATTTGAAAGATCTGCGCTCGCACTATCAATATATTTATCCTCTAAATTTTTAGATAACTGTGTTAAATCTAAAACAACAACAACAAACAACAAGAATCCGTACAACTGCGCCAGTTAAGAACCTCACTGGTTCTTTTTTGAAAAAAAAATATTTTATTCCAAATTAAACGCAAAGATAATTTGACAAATATTAGATTTTATTCCCTACAGAACTTAATACAATTGATTTCCTAACGAGAACAGTACAATGAGGATGATAAACTGGAACTGACTAACTGCAATTTTACAGACGTTTTCAGGTATTTTTGCTTACGCTATGTCTCGACAGGTGAATAGGTAAGAGAAATAACCGTGACAAAGGTGAGTGTAATCGGATCTAATGTTAACGTAAAAGGTGAGTGAAACTGAATTTGCATATGATTTTATCGAAATTTGGAAGTTTAAGCAAAATTAAGGTAATTGGGGTAATGAAATAATTGAAATTTATATGTTGCTGGGTTCTATAACTCGCGCCCTCAGCGTGAGAAATTCACCTGCAGCGCAATTGGAAAAGTGCGCGCTCAGCGGCCGGCTGCGGACTTTACGTTTTCGGCGAAGAGCCCAGAGAGAGTGTTGCTGTTAAACTACGAGAGAGATAGATACGCGTCTGCGAAAATAAAGTTATAAATCTTCAATTACTAAAAGAAAAGCAAAAGATAGAACGTTGCGGAGAGTAGTGCGAGGCACCGTTTTTCAGAATAGCGGAAATATAATCAGAGTTATAAAAGAAAAACGTGCTTTATACTGATTTCACCCGAAACTATCTTGATTATCCGTCCTGCGGCTACTTAAACGACGCGGCGTATAGCCCCTGCATTTTGGAAGAAAAATGTAACAATAAAATCCGAACAAATTTTCAAATTGATAGAATAATGCCAATGTTGTAGAAAGTTATCAGTAGAGTTCGAAATATTTCTACTGGTAAAAGCAATTCAACAAATTAGAGCTCAAAGGGAACTTATATGTTTTTCTTTTTATCATAATAACACTACATTAAATTGAAATTATCGTTATATTTGAAAACAAATGCATAAATATTTAGTTCTTTGTCAAAATTGCAGATTGAACATGTAACTGTAGCGCACAATTCATCCACAAGTGTATGATAACGAAACCCACACATAAAACTAAAGCTTTCATCATTTTGGAGCTTTACTCTCTCACATTTAATAGCTTACGAGTGTCATGCGCGTTTGGTCGCTATAGTAAAGCAAAGCAGAGGCAGAATGAGCGATGCCAACACATGTAGTGTGATAAACAAGAATCCCCTCTCCTCTAAGACCTAATTGCTTACACAGCTGAAGTTTCCTATCATGTTCCCGCAATTTATATCTGAAGATTTAAACTTAATAAAGAAAACTGTGCCGGTCTCCAGTAATATTTTCAATCTAAGGCGAATTTTGTGCGTGTGCTAGGGTAGCAAAGAGGAAATATTTGAGTCAAAGCTCTGCAAGAAGGTTGGGCACAAAATGCAGTTATGTTGAGCCTGCTTGTGACCTATCAAAGCCCACTACTGTTGCTGCTATAAAACCAACCCAAGCATCGACCGTCGCAGTAAAATCTCCAGTGTACACGTTAACAGTCATTGATTAAATTTTCTTTCGGTAGAAAAGGATTTTTCGTCTCCCATTATCGTGAAAAACGGTTGATTAAATTGTGGGGCATTATGAGTTGCCTAAGAAATTTTAGCTCTGTTTTTAATTAGAGCGTTTAGTGAACTTCGAACCCGCAAGTGCTAACGTGGGTCACTGATAGGTTGTGAAAGTGCAAGGAAAAGATTCCTGATGAGTCCGAAGTTTTATCATTAACTGATTATAAAGGTGATTATATCATTGCAAATGTTAACATAGCAACTCGCACTTCTCATCGCTCTGTGGCTAAAAAAAAACAACGTGGTGTGATCCACTGCAGATTCTTCAAAAAATCGATTGCGGAGGACAACCCCTTAGAGGTTATGCTCAACGCCTTTTAGCTGTATTTATGTTTATCGCGTGCATATACAGATACTCACATGTTCACTGATATAGTTTCCCATCGTTTTTTTATACTGAAGTAGTTCTTATTATGTTTTTTATTATTTGTTTAATATCGTTTTCATTTTTGCTGAATGGAGAGTAATAAATATATTGTATATATTCCTTTAAGTTCATCATGCAGGCCTACTTATAATAACTTATGTACTTCGTATTTGCAGTATGATTAAATTAAATATTATTTTGTTCCTATGTTCCTTATTCATTTATAGGACAAAATCGGCAAATTTTCCTAACTTTATGAGAAATATGTCCACATAATTATAGGAACAATTTGCAGAAATTTTCTTAAGATTTCCTTTGGCAAGAAAATATCTTTTACAAAATGAAACCATTTTCCAATTTTTTTAAATATCTATTATGATCGAAATTTATCTTTGAAAACCAGTAAGCGTATCCGTCAGTCTGTTCGTACATGTATATGTACGTATAATTGCACGCTACAGGTATCAATTCTTGATATTTTCTATCGATTGAGGACTATAAAAAAAATCCTATTGACTTTTGAAATGATTGGTTACATAGTTTAATTATTATACAAATTATTTTACAGTAACTGCTAACTATTCCCGTGCTCGGCGAGTTTAGGTTTTGTGGGAAGTGCACTTTTGGTTTTACCGCAAATTTTTATGATATTCTTAATCTGAAATCTTGAAAACTAGATTATTTCTTTTTTGTATCTTGATCACAAATCGCGAAAATACGCTTCTTAATATACACAAACTAAGGATTTTTATCAATAGAAGGACCAGTGCTCTGTTAGTTCAGTTAATTGAGCATTCAACCATGCATTTTGAGTAGGATACAATTTTATTTTTTTATTATGTAGGGAGGTCCAACAGGAGTTTAGTTTTAGTTTTCGGGGTCGGTGGTGCAACCATTTGGTCGTCATCTTAGAAATAGGGATGAAAATGTGTTTTTAATATAAATTTAATACATATCTTGAAAACTGTCATTGCCACAAATATTTTGTAGAGAGCTTTTCCGTAGAAAATAATATTATTTGCAACTGTTATTAAATTTTTTTCGTAACTTCTATAATTAATAAGTTATAAGCAGAAATTAATAAATTGTGACGATGTATAACTGTTTTCTTCAATAACTTTTTTGTTTTACTTTTTTTCAGAAAATTGCTTCTGAGCTCCTTTATAGAGGATTTTGCAACAAATAATTTGCCGTAATAATTTTTTATATTTTGATTAATTTTGAGGGTTTTATGGCGCTTCGAAGGGAGAAACGTCAAAGACAAGTGTTTGGGGAGTAGGCATTTAAAGTATACGGTACCTTTGCATTTCACGAATTTACTTTCTTTAATGTCTTGATATTTTTTTAAATTCAAATAAGCTATTTACAATCGCTGCTGGGGTGGCCTTGTTGTTGGGCGCTGGATTGTTGCGTTTGATCTGATAATCTATTACCATCGACTCTTAGTAAATCTCGTTTATCAGCTCCCATTTCTCTTGGACTAAAAAAAGTGTGTGGTGCTGTGATTATACCAAGATCAATAGATCACGGTCCATATTCTCTTCTACGGAGATATATACATATTTATATATATATTTATTTTATTAGCTCGATTTGTGGTGTTACATTTAGTAGAAATTCTGTTTAGAGTTCAGGTCATTCGCCTATACAGCTATAATGTCGTGTATTAGCTAGCTGAGATTTAATAGTTACATTAATTTTTTCGAGTTGAGGGAAAATAGCTTATTAAAAACCTCAATGATTCCTTATCCTAGTCTATCCTTCTTATACTTAACTTAATTAACTTACGCCCTACGAACTAATTAATATGGAGTTGTTTTATATGTAAAATTTCAGAGATACGGCAATTTTCATAAAATGTTTGTGCTATTTTTAAGCTTTTGATTATTACAAGGTCGATGTTGTATTCATGATGTAGCATAGCGGTTGAGTAATATCTTGGTAGATTTAGTAATAGTTTTAGGGTTTTGTTTTGTGCAATTTGAAGTTTTTTAAGGTGCATATTTGCACATGTAAACCATACCGGTGCACCATAGAGTATTATTGGTTGAAAAATTTGTCTAAAAATTAGTAGCTTGTTTTCGCGATTTAAAAACGATTTTCTGTTTATTAGCGGATACAATGCTTTAATTGCTTTATCTATTTTCTTCACAGTTTCGTTAGTATGGAGATTAAAGGTGAGATGTTTGTCTAGGTGGAGGCCTAAGTACTTAGCGCTATTATCCCATTCGAGTTGGATGCCGTTTACCCATAGTTTTTTGTCTGGTAGATAGCGACCACTTCGCCTTTTGGTAAAATACATTGCTTGCATTTTGCTAGGGTTTATTTTGATCTTCCATTTGTAGAAATATTCGTAAATCTTATTCAATGCATTTTGTAGGTTACTGCAAATGTTGAAGCCATAGGTGTGAGAGGAGTAGACTGCGGTGTCATCAGCGAACTTAGCGATCTTACAGTTAGTAGTTCGTGGGAAGTCTGATACATATATATCATATAATAACGGGCTTAAAACTGATCCTTGACGGACGCCCGATTTTGGATGGAAACGTCCCGAATTCTCGGTACCAACGTACACTCGAAACGATCTGTTTTTAAGATAACTTTGGACTATTCTTATAATATATTTCGGAAATTCTAAATTAATCATCTTATATATTAGTGCATCATGCCATACACAGTCAAAAGCTTTTTCGATGTCGAATAACACCATACCAATAAATTCTTTACGATGGAAACTTTCGTTAATATTGTTTGTTATACGTACTAGTTGGTGGGTAGTAGAGTGTTCTTTACGAAATCCAAATTGTTCTTTATACTATTCTTTTGCACGTGGTTCATAATCAGAATTTTTAGAATTCTTTCTAGTATTTTGCTTAAGGAATTGAGTAAGCTAATTGGACGATAGCTACTAGGGTCGTTAGGTGGTTTTTGAGGTTTTTGTATCGCAATTATTTTGGCCTCTTTCCAGGATTCTGGGAAATAATCTAGTTTAAGGCAGCCATTTATTATATGCCCAATGTATATTAATCCTTTATTAGGTATCTACGGAGAGGAGACGTAATTTCTTGTCAAAGGATGCTACTGGTGGGCTGGTATATCGACCATAAACAGCAATTAAGGTATCTTGAAAGAAAATAATCATTGTAGCTTTATTTCTGCCGACATACCATTCATATTTATGCATGTTTATTAATTTACAAATATAATATAGTTTTTTACTAATAATACCATCTTATTTTAAGTTTCGAGTAAAACATATTTAGGTACGATGGCAACATTGATGGGCTGTCATATTCAATTTCTTCTTCATCTAATAACGTAATTTCAAATACGTTTTTGCTATTAGGTACAGTCCCTGTCGCAATACATAAACGATTTTGAAATGCTTGCTGAAGACACTTTCTAACAACCTGGGCCTTCTAAGAGACCAACATTTACTTAATTAAATAAAGATTCGCGGATTAGCCTACAGTGGATAGTACAAAAAAACAAAGTGCCAAAAACTCTACCCCACACAAAAATATAATAATACATTAATATAAAATATGATGTAAAGCAATAAAAATAAAATATAAAAGTGATTAAAATCATTATAAATTAATAATAATTAAAATATGCATTAACTTAAAATAAGATGGTATTATTAATAGAAAATATACTTTAAGTTAATAAAAATACATAATAAATAATAATATAAATGGTATGTCGAAAGAAATGAAGCAACAATGATTTTTGTCTATTAAGATACTGTTACAATTTTGCCAGCTGAGCGGCTGTCTGACAAAATTGCTCAATTAGGCCTCGTTGCAAATTCGATATGAGGACTTGCTTTGTAATTTTTGATTTTTTTTTTTTTTTTTTAAGAATAAATGGTCGTCCACCGAGGCAGAGGAGCCCAAAAACCAGTCGACGTTTCAATTCGGGGCACCAGCCAGATCTCTTCAGTGCGGCTGTACGGCCGGTGTCCCTGCCACAGATGTAACGATCGTGCGGACCGAACGTCAGTCGTCGATTAAAACTCCGAGTGGGAATTACTGCTAAAGCAAATTTTGTAACAATACCACACTTACCTTTGACGTTTCTCCCATCGAAGCGCTATAAAACCCTCAAAAATAATCAAAATATAAAAAATTTTTAGGTCAAATTAATTTTTGCAAAATACTCTATAAAAGAGTTCAGAAGCAATTTTCTCAAGAAATTAATAGAAAAAAATGTTGAATAATAATTCATCTCCAACAATGTTATTAATTTTTGCTTTTTAATCATAGAAGTTAAAAAAAAGTTATTATTATAATAAAAGTTGTGGATAATATTATTTTCTACGGAAAAGCTTCGTACACAATTTTTGTGGGAGTGATTGTTTTCACGATATATTAAAAAATATGTTCACCCTTATTTGTACGATGGCGGCCAAATGGGTGCACCTCCGACCCCGAAAACTCAAAGTTAAACTCCTGTTGGATCCCTGCACATAATAAAAAATAAAATAGCATCATGCCCAAAATGCACGGTTGACTTATTTTTTAGGCTTGATTTACTGAACTGTAAAAATATAATACCTTATTGAATGAAAAACCCAATGTTCATCCAGTTTCGATATAATGTTCGTTTTGGCTCTCTGTATTCAAAAAATAAAAAAAATTGGTTGTCTGTAAAGTCGGTTTACGGACGATAATTTTACGTGATAACGTCATAAGAAAACATTGATGAAAAATTGCATACTTTTATGAATTGAATTGAATTATTATCACTGAATTATCATTATTTTGTATAATAGAAAGAAGAAGTTAATTGAAAATTAAAATTTTTTCGATAAATTAACATTTATTTGCACTCGTTAATTGAAATATTTTTTTACTTAAATTATACAGATTAATTACAAGTAGCAATGTGCTATTAACAATTTATTTACAACTTATATACATGTGTGATATTTAAGATCCTCCAATCTGCGTTATTCTGTTAAGGATAGGACGATGATAGGAAAAGTAGGAAATCAAGCGGAGTGTTTCAAGTGTAATGTGCCTTGAAAAAGTCAAATCGAGGGTTGTGGAAACCACATGAACTTTTCACTTCACTTCTTTTTTTTTTTTTTTTTTTAAATCGGTGGTAGAGCATTTTCTTTTCTAGTTTCGCAATTTACAAAAACCAATCTATCAAAATAGCCTATCACATGAGCTTTGACTAACTAATGTAATTTTACGCCGTAATATGTTACAAACGATTTCTCCTACAAAGAAAATACCAAGAAAATACTTTATAGACATTTTTCTTATTTTCTAATTAGATAAAACCTACTTTGTGACTAATAATATTCCACTATATCGAAGAAGACTAAATTGATGATAGATGTTATTAATTTTGTCGCCACATGTGCATACAAATAGAAGCATACATGAAGTTTATAACAGTTATTCTAATTGGAAATAATATTCCACTTAAACCAACAGCACAAATTACGTGAGCTTGTATTCAAAACGCTTAGGCCGATCGTGCCTCTCTATCGCTTGTTCCGCGCTCTCGCTTGCACGCTCGGCTCAGGCGGAACGTGACAATGAGTCATGCTTTTTCGTGAGTGCAGCCGTTCATCGATTTATAAGACGTTATCACGTCAAAAAAATAAAACAAACCATGAAATAAACATGTTCACTAACAAAATAAAATAATCATGTAGTCCGATAATTGTTCCGAGGTAGCATAGTTTCTTACTGTAATTTGCTAATTAAGTTGGAGGCGAAAAATTTAAAAAAATGGATCTTTAAAAGTTCCCCAGTAAGTATGAATAATTAATTTAGAAAATTAAAATTGTATTAAATTAAAAAACAAAACAATCGAAATAGTTATTTATTCGATTTGGAAAAATTGCTCTCTCAGAATACATTCTTGTACTTACCCTGGGAATCTGACGCCTGTCTGAGCAATGCCGTAGCCAGAAAAATTTTTCCGGGTGATGAAGATGACTTTTAGCAGGCACAGATCTTTAATCCCTCTGCTAAAAGGTGTCATTTCAATTGGCCCTTTTTCCTTGTTTTTTGTCGTTTTTTTGGGTTAGGCGATTTATTATATATTTGTTTTCTATTTCTTGGAGGTCATGAAGTACTTTTTCGGATATCATGTCACAAACACATTCATATTTTCGTTTCTTTTACCTTTATTTTGGGGCGGATGACATGGGAACGAAAAAAAATAATCCTAATTCAAAGATATCCTTTAAACTACCAGATTTACAAATTTATTCCATAAGACTTTTTTAGAAGGAAAGTTAATTCTTAACTAAATGCTGCTACGAGAAAATTTTAAAATTATTTTTAACCGAGTTATTCACGTTTATGTAAAAGAATAATTTTTCCCACGTAAATTGTATGGGAACCTAAACTCTGTCTGCAACGTTCACAGGTTTGATCTAGAAGTCTGAAAATTCGGGAGGATTAATTCTAGACTAGCTCTAGGTCTAACATTGGTCTATGGGGCCGAAAAAAAAGCAAAAAGCCAAAAAAAAAAACATCTTAAAGTAAATACATTTGTGTTTTTTTGTTTGCTGGTTTTTTTAGGTCCCGTATGCTAATGTTTTAGTCATAGATCTAAAATCACTCCTTCCGAAATTTCAGACTTCTATATAAACCTGTGAATGGCACAAAGAGAGTTTATTTCCCCATATAATTAACACATTGCCGACCGCTCGGGAAAATCTTCCCGTTTTGTAAAATATCGGTGCACGACCGATCGTGGAAATCTCCCCGTTTGGCAATGTATATGCAACGCAATACTGTATACATGGTTTTCAGCATATTTGTAATATAGTTTGATGCCTCTTGTCAATTGGTGGCGTTCTGTGATGTTGTGGGGTACAGTTTCTGCATCTGGATGCTTGGATACAAAATCAACTTGATCGCGGATGAACAATAGAGATTATATCCAATTACTTGCAAACAGTTTACTGTTTACTGCCATTTCTGACAATACATCCTGAAAAAACTGGACTTTCCAGCAGGATAATGCGAAAATTCATACCGGTCGTGAAACAATGAGTTGAATGGAGACAAATTCCACTAAGGTGATGGATTGGCCGGTGTGTTTATTTGATCTGAACCCCATTGAAAACATTTGGGGAGTTCTTGTCAGACGGATATAAGCTGAAAATCGCCAGTATGAATCATTGGCGGAACTGTAAGCTGCGATTTTTGATTAATGGTGGAAACACGATGCTGAGCTACTAAATAAATTGATAAAATCCGTAAAAAACCGATTTTTGATTTAATAAAAACAAAAGGAGGCCTTATTAATTATTTGTTAATTCTAAATTTAGTTTGAAGAAACACTTTATTTTGTTAAAAACTTTATCTGGGTTATTAATATGAATCTCACAAAAATGACGAATCTCCAAGGACTGCGGTAAAAAATAATGGTAATGGGAAATTATTCTCAAAACCATTGCACAGAACTTCTCAATCTTCCTTGTGGTGAAAAATTATTTTAAACGAAAATAATTGAAAATTGTTAGGTGGCTTATAAATATGAAACAGAGTGTATTAACATATCATAGCAGCATTTTGATCATAATTAAATTTACTCCTAAAAAGGTCTTTAGGACTTGATTTGTAAATCCAGTAGTTTCAAGGATTTGTTCGTTTGAGCATTACCGTGAAAATATTATAATACTTAATATGAATTTTAATTTCGACCGATCTAGTACACGTTTTACTTTACTTTACTTTCAGAATTCAAGAACAAAATCCATTCCAAGAAGTTCTTCTTCGACTATCTGCCTGACTAATATCCTTTTTTGCCCCCTAAAGAAATAACTGAAAATTGGCTGAAAAATAGTTAAAAAATAACTAAAATGATCAAAAATCTGCGACTTTTTTATCGAAAAAAGTCTTTGAACACACTAGGTCGGTTCGATGAGAAAGTTGTTAAAAAAAGCCAAAATGTCTCAATGATAAATCAATAGACTATTGGTACAGAGAATTATGTTTATTTCAACATTCTTACATTTACTACTTTACTACAGCTCCATTTTACCTCAGCATAAAACTCAAGCTAAATAGTTGTGGCACAAGGCGCTCTGGATTTAAAAAGTTTTAAAAGGATACCTCTCGTGGAATCGAACCGCGATCTTTCAAGTTGTGAAGCTCATAAACGTAAATACTAGTCCTGTGCCACAGAATTGAAAGATCAAGTGAGCTTAATTTTGTATTTGAGTTGCATGAGCTTAAGGTTTTTATTATAGAGGAAAAGAGACTGTTGTCTTTCCATTCTGCACTTAAGGGAGCAGACCCAGTTAGAATTTTGAACATATCATTTTTTTTTCATTTTCTCAAAGTAGAATATTTCAAAAGTATTCTCTGAATATTTCAGACAAATCGGACCGTTATTTATGGAGATATATAACTTTGAACGGAGCTGTTTCTAATGCATAAAAGAAGGCAGGTAGCAGCAGCTGTGCGCTCGACTAGCTGAGGGACTGTAAAAGCCTTTACTGTACCTTACATGTATGTACATTAAGGTGGAGTGAAATTTTTTTTTTTTATATATTTACTATGGTAGACCCGCAAAAAGCTGCGTGATAGGCACAATAAGCAAAAGCGAAAATATGTTTTGTCTAGGTTTATATTTAGAGGTGCCCCCGTTGGGACAAAGTTTTGAAAAAAAATCAGAAACTTGTCAATGTTCGACAGTGCAAAACCAAATGCTAAACTTCATAAAATGATGGTTTTATCAGGGCCAGACTGCCATCACGTCAGATGATGCCTTTTTATAATACTAAACGCGAATTTTCTACTTAATTGGCTATTTTGTAACATTTTTCTCATAAATGTTTCATAAATATGAATCGCAGTTTTGTTGCAAAATTCTTGATTTCTTTTTGTTTTAAGAGGATTTGGGGCACCATAAATTCCAAACTTTTATATATATTTTTATTATTACATAAAAATATAGATTTTAAACAACATGAACAATACAATTCCGATACATTATTAAGGTTTATATACATCTGAATGAGGCTGTCAAAAATGAATGAAATTATACTTTTTTCAAAATTCTTTCGTTTTGGGGCACCTCAAACCATTATAATACATAAATGATATTTAACATACTTCATTTGCTCATCCATAGGCAGCTTTTTACCACTATGCTATTACAAAATACCAAAAAAAATATTTTTCCATACATTTTCACTCCACCCTAATGTACTTATATATGTATATACCTTTGTAATTTTAAATTGTTGTAAAGTATATTTTTGAATAGTAATTACTTTAGAAGCAGTTGGTTGTGAAACGTCGAGCTGTGCACACGTGTATATTCGAAATAGCTGCAATTTCTTTAGTGCAAAATGGATAGAAAAGTGACAAGAGACGTGAGACAAAATCGTACAATTTATAAGTCACGAAACAAGAAAAGAAAACAGTCTTTTAATCAAAAAACTGCGGAGACTGATGAGGGCGGAGCTAGTACGTCAACAAAAAATCTATAAAATCAGGATGAATATCATGTGCCAAAAACGGATGAATTTGATTACAGAATAATAAATTTTGTTACTTGTTTTTCGGCGACTGCAAGTCTTGTGAAATGTGCAAAGTGCAACAGCAAAATACCTTTTGGCATAGTAAGCGAATGTGGACTTGGTTTTAAAATTTGTGTTGTGTGCGATAAGTGTACTCCTGAGTATATTCCATCGTGCGATTTTATCAAACATTCTTTTGAAATAAATCAAAGATTTATATTAGCGATGCGTGTCCTAGGCGTTGGTTATATCGCCTTTGCAACCTTTTTTGTGGATAGGGACAATAAACGAATGTTTCCAATGTTTCCAAAAAGAGGGGAAGACTCCCTCAGAAAGGGAAAGCAAGTAGAGAATAGAAAGAGATTGGGTCAGGTGATCGGAGAATTTTTTTAGGATAATGGCGGGGATACTATCAGAGCCAAGGTTGAAATCGGATGTGAGAGAGCTGATCTTGGCAGCGACATGAGAAGCATCAATGTCAATGGATGAAAAAGAGTTTTGGGAGCAATTGCGCACGAAGGAAAAATAGTTAAGATGAGGGTCCGGAGCAGGATCGCTGAAGGATTTACTGAAGAAGTCGGCGAAAAGGTTGGCGATTTCGGTAGGGTCAGATGATGAAGAATCCGAGTTTGAGGGTCGACGGGTAACCATTGGGTTTTGTTTTAGTATTGATGAAATTGTAGAATTGCTTAGGGTCGGAGATAAGCTTGTATTGCATGCGGTCCAGGTATTCGTTGTACAGAGATTCGCAGCGGTTGGAAAAGAGAGAAGAGATAGTAAGGTAAGAAGAGTGGTCCAAGTGGGATCTAGAGTTTCGCAAGCAGTGCCAAAGTTTGTTTCTTTTGTTACGAAGCGACCGAAGCTCTTTATCGTACCAGGGAGGGGAAGAAGAGAGGGTTTTTCTAGGTTCGAAGGGAACACATTGGGATATGCAGTTAAACAGAATATCGTAAAAGATATCGACAGCGTTGTTCATTTTTAATTGGGGATTGATTAGGGTGGAAGATAAGTTTGAATTGCCTAAGAGGAAGTTAAGCTTCTCAAGATCAGCTTTATGGAAATTAAAGTGGTAATGGGTTTCAGAGAAGGTGTGAGTGCTAGGATAATCATGAAAAAGTGTAAAGAAAATAGTAGGGTGATGAAGATCTAGGGTGGATAGAAGGTGGCTGCTTTCTCCAACAAAAGAATTAATGGGGTTAGATGAAAAAATTAGGTCGAGTTGACGGTCCAGATAATTTTTGACACCACTGATTTGACAAAGGCCAGAGTTAGAAATGTGGTCAATAATTAGGGTGAGGGAGGGGGAGGGCAAGGGAAAGTAGAAGGAGTGGAAGCGAGCTGATCGGTAAGATTGGACTCAATGGGTGAGACAGATGAAGATGGAATGGAGCATGAAGTGCTAGCAGAATTGGGATGAAGGACGGAGAATTCTGTTAATCGATTACTTCATATAATTGGTAGTGCATGATAATCACAACTAGCTAGCGCTCAGGAAAAATTAGTTCCCCAATATGCTTAGGAAGAGCTATAGAATGGTGGCATTTCGTACATCGAGATAAGGATTTATGCTTTCATTTGAGCCACGTTGCGAGCTTTTTTGAACGTCGCTTGACAGACAGACAGAGACAAAGAAAGCAACCTATGTCACTCCTGCAACCTCCTATTCATGTCTGTAAAGTTTCATCGAAATCTGTTGAGCCGTCTCGAAGATTAGCGCAGACAGACAGACAGACACAAAAAAGAGGCCTATTTCAATCTTGACAACCTCCTCTTCATGTCTGTAAAGTTTCGTCGAAGTCGGCTCAGCCGTTTCGAAGATTAGCCCAGACAGACAGACTTTCAATTTTATTTATGTATATGTATGTATAGATATTTTATAAATATACATATTTTAGTTGGAGAAATTGATGGTTCTGAAGAAGTAATTAGGTTTTAGCATTAGAAAAACAAAAATTCAGTACCAACTTAATAAGTAAATCTTTTTAAATTTTCAAAATTCCCATTGAATACAATTTTTTTATTTCCTTAATTGTTTATTCCAGAAAAGCTGTTCGAGAGCAAGTTAACAAGTTTTCAGTTTTTTTTTTAAATTTATATAATAATTAAATAAAAATTGGTGATTGGAAAAACTTCGAATTCTGGGGGATAATTTAAGGAGCAATTTGTTTAGGAAGTTATTTAAAAAATAATGTGCATTGCGGCAACTTAATTACGGTTCTTCAAATAATGCTGACTTTCGACTTGCACGTATTCCCGCTCATTCCTAGAATTTATTATGAAGAAGATAGAGATCGCCAAAAAAGTTTCATTTCTTCGACGTGTACTTAGTTTTTTATTATAAACACTTATTCATAATATACTAATTTTTGCTAATAAATTAAAAATAATATTTGTTTTTTCTAGGGGAGCGACGAAATGCGTTTATGCACCCTAGGTGGCCGAAGGCACCCGTGCGCCGGACTCCCCAGCCTGTCCAGGCCAACCGGCTAAAGCCCGTCCCCCGCCCCTAGAAGATCCACCCCGGAATTGTCTAGAATACATTACTCCGGGGTGGAGTCCTATATGATTGCCCCCATCGAGGCCCTCCACACAATCCGCATACCGCAAGGAATGCTTCATCTGATGCTTCATTATGGCCCTTGAATAATCCAAATTACCCGATTAATTCAATTTATCCGGGAGTCAGCCTCCATAAGACTGAATATAAAATTCTCGAACTGTCAGACCACTTACGCACACATGTAGGAAGCCAGTTCATAGCTTGTAATATAGAAGCTTTTGCTCAATGGCATCAAATACACAATGTCAACCCTTCTCCGCGTAACACCCGTCGGCGGACGTCTAGCCAGCATTGTTGATCTGCATTCTCGAACCATAGCCGAGGCAATCGCCAGCGTTGCGCCTCCCGCTATCCCCGTACTAATAGGAGAGCCCTTCCTTTCCCACCGTCCTTTCCCCGAATCATCACCGACCTGCCCCGAAGGTTCCGTAGGCTTTCCGAGGAGGACCCCGCTACACCTCCCACTTGACCTAAGGATCAGAACGGGTGTTCTCTCTAGACCTAGGTTGTGCTACTCCATCTGGTGCTAAAATCAAACCCTTTTTTCTCAGGAAACAGGTCACTAAGAGATCTAAACGCAAAGAGTAATATTCTTGTAAATATGCAATCTTGCAACGCTCACACTTTTTCAATAAACTGAATAATGCCCGGATTCCCTGTATTATCAGAATGTCAGAGGTTTAAGGACTAAAGCTAGGTCTTTTTATAAATACTCTGTTGCTAGTGATTTTGATATTATTGCTCTCACCGAACCATGGCTTCATAGCGGCTTTTTTGAAGCGGAGCTATTTATTTCTTCATACCAGGTCTTTCGTGGGGATCTTAGATCTGACGCTCGAGGGGGTGGAGTTCTTATTGGTTGCAAAAGCGAACTCTGTTTCAGCCATAATTCTTTACCTAAATTGCCCGAAGATTTCGTGTCTCTTTTATCTGAAAATTGTATTGAAAGTAATGTTGCCAAAGGACCCCGCTATAATTATATGGGATTTGGGTTTCAGCGGATTTGGCTGAATTTTTGATATTTTGTAGGTGTCATCATGCCAAACAAAAGTCTCCATGGGCACAAAGCTCGTTATTGAGTATTTTAAGAGATATCGGCCGTGAACGGTTTCGATTTTGAATAGAATTGCGAAAAAGTGAAAAATGCTGATTAATATTCAAAATATATCATCAAATATGTTTTTGCCAAATTGCTAACTAAACTCCGTTCCGTGTAAATGCAGTCTATGTTGCTCAAACCAATAGATTATTAGATCTGACTAAGAAACCGAAAGGCGCGCTCAGGGCCCTCGCGCCCATAAGTGCGATGTGTGCCACGCACACGGGCGGCATATCCAAGGGGCGGCAAATGGTCCCGATGTTTTATGTTTATATATCTCTTAAAATACTCAATAACGAGCTTTGTGCCCATGGAGACTTTTGTTTGGCATGATGAGACCTACAAAATATCAAAAATTCAGCCAAATCCGCTGAAACCCAAATCCCATATAATTATAGCGGGGTCCTTTTATGCGACTGTTCTGCAAAACGTTGATAACTGCGTCCGTGTAAAACGGCCTCGTCTCCCTTGCTTCTCGCCCCCTTATTAAAACAAATCTAAGAAGGTTAAGAAATATGAAAAATAAATTATGGAAATTAAACCAGCAGAAGAAGAATAATTGACTCTTCTTCTGGTTTGACGGTATTCATCTTGCGATTTTCAAACTATGTGCCGAACCTTTGCCTATTTTTTTTCAAAATCACTTAATTCTGGAGAATTTCCTAGTATATGGAAAGACTCCTTCATTATTCCAATCTTGAAGAAGGGTAGCCGAAGCGATGTTTGTAATTATCAGCCTATTGCTAAATTGGCTTGTATTCCCAAGCTCTTCGAGTCAATTACTTATTCTAAAATCTCAAAGGTATCTATCTAAACGGCTTATTTCCATAAAACAACAGATTCCTTCAAGGCCGTTCTACTACCACTTATCTCATTGAGTTTGTCGAATATGCCTTATATGGATTTAAAACAGACTTACAAACAGATTGTATTTATACAAACTTTAGCAAAGCGTTCGATAAAAATTTTCATTCTATAATTATTCTTAAATTGAAAAGTATTGGTTTTCCTGCTCCTTTTCTTGAATGGGTGCAGTCTTATTTGCACAATAGAATCTATTATGTTTCTTTTCGAGGCTCCTTGTCGAGAAGTATTTCAGCTATCTGGCGTCCCTCAGGGTAGTCATCTTGGCCCTCTTCTCTTTAATTTGGCTGTTGATGATATCACACACCTGTGAAAATGTTGTATAATTTTGATTTAGTTAGTTATTCCATCGTATTGATAGTATTAATGATTTTCAGTTAGTTCAAAATTATTGATATCTTGCAGTCTTTGTGCTTTTATAATAATTTGGAACTTAATATATCTAAATGTGAAATTATTTCATTTCACAGAAGGCACAAACCCTTTACCTATTACTCTTTATCTGACTGTACTCTTCGCCGAGCTCACAGTGTTCGTGATCTTGGCATTTTTCTAGACAGAAGACTTGACTTAATTGAGCATATTAATATTATGGTTACTAAGGCATCCGCTTTGTTAGGATATGTGAAAAGATGGTCTCGCGAATTTTATAACATAAATATACATAAGCAGTTGTACATTTCCATGGTTAGACCTATTCTGAAGTCAGGTGTGATCACCTTATTATCCCAGTAATACTAATAAAATTGAGTCTGTTCAAAAAAAGTTCGTTAGTTTCGTTAGTTTCGCGTTGGAAAGTTTACCTCTGTCTGTTGCTTGGCATGCACTCGCTACAAGAACGTCGTGCCGTGTGGTGGTGGATGTCACATTTGTCCACCAGCTAATTATTGGTATAATATAATATTTGAGTGACATTGCCGCTGCAGGTAAGTCTTTTTTTAACACGTAAATCTATTCTTTGGGATTGTGAAGTTAATTCCAGTGAGATCTATCGTGTGTCCTCATAATTTCGCATGAAGGAGACTTTGGATGGTTCATGAAGTCTACTTCTCACGAACTGATGGCGGATTCCTTATGATATATGATATATCAGTAGCTTTATGAACATAAAGGTATCATTGATCAGAATAGGAACCGGCGTGATTTTATAGAGTTCGAAATTATATAACGTAATCAACGGAAGTTTGATTTGGAAAAGTATATATTTTCCTGTTGCTCGTCCTTCTATTGACATGAGGCTATAACATTTTAGTAGGCCAACTTCCAATGCTGGGAGTCGTAATGTTGATGGGAGGTTGTTTTTTATTTTGCTCAACTCTGCTTGCAACTGAGATGGTTAGGATTAACCTTAGCGTGGTGAGTATCGGTAATGACATCTATTATGGTGTCCTGCGCCCTTCGAAAATGCTATGAGCATTGCTTGAGTACCCACTGAAGCGAACATTTGAGATACCTTTTCTTCAAACAATTCTTCATTCATGCGATGAATCTGGTAATTAAAACGTGACTACATCTCTATAAAATGCTTTGAAATGGAATTGCCTCCTTTTTCATAATGTTGATAGTCAAATCTATTACAGTAGTCTGATTTGTTATGAGTTTTAAGAGAAATTCCTCATTCTCATTAAGCTTGTTGATTGTTTCTGATATTTTTTCGGCGTACTCGGAGTCCAAAATTTCAAAGAGCGAATTTGCTATGTTACCTACTATGTTTATAGCCCCCTTTTTGTTCGCCTACTGTGTTCTTGTGGTGACAGTGACAGTGACAGTTTTGTGCTATTTCTACGGACAGATAATTGAATTGAGATAGGATTTGAGAGCAAGAGTTTCTGTCCTTCAAGAGGGTGCAAGATTTTAATAGCTGAGATATACATTTTATGAGTGAGTCAAAGTCCTTTCAGTAGGGCACCATATCAGAATACGCAATTATTTCCATTCGCTGAGGCCAGATTTTCCAATTAGGTACTACATATGTTGAGCCTTGAATGGTGTTATCGTGATAGGGCTCGCGTTGGTGCTTGACAGCGCCAAACATGCTATTAATGTAGTGACTACGAAAGTCCCAAGAGATATCCGCTGCTTTTTTCGTGGATTGGTTTGTTCATTCCTTTGGTTAGTTGAGTTTCCTTCTAAGTGTTGGTGATCCTGGTTAGGCAATTTTTCAGAGTGAGAATCAATTGCTGCTGAGAGTCCAGGAAGTTGATCGTTGTTCGAGATTTCATCATTAATAGGTAAAGGAGCAGCATCTGTACGGCTCTATTAATTGTGCCGGTTGCCGTCCAAACATCATCTACTGCCTTCACTAAGCCATAAGGATACATAATCACATTTATTACTTGTTCAAAGGGCCGCTTTAGGACGGGAGTGTTGTCATCCTTAATGACGACCACATTTCCTGGGGCAATATTAGGAGCTTGTTGTTTCCATTTATACCAATGCTGCAGTTGGCTTAACTGTTCGTTGGACCATCTGTGCCAGAATTCGGTTTTGATTTCTGCAACGCGCTTCCAACAGTCTACCATACTCATTCGTTGGGCTTCTGCGCTTGAGTCTATTGAGCTTGCTTACGGCTCACCAATTAAGAAATGCTCCGTCTTTAGATACGAAAGATCGTTGGGATCTGTCTACATTGCTGTTAATGGCCGAGAGTTTAGTATAGCCTCTATCTCAATAATGGCCGTCTCTAACTCTTCGTACGTTAAAGATGAGGCTGACAACGTTTTATAGAGCAAATGTTTAGCAGACTTTACTGCAGCCTGCCAAAGACCGCCGAAATGTGGGACCCTTGGAGGATAAAATGAAATTCAGCTTCCTTTGTACTGCATGCTATTGTTATTGCTTCTCTTGATTCTGTGGTATCAATTGTATTATATCTTTCAGCTCTTCTAGAAAATGTTTGGCCCCTACAAAGTTGGTAGCGTTGTCACAGTAAATGTTTTTGCAATGACCACGTCTTTCCATGAATCTTTTGAGGGCACCTAAGAATCCTTGCGTTCTTAAATCGGTCACTAGTTCCAAGTGGGTTGCCTTGGTAGCAAAGCAACGAAACACCGATATGTGCGATTTCTGTTGTATTTTTCCTCTTATTTTATAATGAGTGTAGAAAGGCGCACAAAAATCAATGCAAATATTTACGAAGATACGGGCAGGCTGTATCCTGTCTGCAGGCAGGTTGCCCACTAGCTGTGTCATAAATTTACGCCTCGCCTCTGGAATTTTCCACCCAACCGTGTTTTCTTAATTCATAAAGGTCATTCTTGAATGCTTGGCCTTGCATTGCTTTGACAATCAGGATTTCTGCTTCATTGAGAGTTCTTGTATTGCGGAGATTCGGTTGGCCACAAATGTTTGGTATGACAAGGATAATGAATTGATCCATGAGAGAACGGTTTCAGAATTGGTCCATAGATATATCACTTCATTTGTGAGTCTTCAATCATTCACAGTTCTGCAATTTTTGCTGCACATAGTTTGAGCCAAGGTAACGATAGAGTCTTTCTTGAGGCTACTCACATAAACTGCGGCTCCGTAGGCCTTTTCTGAGATATTAGCGAAGACGTGGTATTGGGAGGATTTCGGTACCTTATGAGAGAATACACGTCTTGGAATTTTAATGGTGGTTAGGGATTTTAGACCCTCACGTTATCGATTCCAGGAGGAATGCAATTCCTATGGCACAGCTGCATACCAAGTTTGAGCTCCCATAGCCATTGAAGGAAGATCTTTGCAACCACTGCTACTGGTGATAATAGCCCCAGTAGATCAAAAACATGTGCAATATTCGAAAATGCAGTACGCTTTGTCATCTTCTTATGATCCTTTGTAGCTGTTCTTATTATTAATTCATCATATTTTTGTAGCCAAATCAATCCAAGTGTCGCCCGGGCTGTCTCGGCAGCTGATGGACGCACTTCGCGATCTCCTCGCGAAGGGATTGACAGGCGTGTTGTCGCTCCCCTTGCCATGCCCCACTAAATCTCCCCCCCCCCCCCCCCCCTGATTGAATTATTTTTATATGTTTCCATAAATAAAATTACGAAAATAATTGTGGTACGGACTCACGCTCTCGGACCACAGCCAGAATTACACCTCCCGCTACGCCCGTACGGAAGCCCTCCCCTTCTGGCCGTCCTTTTCCCTTTTCGAACATGCCCCGAATCACCAGCGATCTGCCTCTGAAGGTTCCGTAGACTCTCCGAGGAGGACCCCGCGACACCTCCGGTTTGACCTAAGGATCAGAGCCTCCCTAGCTCTAGGGTGTGCTACTTCCTAGAGCCGCAGATTCTCGAGTTTACGAATGCAGCAAAGAGGCCTCCAGCTGCATCGTCCGTGCAGGAGGATACACGACCATCCTTACTCTATCTTAAAAGATTTGATGTGTCAGTAAGTGAGCTAATCCGTTAATATGAAAATGCAGTTTGAAAAGCTATATCTTTCCATTCTTTACTGAGGAAAAGAGTCTTGGCGGACGAATAAACAGACAGACGAGAAACATTATGATCCCATAAGGGTTCCCGGAACCCTTTACAATAAAATTGAGAAACTGATTGATATAATAATTAATTAAATTTTCAAATTTCTATTCGCCTGATAATTTAATGTATGAAATAATCAAGTTAACTGACGATACATTTGTAAACGTAACGTTGCATTTTTTGCGGAACATGAACTGATCCGTGGTAATACTACATCATATAATATGTTAAATGAAATTTTTAGATTATGTTATACTAGTGTCTAATTATTTGGAATAAAATAGGTTAATATATTTTATTTTTTTTCCAGCTTGCTTTCTATGGAACCAAAAAAATAAGTAATAAATAAAAAAATATGAAAATATGCCGTAAATGACTTACCAATTGCAATAAAATCCATCTGAAGTCATAAGCCAGGAACCAGGTGATACTGTTGAGAGTTATTTAATGCACTACTGATGTCGTCAGCAAACAAGTGGTGGATCTACGTAAAACACTTTATAATGAGCAACATTACATATTTTTGTAAGTTAAAAATTATTTTGCAGTTCTTCAAATTACTTTGCTTCATATTTTATATTTCGCACTTTTAATTAGTTAAAACTCTTAATTTATGAATAAAATACTATCATATGTTATATACATAGGTATTGTATGTATGTATAACCTAAAATGGTATATATCTTTTCTATAACACTTTCACTGTCAAGGTGGTGGACCCATAGATCTTTTCGTTTGGGCCATGGTGGTCATTGGTGTATACCACGAGTTTGGTTTTTTGTGGCAGCGAAAGTGATAGCTTCATTGAACATATTTATAATTTCACTTTAAGAAGTTTGGGAATAGCAGAGGAAGGATGCTAAGCATTATATGAAAAAGACGAGATTGACCAACGTAAAACGATATTCAGTGAAGGAATATTAGGTTGTTTTTTTTTTCAAAAAAGAACGGTTTAGATCAACGAGAAACTTAGCTTATGAAAGTTGGTAATCGTGAGAAAATATTTTGACATTTCATGTAAACAAGAAGGGATGTCTGCGGAGGAAAGAATTTTAATGGAATGGAATGGTGGCATAGTTGGCTAAGTTCCCGAGTGCGCGAAAAATAAAGCAAGATCAAAATTAATTCTACCCTTAAAAACAAATTTTATTTTAAATTTTTAAATATACCAAAACAAGTGTAGAATTATCGCTAAAGAACACTTTAAAAAATCGGTTTGTTCTGCAAAACGAATGGGGACTGCTCTCTTTATTTGTGGACGATATTGGAGTTATGTCGACTGCTACAGGTAATTGCTGTACTTTGAAATCTTCATTTAAATCAGGGTTATTAATATCCGCGTTATAAGAAATCTTTCGGTTTATGCATTTGCATTTGATTCATCCTTGAGATTCCATGCCCTTTGTTTTCATATGAGATGAAACTTATCCACTTCTAGAACACCTACTTAAAACATATATTCGTCGTAGACAACGAAAAGGAAACTATTGAAATTGATGACCTAACAGTTGATGACATCGTGAAAGCCATATGCGTTCTGCACAATACCATAATCGAAAGAGAAGATATCTCAAACCACCTAAAGGAAGTACGTGAAACACGAAAACTAAATAAGACGGTAAGTTATGCTCGAAGACAAGCTACAAACGCAAAAAAAATATCAGAGATGGATTTAAAGACTTTTATAACAAATTAGCTGGCCCGGCAGATGTTGTTCTGCCCTTTCTGGTAGGTGGCCCGATGAGTTTGATTTGACTTAAGTCCCTGTATAAGAAAGTCTGACCAGAAGAGGTCGTTGGCGCGAGTGGAAGATAAGCAAGGCAACCAAAAAATGGCCACACCAATGCAATGATCATACGCATAGAAGCGCGAAAATTGATGTTTATTTGAATTCCTAAATTTTGACAATCGGATTGAAATCAGCGACCCCGACCTCGAAAACTCCCAAGTAGATACCAAGTTTGGTGCAAATCACATAAACTTTAAAATTTGACTGTCCGCCATCTTAACTGACTACAGCGCCACCTATCGGATCGCTTTGAACCATCGTCTCGACAAAACAAATATATTGTGAGAATATGACCTCAATCGGTCAAGTCGTTTAGAAGTAACACGATTACTCACAGACGCATCAAATGATTTTACTTATTATTGAATAAAAAAGAAATCTCAGTTCAGAGTTATACTTGTGTCCAATGCATTATTAAAAAATAGAAGAAAAATCATCTATTTTTTCTTCCTCTCCGAAACAACATAGAACATATTTTAATACCAGCCAAAATAGTTTCTACTTACTATCAATTTTCATTTCCTCTTCAATTTCCTTCTACTTTTTTCACATTTCTATTCGACCGATTTGGGTTTTTTAACCCAAATCACTGAACGTTTGTAAATGCTACTTATTAGTGCTTCAATAGTGTTCGCATTCATGTCAGCTATAACTGCAATAGTTCTCACAGAAAACTGAAGGGATTCCTAGATTTCAACGCGACGCAGCTTGAAAAGAATGCACTTTTTAATTTTTTCAGCGCGGTGTGGGACCGCGCGGCGCGAAATACAAATCAGATTTTGAAGGAAACCAAAAAAAAAAATAAAACTAACGGATTCTAAATTCACTAATTTATTGCAGCATAGATCAAACAATAACAAGAGCTCTTCAAGGGAGTTTTACCAATTTATTAACTACAAGTGCGGACTTAAGGTCTAGACTAGAAAGGGACTGGGAGGCGCGGACTATTGCCAGAGAAGGCGCCAAATTTTTTTAATAACAAATTAATTTTCATAACAATATCTACAACAAAAATAAAAGCGAGAAATTTTAAAAATGGCGTGTTTGCAAACGCTCTATTTTGGTAATGCACAAACCAACCGTTAGTCACATAACAACAATAACCTCAAATTTAAATGCCAATCGTAACAAAAGTAACAACTGAAGCATGTCGGCGGGTGTAATATTGTTTTTGACGTGATTTTTTTGTGAAAATAAACATTAGTATATGTTTTTATTTTTATACAGATTTTCTTTATAGCATACTAGCTGAATATCCCGGTTTCACCCGGTGTATCAAAAATACTACTTAGTTAAATACTTCTAAAATGTTGGTACTTCAGTCAGATTAGGAAGCTTAGAAGTAATACTGAGATCTGTGGACGTGGTATAGAACCGTCCAAAACTCATTTTGCTACCACCGTCCATATCAGAAGGACTCATAATCTATTCTGTATTTATACTTTTCCATTGTTAAGTCTAAAATAAATAAATTAGGGTAATAATTTTTTTTTTGTACTATTTCATCGTTACCTTATTGGAAAACATTAAAGCTGCAAACCTTATGTTGATTGCCCATTCGTTACAGAAATTATCTCCGCCTAAACATTTCGTTACGCATATACAATGTTCAATATTAAATTATTAGTTATTGGGCCATTCTAATTTATTTTCTCATGATATTACTTTAAAAAATTTGGTCGCCATATTGAGTCTACTATTTTGATTTCTACATGTTGAAAGTGGATTCGCAATCAGCATCTCAAAAAACTCCAAAAACATACCAATATTCATGGCAATCCATTGAAATTTACACTTGCTTGCCGCCATCTTAAGTTCGCTATTTTCAAACTCTTAATTGTATGCCCATAAAAGTTGTCCATATGTTAAGTAGAAGGATATAGTACCTTCAGACAAATACTGAAAAATATCAAACCAACCGTTTTGGTGTGATTGAGCAGCAAACATCCAAATAAACAAATAAACTTTTGAGTTGATATGTACGGGATTCAAAATCGGTACCGCTAATATGAAATTTAACTTAAATTCGTAGAATTTCAAGAATTGCGGTCGCCATATTAGGTCCGCCATTTTGAATTTCCAAATTTTGGTTGCAGGTTCAAAATTAGTGTCACCGTTTCCTTTACAAGAAAATCCTTTCAATTTCCAAAATATCTGTTGCCATTTTGGGTCCGCCATTTTTAATTTCCAAATTTTTGTAATAGATTAGAACTTAGTTGCCTCAAAGTACCCTTGCTACTAATTTTCAGTTAAATTCGTTGAATTTCGGAAATATTTGGTACGCCATCTTGAATTCTTAAATTTCGAAAGTATATCCGCAATCAGGAAATCCACAAACCCTTAAATACCAATCTTCATGACAATCCCTTCAAATTCAAAATTTTTGGCCGCCATCTTGGGACCACAATTTCGAAATATATAGTGCCTGCACTCAAAAACAAAATTACATAATAAAAAAATATTTTTTAAAAAACGCTTTTATTTAACAATAAAGTATAAAAATATACTAAAAAGGAAAAAATAAAATCAAAATGATCGGACCAAGCGTTAAAGCGTGATTAAGCAAAAACATATTTGGTCCTCCATTTTGAATTTCCAAATTTTGATAGCAGATTCGAAATTAGTGGCCTAAAAATACTCATAGTACTAATTTTCAAAAAAATTTGTAGAAGTTCGAAAATTACTGGACGCCATATTGGATCCGCCATCTTGAATTTCCAAATTTCGAAGATAGATTCGCAATCAAGTCCTCCAAGAACCTGCTAATACCAATTTTCATGGCAATCCCTTGACATTTATACTTTTTGGCCGCCATTTTGTGTCCGCCCTTTTGAAATCCCCGAATAAAAAGTAGCATATATGTATGTTATGTCGAGATATGCAGTGCCTTCACTCACAGAATGAAAATGATCGGATCCAGCGTTTAGGCGTGATTGAGCAACAAACAAACTTTCGATTTTATATACTAGGTGGGGCATTTATCTTGAGACAAAATAATATCTCGGTTGGACTCGATTATTTCGAAAAAAGTTTCAGACAAAAATTGTGGGTCACCGAGGGCGCCATTGAAAGATCCATATTACGACTTCCGGTTTAGACCGGAAGTGACATTTTTAGACCGGAAGTCGATTTTGTGAATGGACATATCCATTTTTTACCACGGATTTCGATTGAAAAACGAAAAAAAATAGTTTTTGTTCGTATTATTTTTTCGATTTAACCCATATTTTGGCCATAAAATGGCCATAAGAACAAAAAAACAAGAATCTGGAGACAACGGAGTACCTTGTTGGGATCACTTTTCTTAAAAAAATTTTTCATACAAAAGTTGTAGAGCACCGGGGACATTAAAAGGTCTAATATTTACAAAAAGGACGAAGCAAAAATGAAAATGTAAAAGAATGTTTGTTTATTTTTGTTTCAATGGCCCCCTTGGTGCCCTACAATTTTTGTCTGAAACTTTTTTCGAAATAATCGTGTCCAACCGAGATATTATTTTGTCTCAAGATAAATGCCCCACCCAGTATGTATAGGGATGCCAAAATAAATTAGATGAAGCATCTAATCTAGACAAAAAAACATTGTATGGCAGGAGGGATCATGTCAACCGTTTGGGAGCTACAGGGTGGTAAATTCAAATATTCCATGGTATGCACATAATTATAATTATTTTTATATTTCGATCTATTCAAAGCAGCGACATCCAATTCACGCCAAAAATATACTATCGTAATGTACTTGCCAAAAATTCATTTTTTCCGCGAAATTTCTCCGAAATGCATGTAGCTAATGCATTTATTTTTTATTTTACGTATCAAACAAGGTACAACATGTCCAAGTAGAGCAACGATATTGAAATTAATTCGTGAAAAACATTTCCTGGTAAATTAAAAAAAAAATCGAATTTTAAAGAAATTACACTAAAACTAACCCGAAAATGCTTTTTCTTTAATTAAAAATCTATTTAAATTAATGCTAATATCTCTCAAAAAACTGCTTAAAATGTCCTCCACCAATTTGGATGCATTCCAATAACTTCCTTCTAATTCCCTGAGTAATGCAGTTCATCGTATTTATCATTAGGATTCACAAGTGTCATTAAAGAGTGCTTTGAAAAACCAATGTGTTTGTTGTGTTCAAAAGTTCTGGCATCAGATAGTACGAGACAAGTCAAATTAAAACGGTACCATGAAACTTTACATTCTGAATGCATTGATAAGTTCATAGAATTTTTTCAAAGAAAATTGGACGATAATCGAAAGCAAACGATGCAAAAAACACTTTCTGTTCCACCAAATGCATTATTGACTTTATATCATGCATGGGCGGCACTATGTTCTTTTTTATGCCATGAACCTTCAGACTTTTTTGATGGTATGGAATGAGCCCAAAACTGGCTTCAATTGCTTCAGCCTTGCAAGAATACAAATCTGTCAATTGAAGGCTCCCACGCGATGCCCAACGTTTTTATTATGTCTAAATCATGAAGCTTTAACGTTTTCTGCTTATGAGAATCTGGTGTTTATGTAAAAAATGTATTTGCGTTTGAATACCATTTTTTTAGCTCGAATTTGCCAGACAGCAGGACGTGTTGCAGCTACTCTTGCAAGTGTAAAATCTCCGCCTCGGTGTTTGCTCCAGTGAGCAGGTCATCAACATAGATATCATTTTTAATGACTTGGCTACTTGCATGATACTGAGTTGAATTTGAGTCAGATAAGTGGACCAGACAACGAGTTGCCAAATACGGTGCTGCAGCAGTTCCGTATGTTACAGTCTTCAGCTTGAAGTTCTGGATTTCTTTTGTTTAGGGTTCCCCCGATACATTTTATGGACATCAGCCGTCAAGGTGAATTTCCAACAACGAAAGCGAAGCAGTATAGATTACAAATCATTTTGGGCTGTAGGGCCCACCATTAGAATATCATTCAACGAAAGCTGAGATGAAGTTCGACAAGATGCGTCGAAAAGGATGCGCAACTTTGTAAATGAACTTTTTGGCCGAATTACGGAACTGTAAGGCATGTTATATCTGAGGGCTGACATATTCTCTTCAACAAGCTCCATATGATTCAGTTTTTGGTATTCGTCGAGAAATTCCTGGTATTCCCTCTTCAGCTCCTGATTTTTTGCTAATCTGCGATCAAGTAACAACAGTTGTCATTAAACAGCCACATTAAAAGATACACCCAACGCAGTGACAGGAGATTTCAAAGAATGTTTCGAAGCAAGTGATCCCCACACACCTCCCACTCTATCGTATAGTGACTGCGACTACTAGACGGGTTCTCTATGTTCCAAAACTTTTCCACCAGCAGGTTTAAAGTCTCTTCCGAAGATTCCCGATCCTCAACTGAAGCCAAGTTGCATACTTGTGTACTCGCAAGATGTTTTTTGTACGTTCCACAAACAATCCAGCCGAATAACTTCTTCTGAATTGTAGGCAAGCCTGGACCTAAAGGACCCAGACCCTGGACCCAGACAAAAGTTGTGCCAAAATTTCGAGCAGCGCCCTGGCTGGGTGGAAACAACCCATTTTATCTTTTACCTAAACCAAAGCCGTTGCTAAAAAGACATGCTTTCTTAGAGTGGCGAGTTGAGCCTCCTGAACTGCCGAACACAACGTTGCAGGAACTTGAGTGGGACCAGAACCAGATAACTGTTCGCCACTGGACTGTGGGGATAGCAAAGGCGGTTTAGCGGTGGTAGGAAGACCCCCCGTAGCGTACGTGTGCAATAGGGTATGATGCAGACTAGAGCAGATTCTGCATTTCGAAGCTTTACATGCCTTCAACGAATGTCCCTTACTCAGACAGTTGCTATATTTTTCAAACCGCTCAGACACAGTTAATGCTGTAAAATTAGGGCAGCGAGCTGTGGTGTGTTAGCCATTAGAGCGCACTTTGCAATTAAGCTTCGTCACCTTTAGTGGAGTTGGAGATCTACTCGGTAAAGCCTTTTGGGGTTTTGACCTTTGAGAATTGGGCGAGTCAGACTGCGGGCAACCAAGCTTTCCCTACCAAGCCTGTAAGAACTGGCATCGCCTGCAAGCACCTTTTCATAACTGTCCCACATTGGATAATCAGTAAAATCTATTGCCTAGTGCCATTTAGCTTGAGAGTCTAAGACCAGTTTTGCCATTGATAATTACCGAGTTTAGAATCTCAATATCGGTCCCACGGGGTCATAAGACATTGAGGTGTGACCTGACGTTGCCTAACAGGTTTTTTAATTGGCTGGCGGAAACTTTAAATACTTTGGGCAATTCAAACATTTCCGAGAAGTGCTCTTGGAAAATCAGACACTTATTGTCGAACCTATGTTTCAGCTTATTAAGAGCTTGAGTGTACGTCGTTGCAGACTTATCAACGGACTCTATGGAGTGAAGGGCTGCCCCTGATAGACCACGAAGTAAGTGGTTGTATTTCTCGGAAACAAACTTATCTGCAGAATCGTGGACGAGTTTGCTGAATGTAACTATGAAATTCGGGTACTCAGAGTATTTTCTCGAAAGATTTGGGAGTTTTAATAGGGGTAGTTTCGGTTTCTGCACGGCCGAAAGAAGTACCGATGAGTTGCCTTCTGCAATACTCATGCGTTTGGAAGGCATCAAGGACAACATTTTGGCTTTTACCTCGCAGTACAGGTCCTCAGAGGACAGGCGTTCGATGGCTAATGAATGTGCCAGGAGAGCCTTCCAATAGGATTCCAAAATTTCCAAACGACACTTCAGCTCCGTGGCTGTCAGAGTATCTGCTTTTGTTGCCATCAGCGTTTTAATGCGAGTAATGCATTCCTTCGCGCTATACCTTTGCAACTTTAAGTCGTCGATCTTAGCTAAAGTAGCTGTACCCTCCTCGACCACAATCATTTTGAAAAATAACTCATTCAACAACAACAGTCCTAGATAGGCATGCAGTGATGCAAGAAAAATTGTAAGCAACTTTTCCAGAGCTCGACAATTTTCGAGGCTCAATCGCTATGCCAACGGCAAATGTACGGACAAATCGAGAGAACAAATCGCAAACCACCGCCACTGCGAGCAACCCAAGATCAGGGACAACAACGAGAAAGAACGAGAAAGGGCGCGAACACAACAACGAAAGTATACCCTCAACCGCTTGCTGAACAGAGCTTGCTAATTCGGATGCAAGTTTTTTGCATGTATCGACTATGCTCCGCTAGATAGCCAATCGCAAATTTCAATATCAAAGCAAACCCATTTGTATTTTTTTTAAATTCGAAGCCACACAATTAGCCTGCGAGAAATATGTATGTACCAATAAAATGTCAACAACAACCAACAACAACAAAAAAAAAACGTTTTCCGTCGATTACTTGGGTACACTTTGTTGTTTGTCTCCGGTGCTCCACGACTGATACCCACCCAATTACAATGCACCGTACGCACTCTCAACAAGTTAATTTTCCATATGCACGCACACAATGCGGTTTTTAGGGTTCCGTAGGCAAATGGCAAAAAACGGAACCCTTATGGATTCGTCATGTCTGTCTGTCTGTCCGTCCGTATGTCACAGCCACTTCTTTCCGAAACTATAAGAACTATACTGTTGAAACTTGGTAAGTAGATGTATTCTGTGAACCGCATTAAGATTTTCACACAAAAATAGAAAAAAAAACAATAAATTTTGGGGGTTCCCCATACTTAGAACTGAAACTCAAAAATTTTATTTCATCACACCCATACGTGTGGGGTATCTATGGATAGGTCTTCAAAAATGATATTGAGGTTTCTAATATCATTTTTTTCTAAACTGAATAGTTTGCGCGAGAGACACTTCCAAAGTGGTAAAATGTGTGTCCCCCCCCCCCTGTAACTTCTAAAATAAGAGAATGATAAAACTAAAAAAAATATATGATGTACATTACCATGCAAACTTCCACCGAAAATTGGTTTGAACGAGGTCTAGTAAGTAGTTTTTTTTTAATACATCATAAATCGTAAACCGCAATTTACCTTTCATTCAATCAACTCAAATATAAAAAAAAAAAAAAACATTTAATTTCATTAACATAAACCTTATGCATAAACCGTGAACCATTATTTTCTAATAATAAATCTGTAAGCCTAAGTGCCTAAGTAAATAATAATTATAATTCGCGCGGGGCGTGGCTTGTTTTATAATTCAAATTTAATAGATAATTATAAAGTATAACGATACGGAACCCTCAAGGCGTGAGTTCTACTCGCACTTGTCCGTCTTTTTTTTGTTTTTCCAGCGCGACACCATCAACTATGTGGTACAGCCTAACCGGGAGGCAAAATCTCAAATGCATGCATAATAGAAAGGAAGGATTTCACCGGATAAATCCCTTAACCCCGCAGGTACTCCGATCCCAGCTGCGCTTTCGTTTCCAGAAATTTTCTCCGAGCGGCTGCAGACGGCTCCAATGTCGCGATCAGCGGTCTTGCAATTTTCCTAGTGTCCAGTCACGGTCGCCAATAAAAAATAGCAAGCCCTTTTGCTTCGGTGGAACTAGGTAACCAAAATGAAACAGGCGGAATTATTACAAGAAGCAATTTATATTGTTGTAATTAGGCTGGTCTGTGCGGCGGGCGGCTGGAGTGCGACTGCCTTCCCCTCCTTGGCTGCATAGATCGTGGTGTTCCCATGAAAGACAGTGAAATTTGCTGCGGTTCACAGCAACGACTAAGCACCACTTTTGGGTGCCGCTCGCATCTATTTTTTTTGGTACAATCCACACAGGTCAACTCCAAAGTGAATAACTTGGATGGGTTATTCCCTGATTGAGTAGGACATTGATCTGTTTACGTACCTCATCCTTGTTGATGTAAGGGTACCTGTAGGATTTGGTGTGGATTGGTATGTTATCTACGGTAGATATTGAATTTTTTACCTGATTGTTAAAGCTCAATTGTTGTCCTTCTTGGAAGAAAATGTCTTCATAATCTCTACCCAGTTTTAGAAAAAATTTTCCGCTCTTTTTGATTGCGATAATTCGTGCGTATTGGTTCAATGAAATTTGGATTATCGGCATTATCTTGAATATCGTGGCTAATATTGAAGTTATTGGCTTCTACTATTTTTATGGTGTTCATGCGTTCTACTTTGAGTGGGTGATCGAGGAGGAAGTTCTGCTACATATCGGATTTATTTACTACTTCTATCGTGCTATGTCATCCACTGGGTTTGTAAATACCTTCGGAGAGATATAAATTGGAATTTATTTAGGTCTTATTTAAATAGATGTCACCATCACGAATATCCACGCGGAGTTTCACTAGTACCTTTTAACTGGTGGAGATTGGAGTTTCTTTTAAAGATAAATTTGGTTTAAAAATTAAGGGAGTAACGACGTTATTTGTAACTAGAACTTTGTTTGCTGAATCAACTTTAGCACCTAGTTGAGTCAAAATATCCGTAGTCCGTCGAAGTAGTCGTGGAATTTAAATATGACAAAACGTGAATTTCCTGGTTCCGAAAAATTAGGGAGTATTATTTGTTTATTATTAATTTTATATGATATTTATTCAAAACAGTGGATATAGTGACAGGTTCGGAATGAATATGGCTCTGCAGGATTAGTGCATTCTGGGTTAATGAAGAGCGACGATGCTCCTGTGTCTATGTGGCATTTCAGAGGTCGTCCGAAGGGAAAAGAAATGTGGGTGTAGGATAATAAGAACCCGTGTTCGTTTACGTTTAGGTATGCTGTTGTGTTTCTGAGGCTATTACCTGAACATTTTCGGGGTCTTCTACTTCATTTAATGATTGAGGGTCTAGAATTTCTGTATTTTCCGCATTTTGTTGATCATATGGATAATATTCATTGAGTTGTTGCAACGTTTCGTTCAGTGGAGGTACATGAGGGTATGTATACATAAGTCATTCACGTTGAACAATTCTTCGGCAACATATTTTGGGAATCCGCTTTGATTTACGTTATTGTTGCTGTTCCTAAAATATGGGGTATAGTTTGCACGAAAAGTTGCTGGTTGTTTTGAATGTTCTGAACTTGTGTCTATGGGTTCGACCTTAGGGAGTGGATTAGGATTAGGCTTGTTAGTGTTATTTTTGGGTTTGTAAGAAGGCATCGAAGGCGCTCTGAAATTCTTAAAAGGGGTTCTGAAATTGCTAAAGGGCATCGGTTGTTGGATGTTATTGAAAGGTCTTTGTTGTTGATTTTGAGGATGTTGGGACCTTTGATAAAGGTTGTTATAGAATCGACTGGGTGATGAACCTTGTTTTAATGGGTTGAGTGAGTGGTGTTTTATAAGGAATGGGATTGAAGGGAGGCCTATAACAAAGTGAAGGGAGTGAGTTGTAAAGGAATGAGGATTGGGGCTTGAAAAGGGGTGAATTTGAAAAGGGTGAAATTTTAAGGAAGGTTCTGGTTCATCTGAAGTGTCTTTTGGCCTCCTTGCGTTTTCATATTTTGATACTGAGATATTTTGTTCTTTCCCGTAATATGTTAGTTCCAGCGATAGAGATTCTGATCTCATGGCCCTAATTGTTGACCCAAGAAATGCTCTTAGTCTTGTCAATAAGGTATTTAAGCACAATTCGGGAAATAAATTTTTCTTAGCTGTGATTAAGTTTGGATCTACCTCGGGGATTAAAATATTATTGTACATTGTCGCTTGAAGCTCGATAATTCCGCTGTAGAATTCCTGTATTAATTTATTGTCTTGTCGTAATGTATGTAGGTCTCTTATTCGTGACGTCTCTGTTGTCTTAGTAATGTAATATTAGGTTGTTTTTTATATTGTCCCAGATTAGTTGCTTGCCCTTCAATTTTATTACGAATGACTCGCAATAGGATTGCGGAATATGGGGTTCCATCAATAGAACTAATGTAACTTAAAATTTCCTCCGCAATATTAAGAAATTCATGATGCATTCTTGGGTTGCCATCGAAGCGTGGCAAATTTTTGATGGCGTCTGGAATTCTGAGGGACTGAAATATGTCTGGCGGGATGGGGTCACTGCAACTACGGCAGGACCATGGTGAGCTTGGCTGCTAGTACTTCCGGTATCGTTTTCATTGTAATTTTTAAATTCGCGTTCGGATACAATTTAATTTCGATTGAGATGCACTTATACTAAAAATATTTGGTTCACTATTCGTTCTTTCAAAACATATTCGAGACTCTTAAAATACTACTTGATAAGTCACGGCGCAGCGCCCTTGTGGCAACATCAAGGCAACATCATTTCTTGGAGGATTGTAACATAAATGGTGCCCAACCCATTATGTTGCAACCCCCGTGTTTTAACTTTTGACAGTGAATTTTTGATTGAATTCTGCTTTGGAAGGTCTTCTGACATAACAACGAGATATAGAACAATTTTTGACGCTTCTGTCCAAAGAATCTTCCTCCACTTTTCTATGAGCCAATTTTAATGGGCTTTAGCGAATTCCACATATACTACACCATGCTTACGTGCTAGTAACGGCACTTTTCTGGGACTAAAACTTTGAAGTTATGTTCTCGCATAATTTATGTTCAAATGTTTTAGCATTTGAAGTCATTTATTGAAAAACTATTTGGCTGATTTCAGCATGTTTTTCCTAAAAATCATTTTCTTGAAAAGCAGCCTTCCTTAAATATCAAAATATTTAATTTTTCCATCACTTTACTTTACCACACCCAAGAAATTATTTCTGTGTTTCGCTCCTTTCTCCGTATTCGCCGCGCGCATTATCTCATACCCAAAACCATAGCTAGAGCATGACGCACCGAGCAACTTTGACTTCTTCTTTATCGAGCTTGCCGCATTGCGTCGCACAAGTGTAAGCATCTCTGTGGATCTTTAAGGAACTTTTCGTCGCGTATGATCAAAGAGGGTATTTTTTTATATTTATTATTAATTTGTCTATGATATAAAGGTGAGATCAGGACAATAAGGTATCTCTACTAGGTTGAAATCACAATTATCAGCTCGAAATCTCGATCTATTTCACTACCGTACGGTAGCGTATTGAGGATTGAACAAGTTTAAATAGTAGCGTTTTTATACTACTTACAAGCAATTCAGAACCAAATCAGAACTTATTTTTCAACTCTGGTAACGTTAATAATTGTGACAAATTTACTCATAGAAGGTTTACCCTTATTATAACGGTATTATAAAATAACGGAAGAATTAATATGTATTATACGATAATATTTTATTTTGTTGAAAGTACCTATATAAACTATCTTAATGCTATATTTTTTTGACCACTGTATATAATAGTATAAAATAGAAGTGTAAGCGAGTTCTATAAATTATTGTCCAATAAACGTTATTGAACTCTAAACTAAAATAAATTCTAAATACTTTTCTTTTTCTAGTGGACGAAGTTGATGGATACTTGTATTATTTCGGTGGAACACTAGGAGCTTTAACTTTAACAGGGATTGCGGGGGCTTCGGCAGCATACTATTACGCTTCTCGACCTATTCCAGAGAAACCACTTGTGCCTCTTGACAAGCAATCTCCAATTTTAGATGTAAGTTTTTTATATACTAATAATAAGGAATTATTTACATTACCTATTTACATAAATTTAAATTCAAAAAATAATATTTCTACGGCGATTATAGTTTAAATCCTCCCACAATCATTAGAGTGAAGAGACAAATTAACTCCGATAAACCTTTCTTCCTCCCCCTTCAGACCCTCTGCATGCCTTTCCTTCCTTTTCTATATAGCACAAATCATGATAGTGAACAAGTTGTTTTCCCAACTCGGTCTGTCAGGATGTTTTAGTTTGAACTGTTAGTTAAAAAACCTCTTAGAAAGCTAGGCGTATCTTCTGTTTAATAAGGCCTCAACCGCGTGTAAAAACATTACCATAGGTTTTAAAGTAATTTTGATCAGTCTACATCAGATCCAAAAATGGCTTATAATTTTTTACATGGATTGTGTTTATTACATATTATTGTATTGCCCCGGGCGTTTTGAAAAAACTTTCAGACTATCAATTTCAAATCTTCATCTATCTATCATTAGAATATATTGAATTAATTTGTATCATAAGATCACTTGGCTGTTAGTAATGACACGTCCTAGGTGGGCATGTAAAGTTAAGCGATGCGATTAATATGTAGGTTGAAAGAAGCTATAATTATTCTTATGAACATAAGCTGATCCGTAAAGCGATACTTGCCTAATATTGCAATTTACTTTTATGTCACTAATTAGTAATTGGTGTACAGAACATAAAATGTTTAGGCTTGTTTAGATCGTAGGTGCAAAAAAGTATACGTAGTACAAGTATTATTTCCGCAATTTTTTCTGTACAAATGGTGCACTAAAAGATATTTTTAACTATATTCTGGGAGAACCATAAATATACATAGTTCAATGGACTATATTTTACGCATGCCAGAACTATAAAACTATATTCTCTCATCTATCTTAGGAATGCCAGAACTATTACAAGTACATAGAATATTTTAATGTATTGCAAAAATTATTGATTTCATAACTATTTTACTGCCCTCAAATCCATAAAGTGTTATTAGTGTTCATGTCAGCAAATAATGAAAAAAATGACAATAACTGAATTATCCAAAGAGAAGAGCTAATTCAAAATATAAAGATGGATTCGTGGTTGTCATTATATACTTGACCCACGAATTCGGAAAACAGGTTATAACAAAAGATTAGGTACCTACTTATAATAAGATGTGATACTCTCTATATCACCTATATAAAGCAGCAAAGATTTACATAAATTCCAATAAGAGCGAGAGAAACAAAAATAGGCAGCACTAAATGTTCACCTACAGCATGAATTTATCGAAAATTTGTAAAATATAAATAGGCACCCTGTAGAAGTCAATGCCGTAGCCAGAAAAATATGTATTTCCGGGGGAAGACGACGATTTTCTGGCAGGCGCAGATTATGAAGTACGTTTTGGGATAACATATAACAGATTCACGTACATGTCTTAATTTTCGTTTCTTTCACCTTGATTTCGGGGCGAATTAGGAAGATTTTGGTTCTATTTTTAACTAATTTTTTAATATCTATATGATTATAAATTTCGGGAGGATCACAAACGTATTTTTTATATTAATGTATGTACATACATGTAAATATGTGCATATATTGAAATAACTTGGTTATTCTAATCCCAAACAAAATTTCGGCAGGGAATCAAAACCTAGTGATCTCCCTGGCTACCGCCATGGTATAAGTGCTTCAATTGTTTTTTCTATTTCCTTATTATTATCTACTTCCTTATTACCATCTACTTCTTGCAAAATCTTAGAATTCGTTTGACTAACTTCACCAACCAGTGGCGGCTCGACAGGGTAGGCAGAGGAGGCAGTGCCTCCCTAATCATAATTCACTTTTTAATTTTTTTTTTTAATGGTGGAAGAAAATATTTAGGAATTATTTTTACAAAGAAAACATGATTTTAGAGGATGGAAAAAGTAAATTATTTTGAAAAAACAGTCTCATGCCCATTCTTAAAATCTAAATAACAATTACTTTTGAAGATTCTTTACCTACACTGTAAATATGCAGAAATAAGCCTCAGAGTAATGCCCGTGGTCCGAATATAGAACAATGCTATGGTACGCAGCGTGCCTCATGCTGTCATACGCATGAGTTTGAAAGAATGTTATCCTGCTCTCTGGATCTGAACCAAAGATGGACAAACGTTAAAAAGCCCTTCTTTTGATGTACAAAAAAAATATTTTTTTTAAATATATTTTAATCAATTAGATATTTGTACATACATATGTATGTCGAAATGAGTATCTCTATATATGTATATATGTACATATGTATATAAAATCGAAAGTTTGTTTGTTGCTCAATCACGCCTGAACGCTGGGTCCCATCATTTTACTTTTTTTTTGGTGAAGACACTACATATCCCGACTTAACATATAGGCAACTTTTCATTCGCAGATTTCAAAATGGCAGACCCAAGATGGCGGCCAAAGTTTTAATTTCAAAGGAATGCCATGAAAATTGGTATTTGGGGTTTTTTGGAGGTCCTGATTGCGAATCAATGTTCCAAATTTGGAAATTCAAGATGGCGGACCCAATATTTTTGTTACTTATTCACGCCTTCGCGCTTAGTCCGATCGTTTTCATTTTTTGAGTGAAGGTACTACATATCCCAACTTAACATATAGGCTACTTTTTATTCGCTGATTAAAAAATGCCGGACCCAAAATGGCGGCCAAAAATTGTAAATTTAAAGCGATTGCCACGAAAATTGGTACTTAAAGGTTTTTGGAAGTTCTGATTGCGAATCTACGCTCAAACTTTGGAAATTCAAAACTACGGATCAAATATGGCGCCAAACATTTTCGAAATCCAACGAATTTTGTACTGATTAGTATATTTGATACACCGGGTGAAACCGGGTTACTCAGCTAGTATATACATATATAAATTCGATTTAGGAAAATTTTATGTGAAAATCCCTCCTAAAGTCAAAAACAGCCGTTTTATAGGTGTGAGAAAACAATTTACCTTAGTAAAGACAACATTGAAAATTTGTTAATGTTGACAAAAAAGTTTGGATAATTTAATTTTTTTTTCCCGACAAGCCTATATTATATAGACACAGAACTTCAACCCACTTAAGGAGGGGCGATGTGGGGTTTACCCCCGACTCCCTTTTATTTATACTCATTTAGATACAATTGATTAAAATACCTTTACAAAAATAATTTTTTTTTTTGGGTTTTTTAGAAAACTACCTTGTTTTCATCCCTTAGAGGTTACTTATTCGGCCATATTTTGGTATATGTAAAAACTGTTGATATTATATCAAAAGAAGTGAGACTACACCGTTTTTATGCAATTAAAAAGTTTTTTCATACGTTTGTCCAAGGATGTTTTAATTTCCAGCTATTTTTCAACTTTATTCTACTTGCTCACACCTTAGGAGTGGTGATAGCTCAAAAATAATTCGGAATTCCAAACAACAAACCCATTTATTATAGTTTGGTGGAGTTACTTTTTCTCTAGGTTGCAAAAAACACATCTTTTTAAGTGTGCAAAAATAGTAGCTTCGGCGTTAATGGGATATATTAACTTCACTATTGCTGATTTTGATTATATTCATAATATTCATAATAAAAATAAAACATATTTTGTATCGAGTTTGTTTCCTTTTCGAGATACCTTCATGGGGATGAGGCGGAATAAAATGCACTGGCGACTCGAACAATAATCCCGATTATCTCAGTGTTTATCTTTCAGTTTTTGCAGTTTTGTCGTCATAAATTGTTGAGTCAGAATATCTTCATTTAAAATAAGTTTGGTGAGTAGTGGCGAAAAAACAAATTGGTCCCAGAATTGCGAATTTCCTCTTTGAATTTAATTCCAAGTCAGTAGAAAAGACAAGCTTCTACTGGAATATAAAATTTCGATTTCATCATCTTAAATTCTATATGTGTAGCATATTTGAAAATAGCAAAAAGCCCGCTGTTTAATACCAAATCATACATCTTTTATCAAATGATATATTTCAACACATTTAATAGGTAGAAAAAAAACTAGACTCGTTCAGAATGTATTATCCCCTTGACTCATCTTTGTCTTCGTTCTTCAGCATATTCAGATTAGAGTTCCAAAAATAGTTTTTCGATTCTCTCAGAAAAATTTGCAGAAGATCGCTCACTGCCAAGCGCTGCGCGTAGTAGTCGAACGGTTGTCCTAAGTGCCATACGAACCGCTCTGAGGCATCGCAAGTTTAGTGAAAGTAAAGAGAATAAAAAATTAGTGAAATAATCGTGTATTACATAAATTAAAAATTAATTGTTGTATTTATTTATGCAATAGACATTACCTGTTGTCATAGTAAAAAGTGAATGTGAGATTAAATCGCGTTTTTGTTTCTACGAATAAAAGCGAAAATATTTCGGAGAAATTCTTTTGCACTCAAATAGTTTCTTTTTTATTATCACTTTGTATTATGTGGTTTGTCAATTAAATGACACAAATTGAATGTTTTGGCACAAATTCAAAATCATGAGATGAAGAACCTCCGATTAGGGATTTCTTGTCTTTTCAAGGACTTTTACTAATTTTGTTAAGTAAACAACAAATGTGAACATTTGCTATCAAGTAGTACACACAAACTACAATTGTTTTAATCATCTTTAAAAAAAGACCTTCCGGCGGCAGCCAAAAGAAAAAGGTAGATATCAATATGGTCATTAAAACGCGAAAAAACTGTCGCCGGAAAAGGGGAGGGGATTTTAATCAAACATTATTTATGCATTATAAAGGTCAACAACTCAACTGAATTTGGAAATGCAAAGGTCATAAAGATTAGGATCTGTACCTTTTTTGTGTTGTGAGCACGATAGCTCCAATATAAATCGATTTCGATCAAATGTTCAAATGGTCAACATTCTGACAACCAAATTTGAGCCCCTGGAAAACTAAAACATATTTCTTCAGGCTACCGTCATGAGATTTTCTTTAATATCAATCTTAAGGGTTATAGTGTCTAGAATTAACCATTTTTGTTGTCGTTAGATTAGGCTTGGTTAAGTATAACAAAACTAAGCTCAAAATTCACCCACTCTGCTGATCTAAATGCCTTTAATTTAAATGTATGTATTTCAGTAAAGAAAAACTTTAATGACGAAATGATTTTTACACACAGGAATCCCTTAGCTCCCCACCCTTTGATTGATTCACACCATTTGCGAACTTAGTCGAGATATTATGTACAATGGACCACATAGTCTAAGTGCGGAGCACTCCTGCTTGCCTCACAGGCAAAGTTTAATTATAATCAATTCAGAAATATCGCACATAATTAGGTGGGAGTATTTTTTAAGCCTACTATGCATTACATAGATATGCATATACATATTTACCCGACTACGGGACAAAAAGAGGGTCATGAGTTTGGTAGGCTATGTATGTACATATGTAAGAATGTATGTATGTATGTTCATCTGTTCGTTCGTAGCACCTAAACTACTCATCAGATTTGTACAAAAGTGAAGTCGTTGGATTTGTAGGAATGCTTCGCGTAACATAGGCTATGTGACGTCACATTAAATCTAATATGACGGCTAAGAAACACAAAATTTCTAACGCAAAAAAAGAAAAATATTTATAAATGTATCGAGTTTGGTATTAAACTACGCACATTCCGAAAATATAAACTTAACATAGCACAAAAACCGCAAAATATTTTAAATAAAAATATGGCTTTTACTGCCCCTTCAAAAGTTATAAACAAGACTTAGTAACTACTAACTAGACCTCTGTTGTGTATAATAATAATAATAACACACAGAAAACATCTACTTAGTTTTCATGATGACTATTACAATACTGATTGTAGTAAATTTAGAATGGTGTTTAAAACTATTTTTGATGTTCCATCATATTATAATACACTTACATATGTATATAATCTCGTTTCAAGAAAAAAACCAATATTATGTATCAGTTTGTAAGAGTGGTTAAGGTTGAGTTTATCATAGGAATTCATTAATTAAGTAGGTGTTTTCTGTGTGTTATTATTATAATTATACACAATAAAGGTCTAGTTAGTAGTTACTAAGTGTTGTTTATAACTTTTGAATGGGCAGTTAAAGCCATTGGGGGTGTTCATTTTTATTTTATATTTTTACATTAATTAATATATATAAAACTACAAGCTTTTCTTCACAGTTGGGTCTCTCATTTAAATTTGAACATCCTACAATCTTCTGGGTAGTCTTAAAAAATCATAAAAAATCAATGCAACTTTTTATCGTTTTGAAATTTCGTTTGTTTGCTTACTTTTGTTTTATTTAACAAAACATCTTTTTTGTTTTATTGACTTTCATTATTTCCCAACCAGTACTTAATCTTTTCTTACTCTTTCATACTTCTCAATAACTTTTCTCTATTTTCTCGCCTCTCTACTATACTTAAATTTTTTTTTTCCACCCACCCAACTCCCACAACTAACTTTTTAAGCAAACGGTCTTTTATACCTCTCTCACTTCCTTCCACCTTTTTCATATCCTTTTTTTCATGGGATTTTCACTTTTTTTTTCTCAGGCCCCCATCTCTAACTTTTTTTCTATTTTTGATATTTTCAACAAGAACTCATTTCCCACCAAATATCAAAAAATTAACAAGTTTCTATGTCTGTGAGCTGAGATTATTACTCACCTACCTCACCTGTTTTTCCAAGAGAAATTCACTTTTTTCACATCCATCCCAAGAATTACCCACAAATTGTGCGCTTGATACCCGCGCTCACTGGCAGGCGCACACGAAATGCCGGCCTTTGACGTCAGAGTTTCCCACAACAAATCTTACCGAATTCCATGATGATCCCGGAGAACCATACAAGAACTGTGTTCGGGCTCTACCGACGAAGCGAGTTGGGGCTCTACCGAATTCCGACCATTATCGCAAACGAGCGCTTTCCTCTCACGCCCCTGTGAATAATGAACACAATTTAAATTTACAGGAGCTGTCTTTAATTCTTTTGCCCACCACCTCCAGGAAAGAATTAAGCGCGTGGATTTTTACCTGTGCGCAATGGTGTTACTTGCCAATACCTTCTTTTTTTTTTCAATAATAGGTACCTGAGATTGGGATTTAGGTTCAATTTTAATTTTACCACGCCCTAAAAAACTATTTAGCTTTCGTAGTAATTCTTAATGGACTTTCACCAATCAAATTTTAAATGATTTCCCATCTCTTTTGTTTATTTATAACTTTCCCCAATTTTTAAACAATCCCTCTTCCCTACAATTCCACCAGCAAAGCACTTCGTATCTCCTAAAAATTTTCTCAGAATTATACGCCTGCTAAAAATCGTTTTTCTCACAAATTCCCTCGCTAACTGTTCAGCCAATCCTTAACTGATTTTCATCGTGTAAATTTTGTAAGATAGCCCACATGAGCTTGATCTTTGGATCTTTTCCCCATTATGTTACGATGCCCCTTTCCCCGCACAGAAGTTCTAAAACAGATCCTACCACAGAGCAAGAGCGCCTTCACACTCACGTGATGTCCCATTTTATTCTCTTTTCGCACACGACCGCCTTCTTCAACTCAACAGCTTCCATAAAAATTCTCAACGGATTTTCAACATTCAAATTTTGTAAGGCTCCCCAACATGTCTTCTATTTTTCAATATTTTTCGCCAAATCTTGAAACCCCACTCCAATCCAAATAATCCTCTACAAAACCCAGATAATCCACCTCCCCACAGGCAATTCATTCAGCTGTCCGCCCCCCCGGCTAAAAATCACGATGCACATATTCGTTCACCTTTTTTATTGTACCGTTTTCTACGCTTCGTGCGCGGCCGTCTCTCAACGGATTTTCATTTTATAAATTTTGTAAATTTTGTAAGCTCTATCTCTATCCTTTCCCTAAACTTTTCCGTTGCCCCTTTCACCGCAAAAAAATGTCAAAAAAGACCCTTCCACAGAAATTCGTTTTCCAAATTCCCATTAAATCACCCTACAGAGTTTCGATTGCATTAGTGTTTTTTTTTCCAAATACAAGGTAGGAGGTTACGCTAAAGAATGCTTCTTAGCGCATTCTTCTCTCTGCGCATTTATATATTTTCTGATGATGATCAGCTGATCAAGGTGTTCTGACCTATTTACTAAAATGGGTGGCATGAATGCATTTATGATGTGAAGATCAAGGGCTGTGCGCAACCATTGCCTAACTCATTGAAGGAATATGGACGGGTTGTTGGGGGAAACCCTTGTACCAGGGTCGGCCTGTGACGTCGGAATTTCCCACATCAAATTGCTGGCCGATGAGAGGTGCACACGAACTAGTGCCCGAAGCGTGTTCGGTTCTGCCGAGTGCCGGGCGGCGCACACGAGCGCTCTCCCCTCATTCCATTGTGACGTCACACACAAATGCTTTATAACGTTTCGACACTTTTTAAATCGCTAACTTTTTCCCACGCCTTCCTACGTTCCATGCTCAGCCAATTCTTAACAGATTTGCACGGGATAAATTTTAAGAGATAGCCCCGCATTATCTTGATCTTTGGTCCTACTCCCCAATAGTTTCCGTTCGCCCCTCTCCCCGAATTCCAAATCAGACCACTCTACCCCGTGACGTCACATTTTTGTCTCTTTTCCAACACGATGGCGTACGTCAACTCAGCAGTTCCCATAGAAATTCTCACCATTGAAATTTTGGACGGTTCCCCAACATGTATTTTATTTTTCCATAATTTTTGACAATCTTTAATTCCGACCCGGGAAACATAGATAATCCACTTCCACGTTAGCAAACGTGACGAGGGGGCCCGCTTTTTCCCAACTTTTTCAATCTTAAAATTTTCCTGCCGCCTTCCTACGCTCCGTGCTCAGCAGCTTCTCAACGGATTTTCATCCTATAAATTTTAAAAGAGAGCCCCGCCTAAGCTCTATCTTTGGATCATTTCCCCAATATTTTCCATTCCCCCTATCCCCGCAAACGAATTCCAAAACAGGCCCTACACCAGAATTCGAGCAACCCTCTTACGTCACATTTTTTTCTCCTTTCCAACACGATAGCCTACTTCATCTCGATAGTTTCCATAGAAATTTTCAACGGATTTTCATCATTCAAATTTTATGCAATTCTCCAACATGTCTTCTATTTTCTGGTATTTTTCTCCAACCTCTCAAACCGACCTAAACCCACCAACTCCATTAGCAAACGCAGGCAATCCATCTCCCCACAGGCAATTTGTTCGTCGAACGTGCCGCGGCGCAGCAGGACCGCTTTTTCGCCACTTTTTCAACCGCTAAATTTTCCTGACGCTTTCCTACGCTCAGTGCTTAGCCATCTTTCATCGGATTTACATCTTGTAAATTTTTTAAGATAGCCCGGCATGAGCTTGATCTTTGGATCCTCTCCTCAACATTTTTCGTTGCCCCCCGCAAAAGATTCCAAAACAGACCCTACCTCAGAAATTTAATTTTCCAAATTGCGGCCAAACCACCCAACAGAATTTCTTAAGCTTTCTTTTACACACAATATAACAAGATTTCCTTTCATTAGCCCCAGCATCAACCCCCCACGCCCGCATTTTCATACAACATTTATTGAAAATATGTTTGCAATGATTTTTTCAACCCAATTTACGGTAATATTTTTCTCTGCACCGGAGATATTGCGTCTCTTTCGTTTGCTTGACCGTTCCCCTTAGCCAGTTAGCCCGCCCTCTCTTCACAATAGCGGGGTCTGGAGCATTGTCTTGTTTTTCTGTTTTGTAAAAGAGATCGACCGCGTATTTCAACTCAACGAATTACATAGAAATTTTTAACGGATTTTCACCATTCGAATTTTGTACGCTTCTCCAACATGTTTTCTATTTTTTGGTATTATATTTTTCTACAATCTTTAAAACCGACACAAACCCACAACATTTTGTGAGATAGCCTCGCATGAGCTCTATCCTTGGATCCTTTCCCCAACATTTTCCGTTGCCCCGTTTCCCCTCAAAAAAATGTCAAAACGAGCGCTCTCCCTTCACTCCCCTGTGACGTCACACACAAATGCTTTATAACGTTTCGATACTTTTTCAGTCGCTAACTTTTTTCCACGCCTTCCTACGTTCCATGCTCAGCCAATTCTAAACAGATTTGCACGGGATAAATTTTAAAAGATAGCCCCGCATGATCTTGATCTTTGGTCCTACTCCCCAATAGTTTCCGTTCGCCCCTCTCCCCGCAAACGAATTCCAAAGCAGACCACTCTACCACTTGACGACACATTTTTGTTCTCTTTTCCAACACGATGGCCTACTACAACTTTTGGAATTAAATTAGACTTGCCTTTAATTTTCTTTATTTTGAGTGTGACTCGGGAATTCTTTATATAACATATTTGAGTTGTATATAAATGAATCTTACAAACTTGATGTGTGAATTATATTGAATGAAAATAATAACGAACTTATTTGTCAAGTGTTGCCACAAACTCAACAGTTTCTACAGAATTTCTCAACGGATTTTCACCCATTCGCATTTTGTACGGCTCCCCAACATGCCTTCTATATTTTGACATTTTTCTCCAATCTCTAAAACCGACCCAAAACCCAGAAAAAGTATTAGAAAACCCAGATAATTCGCCTCCCCACAAGCAATTCGTTCAGCGAATGTGCCCGCCGGCCCGCTTTTTCCTTAATTTTTCAATCGCAAACTTTTTCCAAGCACCACCCAACAGAATTTCTTAATCGTTCTTTTATACGCAAGATAACCCGAATACCTTCCCCCCCGCCAGAAACCTCCCATGACCCCATTTTCATACACAATTTCACAAAAATATTTTCAGCGATTTTTTCAACCCTATAGCAACGCAAAATTTTTCTCTACACCTCAGATATTGCGTCCCTTTCGTTTGCTTGAACGTTCCCCTTAGCCAGTCAGCCCACCATCTCTTCATAATAGCGGGGTCTGGAGCATTGTCTATTTTTTCTGTTTTGTAACAGGGAGCGACCGCGTATTTCAAATCAACGAATTACGTAGACATTTTCAACAGATTTTCACCATTCGAATTTTGTATGATTCTCCAACATGTCTTCTATTTTCTTGTATTTTTCTCCAGTCTTTAAAACTGATATAAATCCACAAAATCTTCTAAGAAATTTTTGTAAGATAGTCTCGCTTGAGTTCTATCTTTGGATCCGTTCTCCAACATTTTCCGTTGCCATCTTTCACCGCAAAAGAATTTCAAAAAAGGCCCTACCACAGAAATTTATTTTCCAAATTCCCGCTAAATCACCCTACAGAGTTTCGATTGCATTAGTGTTTTTTTTCCAAATACAAGGTAGGAGGTTACGCTAAAGAATGCTTCTTAGCGCATTCTTCTCTCTGCGCATTTATATATTTTCTGATGATGATCAGCTGATCAAGGTGTTCTGACCTATTTACTAAAATGGGTGGCATGAATGCATTTATGATGTGAAGATCAAGGGCTGTGCGCAACCATTGCCTTAACTCATTGAAGGAATATGGACGGGTTGTTGGGGGAAACCCTTGTACCAGGGTCGGCCTGTGACGTCGGAATTTCCCACATTAAATTGCTGGCCGTTGAGAGGCGCACACGAACTAGTGCCCGAAGCGTGTTAGGTTCTGCCGAATGCCGGGCAGCGCACACGAGCGCTCTCCCCTCACCCCTTTGTGACATCACACAAATGCTTTATAACGCTTCGACACTTTTTCAATCGCTAATTTTTTCTTACGCCTTCCTACGTTCTATGCTCAGCCAATTCTTAACAGATTTGCACGGGATAAATTTTAAAAGATAGCCCCGTATTATCTTGATCTTTGGTCCTACTCCCCAATAAATTCTCAAGAGATTTTCACCATTCAAATTTTGTACGGCTCCCCAGCATGTCTTCTATATTTTGATATTTTTCTCCAATCTCTAAAACCGACCCAAAGCAACAAAATCCATTAGAAAATCCGGATAATTCACCTTCCCACAGGCAATTCGTTCAGCGAAGGTGCCGCGGACCCGCTTTTTCGCTAGTTTTTCAATCGCAAACTTTTTCCCATGCTTTTCTACGCTCCATGCTCAACTAATTCTTAACGTATTTGCATTTGGTAAATTTTGGGCGATAGCCCCGCATGAGTGTAATCTTTGGATGTTTTGCCCAAAATTGTCTGTTGTTCCCTTTCGCCGCAAAAAAATTCCAAGAAAGACCCTACCTCAGAAAATTTATTTTTCAAATTCCAGCTTCTTTTATCGAGAAGATAACTCTAAGGCCTTTCATTAGCCTTAGCATGAAGTCCCTTTGCCTTCATTGAGTACAAAATTTAACCCAAATATATTTTCAGCGATTGTGTTGAAGAAAGCCAACATACATATAGCATTAGCAGTAAATATTTTTCTATCGATCCGAGGAATTACCCACACTAATCGCACCCCTGTCTCCGCGCCGGTCTCTGACGGTAGAATGTCTTTACCATAAAGACGAAAGCCGACCGATGCCGGCACACCAGCCTTTTATTTTTACTTTTTGTACTTCCTTTTGTAACTTTATTTTTTGTAGTTATTTTATACTTTACTGAATGAATGAATGAGAGTTTAGAAAATTGTGAAGGAATTTATTGAGCTAGCGCAGCGCGATAGGTGGTTGGGGGCGTCCCGACGACAGCCGGGTGGTCGGGCAAAACTAATATTATATATGTATATACATATATGTATATTATAAATACTAGTTGGGTAATCCGGTTTCACCCGGTGTTTCAAAAATACTATTTAGTTAAATACTTCTAAATTATTGGTACTTCAACCAGATTAGGAAAGTTAGAAGTATTACTAAAATCTGTGCATGTGGTATAGAAACGTCCAAAACTCATTTTGTTGCCACCATCTATATCAGAAGGGCTCATAATCTATTCTATACTTATATGTTTCCATTGTTAAGTGTTAAATTAATATATAAGGGCATTAATTTTTTTTTTTTACTATTTCAGCGTTATCTCATTAGGAAACATTAAAGCTGCAAACCTTATGTTGACTGCCTATTCGTAATAGAAATTATCTCTGCCAAACATTTCGCTACAAATGTAAATGTTCAATATTAAATTATTAGGTATTAAATCAACCATTCTAATATATTTTGTCATGATATTACTTGGATAAATTTGGTCGCTATATTGAGTCTACTATCTTGATTTCTAAATTTTGAAAGCGGATTCGCAATCAGCATCTCCAAAAACTCTAAATACATACCAATATTCATGGCAATCCATTGAAATTCACAATTGCTGGCCGCCATCTTAAGTCCGCCATTTTGAAACCTTTAATTTTATGTAAAAATAGTCCACATGTTAAGTAGTACATCCTTCAGGTACTACCTTCACCCAAAAAATGAAAAATATCAAACCAACCGTTTCGGCAGAATGAGCAACAAACATCCAAATAAACAACAAAACTTTCTATTTGATATGTACGGGATTCAACATCGGTACCACTAATACAACATTTAAATTACATTCGTAAAATTTCAAAACATTGTGGTCGTCATATTGGGTGCACCTTTTTGAATTTCTAAATTTTGGTAGCAGGTTCGAAATTAGTATCACCGATTTTTTTTACATTAATATAAATGAAAATCCTTTCAATTTCCCCAAAACCGGTTGCCATATTGCGTCTGCCATTTTGAATTTTCAAATTTTGATAACAGATTCGAATTTAGTGGCCTCAAATTAACTTTAGTAATAATTTTCACTTAAATTCGTTGAATTTCCGAAAATTTTTGGTCACCAAAAAACCCCAAATACCATTTTTCATGTCAATCCCCTGAAATTTACAATTTTTGGGCGCCATCTTGGGTCCGCCATTTCGAAAAATGCGATTAAAAAGTAGCATATGTAGGGAAATCGAAAGTTTGTATGTTTGTTGTCAATCACGTTTAAGCGCTGGGTCTGATAATTTTCATTTTTTGAGTGAAGATACTACATATCCCGACATAACATATTGGTTACATTTTATTCGCGGATTTGAAAATTGCGGACCCAAGATGGCGGCCAAAAATTGTAAATTTCAAGGGATTGGCATGAATATTTGTATTTGGAGTTTTTGGAGATGCTGATTGCGAATCCGCTTTCAAAATTTAGAAATCAAGATAGTACACTCAATATGGCGACCAAATTTTTCAAAATAAATATTAGCATGAGAAAATAAATTAGAATGGCCCAATACCTAATAATTTAATATTGAACATTTACATACGTAATGAAATGTTTAGGCAAAGATAATTTCTGTAACGAATAGGCAATCAACATAAGGTTTGCAGCTTTAATGTTTTGAAATAAGGTAACGATGAAATAGTAACAAGAAAAATTAATACCTTTATTTATTTATTTAACACTTAACAATGGAAACGTAAAGGTACAGAATAGATTATGCGCCTTTCTGGTATGGACGGTGGTAGCCAAATGAGTTTTGGACGGTTCTATATCACATCCACAGATTTTAGTAATACTTCTAAACTTCCTAATCTGGCTTAAGTACCAACATTTTAGAAGTATTTAACTAAGTAGTATTTTTGATACACTGGGTGCAACCGGGTTGCTCAGCTTGTAAAATATATATAGGGAAGGGATATAATTATGCACTGATTCATTATTAAATTTCTAGTTTAAATAAATATCGGTCTTCGCGATAAAGTCTCAGAAAATGAAATTAATAAGTATTAAAACCATTGGGAAAGAAACGAAAATTAATCAGCTGCCGAACTTTTTCAATTTTCCTAAATGAATCGCTTTAACATTTAGTAAGTCGTGAATCTTTCGTGAAAAACGTACTTGCGAAAACTAAATCTTAAGTGAGTTAAATTTTCGTTCGTAAATAATTCATTTACGATGTAGTTTACGTGAGTAAATAAAAAAAATATTTCTTTTTTCCCGATAGTTTTACGATTTACCAATTCGTTTAAAACGATTCACTAGCGAAAGTCCAAATCCGACAGCTGACTCATTTTTGATGTGCGATATGTGCGCTAAAATATTATAATTATTTTACGTTTCATTCCAAATCATTTGATTTTCTGGGAGTGACTTATTGGCAAACAGGAATGAGATCGTGCCATTAAATATATGAATAGTGGAAGTAAAATTCAAGGAATTAAAAAATGTTATACTGCAATAAGATTATAAATAATAATTCAAGTGTTTTTTCAGGCGCTGATAATTAATCAATGCCACGAAATAATAGGACTTAAACATGGAAAACGTTTCACAAATCAGTACATTTAATTAATTCCCAAGTTGCAGATGCTATCCTGCCTCTTCCTGTGTACGCACATGTACATTGACCAAAATTGATCGAGAGTAATGAAGAAATACAAGAAATATCAGGTTTAAATGACTTTTATATAAGGGAATGTAGCCTTTAAATTCCTACTTCCTTCACCGATTCACTGCATTTGTGAACATAGCTGAGATATTGCCATGGAAAACACGTCATCTAAGTTTAATCAATCGATTAAGAAATATACAGTATACATGGCTATAAATTCAAATATGTACAGTATAATGTATAGAGAAGTGATGAGCCCCTTCTCCTTTCCAAACCCTGTAATTTAATATGACCTAGATATCGAGCCGATAAATTCATACGTAGTATTGGATCAAAATCCATTAAGAAATAAGGCAGATACTACGGTAACAAGCTCATTTTTATAAATGGATGTGGCCCCCCACCGCCTTAACCGATCAATACCATTTTGATACATGGCTTAAATCAGATTCGATTAAGAATTATGGCTACTATCGTCTTCACTAGATACATCATATCCCATTTATAATGTATGTACATATATACATATATACAATGTTTATATCTAACTTGAATTGATATTCATATTGATTGAATCTTTCTACATCCAATATGGCAGACTTTTCCAAAATGTCGGAGTAGCCTTTTCTTCACAACCCCATTAATATGGCAATCAAATGAAAGTTCAAATCCATACCAAGAATACCATAAGCTATGTGAACCCATTCTAAACCGAATATGGCGGATTTTTCTTTTTAGTGAACTTTTTTAAATAGAAGATTTGTTTTAATACTTTTTATATACAAATTAATTTAAGTTTACAGCCTCTAACCATTCATTTTCCGAAATCGTGTCATAAGGTAGGATGCAAACCATACTATCAGGTACCATTTGTAAACTACATACAGTGAGTCACTTGGATATTCGTACAGAGCCCACTGTACCATTAACACTGTAGCTAACTCACTATTATGTAATAACTTTTTAATTATTTTTTGATTTTATCATATGTGGTAACATATCTGCACTTAGATGACATAACAATTTACGAAATAACTCCTTCTTTATAATTAAATTAATACACAAATTAAAACAACCCCAAATATGAACGTCACTTGGTTATTCGTACAGTTCAAAATTTCTTGTTAAAATGCGTTTCACAGAAAGTTTTCTGATTCATAACAGACAAGGTCATATCTGCTGCAATTCTGTTTAGTTAATGAAGGAGCTCAGTTCTCGATTTAGTATTTTTCAACCAGCATCTTTAGCAGAAGCGAAAAAAGGGCCGTAAATAAAAAAAATACGCGAATCGGCAATATCACATCATAAGGCCGGGAAATCCCGAATTTACTTAATAAAAGTTATTCTACGATTCAATACATTATTAAGCGCTTTAAAACTGGAAATTTCATTGAAGATAAGAAAAAAAGAAATGCGCGCAATCACCCGATCTTAATCCGATCGAGAATCTTTGGCACGAACTTGAAAACGCATTCGAAAACATACCATTACTAATAAAGAAGTTCTTATAAGTAAACTACAGTACGAATGGTCTAATATCTCAGCTGAATACTCAAAAAAGTTAGTGAACTCGGTTGCCAACAGACTTCAAAGCGTTATAAAGAACAAAGGGCTTCATACAAAATATTAATTATTTTTTATGCTTTTCATTTCTCTATGTACGAACATCAAAGTGACGTGAATTCGTAAAGCTGTTTGTTTATTTTTGTGATATTATTAAAAATATTAGGAGAGGAACGAATTTTTTGTTATTGTTGTACTACATACGTACGAAATAAAATATTTATTTACAAACATTTTAACTTTTTTAATTCAATCTCAAAAAAGCGCTACCTAAAGTTTGAATTTCTACGTGTACGAATAACCAAGTGACTCACTGTAACTAAGTTGAAAGATTATGACAAAACATGAAAATTCACTTTTACTGAGAATAATAATCATCCGAATTTGATGTTTTTTTTTTCTCAATTTATTTTATTTTAAAACATCAAATATTTAAATCATATGTAGTAATTATTTTCGCTTTTCTCAATGAAAATAAATCAGTCGTGGATTGAAGTGGATAATAAGCGACGAAAATAAAAAAAAAGTGAAGCAAAACATAGTTTTGTTAATCGTTGCGAATTGCTTAATAGAGGACAAATTGCGTAATATAGTGAAATGTTTGTCTAGTTTGTGACAGTTTTGAAGCTTTATTTGAAATCTATGGGAGGATATTGCTACAAGTGTTTGTGTTATGTTCGCGTTATTATTTACAATATTTTGATGAAAATTAAGTAACCAAGGTGTGGAAATATATCGAGCAGACATCAGGATGGCTTGCTGCGGAACAACAACTATTATAAGACCCCCAATTGATATGACTAAACAGAGCGAAATAATGAGGGTAAATTATTGTGTTATTTATATGTAAAGCCAAACAGCTTTAATACTTTCACTCCCACAATGTTTTACTCAAGTTTTCCTTTCCGTCGCCGGTATGTCGCAATTATTTGCCGCTGGAAAGTTTTTTCGAAATGCTACATAGCGAAATTAAATTACAAAGTAAAGCATAAAAATCATTACAACCAAGTCGACTTGCGTGCTACACCAATGTGCTACCACTGGAAATTAACGTTGGGTTTTCTGATAGCACCACATTGGTATCAGAAGACGTTAATGGGTTAATATGCTAAAAAGAACCATTTCAAACTATAATTTTACTAAGATCAGTATCTCTATATTAGGACAGAAAAAGTTTAATTAATTTGCTGTGACACTGCACAAGTAAGTTGTTAAAAGTATAAAACGAACAGGATTTCACATCAGATGGACATTACTTATAACAGCCTCAGGGAAAGCTCATCGAAGAAACAAATACTGATTTCGTACTGTTGAGTCTTATAGTTTTGTTTCCGTCTTCGGAGGATTTTAAAAAAAAACACTTTTAAATTGGAACACTATTTATTGATACAATAAGTGACACTACTGAACAGTAATAATACAATAACGCGAATCAACCGAATGCTGTTACGACCTCTTTGGTCTCAATCCCGAAAAAAGACTCTACTGCTTATCTAGTTCTGAATATTTATATATTCTGACTTCGGGTCCCTCGGTCAATCGGCAGCGTGAGAAGAAGTAAAATTAAAGGTAGCATTTCCTAGGAATAGCACCTGGGTGCTGAGTGGTACCCAAGCGGTACAAAAGCACTTTTTACGAATTGCACCTGAGTGCATCAGGTGCTGGCGAGAATTTTAACTATGAAAAGTTCGCACGGTCGCGATTCTTCAAATTATGCTGTCTTCAAATTATGCTCCGCGTCGCGGGGTACGGGGTCGTAACCGGGATTATAACACCCCCACCGTTTGACTGAGGCTCCGACGAAGTTACTTTTACATCGATTTCGTTTTTTTGATTATTTTTACATTTCCATTTTAAAATAACTGTAATGATAACAACAATTACTAAGGCATCTATGCTCAATGCAAATGATCTAAATTGTGTGTTTTCATTTGAGATTTTTTCTATATGTTTCCTACTGCTTATATGTTTTAAATACAATTCTTCTAATTTTATATTATTAACAATTTTCTCTTCCTTAGTTTTTGTTACAAAGTTCGGTAAGATGATTTTATCATAGATTTTAGTTTCTGAGTTTACAAAAGTTTGGTTGTTTATTTCTATTTTACAATTTTTGAATTTTATAAGGTAGTTTCCACTAATTCTTAAACTTAGTTTATTACAGTTATGTTCGAGAATGGTTTCGTTAATGTTTTTTACAATAATAATACCTTCGTTAATTTCCTTGATTTCTCCTTTTTCTAACATTTGTTTAGTACAATATGTTTCTGTTGATTTTATGATATCCTTGATACAATCGTTTACAATAGGAACAAGGTTCTTTTTCATGTTATCTCTCACTGGGAATTCATAGGCAGTGTTGTTTTCGTCTACTAAAATTTTATCGTTATTCAAGAATAAGGACTTTCCCTCGGGGTCTGGAATTGGTTCGATAAGTACTTTGGAGTACGTGAGGTTGGAAAATTGGGGAATTAAAAGGACTATAATTATTTGGTCTTTATAGGATGTAACGGTTATTTTGATACCCTGGTAGGTTTCTAAGTTCGGAATAGTTTCTAATTCTTCCGCGGTCAAAATATTTTTTGACAGTAATCCCAACTTACTGGAGAACAGGATCTGTTCGATATCGTCCACGTGGTTTCGGAGCAAGACGATGTCGTGATTTATGTGATAGATTTGTTGCATTAATTTGATTTCGTCTTCAATTGTTGTTAATTTTTCTGCTACGTTGTGGTTGTTCTTGTTAAGGTATTGTTCTATAGATAATTGTTGTTTTCTTATGTGTGAAGTTATGTTCTGGATTTGATCTGATATTTCGTTATTGATTATGATTTGCTTATTATTTCCTTCGATTAGCTTTCCATTGTATTCGAAGAGTTTATCTAGTTTCTGTTTTATTTCGACTTCATCTGTGTGGTCCATTGTACCAGCGATGTATTTTAATCCTGTGCCTAGTAGATCGACCAGTCCTCTTTTCTGCCTAAAGTGCGGCTTCAGATTTTTGATCTTAGCCTCCAGGAGAATGAAATTTTGATTAACGCTGCTAAACATCGGTCCTATCAATTCGCGTTTCGGTCGCATTGCCAAAAGGTTGTTTTTGATATAGTTCGTTGTTATTTCAAATTCTGTTATGTTTATTATGTGGAGTATCTTGTTATAGCTTTTAATTAAATTTACGTTTCCTAGCTTAAGTGTAATATATCCGTTATTAGGGTTGGAATTAGGGTTGTTTGGGGTTTGATTAAATTGATTGTTTGAGTTATACCGTGTGTTATATGTGTTCTGGTTATATCTGTTTTGGTTATTTGGTGTAAAGTTACTGTTATTATTATTATTACGGTTCCAAGAATTATTATAGTCATTGTTACGGTTCCAATAATTATTATTGTTATTATGTTGAGGGGTATTTCTTGTAAAACGCGGTTGTCGTTGTCTTTCGACCGGATTTGATTGATTTGTGGGTTGCCTAGTGTTTTGATTATTATTATGCGGATTTTGGTTACTGTGAGTCTTGTAATTTGCTTTATTCTCATTTCTACTACCCTGATTTTGATTTTTATTGTAGTTTCCGACGGAGTTTCTGAACGGATTGTAAAATGCATGTCCCGAGTCATACAATATGTTCATTGCAGTTTCTAAGTCCGGTGGGGCTCTGCAATAAAGTATGGACTTCATGGGCTCCGGGATTTTCTGCTTGAAAACATTAAGAGCTGAATCGATGTTAGCTTGGAGAATCAGATTCAGTTCTCGTCCGGTGGTATTATTCTCATGAGTGGTTTTTAGATTTAACCTTCTGAGGACAGTTTTAATTTCGTTATAAAATTCTTGGCTGGTTGTCTTGAATGTTATTCCCCGTAAATCGTCGAAAAGTTGTTGTGAAGATTTTCTATCTCCGAAGTTGTTACTTAAAAGTGATTTTATTTCGGTCCATGATCTTATATGATAGTTTATTTCTATCACTTCGCGGGCCCTACCCTTTAATTTGGATTTTATCAGGTCAGAGAATATTAATTGGGAAAGCTCGTCGTACGTTTGGAGGATCGCATGAACTCTATCTATCAGATCCATAAAGTTCTGCAGATGATTGGGATTTCCGTCAAAATCTGGTAATTTCGACAAGTATTTAATCGGATCTATTCGCACGGAAGCGGGTGGAATGGATGAATGGGCAGGATGTGAGGGTCCTGAAGGCCCTGGTTCCGAATTTGTAACATTATTGAAACGGTGCCTTATATTTTCGATAAATTCGCCGATATTTTCTATTTCGGGGTTCATTTTTGCTTAATTATTATTCTACTTTATGTAGTTATTAGAATTAAATAGTAAAGAAGGCTAAAATAACAAATGTATTATGCTACTTGCTGTTATTATTATTCTGCTGCTGTTGGGATCTTGATGGGATGGGTTGAATTCCGGCGTCGGTGTCCGCAGAGATGGTGTTTCCAACGTTGATGTCCGCAAGGTGTCCTTTCGCCGTAATTTAGGGGTGTCTTCAGTTGGTGAACCGCTTCGCAGGTTTGGTCGCCGTAATTTAGGGGTGTCTTCAGTTGGTTGATTCGGGAACTTCGCACTGATCTTGCTCATAAAATTAGGAGCACTTCTGCACAGCACAAATATTATTATGTATGTCGGTTGATTCGGAACTTGAGATTATTAGTTACAAGTAATTTTAAGGCCACTTTTTGCTCACAAATATTCCTGTATTTTTTTTTTTTTAATCACACTCACGAATCTTTTCGTGGGTTTTTTAATCACGCTCACGAATCTGTTCGTGGTTTTTTTAATCACACTCACGAATCTTTTCGTGGTTTTTCAATCACACTCACGAATCTTTTCGTGGGTTATTTAATGCGCGGTAAAATATTAAGATATACGCGCCGAATTTATGCGTCTTCGCTTGAGAACTCGAACGCGCCGCGCATCCTACCGACTGCGCCAGTTTTGTTTCCGTCTTCGGAGGATTTTAAAAAAAAACACTTTTAAATTGGAACACTATTTATTGATACAATAAGTGACACTACTGAACAGTAATAATACAATAACGCGAATCAACCGAATGCTGTTACGACCTCTTTGGTCTCAATCCCGAAAAAAGACTCTACTGCTTATCTAGTTCTGAATATTTATATATTCTGACTTCGGGTCCCTCGGTCAATCGGCAGCGTGAGAAGAAGTAAAATTAAAGGTAGCATTTCCTAGGAATAGCACCTGGGTGCTGAGTGGTACCCAAGCGGTACAAAAGCACTTTTTACGAATTGCACCTGAGTGCATCAGGTGCTGGCGAGAATTTTAACTATGAAAAGTTCGCACGGTCGCGATTCTTCAAATTATGCTGTCTTCAAATTATGCTGCGCGTCGCGGGGTACGGGGTCGTAACCGGGATTATAACATCTTATCTAATGTTATTAAATACTTTTGTAATTCGATTATGTTCAATCTGATTTAATCCTTTTTCACCTTTAGCAAGGACCAAGAAGAACCAATCTTAACAGCGTCATCGACTAAATGCGCTGTTATATGGCGCGACAGTACATCTAAAACTTCTAGTACCTAAACCTATCAAGTTTTAACTTAGCAAGCTATTCCTTTCAGCTAGTGGTAAAAAATGGAGTAGAAATCAATAATTTAACATCAATTTTATGTTTTCAGGATATAAGATAAGTAAGCTTGTGAAAAAAAAATTTATTTTATAGTTTTCCAAAGTATTAAATCAACATTTTATTAGGCAAACGGCTTGAAAAGCACTTACTTCAAGGGGTAGTCAAGGGAGCAGCTCGAAAGCAGAACTCCTAGTTAACAGAGCGGTGTGTAGATTCCAAATCCTTCTGTTTATTCAAATTCTCAGCGTATTTAAACAATTTTCGACTTATATCTATATTACTATTGACCTATTTCGTAATAATTGAGTCTTCTCTCGTGTGCCGTTGTTTTAGCAATATGTAGATGTTTTTGTTATATATTCAAATCTGAAAATTGTGTGGTTGATACTTTTAAATTTTGAAGTGTTACTGTATTGCTTGTAGTGTTTAAGATATTTACTACTGGGTTACTGGCTGACGTAATTGCTCCTGTCATGCATACACCAGATTGTATTTCTTGTCTTGTTATGACCTAAAATTCGGAATTTTTTTGCGTTTCGATATTAATTCTTCTAATTATTTCGCATCTGGGTGGGATGCTGATTGAGTTTGAAGAGGGTCCACTAAGTATTGATACCTCTATTACATGATCTGACGTATTTATAGTTAGTGGCCAAGTGTCATTATTAATATTTGATTTAAATTTTCTTAAAAAGTGTAGTCCCAGAATCGTGTTTTCTTCTATAGAAAAATCGTCACCTGTTATCTGGAAAGTGTGTTCGACCGAAAACTGATTACCTATTCAAGATTATTTTTGTGTTTGTTGCCCCAATGTTTTTTGCTATCTGTTATACCCTGAATGAAATACGTATTTTTAAGTTGTTATAATTTATCGTCGCTAATTTTACCTCTTTCAAATATTGAAATATTTGCTTTCGTATCCACTATGAAAATGCATTCTGCTCCGCACAAAAACTCACCAACGATTGGATTTGTATATTCATTTTCAATATGGATGAAATTTGTTAGATATTTTATGATACCTATCATATTATATTGAATTCCTCACAGGATTAGGTGTATGAAGTTAGCCCTGCTATTTTCGCTTTTTGGAAACATTTTTTGTGCTGTAACGTGATTTTGATGTGCTGTTTGTGCTATTCGAAAAACAAAAACCTTTAACTTCATAAATTGCGACAGCCACAACTCCATTTTTATTTTCTGGCGTTGGGGGAAAAAAATGTTGTGCTGTAATGTGCTCGAAATGTACCGTTATAGTATAAAGGATGTATGATGTTGTGATGTGCTGCTTGTGCTTTAAAAAAAACAAATTATATCTCCACAATTGCGATTGTTACAGCCACAACTCCATTTCTAGTTTCGACTCTTTTAAAAATGAACTGTTGTGTTCCCAAGTAGCAATTGGCGAACTATATACATATACTTGGTCCTTACGAACTAAATTCTTGCTGTTACAACATTAGCACAATAATGAGTTTACATAATTTTTAAATGGATGGATATGTTTCACACCACATTATATGTAGGTAATTGTTTAAAAGTTGCATAAATCATGTTTTCTAATTATTTACTTGTGACAACTAACTGATTCGTATAAGTTGTTCTTAGACATAAATGCGAACTCATTTGTATAACCAGTTGAGTACTACAATGTTTGCTTCGTGTAAGAAGTTGTCAAAATTATAAGGGGTTTTGAGAACTATGTTACAACTTTCTTGGGATCTAGAGAAATGAAAGTGTGAGGGTATGGTTCCCACAATTCTTTTAGAAACGTTATTTGGTTCTGACCCTCAACAGTCACCGTACATGAACGATCACATGAACCGCACGGTTATAAACATTTTCAGAAGGTTGGCGCGTCATTCCATCCTAGTAATTTGCATGGGAATTCAAAACCTGAAGTTCACAAAAATTCTTTTAATTAACCGTTGGAATGCTCCATTCAATATACTTATGTATGTAGCTGTGATGTGAGACCTAAACTCATGGTAAAATTTGTAAACCAAATATTGACAACTTTTCAAATGTCACTACAGTTACCAGATACAAATAAAAGGTTGCTTCATGCAACAATTTTTGGAAATAATGACTACTCATAATGATGCGCCATATTTATTAGCAAAAATTGATGATTTGTTAATGCAAACAAGCCTTGAGATTTAAGTTTGAATTTCTTAATAATTAGTTATTTTTCTGCCCAATGAAAATATATTTTACGACTTTTGGGATATTCTCTGTTCATTAAAAATACCATCATCATTACATATCATTGATTTAAATTTTTCAAATAATTATTAAATTTGAAATAAAGTGTCTTTAAGGCGCATGGTTTTTAACAAAGTGTCTATTGCATGTTTACAATAAAAATGTTATTACCTGGAAAATTTGCATTTTGTCAAAGCAAAATAAACTTTATTAATAATTTCGTATTCAATTAACCGCAAATAAATTTTCTTGTTTTATTATACGAAGGACGTCCCAAGAGTAAATTAGATCATTTTTTTTAAATCGGCGCGGTGGGCGGGAAAAATTCAGGACTCGTTGGGAACTTTTGTCTGGGTGTAGTGCCAACACTGAAAAATTCCTATTCCCCTCTTATCACAACACAGGCAGGAGCGCGCCAATGAATATTCACTTGCTCCTACCGCCGATTGTGAGTTTCGTGCTGTTATATACGTATAGGATCTTGAGTTCTATAATAATAGAAATGTTTCATAAAACCAAAAAATATAGATTTTTAAAAGACATTTTTTTTTTATAATTAAATAACTTTAATTTTAAACTTATTTATATTAGCTGCGTTTTTTTGACAATCTGATCTGGATCAGATTAGTTAAGATATTTTTCATTGAATTGAATTATACAAGCCGTCTCCTATATACAAATTTTAAAAATCTCGGAAAGTACATTAAATTGCCATGAGTTGTATTCATTCGAACTTCAAATTTTGAACCCAACAAATTTTTGGATTAATTTTTTGACGCAAAGTGGATATATAAATCAAAGCAATTCGAATTTATTTTCACGTAATAAAAATTGTTTGATGTGGGTAACTGTTCATAAATTTTAATTCAATGCAACATTTTCTGCTAAATCTGATCCAAATCCAATTGTGAAAAAAACACAGCTGTTCTTGAAGACCTAAATATGACTGCTATATTTCCTTCACAACAACATTCTTTTTTTTTAAACCGAAGACAACTAGATCGCGAATATTTTATGTGGCAAGAAGTAAAATGCACAATGAGCTGCCACATTTACCAATAATAGAAATATTTCATACATAAAACAGATTTTTAAAAGAGATTACTTTTTTTTAATATTAAATAATTTTAGTTTTAAACTTATATTCTTGAAGACAAAATTGACTGCTATATTTCCTTCACAAAAATCTTTTTTTTTTTTTTTAAACCAAAGACAATGTGGCAAGTAAAATGCACAGTGAGCTGCCATATGCGTTTTGACGGCAAAAAATAAAAATCCCACTGAAATTATTCATCAGTCTTGAACAGTTTCGATGGGGTGTTTTTGGTGTCCCACCTTAATCTTCTAACCTTGCAACGTAGTCCAGTCAATGCACACAAAATAAGGCGATTCTGCTCGATTTGTTCAAACAGCACCGATTTGCATGAACATTTGGATTTAGGTTCCACTTACGCTCTAGTTCAAAGTTGAACCTGTGCCGACGGGTGCTTTTACCCTGGGGGTGGATGCCACCCCTTCTCAGGGGTGAAAAATAACTGATTGAAAAAAAGTCGGGGAATGGATAGATTGAGTAATTCTAAGCACCTTTTGTGCTATAAAGTTTTTACTCAAAGTGAATACTTTTCGAAATATTCGCGAATGAAAGTGTGCATTTTTCAAACAAAGAAACCACGTTTTCAGACTTTTTTTCGCGAATAACTCAAAAAGTAAGTATTTTATCGAAAAAATCATTCTTAGTAAAAATGTAGCTCATAAAAAACAAAAAGAATGCTGTTTTATGGTTTCTGTAGACCCAATATTAAGAGAGTAATAGCTTGCTGAAGAAATCGAAAGTCTGACCGTGAATGGATTTTAATTTATATGTGATTTTTATTTTATTTTTACTGCAAAAGTTTTCTTTTATTACAATATTATATATATGTGTGTGATATACATGTGTGTGGTATACATATATAGTGTACGAAGTAAGTATGACTGTGCCTAAAATATAGCTGTAATGCGTATTCATCTATACGTCTTCCGATATCTCCAAAAGTATGTGATTCGTTTTTTACACATAACTCGCCTATTTTTTAAGCTATTGAGTGCTTCAAAACTATAAGCTCATATAAATTAAATTTTCTTTCAGATTTTATTTTTGGAAGAGTTTGAGCTGAAAGGATTCCAACAACTTACTATTTCTGAATATATGCAAATTTTAAATGGCCATATCTTAGTAAATTTTTATCCTACAGAAAAAAAGAAAACACTATTATAATATTTTTAGAAAAGCAAAGCCTACAATTTTGTATTCTACAAAATTGTGCTTATCATTAATAGTTTTTGAGTTAATTTTGAAGAAAAAGCAATTTTTTGCAAAATTACAAAAATTCTCTTTTAACTTCAAGCTCAAATTTTTGCAAAACTAAGCACTTGAAAGGGGTCATTTCGAGCATATTACAAGTATATAAATAAAGTGAATTGTAAAGTTGTAACGATTATTTTCAATTGGCGTGCTCATTACAGGGTGATTTTCACATTTTTTTTCGCCGAAAAAATAGGGACCAACTTTATTTTCGTCATAACTCACTTAGTTTTGAAGCTAAGGACTCTTATAAAAAAACAAAAATAAAGGTTTTTTTAAGCACTTCAGAAATAGTTCTATGAGTTTTCCTCGAAAAATTCATTGTTTTTTGGTTATTTCACGTTCAAACTTTCGTATTGGCATTTAACGAATAAGAACCAACTTTCAACGAGGTATTACTCTCTTAATATTGGGTCTACAGACACCGTAAAGACAACATTCGTTGATTTTTTCGCTAAAATACTTACTTTTTGAGTTATTCGCGAAAAACCGTCTGAAAACGTGGTTTCTTTGGTTGAAAAATGCACACTTTCATTCGCGAATAATTCGAAAAGTATTTACTTTGAGTAAAAACTTTATAGAACAACAGTTGCTTAGAATTACTCAATCTATCCATTCTCCGACTTTTTTCAATCAGTTATTTTTCACCCCTGAGAAAGGGTCAACTTTGAACTAGAGCGTAAGTGGAACCTAAATCCAAATGTTCATGCAAATCGGTGCTGTTTGAACAAATCGAGAAGGAAAGTCTCCATTGACTGGACTAACGAGCGACTTTCAGCTTTTCCCGGAGATGAAAAAACATTCGGAGGCAGACGTTTCGCGAATAAATAGTATGATTTGAAACAAGAAGTGGAAAGTTTGGTGGGAGTGTGGTATAACACTGGATTAAAAAGGAGCGCGTGTAGCTCAGTACACGTGAAAGAAGTGAACTTTCTTTGGCGATCTCTCTTTCTTCATAATAAGTTCTAGAAATAAGCGGGAATACTCGGAAGTCAGGAGTATTTGAAGAACCGTAATTAAGTGGATGCGAAACACTTTATTTTTTAAATAATTTTCTAAACAAATTGCTCCTTACATTATCCCCCAGAATTCGAAATTTTTCCAGTCAACAAATTATATATTTATGTAATTATACATACATATAATAAAAAGAAAACAAATTCAGTTCGCAATATCTCGAAAAATTACAGTGTTATAAAATTATTTATGTTAAAACTTGATCTCGAACAACTTTTCTGGAATGAACAATAAAAAAAAATTGTATTCAATGAGAATTTTGAAAATTTTAAAAACATTTACAGCTACACTAAAAAGTATACATACGGCAATAATAAAAAGTAAACATCTTCATATTTCAGGTAAGAGAGTATAACATTTTCACTCCTAATATTTTTGTCGGGTCCGCCTTGATGTTCAATTATTGGTCGCATTCGGTTGGGCATAGAATTTTTCGTCACTTCACTTCACCACAGATAAATAACTATTATATGTACAGTAGAACCCGCTTAAGACGATCACGTTTAATACGATTTCACGCTTAATATGCGGTTTTACTATGGTCCCTGCAAATCGAGGGCATTTTTTATACTTTCAATTTCGCTTAATACGATTCATCAGCCCGCGTAATACACCATCTGCAAGTCAAGCACCAACCATATTTTCCGCTTATTATATCACACGGCATACAATTCGTCATCCCGCGTAATACGCCATCTTCATGTCAAGTACCCCACTATTTCAAACGGCAGCGACTAGTAACCGGGTCGTTTATAACCAAAAGAAATGTTACCAATTAAAAGAAAAGCGTTGTCTCTTCAAGATAAAGTTAAAATTTTGAAAGTTTACGATGAAAAATGTAAATTAAAAAATCAAACACAGTTGGCGGATGAACTTAAGTTACCAGTTTCTACATTATGTACCATTTTAAAGAGCAGGAAGGATATTGAAGAAAAAAACCGATTGGGAGGAGTACAGCGGAAAAAATTAAAGTCAGGAAAGTTTGACAATTTAAAACGTGTTTTAGTAGAATTGCTTCATCAAGCGCGTGCTTCAAAATTGCCAATAAGTGGACTCATATTATGCAAAAAGGAGTGTGAAATCGCCAAAAGTCTGCATATCTCCGATTTTACAGCTTCGAACGGTTGGTTTGATCGTTGCAAAAATCGTCATGGTATTGTGTACCGTCAAATCAGCGGAGAATCGAATCAGTGTCTCAACAAGATACTGAAACATGGATCAAAAATCCTCCTGAATTGATAAGGAATTACGCACCTCGAGACATTTTCAATGCGGATGAGTTCGGCTTGTTTTATAAATTAATGCCCGACAAATCCTACGTATTCAAAGGAGAAACATGTCACGGCGGAAAGGCAAGCAAAGAAAGGTTAACTGTCTTAACGTGTGCCAATTCCGACGGCTCAGAGAAGTTACGTTTGTTAGTTATCGGTAAAGCGAAAAGTGCACGTTGCTTCAAAAGCGTACGATCACTCCCCGTAAGTTATGCTGCACAATCTCGCGCCTGGATGACAGGTTCCAGTTTCGTGGAGTGGTTAAAAACTCTAGATGACCATTTTTCGATCAAATGCAGAAAAATAATAATGTTCATCGATAACTGTCCTGCTCAACCAAAAAACGTAGAGCTACGGAATATCAAACTTATTTTCTTACCACCGAATGCTACAAGTAAATTGCAGCCCATGGATCAAGGCATCATAAAGGTTCTGTCTACCTGCATAACTGTCTGTATAGCTGTCTGTTTGCCTACCTCTATAGCTGTCTGCATACCTGTATAGCTGTCTATACAGCTCTAAACTGAAGAGTAAGTGGATAAAAAGCTGATAAAATATATTATAAAAATGAGTAATACTACGAAAAAAGTATAAAAGAAAACATTGACTATGTCTATTGAAATGATCAAAATGAATTAGTGGACCGACTTCGTATACTAATAGCATCAAAATAAGCTGGAAATAATAGCCATGATAATGAAATAATGCAGTTATTGAGGAGCTGCAGGAAGCGGATGTAATAGGTCATCTGTAATATGAGTAAGAGATATGTTGTCGAGAAGCTCCATAAGCATGCACGTCGATGTTTTAAAAGACGGCGAATCATAATAAAAGGTTTGGATGATTTATGGTAAGCTGATTTAGTTTCAATTAAAAGAAAGATCGGCGTTGAAGTAACCGAAGCAATGGAATCTATATTCAGAGAAGGACAAAAGCTTAGAAATTTGCAAGCTGACGATGGGAAGGAATTTTACCATACACGCTTGCAACAGCTAATGAACAAACATAATATTAATCATACTCGACCTATACATCGCTCAAAGTATCAATAGTTGAGCGATTCAATCGAACTTTAAAGACTATGATGTGGAAGGAATTAAAATAGCATGAATGGATCTTATAAGTGGTATCATATGATAAATGACCTACTATCTCAATATAATATGAAAAAGCATTAAACAATCCAAATGCGCCATTGCGATATCAATACAAGTAATGAAAGCAGTGTATATTCATATAAAGATTGAAGACTTGCCAAGATATAAAGAAGGGGACTCTGTTCGTATTATCAAATATAAACATGTATTCGAAAAAAGCTATACACCAAATGGGACTACTGAAATTTTCAAGATTGCTATAATTCAAGTGACTAACCCAATCACATTATCAAGGAAATCCAATCAAAGGACGATTTTATGAAATGAAATTGCTGAAAGTCAGGCATCCACAAGTCAACCTTGTTCAAAAGATATTGAAAAAGGCTGGAAATAAATTTTATATTAAATGGTTGGGATTTTGATCGAAACATAACTCCTGGATAAGTGCAAACGATGTATTATACAATAATTATTAGAAATAAAAAGACATTTTTAAAATATAATCTAGGGTTTTATTTTCCATATTCATTCATTCTTGTTTTATATATTTTATTGTGGTATTTCACCAGTATTTCACTTGTATTGAAGATTCTCTGTTGAAATCCAAGCCTGTCGATTGCGCATATATGCCATTCACTCTTACGACTAGCTCTATAGGCAAAGTTCCACACATGGAAAAGGTGTAGTTTTAGTGTCAGTATAAATCGAACCCTTTTCGGCATTCTCCACAGCTGTTTCTAATGAATATCATGTAAAAATTGAAGAGGTGCCGATTTTTTTGATTGATAACTGATTTAACTGTAGCAGAATTGAATGCTTTTGACCTAAAAATAACGTGATAACGAGCTCACCATTTAGAAGCTTATCAACTGATAAGACTGAAAGACATAAGAGCTTTCATTATGTCACCCACCTTGAAACTGTTCCTAAACGTAGACGACGAGCTTTTGGGACCGTTGTGTGAATTTAGACCACCCTTTAAAAATACACGTAAAAATGACGGAGGACTCTCATAGGTTATCTACTTCAGTCAAATATATTCACATACTTTCACATTTACCTGCATATATGTATGAATGTACATAGAAGGATTACTAACGAAATATACTGTATAATTAGATACAATCATGAATATTCTTCGCTTTTGTTATTGAGTACTCGTCAGCGCTGCAAAATTATTATAAGCATCGGCTACTACTGTACTTTATTATTAAAATATATGCACATTATTCTTTGCGTACTTTATATAAGTAATCAAATCATATAAAGTACGAAAAATATAATGATAATAATTGCTTTTGAAATATAAAATATATCTAACCATCTTTGGAATATTATTATGTCGAATCTAATTTTATATATAATAACGACATTTTTATTTTTGTTCATTGTCTGGTCAATTTTTTAAATAGTCTATTAGTTCGAAAGCTAGTATATCTATATTTATTTTGTCTATAAATGCTACTCAATTTTTCCTTTCCCTATTATTTCAAAATTTTGAACAGCAAATACGAATAGCCATAAACTAATCAATAACTTGTGGATTGGAGTTTACCCCAACAAGCAATCAATTTAAATTTTATTGGGCCAATAAATTTGCCAATGAAAGGTAAATATCTCTCGTTGCTGAAAGTATTATTGAATTAAACCATTGGCAGATTTCAGCAGTAAAGAGCTTCAAGATATTTAGTTGCGGTTTTTATTAAAGCGTATTGACTGCCCATTAATTGATCTATGTTTACTCAACACTTTAAGAATGAATAAGATAAACGAACCGGAAGAGTTTCGCAGAACATTCTACCAAATCGATTTCGTTCACCTCAATGTGGTCTAAAAATATCTTAAGACGAGGATGCCATTTGACTAATGGTACATCTTTGTAAATGTATAATTATATTGTCTAGTCAAAGAAAATATTCGATTCGCTGCTTTGCGAGTTACTATTAACAGTTTTAAATTTGAAAGGTCATCTGATCACTAATACTGTTGAATTGTTTAGATTAAAATTTATTTAAGGCATTGAAGATTTTTATCTTTTAACAAATTTATGATTTGTAACACGCTCAAAATTTGCTGTCTTTAATTTTTTTATGAAAGTGTCAAAGTTTAAAGCTATTCTACCCTCATATGCGAATAATGTCAAAATTCATGTTATGGGTGCTAGACTTCCGCCGAGGCAAGCGACCGAAAAAATATTTTCGTTTCAATCCGGAACACTAAGCCGACCTCTTCAGTGTGGCTACGGCTTGTTCCTGCCACAGATGCCACAATCGTGTGGACCGAACGTCGGTCCCCATATCCACTTGATTCAAATTTCAAAGTGTGAATCACAATGAAAAAAATTTTCCAAGAATATTTTGAACATTTATAAAAGATTATTAAAAAATAATTGATTAATCTAGAATCTGATAAAGGGCCTAAAATTAAAGCGGCTTTTCATTGAGTGTTCTTGGCAAATAAAAATCCTAGCGGAAAAATTCAGCGTAAATAAAATCTGACAAACTATACCTACTAACCAAATAGTGTAGCTTAGTTACAACTACGCTGGCGTACTCTGCATGCCCCAATGGAACGCAGCTATTTGTACCTTGGACACATTACCCGTAATTATGACAGCAACCATCATTATGACACAAGAAAACCTTACGGCACGAAATTGACGACAAACCACCACCATTTTGCGCAAATGGCGGTTCAGCGCCATCTGCGCTCGAATAGCAAACGAGCTGTTTGAGAGTCTTTCATATAAATTTTGGTCCCGACAGGACGATACCATTTGTCTGACCACCGAACTGAAGCAGCAAAGACCGCGAATAGTATTTGGACGACACAGGCAAAACTGTCATCCAAAATTACGCTTAGCAATGCGTCACACCGTAATGTTCATATTTACTATTATGATGGCTGCCGCTATAATTGCGGTTAGCGTGGCCAAGGTATTATGCACGATTTCATAATCAAATCCCATAAAAATAATACGCCACTTGTCGAATATAGAAAAAAAAATTGACCGTGCATTCATACTACACACTAGAGAAGTGTTTTTATTTCACTGATCATTTTTTTTAAAATAGTTTTATACTTTTCTTTAGAAGAAGGCTTAAAAATAATTTGTTCAAATAAAATTACATTTTTGAATATAATAAACCCAGATAGGTAAGAAGCGCAAACATTTTAGAATTTCAAGAGATCTCGCTGTACATTTCACATCATCTTTTTTGTTATAAAAGCTTTTATTTAACTTCACTTGTATCTATGTCCTACTCATTTCTGGTTTTTTCAATAAATCTCTGGGGACTCGGGTGGCATATGCAGTTGGCTGAACGATTGAGCTGCGAGCATGCCATTCCGAGGTTGTGGGTTCGATTCCCACGTGAAAACAACTTGGTTAAAAATAATAATAATAAAAATTAACAAAAAAACGGAAAAAGTAGCAAATAGAAAATCACAAAATAACAAATACGACACATATAGTTTTAAGGGGTTATTCTACTAATCAAAAACATTGTTTTCGATTTTTTTTTTTTTTTGCATATTTCGAAAGAAAAGTATCTCAAGAATAACAGTTTAAAATTTCACATCGATATCTTACTTCGCTTTGATTTTATAGCACTTTTCGCTCCCTTCGGTATTTCGAAAGTTTGTGTATTGTGTATAGCAAAAAATTCGGTTGCAAAAACTTTAAACGCGTTTTTCTCGAAACGTACTTTTTTTTCGCGCGTGGTAGAATTTCAAAAAAACTAATTAACCGATCGACTTCACATTTTGTGTACATACATACTTATTTAGTGGTTATCTACTGCACTGACCACAGTTTAGAGCGAAAAAAAATGTTTTGCCTAAATCGCAAGTTATTTTTTAATCAACAAAATGTCGAAAATTGACACTTTTTTTCAAACTTCTGGCAAAGTGCAAAAAAACATAAATTTTGGCCTAAAGTTAGGTCAGTGTAGTAGTTTATAGCCCAAACTAATAATTTTTTGTTTTTTTTTTTTGATTGCAAATGAATATTCTCACCACCAGGCGCAAAACGTTTTTTAACTTTTTTGTATGACGTCACTGGACTTGGCAGCCGCCATTGTGTTTTTAAATGTGTTTTAATTGACAAAAATTTAATGTTTATTCGATAATAAACAATAATGCAAAATTTCACAATGATATCTATTGTAGTTTTGTTTTTATTTCCATTTAAAAAGACCTCTTTTTTACCAGGTGATTAGTAGAATAACCCCTTAAAAGAGCATACAGCATACAACATTCAGTTTTAAAAGAGCGAAATAGGTCTTTAAGTACCCAAATTGATGACTTGTGACACATTAGTAATAATATAATAACGATAATGGTTAATGAAAAAATATTTGCACAATATACATACATATGTATTTTAAATCACCTTCTACATATCGATACTACAAAGGTAAATGCATATACATACATATGTATTAGAATTTCATTTGCCTTCCAAAAAATCTCTGTATCCGTTGATTGCCCATAAAAGTAATTCAGCTACATAGGTATGAATTATGAATTTCTTAACAATTTACAAACACTTGTCAACAATTGGTCAAAGCAGCAAAAAGAATCGTGTTCGTTGACGAAGTTGCAATTCGGAGAGAAATGACGTATAATTTTAATCTAAACCAAATTGTGACTTGTGGATTTGAGTAATTGTAGAGCAAATAAAACTGGGAAAGACATTTTTGTGTTTATGGTTCACGGATTAATATCTAATTGGAAGATTATTATTTCTTCTCATATTACAAAAACCTCTATATTGGGAGAAGATTTAGTAGCAAAAATTAAAGAAACTCTTAATTTTTGTAAAAATATTGGATCTAATTAATCGAGGTGCAAATAATAGAAACGCATTTCTCCGCTTGAATATGACCGCAGAATGTCCATATTTCAATTATAATGATAAACGATATTATGGTATACATATATTTCATGTGCCACATCTGTTTAAATCCATTAGAAATACCCTTGTGGCAACAAATCTTTTAACCCCTGATGGTGTATTTGGAAAAAAAACAACGTTACGAAAATGGGTCATAAACTAATAGAAAAACACTCTATGTAGGTGCAGAGTGCTTTTTTATTAGTGGCAAAAAATGGCTACTCAAATTTTTAGCCGAAATTGTTCCGCAGCTATAGAAAGGGCAAATGCAATAAACCTATTCTCTGCTGAAACTGTTAAAAAAGCTAAATCAGTAGCCTTTCTCTTAGCTATGGGTAAACTTTCCGACTGTCTTAATACGAGTAGCAAAAAACCTTTTGGCAGGAATATCTATAAAAGTGTATTGAGGCGAAAAAAAAAACAATATTTAAAAGACATATTGCCTTACATTAAATCAATAAAATTAAGTCAAAACAAGCAAAATTATTGTATACAAGGGATTTATCAATCCATTACTGGAATTTTAAATTTAGCTGACTGTATATTTAACTAATATATATTTAGCTAATTTTTTGCTTACATATAAATTCAATCAAGATCCGATAGAAAAGTTATTGATTGATAAGATCTAAAGGAGGCAATAACAAAAATCCTTCGGTGAGTGAATTTATGTATGTATACTATAGCAAAAATAATTTCAAATAAACTATTGAACTTAAAATCATGCAGCTTTAATCAAAATTGTGAAGACGATGTCGAAGAATATTTGGTAAATGGGATTTTTAAGGCTGCCGGAATTCAAAATGAATCTTCAATTAATGGTAATAATAGCCTTGCACCTCAAAATAATATGGAATATTTTAAAAGCCAAGAATAAGAAATATTTCTAGAAAGTATATCTATTGCTAGCAAAGGATATCTAGGTGCAGAAGAACCATGTATTTTGTAGGTTACTTTATTTCGAGATTTCTTCCTTTCGTCAATTATCTTATCTTTTTCGGGCGAATTGACTAAGTGCAATGGAATTTGCGGAGGCTTCTTTTACGCATCATGTTTGAAGCGCAGTGCTAGGAATGAGACATCATCTTTACCTTTCACCTGTTTTGAATGCCTTGAGGTTAAGCTTTGCCATGTCCTCAGGTTTATGAGAACTTCGCGGATGGTTTCTCCGCCGAGCAGTTCTTCCTCGCCAACAAATTGAGCCAGCTCGCTTCGAATTGGGCCTGCTTTCGGTCGATTGCTTGCAGGAAGCTTAAAATCCCCCGAAATGGTGGCGGTCGCTCATTTTCGGTATCATTCAAAATCCTCGTTCCCGGTGAAATTTTTAATGCCGTGCTGTCACCCGATATTTGACCTTCTAACTGCATCGCCCGGGAATTCATACCTATAGGAGGCGCCATCACGCAAAAATAACCGGCCAAATGCGAGTCGGACTCGCACACGAAGCATTCCGTACCATCGTACAAGATTTAACACTATGTACTTATTAAATACTTTCGTAAAAGAAACAAAAGTTTATTGTATGGGGACCCCCTTTAATTTTTAACTGTATTTTATTTTCATTTTTTGTTGTTATAGCAGCTATAGTATTACTCACTCTTTGAAAATTCATGTGTCTACCTATTATGGTTCAAAAGATACAGCGATTGTTAAGGTCGAACAAAAAACGCCGAAAAAATCACGTTTCTTGTATGGGGTCCCCTTTATTTTTAATTTTATTTTATTTTTATTATTTGTTGTTATAGCGGCAATTGAAATACATACTCTGTGAAAATTTCAACTGTCTACCTATTACGGTTCATGAGATACAGCCCGCTGACAGACAGACGGACGGACAGCGGAGGCTTTTTAATAGCTTTTTTCTAGTTCGACGAATTCTAATTTCGACGTGGTTTGCTCGACCGAAACTTGGCAAGGGGTAACACCACTCTTAGCGGCCGAAACAAAGGCCAAACTTGTACAATTTATTTTGGGAGTATGGAAAAAGGAATAGGTATTCTTTTCACAGGGTTTATTTAACACATTGAAGTATGAAAAAAAAATTGTTATTATAATTTTGATATAAAAAGGCGGCGACAGAGCCAATCGTTGAAATCGCCTTTTTTTAAAACTCCTTCACGGGAGGACGGATTTCTCGTAAAGTGTAAGATCTGGAACAAAACAAAAACAAAAATTTATAATCTATATACTATTGTTTATCGAAGTACGTAAGATTTTTTTTTAAATAAAATTTTGAAGAAATGGTGCACTTTTGAAAAAATGAATCGATTTTTGGCCAAAAAATAAGCAATATCTAAATGGTTTATAAAAACAAATTTACATTAAATAGGAAAACGGCTACGTACTTAGAGAATATAATTGTGAAGCTACTGTCAAAATTTTTAATCGATCCATGCAACGGTGTTCAAGTAATCTGTCCTCCCAGTTAGAAAAACGTGATTTCAAGAAAAAAGCGTTTAAAGTTTTACGAACACTTAAATCCTTGAAATTTTTTTTTACCTCTAAGCTGCGATGCCTGCATCATACATTAGGCCATCCGCGTTGATACTCGCCTCATCCTCTTCCTTCCTAGATGATTTTAAGGACAATCGATTTTTTCAAAATCCCTTAATGGAAGGATAGCAGATGCGGAGTTGTTTGGTTCGAAATTTGCTGTTTCGCCGTTAACGCCATCTAGATGCCCCTGAGGGGGGAGGTATTCTGTGTGCTGTTCGACTTGTCCTGCGAGGTTGCTGATCTTGCGAGTCCGCCGTGCTTTTTCCTTTGCTTCACCGTCATTGCTTATCAATTATCTCGCGTGACATAGATCAAGCCGTTGACGGTTTTTATAATATTCTTTCTTCGTACTTCACGTAATGCGTTCGTCTAGCTCCCGCAAATAGTAATTCAGATTGTCAACCGTGGATTGAACACTTGCTGAAACGTTTGACGAATTTAAAAAACAAGGCTTGGAGGATGTTTTGCTCCTCTAGAAGTGATTCAGACTACTTTACATACACGAAATTATGCACTCAATACATTTCTGGCCCTGAGGCATCTTATATTAATTATCTTCTCAAAGTAAAATTGGCCTTGCATAGAGCCAAAGCAGTTCTGGCAATTTATCAACTCTAAACAGAACTCCGACGGGTACCCTTTGTCCCTTAGATTGGGCGACACCTGCAGTGATGATCCTACTATTACTGCCAATCTCTTTGGGAACTTTTTCAAAACTGTTTTCTGTGATAATAGCTGTGCTATCAATATTGATAATTTTACCCACTTGACGAAATTTCTGCCGACTTCCTTTTAGACTAATAACCTTATCTTAGATGTCGAGCCTGTCTCCTCGTTGACTGTTCTTGTTTCGTTTTTTAAACGCTGTAGTTAATCTCTCGTGTCTGTTTTCTGTTATTTATTTAATTTATCTTTAACATATGGTGTCTTTCCTAGACAATGGGAATCCTCTGCTATCATCCTCCTACTTAAAATGCGGACAAGTGCGATATTATAGTCAGAATTGTTAAAGCGAACCACTGTAACGCATCTAACGATAATCGATATAAACTTTGATAAGTATTCGATGTCTTAATATAAAAAAATAATGTTAAGGTTTGTACTATACCTAACGGATTGCTAGACTGATAGAAAGGGTAGGGTTTGGTTATATTTACATTTTCTTAAGTTCTTGTAAAAATAAAAGATCGAGGAAATCGAGAACGATTTACCATAGTCAGGATAGCCGAGTTGTAGCCGGGGTTTTAGTCCTTCGTCCTAAGCTTAAAGAATCGGCTACCCTGCGTCGTTCGTAACTCTCGTTATTTCGTATAGCTCGATATTGTACTTGGCCTGACCGGGCTCTTCTCAATAAAGCTATCAAGACGATCGGACGTATTTTATTGTTTTGCGCGTGCCATCCTACAACTGATTTCAGTAAGGCATTCGACCGGATCAATCATGGTGTTCTCATCCACAAGTTATCTGTTCTTGGTTTTCCCACTGCTTTCGTCAACTGGATTCATTCGTACCTGTCTGATCGTAATTAGCGAGTAAAATTTTGTAATGCTCTATCTTATAAAATACATAATACTCCTGGTGTTCCACAGAGTAGCCATTTGAGACCACTCCTTCTTTTAATACCAGGACAGTTTGATAACTCAGTAACTTTTTGAAGTTCTTGCCCTGCAATTTTAAATGCAATACTGCTCCCGTCAGCTGCCATATATTAACAGACTACTATAAAATTTTGAGCAAGCTGCGTCATTTAGTTTGTGTTTGACAGCCATTAAAAGCAGACAACCTCGTGAATTTTAACGAAAATGGAAAGAAGTGAATTTCGTGTGCTGATTATCCATAAATTGGGCTGCGAACTGCTACCCCATCTAGCATATTCTCTAGATTTAGCCCCCTGCTTCCAAACATGAAGAAATAGCTGGGCGGTAAGGGATTTGGATCGAATGAAGAGGTCATCACTGAAATAAACGCCTATTTTGAGGGCCTCGAGAAAACCTATTATTTGGAAGGAATAAAAAAATTGGAAAAACGTTGGACTAAATGTATAGATTTAAAAGGAGACTATGTTGAAAAATAAAACGCTTATTTGCCGAAACAATATATTTTATTCAAAAAGTCACTGACCTATCAAACTGTCCCAAACATTAACGATGTATCTTTGATTTTAAATAATTCTAAAATACTTTGCTATGCTGACGAGGCCAAAATGTTCTGACTCCTCTCTAATGTAAGTGACCATGAAATTTTAAATTCTGACTTAGAAGCCTTTTCTCGTGGTGTTGTATTAATTATCTTCCCCTAAATATTATTAAATGTACCTCCATGTCTTTCACTCGTAAGGAGATCCCCCTACATTTTACTTACTCAATTGATGGATGCCCTTTAACTCGAGCAAGGATTTGGGTGTCATACTTACATTATTGCCATAGATAAATATTTTAAGAGAATTAGAGCCGTAAAAAAATCTTACAGTGAAATACGACTGAAATGAAAGGCAGGCGTTAGTGAAATCAATGTTATTTGTTACATTTTATTTGGATAAAGGCTTCCCAAATAAAAATCTTAAGAAAGTAATACAGTGAGCGAAATTCACTTATACGCATTTGGAATTTCTGCACATGTTTGATATACTGAGATGGCCTGCCATTAATCCCGACCTCAACCCTATGGAAAACTTGGAGGAGATCATAAGAAGTATAAAAATAACTTTTACCATATCAATGCCATGATTACCAAAGCAAACGGCACTCTGGGCTTCGTTAAGAGATGGTCCAACGAGTTTGACGATCCATACATTACAAAGCTCCTTTATTGTACTTTTGTTCGACCTATTTTTGAGTACGCAAGCCCAGTTTGGTCGCCTTTTTACGTGCTTTGTTGATATGAAGCTGTGCAGCGGAGATTTTTACGATTAGCTTTATGTGTGCTTCCTTGGCGTAACCAAACTTTCTTCTACCGTACGCTGACAAGCTCAACCTTCTCTCCCTGCGCTCGCTGGAGGATAGAAGAGACATTTCCAGAGCTGTTTTCACTATTATTTCTCCTGAGCTAAGTTTTTTTTTAAATAAACGTTCCCGTTCGCTCCTTGAGGAGCTATAACTTCTTCCACATATCTCCACATCACACGAATTATGGTATGAATGAGTCGACTTCATGGATGTCTCTTCTCTTCAATCGGCGCTTCACTCGTATTGATTTCAATCTTTCGAAGCGCCAAATTGGTTAACTTTTTACATTTTTGCTTACCAGTAATAATAATAATTTATCATAATAATTGTTTTGTAGTAATCAGTTTGTTGGTGAAGCCGCAATGAATAAATAAATTATTGCGTCAACTGCACACCATGTATGATAAATTCCAGTGAAAACGCTAAAATGAGCCATCCTTCAGAATTTTTAATATATTACATTCTCATTCCCCTTACAAATGATTTTTTTTTTAATTTGTCTGCGCGTTACAATTTTCAAAAAAATCTTTACCGAAACACCTCATTTCACACAAATAAAGGAAAATGTTATTAAATACCGTATTTAAGACACCAATAAAAATGAAAAATTTGCTTTATGGTTCCAAACTTACAGTGTTTACTTCGAACATTGAACGAAAGCTTTGCAGATTTTAATTTGTATACTTTTAAAAAATTACATAGTAATAAAAAATATTTTTAAAAAAAAAGCTTTTATTTAACAATTAAATGAAAATTATGAAAATTATAAATCGCCATTTTGTGCGTTCGCCATATTGGATCAAAAATGGCGGCATTTAAGTAATCGTGCATTGCCACGTGAACCAAACGTGTGTGCCAAATTTCAGCCCGATAACTACAGTGAAAGTGGGTGAAATATTGATTGCAAAATTCCAGGACATACAACATACAAGTGAAGTTAAATAAAAGCTTTTAATAAAAAACACTCCCTATGGAAAACGAAAGATTTAGAATTTTCCTACTCAAAAATAACTGTTTTGGCGAAGAAAATCAAAAATTAAAAATTACCACAGAGTAATTATGAAAGGGATAAACTAATTAGACATCTCAATTTGTCTGTAATTCTGTAAGAGTTCTGAAAAAAGAGCATCAGAATCATCGGAAAGGATCTACTATAGAGCACATAAAATCGCGCATCTCATAAGACCAGCGAAGACATGTTCCTCGCTTCACTGAACTATATAAGCGACAGGGTGATCTTGCAGTTTACAACACGGGCAGAAGATTGCTTGTTTTGGGAAGCAATCTCAGGCCAGCTGAAACGTTCGCCTCCCGAGTTCGGGCTGTTCTATCTACATACGTATGAAATACTTAATTTACCTAAGATACAACCTACTTCCCTGGAACCGGTTTACTCAACATCTTATTGTATAGTAGACATCGCAGACTGGAAGTGAATTTCCGAATGGAGACGATTGATTTATTCTGACTAACCCTGTACTCGAATGCCACGGAATTCAAATCGTGAGCTGATCAGCGCGAATGATAAGTAAAATGACGTAAATGATCCTAGAAAGCAAAGAAAAACTCAAGACTAGATCAACAGATGTCTAGCTAGGACAGTTGACAGCTGATATAGAAGCCAATGGAAACAAATGGAAAAGGGGGTACAGTCAAATGGACTGAAAATATAGTATGATGTAGAATCATATGGCGTAAGGAGTTGTTTAACGTTGTTATTCTAATGTATTCGGACATATGAACACACCCTCACTCTCTTATACAAGAGTATGTATCATACACTCATACTCCCCTTCCCTCCGCAGCGACAGCCTCTCTCACTCCACACTTACACACGCGCGTGCGAGCATACACGCACAACACATGCATGGCTATTCTTCATACATCTTACAATACATGTATTCAGTAATGTAGGCCTCCCTTCTCCTTCCCTCCATTGTTCCTATTCGAGCCAGAGATGACGGTATATGTTTCTAACGTGGACCTGCAGATGACAACACATATACAAATATCTTTATTGTAGTCAGCTTGTATGCTCCTTTATCCCTATGTGTGGACACCCTGTATATGTCCCTATAGGTGAAAGCGCGTCTTTTTCGGTAGTTCTGTGCATATACATGTATACGCATGTACATACATATTTGTATGAGTTAGCATCTATGTTTGAGTGTGTGTATGTTTGTGTGATGATATCACATTTGGAGTCTATTTGACTGTACCCCCCTTTCCATTTGTTTTGGGCGGGGTCCGTTTCGGCTATAAAAGAGGGCGAGAAGGGAAAAATTATACTTTTTCATTTAAACATTGACGGACGGCGAATTTCTCACTAATGCATACTCAGAAAAGGCCAGTTCATGGCTTGTTTTTCAACTTACCTTCCACAACTTACACTGATAAATATGTGCCTTTTTAGAAATAAAAATAAACGACATTTTTTAACTTATTCTAGGGGCCTGAACAAATTCACGTATCCAAATTTTACAAAGAGTCGAAAAACGGAAAATTTGTCAGTTATATCAGTGAAAATGCCAGAACCCTATACCAAACATTTAGAGTGGGTGCCTATGATTCCAACAACGGTCCTTGTTTGGGTTGGAGAGATAACATAAACTCGCCATATCAGGTATTACTTTCAAATAAATTTATGCAGAAATAAATTAAATAAATTTCATATTTTCCAGTGGATAAACTTTGATGAGACTCTGCTAAGAGCAAAAAACTTTGGTTCCGGGATGATAACACATGGAATAAAACCAAAACAGCTTATCGGTATTTATTCCCAAAACCGGCCAGAGTGGGTGCTGTTTGAACAGGCGTGCTACTCGTATTCATTAGTGGTAGTTCCTCTGTACGATACGCTTGGACCAGATGCATGTGCTTTTATTATTCGACAAACGGACATGGCATTGGTCGTTGTGGAAGACGATGCCAAGGCAAATATGCTACTGGATAAAGCCCCTAGGAGCTTGATAAAACTAGTAACGATTAAACCAGTTAGACCGGCAACTTTACAGCGTGCCAAAAATCGTGGAGTTGAAGTTCACTCGTTTGAAGAAATAGAAAAAATTGGCGCTCAAAAAAATCATCCAGAAGTGCCTCCCAAGCCTGAAGATTTATGTACAATTTGTTACACATCTGGAACCACGGGCAATCCTAAGGGAGTTATGCTGACTCATGGTAATGTTGTGGCAGGAGTTTGTGCTGTTCTACTACAATTAGGTAAGAAAAAATTTTAGAACTAAAAATTTAAACTCTTATTGCTCAACAACTAGGTGACCATAGGCCTAGAGTTGGTGATATTATGTTATCATTTTTGCCACTCGCTCATATGTTTGAGAGATGTTGCGAAAACGGAATGTATTACTCCGGTGGTTGTGTGGGATTTTATTCAGGGGATATTAGGCAGCTAACTAATGACTTTAAAGCTCTGAAGCCTACAGTAGTGCCAGCAGTTCCTCGATTACTTAATCGAGTGTATGATAAGATACAGGCTGACATCTCAAATTCCCCAATAAAAAGGATGTTATTCCGCATGGCAATAAATTCGAAGGAAGCGGAGCTTAGACGGGGCATTCTTAGAAGAAATGGATTTTGGGACAAGTTAGTTTTTAAAAAAGTTCACGAAGGTAAAACGAACTTCGATAAAAATGGAATAAATAATAGAAGTATATTTGCAGCCTTTGGAGGAAACTTACGACTAATGGTAGTGGGATCAGCTCCGTTAGCTGGGAATGTTTTGACATTCATGCGGTGTGCAGTTGGATGTCTAATAGTTGAAGGATACGGACAAACAGAATGCACTGGAGCAATATCACTCACTGTTCAAGGGGATTACGTTCCAGAGCATGTAGGGCCACCAGTTTCGTGCAATGCTGTCAAGGTAACATAAAATATTACACAAAGATCATTCTAATATCATTCTAGCATTCCCCCTTCTAATTAAGTCATTAGGTCATTATATAGACAATATAGACATACTTTAGAAAATGTAACGACTATATATCACTTTCGTTAAAATATTTGGAAAATTCAGTAATCGAGAAACTATCCGGATATCTAAAATAATTTCGTAGTCAGGATCCGATATCTAACCCATTTGGTAGTTTCGAATCATCGGATCCAGTCAGAAATCCAAACCGGATAACAAATTTCAGTACACCCTGATTCGGATCTGCTCTTTATTTAACTTGCGAATGATAATTAATTTTAGTTAGATGAAGTTGGGATTTTAGAAGAACTATTTCTATAGGTTTGAATCTACCAAGAAAACAACTCTTAATTTTATAACGATATACTTTTCAAATTCTACTTGCTGCTCTGGATGCAACTATCATTTGAATTTGGTGATATTATTAAACCCATGCATTCATGTACAGGGTGACCCAAGAATCAACGTCCAAACGAAAACGTATGACGGGCCAACTCAAGACTTTTTCAATAAGCCAAATTTAACCCATGTAAAAATCTTCTGGTTTTCGAGAAAATAGTACTTCTCTGAAATTTACGAAAGTCGTTAAAATCAAGCAAGTTTTTCGGTGTCATATACACAGACTGTGATATTTTTTATTCTGTTTTTTGCAAACGATTACCAAAAAAGCCTCCTATCAAATATAAGGAAACATATTTCTAATATGGATATTTTGTTCTCACAACAAACAAATCCTTTCCAATTTTATATGTAGCAATCATCCCAATAGTTGGTGTATGTAGTCTAGATTTTAAAAATGTATTACACCTATAACTTTTTTTACTTAGGAAAAAAGATATTGCTATTTAAGTAAAAAAAGGAATAAATTTTATAGACATTTCCGATCCAACAACATCGATTCCTATAATTTATGTAGTACCATAATAACTATAGTTTAGCATCTGTATTGAAAATGACAAACAAAAGTAAAACGCTTTAATGAAATATATTTAGGGCCTGTCCGAATCCAAGTCTATGTCCACGTCTTCGTCTCGTTATGACAGTTTATGATGTCAGCGAACAAGCTGAGCTATTATAACAATTAACCCTAGAAGCCCAATCTAGGTCAATTTTACCTACACGCAAACGTATATTTGCTATCTCTTTCGCACGTTTCGTTCGATCGCCGTGATTGACCAAACCAACTTAGTGCCCGCCAAGAGCTAACAGGAGACGGTCGTATCGCTTTGGTAAGTATCGTCATTTTGTAGTTATCGCAATGTTATAGGTCATTTTGACCTATGTTTGGACAATGTTATAGGTCATTTTGACCTATAATATACTAAAACTGTTAATATTATTATGAAAAGTTGATTAGTTAGTCGTAAAAAGAAGTATTGTTTGATTTTTTTAAAAATAATATAGCATTCTAAATATAAAACCGAAAGGATCTCATTTTGTACCAATTTTATGTGTCGTTACTTAAAGTTTTCATTTTTATAGTTTAATAAATAAATATTACTCTAATTTTCCTTTTTCTCATTTAACAACAAAAGAACATGACTGTGCATTATTAAAAAATAATAGATATAATATAATAAACTGAGTCACGAGTATATTTATTCGTGTAGGTTAATTTGACCTATGTTTGGGCTTTATAGCTAGTAAAATATGATTGGGCTTCTAGGGTTAAGACGAAGGCAAAGCTAACCTGTCCGAATTGGTTTGCTTAGCTTGAAATTTGACGTTTGAAGTTAACCTAACCTAAGTTATTTGTCTGCGCCTAAGAGGAGGACAAAAGTGTAGCGTTTAAAATATAAATTAATAATGGAAGGAAGAGTTTAAGAAAATATGAATGCAAACATGTTTGTTATGCAAGTCGTGAGCCAATTTTGGTTGAACAGTAGTTCAATTAATTTTAATACGTTTTCTTTAGTCCCTGCAATAAAAGCATTGTTCTTCACAACATGTCTATAACAATTGCAATTCATTTTACTTACATTTTGTACGTGACATTTTTAATTTTTCTTAAAAAAGTCCTATTTCACAACCAATTGCACGTTGTCTACTTCACGAAGTCAACGCGAGCCTTGACTCGCTCATCAAGCTAAGCAATTTACTTAACTGTTATACTTCGTAGCTAAGCTCACAGCCATAGACATGAATTCGGACAGAGCTTAGCTCGGTGTGACGTCACGAACTGTTATAACGAGATGAAGACGTAGACATAGACTTGGATTCTGACAGGCCCTTAAAACTTCATTAAATGTTCACCATTTTTACCATCAACGTCGATAAAGACGCATCTTTTAAACAATAATCTTTTGATGCATCGTCCTTAGCCATTATTTCGTTATCTTACGGACCTGCTTTATGAATGCGTTTGCTCAATTCCAGTTCAAACTTCACTGGCTATATACCGGGTGTTCCAAAAGTATGGAAACCCCTGAATAACTCGTCAGGGATGCATTTTTTGGAAAAATGTTGAATACAAAAGTTTCAGGATTTTTTCCTAGCCATTCGATGGCGACCTTGGATTTGATCTTGATCTTGACCTTCAAGTTCATTTCAAGGTCAAAGTCGTTTTTCAAATGGGAACCCCTATTTTTTATTGCGGATTTGGAAAGAGCAGGAAATTCTACTTTCAGATATGTCCTTGATCATGTCCTTGACCACGACCTTCAAGGTTATTCCGAGGTTAAAGTTGTTTTTTTTCAGTTTTTTCAACGGGAACCACTATTTTTTATTGTGGATTTGGAAAAGGCAGGGAATTTGGCGTTCAAGCATGAGCTTGATTACGACCTTGACAATGACGCATAAGGTAGACCCGAAAACCCCGTATACCAGATTTGGCGTAAATTGGTTGATTTAAAAATGTTGTCTACCACCCGCATACGGGTGCTTCAGTCCTCTAAAGGTAAAATGCATTTTGAGGATAATTGAAAAACAGTTACTGTCGCTGCATCAGCACCTCTAACAGACCTTCACAGGATAGTTAGTGAAGTTAATTGTTTCTGGCGTGGTTGCTGTTTTTTAATAGTTCTTTTTAAGATAGCCGAAAAAGAGTCACTTTCGCTACATCAGAACCTCTAACAGTCCTTTTCAGAATAGTTAGTGGAGTTTATTGCTTCTCGCGCGGTTGCTGTTTTTCAATAGTCCTTTTTAGGATAATTGAAAAACAGTTACTTTCACTGTATTAGCACCTTTAACAGTCTTTTTCAGGATAGTTAGTGGAGTTTTTTGTTTCTGGCGCGTAGCAACGCGCGCAGGGTACAGCTAGTCAAGAAATAAATGAAGATGATCCTGACCGGCGTGTTGAATTTTGTGAGAACATGATGGAAAGAATTGTTCACAATCCTATTTTTCAGTCACTCATCGTTTTTCCATACGAATCAACATTTCAATTTGACGGTGAAGTCAATCGCCACAATTCCAGATATTGGAGCAATGAAAATCCTCATTGGATACGAGAACATCACACGCAATATCCGCAAAAATTGAATGTTTGGGCAGATATTTTTAGGGATCAAATAGTTGGACCTTTTTTCATTAATGGAAATTTGGACGGACCAAGATATCTGGAATTACTGCAGCAGCAAATAGTCCCAGCGATTCAGGAGATAGCTGGTGATGATTTTAACGAGGTTTGGTACCAACAAGATGGTGCACCTGCTCTTTTTCTGCTAGAAAATTTTTATGTCCGTCTTGGAATCTGTCAGGAAGTTTATGGAGAACATTTTGAACACAGGTTGTAAGTCTTGCCTTAAGTGGCCGGGGTCGTTCGCCTAGCCTTAACTGGCCGCGAAAACTTCTCGCTTTAACTGATTCGGTTCGCTAGCTATCCTAGAGTGGCTGGAATTTTTTGAAACAAGGAATTTTTTGACAAGAGCATGATTATGGTCATTCGTACATTTAATTTTTCGTTTTTGCTAACTTAGCAAAAAAAAATAGTTGTAATTAAATGACCTTGAGAGTCATTGTCAAGGTCGTAATCAAGGTCATGCTTGAACACCAAATTCCCTGCTTATCCCAAATCCACAATAAAAAATAGGGGTTCCCGTTGAAAAAACTGAAAAACCAACTTTGACCTCGGAATGACCTTGAAGGTCGTGGTCAAGGACATGATCAAGGACATATCTGAACGTAAAATTTCCTGCTCTTTCCAAATCCGCAATAAAAAATAGGGGTTCCCATTTGAAAAATGACTTTGACCTTGAAATGAACTTGAAGGTCAAGATCAAGGTCAAATCCAAGATCGCTATCGAATGGCTAGGAAAAAATCCTGAAACTTTTGTATTTAAAATTTTTCCAAAAAATGCATCCTTGACGAGTTATTCAGGGGTTTCCATACTTTTGGAACACCCGGTATACCATTTACCATTTCCTTGAGGCATTTTGAGAACGCAGACGTCATAAAATCAGACCAGCACGTCCCACGCATCGTTGTGGACAGTTTTCATTTAAATAGTCTGGACTTGGCATACATAATGAGCCCGGCAATGTTGATATCACAACAGACTTCTTGTAGCTAATGGTGCCTCTTTTGACAATATCGGCAGTTGAGAACATCTGTCCAACAATACTGCTGCCGTTTAAAATACTAGCCCAAAAGACTTTATAATGATGATGAAGAAAAGGCAGTTTTTCATCGGAAATAATGTCGAATTAATTTATCCACCCCAACCCCCTCGTAAATGCAAAAACCAACCTTTCTTAGGTACAAGAACCTTGTGGGCTTACAAGAGACTTATAAGTAGGACTGGGGGTTTTAACACAAAGATGATCCTCTGGTTGCAACGGCTTGCTTGTATCTTCATAACTGGAGCTATGCGGACCTGTCTCACATTCGCTATGGAGGCAATAGTAGAACTTTCCCCCCTGCACATCTTCATTCTTAAAATAGCTGCTATTATTGCTCTGAAAGTGCAGGTTACATCAAACATGCCCATGGCTGACAAAGGTCACATGAGCATCTTGAAGCATCTTGAACCATATATTAGGGCCTGTTTCATAACGGACTTCTTGACCAAGCAGCTGTGCTTCGCTAGGAGATTCAGGATCCTCGTCCCTGAATGCGCAGACTGGACTGGTGAAGGTCCTAATCTAGATCCGAATCCGAAAAGCCTTAATTGGTATACCGATGGCTCGAAAATGGAGAATGGCATTGGAGCTGGTGTCTATGGACCCAATTCTACGGTCTAGATTGCAATGGTCAAGTGGCCCAGCGTCTTCCAGGCCGAAGTTCATGCCATAAAAACTTGTGCCCAGCTGAACCTTAAGGCCCAAACCTATAGAATCCGTCAACTTTGCGTTGCGTTGCTTTGCAAGTTGAAATATATGCTTTTTTATATAACAAGACCCATAAGCGACGCATGGGGGAGCTCTGACGCAGAAAAAAGTTGAACATTTTTCAACTTTCGTCCTTCATCGGCGCATCAGCGAAAGCTTTCAAGCTTCGTCAGCGAGAGCTTTCAAACTTTGACCATTGATCAATGAACACAGCGCCTTCCCTCCAATAAAGTCAAACATTCATCGGCTTCTGAAAGTAGAAGTCCTATTAATAGAAATTTCAATTTAACTTATCTATTAATATTCATCGTTGTCCTTTCAATAAAAATGGTATTTTTGTCCAATAAAATTCCCGCTTTGTTAACAAATTCTCAATGTCGAGATGAAGGCTTTTAAGGGCCGCCCCTCTGCGTTACGTGCTTCAAAAACTTTTAGAGCTTTCAAGCTCCAAGCCAACTCAAAGTTGACGTATTCTACCATTCTATGGGTGCGAGCTTTTAATCCTTCATTAAAGAACCGCGCCAATGGAATCCGTCAACTTTGCTTTGGCTTGGAGTTTGAATGCTCTCAAAGTTTTTGAAACACGTAACGCAGAGGGGCCTTGTTCAGGCAGATCTTGACAAAAGATAGACAGAAATAGAATGGAGCGCTCTCTGTCTCTTTTCCTCTAAAACAACTTATTTCTAATTATCTGTAGCTCAGCAGTAACGCGGATAGTCCTTGATCGATTTTCCGTGAAGTACTTTTTTTTAGCTACCTGAGGATCTCATAGGATCCAAAAGATCGATGTTTGCTCGGTTCTGTTACATGTAATGCTTATTCATAAAAGATTCCGAAGGCTTCGGAAGGTATAGTTCGGCTGAGACTATCCCGAGATAAAAATTTTCAATATTCCACAGTATTCCAACAAGAGACTTGTGCCTTCGTCTCCCATGGCGTATTCCACATGTTACTCAGGGAGATCCATTGAGAGGCTTGAAAAGTCGCTCCAGCATCTGTATAAGAGACGCTAATATTTCAAATAAAAATTCAGATTTATAGATCGACTCTCTATAAGAGCAATTCGCGTGTTTCAGAAAAAGTACTCCGAGTTCTGAAAAAATATTACTGCATTAAATAAAATAACATATTATTATATAATATTTAATAATTTAAACCTAAAATAAATGAAGAAGTTTTAGTTTGCAGGCTGCAAGGCCAAAAAATATTTTAAGTACAAACCATTTCCGAAATGGGAGATTTGAACTTCCCCATAAAATGTTTTTTTACGGGGGATGTGAATTTTTCTAACTCCGCCGAATTAGAAAGACTTAAGGATTCCTTTGGAAGACTAAAGTATTTCTAGAAGAGACTAGGATATTATTTTGGAAAACTCAGACATACACGGCAGACGCCGAAATACGCTGAGAGACGTTCTGCAATAATATGAGCGTCGCTAGAATACGCTGGGATACTCGAGGATTACGGATAATTTTATCTCGGGATGCCATTCCGCCTCCGGAGTTGTGGGTATTGTTCCCACGTGAAAACCTTGGTTAAGAATAAAATAAAAAACACACAGAAAGCTTCATTTGGCGGTTTAGTTCTCGAGTACGCGAAAAACAAAGCAGGATTAGCACCCATGTTCTGTATTCCGAGTGAAATGAAATCGAAAAGACCTTGCAAAACTCATTTTATTATTACCTGAATAAAATTCATAGGCCGTGTGCCAGTTCGGCTTAACTTGTACTTCCCCGCTTTGAAAGATAGTTTAACTTTGTCTACTATTACATGCATTTTGTGGGTTACCTGATGAGAAAGTACAATTCAACTACAAGTGAAGCCAAACTGGCACACGGCCTTAAAATTTTTACAAATTCATTTTAGTTAAATTTGATTTCTATTCGTTTTTCCTCAAAAAACTTCAAATTTGATTTTTCTATCGAATTATTTTAACTACTTTGAACGAAACATTAATTGAATGTAACTGAATTGAATTGTTATAATTTAGGAATTTTATTAAGGAATTTCAATCCAAAAGAAGCTTTATAAGCTCTTGTTGATTTTATTTCACACGGAATAAAGAACATGGGCGTATAATTAATTCTACCCCATAAGAAAAAAATATAATTACTAAAAATACCAAACAAATCATACTATTAATAAATAGTACGTTCATTTACTATGATATATTAGTTAAAATATCGATATTTAAGCCGTTTATTTTGAAAGTGGTGCAATTACAAACTGTCATAAGGGCGAATTTTCTATATTCTTTGCTTATTTATAACTACAAATCGTAGTTCAGCGAGCTTTCAAATTACGTTTTTGATTTGAGCCCTTTTGGAAATCTGAAAAATAGTTAAAAAAACTGTTCAAATATTTCTTTTTTTGAGTGTAAGATACTGTTTATCTGTGTAGTATCTAATAAAATATGCAATATGTCTGAAAATCTTGTAGACAAAACATAGAGCTCTTAGTTGAACACTTAATGGTAATCTTGACTCTGTCTACTCCTCTGTAAATTCACATGTCACTAATTTGAGCTTTGGCATAGTTATAAAATTTGGCCTCTAGTCGTGTCCAAGAATTAGTCTAATAAGTCTAACTAACGCTAAGGCGCTTTGTTGGGATACCATGAAACTCTCCATCTAAGTCTGTAAGTAGACAGCAGACTTGCAAAGTAATTAATTACTTTCGCCACTATTACTATTACGAGTAATTTATTGATAGATTTTCATTACTATTACCATTTCTGCGATGGTTATTGTAACAATGATGGTGATTCAGAGCAAATTAATTCATCCTAATTGCAATAGTGAACATAAAATTGAATTTCATTTACAATAACTTCATTACAATTTCAATTGCATTAATAATTGTTCTATGCCAGTTCTGCCTCAAATTCCCATGGGATATTATCTTTCTCTCGCTCACACACACGCAGTTAGTTATAGGGGTACCCCGTTCCACCTCACAAATTGAGAAACACCCTAAGTGCAAGGATGGGTCACACAGGAATACGCAATGTTGCGAAATACATGCACGCTCCACTTGAATCCCATTTCCCCGAGGAACTGAAATGATTAAAATCCTTTGAATTTATTAAATAAATAAATCAATCCACTATTTCCCATTCTCTTTATTAACGAACAAGCCAAAGGTTAAAACAGAGTACCAGGCAACCAGACGCTATCATAAGCAATCAGCAGTATGGAATCGCGATCTTTGCAGATAGAAACAAAAAGAACTTTACTCCTCATGTAAAACTTCCATGCAAGCAACGAGACAAGACTTGTCTTGCAGGTTTTATAGCGCACGTCGCCAACATAATAATTATTACTTAATCGGGACGCTACAAATTATGTGCTCCTGATATTATCATTTTGGGCGACTTTGGAGAAAAGTTAGTTAATTATAAAAGAACATCTATTTTTAGATATAAGTCTGAACATTCGCCTAAATTATTTAAATTAAATTCATTCATGATCCGTAAAGAAGTGAACGAAATGTATCGTTCTTTATTTATAGGAAGGAGATCAACTATAGAAACAGTGTGACTATCTTTACAATTTATATTACATCCTTCATTTGCTGGACCTCGGTATTTACCTATTAAGTGGCAGCGATCGCGTACATTCCTATCATCATCAGTGAATGGTTTCTCGCATATATGACAGAGCGTAGATACTGAAAAGTTGTTGGCCTGTTCTTCAGTTAGCTGATCCGTTTCTAGAGGGTGATTAAAAATAATTTTTAAATCTTCTGCAAATTGATTTAAGGAGACCTTCTCATGCTAAATTGAAAAAAAGTACTATTTTTAAATTTTTTTTTGTGGAAAAACTACTTTATTTAGATAAATAATTATTTTTGTATATTGTAGGGAATATAGTTTGAAATACATAAAAAAAATTTGTATTGGCCATTTTAGTTCACCACCACCACTGTAGAGGGCGTCTTGCAAACGGCTAATTTTAACTGGTGGGACACTTTCTGGGCTTCCTGTAACAGATAGAGTAAAAATTCAAACGAGGTTCTATTCCTGAGACTCCAAACTAGACAATAAACCTTTAAAATATTTTATTTTTTATATTTTCCTTATTTTATAAACGTTTTTAAAAAAAGGAAGAAAAAACCTTTTTTTGGGGTAGTTTACCCGAATTTAGAAAGGGAGGGGGAGGTGTTTTATGACTTTTCAGAGGTTTATTGTCTAGTGTTTTTTCTATAGAATGGTTTGTACAAATCGGTCGAGTAGATTTTGAGAAAAACGTCCCACCAGTTTGAAAAACATGATTTCGAGATAAACGCGTTTAAAGTTTTTATACTACAAATTCACTATATAAATACGCTGAGGTGCCGTTACATATATACCTATAACTTCTTTGTGTTCGTTAGTGTTCTAACAGTTCGAGACTGCGCACTCAGCTAAAAATGCAAAGTTTCATGTCAGGAGGCGGACACTACTCAAACTGTACTAATTCGATTTCCTCTCGAGTAAAATGGGAAGATTCTTAGTCAGCTTTTACTAACAACATACGAACAGGGATAATTGTCAACTTAGTCCACAAAACCACAAACATTTTTGGTAGATTGCTCAAATCTCTTTCGCAGTCGCATCAATAATGCCATTAAGAAAGAAATAGCTTTGGAGATCAATGCAGTATTTTGTGGTGAATGTAAAATCATAAATAATTACATAATAAAAAAATATTTTTTAAAAAAAGCTTTTATTTAACAATAAAACATAAAAATATATGTACTAAAAGGGAAAAAATAAATTTTTGCTAAAATATTAAATAATTAATAGAATAATACCTCAGTTTTAATATTTTGGATTGAGGAAGGGTCTAAGCTTATCAATTTTGGGCCTAAAATATATTTCAACCAAAATATAGCTTTAACATATTTCTTCACGGTATTTCTGTATTCGTATGACTATGAATAAAATCTTAGGCGCTCATTAGAAGCGAAATTATGCTGAAAAATTACGCAATATTTCACTTCGTTTCACTACTGCTATTTTATAATTTTAATGTCTTTTAAAATCAGCTTCGTTAAAATTGATTTTTTCTTTCCGTATGTTATGTAGTAGTTAGTTCTTTGATGAAATCGTAATGAATAAATAATAGTGTGCAAGAGGGACGCAATATAAGCAAATTACCGGAGGGTAGCTTATCGCATGAATGGTGGCGTGCAAAGCCAAATTCTCGAACTGTTAGAACACTAACGAACACATGCAAAAGGCCAGTGCGTGGCTTGTTATATAGAGGGCTTTGGAAGAGGAAAGCAGCACACACGCCGTAAATACGGATTCGTTTGGTTTGGTTGTTCTTTTCCATCTTTCCAATTTCATTATGCAGGTCTCTAGCGGGCGAGTACAGGGTGGTCTTAATTTTTTCAGAGAAGTTTCACAACTTGAGAAATTAATTCGGAAAGTATTACCATTTGAGTAATTAATTATTAAATATGAACGTGCATGTTTTGCTATGAACTTAAAGTAATAGTTTTTTTTATTTTAACAAATTTGGGTAAATATTATAATGTCATTCAGTTACCGAAATTTTGTAAAATATGAAGAGGCACCCTGCAGAAATGTATCAATTTTCTTTTAATTTCCTCTTAAATTTTTATCCTTTTCTTGTACATGACTTTCTAATTACTATTTATTTCTTGCAAAATCTTCAAGCTCGTTTGGGTAACTGTACCAAGGTCGAAATTAAATAAGGAAATTCGTCACGAGTGCCACTTATTATTATACTTATTCTTTGCTCCCGAGTACTTTATTCTGCTCTCAACTACTCAATCTCTTGCTGGCGAATAGATGATCTTAGTAGTTTCGCCATTAAATTTTGATAAAAAGTGGTTTTTGCACTGGGTTTGCACAAAAATTAAAGCTTTTCCCTCATTATAAATCCAAGCTTTTGCTTCTTTTGGAGTTATCACAAGCCTTCAAATAATTAAAATTGAGTAGTATAGATAGCAAAACACATTTATATACATATAAATCTTATCATTTCAATATACTTAAGTACATACATATAAGGCACAACATCGCAACAAATATAGTACGGTCAAATGTCAAAATTTAGGGTTATCCAGGATACAAATTGTCGGTATTCCAGCCATATGCCATATGTCAACAAGAGATGTGTCTCCGTCTCCTTTGGAGAAATCCAAATGTCACTCAGGGAGACGCTTGAAAAGTCGCTATAGCACCTTTGTTTGTGAGATGCTAGACTCTATAGGGAGACGATAGTATTGTGAATAGAGATTACGATTTATGGGTCGAGTCTCTGTAAAAGCTACTCGTGTCTCTTAGAAAAAATATTCCGAGTTCTGAATATTACTGCATAAAATTAAATGATGTTCTATTTACATATATAAAATTATTGTTAAATTTTATATTATTCCTAAATTTATAAACTAAAGAAAAATGTAGAAGTTTGAAAAATGCTCTAAATACAAAAAATATTCTAAGTACCTACAAAAGATTTCGCAGATCCCAGTATCGGCAGATTTGAATCTCCCCATAAGACATTTTTTTACGGGTAATGTGAAATTTTGTAATTCCACCAAATTCTTAAAAATTAAGTATTCCTACGGAAGATTCAAGGATTTCTAGAAGAGACTAGAATATTGTTTTGAAAAATTCAGACCTAGGCGGGAGACGCCGGCGTACGCTGAGAGACTCTGGAATACTACGATGCCCGTTCTTCAATGCTACCAAGATACCGAACAACTAAGAAAATCGCGCTCTCCCGTTACATTTTCTTATTTGCGTTATCTTCTCTCTCGTTTGCGTTTTGGTCAAACTGGTTAACTTTCTTCACGTGTGCGTCCAAGAGAAATAGTCACCCATTTAGCAACAATTTGCACTAGAATAAGTAACGGCACCACAGCTGTCCCACCGATCTTCTAAACTTCTTTGCACTAATTATAAAACTGTTTGCAGTAATTATTGCCCAATATTATTAGCAAAGTTCTCTAAAAAAGTGGTGAAAACTCTTTCTGATTAAAAATTTGTCAGACAATGTTGTGACAACCGGCAGGCACAACTGCAGGCAAGGACTTTTACTTTACACGTGATTTAGTCAATACAGGAAATAGGTTGGTTCATTCTTGGGTGGTTGGTTTCTGCATTGGAGAAGGGGCATGAGTGTCGCTGAAATACGCTCGAGATACTGCTATGTAGAATTTTTTTACACTTTCGATAGACACACAATGATGGAGGGCACCCATAGAAATAGGCGGACTGTGGAGTTGAAGGCACTTCAGGAACTAAGCACCGTTTAGCTCTATCTTGGGCAAGCTTGGTTTCCGCATTTGCCTTAATCTTGCTCTTAATCTATTTGACGCGTGCTGCCTGCTCACTTTTGCGAACCTGGTTCGTATTGTACTGCCGGTACTTTATTCTGTCAGCGACATCCTTTTCATGCATACATACATAGTTCCTGCTTCTTCATTCTTAACAATCTTGTTAAAAATTAAGACTACTCTTACATGCTTTTGAGAAGATACCGCCGTATTTTCGCTTCTTCTTGGGCTGTTACTGAATGCAGTGACTGTTTTGCTTAGCCACCGTTTCGGAATGTGGTTTGCAGAAGGCACAGATGTACGGTGGCACATACCAAATTCACAAATGTCTCCTGTCTAGAGTTAAGTATCTCATCTGCAGACGTTACATCTCAACAGGTATTGCGCTTCATCCCAATAGGTTTATTTAACAAACCCGGCATTATTTCCTTAGTCTGCAACCAACTCAGCTAGTCAGGCTTCGCTTCTAACGTCCGATGCAGAATGAGGTAGAGAATATTAGAATAATCAATGACCAAACCTCTAAACTAAAACAATGGCTTTTATTCTAAAAAAGTAAACAAAAGCTGAGTATCAATTTTTACATAGAAAAACTTAGCTCGATCTTAATTTGAAACTCGTTTTACACACAAAAAAAAAGCGGTCAAGAGCATGTGGGGCCATAGGTACTAAGTTCCATAGCTGTGACTAGAAATGATAAAATCGATTCAGAGAGGGTCTTAAATTTGGCTCATAACACAGCCACACAAAAAAAAAAAAAAATTTCGGGCCCGGGGATCGGACTATGTGTTTCATATGTTTTTGAGGTCGCTGAAACTGAATCCGATTTCAGTTCAACCCCATCACGTCAGGTTTTTGACATAACCTCAAAAAACCTCAGCAAAAACGGGAGAAAACAAAATTTTTTTTTCAATCTGGGGATCAGACCATGTCTTTTATATGTTTTCGGGTCGCTGAAACCGAATCCGACGTCGATTTAACCCCATCACATCAGGTTTTGACATAACCTCAAAAAAACACAGAAAAAAAAAATCTGCTGTCGGTTTAACTCTGTGGTTTTTTGAGGTTATGTCAAAAACCTGACGTGATGGGGTTGAACTGACATCGGATTCAGTTTCAGCGACCCCAAAAACATATGAAACATATAGTCCAATCCCCGGGCCCGAACATTTTTTTTTTTTGTGTGGCTGTGTAACTAAAAGCAAGCGCTTAAAATGCGGTGATATCTGAAGAGCGAGTTATAATCGTAGGCCGAAGTCTTAGCGTGCAAAGTTTTTTGCGGTTTTTTCCCGAACACTTGTTTCAGTCCAAATCGGCTATACATCGTAAATTATTTGATTCTAGTAAGCCATGTTATTTTTAAAAGTAATTTCAGTCAATGGGCCTGATTCTGGTTGTCACCTCACTTTCCGTGACGTGACAGCTTATGGCTGAATTACCTGTTTTGTTTCTTATAAGAAAAATTCTTCGTTACTCAGCCATAAGCTGTCACGTCACGGAAAGTGAGGTGACAACCAGAATCAGGCCCAATGTGCTAGTATTTTAGATTTTTTCAGATTTTTCCGGAATTATATTTAGGGTGATATCTTGGCCGAAACAAACCTAATCGACAATGGCCAGTTTGGAGTCGAGTCCGATAGATAGTTATACCCACTACAAATATATGTATTAACATTTTGGAAAAAAAATTTAAGGCTGTCGCCCAACATGAAAAGTGGGGATAAAAAAAATGTTTACATACTCCATCGAATAGTTGCAAACTGTTTTTCAAAATTATGCCCTGTTTTTCAAATATTCGACTCCAAACTGACCAATTTCGATTAGGTTTGTGTCGGCTAAGATATCACCCTGAACGCAATTTCGAAAAAATCTGATATATCTATAATACTAGCAGAACGACTGAAATCTTTATTATATGAAAATCTCGTGTCACGATGTGCGTTTACGCTAATCTCCGAAACCGCTGAACCGATTTCGATGAAATTTTGTAAATGTGTATTGTTTGGTCCAACTTAAAAGAAAAGATAGTTTTTATTTCGATAGTGACCGTCAATATTTTTTATTGCACATTTAATGATTTTTTATAGAAAAAGGGCTGTAAGTCATTTACGTGTATTGCGCATGAGCTCCTGAGTGCTATAAGCAATATTTTGTAATTGGCAAATGGAGGGGAGAGGAGAGGAGGGGATGGCGGACTGTCAAAATTTAAAATTCATGCGATTTTCTCCAAACTTGGTACTTGGGGGTTTTCGGGGTCGCTGATTTCAATCTGACTGTTAGAATTTATGAATTCAAAATGGAGGGCTGCCAAAATTTGAAGTTTATGCGATTTCCACCAAACTTGGTACTTAGGGCTTTTCGGGGTCACTGATTTCAACCCGGCTGTCAGAATTTACGAATTCAAGATGGCTAAATGTCAAATTTTGAAGTTTATGCTATTTCCACTAAACTCAGTACTTGGGGGTTTTCGGGGTCGCTGATTTCATAAACTGGAGATTTTCCTTTTACAAAATATTTCATCTATAATATAATATGTACAGCGAAAGTTTGTGTGTGTGCTTGGTACGAATGGACTTCTATGCCGTTCAACCGATCATCCTGAAAATTTTATCACGTATTATTGAAATGAAAAGGAGTAAACTGACATATGTAGGTTACGTTTTTTGTGTCTGTCTGTCTGTCCGGGCTAATCTTCGAAACGGCTGAACCTATTTGGATAACACTTTACAAACATAAAGAGCAGGTTGTCAGGAGTGACATAGGCTACTCTTCTAATTGTTTACTATTGTTAAAATTTACGAAATTCTAAACGCCAGTGATATGTTTATGGAGTCACGGAAAAAGCACTTATCAAGAGATGACATTTTACGTGTTGCCCATAACCTCAAGAGTGACATAGGCTATGCATCGCAATGGAAAAAGTGGGGTGATAGGGGGAAATTTAGAGCAGTACTTATCCGATTGATATGTGCATGTTGCGCACAACCTCCTAAGCGATATAAGCTATGCATCACAATTGGAAAGGGAGGGGGGGAAAGAGAAGAGAGAGGGAGAAATAAATGTTGAGCAGAGATATGTTTACGGTGAGTCATGCAAAAAGTATTTAGGCGATTGAAAAGAAATTCTATGGGCGTGTTGCGCTTAACTTCCTGAGTGACATTTAACAAATTTGAATTTGGCAACGTCACATTTTTATGGAGTTGTGCCCGGGCAACGCCGGATACGGTTCAGCTAGTTACTTATAAAAATAACACAACTTAATAGAGTCAAATAGTTTACGAAATATAGCCGACCAAGTTATGCTTATTTAGACTCAAATAAGTGTTCGCGAAAAACCGAAAAAAAACTTTGCACGCTAAGATTTCGGCCTAGGATAACTTTTATAGCTTTATAACTTCATTGGTTACAAACAGGTGTGGTTGTGGTATTTGCGTAATTCATATTAAGACAATATTGATATTTTTGGTTTTTGAATGAAATAATAAATCATATTGGCTTCACTCTTCAGCTGTCACCGTATTTTATGGGCTCGATTTTAATGCTGAACCCAAGACAAGATCCCCTTTAAATCGATTTTGTCCTTTGTGGTAACGGCTACGGAAACCTACGCTCTTGACCGTTTTTTTTTTTTTTGTTACAATTAGATTTCACTTTGAATCTGATTTTCGTAATCAATATTTTGTATTTTAAGCTAGTAGATGTTCCTGAAATGGAATATTATGCAGCTCAAAATACAGGCGAGGTCTGTGTTCGCGGTGCTAATGTATTTCAAGGGTAAGATTGGTTAAATTTATAAAATCAATGAATATGTCCACAATTTTGTTTAAAGGTATTACAAAGACTCAGAAAAAACTGCAGAGGCAATCGATTCTGATGGCTGGCATCACACGGGTGATGTTGGAAAATGGCTACCAAATGGTACTCTTAAAATCATCGACAGGAGGAAGCACATCTTCAAGTTGAGTCAAGGAGAATATATTGTTCCTGAAAAAATTGAGAACATTTACAATAACAGCCAGTATGTGGAACAGGTATTCGTATATGGCGAGAGTCTTAAGGTAGGTTGATACTAATGTAATTTTTAATATACTTGATTTGTACTTTTGTAGAGTTGCATTGTAGCAGTGGTTGTTCCTGATGTGGATGTAGTAAAATGCTGGGCTGTTGAGAATGGAATCCCAGGAACTCTAACTGTTTTGTGCAATAATTCTAAAATCAAGGAATTAATATTGACTGATATGCTGGCATGGGGCAGGCAAGCTGGATTGAAGTCGTTTGAACAAGTAAAACCATTTGATACTGATCAAATATAATGAATAATTGTTCTCTCTTGTGGCATAGGTTAAGGACATCTATCTTCATCCAGATCCATTCTCTGTACAAAACGGTCTTTTAACGCCGACATTTAAATCGAAGAGACCACAACTTAAAAGCTACTTTAAACCTCAACTGGAGGACATGTATAAACATTTAGATTAATTTATCCCAGATGATGGGTTGCCTTGCATGTCATTGCAACAATGTTTCGTTTGTTTCTAAAAAATTAGTTGGTTGATAAATTGAACAAAAAAGGATAGAATCAAAAAAACATTGATTAGGATGCGATTAGGAATAGAGTAATGAAGCTGATGTCCACTTAGAGGCAAATTAAAAAAATTCTCGGGCGTTTTAAAGTTGTCAAAAGTAGCAACATTTTTTGTTAAATAATTTTACTAACTTCGTTCGAAAAAGGAGAAAAAAACAGTTGAAACATTTAGATTAATTTCCTTGCAAGAATCTTTTTGATCAGAAGATGCAAGCTGAAATTATTATAAATACTAAATTTAGCTCTTAATTATATAGGAGTGCAGCTGAGGGCTCCGAGAAAAATTTGCAAATAGACTTAGAAGTGCACGTAGGCACCGGTTTTACCAAATTCGCTTTTTTACAGTCAATTAGAGAAATCTTGCTTTGTGTTCAAGGATTTGTTTTGTTTCATTTATTTATTTCTACGAATCAGACGCTACTCAGCACTAGAAAAACCTGAGCGTGGAATAAAATTATTTTAAAACTGATTGTATTTTAATTTTTCTTCATTGAGACATTCTAAATGTTCTTCCCCTTACCCTATCCTTATACAGCCACTTATACCAGAAGTAACCTTTATATGTATAGTATTAGAGTTGTTGAAAAATAGCGGACGCATCATGCAAGTTCAGAACAAGAAAAGCAACAATCATCACTGAGTTATCGTACCGACCGCGCGCAATCTTGTCTCGGAGGCAACCTTAAGGATAGGTTACAGATTAGAATTAAAAAAAAAAAATCGAGCCTTTCGAGTGTTTTCGTGCTCTTCTTATAAAAAATATCCCATATATAAATGGTCCTAAAACTTTAAACACGTTTTTCTCGAAACATTATTTCTTGAAATGGCGGTCAGTTAATCTCCGGATCTACTGAACCGATTTTGATGAATCTGCGTTTTATTTATTAACATGTCCTGTACGGAAATTCACCACAATATACCCAACAAATCTTTTAAAATTATTTTTTAGCAACAGACAAAGGCTGAAAAAAGCGCCGATTTTGTCAACTTTTTTTTGAACGTCCGCCATTTTTTTTTTCTAAATCGATTTTTTAACTAAATGTGGTAAATTCCCATGTAAGAAACCTTCCTCTTTCAGATGCAATTTGTTTTTTTTTGTTTCGGATGTGCCAGTTCCGAGATTAACTGTCCGCCATCAAATAAAATTTTTTTAAGGGCTCGACTTGGGCGCCCTCTATCATGTAGAAGGAAACATCAAAATAAAACAAAAATGTTTGTTTGCATACTTGAAGGATGTAAAAATGTTTTACAAAAAGTTTCACGTAGATACATATCTAATAAAGGAGCTTAGAAAAAAATCTTGAAAACTGTCATTTTTTTGGCCTTCTAATCTATAACCTACCCTTAAATAAAATCCCCTTTAAATTTACCTGGTGTTTCACTTAATAGACCCTGTTCCTTTATACCTATTTACATACATGGTGCCGAAACCCGGGATGGGATTTGAATTTTGAGGAATCCGAATCCGTGTTCAAGCTATCGCGAAAACAAAAACGATGGAATTGTTCAAAAGGATCACGTGTCGCGCACATGTTACGCAGATAACTAACGCGGCACTCGAGTTTCTGGAAAAATCGACTTCACGCATGAAGCAGGAAAATATAGAACATTTTGACGATACAGAAGAAGAACTTTCGTCCCTAATAAAAAGTCTGGAGAATGCTCGAGGTAACCTAAAAGTGGATAACCGTGAAGTGCTCCCAACGTTAAAGACGGAGAACATTCAAAGGGAAAACGATTTCGTAGCGAAATATGATGATAAGGTAATAGCTTTCCTTATCCGTTTGGAGCACCGCCTGGAGAATTTGGACGCTTTTGAAGAACCCTCGAATAGAGATAATGAGACTACGACCACAGCCTTTCCCCATCGGAATCTAGGGCGCCCCAGGCCCAGTATCGGTGCTCAGCAGAGTGCAGTGAAGTTGCCAAAAATGGAGCTAAAAAAGTTCTCTGGAATTCTCAAGGAATGGCTACCATTTTGGGAGCAATTCAAGCATCATATCCTTGAGAACCCGAGCCTCAGTGGAGGCGAGAAGTTCACCTACTTGTAGTTCGTGCTAACGGGAAGAGCGAGGAAGAGATTCGATAGAGGGGTTCATACCATTGACGTATAATACAATGGACCGCTCGCGTACACGATTTCCTATAGAAGCCGACGGTGCGATTTTTGTTCCCTCTCTTTCGCACTGAGGCACTGTCAAATCGTGCAATGACGTAAAATTAACGGTCCATGCTGTCAAAAATTTGTCAGCGGGCTGAATTGCCGTTAAGGATTTTCTCTGACAATTCTCTGGAGAACTGTCAAATGACTGCTAATTTGTTTATTGCAGGAAGTTTAATTGAAATATCAGTGCGAGACAGTGCGATTAAGTGTTAATATAACAATTTGTTTTATTCCAGGCATTTCAGAGAAACTACTGGAATTAATTCCAGATCTGATTTTCGCCCAAGTCCTCATTCCGAGTGAAATTAAATCGAGAAGGGCTTATAAAACTCCTTTTGAATTGAATTTGTGTAATAAAATTCTTATGATTTTAACAAATTCATTTCACTTATCTCTGATTTCAATTAGTTTTTTCGTTCAAAGTACTTAAAATAATTCGATAGAAAAATCCAATCGAAATATGTAAGAGAAAAAGCGTTTTCCATTCTAAGCGCATTCGATGTGCATATATATACATGTTTTACTCGTATGAGCTGAGCTAACCAGACACGAGCAATTAACGGTTGCATCCAATGCATTGGAAGGAGAGTAAGGCTTTTGATTTTGTGATCACAGGCAGTCTGTAATAAACCATCCTGAGTTAAACTTCGTTTTATTATTTTACGCCCAAAAAGAAAAATATAAAACTAATAACTCTTTACAAACTCAGAAGTGGGATCGGTCCCGGAAAGTAGACTATCATTAATTGCGCGTTATAAAAATTTGTACGTGCTTATCAAAAGTGTTATTTCGAACTTGTAAACGATATACCTATAGTCGATCGGTCGAGCACGTGTTTCGCAAAGTGTGACTTGTGTAAAGTTATATGAAATCCAATTGAATCTTAGGCATCGCTTTAAAAACTAGAACATTAAGAATATCATCGGTGATTTTACAAAAAAAAATTAAGAAGAACTTTAATTATTTGGGATTTCCGGGACTTTTATTGGCAAAACTTAACAAAGCACATGGCGTTGGCACGTGCATTCATTTTTGTAGACAAGGCCACAGTTAATGATTTAAAAGACAAGCTAAATCAAATAGGCGTGGATTCCAAAGGTAATAAATCAGAATTAAAACTAAGACTTCAGGAGGCGGTGAGAAAAATGACCGATGACGACCGGAGCACATATTTTCCTGAAAATATATTAACGCCACATGAAGATGAGCAGGCGGGCTCTTCAGAAAACTTTATGGGAACTCCTACAGTGGATCGGCAAGATAATGTCGACAGAGAACTAGCTGAACTGAGACAAATCTTTGCAAAAAAGCAAGAAATTGCTGATCTTAAAAGGAAAATTGCTGAATTGACGACAGAAGAGCCATCTAGAAACGGGAGCCACCAGTTCAACTTTAGAGATGTTGAGGAATCTCTTCATAAGTTCAATGGCGAGGACTCTTACTCAGTGAAAAAATGGATAATCCACTTTGAGGAAACGGCGGATTTCCTTGGATGGGACTGTAGAACACGTTTAATATATGCTCAAAAGCTGATGGCAGGGACTGCAAAACTTTTTTCGAGAACAGTTAATGTAAAATCGTGGCTGGATTTAAAAATTGCCTTGATCAACGAGTTTGATAAACATATATCCAGTGCAGAGGTTCACCAGCAGCTAGCAAAACGTCACAAAAAGAGGGACGAGTCTTGGCAGCAATATTTATTTACTATGTTGGAGATGGCTTCACTTGCAGACATTGAAGAAACAGACCTTATTCAATATGTTATTAGAGGAATACCTGACACCAGCTCCAATAAAATGTTATTATATGCAGTAAATAGCATAGCCGAGCTAAAGGAAGCTCTTAAGAAGTACTATCTAATGAAATCACACACGACGATACCGGAACAAAGGCATAACAATAACCATGCAGCAGGATCACGACAATACTCATCAAAATTTAAGTGTTTTAATTGCAATGAAGCGGGCCACACCGCTGATAGATGTTCAAAACCTAAACGGGAAAAAGGCTCATGTTTCCGTTGCGGTAAAATGGGACACAAAGCGCCGGAGTGTAAGAATCCTCGTCTCGTGATGAACATCCAGAGAAAAGACACCGAACAGGTTCAAATTGATAATCCTAATTCAGAAATTACTAACGAATTTGAATTCCAATTAAGGTATAATTTCGACGAGGGCGACAACAGCAGGACGAATTTCTCGGGTACATTGACAACTTTATTGCATTCCGGTAGCAGTATTAGTTTTATTCAGGAAAGGTATGTGCCAGATCATTTTGTCACAAAAGTGAATCCAGAAAATTACAAATTCTGCGGAATAAATGATAGTCAGTTGCAGATTTTGGGAATATCCTATCCTAAGGTTAGTTTTAGAAATCGAAATGTTAATTTAAATCTGCATGTGGTAAAAAATTTTAGCATGAGATATCCAGTAATACTAGGACGTGATTTTATAAATATTTCAAACCTAAAATTAAATTTTACTGCTCCGAACATAAAAGAAAATAATAACGATCGTGACGTCCAGACTTCAAATAATGATTCAGATTATATAAACCAAATTCTTAATATAGACGTAATTGAAAACCCTGAAACTCCACTTTTAAATATTAATAAAAATCTAGACCAAAATACCAGAGATGAAATTAACCGAATCATGCAAGAGGCTTTTTATCATAAAGAATTATCAATTGAATCTGATACTAAGGTTGAAATGAGCATAAGATTGTCAAAGGATGAACCTTTTTTCTGCACTCCCCGTCGCGTCCCTTTTGCCCACAAAGAAAGGCTAAGATATATTATTGACGATCTTCTTAATCGAGGTATTATACGGGAGAGTAATTCACCCTATGCATCCCCAATTGTTTTAGTATCTAGAAGAAATAAAGACCTTAGATTGTGTATCGATTATCGCACTTTAAATAAATATGCAATCCGCGATAATTATCCCTTACCCTTAATTGAGGATCTTTTGGATAAATTACGTGGGAAAAAGTATTTTTCAGCTCTTGATCTGAAAAGCGGATTTCACCACGTAAAAATGGCACCTGAATCAATTAAATTTACATCTTTTGTTACCCCTATGGGGCAATACGAATATTTAAAAATGCCTTTTGGACTGAAAAATGCTCCTTCCGTTTTTCAGCGATATGTGCACAATATATTTAAACATCTTATTAGTAGCGATAAACTCTTTGTTTATATGGACGACCTTTTAATAGCTACTGATACCATTAATGAACATTTAGCTATTTTACAGGAGGTAATGTCACTTGTTAGGAGGAATGCTTTACATCTAAGATTTGATAAATGTAAATTTTTCTATGAAGAGATAGACTATCTAGGATATCTTGTAAATTCAAATGGTATACGTCCAAATGGGGAAAATCTTAGAGCGATTAACGAGTTTCCTATACCCACTTGTACAAAAGATGTTCAAAGCTTTATAGGTCTTGCTTCATACTTCAGAAAATTTATAAAGGATTTCGCCACTATCGCTAAGCCGCTGCACGATCTTTTAAAGAAGAATGCTACCTTTAAGTTTGGTTCATTGGAGCATAAGACATTTGACATTCTAAAATCTAAACTGATGGATGGACCCCTTTTAGCTATATATAATCCTAAGTCTGAAACAGAACTACACTGTGACGCGAGCAGTATAGGTTTTGGGTCAATTCTTCTCCAACGTCAAGAGGATGGTAAATTCCACCCGGTTTTTTATTTTTCCAAGAGGTCTACGGAGGTGGAATCTAGATACCACAGCTATGAGCTTGAAACCCTCTCAATTATCTACGCATTGAGAAGATTTCGAACTTATCTGATAGGCATACATTTTAAAGTCGTTACAGATTGTCAATCCTTAGCACTAACATTAAATAAGCAATTGATTAATCCAAGAATATCTCGTTGGGTGCTGGAATTTCAGGATTACGACTTTAAAATAGAACATCGGCCGTGCAACAGGATGAATCACGTAGATGCACTTAGTCGTTGTTCCGACATTCTAAATGTAGAGGAGGGGACTTTCGATCACGCTCTAGCAGTGGCTCAAAGTCGCGATTCCTGCCTTTCTAAACTAATGCATGAGCTGGAGGAGAAAGAAAATAATAAATATACCTTAGTAAACGGGCTAATATATAAAAAGGCAAATAAAAATTTGATGTTCTATGTTCCTGAAAACATGGAACATCGGGTCATTCAGGTTCATCATGAATCTTTGTGCCACTTAGGGGTGAGAAAGCTATATGAATATCTCAGAAAAACTTACTGGTTTCCGGGTATGAAAGAAAAAATAAGTAAGCATATAGAAGGTTGTCTCAAGTGTTCGTATTATTCACCTAAATATGGTAAAGAAGAAGGCACTTTACATAATATACCAAAAGGAAAAGTACCCTTTGAAGTAATACATATAGATCACTATGGCCCTTTAGCTTCCGTCAAAAACAAACATATTTTTCTAATTGTTGATGGGTTCACTAAATTTACTAAATTATTTGCAGTAAAAAGTACACAGACGAAAGAAGTTATAAACTGTCTTGAAATATATTTCAGTGTATACAGTAGACCATCAAAAATTATTTCAGATCGTGGAACAGCTTTTACGTCCAAGGAATTTACAAATTTTTGCGGAAAAAATAATATATTACATATTAAAGTTGCTACTCATACCCCACAAGCAAATGGCCAGGTTGAAAGAATTAACCGTCTTCTTACACCTATGTTGTCTAAGGAAACTGAAGAAACATCTACAGGGAATTGGTATAAAAAGTTGATTAAAGTAGAATTTGCATTAAATAATACGGTGAATAGTGGAACAGGTTTTACGCCCAGCCAGTTATTGTTCGGAGTGGACCAGAAGGGGGAGTTTTGCGATGGGTTAAAGGAATATATAGAAGAGAAGGGGCTAAAAGAAATTCAAGATTTACATGAAATAAGGGAAAAGGCGTCTGACACGATCTTGAAGGCTCAAGAATATAATAAAAACTATTATGATAATCGACATAAGCCACCAAAGGAATATCGTAAAGGTGATTTAGTTATGGTAAAAAATATAGTAACGACTCCGGGAGTGAATAAAAAGCTTCTCGCAAAATTTCGTGGCCCTTATGAAGTAACGGAAATTCTTCCGAATGATAGATATTTAATAAAAGATGTGGAGGGTTTTCAATTATCTAGGTTGCCATATAAGGGCGTATGTAGCGTGGGCAATATGAAGCCATATATTCTGTAAATAAATTAGTTTTTTTGAACTCTGAACGCACGTACAAAACGAAAAATTCGCATGTAGAGTAATATTAAGTCGTTTAGTAATGTCATTGTATATTAGTTATTTTGTTGTGCTAGGGAAAAAGCATATATTTAAATTATTCTCATTTGACATTGTATTCAAATATCTGTTAGGTTTAAAAGACCATTCGGTCGATATAAAACTGAACAAAAAGAGAAAGTCAAAAAATCAAATAAATGAGCTTGTAAATTATTCTTATTTGACATTGTATTCAAATATCTGTTAGGTTTAAAAGACCATTCGGTCGATATAAAACTGAACAAAAAAAAAAAAGAAAGTCAAAAATTAAATAAATGAGCTTGTAAATTTTAATGTAAAATGCGATGGATGTAATCGGGTCGATTAAGGTCAGGATGGCCGATTTGTAAGAGAAAAAGCGTTTTCCATTCTAAGCGCATTCGATGTGCATATATATACATGTTTTACTCGTATGAGCTGAGCTAACCAGACACGAGCAATTAACGGTTGCATCCGATGCATTGGAAGGAGAGTAAGGCTTTTGATTTTGTGATCACAGGCAGTCTGTAATAAACCATCCTGAGTTAAACTTCGTTTTATTATTTTACGCCCAAAAAGAAAAATATAAAACTAATAACTCTTTACAAATATTTTGTAGTTTTTGTAAAAAACTAATTGAAATCAGAGGTAACTGAAATGAATTTGTTACAGCTTGAAGAACTTTATTAAGGAAATTCAATTCAAAAGGAGTGTTGTGAGGTTTTTTCGATGTTATTTCACTCGGAATGCAGAACAAGGGTATAAATATATGGTACATCGGTTTTATAACTTAAAATTTATCAATCACAAATCTTTGAAAATATTGGTAATCTGGCAGGGAAAAAAATGTATTTATTTATTTGTGGCATTAATAATGATTTTTATTTCCATTAATTCAATTTAAAGTACATATTTTTAAAACTTTTGTTCAACAAATATTTAAATTCAAATATTTTCAGCAATTCCGCACTCAAAAAATCCGCGGAATCGGCCTATCCTTGTAATGTGATAAAAATAGACAGTGCTATATAAATTTTTATATATCTCATCTCGTCGCACTGAGGCACTCGGTTGTCAAATTGGCGGCCACGCGAGACAGGAGATCGAGCAGTCCATTTGTATGTATGTCTGTGGTTCATACTAATAGCGGCTTGCTATGATAGAACCATAGAGCTGGTCACTGAGGAATTCGGCGACAAAGAAAAAATTATTGAGAAGAATCTGCAGCAGCTGATGGCCCTAACACCCGTTATGAATCGCAACAATGTGGGCGCGCTACAGCGATTATATACATAATGTAGTCATGTCATGTAGCCGTTCCCTTGCAGCGTTGGCAATCCTATCGAGAAACTATGCGCTTCTGTTAAAATCGCTACTTTTGAAGAGTATTCCAAGCGAGCTCCGAGTGGATTTTCATCGACAGTCGATGGATGAGGACAGCGGTACTCCAGCAGAAAGAGAACACACACGGACGGCAATTTAAGAGCAGAAGTCAGAAGCTCTATCTCTTTTAGAGTCAAATGTCAAGCTGTCAGTTTTGTGTTGTGTTTCTCGCTGTAGTTATTGGGGGTGAGTTAAGTGGTAAAGTATTTAATGTGTATTGCTTTTGTGCTCCCCAGGGAGGGGGAAAATAAGTTGCCTTAATTTTAGTTCTCGAAATTGATGGAACTTAGTAGCAAAAATAGAGCGAATATGCGAACATTTAAATTCGGTGAAAGTGACGTTTCGAGATTTTAAAAATTAAATATCTCGAAAAGTATTACTTTCCGCGGAAAAATGTTTGCATATTCGTTCGACTTGAGTCATTATTAATGTTTCTACAAAGTTTCATCAAAATCCGAGAGGTGTCACTATTGTAAACTTAAGCCGCTTACTTTTTTCCGACAGTTTTGATCGGAAAATCCCATTACATTTTCGTATAAACCGGAAAATTTTTCTGCCTATATGGATTTTATAGGTGCTTTTCGCCCTAAGCACGCCGCCGCGCCGTCCCAGTTAATTACCAGACCTTGCAGCCTTTGTTTTACCTCGTCGGTTAGCTGAAATGCTGCTGGTATTCGGGATTGAGATGGTTGGTGGAGGTTATTTTGGCTGCCTGTTGGGGCCTGCGTATAAGGGCGGATCTTTGGCCGGGATTTTGAACCTGCCATCTCGGTGTGGGTTCGCTCCATCACTCCTTGATCATTACCCGTCCTCGTTCTAATCGTCACCTGGGCCTTTGGGTTGTTCTGTTTGAGGCGGAGCATCAGCTCTCAGGCTCGTTCGGAGATCTGTCCGGTTGCTTCGAACGGAGCCAGCCGTCTTTCCACGAACAGGGGTGATGGTAATCCTGGTGTTGATGGAGGTGCCAATGAAGGCATATCATCAATTTTCAAGGCATCGAATGGCGCCTTTGATGGGGATGATGCCGATGGTGATGACGACGAGGATGACGATTTTAACGGATTTTACACAAGTTTCCCATATTCTGTCGAAGTGTGGCGTTGATGGTGGGTTAAAATGCCAATTTATGCCTTCCTTTTCAATGTTGTTTTGGATGTGTTCGTTTAAGATTCTGTTTGCCTCAATAATCTGCTAGCGAACCTTAGTGCGGCTATAAATGCCTCAGCTATTAGATCCGTTTCTACTTCGATGTGTATTGTGCAGGTGGCTATACACACAAACAGACAAATGTATCCTTAATACATTTGACGTTTCGGATCCTCGAGATTTTGATTTCAATCGGACTTACATAGTCGACCCCTTAGTGTTGAAATTGAAATGTTGTGTTCACTCGGCATGAGGGTAAATTTGACATGATTTGATTTGTTAGACGGGGTCTGCTTCTAACACAGGTCACACATTTGTTTACCTGAAATCGAATTGTGTTTCTGGCGTTAAGAAGCCAGTATTTAGTCCTCAAAGTGTTTAGGATTAATTGGATGCCACCATGTGAGTTTATGTATGTGATTTATTTTAAGTTTTGAATGTGGTGATTCTGAGGAATGACGGCTGGTAATTTGGTTTAAAAGAAAACACGTCAGAGGTTTGTAACCGTCCCCCGACTCGAATGATACTTTCAGGATCTAGAAACGAATTTAGCGTTACAAGTTTGCTTGTATTGTGTACAGCTTGTTTTGTTTTTAAATCCGTAATCTCCCTGGAAAATGCGCTTTTTGAACCAATTTTATGATCAGGTTCTCAGAATGATTTAGCTCAGAAACCAATGGATGCTTGATTTTTGTTCTATTATGCTTGTTTTCGCAATTGTTAATGAACCCAAGTCAATAACCTACTATTCGTTTTAGCTTAGAGAAGTTTGAATGTTTTGACAACCAGTCTGGTTCGACGACATTGATGAGTGTTATGACCGTCCTGATTTCTAGTATTGTATTAGGTTTTTGTGGTTGTTGAGGTCATTCAGTTTGGTTAGTTTTCAACCACTCTGGTCCTTGCCGCCAAAGAGGATGATTTTGTAATTGAACGGTTGAAGTTCCTCTGGATGCTCAATCTGCGGTACTGTCGCGTGTGTTGACGTATTGCCATTCGGAAGGAAATTGATCTTCATCCAGATCCATTCTCCATACGAAACGGTCTTTAACGCCGACATGTAAATCGAAGAGACCACAACTTAGAAAGTACTTTAAACCTCAACTGGAGGACATGTATAAACATTTAGATTAAATTATCCCAGATGATGGGTTACCTTGCATATCATGGCAACAATGTTTCGTTTGTTTCCAAAAAATTAGTTGGTTGATAAATTGAACAAAACAGGATAAAACCAACAAAGCATTGATTAAGATGCGATTAGGAATACAGTAATGGAACTGATATCCATTTAGAGGCAAATTAAAGAAATTCTCGGACGTTTTTAAGTTTTCAATAGTAGAAAAATATTTTGTTAAATAATTTTACTAGCCTCATTCGAAAAAGGAGAAAAAACAGTTGAAACATTTTGATTTCCTTGGAAGTATTTTTTTGATCAGAAGATGTAAGCTGAAATTTTATAAATACTAAATGTAGCTCTTAATTACACTACCGCTCATAATTATTCGAACGTTTCATATCAAGCTCTAAGTCCTACAAGTAAAGAATACCTCTGGACAAAACTTCTTCCATGTTGGAGCGAGATGTATTGAATATGGAATTATTGGAGAAAATGTGTAATGACCTTAATTTATGTATTACTAGCTGAGTAGCCCGGTTTCACTCGGTGTATCAAAAATACTAATTAGTTAAATACTTCTGAAATGTTGGTACTTCAGCCAGATTAGGAAGTTTGGAAGTACATATTACTAAAATCTGTGGATGTGGTATAGAACCGTCCAAAACTCATTTTGCTACCACCGTCTATATCAGAAGGGCTCATAATCTATTCTGTACTTAAACGTTTCCATTGTTAAGTGTTAAATAAATAAATAATAATTATTTTTTTTTTTACTATTATATTACATCGTTACCTTATTGGAAAACACTAAAGCTGCAAACCTTATGTTGATTGCCTATTCGTTATAGAAATTATATCTGCTTAAACATTTCGTTACACATGTAAATGTTCAATATTAAATCAACCATTCTAATTTATTTTCCCATGATATTACTTTGACAAAATTTGGTCGCCATATTGAGTCTAATATCTTGATTTCTAAATTTTTAAAGGGCATTCGCAATCGACATTCCCAAAAACTCCAAATACCAATATTCATGGCAATCCATTGAAATTTACAATTGCTGGCTGCCATCTTAAGTCCGCCAGTTTGAAACTTTTAATTTTATGTTATTTTATGTTATGTTATGAGCAACAAACATCCAAATAAACAAATAAACTTTCGAGTTGGTACCACTAATACGAAATTTAACTTGAATTCGTAGAATTTCAAAAATTGCGGTCGCCATATTGGGCCCGCCATTTTGAATTTTCAAATTTCCATTTCGAACTAAGTGGTCTCAGAATTCCCTTACTACTAATTTTCAGTTAAATTCGTTGGATTTCGAAAATTATTGGTCCCCATACTTGATCCGCCATATTGAATTTTCAAATTTCGAGTGTAGATGCGAAATCAGGGTCTCCAAAAACTCCCAAATACCAAATCCACGAATAAAAAGTAGTCCGTTTGTTAAGCCGGTATATATAATGCCTTCACTCAAAAAATGAAAATAATCGGACCAAGCGTTAAGGCGTGATTAAGTAACAAACATATTGGGTCCGCCTTTTTGAATTTCCAAATTTTGATAGCAAATTCCAAATGAGTGACCTCAAGATACCCATAGTATTAATTTTCAATTGAATTCGTTGAAGTTCGAAAATTAATGGTCGCCATATTTGATCCGCCATCTTGAACTCTCAAATTTCGAATATAGATTTGAAATCAAGACCTCCAAAAACTCCCAAATACCAATTTTCATGATAAACCTATGAAATTTGCAATTTTTGGGCGCCATCTTGGGTCCGCCACTTTAAAATTCGCGAATAAAAAGTATCCTGTATGTTAAGTCGGTATATGTAATGCCTTCACTCAAAAAATGAAAGTAACCGGACCAAGTGTTAAGGCGTGATTAAGTAACAAACATATTGGGTCCGCCATTTTAAATTTCCCAATTTTGATAGTAGATTCGAAATTAGTGGCCTCAAAATACCAATTGTACTAATTTTCAATTGAATTCATTGAAGTTCGAAAATTATCAGTCGCCATATTGGATCCGTCATTTTAAATTTCCACATATTGAGCGTAGGTTCGCATAAAAAGCCGTAAGTAGTAATTTTCATGGCAATCCTCTGATATTTACAATTTTTGGCCGTCATTTTGAAATTAGCGAATTTAAAGTAGCCTATATGTTACGTCGGGATATGTAGTGCCTTCACTCAGGAAATGAAAATGATCGGATCAAGCGTAAAGGCGTGAATAAGTAACAAACATATTGGGTCCGCCATTTTGAATTGCCATATTTTGATAGTAGATTCGAAATTAGTGGTCGCAAGATACCCATAGTACTAATTTTCAATTGCATTCATTGAAGTTTGAAAATTATTGGTCGCCATATTGGATCCGCCATCTTGAATTTCCAAATTTGGAGCATAAATTCGCAATCAGGACCTCCAAAAACCACCGAATACCAATTTTCATGGCAATACCTTAAAATTTACAATTTGTAGCCGCCAAATTGGGTCCGCCATTTTAAAATCCGTGAATAAAAAGTAGCCTAAGTGTTAAATCGGGATATGCAGTGCTTTCACTTAAGAAATGAACATGGTTGGACCAAGTGTTAAGGCATGATTAAGGGACAAACATATGGGGTCCGCCATTTTGAATTTCGAAATTTTTATAGTAGATTCGAAATTAGTGGCTTCAAAGTACCCATAGTAGTAATTTTCAATTGAATTCGTTGAAGTTCGAAAAATGTTGCTCGCCATATTGGATCTGCCATTTTGAATTTCCAAATTTTGAGCGTAGATTCGCAATCAGGACCTCCAAAAACCCCCAAATACCAATTTTCATGGGAATCCCTTGAAATTTACAATATTTGGCCGCCATCTTAGGTCCGCCATTTTGAAACTCATGAATAAAAAATAGCCTATATGTTAGGCCGGGATAAGTAGTATCCTCACTCAAAAAATGAAAATAATCGGACCCAGCGTGATTGACAAAACAAACAAACAAACAAACTAATAGACTATAAATTTATTTGTTACATTGTAAGCAGCGGGCGAAAATAATATTGAACCACTAAATTTTGCATGAAACTAGTATTTACAAAAATATATAACGACTATTCCATTCGAATGCCTTTTCTCGGTGGTTTTCTTGGCCGAAAATAACAATGAAAATCCTCAAAGCATTCAACTCCTCAGTTTGTCTGTCACTTAAGAGCACGATATACAGAAGAAAAGAGGGTCCGCTATCTTGCGCGTCACATTGGATGCGTGTTTCGACAGCGTGGTGATTTTAGAGGGGGTATATTTTTGTGTTGTTTTTGATATTACTGAATAAAAGTTTATAGGTTTACGCGTTAAAATGGTTAATTGTGCCGTTATTAATTGTATAACTATACCGGGAGAAAACATTTTGTGAAAAAAGTGACATATTTTTCTTTTCCCAAAGAGCCGAAATTGCTTTGTGCGTGGGTAAAGGCTTGTTGAGAAAAAGAAAATATCATTCCAAAAACTGATAGAATTTGTTCAGAATACTTCCACGAAAGTGATTATAGATTGCAAGACATTTTAATCGGTGCATCTATTCTTAAAGACACTTGAGAGAAAGTGCAGTGGCTTCAAGAAATATTCCAGCTACGAGCAGTCCTGTTAGCGAAAGAAGGAGGATAAACCAATTCGGAAAGCATTAATTGAAGAGGCTATGAGTTCTTATGGACGGTAAGATATATATTATGACAATCTCCAAACTTAGTTTAAATAATTTGATAAATAGGTCAAAGGAACAAGAAAGTGTCTCCGATGCTACAGAGGAACGGACAGCAGAAGCAGACGAACCAGCGCAACCCATCCAGATATTATTAATTATTTGTTCACATAATGATTAACTCATTTGCATTTTTATAGGGTAGAAATTGAGTGTGCCCGAGAGTTGCGAATAATGAGCCTGGAAGCTGAAGTCCGCAGGCTGAAGGCAGCCGTGTAAAAGATATTTGAAGCGATGCCAAAATCAAAAGTCCGATCAAGAGCAAATTAAGAAAATGTTGACCCCAGGACAACTTAAAAAGCTAAGAGCACCATACAATACAAAAAGTCAACCTGGAACAGCGAAGACATCGCTTCTGCAATATCATTATATTCTGCAAGCCCACGATGTTATCGACTTATAAGAAAAAGGAATTTTCCTCTGCCAGCGCATCAACTCTAAGGAATTTGGCATCAAGACTGAACCTTAAGCCAGGTATAATAAATTGTGTATTTAGTTTGTTAGATGAGCTATCCGAAGTCAGACTAAAATAACCAAAAAAATAATTCCGCGATAACAAAACGGTATTAGAAAAAAAATTTCAAAACATTAATGAAAAGAATTTGTTATCAAGTGATAAATTTATAGATACTCATTTAAATAAGTCAAAAAATGTACACTTTGAATTTAATATTATATAAAAAATGTATTCTTTACGTATGTATTATATTTTAGAATTAAACATTTGAATAAGAGTTTGTGTGATAATATAATAATGTTAAGGAAAAATTAAGAAAAAAAATAAAAACAGTAAAATAAAATTATAGTGTGATTTTTATTTGCTTTAAAAAATAAAATCTTACTTTTCATATTCATAATTTCTTTAGAGACAACTTCTCAGTATAGTTGTTTTGCCAAATCAAGTTATGGATTAGCCGCAAAATTTACGGTGCTTGTATCTTTACAGATTTCCCTGGTTTTTGTTTATTCTTAAATGCGCTTAGTCATATCTGATTACTTTGTACTTTATTAGTGCAGTTAAAAACTTTCTAGGTACAAATACCACAACCTTTTAAATCTACGAATAGGCAAACAATCCTTACTAAGGTATCTGCATTTTCTTTTAGCTAAAACCAGGCCTTGTTATTTTAAAATACTTAATTTTACAGGTACATAAGGACGACAGAAGCCCTATGAGAAGTTCACCAGTTTAAAGTGTTAAATATTCACAATTTATAAAATAATATTGGAATATATATGCTAAGTAGTTAAGACAATAGACAAGCACAGAAAAATTGTTCCTTTAAGTAATTAAATAACAATTCCGCGATACTTTGCACTTACTATATTGCTGCCTGTGAGGAGTTATACTTTTTGTTTCTTTCAGTTAAGTTTTCCCCGTATTGAGAATATCTTAAAAAATTAAAATAATCTCTTTTGATGACACTGTTTTCAAGAATTAAACAAAAATGTCCTAAGAATTTAGCATTAGTAAATTTGTTGAGTCCCCATACATTGTCAGTGGTAAATTCCAATAACTCCGGGGTGAATTTCCGAACATGACATATTTAAAATTTACCGGCTCGGCTGTCACATCAATTCAAGAACAATGTACTCAAAGGCACGGTATAGAAAAGACAAGGTATGCCATTCCGGCAATTTGACAACTCGTGACGTCATCTTGGATAAAAAATGTATGTATGGGTTTGTGAAAATGTCTGTATGTATGTATACTCTTTTCACACAATATTTATCCAAAATGACGCGCAAGATGGCGGACCCTCGTTTCGGAATGGCATACCTTGTCTTTTTTATACCGTTACTCAAAGGCATCAATCAGTTTGGTTTGCGTTACTTTCCACCGGCTACTTCGTTTTTTCAGTGTTTCTTTGAAGTGCGTTAAATGTGAATAGACATATTTATGATATTTACAAGATGTCAACTATAGAAAGTTTATCCATTCAGGGAATTCGCAGCTTTGGCGTGAAAGCAGAAGACAAACAGGTAGGTGATACATCTTGATATTGCGCATCTGTTCCACATTACCGCTTTAACAGGATCCGTACATTTAATTGCACAATTTTGTTAATGTCTTAACTTGCTCAGATAAATCTCGGAGTGTCCGAGTACTGTCGCATCATTTTCTTTACTAGATATTAATATTTAGGTAGGGAAACTATAGTCATTGCCTTCTTAAGAAATTAAAACATATTTTTTATAGGGCAGACAAATTTTGGGTATGGTATGCTTCGAAGCTCGATATCGCACCTTAGTTGGTGATAAGAGCGGGGTACAATGATATGGAAAATAATAATTTCCAAAATGATTTTTTTTTATTCTTTCTCTGCTAGTTCTTGCCCAATTCTTACATATGTATACTTTGAATAGCTGTAGTTGTTTGCTCTCGGAAAACTGAGTAGCATTAATTTCCCTTTCTGATATTTACTTCCTTTATTCCAACTAATTCTCTGAATATAGAAAAATTAAACCAGCCTCATAATTAATAAACCAAAATAAATGCATTATTAAGCGCGGGTTTAAATTTTTGTATTTGATAGACAATTAAATTCGCATCACCACTTACATTAATACTCGGGGCAAATGGATGTGGTAAAACAACAATCATCGAATGCCTTAAGTATGCACTCACTGGAGAGGTTCCACCAGGAAGCAACAGGGGACAAAGTTTCATTCATGATCCTAATATATTCGACTACACAGAATGCCTTGCGCAAGTAAAACTTTTGGTAAGTAGGTACCTATGTATTTATTTATTATTATTGACAGAATGAAATGAGGTCTTACATGTCTTAAGCCTAGTATGCTGTTCGCAAGGAAACAGCTCAAGCAAAATAAGCACATTTTCCTAGGCGGAATTTTGACAACTTTTCATTTGTCAGAGAATTGATTAAATCCTTGAATATAAAGCCTAAGGAAACGCTGTATCGTGTAAAAGCTCTGTATGGCAGCGTAGTAAAAAGGGGGTGCCTAGTAGCATGAACACTCGTTGATTTCGCATGGTTAGGGGTGCACTTTTTACGCCGCGACGTTGAAAAAGTTTTTTTTTTTTTTTGGGAGGAGGTTTGTGCATAACAAAATTTGTTTTATTCATGTTTCCACTGCTGACTAATACAATTATGCAGGTTTCCGCTCTACCCAAGAGGTACCACATTAAGTGCGTTAACCGAATTTAATTTTATATATATATGTATGTATTACTCTTAAAAATAACAATAAAAATTCAACAGGAAGCTTTCAAGCACCTCATATTAATCAGCATATTAGGCATTTGTACTATTTATATAGATAATCAGCACGACGATTTTTAAGCTGGGCAAACAAATCATTCAAATTTGGAATATTTAAAATTACCTCTCTGCAAATAGATAAAACTGCTAAAGAATTGAGACGATTTTGACCCATAGTGCTTGATTTATATGTTTTAATATTTTTAAGCGTACTAAAGTACCTTTCGGATTTTGCGGTTGTGATTGGAGTAGCCAAGACTATTTCCATTAATTTACTAGTTTATTCGAAAGATATACAATACATGTTATTATTTTTGAAACAACTAAAAGGCTCAACAACGGAAGACATGTTTTGAAATATTTCATTACAATAGCTGCGTTCCATTGGACTGGGTAAAGTACTCCCGAGTACTTCTATCTGCTCTGAACTACTCAAGCTCTTGCTGGTAAGTAGATGATCTGAGTAGTTTCGCAACATTTTCTCGCCAGATAGATTCGTATAAAAAGTGGTTTTCGCACTGGGTTTGCACAGAAATTAAAGCTTTTCTCTCATTAAAGGTCCAAGCTTTTGTTGTTTTGACTTTACGCATTTTTTATTGTTTCTGCATTGAATATACGATATTCTTTTAATTGCATAGTACAAATTAGCTAAATATGAAAAGTTACTTGGCTCCTGTAGCGGAGAAGAGATATTTTATGATTAGTGCGTTGCAAAATGTGTTAATTACAGTCGATGATAAAAATGTCGCTTAAGCTCAGGCGCGGATCTAGAATTTTTTTCCGGAGGGGGTCACAGGATAGAAAAAAATCAAAAATAACAAAAATAACATGAATAACCAAATAAACAAAGCAAACCGAATTTCTTCAATGATTAAAAAACAAAGTCAGGATAACCTTATGTAAAAACTCGTCCAATTTGTTTTACGAAAAAATTCATTACATTCATATATAAATTTATTGTTTATATAAAATTATAAACTTTTTATATAAAAAATGTACTTTCAAAACTAAGAAATGTCTTAGCCGATGAATGTTTTTACAATCCAAATATAGAAAAAATAATAAAAAAAAGTCGATATTGTGTAAGAAAATTAGTCAATTTTGTTGATTCAGTGATTTTTTGATTCCAATTTTTTCAAAGTGCAAAAAAATAAGTTAATTTTGGTCGTTTGGTTAGTTTCCGGTTTTTAAGTTTGCAAAAACTAGGTTTTGTTCGTTTGGTTTTTTTTGTTTTTCGGTTTTCAAAATATTGGTTCAGCTCAATTTTTTGAAATGCGGGCTGTTTTGGGGGGGTCATGACCCCCGTGACCCCCCCCTTGAATCCGCGCCTGCTTAAGCTACGGTTTCCTACAAAGCGGCACCGTCATGTAGCGGTCGTATTATTACGGTGAGTGACGTCACAAAATATTGTTCTATGGAATACCGCGGTAGTGGGTTCTAAGATAGCGGTGATACAGACCGTCACGTAAGATAGCGCTGCCGTCACATTTGTAGCGGTAGCTGTTTACGGTGAGAACTGTTTTGTCAACGTTTTTTGTATCGTAGTCACCGTAGCGGCGCTGACGTTTTTAATTTTTGTGCAGACTGCAGGTTGGGAAAAAATAAAAAAGGTTTGTTTTGCATAAAAATATATTTTCTGTTATTTATTGATATTTATAGTGCACCAATGTCTTCGAAAAATCAGGAATGGTCAGGTGAACAGGACGAAATACTCATAGATTTTGTTAAAAATCATGAGTGTTTATATAATGTCCATTCAAAGGATTTTCGGATTTTCGGCTCATCTAAAGAATACTTTATGGTATGAAATAGGCGAAATACTCAAAAAATCAGGTAATTTTGAATTTTTATAACTTTTATTGAATATATTTAATGTTCTTTATAATATTTGTTTTGCCATTCTACAGCACCAGGTCCGTTAAAATAAAATTTAAATGTGTTTCGGATTTCCATTGGCGTGTTTGCTGCACGTACATTATTTTGATTTAAAGGAAGTAAATTTTGCGTAGGTAGTTGAAGTTTCTTATTGTTATCATTTGCTTGTGTTGGAAAAGGTATTTTCGCATCTCTTAAAATATTATATAAAATACACGCGCTTGTGATTAGTTTGTCCGTAGTTTCTGGTGCTGTTGCAATGGGCTGGAAAAATATTCGAAAATACGCACATAGAATACCAAAAGCATTCTCAGTTGTTCTCCTTGCCCGAGATAATCGGTAGTTATATATTGCTTTAGATTTATCAATTAGTGATGCTTTTCTTGGATACGGTTTCATTAAATTTTCGTGCAGAGCAAAAGCTTCGTCTCCAACAATTACATGTGGCACAACACCATCCATACTGCGTAAAGCTTGTGGTGGCGGAAAGTTGAATTTGTTGTTTTGAATTTGTTTGCCAAATTTACTTTTTAAGTAAATTCCTGCAAAATATGATATCTCATTCAGAAAATTTATATTTATTACAACGATTAGAATCCACCTGCATCTCCTTCTCTTCCGTATGATCCAACATCAATGGCTATAAATTTGTTGTCAGCATCCACAATAGCTAGTATAACCATTGAGTAAAATTCCTTGTAATTAAAAAAAGATGAGCCGCTGTTTTTAGGAGCTCTTATTCGTACGTGCTTTCCATCTATCGCTCCTACACAATTTGGGAAATTGCACAGCGACATATATTTAGTAGAAACTTTTCGCAGAAGAGACTCTGTTGGCTCCGGTATTATTAAATTAAGCATTTTGTTCACAATGCTATTAGCAACCTGCTTTATTATGAAACTTATCCACGAATGAGATATCCTGAATTGAAACGCTAAAGATCGAAAAGATTCTCCGGTAGCCAGAAATCTGGAAAAAAGTTAAATGATTGATATTTCTATTGTAGATACTGAGTGCAGCAAGAGGTGGGCCTACGTAAGAGATTATTATGTAAGACGACGGGGAAAACCAGGTACTGGTTCATCTGGTGAAGCAGCTAAGAAGAGATCAGACATTTTATCATTTTTAGATTCTATCCCTTCAAGTAAAAGAAGGTATGTGTAATAATTGTCTATATTTATTTGTAAATATATACAGCATTGCAATGTTTCTTTCAGTACTATTACAAATATTGGTGACACTTGCAATATAGAAAACTCTGCCGATGATCTCACTGGGATGTATGATTGGACTGATCAACATTTTACGGAGGAAGTTCAAAATGAAAATGTTCGGCAGCCAGAGAAGCGTCATTTGCCGAATGAAAACAACACTCCTCAGACCTCTGGAGCTAATAGTGCTGACACATCAGAGGCGACGCCGCAGAAACGAACTACTTGCAAATTCAAAAATTCTGAAGAAAGAATCAAACTTTTGAGAAATAGCTGAAAAACAGCCAGCTGCCCAGGACGAAAATGATTTATTTTTTGCCTCAATGGCAAAAATAGTTAAAAAGTTACCTGCAAGAGATCAGGCAAAAATAAGAATGGAAATTGCAAATTAAGTCGGTAGTGCTGAAATTGATTATTTATCAAATAACTTTAATGATTCTTAATCACATTATGTGATTAAGAATATTATATGTATATATGTATGTATGAATAAAAATTCAGTTTGTTTATTATTTTTGTTTTTTTGTTTTTTTAAGACTTACCTTAAAAAGAGACAAAATTTATGTTCAGGCGACAATGGATTCTGCACTCTATTTGATGGCTTTGTGGTGATATCGTCCTTTATATAACTTAACACATAATCGAACAACACAGGAGTCAGGCGAAAGTACTCAATGAATTTATTTTCATTACTGTGTAAATGACGAAACACTAAAATATTATAGGCACCTTCTTGTGTTCGACTTTTAAATAATTTGGATTCGCTGTCTCTTCGAAACTCTTCTTCAGATTCCTCATCTTCTAAGCAAATTAGAACTGCGAGATCAAAATCATCCATTTCTATCGGCTGAAATATTTAAACTGACTCCGTCTCCGCCTTCTAAATTTACAACTACTGTCACCGTCATAGTTGCCATAGTTGGCATAGTTTTTTCACACCGTTTTTGCAACGTCACTCACCGTAATAATACGGCCGCTACATTACGGTACCGCTTTGTAGGAAACCGTAGCTATATAGTACGTATGACAGAAATATGCAATAACGTTTTAAGACGTTCTCTTTGAATTCGAAAATTCAACACAATTTTGTTTAAGAAATTTATGGTGGGGCTAAGCCCCAAAGTGCTCGGACCACTGACATATAGGACCTGGACTCCTAACTCTCGTCTGAAAAACGAGACTATTTATAGACTAGTCTCAAACCTTTTAGGCAAATCATGCCATTTAAAATGCTCAAAAAGCCCGCACAATTATGTTTAACCCGGCGCCGATGACGTTGGGTCTGTGGGACCAGAGCTGATTTTAACGATTTATATTTTTAAATACCTGCGCACTGCGATTGCGCGGCGTTGAGTAGCTGGAGACAACACATACCCCTCTATACTGCCATACTACATTAGGTTTAAGTATATTTTAGGAGCATATAAGTAAAAAGAATATAGTTTTGTTATGTTTTTTGAGAGTTTAGAGTCGTAGCTCAATTTTCGTTATTTTAATGAATATTTCAAAAATCTGATTAAAATGCCTACTTAGCGTATAAATATCATAGTTTTATTGACTCAAATCCCTAGAACGAGGCTAATAGAATAAGCATAAGCTATGTTTTTTGATTAAAAATCTATATTCAATGAACTATGTGCTATAATATATCGGGTCTATCACACCCACGTCATCGGCTGTGTAATTATTTGACACGTCATCGGCGCCGGGTTAAACACAACTAAATATCAAATAATTAAATTGTCATGAACTGTTTTCTGTTATATCTCGCTCAATTTTTAGTTTTTTCATAAAAATGTCCGTGACACTAATCAACTGGAGATCTAGGTACAACGGAGATAGATATAAAAATTATTGTTGCTACCATAATCTAAAAGATGCGGCACAAATTGGCGTAGCCATATATTGGTTATTGTTAAACTATTGTAACAGCTGATTTTAATTTGGTTATTGTGCTATTACTTTTGTCTAATTTCGGTCTTTTTCACAACAAATCAATTTAATATGAAGAAAAAAGTGTTATGCTTAATCAGTACACGAAATTCACTCCTTTTCAATTTCGTTAAAATCCACGAGGTTATCTGCTTTCCATGACTGTCAATCACAAACTAAATGACGCAGCTCACTCAAAATTTTACAGTATATTAAGGGGGTGTCCTGAATTAGAATGTTCTAAATCAGGGTTTTTTTGTGATTTTTTTTAGAGGGGAAAGAAAGAAATGAAGTTATTGAACTTTGAGGTATGGTTGTATATATGTATATTTAACGAATACAAAAAAAAATTTTGTTCAAAGTAAAAACACAAATTATAACAGATTTCTAAACCTATTTCATGGGCGTCTTGTCGCTACAGTCTTCAATCGGCGGGAAAGATCCACCTTGTAATTCTTGACTGAAACAAAAAACCAAAAAGGATTAAATAATTATATATTTTTCTTCTGGATGAACTTTTCTTTTTATGTGGACTCTCGTTACAATTACGACATAAAGAAATCGAGATGTTTAGTGGTGAACTATAAAAAAGAGTTAAGTGGGAATAGGCCTGCAAATATTAAAAGACATTATAAATCAGTGTACAAAATAAATATTGGAACTGTCAGTCCGACTGAATTGATACTATGTAAAGACTGATTCAGAAAAAAACCGACCACCTATGAATGATGAAAGCAAGAAGAAAACCTTTTTTTTTTATCAAATACTATTGATTAATCTATTACTTAATCATCTACATTATTTACAACCATGATGCAATAATTACTACGTACTGTAAAATTGGAGAACTTTTTGCTTTACATTGTTTATTAAATTTTGTGCAGAGACAGTATCGGACACTCTTTTATTCTGCCTCTTAAAAATGTGTATGTTAGAGGTGTGTTTCTTCGTTTTTTTTAGTTTTCTTTTAATATTACCCCAATATTTTTCGATTGGCCTTAGTTCTGGACAATTTGGTACTACGGGTATGGATTGTGCGTCGTAGATCTCTCGTTGTCCTGCTGTAGTGGCAAGTTGCTAAATCCGGCCAAAAGAAAGCTGATGCATGGAAGAAGACGCTTCTGAAGATACTCTGTAACATCTATATTCGTGTTGATTGTGCCTGTTGTCACGAAAGGTGATGATTTCTGACCACACGTACATATTGGTTGCCAATCTCAATATTTAACGGGAAGTTTGGTGGGTTAACGATTTTTAAACTTGAGATCTGCGTCACTCCTATTCGTTGCCACATAAAATACCTGCCCTAGAAGTTGGTTGAAATCCGCTTTCACGTAAATTTCATTATCCATAATGCAGCAGTCGAATTTCGTTAGAAAATTTTCATATAAAATCTGGCTCGTGGATTTTGCAAGTTGGTTCTTTTGTTATGTTCTGTCCGGTGTTTTCTGGACATCGACAGTTTATAGGGCCTCTCTTCGTTTGATTCGATGGACCGTAGCAAATGATGTTTCAACCTTATCAGCTACATCTCTCAACGACAGGTTGGAATTCCGTTTAAAGTTGGCTAACACTTCTTTGGCCAATTTTTGGTCTGCCGAACCAGATTTTATTCCGACCCGGACTCTCGCTGGACATTACAAGATTTCCGAAATTTGCTGAGCACATTTTGGATGATCGTCTTCGGGATTTTCAACATTTTAGCGACGTCCTTTTGCGACACATTCGGATTTTCGACACGGAAACAATTAATTGCCGACGTACTTCTTGGCTGGCATCTATCTTCACTACAAAAGAACTTTGCACTTAATGTCTTGCTAATACATATAAGTGAACCTTCTTTTATATGCAGTTGCAAGCCTACCGGCGGCGCGGCGTTCCCGTTTTTAGTTTACCTGGGGGTAAATAGTGGGGCGGAAAAGTGGTCGGGTTTTTTCTGAATCAGACTTAATAGTTATGCATTGCTAGTGAAAGTTTTTATATCCCCTATTTATTTTTTTATTTCTTCATGAAGTATGTTTTACTTTAAAACTATATCCCTGCGTATTTGTTAAACGTAGAAAACCAATACCTTTTTTGTAAATATACAGGTGAAAAATATACGAGGAGAACAGCTTACAGTAACAAGATCTATGAAAATAGGTCACAAGCGTGGCAAATTAAGTTTTGAAACTCTCGACGGTACAATTAGTTTTCTGTCAGCTGAAAAGGAGGAAACAATCAGCAAAAGATGCATTGATATCGATAACGATATGTGCCAATTTATGGGTAAGAAATAGAAAAAAATTAGGTTGGATCCTACGACTTGCCAAGTTAACCCGAAATGTTGCACTACCTAAATTTTTTTCGTGGTGATTTGGTACAAGTTACATGATTCTACTCTTCATTTTAACTGGTATTAGAGCTGATAATTTCCTTTAAAGGTGTTTCAAAGGCTATCATAAACAATGTTATATTTTGTCACCAAGAAGATTCCAGTTGGCCCCTAGATGAAGCCAAAAAGCTCAAGGAAAAATTTGATGCAATTTTCGGTACAAGCGAGTATAACAAAGCTATTGACAAAATAATGAAGTTACGAAAAGAACAGCAGGATAAGCTGAAATTAGAAGGTAATATACATTGTGATATATAAAGTAAAGCAGAGAATAAGAGTAAATTTAAATAGAGGCCAACTTAAAGTATCTTAATAATATTAAAAAGGAAGCAGAAGACAAGAACTTCGATTTGCAAAATGCAAAAGAAAAACTTAAAATTTTACAGGAAAATTGCTTGAAGTATGAAGACGAAATTAAACCAATCGAAGAGAAGCTTAGTAAGATTTATAAAGTTGAAGCTGCTATGTCCAAACTGCAAGCTGTAAAAATTGAACTTTCTACAAAGTATGTGGTTTTAATTATACATCATTAAATTTCTTTTATGTTTTTCTTTTAGACTTAAAAATTGCAAAGAACAAGCCCAAAGTTTATCGTCGAAAATAAAAAACCTATTCGAAGGTAATATTCATCAATTGGAAAGAGAAATTAGAAATTTTCACGAAACGGTAGAGGAGAAAAATAATGAGTTACATACTTCGCAAGATGCGTTGGAATCAATCAAAAATCAAGAAAGAAAAATTCAGAGCACTCTTACAGAATTAGATAGAAGAAGGACATCATTAATTCATCAGAAACAGCAGGAACAAGACTATGCTTCAGAAAGAGCTAAAAAAATTACCGAGCTCTGCAATCATTTAGGTATTGCTGTACCAATTGATTTAGAAAATTCCAGTGTGGAAATCACAGAGATTTTGGGAACTATTAAGGATGCATTTAAAAAGGAAGAAAGTAGGATAGAAAAGCTGTCAGCTGATCATGATAAAGATGATCAGGATATGCAGGCAAAAATCGATAAGTTTCGGGAAACAAAGGCCTCTTTGGAGAGTAATATTTCATCAAAAAAATCTCAGGTATTTGTTCAGTGCGATCAATGGCTTCTTCAGAGAGCTTGGCAGTCCCTCACTTAAAATGTGATATTAGCATTAGGTAGATTTCCAGACCATTGCACGAGCCACTTTTTTTTGCAAAGTAATCTGAGACTTCACCAGAATACTTATAGATGATGTGCATCTAAAATGCATTAAATATTATGGATGTTCACGCTTTGGTGCAAATAGGCCTTGTACCCTTGCATTTGCTATTGCATCGTTGTATAAGGTGCAAAAAAAAAAATCGGTTGCCATAGAAACAACTATGAAAACTAAAATTTTGCACTCAGTGCAACGATGCAATAGGTCATATGTATAATACAACAAAGCGTGACCCCTATGAATGGTAAGGCTACAGGTTTTATAGAAATTGATATGTTATACAGCTAGAAAGTCTAATAATGAATTTGTTTTTCTAAATTGTTAAACTTATTTACATTTTTAGAAAGACCAAATGGAAACAGAAGAACAAAAATTCATAAAGCAAATCAAATCAGTTGAAAATGATTCAAAGCAATTAGAACAAGTAACTACACAAGTCGAAAAATTAAATAAAGAATACGAAAATTTGTGCAACTGCATAAATTTGGATGAAATAAAAAACAGTATTGCTGAAAAGCGAAAGAATGTCGATAAATTACAAGCGCGTGTTGAAGAGCTCTACATCAAACTTACATTCCTTAGTTCCATTTCGAAATCTATGGCTGAAATTAATATTAAGGAAAAAGAACTCGAAAAACGAGAACAAGGGGTTAAACGTGTGAAGAGTAAACATTCCGATAATATTAAAAAGTTGTTTCCCAGCAAAAAAATTGAGTCTAATTATAAGAGAAATTTGCAAAGTTATTATGACGATCTCCAACGTCAAATAAAAGATTACAACTCAAACATAAATTCTGCTAAACTAAAAGAAAAGGAAATGGAACTCATCAGAAAAAATCAGAAGGATAAGCTAACAAGAAGCGAAAAGGAACTTGCTGATGGCAAGGATAGAATTTTCGACAAGTGTCATTCGACTTCGTATGAGGAACTTTTAGCTAAAAGTAAGGAAACTATAGAAAAACTTCAATTGGAACTAGGTGCATTCAAATCGGCGGATGCCATGTACAAAAAGTAAGTATATATACTGTAAAAATCACAATATTCGTTATGCCTGAAAAATTGAAGAAAGGTTTTTGTAAATTGTCTAATTAGCTCAAAAATTACTCTGGCGTTAATTCTTCAATAATCCTGTCTTTATTTCAGATACATTAAAAAAATTGAAGATGATCCTTGCTGCCCACTTTGTCACAAATGTATGTCTACTAACGAAGCATCTGATCTCACATGCGAATTATCTGATGAAATTCATCGTTTGCCGGATAATATAAATCGAACTGAAATGCTACTGAAGAAAGAACAAATTAAATATGAAGGGCTTCTGAGTCTAAGGCCGATTATTGAAAAAGTTGAACATCTTGAAGAAGAAATTCCAAAATTGAAGACAGAGTTGAAAAGCACTGAAGTTAAACTGGCTGAGGCAGCTAATGAAGTTGAAAGCTTTCAATTGCTTACCGCAGAGCCCAATTCAAATGTTCAGTTGGTTAATTCTATGCTTGGTGACATGAGCTTGCTAGACGAAGCTATGAAGGATGTTGCTAGAATTTCAGTTGATATAGAGAAGTTGAAGGTAAAATAAAAGTATTCTGCTTAAGTTATTTATTTATTCGATCTTATTCTTGATTCCAAAAGACTTTAATTCCATTCAAAAGTTGTTACGATTGGAAAGGGATTGAATTGCGTTGGAATCAATAATTAGAGTTAAGTATTATTTAATTACCTAAAGAACACAATTGTAAGGATGACCACAAAATTTATTAAAATTATAGTTAATAGAATGACAATTAAGTTTAAATTTAAAAGTCGTTATAGAAATTGGTTTTAATTTACAATTTTGATTGAAAAGTTTTTGCTTCTAAAAATTCATCTAGCTTTTAGCTAAATCAGCTGGTTGCACTTATTTGCAGCAATTTTTTTTATGACGTGTCATCTACGACACATAAAAGTTACAATAAAAATTAAAAAAAATAAAGTCGCTTTCAAAATCTCAGAAGCCCTAAAAAGTACAAAATTGTGTTCACTTTTCCGTTGCTACTTACAGTATAACTGGGCACACGATATCGAATCAAAAGTATCGATAATTATAATAGCATAGGATAAAAAGTATCGATACTTTCAAGATTTCATACAGGTTGGTCGAGCGCCGAGGGCTATGCACTGAATATATATTTGCTAATATTTTCAAAAACTTGATAGTCGCAGATGGAAATGGTAAATATTTTTAATTGATTAATTATTTACTTAATCAGGAAGAAATAATTGCAATGCGGTTGAATTGAAAAAAATAACCGATTAATATGAGATATAATTGTGAATGTAGCGATATATTGTCATATATATAAATTAAATAGATCAACCTCAACCTCAATTTACGCAGAGTATCTGTCAGTACAAAAGAAAAGAAAAATATTGGAAATTGCTAAACCTGACACTGGTAAAATTTAAAAGGAGAAAAAGAAATTATTACTTCTCATTTGGAAGTTATTATAAAGGTTCGATTTTCGGAATTGAAAATGTTGACATATCTCCACGTTTTGCGGTCCCTAGAGTCGAAATCCATCGTTTTTAGAAAGATATCTGTGTGTGCGTGTGTGCGTACCTTCGTACGTTCGTGAGCTTTTTTCGTCTCGCATATCTCGTGAACAAATAATGATATCGATTCCATATCGATTATAATTACATAATGAACACCTGATAAGGTTTGCCCAAAATTTGAATTGGCGATTTTTTTTACAACAAAAAAACTACAAAAAAAATGTTTTAAAATGCTTTTCAATGGCACCAAATGGGAAGTTGGCAGTGTGGGTAGACCAGTCGCACACAGCCTCATATTTCTTACTTATACACTCAGTTGCACAATGATACACGCACTTAAAAAAATGAAATTATTTTGCACATACGGTAATACTTTCTCAAACTATATAATTGGTAATACTTTAGTCGAATAACAAATACAAAGAAAGACAAATTTTAAGTCGTACCCTTACGTTACAAGAATAACTGTACAAAAAGTAATTTTTGTCTGTTGCACAAAGTTACACGCACATTCCTATTTAAGTCTGTAAAGTGATAAAAAGTGAAGCAAAGTATTTTTAAATGATAAAAAGTGAATTTTAACAAGAAATGGGGCACGGAAAGAAACTAACAGAAAAGGAGAAAGGTCAAATTGAGGCTTTATATCGCGTTGGTGTGTCGAAACGGGCAATCGCTCGGGAGCTGAAAAGATCAGACTTTGTTATCCGTAATTTCTTAAAAAATCCCGAAGGATATGGCACAGCAAAGTCTGCAGGGCATCGTAAAGCACTTTCAGAACGTGAGGAAAGAAAAATTATCAGGACTGCTTCAAATACCATGAAGAGCTGCGCTCAAATCAAAAGAGAATTAAATCTTCAAGTTGATCGTACGACCATTTGGAGGACTTTAAAACGCAGTCCTTACATTATTCGGGACAAATTAACTGCTGCGCCTTCTTTAAAGAATGTGGACAAGCAAAAGAGGTTGGAATTTGCACGCCGTAACATGAATCGTGACTAGGCCTGGTATGCATGCTTTATAAAAAATTATTGCATTTTAAATATTGTTGGTTTCTTTGAAAGTATTGTTAAATTTTATCTTCTTTTGAATAAAGGTAATTTTCAGTGACGAAAAGAAATTTAACCTTGATGGTCCAGATGGATTCCATTCGTACTGGCACGATCTTCGTAAAGAAAAACGGTATTTTGCAAAACGCAATTTTGAGGGCGGTTCCTTAATGGTATGGGGTGCGTTTAACAATGAAAGAAAGCTGAGTCTCTCGTTCCCTTCTTCGAGGATGGACAGTGAAGAATACCAGGGAGTGCTTCACGATAATTTGTTGCCATTTCTGCGGAGGTTTCGGCGTCGGTCTCTAATTTTTCAACAAGATAATGCTTCTGTTCACTCAAGTAAGAGCACAAAAACTTGGCTTGAGAATAATAATGTCGAAGTACTTGAGTGGCCGGCTCGCTCCCCAGACTGCAACCCCATTGAAAATCTCTGGGGGATTCTTGTCCGACGCATTTATGCGGAAAACAAACAATTCCAAAACATTAACGAAATAAAAATGGCTATTTTGGATTCATGGACCAGTATCGATGCAAATATGTTAAAAAACTTAGTAGATTCAATGTAGAATCGAATTTTTTCGTCAATCAATAAAAATGGTGGTTACACCGGATATTAAAGTGAATACTAAAAACTGAAGATTAAATAAAAAAAAAGAAATAAATAGGAAAACTTTAAGTGCGTGTAATTTTTTGCAACAGACCAAATCGTTTTTTTTTTCCAATAATTCTTGTAAAACGTCTTTTATGTTAATAATTTTTTATTGATAATGAAATATCAACGAACCTTAGTTTTGTACAAAAAATTTGAAAAACTATTGAGAAAAATATCAATAACAGCAAATTTTATAGTGCGTGTATCATTGTGCAACTGAGTGTAGTTATGATCCATTTTAAACATTATCATTATAAATTCCATGATTATATACATATATATAAATTATAGAAAATGAAACCTATTCGACCGCGTAAAAAGAGATCGCTTAAATCAATACCGTGTAAATAGAGGTATAGGTCCCTGTTCTGGTTTTCGTACGAATTTCGAAAGTTTGCCGCGTAAAAAAAGTAACACGTAAATTGATAAATTTTTTCCAAATATCCAAATTTCACTCATTTGTTGCCATCCCTGCAGACCACTTTTTAATTTTCCTGTAAACTTTACCCACTATGATATCTATAAAGAAAGTGTTAAAACAAGGCGAGATAGAAGGAAAAGGATAAAAACCACAGCTCAAAAATTTGGAATACATGATTTCTTTTAAAATGGTTTACGATATCTACTTCGAAGTGCTGATATTGGCCATTTATAATTTTCAAAATTGGACACTGAATTCGAGATCATCGGACTTTAAAGCCCCTTTCCTCTATACTTATTATTACGAGAATTCAATGAAATTTATGGTTAAGAGACCACCATTTTTAGGGTTCTGTACCGAAAGGGTGCCAAAGGGACCCTATTACAAAACCTCCGCTGTCCGTCCGTTTGTCTGGCAGCGGGCTTTATCTCATGAACCGTAATAGGTAGACACATTAAATTTTCAAAGAGTGAGTAATACATACTATAGCTGCTATAACAAAAAATGAAAATAAAATAAAGTTAAAATTTAAAGGGGTGCCCCATACAATAAACTTTTGTTTCTTTTACGAAAGTATTTAAAAAGTACATAGTGTTAAATGTTGTACGATGGTACAGAACCCTTCGTGTGCGAGTCCGACTCGCACTTGGCCGGTTTTTATAAGCTTTTATTTAACTTTTGTTGTATGGGGCAAATCTTGCAACTGAATTTTAAACCAGTTTCCGTTATCGGAAAAAGATGAAATTTATACACTTATGTAAACCCGATGACAATGCAATATAGTATATTTAATATCGTTGTAAATTCAATATGGCGGACGCCCTAAGATGGTGGCTTACCTTCTTATTCACAACTCCCTTGATATGGGTATCAAATGAAAAGGTTTACGAACACGATAAAAGTTTGTATTTAAAAAAAAAAAATTTTAATTAAGAACTCATTAATTTTCAGATTCAAGCACCGAATTTAAAATCACCCTAAAAACTCCATATAGCCGTTTTGTGCGCAAGTCCTAGGGAATCCTTGTACCTTTCGACGAATTTAATCTTTTTATTAAAAAAATCAACGAAATATTTAGTTCTGTAACTTAAGCTACCCTCCAGTAATTTGCTTATGCTCTCTCTTGCACACTATTGTTGTACTCTACGACAATCTACTTTACCGTGATCGCTCACGTATAGAGTTTTTACACGGTACACCGTTCCGTGTTAGTTTATATTTCTATGATTATGACCAAGTTTTTTACTCAAATATCACTATTCTATAAACGGTTGAATAATTAATTGTAAGCCTACTATTACTACCTTAGCTCGAGTCCTACTTGTAGTTTGAGTTGTTTTATTTACTTTAAAGGGTTTTAGGTACTTAAATACACGTAAATTGCGTAGGTGGTTGTAAAACGAATTTTTCAGAATTAGAGTCATTCTGTGGAGTTACAACTATTTCTTCAACTCAGTTCTGATACATTTTTAGGGTCAGTACCTTTTCATTTTATTTTCACATTCAAGATGATTCCCCAATAATATATTTAAAATGATTGGTTAAACATGCTACTGTTAGCCTCAGTGGTCTAGTTAAAAGTGTTCACTTAATTAATAAAGTAATTTCAAGAGTGAAAATATGTTTTTCAGGAGCTTATTTTATTTTTACTATAACCTTCTGACATAATTTCCCAATATATTTGTGAACTATCTCTTTTTTAGGCAAAATTACCTGAAGGAAGTGAATCAGCGGAATCAGTGGAAAACGTACAGATGGACAAAACAACAGTTGCAGCAGAATTAAAAATTGAAAGGGCTGAAGTTGATAAATTGCAGACCAAATATGAAAAAGATAACGAAAAATTGAATAAAATACGTGAAACCAGAAATAGGTACGTTGAAATTGAAAAATGAACTGTCATTGGAAACATTTTTTATAGTAATATTATTCCAGCTTGAAGGATCAGCAAATTAAACTTCAGGAAGGTATTCAAGCACTGTCTCAATGCAAAGCACGTAAAGAAGAGATAAAGTCCAAAATCAATGCAATGATGACTGAACTCGGTGATCTGCAGGATAAATTAGAACCCGTCAAGCGTGAGTTACATAAATTCATCCACGAAAAGCAGAGGACCAAAGAAGAAAATAAAAAGGTCTTAAATGAGAACGTTTCGAAATTAGACTCACTAAAAAAAATTGATCATGTTATTCAAAGGTAGTTAGAAAAATGTTTTAAAATGTTTTAAAATGTTTCTAATAATAAACATAAAATAGGTATACACGAGAAATAAAGGCATTAGAGGAGCTTAATTTAAGTGAAGAACTTAAACTACTTAAGGGCACTATGAAAAAGTATTTAGAGGATCAAAAATCGAAGGTATGATTTCTTAGATCTTGAATAGACAAAATGAGCACTGAGCTGGAATTGACCGCACTTTTAATAAAATTTATATTTTACCATATGTATGCTTTTATCTCTCCGTCCAGCTCAGTTCATGATAATTTATTTTTAATATTTCAATCATATTTAAAAAAAATCATTTTCCAGGCTAAGGAACGTTCTGATACTGCTACGAAGATTGAAAACATCCAAAGTGAAATAGCTAATCAAGAAGTGCTGGAGCGTGACCTTAAAGATAATAAGGAATTAAAGTTGATCCAGCAGAAGGAAAATGCCTTACAGAGCCAGTATGATGAATTGGCTAAGGTTATAGGTGAATTAGACTATAAGAATGTACCGCAGGAAAAGGTTGAATTGAATACAAGGCGTGAAAATATTACTGTGAAAAAGGGAGAAATTCTCGGCCAACAAGGTGAAATTAATGCTCAAATCAATAAGCTAAACAGTGAATTATCGCAGGAAAGGTACAAGGATTCGATAAAGAATTTTCGAACGATTTTCTATGAAGTGGCAGTTTTAAAGAAAGTTATTAACGATTTGGGACAATATTGCATCGCTCTGGAATGGGCTCTCATGGAATTCCATTCAGAAAAGATGCAAAAGATCAATCGTCTGATCCGAGAACTGTGGAGACAGATATACCGTGGAAACGACATTGATTACATTCAGATCCAAACGGACGAGATGAAAACTGATACTGCAGATGAAAAGCGTAGTTACAATTACAGGGTGGTTCAATCAAAGAATGGTTCCCAAATCGATATGAGAGGAAGATGCAGTGCTGGCCAACGTGTTCTCGCTTCTCTAATAATCCGAATGGCCTTGGCTGAGACATTCAGCAGTAATTGTGGTGTTTTAGCTCTAGATGAGCCAACTACCAATTTAGACCGAAGTAACATTATTTCATTGTGCGAAGCGCTTAATAAAATTGTGGAGGAAAGGCAGAGTCAGAGCAATTTTATGCTGATTATTATCACACATGATGAGGAGTTTATTTCAACTTTGGGGAGAATTCGTAGCTATTACAAGTTGCAGAGAGATGATAATGGCAAGTCAGTTATCCGAAAAGTTCGAGTTGCTTAAAAATGTTGTATTTATCGGAAATATAATGTTTTTTTAAATTGCGTTTTTTACACTAATTGTTTTTCAATTTTCCTATTTACTTTATTGCAAAATTGTGAGTTGGAATGCAAATCGCACTTAAAATAATTTCGGTTCTATTGAACGTCCAATAAATTTCTAATTGAATATTCATGAACTAGCTTACGCGCTCCCAGCGGCGGCGTTGCACGGGCTATCTATTATTTGACTTAAATATGATAGTTTTCAATTATCCGGACTAATATAAATGTGAGATGCAATGAGTTTAAGTAAACGATATCAGTGTAGATATTGTTTAATTAATTTAAACTAACTATTTTTGGCTACGTCCATTAACAGTTTTACTATATAATTTGTTTAAGCAGCTTAGTTGTCTAGAATATTTTAGCCAGTCATACAGGATAATATTTGTGCAACTACAATCTCCTAATCAAAACCTATGCAAAATCGGATTATAGCAGGGAAATATGTACATACATATGTAGATCCCATAATGCATTTGAAAGCTGGATCTCGCGTTCAGAATGAAAAGTGTCAGAATTCTTTCTGTGTACAGTGTTGTGCAAAACAATAGCAACCATTCCTGTACAAAAACTTAATGCCGTTTTTTCTTCATTTTATTTAGTGGAAAATAAAAAGCTATTTATTTATTTATTTATTTATTAAATTCCAGCAGATTTATACCTATTATGTATATCCTATTTTTCTTCTTTCATGAAACATTACAAATAGTTGACTTCGTAACAAATTTACATTTCAATTTAATTACAATAATTAAAAAAAAAGATAACGAACTTCGGTACATTTTAATGTCCAAAACTAAAGCAACATTTTAGGTGCCTCCCTAGTAGTTCGTATGCTAGTCCTTATTTTGAATAACTTCAGCACACCTTCGTAGCATAGACGCTATTCAATTCATAATAGACTAGCTGAGTAACCCGGTTTCACCCGGTGTATCAAAAATACTAATTAGTTAAATACTTCTGAAATGTTGGTAATACAGCCAGATTACGAAGCTTAGAAGTATTACTAAAATCTGTAAATGTGATATAGAACCGTCCAAAACTCATTTTGCTACCATCGTCTATATCAGAAGGGCTAATAATCTATTATATGTTTTCATTGTTAGGTGTTAAATAAATAAATAAAGGTATTCTTTTTTTTTTTTTACTATTTCATCGTTACCTGACTTAAATTCGTAGAATTCCAAAAATAGTTGTCGTCATATTGGTTCCGCTACTTTGAATTTCCAAATTTTGATAGTACCCATAGTACTAATTTTCAATTGAATTCGTTGGAGTTCGAAAATTGTTGGTCGCCATATTGGATCCGCCATCTTGAATTTTCAAATTTCGAGCATAGACTCGCAATGAGGACCTAAAAAAAAACCCAAATACCAATTTTCACGGCAATCCCTTGAAATTTACAATTTTTGGCCGCCATCTTGGGTCCGCCATTTTGAAATCTGCGAATAATAAGTAGCCTATATGTTAGGCCGGGATACGTAGTATCTTCACTCAAAAAATGAAAATAATCGGACCCAGCGTTTAGACGTGATTGAGCAACAAACAAACAAACAAACAAACAAACACACAAACAAACAAACAAACAAACAAACAAACAAACAAACAAACAAACAAACGAACGAACAAACGAACAAACGAACAAACAAACAAACAAACAAAGGCATTTAGCTTATTATTCTTTTTTCAATTAAATGCATCTTAAGAAATACAAATGTGTGCCACAACTCGATTACACTGTTTTATTTTAAAAAAATATCCATTCATAATTGCAAACATTTGCAAGTGCACGTTTTTTCTCGAAGGAGCACTTTAATTCGTAATTTAACAAAACATAATGCTTTTATGCATGTCTAGACCAAAAAAAAATATTGAATCGACAACGAAGAAAGTTTAAGTCAGAATAGCACCAGATTTGAAGCCGCGACTTTCTGCTCTTGAAAATTGCAATTTAACACTGTACCATCAATTTGTTCCCCAGGCCTTTTCCAAAATTAAAAATCAAATAGTTTCACCAAATTGCCAATGTTTACTTCAATAATTCCAAGTTTATCAAATTTATGTTCAACAAAACTACAAACGATTTTAAAAAATTTTATGTAGCTCCTGTCTATAGATTCCAAAAACGATTTCAACTTTTCTCGGCGGACTCCAAGAACTAAGTGAAGTTACTTTATTAAAAAAACTTAATCTGTTACGGCACGCCATCCCCACTCATCAAGTCTTCAAAAAGTCATAACCACATATGTTGATGCTAGTGCATTTTCGATAATAGTCTATGACTATGTATTGAACAAAAGATATCATGATACACGCATAGAACTCCCCTTCATTAACAGATCTTTCTTTGGATTCCTTATAGACCGCGAGCCAGCAACAGATTTTCATAACCAATTCGAACCCAGGCGATACTTTATAAAATGGTTCAGAGAGTTATTTCATGAAACTCCGTGAACGTCAGCTTCGGCTCCGTGGCTGAGTTCAGCAGCGGTAGCAACCTACACGCGTAAAAAAAAAATGATTTTCAATTATTTCCTCCCGATTGAAAATTTACCAACTTATAGCTAACCCAATATCTTGAAGAAAAAAAAAAGTCAGCTGGCTATAATGTGGTGAATAATACGTCAGCTGGTCACTCGAACATGAAAAACAAATATGCCGCGTGTTCCAAAAATATGGAGAACCCTGAATAACTCATTAGGGAAGCATTTTTTGGAAAAATGTTAAATACAAAAGTTTCAGGAGTTTTTCCTAGCTACTCGATGGCGACCTTGGATTTGACCTTGACCTTGACCTTCAAGTTCATTTCAAGGTGAAAGTTGTGTTTCCAAATGAGAACCCCTATTTTTTATTGCGGATTTGGAAAGAGCAGGAAATTTTACGCTCAAATATGTCCTTGACCACGACCTTGAAGGTCATTCCGAGGCTATATATCGGTGGGAAGATTGTCAGCTTGAAAGATGCACCACTTACTTTTGGAAATCTTTCAAATAAAGTGCTGCAAATGGTATGTGCAAGTAGAGCTAATATCATCGTGATTGCCTTCGATCGTTACATTGTCCCGTCGATAAAAGATACAGAACACAAACTTCGAGGTATGGAGCAAGGAAACTTCCGTATCGATGGCCCAGATCAAGTGCGAAAGAAAGACTTTCCAACTGAGCTGAAAAATATTAATTTCAAGGAAGCACTGGTACAGTTTTTCATTCAAAATTGGGCAGAAGATTATATGGCACCGTACATAAATAATAAAATTATTTATGTCAACGCCGATGTTTGTTTTAAATACACGGTCACTGATTCCAAAGTGGTAAGAACGGTGGAACCAGTGCTTACGTGTCCAGCTCACGAAAAAGCCGACACCAAAATGATTTTCCACATATGCCAAATACATTTTGATGCAAATGTAACGATTCGTTGTTCCGACACTGATGTTTTAATAATTATGTTAGGAAATATGGGTAATATTTCCGAAAATATTCAAATTTGTATGGAAGTCGGTGTCGGAAAAAATCATATTATAGATTCGTCAATGTAACACAATTGCATAAAACTCTAGGAAATAATTTGAGTCCAGCACTTCCAGCATTTCACGCAATCACCGGGTGCGATTTCAATTCGACCTTTTTCAGAAAAGGCAAAAAACGCCCGTTTTCCATTATGAGTAATTCTGAAGAATTTAGCGAGTGTTTCATTCAATTGTCAAAGCCATCAGACAAGAGAGAAGACTTTTTTGGCAAAATAGAAGAATTTTTTTGTCAAATGTATAGCTTGAAACGGATAAAAAAAGTCAATGAAGCATGGGTAGCGTTGTTTAAAAAAACATGCAAATTTTTAGACAACGAACACTCGTTCCAATTACCCAAAAAAGGAATTGATGGTTCGTCTTTGCCACCTTGCAAATCCGAACTATATCAACATTTTTTAAGATCATGCTATATAGCGCAAATTTGGGCACACGCACATTGAAAAGTCCCAACTATTGAAGTACCTTCAAACTATGGCTGGGTAGACATCGACAGAAATATGAATTCACATTGTTTGCTGGACCTCATTTACCATCATCGATTGACGAAATAACCATTCAGACCGAAAAAGGTAAACATTTTTTTTTTAATTTTTTAAATCACATTAAATATACATGGATTTCTTTGTATTTTTGTACAGATGACGATAATGAAGACATGGTGGTCGATAGCTCTGATAGCGATTCTGACGGTGAATCAGAACGAGATGAGAATGACACAAGCCAAAGCGAAAATGAAAATGATTAAATAACAAAATTAATTTTAATAACTTTTTTAAATAAACGTTATACACTTTAAATCTGAGTTTTATAAAAATTAGTAAGCTGATAGTTAATATGATCTTGTAAGTAATAAAAAAAAATCAGCTAGCAATATTCCGAGAGAAAACTCGTCAATTCTGGGTTACACCCTTCAGGGCAAAAGCTGACAATCTTCCCACCGATATATAGCCTCGGAATGACCTTTAAGGTCATGGTCAAGGACATATTTGAACGTAAAATTTCCTGCTCTTTCCAAATCCGCAATAAAAAATAGGGGTTCTCATTTGGAAAAACAACTTTCACCTTGAAATGAACTTGAAGGTCAAGGTCAAGGTCAAATCCAAGGTCGCCATCGAGTAGCTAGGAAAAACTCCTGAAACTTTTGTATTTAACATTTTTCCAAAAAATGCATCCCTAACGAGTTATTCAGGGTTTTCCATATTTTTGGAACACGCGGCATATTTGTTTTTCATGTTCGAGTGACCAGCTGACGTATTATTCACCACATTATAGCCAGCTGACTTTTTTTTTTCTTCAAGATATTGGGTTAGCTATAAGTTGATAAATTTTCAATCGGGAGGAAATAATTGAAAATCAATTTTTTTTTTACGTGTGTGGGTGGCTACCGCTGCTGAACTCGGCCACGGAGCCGAAGCTGACGTTCACGGAGTTTCTTGAAATAACTCTCTGAACCATTTTATAAAGTATCGCCTGGGATGAAATGACTGAAAAAATTTGTCCCTGGCTCGCGGTCTATTAGGCTTCGTTCGATGTAGGATTGTTAACCAAATTCTAAAACAGTCGTTAGGTCTTATTCATCGATAAGATTACCTTTCGGATCGATAAAGTTTGAAATAATAATAATAACAAGAGTCACTTTTGAGTGGGTGGACGTCCAGTGCTAGTTGATGTAATGGGTAAGCACCATTTTGATATCTTTTTAAACTTAATACTAAGCATGCTATTTAGCAATTTTCCTATTTATCACATAATTTATGTTGTAGATTGACTCAGAGAAACCAGGGTGGATGTCCACAATTCGCGCGAGGCACCATCTCGCCGAGGGTAGGTTGTCTTCCTTAACCCATTAGCGCCCGAACATACGTTTTTCGGTATGCAAGTTCAAAGTGTCACCATCTAATTAATTTAATTGATAAAAATTTGGGAACCACTGTTTCCTATATTTTGAAGGGTGCTCTTTCCAATGGTAATGATTACAAGTCCCTAAAATGAGTTTTATTACGGAAAAAAAAAATTAAAAAACAAATCGTAATTTTTCGATAAAATTTGTTTTTTTGAAATAATTTTTTTTTTTCTTTCACATTCTTCTATATACATACTTAAAACCGATAAATATCGCGTCCATAAAACCCAAACTAAAAATTATTGGTTTTATATTATTTTTAAATAATTTTGTTTAAACAAAATGGCATCCAAAACGGAAAATTTTATTTTTTAAACTTACCAATGTTTTTCTCGAAAACTATGGACTTTGGTAAAAATTGTTTAAGAAAAAAAATGTCTTAAAATCAGTCAAAAAATACCCTTAAATTTTATCAGATTTTTAAAAGACTTCGAAAACTCCAATTTTCCCATTTTCTGCTAAATCAAAAATTATTTCAAAGTTCTGAACAAATTTTAGGGTATTTTTTGACTGATTTTAAGACATTTTTGTTCTTTAAAACTTTTTACCAAAGTCCATAGTTTTCGAGAAAAAAATTGAAGTGTCTATTCGCATCACTAACGGGTGTACGGGTACCCGTGTACACGGGTTTACAGGTGCACGGGTACCCGTACATACGGGTTAACGGATCGACGGGTAAGCGTGTACACAGATTTATGGGTGCACGGGTACCCTTGCATGCGGGTTGACGGTTCAACGGGGAAAATTAAACTGGAAACTTACCGCCCGTATACACGGGTCCATGGGTTTAAGGGGATATTCAACGAGAAATATTGCCAACGAATCGTCCAAAACAAGCCTAATCAAATTAGTAAAATATTTTTCGCGGATATTTCTGGAAAAATGCGATACAACTAAATAAGTACAAAAGTATATAGGTAATTGCAGGCACTATAAAATACCACGGTCATCATGGAAGCATGCAAAGATCTCGAGCCGAAATATAGGCGCTTGTTTACGACCTTTTAGATCATATCTATCTCGCTAAACGCGAAAGAAATACATAGACCCATGCTCTCTGTATCTGAGCTTTCCTTAGATGTGAACTCAAAAAGGCCAACACACTGATAAACACGCATAAAATTTAAAATTTGACAGTTCGCCATCTTGAATTCATAAATTCTGACAGTTGATTTGAAATCAGCGTCCCCGATAACCCCCAAGTATCAAGTTTGGTGCAAATCGCATAAACTTTAAAATTTGACAGTCCGCCATCTAGAATTCGTAAATTCTGACAGCCGCACAGTGTTTCCAAATGCCGATTTTTTGGCCAAAATTCCTTTTTTTCATCGGAATGTGATGAAATTGTGTATAGTAAGGTTTTTTTGGTAGCTGATTTTGAAAACGCAATTTGTTTTTCAAAATTCAAAATGGCGGATCCAAAATGGCCGCCATATTTGTTTAAAAATTGTTTTTAACAAAAACGATTCAGTGTACTGAATTTGTATGAAAGACGCGAATTTAAAAATGAAATTGCATTTTCAAAATTCAAAATGGCGGACCTAAAAAAAGAGGGGTTAGAAAAGATAAAAAAGAACATTCATTAAGCAATGCAAAAATTTTATTGTTAAATTAAAAACATACATTGTTAAATAAAACTACTTTTAACTACTTCTGCTCGTTGAGGTTTCTGTCAGATAATTCTGCAGAAACAAGTAACTTTAATGCTTCTTTTGTCATATTTTTCCCTTTCTTATTTCTAATTTTTCGCATTCCAGTTATTAAAGGATCTGCAGATGTCAGGAGCCAATGGAATACATCTGGCATAGTTTTTTCTCTAGAAATTTTGAGGAAAAATAAGGAAACTAGAATGGCTGTTGCTCGTGCTAGAGCACCTAAGAGCAGTCAAATGCATAACCAAATTAAAGCTCAGTATGTCCCCTTTACGATAAATATAAAACCGCGGCGGCCTTCGGCGGCCCTTTCAACTAAACGTCTACACGAACATTGTGCAGACTTTAAAAAGACGCGATTTTACACGGTCAAATTCCGAGTGCCCTTTTTGACATAAAATTAATGACTTTTTGAAAAAAAAACATTAGTTTACAATACAACCTTGGGGAAGAATGTCCAAAAAAAATTTCTTCAAAAACTTCAGTATTTTACTAACAATCCACTATTAAATTTTACTCCGTCAGCAGGGTGACAAGTACGCAAAACGTGCAGCTGCTACGACCTCAGTTTTCAAACTGTTCGCCTGCCTCAGGAAATATACCTGGAAACTTATCCTTTCGGATAATAACGTCCCAAAGCCCCATCTACAGCATCCCATAGGAAAAAAACCGGAATGCCGACCTTAGATTTTCGGACTTTTGGCCAAAAAATCGGCATTTGGAAACACTGTGAGCCGGGTTGAAATCAGCGATTGGTCTCTCAGATGTAGACTAGCTTTATTCTTCAGTGAAGCGCTTACAGCGGTAAAAGGGAAAGCTAAGAGTTGCCACGTCGACTCTTCTGGATTTTTAACAATTGGTATTATTGGACAAAGCAAATTAAAACCAAACAAACAAACAAAGAAGCAATTTTTCCACTATGATGATAGCGGAAATTGATACCGTGCTCGAATAACTTTAATACTCAACGATTCTGTCGAAGTCTATTACTTTGATTATGGCAATAGCGAAGTAATCAACTCAAAAGAGAGCCTTAAAGTGCTGGATATTTCCTTTTATAATTCAAGTGCTGGATAGGCGATATTTCATCGGGAAGCTTCAAAGCTTTCGCTGCCGCAAGTAGTAAGGACCAAAAGTTAAAAAATGTTCAACTTTTTCTTTAGGAAGAATTTTGCCGTTCGACGCTTATTGGTCATGCTGCATAAGTAAGCATGTATTTCAACGCAGCGCAGTGGGATTCTATGGGCACGGACCTTGAAGCTTCTACGCATTTTCCGGGTGCAGGGTCTGTTTTGATTTGGAATTTTTTTGCGGGGAAAGCGGGGAACGGCAATTTATTCAGGCATTCTTCAAATTCCGACGGTGTTCTCAAATTCATCATGGAAGTAGTTCTTGAAGAAGGAATGACATTCGATTCTTATGAAGAATTCGGCGAATTTCTAAAATCATATGAACATGCTAACGAAGTAGATTTTACTACTCTTAAATCAACGAATTTGGGAAAAAAAATAGGTTGTCTGTAAAGTCGGTTTACGGACGATAATTTTACGTGATAACGTCATAAGAAAACATTGATGAAAAATTGGATACTTTTATGAATTTAATTGAATCATTATCACTGAATTATCATTATTTTGTATAATACAAAGAAGGAGTTAATTGAAAATTAAAATTTTTTCGGTAAATTAACATTTATTTGCACTCGTTAATTCAAATATTTTTTTAAAATTATACAGATTAATTACAAGTAACAATGTGCTATTAACAATTTATTTACAACTTATATACATGTGTGATATTTAAGATCCTCCAATCTGCGTTATTTTGTTAAGGATAGGACGATGATAGGAAAAGTAGGAAATCAAGGGGAGCGTTTCAAGTGTAATGTGCCTTGAAAATGTCAAATCGATGGTTGTGGAAACCACATTAACTTTTTACTTCACTTTATAAACATTTGACAAAACAGTTCACGTCAAATTCTTAAAATGCAAGAATTAATTACCTTTTTTGCCGCAATTGTTGTTGTAATAAACAATGGAAACCACATTAACTTTTCACTTCTTTTGTTTTTTTTAAATCGGTGGTAGAGCATTTTCTTTTCTAGTTTCGCAATTTACAAAAACCAATCTATCAAAATAGCCTATCTCATGAGCTTTGACTAACTAATGTAATTTTACACCGTAATATGTTACAAACGATTTCTTCTACAAGGAAAATACCAAGAAAATACTTCATAGACAGTTTTCTTATTTTCTAATTAGATAAAACTTACTTTGTGACTAATAATATTCCACTATATCGAAGAAGACTAAATTGATGATAGATGTTATTAATTTTGTCGCCACATGTGCATACAAATAGAAGCATACACGAAGTTTATAACAGTTATTCTAATAGGAAATAATATTCCACTATAAACCAACAGGACAAATTACGTGAGATTGTATTCAAAACGCTTAGGCCGATCGTGCCTCTCTATCGCTTGTTCGCTTGCACGCTCGGCTCAGACGGAACGTGACAATGAGTCATGCTTTTTCGTGAGTGCAGCCGTTCATCGATTTATAAGACGTTATCACGTCAAAAGATGATTTTTGGAATCAAAAACTAGATGACGAAAATATCGAAATGTTAATCAACAAGTTTCGAATAAAAAACATTCAACTTAAATGTCAATATGGGAATTCAAACAAAACTTCCAAAACCACAGGACAACGACAGACAATGTGAAATAAATCTAAACTAAAATAATGAAGAAAAAAATAAATAAATAAACTAAAGTGTGTGTTATTTATTTATTTATTTTTTTTCTAGCACTTGCAATCGTGAATGTCCAGTATTCATAAAAGTTTCATTCCAGATGAAACTCAAGGTTTTAAAAATTTATGGAATTTGTTTGAACCATCAAAATCATCCTCATCATGACAAAGTTGGTTGTTGTATAAAACTCATAATCTTATTTCTATCATAAAAATTTAATATTTGTGCTATTTATATTGAGTTATTGTAAAAACTTATTTACATATATTCAAGTTTTTTTCTTCTAGAATAGCGATGTGTTTATTTGGATGAACATTTTTTAGTCTTTTCGAATTTAAATTCATTTTGATTCACTTTTTGCAGATATTCTAATATCATCTATAAACGTTTTCTTGAAATATCGTTTTTTGCTGTTTTATGTTAAGTTCCAAATCAGTTTCTGATCACAGTAGCGCGAAACTAATTTAAATCTGATGATTTGACGAATAAAACCTTCTGCATAATTACAGTCTATATTTTCTATGATTTGATTTTCCAAAAAGAGTCGTCCTAGTAAAGATTACTCATGAAACGTCTACTTCTACTTATCATTCTAAACATTTTAATAAAAGGTGTGTACCAATTTTCAGATCAATCGGTCAACAGGAAGGGGGTAAAATTTCAATTAATAAATTTGACCCACACATGACACAAACAAGGTATGCTAAATAAAACCGTTTAAAAATCGTCGAGCTTTTGGACAATGCATCTGCAGTAAACCTACAAACATTTCATCAGTTGATTTGACCTCGGAGACAGCCGAAGAAATAAAATCGTCTGAGAAATCTATGATTAACGCAACTATGACGCTTAGACCAGCTGTGCTTCCTCGATGTGGCTTTGTGTCCCAACTTCAGCCTGAAACTACGTCAAAGGAAGTTATGCGTCACATATCTACCAGCCTAGGAGTTAACTGTGAATCTATTTCCTGTGTGCGCATCGACAAGTCACGAGATGAAAAGCTCTTTTTCTGTAGCATTCAAAGTTACTGCGCCTGATGCTTTGTTTGACGCCATTACCTCGCCCACACTGTGGCCAAGTACAGCAGTACGTCCCTAGATGCCGTACATCTTCAAAACCTGCTTCAAAAAATTTATTAGCGAAATCAGTATTTATTACGCAAACGTAATTGGACTTCGCTCTGAAACTACTATGCTCACTCATGTACTACTCTTGTCTCATATATGGATAGACTTTCCTGTACTTTACACCCAAGTGACGAGTTGTTGCTCTTCGGAGATGTTAATCTACCATCGATTGGCTGGAAGACTTCTGCGGACAATGGGCTTTTACCTTGTTATGTATCTGCTCTGCCATTCTTCCTTTATTGACGACCTGGCTTATTCTGGACTCTCACAGTGTTGTGATGTAACTAACGATATGGACAAATATCTGGATCTTGTTTTCAGCACCAATTCCGACTCTACCTTGGTCAAAAGTTGCTTTGTTGCGCTGCTTCCTGAGTCGTCTTACCATCCAGCGCTTCACGTTACGTTTTTCTTCGATCCTGTGGTGAAAAAAATCTCCCATGGTTTATAATTATTGTTTTAATTTTAAAAAGGCTGATTATTCTAAACTTAACGATTTCCTCAGTAATCGTAATTGGAATGATGTTTTTCCTGAATGAGACATTGATACGTCTTTGGATGCTTTGTATAATATTTTGTTTGCCTTTATCTTTTAATGTGTTCCCATGTCAAGAACTAATAATTCATCTTCTGGGTCTCCAATTTATTCGAATCTTCGGGACGAATATGTTCTGGGTACTGAATGTTTTTATTATGATTATATTGAGAATATTAAGAGAACGTTGTTTGACGATCCTAAGTAGTTTTTTAGATTTGTCAATTCCAAACGCGGTTCTGATGGTTACCCCTCTTTACTGTGGTTGGGTGACACCAAAAGCGGTGATCCTCAATTCATTGCGAATCTTTTTGCGGAGTATTTTAAAACAGCTTTTCAAAGCAATAGTATCTGTGATATTAGTTCGCTAGATATTATTCACTTGACGTCATTTCCAGCAACTACGCTGGAAATGAAAAACCTTTTAATTGATGACGATGCAGTCTTACAGCACCTCAGTGGCTTGGCTGATAATTTCTCGTGTGGTCCTGATGGCATCCCAGTCTCTTTACGGAAAAATTGTTCACGTCCTCTGGTTATCGTGTTTTATGTTATTTATTTAATTTATCTATTTCCAGTGGTACGTTTCCTAAACCCTGGAAATCATCTTTTATTATCACTTTGCATAAGAAGGGTAACAGAAACGATATACTAAATTACAGACCGGTTCTTAACTTTCTTCTATTGCCAAAATATTCGAGGCTCTTTTCTACATATGATATTCTTTGCTTTTATTGCAAACCATTTTTGGTTATTTTCAGCATGGTTTTATGAAGGGAAAGTCAACCACGACCAACCTTCTTGAATTTTCAAACTACTGCATTTCTGCTTTGGAAGTTGGGACAGAAGTCGACTGCATCTTTACTGATTTCAATAAAATAAGCCACGACATCCTCATTCAGAAGTTGATGTCCCTTGGGTTTTCATCTCGCTTCGTAGATTGGCTTCGTTCCTCTTTGACAGGTCGAATCCAGAGAGTGTCATTTCGTGGAGCTCTATTAAATGAAATTTATAATTCTTCTGGTGAAATTTATAATTCTAAGGAAGCCATCTTCGCCCAATTCTATTTATAATTTATGTCAACGACTTATCGATGTGTTTGAGTCATTCCGAAATTGTTATTGTGTTATGCCGACGAAGCCAAGAATTTTCGTTTGCTAATTTCTAAACAAGGCTGTGACATTGATAGCTATTTTAGATGCTGCTCTATTAATTGCCTTCCCCTTAATGTAAACAAATGTACGTATTTTTCTTTTCCGCGTAAAAGGGTACCTTTTACTTTTGACTACACCATAAACAACTACACATTGGCTAAACTCGATAAGACCAAAGACTTGGGTGTAAGATTCAATAGCCGCTTTAGCTTCGATGACCACATCGATGATATTGTTAATAAAGCAAACTTGACTTTATAGGCTTTGTTAAGAGATGGTCAAAGGAACTGAATATTCTTTTATTCTGCACATTTGTCAGACCAATTCTTGAATATGCTTGTTGTGTTTGGTCACCATTTTATTCTTCCAAAATCAATCATGTGGAAGCAGTTCAGCGTCAAATTTTGCACTTTGTTCTTCGAGGACTTCTTTGAAGCGATCCACATATTTTGCTCCCATTTTCGAATCGTTTTAAGGAGGTCTGTGAAGTTGGCCCCAAAAAAGCAGTTGCATGAAAAGTGAATAGCACATTCGTTTGTCCATCGAAAGTCCATGATAATCCACCACCATAAATCGTTTCTCCACTTTTGCGAAAGGAAAAATTTAAAAAAAGTTTTTTTGGGGCCAACTTCACCCTGCCCCCAATTTTGGGAAAAAGCCGATGTATTTGGGCGGAATCGATTGTCCATCGTTTGTCCACGATAATCCACCCCATATTTTTGATAATCCACCTCTTCGAATTTTTTGAAAAATCGAAAGGGGGCCAACTTCACACCCCATGAAAATACATTTTCCCGCTGAAAAACGGAACCTCAAGGTTCGCAAACGATTGTCCACCCCGGGAAATGGATAATCCAACCCTCAAAATTTTAATTCCACCCCTTGGCATTTTTTTTAAAAAATAGAATGTGGGGGCCAACTTCACACCCCATGAAAATCCATTTTCCCGCTGAAAAACGGATCTTCAAGATTCGCAAAGGATTGTCTACCGCGGGAAATGGATAATCCAACCCTCAAAATTTTAATTCCACCCCTTGGCAGTTTTTTAAAATATAGAAAGTGGGGGCCAACTTCACACCCCATGAAAATCCATTTTCCCGCTCAAAAACGGAACCTCAAGGTTCGCAAACGATTGTCCACCCCGGGAAATGGATAATCCAACCCTCAAAATTTTAATTCCAAACCTTTGTTCGTTTACTGGCGCGGGGGCTGTTGCACCGGCGCAGGGGTAGTTGCGCCGCGGCGCTCGGTGCGCGGAGCCAGTTGCGGGGATGGATGTGGGGTGATGTTGCCATCACTTTAAACCCACACTCCTTACTGCGCACTCATCGTCTCAAAGCACAACATGCCCCGTAGACTGCGATAGGATGCGTTCGCGTCCACCGAGCGCCGCGGCGCAACTGGCTCCGCGCACCGAGCGTCGCGGCGCAACTACCCCTGCGCCGGTGCAACAGCCCCCGCGCCAGTAAACGAACAAAGGTTTGGAATTAAAATTTTGAGGGTTGGATTATCCATTTCCCGGGGTGGACAATCGTTTGCGAACCTTGAGGTTCCGTTTTTCAGCGGGAAAATGGATTTTCATGGGGTGTGAAGTTGGCCCCCACTTTCTATATTTTAAAAAACTGCCAAGGGGTGGAATTAAAATTTTGAGGGTTGGATTATCCATTTCCCGCGGTAGACAATCCTTTGCGAATCTTGAAGATCCGTTTTTCAGCGGGAAAATGGATTTTCATGGGGTGTGAAGTTGGCCCCCACATTCTATTTTTTAAAAAAAATGCCAAGGGGTGGAATTAAAATTTTGAGGGTTGGATTATCCATTTCCCGGGGTGGACAATCGTTTGCGAACCTTGAGGTTCCGTTTTTCAGCGGGAAAATGTATTTTCATGGGGTGTGAAGTTGGCCCCCACTTTCTATATTTTAAAAAACTGCCAAGGGGTGGAATTAAAATTTTGAGGGTTGGATTATCCATTTCCCGCGGTAGACAATCCTTTGCGAATCTTGAAGATCCGTTTTTCAGCGGGAAAATGGATTTTCATGGGGTGTGAAGTTGGCCCCCACATTCTATTTTTTAAAAAAAATGCCAAGGGGTGGAATTAAAATTTTGAGGGTTGGATTATCCATTTCCCGGGGTGGACAATCGTTTGCGAACCTTGAGGTTCCGTTTTTCAGCGGGAAAATGTATTTTCATGGGGTGTGAAGTTGGCCCCCTTTCGATTTTTCAAAAAATTCGAAGAGGTGGATTATCAAAAATATGGGGTGGATTATCGTGGACAAACGATGGACAATCGATTCCGCCCAAATACATCGGCTTTTTCCCAAAATTGGGGGCAGGGTGAAGTTGGCCCCAAAAAAACTTTTTTTAAATTGTTCCTTTCGCAAAAGTGGACAAACGATTTATGGTGGTGGATTATCATGGACTTTCGATGGACAAACGAATGTGCTATTCACTTTTCATGCAACTGTTTTTTTGGGGCCAACTTCACAGACCTGTTTTAAGGTACTAGTACCTACACTTTTGGATTTTCAAAAAATCGATTTTTTTTTTTGCATTTTTCAACTCCTTATACCTTCAAAAAAGACCTCCTCAAATATTATAAAGAAATTCGAATTTTAAGTTAGTCAAAAACAGTATTGAGCGCACGCGCGTTTTCGGTACTTTGCAGCTGTTCGACCCATAAATAATACGAGCAAAAACTTTAAACGCGTTTTTCTCGAAATCACTTTTTTTCGCATGGCCGACAGTTAATCTTCGGATTGGCTGGGCCGATTTAAATAAATCTTGGCGCATTTTACTTGTTAACATGTCTTACGCGTGAATTTACCTCAATTAGGCCAAAAATTTAAAAAATTAAATTTTGGGGTAAGAAAAATGGTGAGAAAAGGATTAATCTTCAATATTTTTTTTTACAAGTCCACCATTTTTTTTATTTTTCATGTTTTTTAATAAATGGAGGTAAATGCACGCGTGCCAAACCTTCCTTTTTAAAATGCCGTTTGAATTTTTTGTTTCAGGCTTGCCGATCCGGAGATTAACTGTCGGCCATAGATGACGATTTTTTTTGGTCTTGACTTTAGCGCCCTCTATAAAATAGAACAAATGTTCAGAAAAAAAATTTTTTTTTTGTATAGTCTAAGACTTAAATAAATGTTTGCAAAAAATTTCATTTTGTAATATAATAAAGGAGCCGAGAAAAAAATTATTGAAATTATGCCTTTTTTTATACACCAAATGTAATGTGTACTAGTACCTTAAACTAATTAACCTCGAATCTTTGGAATTCAAACGCAATATCTCTAAAACTGTTTTTGCTATGGATTGTCTACAGGGGCGTAGCGATTCTCCATGCTTGATGTCCTCTGTCGTCATATCAGTTCCTAGTCGCTCCTTGAGAAAACGAGATTTCCTTTGTATAACTCAACAACCCACTAATTACGGATATAACGTGCCAATCACATTAACGTCACGGTGTTTCAATAAAAATTTTAAAATCTTAGATTTTAATTGTCTAAAGATGTTCTTAAATCTTCTTTTATTAAGTAGTTGGTAGCGATTTTTGCAATATTTATCTTTTGCTTTTCATCATCTAATAAATTGTAAAGCAATCAGCCTTTAATGAATTTGTAAATAAATAAACAATTGTAATTATGATAATATAATAAACCAATGACTATCTAGTATCGAATTAAATCTATGTCTGCTTTCAGCTCCATCCTGGTAATGCGACTATTATTTAACACGCGTTCCCAAGGGATCTTCCTGCATTCGTTATGCCGGCAGTTGATGACGTCCGTCGTAGTATGAAGCAGATTAGAAACGACCTCGGTTGTTGATCGGCGGCTGTGACCGCTTATGCTGCACTTTTGGGGTCCATCTCTGGCGATCTACGTCTCCCCTTTGGACCTGTTGGCTTGCTCTCTCCACTGTCGCCTGCTGCCGTTGCCTCAGACCGTAGCTGGTCCGGATGTCAGTCCCGCCATCGTCGATATCACCCTGGGATCTGGTAGCTCAACCACTGCACAACACTATTGGACCAGATTCTTGCACCATCATCTTCACCGCCCTCTACTCGCTCAACTCTCGTCTAGATCTGCGCTGCTGATTTCGAGACTCCCTGTCCTCCCTCACTAGAAATGTTTGGTCTGAAGCTGACTGGACGCGGAATCTTATCAACAGCAATTTCTAGATTTAAGAAAGCCCCTAACAAAGCCCCCTACAATAATTCTTCAGGTATTCTTCCCCTCGCCTCCTTTCGCTCTTCAAACAAAGCGAAGTCTACCTCTCCGAAAAATAATCCGCAACCAAATATTTCCTCTCAACCTCGCCCTAAACCCCGTCCTTCATCATCCCTCAATCCCAATTGGCACCTTAAAGCGAACAGCTTTCCCAATTTCAATTTTAGTACCGCGATTAAATACCCAAATTTTATCAAATCCCATGTCCTTCATCCCAATTCTGCCAGCACTTCATGCTCCATTCCATCTTCATCTGCCTCACCTATTGAGTTCAATCTTCCCGATCAACTTGCTTCCACTCCTTCCACTTCCCCCCTCCCTCACCAGTGGTTTCCAATAAGTCTGACAAAACTTCCTCGAAGCTTTGTTCTTCAGTTCCTGCTGCTTCCTCGTCCTCAACTGCCACTTTCCCCAATTTTACTCCCCCTATTTCCCAAATCCCCAAACCGTCGTTTCTCGACCCTCTTCTTCCCTCCGTTGCGAAGCTCACTATGCGATCTACAGAATCCAGCGATGGACGCTATCTGCTATCACGTTTTCGCGATCACAGAATTTACAACAACATCCAATAATTATTAGCTTACTTCCACGATAAACCTGACTCCGTTTGCTTTGATGGCAAAACCAAAACAAATGTTCTTGTCTCTATCCAGCAAGAAAGCCTTCCCATCGACATATCTACCTTAAGGCAGCTTTTCTTTAAATACCACGAGGCATTTAACATCCCTTCAAAAAAGGTATCTTACGATCTTACTACCTCTTATGTCAGTTCCAAAGGCGTTTCCCACCTACAGAAAGCCCGCAGTGGTGTTAAAAACTACTTTTGTTCCTAACCAATTCCGCAATTCCTGCCCTGCTCGTGTCAGTAACCCTCCTCTTAATTGCATCTCCTTATATTACCAAAATGTCCGTGGGTTACGCTCCAAAACTCGTCACATCTTCCTGAAGTCCCAGTCTCTTCCCTACGATATCTTTGCTCTAACTGAAATAAATTTATCTCCTGATATTAATAGTCTTGAACTATTCTCGTCCGACTTCAGTATCTTCCGCTCTGGTGGCGGTAATTCTGGCCCTCCTGGTCTCAGCGTCCGTCTAGCGTTTCAAAACCGTTTCAATATAATACCTCTCAAGTCATCTCCCCAGTTTCACATCTGTTTGAGTCCATTTCCATTAAAATAACTCTCAGCTCTCGTCGTTCTCTTTTCATCTTATGCTGCTATATTCGCCCTGGCCAGCCTCTTAACGCCTATAAGCATGCAATTCAAGCAATCGACGCCTTGCCTGCTCTTTCCAACCCGCTTGACGACATTATTGTTCTGGGTGATTTTAACCTCCCTCATTTACAATGGCCTCTTTCCGATGATGAGTTCTCCTATTACCTCACCAACATGTCTTCAATGTCAGAAAACCTAATTATTGATCAGGGAGGGAGTCTTCCCCTCCTTATGGAAAGATTCATTTATTATCCCTATCCACAAAAAAGGTTACAAAGGGGGTGTTTCAAACTACCGCCCCATTGCTAAACTCTCCTGTATTCCCAAACTTTTCGAGAGCATTATCTATGACCCAATGTCCTTCCACTGTAAGCCCATTCTCTCGCCAGTCCAACACGGTTTTCTCAAAAGTAGGCCCACAACCACTAATTTAACAGTTTTCGTGTCTCGTACTCTTCAAGCTATGAAAAACGGGGATGAGATCGACGTTATCGCTACTGACTTTAGTAAAGCCTTTGACAAAATCTCCCATCAAAACATCGTCTTCAAACCTAGTATCCTTGGCTTCCAACCCCACTTTATCTCCTGGATCAAATCCTACCTTGATAATCGAAAATATAGGGTTCGTTTCGATTCAGCGGTTTCTACCTCTTTAACATCTCACATTGGCATCCCGCAAGGTAGTCACCTTGGCCCATTGATCTCCATTCTGTCCATAAACGATGTTGAGTTGGTAATTAAACACTCAAAGTACTAATTTATGCCGATGACATGAAGATCTTTAAACGTATCTCCAACCCATCCGATTCCTTACTCCTTCAAGGCGACCTCCACAGCTTCTCCACCTGGTGCCAGAAAAACTCTCTGGATTTGAACATTTCCAAGTGTCAATCTGTTACCTATTCCCGCAAACGTCTCCCCACTAGTCCTCGAGTTTATTTTCTTTGTGGACAACCCATTCCTTCTGTCAGTTCCTTACGCGACCTGGGAGTTATCTGTGAAAGTGAACTCAATTTCCGCTCCCATATCGATCACATCGTTAATAAAGCCAATTGTGCATTAGGCTTTGTAAATCGATGGTCCAAGGAATTCTCAAATCCCTATGTCACAAAATCTCTCTACTTCTGCTTTGTTAGGCCTCTACTTGAATACGCCAGTCAGGTCTGGGCACCCTCGTAGCCAACACTTATATGCAGAATTGAAGCCGTTCAACGTAGGTTTCCCCGCTTTGCGTTACGTGGCCTTCCTTGGGTCGATAAACTTAATCTCCCCCTTATGAGAATCGTTTGAAATTGATTGACCTCCAGCCTCTATCCAACCGCCGCGATGTCGCTGACTTAATCTTTACCCATCAAATTCTGTCCGGCTCCATCGACTGTCCTGAACTTTTAGACAATACCTCCCTCTACACCAATCCGCGCAACGTAAGATCCTATCCACTCTTTCGCCTAGACATTCACCGCACCAATTACGGTCACTTTGAACCCATTACCCAAATGTTACCTAAAGTCAACGATTCCACCTCCTTCGACTTTCACAGTAAAGTCTCTCTTAGACATGCCCTTATTAACCCTGATAATCCCTCTTAGTCTTCGCCTCCCGTCTCTTAGTTATTAATGTAGTTAGTTAAGTAGTTTTATGCCAAATTATTTTGTTATTGTAGCTTGTATTAAGGGGGAAACTACATACCTTTAGATTTTTTAAAAAATCGATTTTTTTTCGTAGAGCGGAACTACTCACTAAAAATGAATATTTCGAGGAAGTTGAGGGTATGCTCTACGAACCTGGTGGAGCTGATTAACCTCTTACATCAGTAAGCTCCTTTTTTCTTGACCGCAAACTTTAAACGGCGTTTCCTCAAAACCACGCTTTTCAAAACGGCGTAAGTGATTGCGCAAACGATTTTTTCGTTCACCGCTCATTTTAAAGGGCATAAAAAACTACTCTAGATAGACCTTGGACATAGAAAACAAATCATTTGCAGTCCATTTTTATCGCAAAAATAATCGAAAATGTTACCAAAAATAAAGACAAATTCAGTTAAAGCCCGATTTTTATTGTTAATGTTCAAATTTCGCAAAGATCAAGGTCTATCTACGAGAAAAAACCCTCTTGAGTAAAAAAATGTTCGGTTTTTTGATTTCAGATGAAAATTGCTGCAGGAATCACTCTCGCCAATTTCGAAGTCAGCGGCGAGAGGAGTTACAATATCCATCAAAACTGTATTAAGTTTCCATTTTACAGTGTAAAAAAAATTTTTTTTTTCTCTCGAAACATTGCTTTAAATATAATATTATACCAATTTGATGTGCATTGTACTCATTTTCCAGAAAAAAAATTGAAAAAATGTACTTTTTTTTCAGTTTCTAAAGGTAGTTCCCCCCTTAAGCGAATTAAATAAAAAAAATAAGTAATGGACGATGACTCATAACTTTGATACTTTAAAATCTAACGGAGCATGTCTTTCCAGATTCATTTCAATTCAGCGATCAAATGCCAATGCGCAAATATTTGCCAACATTTGGAACATTTGTGAGGTTTTTGACTGATAGTGCTCACTGCAGGGTTCCTCCAACCGGAAATGACCATTCTCCCATACTTCTTCAACCGTCGCCACGAAAGCTCTCCTTCACCACAGCAACATCGAAAGTTTCCTCTCCTCACCGACTCGCTGGTCTCGAAAGATACCAACCGCAAGCAATATTCTCGAGTATAACGTTCTGAAATTGCATAAATTCTTGCAGAATTAAGTTTTCATTGCAGAAGGGACGACACATGAACGAAAGTCACAAAATCCATGCTAAGGATTTGAGAGGTGATTTATTAATTAAGTTAATTTTTATTCCAGTGTAACAGTGTATTCAATGGATGCATTGTCAATAAGCCTGAGAATAATGAACCAAAAATGATGAAATGCAACATTTGTTGGGGCAAGCTGTTTTGCTCCAGATGAATTATCCAACGAATTAAAAGTCCTGTTGATGTTGCTTGGTAGATCCACACCTAGTTTTCTCCGTCTGGCGGCGTGGACCATCGGTGGCTCACATACATATGTCTCTAATTATATTTGTAAAAGCATACCTTAAATTGGATAGCTGGGAAGAGGCTAGATAATAATATACACAGTCAATTAAAAAAAAAAGGTTATTTTTCACAGTAGTTTTCAATATAAAAAAAGCAAATTGGTCAAACCAAATACTCAAAATGAACAATAATTATAATTGAAGTATAACTCATTTATGAAGTTCTGCAAAATATGGATACAAAGTATTGGTTTATTAGTACAGGCTGGGCAATAAGTGTTGACTGTTTTGGTCTTCTTGATAGCATTCTCCCTTCCTTCGTTCTTAGCTATGGAACGATAGCAGTTCTTACATCGTTTCCTTGTCGTTCTTGCAGATCCATCGTACACATATCGCCAGATTCTGAGTGAATGGTTTCAGCGAAAGAGGTTCATTTCCAACTTTTAAAAGAGCGTCAATTATTCTTCATTGCTGAACATGGGATCCTTTGACCAATATAAGCGGATTTCGGGTACCTTAACAACACCCATTATTAACAAAATGCCTATAAATATATGCATTTCATCTCGAGTTGTTGGTTTCTATTATTGTTTGTGTTTTCTAAAAAACACTGATAAATGTGCTTGTGTCACGCATTTTTCATAATATTTCCTGGTTTCTAATACAATAAGGTCAATTATATCATCACTTAGAAATAACTTACAAATTGAACAGAGATTATCATAATCTATGTCTGGCAATACTCTATGTTCTTGATTGTATTCTTCAAAAGATGCATAACCCGTTATAAGGGGGCTTTAATCTTGCTGAGCAGACATAAACTGAGGTAATGTATTTTCGTCGTGTTGCTCTCTATTTATCAATTCTCCATCCGAAAAACCACCTTTCGAATCAGATGAATGTAATATTCTAGGAATTTTTCAGGAAGTGAAAATCATCGTCTGACGCCATAATACTAATGGGTAAATAATAAATTATTGAAATTCAGAAACTATAGAATAACTAACCAAATATAAGTATTTTATTTATATATTTCAAAATTCTAAAATAGAGTTTTATGACCACTTTCTAACAATTTCACAAAACTACTCAGACCCAAGCCACTGATAACGGAAAAAGCAGTGAGCCAAACAAGCCTCACCGAATGAATAAACAACATGTCATCTCGTGCACGCCGACCATAGAGACTTCGATAAAGTATACCGGTTTGAACGTGTTAAGTGAGGTTTTATCGACATACATAGATGTTGAAGGCGGCAGAGTTGTTAATCTTCCGCAGTATTCTAGTGAAAGGTTCGAAATGCCCATAGTTAGTGCGATGGCTTTTAAAGCAAAAGGGGGAAAGATCAAACGTTAGAGAGGTTAGGTTAAGGGATATACTGTACAGGAAGGACAAAAACGATATTGCCGACATCACGACGTAGAGCAAGTGACTTAAAGTTAATTTATTTTAGGCAGTTTTCATAAACAAGGAGATTACGGTGGTCTATTCATGGAAAGTTACGCAAGGCAAAACGGATGAATCTGCGCTGGACTGATTCAATCCTGTTGATGAGCATAGATTGCGAGGGTATTTAAACCTGACATGCATGCGCGAGAAGTTGCCTACCAAAGAGGATGAAGAGTGATTTGGTGACATAAGGGTTAGAGCAGAGGTGGCCAAACCATGGCGCTTGCGCCAAACGTGGCGCATTGGATGATAACAAGTGGCGCTTTGGTGCGTTGAGGTTTTGCATTGAACTGTGAGAATATTTAATATACAAAAGCAGCAACGCGAAGCAACACGTGAAAAGCTTGAAGTTGATCTCATAACATATACAGTGGCTCAAACGAATAATCGGACAAGGGTAACACTAAAATAAAACACAAGATATATAGAGAAGTAATAGCACGATATTTTTGATATGCAGCTCATTTTTCTTCTTTTTTCCTGTATTTTGAAAATATATAAAAAAAATTACACTTTTTTCGAATCATATGATAAAATTCAAACAAAACAGCAAAAAAATTCATATTTCAAGTCAAACAAATAATCGGACAAACTAGAAAAAATAAAAAAAAATAAAAAGTTATGAGGATGCATACTAATTTAGTACTTGGTTGCAAATCCTTTTGATTCTATTACGGCTTTAATTTGATTTGGCATTGATTTGACAAGATTTTGACAAAATTGAGGTTCAATATTATCCCATTCATGTTTTAATGCTTCTTTTAACTGATTTAAATTATTGAACGTTTTACTGTACAGCCTCCTTGGAAGTTTTTCCCACAAATGTTCAATAACGTTCAAGTCTGGTGACTGGGAAGGTGTTTGCAATAGTTTGGGGCAATTATGTATAAGCCAAAGCTTTGCAACCACCGAAGTATGCTTCGGATCATTTTTTGATAAAAAGCAAAATTTTGCAAAATGCTATTTTTTCTGCACTTTGTTTAACATTTGCTTTAAGAATGTTAAGATAAACAAATTTGTCCACTTTACCGTCAATAAAATGCAAATTGCCTACTCCCGTACTTGACATGTAGCCCCAAACCATCACAGATCTCCCTCCATGCTTTACAGTAGCCCCCTTTTATTTTGTGTGATACGAGGTATGTAATTGTGATCTATTTGTTCTTATTGAACATTTTTGGAACAATTTAACTTTAGCCAATCGATTCCGATTTGAATGAAAATTTGTGGGAATTTTCGTTTTGCCTCAATATTGATAATACGAAAGAATTTCCCTGCGAAAATCGCTATTTACCCCGATTTTTTTACTTTTAAATCGCAAAACAATGTCGCCCGCCGCGCTCATTTCCATTTGTGCAACATTTGCACTGCACTTTCACACAATTTTCTCTTCTTTAATTCTTACCATATAATAAAATTTCAGATTTTCCATCCAAACTTTGCAATTTGTTTACAATTCTCACTTTGTGCACAATCGCGCGAATTATTAAGAACCTAAATATTTCAGCTGTAAACTGAAAGATTTGAGGCGGAAACAAAGGTTCTCACAAATTTTCTTTCAAATCGGAGTGGATTTGCTAAAGTTAAATTAAGCCAAATTTGTTACAGTTGTGTGCTTTTCCATTTTTTTTTTAAATTCCTTTTATTCAATACAGTGCCAAATAAAATGACCAAGAGAAGCGCAGAAAGTGATAGTAAGCGTGAGTTTAATGAACAGTGGGAAAATGAATTATTATTTATAGCAAATTCATCAGGAAAACCGTTTTGCATTGTTTGTGAAAGTACTTTTTCACATAACAGAAGGCATGATCTTAATAGGCACTATAAAACACAGCATCAGACTTACATAGAAGAAAAAATGAAATTTGTTCTTGGGTCTGAATTGCGAAAAGAATATGTGACTAGGAAAAAGGAAGAAATCAAAAGAAGACAAAATATATTTGCTAAAATAAGTTGTGAAGACGTAGTAATGACAGAAGCGTCATATGAAATTGCTTTAACATTGGCGAAAAAAAGAAACTTTTTTCTGACGGAGAAGAAATTGTTAAGCCTTGTCTCCAAATATTTGCACGCCATCTTTATAACAAAAGTATTGAAAGGAAAGCAGACGAAATTGCTATATCAAGGCAGACAGTTATGAGGGGTATCGAGGAACTCTCTCAGGATGTATCCCAGCAGTTGGAAGACCTTGTCCATTCTTGTACTTTCTTCTCTCTAGCTTTGGATGAATCAACGGACGTAGCTGATGTTGCACAGTTAACCATTTTTATAAGAGGAATTGATGATAATTTTAATATTTTTGAAGAACTTGCCAGTTTGGAGTCATTGCATGGTAAAACAAGAGGATCAGACATATTTGAAAAAGTAAAATCATGCCTAGAAAATCTAAAATTAGATTGTAGCAAACTCATCAGTGTGTGTACTGACGGAGCGCCATCAATGATAGGTAAAGTCAATGGCACTGTAACTTTGCTCGAAAATTTTTTAAATCGTCCTATACTAAAATATCATTGCATTATACATCAAGAGGCACTGTGTGCCAAAACTTTAAATATGCAACATGTAATGTTACCGGTTGTCAAATGTGTGAATAAAATTAGAGCAAGAGCGTTAAACAGACGCGAATTCAGAGAATATTGTGAATTGTTAGATTTGGAATATGGTGATCTAATACTTCATTGTGAAGTGCGCTGGCTTTCTAGAGGCCAGGTTCTGAGTAGATTTTGGAAATTGAGAAATGCTGTTTCTAGTTTTTTAGAAGAGGAAAATGAACTACCTAATGAAAGAACTCTATTGATTGACAACAAATGGCTATTTGATTTGGCATTTTTAGTTGATATTACTAGCCATCTCAATGATCTAAATTTAAAACTACAAGGCAAGAATAAATTATTTCCTAGCTTAGTAAATAGCATCAGTTCATTTGAAAATAAATTAAAACTGTTCATCTCTCAGTTAGAAAATGAAGATTTGAGTCAATTTCCATGCTTGAAACACCAGAGTGAATGTGCTAAGAATAATAGCAATTTGATCAAATATATTGAAAAAATCAAGATATTGCAAGGAACATTTGAAAGTCGTTTTCAAGATTTTGCTAAAGAAGAAAACTGCATTCTCGCCTTTATAAATCCATTTGCCCTTAGTGAACAAAACATAATGCAGATGCCTAGTAACATACAAATGGAACTGATTGATTTAAAAACAAATTCATTTTTAAAAACAAAATTTAATGAGCTTTTACCAAATCAAAATGCTTCTGACGTAATTAATTTCTGGCGTTCATTACCATGTGAACTATTCCCAGAGCTAAGGAAATTTGCAAAAAGTTATATATGTCGCTTTGCAACGACATACAGATGCGAACAAGCATTTTCATCAATGAAATTGATTAAAAGCAAAACACGGTCGCGAATAACGGATTCAAATTTGAAGAATTCTCTGCAGCTCTCAATGACGAATTTGACACCGAACATTAAAAAACTAGCAAAATCCAAACAGGCTCAAAAATTTCACTAAAAGTAAGTAAATTTTATGTGCTGTAATAGACACTATTTTACATACAATAATTAAATTATTTTAAAAGTTAATTATGACTTTTATATTACTTCTATTTAGCAAGCGAAGACAACAGGCAGATCCAACTTCCAAGCTGATCTCGCTTTAAGTGCTAACAATTACGGTTCAGACGTCCAGAGTTATCTTCGCCAAACGAGACTCTCACGACTATCATGAAAGGATCACCCTTTCGTACAGGAGACCAATTCTGACTGTTGTAGATTGGTGTTTCAATAAACTGGGAGTAAACTAATTTAACTGCGTGATTAAGTTATTCCTTTTCCTCTCCTAAGCGAAGTATATTCCATCCTTATCTCTATTCACCTAAGGGTCCTAAGGGGTAGGTAAGAACGTAAGAAGGTATAAAAATTGTTCGAGTTATATGGCGCATCTGAACTCGCCTATCAACCAAATTGGCGGATGACATGCGAAAGGTTGGCCACCACTGGGTTAGAGAATTCCTTAAACCAATGAACGTAAGAGCAGAATTTGCCCTGCTAATGGTATGATCTATGTGGGAACGGAAGTTGAGCTCACTATCGCATATGATACCGAGGTCGCGAAGGGAATTTGAAATATCGGTCTTGCAACACTTTTGTGGATATTCCCTTTGAAAGAGAAAGTTGGAAGAGATCAATAAGTGCCTGAATTAGATGGGCAGGACATTTCTTTAAACCAATGGTGGATATACTATCGGGGTCGAGGTCAGAATCATCGACAAGAGCGCTGATTTTAGCGGCGACTAAAAAAGGTTCGATATCAATAGAAACTAAGTAGGTGTGTGCACAGTTTTGCATGTAGGAAAACTAGGTAGGGCCAGGGATTGAATCGAGATTGCTAAAAGATTGACTGACGAATTTAGCAGAGTGGTTGGCAATGGTTGTAGGGTTAGATCACGGTATAGAAAAGACAAGGTATGACATTCCGAAACGGAACGTCCACCATCTTGCGCGTCATTTTGGATAAATATTGTGTGAAAAGAGTATACATACATACATACATACATAGATACATTGTCACAAAGCCATACATACATTTTGCTTCCAAGATGACGTCACGAGCTGTCAAATTGCCGGAATGGCATACCTTGTCTTTTCTATACCGTGGGGTTAGATGAGGATGTGTCGCCGAGCTTAAGGACAGGGAGGTAACCGTTGGATTTTCGTTTTACATTAATGAACTTAAAGCATTGTTTAGGCTCAGAAATAAGTGTAGATTGCATGGAGTTTAGGTAGTCATTGTAGAGGGATTCACACCGTTCGAAAAAAAGGGAAATCATGGTGACGCAGGAAGAGTAACTAGCGTAGGACCTAGACAGAAGAAAGGAAAGCCCTAATTTTTTCCTTTTATTACGTAGAGAACGAAGCTCTTTATCATACCAGGGCGGCGATGAGGAGCGACTCTTTGAGGATTTGAAGGGTACACATTGGGACAAGCAACTGAAAAGTTCAGTGTAATATAGAGTGACGCTGTTATTTATTGATAATTGGGAGTCTATTAAGGATGAGAGGACGCTGTCACGGGCGAATGCAGAATGCAGGGTTTAAAATGTGAGAATTAATGAAGTTGGGATATTTTATGGGAGTGGTCTGTTTGAGGCTGGAATATAAGCTGGTTTTTAGTTGTCAATTGGAAGAGCTAGAAGCATCGAAGGGAGGAGTAGCACGCAGGCGATTGCTACGGGACTTAGGTGTAACGTGGTTTACATATTCTGGCTTAGACGGAGTGGTGTTATTGCCAGCCCTGGAGCAGGATGGGTAAGGACTTAGAATACGAGAGAGAGAATTAAGGCGTTGATTTGGACTTAGCCTGCTGTTAGAGTTTTTAGTATTGCTAGAATTAGGTTTTGGTATACTTGCATTAAACTTAACAGACTTATCAATATACTTTGAGACGCAAACGTTGCGTATTTTGATGACGCGAGAAGAAGGGTTCTTCGAATAGGAAGTTGACGCTTTAGGGGTGACCGACGGAGTGGAGTCTTGGCAATCTCTATCCACTATCCCTGTCCACTGTGCGTTCTAATAAACTTTTAACATCAGAGGCAAGTAAGCGCACCAAGCCAGAGTTGAGCGATGCCGTGCTGTTCCAGGATGCAACATCAGCTTTGAGCTGCTTGATACTCCGCCATAAATCATCGAGAACCGGCATCAAAATAGAAGAACCCGGAAGCGTGGACTTGGCATTCTCAGAGATATGTTCCCGCAGGTCATCAATAGAAGTGGAATGATAGAGTGTAGAACAGATCTGATATTTGTTTTCTTCTTCATTATATTGACGAATAATAAAAACTAACGTCCAGGCGAAAGCGGATGACGGGCCAACTCATGAATATTTTAGTAAGCCAAAGCACCCCGCACAAAACATATGGGAAAGTGGTCCCAGCGGAATCGGCTAAAATTTTTGGATTTTGTACTCCATAGCGTTTTGCTCGCAAATCCCAATTGGCACCACTCAAAAAAAATGGTTCGATTCCGAAATATTTCACATCAGAGGCTCGATTGTACAAATAAATTCCCTAATCCCTATATATGTATATATAAAATCGAAAGTTTGTTTGTTTGTTTGTTTGTTGCTCAATAACGTCTAAACGCTGGGTCCAATTATTTTCATTTCTTGAGTGAAGGCACTGCATATCCCGACTTAACACATAGGTTACTTTTTATTCACGGGTTTCAAAACGGCGAACCCAAGATGGCGGCCAAAAATTGTAAATTTCAAGGGATTGCCATGAAAAATTGTATTTGGGGGTTTTTGAAGGTCCTGATTGCGAATCTACGCTAAAATTTTGGAAATTCAAGATGGCAAATTCAATATGGCGACCAAAATCTTTCGAGCTTCAACGAATTCAATTGAAAATTAGTACTACGGGTACTTTGAGGCTACTAATTTCGAATCTACTATCAAAATTTCGAAATTCAAAATGGCGGACCCTATATGTCCGTTGCTTAATCACGACTTAACACTTGGTCCAATCATTTTCATTTCTTGAGTGAGGGCACTGCATATCCCGACTTAACACATAGGCTACTTTTTATTCACGGATTTCAAAACGGCGGACCCAAGATGGCGGCCAAAAATTTTAAATTTTAAGGGATTGCCATAAAAATTCGTATTCGGGGGTTCTTGGAGGTTGCGAATCTCCGTTGGAAATTTGGAAATTTAAGATGGCGCATCCAATATGGCGACCAAACATTTTTGAACTTCAATAAGTTCAGTTGAAAATTAGTACTAGGGGTATTTCGAGGCCACTAATTTCAAATCTACTATCAAAATTTGGACACTCAAAATGGCCGACCCAATATGTGTGTTTGTTTTTTGCTTAATCACGTTTTAACGCTTGGTCCGATCATTTTCATGTTTTGAGCGAAGGCTCTACAAATTTCGGCTTAACATATAGGCTACTTTTTATTCACGGGTTTCAAAATGACTGACCCAAGATGGCGGCCCAAAATTATAAATTTCAAGGGATTGCCGTGAAAATTGGTATTTAGGGGTTTTTGGAGGTCCTGGTTGCAAAGCTACGCTCGAAATTTAGAAATTCAATTTTGAGGCCACTTATTTCGAATCTGCTATCAAAATTTGGAAATTCAAAATAGTGAAACCAATATGACGACAACAATTTTTGGAATTCTATGAATTTAAGTCAGGTAACGATAGAAGGGTAAAAAATAATAATACCTTTATTTATTTATTTAACACCTAGCAGTGAAAACATATAAGTACAGAATAGATTATTAGCCCCTCTGATATAGACGGTGGTAGCATAATTAGTTTTGGACGGTTCTATACCACATTTACAGATTTTAGTAATACTTTTAAACTTCCTAATCTGGCTGTAGTACCAACATTTCAGAAGTATTAAACTAATTAGTATTTTTGATACACCGGGTGAAACCGGATTACTCAGCTAGTCCATAAATAAAATATCAAGTCTAAATAAAAAAAAAAAAAACATCTTGATCTCGAATTATTTGATTGTTTATGATTTGACCAGATACATATTATTATTATATCCTGCACTATTTTTGTTGCGTTCGCACTTATTATTACTACTACTTAGCTTATTTTGCCTTTACTGTTCTTGTTGGTTCTCCTTCCATTCGTTCTTGTTTACCGTTGATACCGTTGATACCATTGCTGCTATTCACATTAGTTGAAGATGGATTTCCCTTGCTTACTGCCAGCGCTCGTTATTTGACTGTCGTGCCCGTCAATCTTGTGTCTTCAGTATTTTCAACCTTTTTCTAATAACTTGACTGGCTCTTCGAAGCCCCTTGTTGGTGTTATTATTATTTCTTTGCACCCTTTATGTGTTTGTTGTCGGTATTTTGTCTGTTAAGCATGTTGCTGCATGATGTGTGTGGTTCTTTTCACTAACAAGAACCAAATGATGATACAGTCACATGCACATGCGGCATTGCTGCTTGAGCTTGAGCTAAGCTGATGGTTCTTTAAAATAAAATTTAATCAAAGTAGGTCTGAGCGTTATTAAGTTGTACAAATGTGTCAATCTGTCAAATTCAAAACGTCCGGCAGGCGGCAGTTAGCGATAATCTTGTGTGAAAAAAAATTTTTAATAATGGTCGACGCAAGAAGCAGCTCCTTAAAACGAAAGCGGAGCGAAAATTGGTAGGATGAAGATAAGGTTGGTTTTTGCCAACTTAATGGGAATGCAACTTCTTTTGCTTTTAAAAATAAGCAAATTTGTTGTTATTTTTAGCTCTTGCTCCAGGAGTTAATTAAGGAGCGAGTATCAGCTATCGAAAATAAAAATACAAATACAAACACAAACGAAGAAAAGAAATCTGCATGAGTTGCTTTGGTTGATAGGTAAGCAAATATTCCTTTCCTTAATTAATTAAAATTTCCTTTAAGTAACCGGAAAATGTCGTTGGTCCTATGCTTTGCCTTGGAGGGGTTTTACTGCAATTCTTTCGCTGAGAAATAGTTATATGCGCAAATTTATGTTTTACCTCAGTTAAAAACCCAATGGGGTGTAGGAAAAATGACTACGAAAAAAGAAAAAGCTGCACAGCGCAGGGAAATGCTGAAGACTGGTGGAGGACCAGAGCAACCAGCCGCAGCAGTAGTTGCTGGTGATATCAGCTCTTAGTTACCAAATGAAATTGTAATTGACACCAACGAGTTTGATTCGGATCGTATACCGACGGTAACATCGTTATTTTAATCTGAAGTATAAATAGAGCTGATCCTAAATACTAGTACTAGCATATGTAGTTCGTTCATTCCCAAAATTAAATAAATCAACAAATTGAATATGTTTGTTTAAGGTAATCGAAAAAAATTAAGACACATGTACAAGTACATCAAAAATTGATAATTTAAATCAGGTATGTTTAAGAAAATGAGACAATAAATTAAAAATCGTTACATTACATTTAGATGATTGTGCTAGAAAGTGAAGAGCAAAAAGAAGAACGTCTGGAAACCCTGGAAGAATTACCTTCAAAGAATACCTTAGTGAGTGAAGAACCACCAAAAAGAAGAAAGGTATGACAAATTCATATTTTCACCAAAAACCTTAAAGGGTTAATAATGAGAAATATGTACAGTTTGCCCTTTTTACCTGTCCCCCTTTTTTCAGAAACCATTCTACCCGAAGAAATCAAATTAAGTTGCAAATAAAAATATTGATCCTATTGCAAAATTTGAAATGGAGTGCAAAAGATCTCTTCACAGCTTCCTAGGTAGTAACGAAAAAAAACGGGCTTGAGTATGAAGTTTTAAGGGAGAAATAGCAATTTTATAACAGAAAAAATCAAGAATTAGGTATGTGCTTATTATTACTATGAAATTTAAAAGTTATTTTGAATAAAACTCCTAAGAATACAATTAGCCCGCCTTTCATGTTCTTGGTTCAGCACACTACCCTCTTGTTGATTGCCAACTTCCAAACGTCTCATTTTTTGCAGGAGTAATCTCTTCTTCATCCAAAATTAATGAATTTAATTTTTTTTTGATTTTGCAGGTACACCCGTATACAATGAGGAAGATGATGGCAATGCGATAATATAAGATACAAATTTTTTGTTATTTTTATCGAAACCGTTGCTTCCAGACACCAAAACACCTCTCAATGATTTTTCGGGTCCCAATATGCGCTGTATAGTATCTCTCCTCTTTTCCATTCTGTATTCTTAGTACAGGTGTAAAGAGATAAGGCAACAGTTGGTATGCCGAGTCACCAAGCAAACGACTCCTAAATTCTCCATCCTCAAACTGTTGCTTTAGTGCACACTCGTTAAGGTTCTGCAATTATGGGAATTCCCCTCTATCTGGCAACAACATCTATTATTTTAAGATGTGCATCACAGACAACCTTAGCGATTTAAATTGAAAAAAATATAAAAAAAAACAACATTGGAGACACCATACCTGAACATTTAAGGAATAAAATCCTTTCCTGTTAATGTAGTATTGAGCCAGGTCGCCACCAGTTTTCTTTATTTTAATGTGCAATCCACAGCAACAATTACGCCGGGGAAGTTTTTAATTGATCTGAAGTTCTTCAATACTAAGTCTTCTTCTGCCAGAGATGCAGGCATTTTAATCTTTGTTGCAGCATGTTCAGCAAGAGCACGTGCAACCCTTGCGCAAATTCTGCTAACTGTTGGCTGATTGACACCGTGAAGATCACGTGCATCGTCTTGGATCTGTAAAAGAGCAATATACCTTTGAAATCTTGTAACATTTCAATAAATTAATTCAAATCCATTGATCTTGTTTACATAATTCTCTTCTACCCCAACAGCGTAATGCGATTAATACTTGCAGTTGAGGTGATGCCCCACAGCCTCTGGTATCCAGAGTTAGCGCCGCCTTTACAAGGTTCACAATTTATACCGAACACTATCTTTAGAAAACCGATTTCTGAAGTGAAAACTTCTTTAAAAATTAATTTGGGAAAAAAAATTAAAACATTCGAAACTAAGCTTTTACAAATTTTATTTTAATCAAAGTCGAAGTACAAACGGTAACTGAACTGCTACAATGGTTTTTGGTATTACTTATTACCTAAAATTGCTGATGTTGCGTCTAGCCATGGGTGGTCGATGATCTATAAAAATGATGGATCAGGGAACGTGACAGCGGTCAATGCATGCGTCGATAATGAGGTGTCAGCAAGGTGTTGCGAGGTGTACTGTTGCATGCGGGTTGCATGTGAGCATTTAACTCCTCCCCCCTAAGATGTGAGCTTGGGCCAGACGAAGATCCTTGGAGATTCGTTGGCAGGAGCGTTGGTAGGTATAGAAGGTGTGATGATGCCTTGGAATCGTCTTCTATATGTTGCCAAGAGGATGAGAATGCTGATGAGTACGGCGAACGAGGCGTTGCCGAAGGTCCCGGTTGTTTTATATAAGTCATCTAGGTGAACGTATGGCTTCAGAAGTTCCACAAATCCTTTTTCAGCGAATTGGTAGGTGTCTAACTGTTTTAGATGGATTTGGTTGTTGACTATTGTTGCGTTGATCTCGGTGAATATCGTTGGGAAGATGTTGATTTCGTCCCAATGGATGTTGGTTGTGGAGCTGTAGACTATATTATTAATTTCTATGTTGCACTTACTAAAGTGGATGAGCGCTGATCCTATGATTTTTTGTTTCTTTGGGCCACAGGTGGTGAAGACTTCTGTTTCGGGAACGTTGATCAAGATGATGTAGTTCGGCTCTGGCTGGAATATTTCCATAACCTCTTCTTTCTCGTGTAATTCGCAGTGTGCTGGCTTGTTGTTTAGTAAATTTCCGATGCATAGGGAGTTGTTGGTGGCTTCTATGTGCGTGGCTTCTCGGCAGTAGTATGTTCCCTCAATAAAAGGGCATTTCTTGTCGAAATATTGAATGTTATGGGAGTTTAGGATAAGGTATGGTTTGGTGAGGATTATTTTATTGTTTTTAGTAGGTAGGGGTATGACATGAAAGAGGGTGTATGTTTCGTTGGATAAAATAAGAATTTGGATGTTAAAAATAATATTTGTATTGTTGTAGTATGCCTGAAGCTCTAATAGTTCATATATATGTTCATCTGATTTAACTTTTATGTTTTGATTTACAAGAATTGATTGTATTTCTGATACTTCGTCTTGATTCAAAATTTGTTTAGGAATAATATTAAGTTTTGCAAATATTACTGCTTCTGCAATGCTACTTAAGTGGTTGTTAAGCAAGTCTATGTTAAAATTTATTTGGTTTAGAAAATGAATGTAGCGAATGGTTGATTCTTCGGAAATTATTTTGTTTCTTAGCTGACTTTAGGTGTGATTTAGATAATTTACAATAACAGTTTGCTGATAATTAATATGTTTGGTGATGTTTTCAAATCGTTCAATCATTTGTTGGTTTATTTTAGATTGTTGGTTTATTTCTTTAATCATTGACTGTTCATTGTTTAGGATTGTGTCTATTAGCTTATTCAACTCTACTGCATCGTTGGCATCCAAGTTTCCAGTAATACTTTTTATCACGGTTCCTAAACCATCAAAGAGTCCCCTTTTGTTTCTAAATTTCGGAATTAATGTTTTAAATTTAATTTTGAGTTCCTTTAATTTCAGTTTAATTAAGTCCAAAGAGTTATCGAATGAATCTAATTTTCCAAATCTTTCTAACGAGTTTGCAATTTTGTCGATACTTTGTTCGTAATGGTCAAGTCGTACTATGTGTAGTAAGTTGTAGTGTCCTTTTACAGTTCTAACTGTTCCTAGTTCCATCGGAAGAAGTCCTTTGCTGTTGGTCAGGTCTTGTATTTCTATCGTCTGTCCCAGAGCCGTGGGTATTGTCAGTACCAGTATTGAGGGTATTGTCCTGAAATTTACGTTTTTTCTTAATTTTTGCTTTATGAAATTTGTTGTTGTCAGCAGTGGTTACAGTTATATGTTTATTTCTTTTTACTTTATTTTTTGTGAATCTACGCGTTAGCTTATTCCTTCTATTTTCTTTGAGATATATTTTAGTACCTTCCTTAAGTTCTACGGGGTCTGATCTATTTTTATTTAATTTTTCTAAATTCTTTGTAACTTTCTACCTCAAGCTGAGATTTTATCGTAGGAAAGATTTTTTCTTGAAATTCGTTAAGTTTAGCCAAATATTCGTGGACATTTTCATGTTTCTGTTTATTAAATTTATAGATTCGACCGTAAAAGACTTCGTACGGGGTGTAATTTGTGGAAGAATGAATAGCGTTGTTATAGGTAATGATAGTTTCGTTAAGAATTTCTTCGTGATTTCTGTCTTTGAGTTTATGGTGAATTATTCTGTAAATTTCCGTAAGGGCGGAGTGCAGTCTTTCAATCGGTGCGTTGCTACTGCTTTGATGAGTTGAAGTAATGTGCAGTTCTATGCCAAATTGTTTACAAAAATCTTTAAAAATTGTGGAATTAAATTCGCTACCGGAATCTGTGATAATTTTCTTTGGTATGCCGTGAAGGCTTATATAGTGCTTTAGATGTTTAATTATTGAAAGACTATTTCTTGCACTTAATGTGTAGGCGGCTGCAAATTTGGAAAATTTATCTATTACCGTGAGAATTTGTTGGGAATTTATAAAGTATATGTCTATATGAAGAATGTCTAACGGTTTGTCAGGAGTTTCCGGGATCATGTGCTTAATTTTCGGTGGGTCTCTGTCATATTTAAGTCTTTGGCAAACATCACAATTATTTATTACTTTGATTATTTTATTTTTCATGAAAGGGAAAAATATATCTCTTTTAAGGTGGAGAAAGCTCTCATTAATACCCCTGTGATTGTTATTGTTATGGTATTCCTGAATGATTTTGTCTTGTTCGTCGCTTTCTACAATATCCTTAAGTATCTCGGTACATCTGATTAGTTTAAATGTTTTGGACCTGCAGAAAAATTTAGAATAAGTGCTTTGGACAATTTTGAATATATCGTCGCTAGTGTAAATTGCTGTTAAACGATTAGGTGGAAGGTGTTTCTTTAAAACTTCAATAATTTTTTGCTCAGAGATTTCCGCTAATCGGATAGTTCTTCTTTGCTTATTTTTAAAAGGCATTTCTAGTACTACTTTCGGATTTGCGTTAGATTCCTCTAGGATTATTTGCAAAGCGAATTCATTCAATGGTCTTTCTGAAATTGGTATCCCGTCGTCCATGTTTTCTTGAGCGGAGTGAATGGAGGATCCGTCAACGCCTTCCTGGGATACGTTGCTTTTTTCCGTTTCGTTTTCTGTCAAGTAAAATTCTGATTTGCGAGGGATTTCTGGGTCTTCGGTTAATTTTATCCGACTAAGGGCATCTGCGTTGGAATTTTGAACACCCTTCTTATAAATGACTTCGTAGTCAAATTCCTCGAGTTTAAGTCTCCAACGGACTAATCGAGAGTTCGGGTCTTTTAAACTCATGATCCAAGTCAAAGGCTTGTGATCGGTGACTATTTTGAACTTTCTTCCGAACAAATAGCGTCGAAAGTATTTGGTGGCCCAAACGATGGCCAATAATTCCTTCTCAATAGTTGAATAATTTACCTCAGATTCGGTGAGGGTCCGACTTGCAAAGCATATCGGCTTGTCACTGCCGATGGGCCCTTGGGATAGAGCAGCGCCAATGGCGTAATTGCTGGCATCTGTTGTAAGAACGAAAGGTTTTGAGAAGTCTGGATATTGAAGTATAGGGTCGTTGATCAGAAGATCTTTGCAAGTTTCAAAAGCTTTTATATAGTCATCCGTGAGTACAATTGATTTGCCCTTTTTGAGACATTGCGTCAACGGTTTAGTAAGTTTCGCGAAGTCCTTGGTAAATTTCCTGTAATACCCTAAGAGACCGAGGAATGATTTAATCTCCTTTTGAGATTCGGGTATAGGGAATTCTTTGATTCCTTTGATTTTTGCGGGATTGGGCTTTATCCCGTTCGTTGTCACTACGTGCCCCAGAAAATCGATTTCTTTGTGCAAAAATTCGGATTTATCCAGTTGCACTTAACTTTTTGAAGACCCTTTTGAGATTTTCTGTATGCTCTTGTAGTGATGTAGAATACACTATAATATCGTCAAGATAAACGAGGCATACAGAACCTTGCAACTCCTTTAGTACATTATCCATGACCCTTTGGAATGTACTGGGGGCGTTCTTTAGTCCGAAAGGCATTCTGATGTATTCATAATGCCCTCCTTCCACCGTAAAAGCTGTTTTTTCGACATCGTGTGGGTCCATCTCTATTTGATGGAATCCACTAGCCAAGTCCAGGGTGGAAAAGTACATACATTTTCCCAATTTATCTAAGATCTCAGTAATATTTGGGATCGGGTATCTGTCGCTTACTGTTTTTTCGTTTAATTTCCGATAGTCTATGACCAGTCTCCACTTCTGTTTGCCACTGGCATGCCGTTTTTTGGGGACGATCCAGACAGGGGAACTCTATGGAGAATAGCTCAGGCGAATTATACCTTGTTCAAGCATACTGCTGATTTGGCGTCGTACTTCCTCCTTATGAATATAAGGATACCTGTACGATTTAGTATACACTGGAACATTGTCAGTTGTCCTAATTTGGCGCTTTATCTTATTTGTGAACGTGAGGTCTTGTCCTTCTCTAAAGAAGATGTCGTCGAATTCTTTACAGACTCGGGAGAGAGCTTTAAACTCTTCTTTATTTAGGTGTTTGGTACGGAGAAGGTTTATTATATCGATTGGTGGTTCGATATCTTGCTCGTAGTGTATATTAAAATTATTTATTTCTGTGAATTCTTCGATGGAAAATTTATTCACCTTCAGAGGTTGCTCCAGATAGAGATTTTGTTCCTGATTGGAAGAAATGATAATCTCCACTAGGCTATGCCAATCTTCAGCAAGGTAAATTCCTTCTGAGATGTGTAAGTTATGGGAGACCTCTGTTTTACTAATAAAGATGTCTCCATCTTTTACATCGACTGGTTATTTTGCAATGAATTTTGAATAAGGGGGAATGCGGTATCTGTTCGACATGAAATTGGGTTTGAATTTTAAAGGGATTGTAGCGTTGTTGGTGATTAACAAATGGTTAGCGAGGTCGACTTTAGCACCTAATGATGTCAGGGAATCAAGTTCTAACAGCCCATCAAAGTAATTGTGAAATCGGAATACAAGAAATCTTGTATTGCCCGGTTGAGCGAATTCAGAAAAATTGGGGAGTGTTACTTCTTTATTTAAGGAATGTTTATTCAAAATTGTTGTGATTATAGTGGGTTTAGTTTCTTTAAGATCGTCGGGATGAACATATTCTGGGTTGATAAAAGAGGAGGATGCGCCAGTATCAATCAGGAATTTTAAATCGCGCCCAAAAGGTGAAGAAATATTTATGTAGGGAAGTATAAATCCATGTTTGTTAATATCTAAGTATCCGATTGGTTTTTCGAGGCAGGTGACTGAAAATTCGAATCGTCTAGTTCATTTTCTAATGGAACATTTCCGATTTGACTATACGAAGCGCCTTCGTCGTAATATCCATAGTAGTTATCGGGGAATTGCTCGACAGGGTAAAAATTTGAATAATCATCACTTACTTGAGGGTCTGGGTTAATTTCTGTTACATTAAATAGAGCTTTATTTCCAAAATTTTGCTGGCCTGTTACTCGAAAATTATTAGGGAAGGTTAGTGCCTTGTTTTGGGGTTGAGGTTGATGGACCCTTACGTTAGATGCTGATATATCCATCGGTTCGGGTTTAGGTAAAACTGAATTGTTAGGGCTATTCGTTGTATTTGGGAATTGCGGTCTTTGCTGTGTAAAATAGTTACCAGATTGGGGCATTCGCGGTTGCAATGTGAATTTATTATTTTGTGCAAAACTATTATTTTGTGGGATATTAAAATTTTGTGGGGATCTTAGAGGTTGTGTGGGGAATAGCTTCGGATTATACCTTTGAGGTGGAAAATTTTGTGGGAAAGGTCTGAATTGTGGTCTTAGTTGATGTACAATGTGTGGTTTATTCACGCTCGAAGATGGAAATGTTGCTGGTTTTTGGCTTAGCATTGATTTATTACTTTCTGTTTTATTGTAGAACATATTCTGTTCTTTAATACAGAAAGCGAAGGCTTCAGCTAATGTAGAAGGTTTCATTGCTCGGATTATAGACCCCATAGGTTCTTTTAATCCGGGCAAAAATGCATTTAGGCACATTTCGGCGTAGAGATTCTTTTTCGCGCTGATAACACTCCGGTCTTTTTCGTGAATATTAACGTGGTTAGCCATACTAGAATGCAATTCTATGATTTCGCCGTAGAATTTTTCGATTGTACTCTTGTCTTGTTTCAGCTTATGAAGATCTCGTATCAGAGATGTTTCATTTCTTTTGTCGCTATAATGGAGGATTAAATTTTCTTTAATTTTTGCCCAATTCAATGTGGTTCCGTAAGTATTTAACACCTCATTTGCTGGTCCAGTTATTTTGTTACGTATGGCTCTTAGTAATATCTGTCCGTAGGGGGTATTATTAACAACCGAAATTAAAGAGAGGGGGAGTTCATCAACGTTATCAAGAAAATCGAATAATAAACGCGAATTTCCGTCAAATTTCGGCAGGTCTTTGATAGCGTCAGGAACTCTCAATGAATTAAAAATATCAATGCTTGTTACTTGATTATCATTACTTGTTGCCATCGTTCCAGGTTGAGTGTTCATAGGATTTACTTCAAATTGATTATTAACAGAATTTATTAAATTTTCTTCGGATTTGAAAACGACACGACTTTCTCTTGCTTGTTCACTTAAACTTTCACTTGATCTTATTCTAAATAGGCTTAAACTATTCTTAAAAATTCTAGAAACGGGGTAGGGGTTCGGGATGGAATTTCGCCTTTTATCAAGAGGCATAGGATTTTTAGGGATATTCAATTTCGACTTACAGCCACATGAAATGCCACATAGTTGACGATGTTCCTTCGTTGATGATGGCTTGGTTCCAGCGATGTGCCTTCGTTGGTTGTGGGTTGATCGTTGAAATTATCCCCTTCTCGTGCTCGAAGTTTTGAACAACACTTTTAACTAATATCGTTCGAGTCCGATAAACCGTCGGTACGAAATTTATTAATTAGTTAGTGTTTCTCATAAACCGATAAACCGTCGGTACGAAATTAATTAATTAGTTAATGTTTCTCACAAACCGATAAACCGTCGGTATGAAATTAATTAACTATCGACACGAGAAAAATCCGTACGATTGCGCCAGTTATTTAACTTAAAAATTAATTTGGGAAAAAAAATTAAAACATTCGAAACTAAGCTTTTACAAATTTTATTTTAATCAAAGTCGAAGTACAAACGGTAACTGAACTGCTACAATGGTTTTTGGTATTACTTATTACCTAAAATTGCTGATGTTGTGTCTAGACATGGGTGGTCGATGATCTATAAAAATGATGGATCAGGGAACGTGACAGCCAAATCCAGAGTATCCTTTGACAAGCCCAGCACAAGAGAAAAATCATCGCTCAGCGCAGGTAATGACCCAGGTAGTCCGAGAGCTCCAAAGACAACAAAGTGCAACTTCTGCAAAAAGCAAAGCTATAAGGAGTCCGAATGCTTTCTAAAAAATAAGACGCACGCTGTAAAAAAGTTAGATACGTTCTACAGAACTTCTTCGTAAACCGACTCAAAAATGTACCCGAAAGCACAAAATGGTGTGTCCATAGTGGATGCACTTCCCACTTATGTAACGACATTGGATCTTTCGCACACTTCAAGAGCACAAATGGCAAAATACGATTGGCAAATTCCGATACAGCTGACGTCACAGCTAGAGGAAAAGTCGGATTGACATTTCTTTGCGGCAAAGACAGTGTAAACAAAAACTTGGAGGACACGTTTCACGTGCCGCAATTAAGAACGAATATAATGTCCGTAGCCAAAATAGTGGATAAAAATCACGGTGCCGTAGTCCGGGATCCGGAAGGAAACTTGAAGTCAGTAGCCGAACGCCAAGGAGATCTATTCTAGCTAAGCGGACAGTATCAAGCGGTCAACGTTGCGATCCATTGTTCTAAGCAATTCGGAGTCGATTTGTGACATGCCCGCTTCGACAATCTCAATTACTCCCATCTAAGGAAAATGCAAAAGGACGGGAGCGTCGATGGTACAAATTTCGACGTGCGTCGCCGAGAAAATCAATGACTGCAAAATATGCCTTGAGGAAAAGATGTCGTGCCTCCCCTTACCGAAACGAGTCGACAGGTCAACTGAGAAGCTTCAGATTATCTACATTAACGTTTGTGGCCACGTCAAATGGTGGTGCTCGATACTTAATTGACGATTACAGCGGCTGGTCGAAGGTATATTTTCTGAAAAGCAAGGACGAGGCCGCTTCCAAGCTCATTGAGTTCATCAGACTCGCGGAAAGCCAGATCGGTTTTCAGGTGAAGTCTATTCAGTCAGACAACGAGACCGAATATTGCAATAAGGCCCTAGATACCTTCTTGAAGAAGGAAGGTATTCGCTACAGAGTTATGACCAATAAGCTCCACAGCAAAAGCCCGTTGCATGCTTCTACAGGCCTGCCTGTCAAAATCCTTCTGGGCGAACGCCGTAGCAGCTGCAAACGACGTCCGGAACAGGTGTGTACAAAAAGGCCTGGATTAAGGTACACCTTCGAAAAATGGTTTGGCAAGAGGCCAAGATATATGTCATTTCCGTACTTTTGGTTGTACTGTTTTTATTGCAAACAAATTACCAAACAAAAGTAAACTTCAGCCCAGAGGACTTCATGGAATATTTGTGGGATATTCCACGGAATCCAAGGACTACCGCTTTTGGATCCCCAAAAAGAAAAAAACCTATGCGAGTAGAGACGTGGGATTTGTGAACGAAATCGACCTAATTAAAGAAGAGAGAGTCTCTGCAGTGCCCAGCAGCACACCGAAACCATCGTTGGAACATGCGATAGTTGCAGATCGCAATCAAACCTCTGCATGTGATATCGAATTTACTAAGATTGGGTCAACTATACCCGATCGTATCGCTGTAACAGACCGCGATGTAGAGGACATCGCTTCCAGGGAGAGACAAGCTCCAAGTCGACCTCGAATCAGACGCACCGGTAACCCAGGACTTCCAGCGAAGCAATATGTGATTAGGAACGACACTGCCGCTCCCCCCGTTTCTGCCACCGGCAAAACCATTTTGCTGCGCCTAGCCCAAATTCCGCGCCAGATTTTCGTCTCACGGCTCCATCCGGACACGACCGAGGAGGAGATTGTGGACCATATCTCTTCACATGTTGGTGCCTCTCGGGATTTAGTCGCGTGTAGACGAATTACGCCTAAACATAGCCAGAATGCTGCGGACTACGCGTCTTTTAAGGTCTTGGTTCCTGAGGACTTGTTTGCCGCATCGGTGTCTCCCAACATTTGGCCTTACAACACCATTGCCCGTGAGTTCACAAATTCCCACAAGGGCAAAACCGTATCACCACCAAAAAACGCATCAGTGAGCTCTCGTTCTACTACGCCAACGTAACAGGCCTACGTTCTAAGATAACGCACCTTTACAAAGGTTCTGCAAACTTCTCGTTTGACGCCATCTGCCTATCAGAAACGTGGCTATGTGGTAATATTTCCGATGCTGAACTCTTCTGTCCGGGATATTTGGGTTTCCGTCGTGACCGTCATGGCGCTGCGCTTGATGCACCGGTTGGTGGGGGAGTACTTTGCGCGATTCGGAGTGATATCCCGTGTTGCCGAGTCGATGTTGCTGATTCCGACGGGCTCGAACTGCTTTGCGTGGCTTTGACACTCCAACAAAGGAGGATTCACATCGTCGTAGTCTACATTCCGCCCGGGGCTCCACCAGAGACTTATGAGCACCTAGCTGCAAGTATCGACTCGATTGCTGGAACTATGGATTCGCACGACGAGCTCTTGGTCTTCGGTGACTTTAACCTGCCCTCAGTTGGCTGGTCTCTCTCGCCCGATGATGACTATATTGTGCCTTCTCTCGCCGCCGCCCCTCAGCATTCATCCACTTTTATTGACGGATTGGCGTCTTCCGGTCTTACTCAAACTTGTGGTATTGCAAATAGCAGCGGACGATTTCTCGACTTGATCTTTTCAACTGATCCTGATTGCACAACGGTGAAACATTGCTTGACGCCACTTATCACTGAGACTGGCCTCCATCCTGCTCTCCAGATTATTTTATCTACGGATCCATTCTTTTTAAATCATGAATTCCAACCCGAATTTTGTTACAATTTTAAAAAGGCTGATTTTTCTATTCTTAACAAATGGCTCCTGACTTGTGATTGGAGTATTGTACTTCAATAGCGTGATATTGACGTAGCCGTTAACTCTTTTTACACTATACTTGCTAAATCCTTTTTGCATTGCGTTCCAATCACTAAGTCTCGTTATTCGCCTTGGCTAAACAAAAATTCTAAACATATTAAGAACAATAAAAATAAGGCCTGGAAGAAATTTTGCGTTTCAAGGGACGACACTGATTATGCGTCTTACTGCTCTCTTCGTCGTCAGTACATCATGGATTTGGAGTCTTCCTACAACTCCTTTCTCGACGACGTAAAGCATTCATTGCGCGAAAACCCCAAGCGTTTTTTTAATTTTGTCAACTCAAAGTCTGGTTCTGATGGTTTCCCTTCTTTACTTGGTCTTGGTGATGTTATTAGTGACGATCCTCAGAAGATTTCTAATCTCTTTGGTGACTTTTTTGAAACTGCTTTTTAGGCAGACTGTGATTCTATTACCTGTGATAATAGTTTTAAGGCTTTTTCACACTTGACGACGCTCTCGCCAACTTCTCTAACGGCTGCTGATTTAGTTGCGGACGAAGCCAAGATTTCGAGTTTAATCTCAAGCTTGGCTGATAGTTCTTCTAATGGACCTGATGGCATATCAGCCTTTCTCATTAAACGTTGTGCCGTGCCTCTTGCCCCTATTCTATGTTATTTATTCAATCGTTCCCTCTCTCTTGTGGTGTCTTTCCGACATCTTGGAAAATGTCGACGATTACTCCACTACACAAAAAGGGCTCTAAGGGTGATATATCTAATTATCGTCCTATAGCTAATCTTTGTTGTGTAGCTAAGATATTTGAGTCTTTGATTTGTGACACCATTTATTTTCACTGTAAACCTTTCTTGCAGTCTTTTCAACACCATTTTCTTAAAGGGAAATCCACCACAACCAACTTGTTGGAGTTTTCGAATTATTGCATCTCGAATATTGAAAGGGGTAAACAAGTTGACAGTGTTTTTACAGACTTCAGCAAGGCTTTTGACAGAATTAATCACCGAATTTTGCTCTATAAACTTAGCCTTCTTGGATTTCCTCCTCTCTTTGTCGAATGGCTTTGCTCTTACTTGTCCGGACGTTCACAGAGAGTCCTATTTCGAGGCTTTCTTTCCAGGGAAATTTTTAATATCTCGGGTGTACCTCAAGGTAGTCATCTCGGTCCACTCTTATTCGTCATATTCATTAATGATGTGTCGATGATCCTATCAGACTCTAAAAGTCTCTGCTTTGCTGATGACGTCAAGATCTTTCGGGTTATAACTAGCGAGCATGATTGTATTCTTTTAAATTCTGACCTTGATGCTTTTCATAAGTGTTGCGTGCTCAACCGCTTACCTTTAAACATAGGTAAGTGCACTTATATGTGCTTCTCACGTGGGAAAAGCATCATCACTTTCAATTACACCATTGACGAATGCTCACTGCATCGACTTGACAAAACGAAGGATCTTGGTGTCTGATTAAACGGCCGTTTTTCTTTCGAAGACCACATTGATGCCATTGTTCGCAAAGCGAGTGCTACTCTTGGCTTTGTCAAGCGGTGGTCTTAGGAGTTCAATGATCCTTACATTACTCGAACTCTTTTTTGTACATTTGTTCGTCCAATACTTGAGTATGCGAGTCTGGTCTGGTCTCCATTCCTTAAGTCACACATCAATCGTGTTGAGGCAGTGCAGCGAAGATTCCTTAGATTCGCTCTTCGAAACCCTCCTTAGTCTGACCCTTTTATTCTGCCTCCGTATGTGGATCGACTCAAACTGATTTCATTACAATCTCTCGAGCAACGCCGCAACAACCTTAAGGTTGTGTTTGCTTTTGATTGTGTATCAGGAAACATCAATTCCCCTGAACTTGTCGGTCTATTCGACATCTCTGTTCCGGTTCGTCCGACAAGACGCTATGGTTTCTTCCATATCCCTCGTCATCGTACAAACTACGGATTGAATGAACCTATTACTCAATGTCACGCACTTTCAATGCTCATTTTCGTGTCATTGATTTCAACGTCTCAAGAAATAAAATTAAAAATCAGCTTCGTTAGGATTGATGTTTTTCTTTTTCTTTCTGAATATTATGTAGTAATCAGTACTTTGATGAAGTCGAAATAAATAAATAAATAAGAAGCAACAACACCGGTACATCAGACCTCATCACTCACCGTGAAGTCAATCCTGTTGCGCATTACACCGACGCATTCGAAACTGACAGTTGGTTTGATGCAACCTCAAGTATGTATGTGCACACTAAATTCCATTTGAACAGGCGATCACGGGTGAAAATTGCGAAGAGTGGAAGGACACAATTTACAAAGAGGTTAAATGCCTTGTGGAGAATGATACCTGGATCAAAAATTGTCCTTCGAGTACGGGGTGAATGTCACGCTGGAACGCCGTAAAGCAAGACTCGTTGCTCATGGGTTCTCTCAGCTTTCAACCGTGGATTACCACGACACTTATGCCCCGGTAGGCCGACTCAGCTCGTTAAATTGCTGGTCGCTTTTTCTGCAAATTTAGGCCTCGAAATTACACAATTGGATGTTAGGACCGCTTATATCAACCGCGCTATCGACACACAAATCTACGTGTTGACACCACATCTTTTAGGAGAGATGCGCTAGCGAATGTTTCGTCGAGAGAAGGGCAGCAATTTGGCTTCCCGGGCTCGAAAGCTGCTAGCGGAACTCGAGGGCGGGGACAGCGTGTGCCAGCTCAATAGAGCCCTTTATGGATTGAAACAATCTGGGCTCCATTGGTATTTTAGACTTAGCGAAAGTCGGGCCATTGTTTCTTTGTGGAAAACGCAAACAAATCCCTAACCTTCAAACTCGTCTATGTGGACGACATACACATCGCATCGAAGGATCCAGGGAGAGTTAAGGCCATCAAGTGCGAGCTATCCCGTCAGTTAAAGATAAAGGACCTCGGACAGGTTACATAAGCGAAGACTTAGCCTGATTCAGTATGTCAAATTGCAAGGCCTCTCCGACACCGCTGGTCACCGGATCGAAATTATCGAAGGGCGACACAATCGTTGATACCAAAAATTATCCATACAAGGAGTTAATTAGTGCTCTCATGTACCTGGCAATGAGAACGCGATTGGACATCGCTCACACCGTGCGTTCACTTTCTCAGTTCAACGATTGTCCTAACAGCACCCATTGGAACACCGCCAAACGAGTATACAGATACCTGAAGAGTTGTGTTCACCCGCGGACTCACGTTTATCGAAAATTCCGGGGTAACAACATCATCGATAGGAGATCATACTTGGAGACTGTTTTGGTTTTTGCTGGTGCAGCTGTGTCACGGGCTTCCAGGAATCAGGGTACCGTCGAATTATCATCCACCGAGGCCAAGTACCTTGGTCTAACTGATGCAACGAAGGAAGCAGTCTACCTAACTCAGTTCCTGGGTGAGCTGGGCTTGCGTAATATATCTCCGATAACCATATTCAACGATAACCAGGGTGCTGCACAAAACCCAGTACATCGTGCAAAATCGAAGCACATCGACATACGATGCCACTTCATTCGCGAGGTATTGCTCAGTGGATCCATAGGTTTGAAATATATTTCTACAGATCTGATGACAGCGGACAACTGGCAAAGGCGCTCCCTTCACTGAAGCACGAAATATGTTGCAGGCGTCTTGGACTCAAAGAAGCTGATGACATTTCTTCAAGTATGTGCATTTGAGGGAGAGTGTTGGGAAATCAAATGCCCGGCTAGCGACTAACGCGACCTCATAGGGACAACTCATCAACGTCATCATCTTTGTCTGGCGACTGAGGAAGTCGCCATTAAGCTTCGTGTCGCATCACACGTAATTTGTAAACTGTCTTGTATTAAAATTGTTGGCTTCATTCAGCACATTGGTCTTCTTTTATATCACACCCCCGAACATCCCTAACAAAATATCTAAATTCTTTTTGTACGACCGTAATGTCCCCGGTGTGAACCCAAACATTTTCCATTTTTCAAGCCCGCAGAGGCGGCACTGCCGGTATGGAAGATATAGAAAACAATACACTTAAATTATTTATGGTATACCTTTATGACAGACCATCCGCGCGTAACCCAGGACTTTTGCTTAAAATACCAATCAAAAGTTTAAAAGATGATGTACTATTCAAACTCAATAATTAACGCAAAAACTCTGAGCTAGCTAACTAATTTCTATCAATTCTAATAGTACCCAAAAATCGGCATTCTTCTAGCACAGTGAATAGTGATAGATTTTAGCGGAAGACCGGTTTAAATTGAAAATCTGTTTCAAAAATGCTCTCGTATTACCCAAAATCAACAATAAATGCAAAAAGCCAGAGCTAGCTGACAAATTTTTATTAATTCTGATAGTAGCCGAAAATCGGCTTTTTTCTGTCTGCTCAAAACTACTATTGCCTACCATGCGGTTGCACAGTTTAGGCTGAAAAAATGGGCCCAAACCATGCAGCTGCATAGTTTGGGTTGAAAAAATAGGTCCAGACTATGCAGTTGCATCTTCTGGAGTGGAAAAATGGGCCCAAACCATGGAGTTATATAGTATTGCAAGACAAAATTGTAGAAATGTGAACTACGCCAGTTATGTTAAATTTACCAGTATATTTTTGCTCAGTGCACAGAGATGTTTGCCATGTTTGTAACGTTTTCAATATTTTAAATAAAAAAGTGAATGTTTAAATATTCTAGTTTTCAATAAATAACAATTAAAATTTCTAAACTAATGCAGCGGGTTCATTTTCTGTATATTTTTGCACGGCGTATATATCTATCGTACCCAATTTTCAGAGCAGGATTTTTTGGGACTCTACAAATTGAATGTATAGTCAAGTAGGGCCAAAATTTGTATTAGCCAAACCAACTACCCGATTGCTCGACTCCGTACTCCAAATTCTTAAAATCTAGTAAAGATTGGTCAGTTTGTCGTCAGTTTATCTAAAAAATAGAATGAGAAACATATCCTTGTACATATTTACATAGGCTACAAAAATCATAATCCATCTTTGGCTTTTCCGTAGTCGGGTAAAAAGTGTCTCGCTTTTAATATTCTGTTTCGCGATTCCCGATTTCTAACTTCTTCTCGTTTTCAGCTTTGCACAGAACTCAAGATCAAAGTTAAAATTGTCCTTAATTTATATTACATCATAAATCGTAAGCTTGGAAACAAATACTTCTACAATAGCAACCTGTGTCTACAATATGTGACCCCATAAGTTACGCAAATTGCATCAGAAAAATGTGCATAACCACAGATTATTTTTGTTTATAGAATTCAATACAATTCAGAACGCAAAGATAGCCGACTAATTATTCATTGAAAGAAAGATTATTATTCCATTTATTTTTTTATATTATTATACATTTTCCACACATTGCATATTATATTGAGAAAATAAGAGGTTTTTCAAGATGTGATCTCTTGTTTTTGAAATTTTACAAACTCCAAATAAAAGGCAATTTTAATTCACTCTTCATTCTCTCAATAATATTTGAAAATCTCATTGGCGGCTGTCTTCTCACTCTTGTCAATTTAAAGAATGTAATCCAACAGTGTTTAATGAGAGTCGACTATAAAAGCGATGAGAGCCATTAAACACAATTCCTAAGTGAAGTTGAACACTTCTAAATAATGCTAAGAAATTAATTGTTTAATAAGACATTTTAAAAAGTTTTAGAGATTTACGTGTGAACTCCTGAGCTTAGTATAATTTATTTTAAAATAATCTGTGTTCGCCGGTCGGTAGAATACCTAAAGTTTCTTTAACGTTTCGGTCGGGGAGCATAAAAGGAAATATTTATCTATGTTAGTAAGATAATTTTCAAAAGACTTTGTTCAACACTATAAAAATTTAATTGTTCCTATATTTTTTGTAATTTAGCTTAAAAAGCAATATGTATAAAATCATCGCCGTGAATTTAAAAGTACAATTAATTTATTAATACGAGTCAACGCCAATTACCATGATGCATTTTACAGGGACTCGTTCATATTTTAATATAATAAAGTAAAGTTTATGTTTAAAAATTTTATTTTGAGAATTGTGAATAAAAGATTATAGCGTTATAATAAAGTGAAATATCAGAGCACCGCGTATTGCGTGATGCGAAACACGAACTCCACAACCGGAATCGACGAAATACATATAAAGACTGATTTCATAGAGAAAAAACACAGTATATGAAACCAAAATAACAAAGTACTAAGCGGGATTGTGTTGGCAATATAAATGTGAAAATATATATATGGATGTAACTTTAGCTAAGCTACAAGAAAAAACAGTGCTACAAAGAAAAATACTTATTTTAAAAAACATACTCAAAATTGATTTAAGTTCCACTATTTCTCAAAAATATTCAGTAGTTTTAGTAATATTACTATAATTTGTAAAAAAAAAATTTTAAATGAAGTGTGGGAAATATGTAATAAGATTTGTAATATATGACTTGCTTCTGATAAAGTTAATGTACATATATATAAACTACCCTACATACGTACAAAACTTTGTATTCAAAAGTTGTACACAGCTCGAGTCACGTACACAAAATGTTCGCTCTTTATATAAACGAGGTATTTTTTGCTGTAGCATTTTGACTGTTTTCTTTCTTCCATCTCAGCTGTTTTGTGGTAGTATATAGAAGTTGTACATAATACAGCTGCATGCAGATAGGTAAGGTGCAAGCGCTTTCCATATTACCTATTGTCAATCAAGAAATTCTCTCTCCAAATTGAAGCAAGTTGTGGTGGGGATGGAGGCTATAAATAGAAATTACTGTTGCCGGCCGGAATAGTAACTTTTGAGCATAGCTACTATTCGGTCATTTTATGGCAAAAAAGGCCAAGAGAAGATAAGTGAACCAGAGTTTTAGCAAATTGGTTTTTTTTTTTTTTTTGTCTAACAAGAGAAGTGAAGGCTATTTTGTGAAAACTTCGAATACACAAACCAAGATTTTTATATTTGGACATCTAGTATTTTTATAAAATTAAGGATTTTGCTTTAAGCCCAAGTGCAAAGAACTGGATGAGAAAAAAGGATTTTATGTGAAAATATACTAAAGCTTCAATGCATGTCTTACATATTCGCAACAAGCACCAGAATAATACTGAAAAAGCGTAGTGCGTTAGTTAAAAGTGATAAAAAGTGCTGTGAAACAACGAAAAACACAAATAATTTTAATAGTTGTTGACTTTTTCTAATTGGGAAATTAAAACTTAACGAGGCCATAAATTGCATTTACTAAGGGGCCTGCATAAATTTATGTATTTGTTGTGTATCAAATTCCCCAAAGTGTATCTTTTCCTCCCATAAAAACTTTTTTACGTCTTATTGTCTATTGTATACATCCAGCTTGAAGCGAACTTAAAATCGTTAAGGCGAACATACCACTATTTAAAATTGATCGCAGAGTAAATATTGTCAAAATTGACGAAGTATTTGACGAACTTATGAAGATGGAAGTGCTATCAGTGCAAAATCAATTTCAAGGGCAATTTGGTGTCATTGGATCAGCAAAAATTAAAGGTAAATAATACGGCTGCGCTAATACAATTTCAATCATACCTACTTTCCTGAAATCTAACAAAGAATCTATCAGATGGCTTGCTTTCTGGCTGGTAATGGTGGCCTGAAATTATAAACTCTCCCCGAAAACACAGCTGATTTCTTTTATAGTAAAACCTGCTCTTAGATTTCCGTATTTACTTCAAAGCTATGCGTGTGAGATATAAGAAATAAATATAAGTATTTGTGTGAGGCTCAATAAATACATAGTATATACCAATTCCCCAACTTCGGCAGAGGAACTGCGGAAACCAGCTGGTGACTAACACACTTGGACCCACAACTTGGTATATAGGAGGCACCTTTTTGTCTGTTTTCTGTGCTTCGTAATCCCTTTCTGTTGCTAGGTGAAAATTTTCTAGAAACCTCTTTCACAGTGACTTCATGTCATGTTCGAACAAGTAGAGTGCAACGTGCAGGGGTTGCCTGCCCGCTTGGTTGTTTTGGCCCTTGTGTCAAAAAGGAAAATGCTTTTTCCTCACCTTTTGTTCAGACAATTATAGCAAAAGTTGAGAAGCCTTTTGTAAAAAAATGTAACAGTCAAGTTGAAACTGTTCCTTTTGAGCGGCTATTGTTTACCTGTTTTATCTTGGAAGAGACTCAATAGGAAACACACCTTGAAATTACTACCTACAGTAATTGATGTGCTCCTGTGCCGATGGTATTGTTTTTTAATCGAAACTTGAAAAGCTTTTAAAGCGTTTGTCTCATCAACCGGCCTGGCTTTTCGTGAGCAGGCTGATGAAATGTTTGCTGTTTTTTACATTTGATAAAGGTGTGCGTGTTTCTTTATTGCGCAATGAATGTGCAATGGTTTTTACTAATCGAAAGCATTTGTTTTCCGTATAGATTGGACAAGTACCCTTACACCACCGCCCTTAACGCATAGCAATCTAACGAACAGTGGTATCATTGATGAGGCTGAAACGCTTTTGTCAGTATCAGACGGTGCAACGATATCATCAACAGTTGCGCAAAACGACGCATCGATCAATGCTCTTTCGCTACGATTACAGAGCGAATTACGCGCAGCAAAAAGCCGTCATCTGGCATGCACAGAAGTATTATTGCCCGCCGATTTATTGCCTAGAGTAGCTGCTGAAATCATAAAAGTGTCCGAAAAAGAACCCTGCGGAATTCGAGGGTGTAGTATTTTTGTTGAATTCGAGGAAGAGCCTAGTAATACGAGGTAAGTTCCACTTTTTCCATTCTTTATATATGTACGTATATGAATTTTTGACGAATGATTGATAATTGTCTCTAACTTTGTTTGCCTCTTAACTCTTTATTAATAACTATTAATAGCATTAACAAAAAACACGGTGTTGATCAAACATTATGTTTAACACAACATAAAATGTAATATGAATTATGTAATGATAATTTTCAGTAATCTCAGTTTTCCTTAATTATAAATTCGTAGCTACCTCTTTTAGAACTCGGCGTATTATCTTATTTACATCTGGAACCAAAAAATTGGCGTATTTTCCCTTTCCTTGGTTGCTTTTTCGCCTTTCTTGTTTAATAGCTTTTATCTCTGTTCAGTCTCACTCAGTTCTTTAAAGTAGCTCTGATTTTAATTTTCTTCTCATTTTTACTTGCACACATACAGAGACATGTTATTTTTAGATATGCACAAGTATTTTGTTGATTAAAACTTGTTTGTTCTTCTCATTTGTTTATTTGATACGATTTTATTTTAAATCATGCGATGAACTCTTATGATCTGTTTTTTTTTTGCAGGAGAATTGCTGCACTTAAAGTTGATCCTAACACAGTATCTACCTTTGAACTCTATTTAACGTTAAAACATGATAGGAGTGGATGGACTTCTATTCTGCCACAATTTTTGAAGTAAGTATCGAAGAATTGTCTTGAAATTAAATTTGTTTCTTTTAACATTAAAGGATTCATACCCTTATTTTGAATGAGTTTTACGGTTTTACTAATTTCATCTTTCTATTTTTATTTCAGAAATTTGGCACGTGGTAGTACCATTATGATAAGTCCAGAATTCACATTAACAAAAAATAAATTATATCACACATTTTCTGAATAAAGTCAAATCTGCAGCGCAGAGCTAGGTTTTGTTGGAAAAAAAAAATTTAAGAAACTTGAAAAAGCATGAACATTTTAAAGCGAAGAAGCGTTCTTCGTCAGTAACGTCCATCTATGATCAATCGTTACAACTGTTGCGTATATGCAGAAATAAAACAAGAACCCTTTTTTAATAACAAAGTACACAAATCCATATAAGTCATATATCAAGACTTGAAAGCAGAAGCCAATGAGAGGCAAAGGTGAAGTGAAGGATGACAATTATTTCTTTTTGCTGAAGAAGGAAAGAGAAAAACAAGAAAACTGGCAGCAGATCATCTGTCTTTTAAGTATTATCATCAAAATAAAGGTGACGTGATATTAATAATATTAAAGCAAATTATGATAACGTTTAGTATGAGGGGTCTAACTTCTTAAAAGAGGAAGGCGTTATGTTAATTGGGCATCCAAATTATATCAACAGCGTATAATTGACGTGATAAGCACATAGTTTTTTCATGTGACATACTCGCATTATGCCCATTTTCGCACTAGACCCGTGAACGTGCTACTTTTTAGTAGCTATTCTCTAAACGATATAATAAATGCATAAATTACAAAAAGTTAACTGTGTTATATTTTTTAAAAATTGTTTTTATATGATGAAGAGTAAGAATTATGTATGTTTTTATTTACTTAGTACTTTTTTTAATAATAGTAGTGCGCATTCATTGTAAAGTATAAGGTTTTCCTATCTCATCTATTTTCCTTTTGGTATCGTTTTCTCATTGTGAATCATCCGTTTAACCATTCTTTCATCTGTTTCTTTATAATGACAATTGTACTCTAATTATTCATATAAATTAATTTTGACTTTGTTATAGAAAAATCATATTTTAACATAATAATAACAGAAAAATGTTTTCAGTCTGTCTATTACAATTATAATAATACTTTGTGGCAGCCTAGTATAACAATTTTTTATATATCTTTTCCACATATATATGCATTATTTCGCCAATTATAAGTGCAAAATTAAGAATTGTGTTTTTGCCAGCTATTTAAATAATTCCCTATATTTTCCACTTGGATTCACAGCCCACAAAATGAAAAATTATCGCAAGCAAATAATCTAAGGACATTCAAAATGAGATTTCAAGTTCCTTAATAAATTATTGTCAAACTTTTTATGAAAACAATTTCTACTACGAAATAAAATATATGAAATATTGAATTTTATAGATGTTTATTAGTATCAGATAAAATGAAGTTTATAAAAACTGATTTTGTGATGAGAAATTTTTCTAACATTTCGAAATTCTTTATTATAAACAGAAAAGAAAAGTGGATCCAAACAGCTGTATTTATATTTGTACCGGAGAAAGATATCTGTAAATTTGAATTAAAGCTAATGAGAGTTTTTTAAACTTATATCGGGGCGTACATTCGTATTTTAAAAAAACGCACGGGAAAAATCATTGTTGAAACCCAAAAAGAGAAGACTAAATGATTCGTATCTTGATCAATTAGCTATCAAAGCATTCTCTATAAACGTGTAACTTTGTTGAGATTTTGATACTGTATTACTGATTGCAGTTTATTTAAATTTGGGATGATCCTTTAGTGAAACTGAGAAGAATTTTTAAACTTTCTTATTTTGCCCAAATAAATTATTTCATTGTAAACAAGATGAATTTTTTTTTCAGAATACGTATCCAACATTAAAATCATTTGCATGTCAGTATCAGAAACATAAAAATGCAGTAATTTTTATATTAAAATAAGAACGAGAGGAGGTATTTAAAAAATTTAAAAAAATAAAAAAATTATGAATATTTGAAGGAAAGTCATAAAATGTGATGTAGATTATAATATTTATTGATGATGAGAGTAAAACAAGATCTAACACATACCACTACGAAAAGTAGTTACTGATTTATACCATTTTACTTTGAAAAATATTCATACTACTGAAGAAATATTTTAGAAAGCGTAGAAGCCTATTCAGAACTTCTTTGCAGTATTAATAACTTTTATTAACTCCAGATTTTTCTAATGTTTTGTATTCTTTACTGAACATTTTTACTCAACATACATACATAGATGCATATAAACATTTCGAAATAGATTTCTCGTCTTTTGTGATACTTATCCGGATATTACTTATTCTCATAACATAGCAGCATTAAAAGCAAAAACAGTAAATACAAATTGCAAAAGAGAGCAAAAGCGAAAACCTAAGAATGATCCACAAAAAAGTAATAAGATGTTTCAATGTTATAATGACTCTGATCACAATACGAGTTATCCCACCATGTGATTAATAAAATGTAAAACTAAGTGATTTTAGTTCGTAAGAAACTTTTTATATATGAAAAAATAGGATGAAAACATTTCAAAATATAAAACCATTATGATAAAAATGAAAAAAAAAAAAATAAATAAATATAAAAAAATAAATGTTTCAATAATAATTATATTTCTCCCCTCCTCTAGACTCTATTCGATTGCATTACTGAATTTTGTAGCAGTTTTGAAACTCCTCGCAGACAATCATATGTAGGTTGGTATTAACGAGAATATGACAACTGGTGTTATTTCTGAAATTTTATTTGTTTTTAACCCTTTGCGGTCCATTGATATTATTAGACTGCTTGTAGTCAGGTCTCAACACTGGACAGTGGACAGCAAAGGGTTAATATAGGCTAATCCAAATAGTGATGGCCTTTTAGATTAGTGCAACATTATGTCCTTTACATCTTTTCAATTTCCTTTTAAATACCATAGTTTTTTTTGTTTTTAGGAGCTCTATTACGGCCCTATTAAGGCAGTCGAATTCGGTCGACTTTTATAGTATTACCGAGATTTTAAATTTTATGTGTTCTTGCAGTCATTAGCTGACAATCTCTGGTGGTACTTCCATCTCATTATTCCGATAAGTGGGCTAATTTTCTTCCTCTATATACATAGTATGTATGTATGTTTGAAACAGATATGGTGTCATATAATTTAAATCGACCATTTCGAAAAACGGTGTTACATATGTAAAATTGGTTCAATTAGTTCTGCCGTTTGAAACGACCAGAAGTCGTCAAGTAAATTTCATTCGACTGAATTGCATTCTAATAATTTGGCAGCGAAACGTAAGTTATACAAATTAAATAGTCATACATGTAATTTAAAATTACATATTTTTTTACAGATACCAAAGCAATCAACAAAAATCAAAACGATTTATTGGCTGAATATATTATACATATATTATTATGTTGGAAACTATGCAACGGGCGTTGAATAAATATAAAAAACAAAAAGCGCAATTTTTCACGTTATTTATTATATTCAATCGAAATAACTTCCATTGGCATCTACGAATTCCACGGTTGTCCTTAATTCCTCGTTATCGATATGGACCGGTGGTCTTCCTCGAGGCTCGTTGACGATACTCAAATTGCCAGAACGAAATTTTTGGAACCAATATCGAGCATTTTTTTCATTAGTGGATCCATCTCCGAATGCCTGATTAATGTTTCTCGAAACTTGAGCTACGCTATGATTCAATTTGAACTCGTACAAGAAAAGTAAATGTAAATCGCGTTTTGTTTCCATCTGATTTCGGAGAAAATAAAATAAAAATGGGATACAAACACGAAAAAACTTTACGAAATGAGTAAGACGAATACCTTTAAACTTTATAAATAAAAATATCGAGCGCACGTTACAATGTATCTGTCTCAGTCGCAACTGAACACAGACTAAACAAAAACGCCCGTTTCATAGTTTCCAATCTAATATGTTGAAATTGGTTCACATACAGTAAGAAAAATTCCAGAAGTTTTGCTGAATTAAGAAGTAAGAAGAATAGTTAGAGAAAGAAAAAGGAGGAGAATAGTTGGGGAACCAAGAAAAGTGCTGAAGAAATGAATTTGAAACTGAAAGAAAAATCTATTTTGACAAAGAAAAGTGAAGACTCTAGAAGACTGTTATCTATACTAATATTATAAAGAGGTAAAGTTTGTGAGATTGTTTGTAGGGAGTAATCTCTGGAACTACTGAACCGATTTTAAAAATTCTTTCACCAGTAGAAAGCTACATTATTGCTGAGTGACATAGGCTATATTTGATTGTGATTAATAATATTCGAATTCAAGATGACGAACTGTCAAATTTTGAAGTTTATGCGATTTCCACCAAAATTGGTACTTGGGGGTTCTTGGGCTCGCTGATTTCAACCCGACTGTCAGAATTTACAAATTCAAGATGGCGGATATTATAAAGAGGTAAAATTTGCGAGATTGTTTGGAGGGAGTAATCTCTGGAACTTCTGAACCGATTTTAAAAATTCTTTCACCAGTAGAAAGCTACATTATTGCTGAGTGACATAGGCTATATTTGATTGTGATTAATAATATTCGAATTCAAGATGACGGACTGTCAAATTTTGAAGTTTATGCGATTTCCACCAAACTTGGTACTTGCGGGTTTTCGGACTCACTGATTTCAACCCGACTGTCAAAATTTACGAATTCAAAATGGGGGACTGTCAATATTTTTATACATTTTACGCGTGTAGTGCGCATGAGCTCCTGCGTGCTATAGGTAATACTTTGTAATTGGAAAGTAGAGGGGAAATGAGAGGAGGGGGAAATGTTTATTTGTGATGTTTATAGTAAGCCACGCAAAAAGTACTTATCCTATTAAGATGAAATTTTATGGGCATGTCGCGCATAACCTTCTGAGTGACATAGGCTATGCATCGCAATTGGAAAGTGGAGGGGAAAGGAGAGAGGGGGGAAATGTTAAGCAGTGATAAGTTCATGGTGAGTCGCGTAATAAGATAAAATTTTATGGGCACGTTGCGCATTACCTCTTGAGTGACATAGGCTATGCATCGCATTTGAAAAGTGTGCTAGGGGAAGGAGAGAGAGAAAGAGGGAGAGGAGAAAATGTGGAGCTGGTGCGACACACAGAAAGCACTTATACGATTGAGATGAAATTCTATGGGCATATTGCGCATAACCTCATGAGTAATATAGGCTATCCATTGCAATAGGAAAGTATGAGAAGGAACAGAGGGGGGGATTTTGAGCAGTGATATGTTTATGGTGAGTCACACATAAATCACTTATTCGATTGAGATGAAATTCTATGAGCGTGCTGCGTTTAACCTCCTGAATGACATTTGACAAATTTGAAATTGGCCAAGTCATGTATTTATTAAAGTTTAGCTATATTATAGGGATAGTTGTGGCCAGGCATCGCTGGATACGGGTCAGCTAGTTATTAATAATTTAATTGAATTAAAAAAAAAAGAAATTAATGTAAGCTTAAGGGACAAGATCAAGACAAATTAAGGAGATTTTAGATCATAAAGACACTGAAAATATTAACTTGTATAAAGGAAGAACACATACGGTTAGGAATTAAATTTCAAATTACTTTGGATACAAATTTGGACAGGATCTGGTCGATTTAGCTTCTAGTATGGCTGGAGAGCATACTAATAGCGCGGAAAAACTCATATTTATGCATAAAAGCGAAAAAAACTTAAACGGCATATTTTTTTTAGCAAAACTAAGAATTGCCATGAAATATGTATGTACAGTATACACATACATATGTATATTGTACTTTGGACGAAAATTGTATGTTGTATTAATTTACTAAAAGCAAACATAATACAGATTTCCAAAGCTAATAGGCGAAAGTGATGTTCCATGAAATTAAAGAAAAAGAGGTACAAGTGGGCTTAAGTTAGGAATAGGGAAACCTCACGAATTTCAATAAAATTTTGCAGAAGCCTTCGGCCTAAATCGGAAGTATCTGAAGGAATTTCTTGGCTGTCGGTTAAAGTTTCCGAAATATTCCACTTTTAATTTTGACAAAATGTGACTTATGGTTAAATTGTGAAAAAACCTGATAAAGAACGAGAATAAAATGTAAAAAAATCTTCTTAATTGTTGTCCAGAAGACAATTGTGTTAACAAAAAACACTGTCCGCCTGAAAAGTAATTTATTTTAAAAATGAATGATATAGACCACAAATGCGTACTTATTTGCACGCGAAAAGTGCATAGTGTAGTGGTTCTTTAGGGAACAGGTTTAAATGGAATTTTTCAAAAATAAAAGAATTTTGATGTGGAAATGACCACTTCATTTTAACATTTATCAAAATTAAAAATGGAATATTTCGGAAAGTATAGCCGACCGCCAACAAATTCTTTCATAACATTCATTTTTAGACCAAATGGAAGGCTCCTTCAAAATTTCTTGAAATCTGTGATGTTCCCCTATTCCTAACTTGTTTCTAAAAGCGTTTGGCCTCTGTGCCTTTGCTCAATCGTCTAAAAGCTTCTTAACTATTTTTCGATCGTCTGCATTTTCTTCGTAAGAACTTGTTTGCACTTATTAAGTCTATGCCAATGTGGTCAGCTTCAAGATACGCATGTAAAGAATGCGTGCATTCCTATATGAATTTACTTGGACTGAGGCATTTTCGATGATTTTCCTCTGGCAAATTATGCATGAAACAGTAAAATCAAGCATCGTAAATTTAAATTTTGAGTACTTCTATGTAGCTGATACATAATACAACAATAATTATAAATACAGTAATAAATGAGTGTTTCTCCTCTAAATGGAAAATTTCGCTTATATGTAAATTGCCTTAATATTTTTTTCCTTCAATTAATAAAATAACTATCTATAAAGGTGTCACAAAATCAGTTGTGAACGTTTCCTGAGAAGTCTGGAAGGTTTATTGCGTATTCAACGATATATGAATAAGTAATTTTCTAAAAAATTGAGACAAGTGACTGTTTTCATCGTTCTGCTTTTGCTTTGTTTTCCAGTGTTTCTCCTTGTTATGTTTTGTTGATTAATTAAACTTGATAATTAGTTTTAAGAATGTTTATTAACTTTTAATATAAAAATACTTTTCAAGAACTTGTTATCTCGACCAGCGCTAGCCATGAACTCTCTCCATATAGATTGATTCAACTACTTTACACAAGTACCCGCTAGGTGACAGTTACTATCATGACATCTCCTTTTACAAGTAATTTTTGGTTTACTTTTCAAATACAAATTAAGTTGTTAATACATTTTTAGACTTACAAACCAAAATACATTTGAACCTATAATTTATAATTTTTGAGGTACGACGGTGGTTTTACATTTCGACCAGATCTTGTTACATAGTTTTGATTGGTTTGAACACTTTGGTTTGGATTAGAAATTTCACTTTTGTTTTCAACATTTGAACTCGCTTGTTCAGGACTCGCTTGAGTTACATTTGGAATCACGTTGTTTTGTACAGTTTTATCAAAATCATATTCAGTCGTCTTTTCATATAAATGCACACGATTTCGTTCAAGTTTTCGACCGTTTGACATTTTTACTTCGTATGACCTTGGTCTATCACAAATTTTTGTTACAATTGCTGGTTCCACCGGTTTACCTTCTTCTTTTCGAATATACACATCATCACCTAATTTTAACGGATTCAAATTTTGACTTTTTCTATCATACACAAGTTTTTTTTCACTTTGCCTTTTTAACAATTGTTGCCTAACTAACTCATTCTTCTCCCACTCGTTTGTTTTTACATTAATCGGCAAAATTCCCCGCGTCTTATAACCAAATAACAATTCGTTCGGCGACTTAATTTCGTTTGAGATCGGAGTGTTTCTGTATTCCAACAATGCAAGTGCCGGATCTCTATTACTATGCTCTATCTTTTTAAACATACTTTTTATAGTTCCAACATTACGTTCAACCATACCATTTGATTTCGGATAATTCGGACTTGACGTTAGATGTTTAAAACTCCAGGAATTTGCAAAATGTCGCATGTCATGGTTTGCAAAATGGGTACCATTATCAGAAATTGCTTTTTTGGGAATACCAAATCTTGCAAAAATTGACTTTAACTTTGACACAATTGTTGAACCTAACATGTTCTCCAATTTTGCAACTTCCACATACTTCCTGAAATAATATATTACTAAAAGCCAATGACTGTTTTGAAATTCAAACAAATCCATACCAATTGTTTCCCATGGAGCACACGGGACTTCATGCGGTAACAAAGGCTGTCTGACATTCGCTTTTTTGAAACGCATACAAGATTCACAACTTTTTACTATATTTTCAATGTGCTGATTCATATGTGGCCAATACAAAATTTCTCTCGCACGGTTTTTACACTTTTCAATTCCAAGATGACAATAATGAATCAAGTTTAACATTTCTTTTCGCAAGTTTCTAGGAACTACAATTCTGTTACCTTTAAAATTTAACCCTTCGATTACACACAACTCGTCAGCATGAGTGTGATACGGTTTTAATACTTCAGGTATCTTTTTGGCATCACTTGGCCAACCTTCTAAAATGTACTTCATTAACATTTGCATTTCCTCGTCATTGTGTGTTTCTTTTTGAAATTCTAACTTTTTCTCCACGGAAATCGGTAATGACTCTATCACTAAAAAAACTTGTGCTTCAACATCTTTTTCGCAACCATTCGACGGTTCTACTAAAAAATGACGTGACAATGCATCTGCCAATAAAAGTTCTTTGCCCGGTTTGTACTTAATTTCTATATCATATTTTTGCAATTTCAGTCTCATTCTCAATAATCTCGCAGGACACTCGTTTAGTGACTTTTTAAATATATACTCTAGTGGTTTATGATCGCTTTCAACAACAACTCTTTTTCTATAAATATACTGTTCAAATCTTTCACAAGCAAAACATATAGCTAAAGTCTCTTTTTCAATTTGAGCGTACCTTTTTTTTACATCAGTCAACGATTTGCACGCGTATGCGAAGGGTAAATTGTTTTGCAAAAGAACACATCCCAAGCCATCTTTCGAAGCATCTACAGACAAAATGACTGGCTTGTTTACATCGAAGTACTGTAAAACAGGGTTTTTTATCAAAATTTTTTTAACTTTTTGAAAACTTTTTTCTACATTTTCATCCCACACCCATGGTACGTCCTTTTTTATCAAATTTCGCAAATGTGAACTTTCATGTGAAACTTTTGGAATATATTTACTGACATAAGCTAACATACCAAGAAAAGTTTCCATTTCGTTTTTACTTTTTGGACGTTCCATGTTTGTGATGGCTTTAATTTTTTCATTATCCATTCTAATACCATCTTTTGAAAAAACATGACCGACATATTTTACTTGGTCAGCTCCAAAAATACATTTTTTTAAATTGAAAGTTATACCAAATTCTTCAGCTCTTTGCAAAACTTTCTCAACTCTTTCATCATGTTCTTTTTGATTTTCACCCCAAACCATGAGATCATCAATATAAATTACAACACCTTCAATATCTTCAAAAATCATTTGAAATACCATTTGAAAAATTTCTGAAGCTAATGTTATGCCATAAGGCATGCGCAAAAATCTGTACCTTCCGTACGGTGTATTAAACACTACTAAATAAGAACTTTTTTCTGTCAATTTAATCTGCCAAAACACCTTGTCTGCATCCAGTGTTGTAAAAACCTTCGCACCAGGCATTCTGGAGCACAATTCCTCAAAAGTTGGAATTTTAAAATGTTCTCTTTTTATATTTTTATTTAAATAGGTCGGATCAAGGCAAATTCTCAACGAACCATCAGGTTTTCTCACAATTACAAATTGATTTACCCAGTCTGAAGGACCTTGTACTTTTTCAATAATTCCTAACCTTTCCATTTTTACCCACGACGGAACGGATAAGGTATATGCGTTTAGGGTGAGAGGTTGCTTGTTTGTGTGTGCAAACGAATGTTACCATTTTTCTCCAAAACGGTTTGACCGATTTAGATGGGGTTTTTTGTAAAAAGTTTGTGATTCATCGGCAATTGTTCTTAGATAGGTGTTACGGTGTTAACTTGCTGCAAAATTCAAGATGGCGGACTGTCAAATTTTAAAGTTTATGCGATTTGCACCAAACTTGGTATTTGGGGGCTTTCGGGGTCGCTGATTTCAATTCAACTGTCAAAATTTACGAATTCAAGATGGCGGACTGTAAAATTTTAAAGTTTATGCGATTTGCACCAAATTTGGTATTTGGGTGTTTTCGGGGTCACCAATTTCAGATCAGCTATCAGAATTTACGAATTCAAGATGGCGGACCGTCAAATTTCAAAGGTTATGCGATTTGGACCAAATTTGATATTTGGGGGTTTTTGGGGTCGCAGATCTCAAACCAATTGTGAATATTTATGAATTCAAGATGGCGAATTCTCAAATTTTAAAGTTTATAGGATTTGCACTAAATTTGGCATTTGGGTGTTTTCGGGGTCACCGATTTCAAATCAGCTGTCAGACTTTACGAATTCAAGATGGCGGACTGTCAAATTTTAAAGTTTATGCGGACCCGGCTCGCTTGTGTGTAGGATAGGGTGCACACGAGCCATTACACATCACATTTTAGGTACATAAATGAAGTTATAGGACCAAGTATGTAAGTGAAGTTCGACAACCAAGTGCGCTCGTTTGTATAGAAGCGGTTTTTGGTTCGCGCACCACGGTTCGACGAGCGGTGTTATCATGTATGGGCCTCTTAACGTAGGAATTCTCTAAAAAGTTTAAAATAAAAAACAAAATTAAAAATTTTGAAAAAACCCACGACGGATATAAACGTTGTAATCCAAAAAGGATTAAATAAAATTTATGAAAAACCCCCCATTATTATAAGGAAGTAAGTAACGAAAGATAAAAATAAAAAAATCATCTTAAAAAGGGTTGACTTGTCGCGAGGTCTATCATATAAACAACTAATTATGACTTTCCTTAGTCCTTCCTACCTTTATATACATATTTGTTTCTCGTAGAGATAGACATAGCAATAATATTAAATATAGGTACTACACATATTCACCTACCTATTAATATAATTACAAACCCAAGAAAATCCGTCGGGGGCTGCCATTGCTATCTCTGTTCCCAATTTCACTTAAAAAATGTAGTAGTATAGAAAATCTATTATGTGTCTCGTAGAGATTCAGTAATTTATATCAATTAAAGACTATATTATGTAAAATGTTAGTTCATTTCAGTTGGTTGGAGCACGAAAATCGCTTATTGTCTCAATCGCGAGCACATAAAAAGCACATAATTCCTGTGCTCTTCAATTGCGAGAAGAAATTATTTTTTTATAAAAAAAAAGCCATTTCGCTGAAATTTGTATTTTTCATACATGATCAATTTCTTATAAGGGTTGTTTTTCATACAGGGGGTGGGTTTTTGAAAAACTTTTCGGGGCCATTTTAAAGCACATAAAAAGCACTTGATTTTGATACTGTTATTTTGTTTCCATGGCCAAGTGTAACGGCGCGGGTAGAGGGGCTGTGCTAACTTTCCGATAGCTGGCACCACATATAAACCATTGTCATTTGCCGCGTTAATAACCGAGCACAAAAATATTTATTTGGGCACATAATTAGCCCATAAATAGCACATTATTTTGGCGTATCATTTTTTTAATTCCTTACAGGTGGCGGTGCCCGCTTGACGCACCCGTATATGTGATGCTGTTGAATTAATTGTATTATTTGAACGACTTTGACTGAACTCAACGTTTTCAGGTGCAACATAATGAGCAATTTCATGAGCTAATGGTGGTGATTGGCGTTGTGGATAATATTCTGATGTTTGAGTAGGAAGATTCTTTATATTACACTTTTTAGTATCGCTATTATACGATTTCCATTCATTTTGTCATTATTTTCCGCGTTTTTATAAAAGCTAATATTTGAAGCTTGATGAACCGGTTGTTGGACACTAGAAAAAGTTGTCTGTTGATGTTAACCAGAATTAGAAGCATGTACAGCACAAGATGGGTGAATGGTCTGTCGTACATTACGTAATGTAGTTGCATTAATTGCATCATTAGTTGCATTTTCAAAAGAGGTAACATCCGGTGTTGTGCGTTCATAGTCATTCTGAATATGAGTAGAAGGAGACCTAGCATCCAGGACCAAACAAAACTCTGTCCACTCAACAATCCGATGTACAGAAAAGAAGCTCGCCAATTTCTTTGCGAGTTAACGTTGTTCAATGAATTCCAAAATGTCGACTCTGCGGAATGTCAGATGCTGAAAATTCCGAACAGCCCCATATGGATAAAACTCAACCAAAACAACCAATGGATTTATACTACCAAGGAGAAGGTCACTCATACTGCACTATGTAGTGAAGAAGTACTGCCCGTTGTACTTAAGGGGGTATTATGGTCTAGAATTTTGAAAAAATCGTTTTTTTTTGCATATTTTCAAAGTATATACTTTTAAGAATATACCTTCCACAGGAAATTTTAAAATTCCAATTATTGACGGAGTTATAGCTGCTTTAGTGACGCGACAACTAGACCGGTCTATGTACAGTGGCTCAAACGAATAATCGGACAAGGGTAACACTAAAATAAAACACAAGATATATAGAGAAGTAATAGCACGATATTTTTGATATGCAGCTAATTTTTCTTCTTTTTTCCTGTATTTTGAAAATATATAAAAAAAATTACACATTTTTCGAATCATATGATAAAATTCAAACAAAACAGCAAAAAAATTCATATTTCAAGTCAAACAAATAATCGGACAAACTAGAAAAAATAAAAAAAAAATAAAAAGTTATGAGGATGCATACTAATTTAGTACTTGGTTGCAAATCCTTTTGATTCTATTACGGCTTTAATTTGATTTGGCATTGATTTGACAAGATTTTGACAAAATTGAGGTTCAATATTATCCCATTCATGTTTTAATGCTTCTTTTAACTGATTTAAATTATTGAACGTTTTACTGTACAGCCTCCTTGGAAGTTTTTCCCACAAATGTTTAATAATGTTCAAGTCTGGTGACTGGGCAGGTGTTTGCAATAGTTTGGGGCAATTATGTATAAGCCAAAGCTTTGCAACCACCGAAGTATGCTTCGGATCATTTTTTGATAAAAAGCAAAATTTTGCAAAATGCCTATTTTTTCTGCACTTTGTTTAACATTTGCTTTAAGAATGTTAAGATAAACAAATTTGTCCACTTTACCGTCAATAAAATGCAAATTGCCTACTCCCGTACTTGACATGTAGCCCCAAACCATCACAGATCTCCCTCCATGCTTTACAGTAGCCCGAGTATTTTGTTTGTCGAATTCGGTGTTGGGTTTTCGCCATACGTAGGTCCTCCCATCCGATCCATGTAAGTTAAACTTACTCTCATCGGTAAATAAAACCTATTAATTACATGTAATTAAAATAAATAAAACTTTAAAACGATAAACAATCCATTTACGGTTTTCCAAACAAAATACTCGGGCTACTGTAAAGCATGGAGGGAGATCTGTGATGGTTTGGGGCTACATGTCAAGTACGGGAGAAGGCAATTTGCATTTTATTGACGGTAAAGTGGACAAATTTGTTTATCTTAACATTCTTAAAGCAAATGTTAAACAAAGTGCAGAAAAAATAGGCATTTTGCAAAATTTTGCTTTTTATCAAAAAATGATCCGAAGCATACTTCGGTGGTTGCAAAGCTTTGGCTTATACATAATTGCCCCAAACTATTGCAAACACCTGCCCAGTCACCAGACTTGAACATTATTAAACATTTGTGGGAAAAACTTCCAAGGAGGCTGTACAGTAAAACGTTCAATAATTTAAATCAGTTAAAAGAAGCATTAAAACATGAATGGGATAATATTGAACCTCAATTTTGACAAAATCTTGTCAAATCAATGCCAAATCAAATTAAAGCCGTAATAGAATCAAAAGGATTTGCAACCAAGTACTAAATTAGTATGCATCCTCATAACTTTTTTTTTTTTTTTTATTTTTTCTAGTTTGTCCGATTATTTGTTTGACTTGAAATATGAATTTTTTTGCTGTTTTGTTTGAATTTTATCATATGATTCGAAAAATGTGTAATTTTTTTTATATATTTTCAAAATACAGGAAAAAAGAAGAAAAATGAGCTACATATCAAAAATATCGTGCTATTACTTCTCTATATATCTTGTGTTTTAATTTAGTGTTACCCTTGTCCGATTATTCGTTTGAGCCACTGTATATGACTTAGACTATGCTCAAATCTTTTAACGCGTTTTTCTTGAAACTACTTTTTTAACACTATTGACACGATATCTCAAATTCTAATGAACTGATTTACTTGAAATTTGCTACACATCTTCTTCATATAACGCTCTAACGTCATTACCAAGATTTTTGTAAAAAAATATTGTTTACTATTTTTAAAAAATTAAAAACTGAAAAAATATGAAAAAAACAAAAAAATTTTTTTAAATAGTTGCCATTTTGCGAAAAAAATTTTGTTTTGTTTCTCTGAGGTAGGGGCTATAACAACCTCTTTACTCATTACTAAAATTTTTTGTTTTTGTTTCGGATGACTAGAAGAGTTGAAATCGTGTCAATAAGGAAGCACCCTTTTTTTCAATCCCCTACTTTACCACCCTGTAATTTTTTGAATTTTGAATTTTTTTTTTGTAAAATGGTTTTGTATATCCTTAAATTGTAAATAAATATTGAGCAAAAAAAAAGTTAATAACAATATTTTTTGTTTTTTTTTATTGCAATTGAAAAACACCCTAAAATTTGTACCTCTAGACCAGAATACCCCCTTCAAGGTTCTGGAATAATGAAAGGACCCCGCACAATCTGTATGGAAAATGGTTCTCGGCTAAATTGGCAAAAATTTTGCATAGGGGTAGTTTTCAACATGATGATTAAAAGTCTCAAGGGGCACAAACCCCCAAGTTCAACCCGCGACTCTCTACAACCCCCCAAACCCCCCAAAATGCACTTTGCAATAATCGACTGCAGTTTTGCGAAGCGATAGGCACCAACATGCTTAACATAATTCTAAACCATACCCCCTCAAAATCGACCCCCGACCCCCTACAGCTCAACCCCCCACCCCCACCAACCCTCACACACCCTCCCTTAATTCACTTTGCAAGAATTAGCTTAAGTTTTCAAAAGAGATGGATATCAATATGCTAGTCGAAATTCTCAATCGACACCCCCCCTAAAATCAACCCCGATTCATTAAGAACTAGGGGTGGATGGCCATGATCATCCCTTCTAGTGATCGCAAGTTGACGTTAATCAGCATTCCCATCACCGTTCATAAATGCTAATTGTCGCACGTTGAATTCTCCATTACAAACGTAGACTAAAAAGGACTGCTGCGCGAACACGAACTAAAGTTCGCAAAAGTGATGAAGATCTGGTCTACTATCCTGAAAAGGACTGCTGAATCACCGTATTCTGCGGACCCTAAGAAAATTCTTTTGAGAATAGCACTATTCTCTGTGAATAGCTTTACAGTTGGTACATTCACGAGTCTTCACTTAATTATACTATTATTCTTATTAATATTACCCTAGATGCCGCAAATCATGGGCTATAGGGGGTCTGGGGTCGATTTTGAGGGGGTAATTGTCTATTTAGAATTATGTTAAGCATGTTGGTGCCTATCTCTTCGCAAAACTGCGGTCGATTATTGCAAAATGTATTTTAGGGTGGTTGGGGGTGGGTGTGGGGGGTCGGGGTTGATTTTAGGAGGGGTGTCGATTGAGAATTTCGACCAGCATGTTGATATCTATCTCTTTTGAAAACTTAAGCTAATTCTTGCAAAGTGAATTAAGGGAGGGTGTGTGAGGGTTGGTGGGGGTGGGGGGTTGAATGTAGGGGGTCGGGGGTCAATTTTGAGGGGGTATGGTTTAGAATTATATTAAGCATGTTGGTGCCTATCTCTTCGCAAAACTGCAGTCGATTATTGCATAGTGCATTTTGGGGGGTTTGGGGGGTTGTAGAGAGTCGGGGGTTGAACTTGGGGGTTTGTGCCCCTTGAGACTTTTGATCAGCATGTTGAAAGCTACCCCTATGCAAAATTTTAGCCAATTTAGCCGAGAGCCATTTTCCATACAGATTGTGCGGGGTCCTTTCAATCAAACTGTACAATTAAGCACAACATCATGACCATTTGCGGACATCAAACACACTTCAGTGAACTAAGAGCATCATATACAAGGCTTAGAGAACTATCAGAAATCTCCCCACCTCTCTGAGATTATGAATGGATCCGCTGCCTTTCAATCCCATGCCAAGGATTTAAAAGAACTACAGAGTCAAGTGAGAGAGTTTAAAACCCAAATTCCGAACACTGTCAATAACTATGCCGTACATCACTTTTCTCTGGGTTACATGCTACTACTATCGACCCTCGTTATCATCGGCTACCTAACCTGGAAGCACGGGAGCATCACCAACAGTTGTTGTAAGGTCAGACCAACTCCAGCGCCGCGTTCAATGCCATCACATGATACATCCCAGTTTGACATCAACATCTAAGTCCTTGAATCCATGGGTTCAACGCGGGGAGGAATGTTTAGGTGGCATCATTTAAGAATCATAATTGTAGAAAGGCAAGCATTTCCCACGAGCAAGCAGACGTCGCTTGACAAAAAATCTTTCGTTTGTTGCACATGCAGGAGTCTTATATCGGCGAGACGCAGCGATCGTGGGAAGTGCTTCCTCCCGAAATGATTTGGCTTTGATGTTGAAGTTGATGGCTGTCCTGGACTAACCCACGATGCTTTGCGCTTTGGGTTCTCAGAATAGATCCACTTCTCGTCGCTGGTTACTATGCGGTGCAAGAAAGACTTTCTCTCGAAGCGCTGAAGCAAAGTTTCACAAATTGTTTTGCGCTTTTCCCTTTTCCTATCAGTGAGTTTGTGAGCAAGCCACTTTCCGGCCTTCAGTATCTTCCCTATGGCCTTCAAACGTTTGCTGAGGGCTGTCTGTGTAACATTAAGCTACTCTGCCATCTGCTGTTGAGTTTGCGCGCTATCTTCTGCCAACAAAGCCTCTAACTCTGCATCCTTGAACTTTTTTGGTTGTCCAGGACGCTCCTTGTTTTTCACATCAAATTGACCACTTTTAAAACGTTTAAACCACATCTCACAGGTGTTAATGTGTGGAGCAAAGTCGCCATAGACTTCGACGAGCAAACGCAGGCTCTCAGTTGCAGTTTTTTTTCTGATTATAGAACAAAAGCAATGTTTGCCGCAAATGCTCTTTTGTCCGCTCAAAATTAGACATATTTCGCTCGACACACAGAATGAAGAGTTCACTTCTAGGAAAAAAAACATACGCCGCGGCGGCAGAAATTAGAGAAATCTCCCTGGGTGGACCTTTCTACGGGAACATATTTTTCCTGACCAGAACAACACAAGTCCGATGACCTTGCACCCAATGGCAACGGAGCTGTAAAGTGGTCAGGTTCGTATACATGTGGTTCGACCCACGACTCGAGTTTAGCCAGAGAATGAGCTAGCCGGTTAAAATCTACACTGAACTTTCCTGTACCCTTATGAGAGCTCGGTTGGTTCAGTGTCGACCTCACCACTCACTCCCACTGACAGAGAAAATCAACCCTAATGAGAGGCAGGCCTCCCTGTCAGCGAGAGGGAGCTGCCAACCCCAACTCGGGCCCACCTAGAACCAGAGGAGCTATTGTCCAATACCACGAAAAAAAGAAGAAGGAAAAAAAGGACCGTGTAAACTCTTTGCCACGGTCTTTCAGCATTCGGGTGTGTTTTCATCGGCGGTCGGAGTGTGGTATTCGGCGCTTTCGTTTCTTTGCAAGTGTCGCAGGATAGAACATATGATCTAACGTCGGCAGTCATGCGTGGCCAATAGAAATAACGACGGATTCGCTCAAGGGTCTTACCGACACCACCATGAGAAGACAAGGGAAATTACGTCAGAGACTAGGTCTGGAGGAATCCAAAGCTCTAGCACCAACTCCTTGCGTGCTTGCATCGCATTGGATTACGAACGGTTTGGAGAAGTTGGGGCCCACTAAAAAGGGGGGCAGAAATTAAGTGTTGCCTGAGCTTTTCAAACGCGGCCTTGATGCCTTCCGGGCATCAAAACACAGCCGGACTTCGCCTGGCTTCCGTACAAGAACAACCGGAGAGCTCCAAAGGCTCTGGCTCTCCTCTATTACTCTAACCGAAAGCGTTTGATTCAACTCCGCGTCCATTAGTTGTTGTACTGCCGCAGAAACTGGATAAAGTCTTTGTTTGATGGGTGTTGTTTCCCCGACGTCTATGGTGTGTTCAAGTAGATAGGTTTTTTCCAAGCCCAAGTTAGGGTAAGAGGGAAATAACGCTTTGGTTTGTTCTAATCGTCTGTGTAAATCAGGAGGTAACACGTGTTCAGCAGGATTGGGTGTCGCTATGATTGGGGTGTCCAACGAAGAGCCTAGACCGAGGATATCTAGACCCAACATGAAAGTTCTCCAAAACTCAATTCCTAAGTACAGTTCTTGAGTGACACTACACTGAAAAAAAAGAGTAGGCGATTCATTCAAAAGTAGATCAATTCATCTAACTTTTTTAAATGATTTTCAGCCATTGAAAACGATTAGATGATACATTTAAACTTCAAGGAATAATTCAATGATCAGAACAAGTTGTTTTGTCAATTTTCTGTCTCTGAATAAACTGCTTAATTTGGTAGAATTATCCACTTTTCTGGTAGAATTGAGCTGCATTATTAGATGATAATATTAAATAAATTGGGTGAATCAATGAACATGATTTGGAGAATCAAATAGAGTAATAGGTGATGTAACTAATATATGCAAATGTTTCACCCAATATATATAATTGGATCAACTACTCTATTTATTTATTTATTATTATAATCATCTACTATTCCAGTAAATCCGAATCATTATAAATGGTTGAATTTTCTAAAACTTTTACTTGATCCAATTGCCAATATTGGTTGAATCAGAATATTTTTTTATATAAACGAGCTAAAAAGAATCCCTTGGTTCTACACAAAAGCAAAGAGCTCTCTTATCGTCACTGTGCTTACAGAATTTGATAAAAATTTTTTTGTTATTTATTTCAAAATTTGTTTTTTGGCTAGAACCACAACAAAGAGCGACAACAAGACTTAAGAGTTCCTAATTTTTAAGCAGAGGGGAGGAGGGTTTCAATAATAAGTTTATTGTAATTTTAAACATATTTATATTTCTCTTTAAAAAATACAACAATTTATTCACATAGTGTATATTCTTAAAGGAATGGATACTTTGGCTTCACGGCTTTAAACGTATCATAAATGTTATTTATATTTGTAGGAAGGTAGTTAATATCTCTTATTAAAATTAATTCATATACATGCGATAGAATACAATTTACAACATATCAGTCGTAATGACTATCGTACTTATCTACTAACAATTTTTGACCGATAGCAAAACATGACAACTTTGCTAAGTTGTTATATCTATACTCGTATATCGTATTCCACATAAAAAGCAAGTTGACATAATGGAAGTTAAAGTCAAAATTATTAAATGAGATTCAGGAAAAAAGTAACGAATTTATCAAATCGGGTCTCTAATAATCAGTTGCAAATTTACTTTAAGAAAACTACGTGGGTTGGATTAAGCTATGAAGTAAAGAATTTAAAGCCGAAGTTTTCTTACATTTGATTGGAATATCAAAAAAAATACTCTTGTATAAAATGCCACATTTGCATACACTCTATGGCATACTCAAGATTTAGTACAAAATGTAGCTGAAATACTACTGACAGACCTTTTAAGAAGTTATCTACCTGATAAAGTATGTATATCGTTGAAAAAAATGTATATACTTTCGAAAGATGAAATTATAGATCCCACGAATATAATAAAGGGTTGAATGCAGCAGCTGTAATTTCCGTATCTCTCTTTCCGCTTATCGATGAGCGATGGAATATTTCTTGAGTCCTTAAAATAATAAGAATTTATAATTTTGTATTAATACGTATTCAGTTCAGTATACTTACTTCTACAAAGCAAGCAAATGCATTTTGTACATATAATATGGATGGTTTCCAAAGTTTGCCGCCTTTTCCCTCACGAGTTACTTGTGGTATCAATACCGCGTTTAATAAATTAATGAAGAGGTAATCTTTGTAATCTGTAAAAATTAAACTTATTTATAATTTCGATTCGAGGAATTTTAATATATTTTCACCTTCTCTTTCAAACATGTCTAAAGCATTTCTGTGAGTACCTATTTGCAAGAGGTTTATTTGATTTATGTAATCGCAGAATCTCCTTTCCCACAACTGTATTATTAAGTACTTGTTCCAAATCCTTTAAAAAAAAATAACAGACAAATAATAAAGTTTTCATTTTTTCGCAAGTTTCATCTTCTACCATATTTTTGGGACCTTGAGATGTTGCTGTGTCCGTTGACTCTGTTGCTACTGTTACCCAACTTTGCACACTTCCCATACTTAATATCTCCGCCAGTGGTATTTCGATTGCCTTGGGTATGTCAACAAATATAATATTTTTTTAAATTCCATTGATATTTTCGCTTACATTTTCTTGGCGCCACTCTAATAATGTTTGACGAAATTTGATTCTTAGTCCAAGTTTATTGTCAGGAATCAATCTGTTTAGATCATCAATTGTGATAATCTTTAATGCTTCATAATCTATTCTTTTCTCTAAAATTAAAAAAAAAAATTATATGAAGATTAGGGCGTTACGCCACTTTGGCGCTCTGAAAAATGGGTATAAAAAGAAATGTTTTTTTTACGAAATTATAAAATATACTTAATGTGGGAGCGGGAGTTTAGAAGAAAACCCGATTTTTAGACTTTACTCCACGAACGTTTATTAAGCAATGAATGAATTTCGTTTACAATTTTGATGCAACTTAGTTCTAAGATGATGGGCAGCGCGGTGTGGGAAGATGTTGACGTTGCAGTTTCTCATGCAACGGAGTCCGTAGGAGATAAGATGAGTTTGTGGGAAGATATGTCTACGAAGGATCGTATGATATGAACACGAGTGATCGTGCGAGATGAGATCCGTCTATGAGGCGCTAATAGGAGATATCGTACGTGACAATATATAAAATAAAACAGGGTCATAGTTGATGGTTCATATGTATCTAATTGTTCGCGCACTGGCCCACTAGATCCTAAATTATTTATAACAGATATACACATATCTCACGGATTTTTTAGTAAAGAATCCGTTTTTGTGAACATGTTATTACGCTTTTTTTCTGCAAAGCAGTGCGCCCAACAAAAAAGCAATTGGATTTCACAATTAAAATAAGTAAAAAATAGTAGATAAATAAACTTACCATTAAAATCATCCACTAGATCACTAAATCCCCAAGATATTAGTAAGTTCACGCATACATACAGTTTAAAGCGTTTAGGAACTGAAGACAAGGCAAATAAAGTATTTTTCTAGATCATCTTGATACATTTTTAGATAATTTGTCCACTAGACGGAATGATGCAATAGCTAAAAGGCACCACAATTCTCTGCGCTAGCATTGCAACGAAAAAGAATGCCTTTAAATTTAGGGTTGCCAAAAAAAACACAAAGCTTATTGGTTGTACATTTAAATTATGTATATGGAGCAACTTAAATCTTTTATACAATTAAAATATTTTTGTCTTAACTATTTTATATAATCAATTTTAAGCTTGTAATAACTTATCTTTATTCGCGCTGGTGCTTCGTATATTTTTACCCGACTGCCGAAGGAGGGTTATGTTTTTCGAGCGTATGTATGTATGTATGTATGTATGTATGTATGTATGTCTATTTCGTTGTGTCGCTCTGCAGCCTAAACGGCTTGACAGATTTTAACATATAAGGTGTCATTCGATTCGTCTTAATTGTCGGAGTGAGTTCTCTCTGAACAGCCACTCAGTGCAGACGTGCCTTATTAGTGCAGTTGCTATCAAAGTTTTTCCTCAGTCACAGTTGATCAAATTTGTGAACAGTTATCATTTCTTGATCTCATTACATTTTGGTTCATTGACTATTGAATCCTACAAGTGACTTTGGACCTCTTCTTCTTTGTTTCATAAGTGATCACAGACGCTTTTACATTAACAAATAATTTTGATTTCTGATACGAAGTGCCTCACAGACTTCTGCCCCCCTGCGGGTGCATATAAGCCGTCGGCCCCTTTCCCGAGCATGCAGCGAAATCTCATATCATTGCTCTAAGCAGAGGTAATCATCGCAACGTTCTGTTTCTTATCTCCTAGATATCAACTTAGGCGCATTTATGAGCACGTGCCTACACTTACCGTTATTCGTCAACGGCTTCCCCACTTTACCGTTGGGTTTCAGCGATATTTCTAGTACTACAACAACGTGTACTTTTGTACAGCTGCCACAGTAGTGCTCATCAGTCCTCTCACATCGTCGGAAAAAAGAACTTGACTTTTAGTGTCGCAGTGCCGTACAGCTTAGTTAATCTCTCACTCCAGTGCTCTAAACAGTGGCAATCATCGCATCATTTGGAGCCCTCAAGCCCCCGGCTGCACCTCTCGAACAGTGCTTCCCAGCCCACCGCCCCCTGTTGGAGTCATCAAGCCGCCGCTTTCATTTTTTCGGATCGACCTTGAAACACCACCTCATCGCGTTAATCAGAGGCAGTTCCCTCATCGTCGTACACAACACAGGATTTTGGATATCTGCCTGGATACACCCCAGAGCTTGCACATATTCCCCCGTTGGGAATCAGGCTATAGCCCGACGCCATCCGGTAGCCCTAATAATCACCGAGAATGCCCAACAACGCTTCAGGAAAATGCGCAAAAAACAAAAGAGGGAAAAAGTCCCCCCCTCAACATTCAGCTCCTAGCGCTCCAAACCCTCATTTGCACACGGACTCCGCTAAGCCTGTCAATCCTTCTTCAAGCGCACCTCAGGATCAACAGTCCTTCTCCCGTACTCAGGAGGATCCCACCATCCAGACAGGTGATCTAAACAACTTCAGTATTTATCCCGAAACTTCTCATTTCTCAGATACTAGTGTATATACGGACGCCGACATTCCCGCTTACCATGAAGAAGTACTGCCCAATTCAGGATCATCCTCACACAGCTTCTCACCACAACTCGACTCCTCATCTAACAAAAGAAAGCGCCCTGGCCAGTCCGCCCCAGCCAAACGCCAGGCCTTCACAGCCAGGACAAATACCTCATCAAATTCATACTCGCCACTCATTGCTGAACTCGCCATTGATCTTCTTAATGACATCAACAGCGTTGTCACTTCTAAGTCGCCTTCAGCCAAATCTGCTGATACATCTTCTACTACGACTGCGCCCGCCCCATCGGCCTCAGCCTCAGATCGAAACGCTGAAAATCATCCAAGTTCTCATCACTCATCAAGGACCTCATCTCCCTGCAAGACCAACCTTACAATCAACAACGCAGCTTCTAAAGATAAGTCACTCTTTTCTACTAACCTTAACTCTCTTAAAAATAGCTTTTGCCCTCCTATTTTTGTCAAATACACTAACACAAAGAAAATCATAAAATGTATTAAGGCCCTTTCTAATGGTAACGAAAATTTCAAAATCATAAATCTCCATGACAAAACAAAAATCTTATTAGAGGACCCCAATGTACACGATAGGTTCCTGCAACTGATGAGGGGAGCCAAACTGGAAGGCCATACATTTACACCCCCCCAGTTCAAACCTGCTTCTATTCTTCTTAAAGGCATCCACCACTCTTACTCGGAAGATGATATTTCCGAAGCCATTCTTTCTATCAATCCGAATATCCAGCCTATCAATGTTTCCAAATTCTCAACCCCCAGATCCAGACAAATCTGCAGACACCCAAACATTTTCATAATACAATTTCAATCCCTATCTGACCTCAATGAAGCTATAAAATGCCACACAATCTTACATCAAAAAGTACTTTGGGAAAAAATAAAATACCGTGGTCCCCCACAGTGTAAAAATTGTCAGAAATTTGGTCACATTTCCACTAATTGCTGCTATAAATACGCCTGCGTAAAATGTAACAACGATCACAAACCAGGTGAATGCTCTCGTGTTTCTAACGACCCTGATACAGTTTACTGTAGAAACTGTAACTCCTTTGGCCATCCGGCTAATTATCTCGGTTGCAAATTTCGTAAAGACCTTCTAGGCAGGCTCCACAAGAACAAACAGAACAAAACACTCCAAAAGGACGTTAACCGCATTTCAGTCATAAGCAAAGTTTTATCCGACCCGCTCTCTGCCCACACAGTCACTCACATTCCTAAATACAAATCTGGGCTTACCTATGCCGACACCCTTAAAGAGACCCAGTCCTCTCAGCCCCCTCCAAACTTACTCACCACCAACAACGAGATTTTTGAATATACCGAAAACAGATTCAAAATGAATTTCTTAGATCTTATGAAAAAAATTCATGAGTTTTTACCAAAATTTCGCAGAGCTCCTGATTCTGCCTCCAAAGACTTTATGTTAATATCATTCATACTGAATCTGTACCAGGATGATGATTAACCTAAATCTCATTGCCCTAAATATTAATAGCCTGATTTCACAGGCAAAAAAAAATGCCGTCATTGATATTCTGGAAGACTATGCTCCCAATATTGTTTTGCTAAATGAAACTCACCTCTCTTCGGAACTTCCCTTATCTTTCACCAACTATAATGTTTTTCGAAATGACGCAGGACAAGGCTCAGCAGTCCTTGTCAACAACTCGATCAATGCTCTTCAACTCGACATTCACGATAACCACTCATTCCCATCAATAATCACTTGCAGCATTCTCCTAAATGGTTTCTCAAGGTCAAATAAGCCCCTTAATATTGTAGTCGTTGCCATCTACATCCCCTCCAATTCCAGGCAGAATGAAATTTTTAACCTGCTAGACACTCTCGAAAGCCTACACAATAAATTCGACTATATCATTATTGGCGGTGACTTTAACGCCAGGGCCCCTCTCTGGGGAGATACCTCGCTTAACCACAATGGCCGCGCCATCACTAATTGGTTTAATCATAACCTAACCTCCAATCTTCAAGTGCTTGGAACAAATACGCCAACCTTCCCGCAGGCTGGCTCCTTCCTAGATTTTTTCCTGGCAACCAACAGTCTGTTAAATAATCCCAACCAATACTCGTCTTGCTGTGACACTTTCTTCACACACTCAGACCATCTGGCGATCCACATATCACTCACTCTCCCCCTCGAAACACTTCAACTTAAAGCCCCCAACAATTTCATATGTTTCAAGAATGTAAATTGGGAAGACTACAGCCTCACTTTAAACAAGCTCGCTGAAAACCTAACCCCCCCAAGCGACCGCAACCTTTCCATACAAGAAATTGATTCTCATATAGACCAATTCTCAAACTTAATTCTGACCACTTCTGAAAAATTCGGCAAGCCCTTTGGGAACAGCCGTAAAGACATAATCGAAAACCTTCCACCTGACATTCGCTCCCTTATTCTAACCAAAAGAGCTTGGCAGCGATCTCTCTCTCGACTCCACTCCAATAACCCTAACCACAACTCAGCCCCATTTAAACGCCTTAAAGCGCAAATTTATTTGCTTAAAACAATCATTGATGAACGACTAAAAGCTCACAAAAACATTAAATTCCAAGCTAGGCTATCAAAAATAATCCCTGGCCCAGACGCCTTTAAAGAAATTAGGAAAATTGTGGGTAACCGAAACCCCGGCGTTATAAAAATCACCTCGAACGGCAACCAAGTATTCGACACTAACGACAAACTGGATATTTTCACAAACTATTTTGCTCAACTTTACAAATACACCTTACCGAATCCAAACTCAGACTTCACTAAACAAGTCTTAAACACTACTGGCCCATACACAAATAGCGACTTCTTTTCATCCCCCTCCCTAACTTTCTTCTCCCCCTCCAATACAGCCGTCAATGAGCAGGATCGACCAGAATTCACCAACATCCAGGAAATTTCTCATATCCTGAAAAATCTTAACAATAAAAAGTCCTCAGGCCCTGACAAAATCTCGAACTTCATCCTGAGAAAATCTCCTCCGGCCATCATCAACGGCTTAACAATTATTCTCAATAACTGCATCAATATTGGCTACTTTCCTACTTCATGGAAATCTGGCCACCTTCTTCCCCTCCTAAAAAAGCCCAATTGCTTTGAAGTTTCTAATTACAGACCGATTATTCTCCTCTCCAACATAGGCAAAGTTTTCGAAAAAGTCATTGACCTCAGACTGGAAAAAATATCTCTCGAGAAGAACCTCATACCCAGTACGCAGTTTGGTTTCAAAAGTAGGCACTCAACCACTCATGCTCTACTTAAACTCCATGACGATATAACCACAGGGTTACGAAACAAAGAATGCACTGCGGCCTGCTCTCTCGACATCGAAAAAGCCTTCGACTCGGTCTGGTTAGAAGGACTAATTTACAAAATCATTTCACTCGAGTTTCCTACCTACTTAACTAAAATAATTTCTTCATTCCTAATTAACCGCTTCATAGTCATCTCCATAGATCAGAAAATTTCAAACCCCGTACCAATCCTTAAAGGAGTTCCCCAAGGCTCAGTACTCGGTCCAAAGCTTTATAACCTCTATCTCTCTGACTTTCCCCACTCGATCGTAACAAACCCGAACTCAAGCTCTTCCGCAATACTATTCGCTGATGACACAATTCTATATTCTACAAGCCCCAGACCGATCCCAGCCATGTCCATGGTAGTCAAACGCCTTGATGTCACACAAAAATACTACAACAAATGGGGCCTAAAGATTAATGCCAATAAAACCAAAATCATCTGCTTCCGCAACGCATATGCCAAAGGGAGAAGAGGCGTTGTGAAGGAAAGCCGAAATTTACAATTAAACCTCCATGGTTGTTCTATACCACCCAGCAACACCCTAAAATACCTAGGCATTCATTTTCACCACCTTTTAAAAGCCAACTATCAAGCAAGGCAAGTCATCATCAAAGCTGTCAAAGCCAAAAATATTCTCTCCTCGCTTTTAAAAGCCAACAACGTCCTTAGCATTAAATCCAAATTACTCATATACAAACAGCTCATCAGACCTACGATCACCTATGCCTTCGCCTGCTGGGCTACCATTTCTCCCACAGTTATGCAACAACTCCTCATCTTCGAAAGAAAACTTTTACGTATTTGCACAAACAAATGCTTCAGAGATTCTCAACGGAAATACTACTCAAACTCTGAATTATATGCGTCTGCCAACATTGAGCCCTTATCCTGCCATCTCTTAAGACTAATGTTCAATGAGTTGAAAAAACTCCAAAATCACCCCAACCCTCTCATGAGTGAAATTTATGATCGTAACGTTAAATCTTCCATTCTAGACAACTACTATCTCTCCCCTCTTAACTTCCTTCACCCTAACTCCTATACAGCACTCTACTCCGATCAAGTACAATTCCTACCTCAATTCTATATCACCGCCAGTAAACTCAACCACAGAGGCTAATCTTACTTTTCACACACTCTCATGTTCGGTACGCTCATTCTTCGTACCACACCATACTACCACTTTGGCTTCCCTCACAACCTGAGAAGCCCACAATTACATTCATAAGATTTCTTATTCAAGCAAATTTGCTCCTACAACATACCTCTTGTCTTTCTTTAGTATTGTATTTAGTATATAAGTTTTATTAGTATTAAGTACCTCTTACTTGATAAGCCGACATGCCCCTTGTGTTACGCGCATGCACATATGTATATACCCTGTCATTACGACTTCTTCTCTACGGTAATTGTCACCTAACGCCTCACATAGCTATCATAGGTTTCTCTTGTAAATCTGCAGTGTCAACATTACCTCATTGTACATACAGCTGTTAAGTTTTCATTGTACTTAGACGCAAATAAATTGAATTGAATTGAATTGAATAATTGTCGGAGTGCTATAGGGTATATAATATTTCAATATGGCTTCCGCGAAAAAAAAATGGAGGGGAATAAAAAAAAAGTTTTTTTTATTATAACAATATGGGTCTCAAATGAAAGCTAATAAATAGCCCATTACAAATGGGCATATAATATTTCAATATGGCTTCCGCGAAAAAAAAAATTGAGGGGAATAAAAAAAAAGTTTTTTTTATTATAACAATATGGGTCTCAAATGAAAGCTAATAAATAGCCCATTACAAATATATATACGTTATAACACTTTGATGCTACCATTTTGACAGGAAAATCAAAAAAAAAAGTGTGAAATAAACTAAATTATTTAAAAAACAAAAAACCCGACTGCAGTAAAAATATCAACTGAAAAGCGAAAAACAAGCTCTATAATCTATAGAAAATTGTAAGAGCAATGTCCTTATAAGTAATGCACCATGCAATTATTTTTTGTTCGATACTCCTTAACAAATAATACAATTTATACTATTATTTAAATATAACTTAAATATTGGAAAAGGTATTGCAGGCGGGGACAAGCAATGAACGACAAAACATATTTCTTGAAAAAAAGTAACATTTGGACTAATTGGTCCCCGCCTGCAATACCTTTTCCAATATTTAAGTTATATTTAAATAATAGTATAATCTATATATGTATATAAAAATGAATGTTTGTCTGTATGTCCTTTATAGAATCGTAAACTATGCATTTGATCATGTGATGATCTTTAGCAAAATTGTTGTGCATGAGCCAAAGAAGATTACTGAGTTGGTACGACCAATTTTCGACAGATGGCGCGCCACTGTCAAATTTTGAAGTTTATGCGATTTCCACCAAAATTGGTACTTGGGGGTTTTCGGGGTCGCTGATTTCAACCCGACTGTCAGAATTTACAAATTCAGGATGGCGGACTGTCAAATTTTGAAGTTTATGCGATTTCCACAAAAATTGATACTTTTGCGTTTTCGGGGTCGCTGATTTCAACCCGACTGTCAGAATTTACGTATTCAAGATGGCGGACTGTCAAATTTTGAAGTTTATGCGATTTCCACCAAAATTGGTACTTGGGCGTTTTCGGGGTCGCTGATTTCCTTCAAATGTATTTTAGTTGGTGGCGTAGCAACGCGCGAGTTACATTAGCTTGCCTCAGCAACATTGTAGACAAAGAGATTTGTCTTAGCGACAGTAAAATCGAGACGAGCCGAAATGAAGAACTTATAAGTAACATGACTGTGAGAACCTGATCCATCCAGACCGTTCCCATATTCCTAGGCTATCAAATAATATCTTATGTGCTTACTAAGAAATTAAGATGAGATGCAGATCTCAGCGTTTACCGTGAGAACTGTGATTAGCTAAGCTTTTTTCATACCAGGGAACTTTATATTTTTAGGGCTTGGACAGTTAGAGTTATGAAGATAAATTTTAGTCTTAAGACCACTCTCGAGAAGGAATTGTGCAGTAAAAATTTATTGAATAAAACGTATGAAGTGAAATTAATAGAATGTGTTTTCTTTTAAACCTGTGAATTAAAATAACATTAAATGTTAAATAATATTCTGTAAAGAATAAAACTATATTCTGTAAAGAATAAAACTCGCGCAGGGTACACCTAGTACTAAATAAACCTAAATTTTTAATATTTATATTTCACACACTTTCTAAGATAATGAAGACTGAAACTATGATGATGTTATATTATGCTTTATTGCACAGCATAATAAGTTATGGTATAACTGCATGGGGTAGTGCGTATTCTAATATTTTGAAACTATTACAAATTAATTGTTAAAAATTGTGAATAAGAAAACATTTAATGCTAATAATCCTTTAAATTTATAATAGAACAACTTTTTTCTCTAGAATCGTTAAAATATCATTACGATGAATTAAAAGACAAATTTATAAACTCGAATAGTGTTACTCGAAGTAAAAGTATTTTAAAAGCTTTTATTTAACTTCACTTGTATGTATGTATGTCCTGGAATTTTGCAATCAATATTTCACCCACTTCCACTGAAGCTATCGGGCTGAAATTTAGCACACACGTTTGGTTCACGTGACAATGCACAATTACTTAAATGCCGCCATTTTTTATCCAATATGGCGGCCGTTACAAAATGGCGATTTATAATTTTCATAGTAACCCCTATGATATGGGTATCAAATGAAAGGGCTTGATAAACGAAATACAATAAGTAATGTGACGTTATTCTAAATTCAATATGGCGGACGCACAAATTGGTGATTTATAATTTCCACAGTTACCCTTATGATGATATCAAATGAAAGGGGTTGATGAGCGAAACACAATAAATGAGCTGACGTCATTCTAAATCCAATATGTTGACAAATACTAGATATAATATTGATTGCAAAATTGAGAAAGACTAAAAAGTAGAAAATAAAATTAAATAATAAAAAAATATTTTTTAAAAGAAAGCTTTTATTTAACAATAAAATATAAAAATATACTAAAAAGGAAATAAAAGCTTTCTTTCAAAAAATATTTTTTTATTATTTAATTTTTAATCCCTAAAAGATGTAAGACTGTTAGTATTAAGAATAGTCCTAATGAATTGAAAATTATAAACACTGAATATGGGAACAAACTAAAATTAAAAAATGGTTTGCTGCAAATTCAAATTTCTACCAAATTGAAACAATGTGAAATGTTATTAATTATATCTATTGTTTGATTACACTGGTCAACAAATTTAATTGTTTGTTTGTTGCTAAATAAATGGGATATTATTTCTATAGGATTTTTTCCGTAGGTAATCCGTAAATGAAAATGCTCAATCAGCTCCCATTTTCGAGAAAAATAGACTCAAAACATACAAAAGACCGTATTTTGGTAATTTTTAAAAAATCATTGAAAAATAAAGTTTCATCATAGAAGGTTTTAACATGGCTTAAATTAAAGCCTGATTCTTAATCTAGGAGTATCAAATACAATTTATCTCTACAACCTTTTTTACACATCTTGACGAACAAGTTTTTCATGAGTGTGCATTTGCCGTGTTCCTTATTCGTCATCCATTGTATGAAATAATCAGTTCATGGAATAAAGTAAAATTCACTGAATATTTCGAAATGTTTCAAAGCTTTTTGTATTTTTATATAATAGCTTAATATTTCAGCTGTCATTTGAGCAACATTATAAGTTTCTGGATCATTCCGTTGTTTTTTAATGATTTTTCATAAATGGTCAAAATATCACATTTTGTAGTTTGTTAATCCTATTTTTCTCGAAAATGCGAGCTGATTGAGCATTTCCATTTACGAATTAGTAATCTACGGAAAAATCCTATAGAAATGATGTGCCATTTCTTTGGCAACAAAGGTGTTGACCAGTGTTATAGACGAATTTAAAGAATAATGTTGTAAATAATTAGTTTATGGATGTTTCACTTAATAATATTAATGTTATTATTCCATGAAATTTAATTTTAGCTACTAATATTAAGTTTTTTAGATTTAAGACGCCAGGTTTCCATGCTCTCTGGTGGACCTTCCTGACTACGGAGACCTCGAACTTTTGTGCGTCGCACAGTGGTCCCAAACGCCAAAAACGTGGCCAAAATTCCAAAATTTAATATTTTTTTTCGGATTTTTAACATAGAAAATAGTTGTAGTACTACCCCTAGCATTAAAAACGACGGTTAGAAACAGTATCTACGAGATTTTTTCCTGAGCTAGGAACCCGTTGTTTTTGAGAAGGTTTTTTGCGTCTGCTGTTCACGGAAACACGCCTTACCGAATGTGATGTTTTTATTCAAGCTCAGAACTTAAACGAAGAAGGTTATTCTAAGTGTATAAAATGGAATCATCTCAAAACAGTAAGTATAACCCATGAATGTAATTGGAATTTGATGTAGATAGTAAATAAAATTGTTTAACAAATTTCAAAAAGTAACAATTTTTGAGAATTGAGGTTATAAATAATAAGATAACAAATGCAATTAGAAAAAAGTGCTACCAGGTGCTGCGCTGCTATAATTTTTTTCTTGTTTGTTGAATAGTTCTTAACAGCATATATGAAAATTAGCTGCTGGTACTTGCAGTTTACGCTTTTAGCTCATATTATGTGTACTAAAGTCGGAAAAAATCGATTTATTTGTTAACAATGACTTACATTATTATTGATCATTTTGAATCCGCCATTTTGTTTTTTTTTTTAATTTTAATATCAGATTCGTAATCAGCGACCTCAGAAACCCCTAGAAAACGACTTTCAAAAAAAAACCAATCAAGTTTTTAAAAAAAAAAATTTTTTTTTTTTAAATTCTGCCATTTTGGATTCGTTAATTTTTTTTTGAATTTTTGGCTTCAGATTCGTAATCAACGACCTCAAAAACCCCTAGAAACCGAGTTTCAAAAAAAAATCAAAAAAGTTCTTTTTTTAAAAAAATTCTGCTATTTTGGATCCGTTAATTTTTTTTTTTGAATTTTTGACTTCAGATTCGTAATCAGCGACCTCAAAAACCCCTAGAAACCGAGTTTCAAAAAAAAAAAATCAATGTGCGTCGCATTGAAGCTACCTGGTAGGAATGTATTTATTGCCACGGCATGTATTCCTCCTAGCTCGTCTTCTGATTTATACGACACTCTTGTATCAACACTCGACAATTTAACGGACTCGCTGTGTCATCGTGATGATATCCTAGTTTTTGGTTACTTCAATTTGCCGTTCGTTAAGTGGGAGCCATCTGATACCGAGTGCCTTCTACCATCTTTCTCGGGCTCTCCGCCACATGTCCGTTCCTTTTTGGACGCCATCGCATCGTCTGGCTTGGTTCAATGTAGTGCCGTTCCGAACGACTCCGGCAGACTTCTCCATCCCATCTTTTCGTCGACCTCTGTGGAGTTATCTGTGAAGAGAGCTCTGAATCCTCTTGTTCCCGAGTCACTTCATCATCCAGTGCTTCATGTGTCCTTTGTATATCGATTCTGATAGCGCTTCTCCCTTTGACGATTGTAATTATGCATTTAATTTTTGTAAAGCCGATTTTTCAAGACTAGACGAGCGCCTTTCGGCATGTGATTGGTACTCAGCGAATGGGACATTTATAAAGTTGTCGCTTTATTTTATATTAATATTTACTCGGTGTTTAGCTAATGCATTCCGATTTCCGTATCGGACATGTCTTCTAAGCTCCTGAGTAACCCTAAACAGTTCTGGAGATTTGTGAATTCTAAGCGAAAATCTGACGGGTAGCCTGCATCCTTGAAACTTGGTAATGTTAAGAGTGATGATCCTTCTCTTATTGCTGGTCTATTCGCTAACTTCTTTGATTCTGTTTTCGGTGATTCTGACGGTGATATTGGTCTTAAGGGTTTTACTCACTTAACAAAGCTTCCTTCTACTTCTTTGGGGACTAAAGATCTTGTATTCGGCGAGGCTTCAATTCTGGAGTGTTTGGCCGGGCTGCCCAACAGCTTTACTAGCGGTCCCGACGATATCCCGCCTTACTTCCTTAAGAAATGCAGCTCTCGCTTGGTGTCCGTACTTTGTTATTTATTTAATTTGTCCTTGTCTAGTTGCTGTTTCCCAAAATTATGGAAATATTCATTAATCTAAAAGGGCAACAAATCCGATATTTCCAACTACCGACCCGTTGCCAATCTATGCCATCTTGCAAAAATCCTCGAGACACTGGTTAATGATGTCTTAGTGGCGTTCTGATCTGGCGCGTCTTCACCGAGTTCTATAACGGTCATATCTAAGTTAGCGGCCATGAGCACCATCTTCATTTGGTAGGACCACGTTGCGTAGATCGCCCCATTTAGCTTCCCAATTATAAATTTATTGTCCGTCATTACTTTCTTTATTAGGGTTCCGTACTTCAAAAGGAAAAAAGGAACCCTTATAGGATCACTCGTGTGTCCGTCTGTCCGTCCGTCACAGTCAATTTTCTCCGAATCTACCAGACCGATTAAGTTGAAATTTGGTACACATATCAATTTCTGTGACCCAAACGCAGAGGTGTGCCGTGAATAGACGAAATCTGAATATGGGGGTCACTTTTGGGGGGTAAGATGGAAAATTAAAACAAGAAGTTTTGCAAACTGCATCGTGTAACATATCAAATGAAAGGGCTTGTTGTGAGGATCTCAAATATATTTTTTTTGTAATTTTAAAATAAAAAGTTTCCAAGTTATTCAAGAAAATACACGAAAATTTACCATTGGAATGCCTGGCTGTAGAGGAGTCCTCCAGGAACTTTATAACGTATCTTCTAGATTTGGATTTTGATGTCATCACTGATTGTAGCACGATAAAAGCGGCGAAAAGCAAGCGAGAATTGATGCCACAAATCTCACGCTGGTGGCTTTCGTTACAAGAACTTCATTTTACTTTTGGTTGTTAGTATTTTAGACGGTCAAATAAAAGGCCCATTCGAACTACGAGTAACGTTGGACGGAGGTAACTATTTCGGTTTCGTATAAAATCAACTTCCGATATTTCTAGAAGAGGCGCCATTAGCAACAAAAAGCCTGATGTGGTTTTAACATGATAGTTGCCCGATTCATTAAGCACACCAAGTCGGAATTATTTAAACGAAAACTATCCACAACGTGCGTCGGGCGTGGTGGTCGAATTTTATGGCCTTCGTGCTTTCTGGATTTTTTTTATTGAGAATGCCTCAAAGAAATGGTATACCGGCAGCCAGTAAATTCCGAACTGGAATTAAGCAAACTTTATGATGCATCAAAAGATACTTTTTGAAAAGATGCGCCTTTAACTACGTTGATGGTAAACGTTCTGAGTATTTAATGTGGTTTTAAATAAATTTCATTAAAGCGATTTGCTTTTATTTCTCATTTGTAATTCAGATACTTGACTTATAATTATTTATTATGATACTATATCAAATATGGAAGCCGATGTTACTGGATCGATGTCAATAATTAGGTAAGTAAAAAGTTTCTTTTTTACTTAAATATAAATATCTCTTTTCCTAAGTGAAGAAAGTGGAAGTTTCAATAAATTTTTAAAATCTACATGCTCCAACTTTTAGGCCAATTGGCTGCTTAAGCTCAGTTTATTTTTTTATGGCATGAGTAGTCAAACTTGAAGGGAAAATTGATGATACACATAATTAATTTGTAATTATGTGTCTTCGTTAAAGTTTCAGTAAAATATTTACAATAATTTGGTCTCTAGCAAGAAAATTATTGGGTATGGCACTTTTATGAATTTTTATTTGATATCCTCCAAATCTTCTTTATACAACTCTTTAAAGATCAATTTCTGAATCTTTGTTCTCAATCTTAACTTCTGTGAAGGATGTAATTGTTTCATATAAGGATGAAGGCTGAGTAAATAATGATAGTCATCATCAGGATCAATGATTTGTTCCATATGAGGCTTTGTATCTTCGTTATCTTCTGATTTCTTCCTCTTAATAGTTATGGCAGGTACGAAGCCATTCCCCACATTTCTGCTGCTCGTTGTCCTAATTGTACTGTTCGAAAATATTGCAGAGTCATTAGAACTGCATTCAGGGAGGTGTTGCAGAGATTCGATACGACAAGACGGTTTTCCAATTTCGTCATGGTCTTCATCGTCGGGTAATTGAATTAGTCCATTAGTAAGGTCTGGTTCCACAAGTGTCTGTTCAAAGGCTTCACCGCTTTGATTGCTAAAAAAGTAATCAGATTTCGGATGCCTGTGGCGCATGTGTTCAACTAAAAGAAACGGAAAAGGAGTTTGGTAAATTATTTTATTTAAAAAAAAATTAAGTTTTTAATTTTTTAAAATTGTTTTATCACTGTTTTTCGAAAAATATAAAAAATCGGCCATTTTTTTGCGGAAAACTACCTCTATAAAAAAAAAAAAAAGGGGTGCTTTTATGCATTTTTATAGGTTTAGTATCTAGGAAAAAGCTTAAAGAACAGAACCCATTTTGAATTTTTCCTTTATCTTTTCCAGGAAGTCCCAAGTATCTAATGTGTACCAGCTAAAATGAGACTTTTGCAAAAGACGCCCTCTGGCTCTGCCAAAACTTACTAAAAATTAAAAAAAAAAAAATTGTTGTATTCTTCAATATTCACAGAATAGTGTCCAAAACGAATTTTTTAAATATATATAATAGTTTTTTGAAAAAAAAATCTTTAAAATGTATTTTCTTTTTCAGTTATGAAAGCGATTGCGCCCTTAAATGAATTCTGACTCAATTTCTAAAATTTTGGTACCAAAAATGCCGCCGAAATTCGAAAATCAGCTAAATTTGTATAACATAATGAGAAGCATTCTTGTTGATAAAAATACAAAATTGTATTCAATTCAAAAAATTAATACCTAACCTAATAAACTTAATGCTTACTATACCTAAAATGCTAATTAAGCTACTATTAAGAGTTTGTAGGAGGTTTTACAGTGACCCCCCTCATTCTGTACGCAATACATGACTCTACTCCAAATGGCTAACTTCAGGTCTGTAGGTAGTAATGTTTCACGTATGGTCGAAGCAGCGTCCTTTATTCTTGACATAAGCTGGGAGCACAAGGGAGCAGCAGAGAGCTCGATGATATTTCCGAAGCGTAAACTAATTCTTTCATATGTCGCTGTTGCATTATTGCAGCACTTATTGTAGGTTGGCAATGTCCCGTGTCAATCAGGATATGCAGCCATGTTTGTTCCACTACCACCGACCAAGTATCATCCAAGCAATCCAATTCAAAAGATGTTGAAATAAAGTATTTGAATTTACCGCCATCACTTTAACACTGGAACTACCAAGGCCAGTGAAATTGACTGGTAATCAATTTCTTATTTCATTTAACTACATATTTTTTTTAATTCTCTTAAGATTTATGCCAAAATTTAGTAAGATTGAGAATTACGAAATATAGATATATTCGACTGCAAATATAAAAACTGGCAACGAGGATGGGATTTCCACACCTCACTCAGTGCTGGGAAATGATGGCAACAACAAAAATTCATCCAGCGCAGTAATTTGAAGTTCAGGACTCAACACCGGCGCCGATGCCATGGTTTTTAATACCAATAGGAATTGTAGTTCCTACAGACAATTCACTCCTAATTAATAAGAGAACATCCTAAAATTTTAAAATTGGCGCCGTTTGCATGAATTCATCTTCTATGTAACTGTTACTTCCACCACCCGTTCAATTCACACATCCCTCATTCCACCCTAGCACATCAAAATGCAAAAATTAACCCCAGGGATTGGTTCAGTTCTCACATACAATTCCCTCCTGCGTTATCTCTTGCAATGGGGTATAACTAAAAACAAATAAAGAAAAGTGCACCATAAATTTAAAAGTTTCAAAATTCGAAGAAAATTTTATTTTATTGTACAATAGTATATACATATATGTACATTAAAATATGGAAAAGCAAAAGCAACAATGAATTATTTTTAAACTTATTTTTAATTTGTAATTTATTTACATTAAAATCTAGCAAACAGTAATTTTTATTGCATAAACTTATTAATGAGTTAATCGGACCAGGCCTACCACAGTTGGTTCGATGAGTCCTATTTTGTAAAATGTCAGTTCTTAGGAGATTATATGGTTTAGTACTAATGTTAAGCGAAGAAAGGAATTCGGGACAATCAATTTCACCAATCAACAATTGATGCATAAATAGCGTGTTGAAAATCTCACGTCGGTTCTTCAATGTCTGCATATTCAACAATTTGAGCCTATTCAAGTAAAGTGGCAATTCCTGGGAATTGCCCCACGACAAACTTCGCAAGGCGAAACGAAGGAAACGTTTTTGTACTGCTTCAATTCGAGAAATGTGGTACGCATAATAGGGAGACCATACCACACTAGCACCCACACACTAGCATATTCAAGAATAGGTCTCACTAATCCAGCGTATAGTATTAAGACTATTCCGAACAAATTATGATCACGTCAAAATTATTGTTGTCTAATCGGTGGGTAAAAGGATCTAGCTTCGAGTTCGTTCTCAGTAAAACTATCAGAATTCATTTTGGGATTCTTTTATTGTAATTTGCTTCTTTCGACACTTACAAGGGAAGGTTACGCTCTCGTACTCACGGATTCACGCAGGACTGTGCGTATTAGTAGCTAGTACCTGCCCGAGTATTTGACGAAAACCCCAGCACGCACCTCTCCAGGATTGTCCAGCAAATTTACTAGAAAGTTGACCGCCCAAAGCGGCGCGGCTAATCTTCAGTTTTCCCGACGCTCCCGAACGTAAGCCGCCGTGTTCTGGGAATAACGTGTCCGACCCGCGGCCCGAATGTTTTTGGTTCGATTCCCGGCCAAGATTTTTTTTACTTTCTTGGCGCTTTTTTTGAATTAATTATTTATATTTCATAAACAAAATATACTTTTAAGCTCTTTTAAAACGTATTAGATAGCTTTCAAAAACATAGATACATATGCTTATGATATATTCGAGGAAGATAGATAAATCTGATAGTCCTTGCTACCTGGTAAAAGTTTCTTTCACACTTATTACCGGGGCTTTTGAACTGATTCGAAGGGTCCGTACCTTACTCTAATCCGGTCAAAGTGGCCTGCGAGCCAATAAGAAACGTCCACGCCATGGCGTGATGTTCGAACGCTGCACGTCCGCGATTCATTTCTCGAGTACTTCTCTCTCGACCGTTGCACGTGCAGTGAGCATTTTCGCGTTTCCTCAAAATTCATTCACAATGTCGGAAAACGAAGAAGTTCCTTGTTGCTAAACAAGTCATAATGATGATGTTCCCTCGTACAGTGAAGCGTCAAAAATGCGTTTAAAAAGTGCATCAAAATACAGTCAGTTGTCCACCACCAACTGTATGCACCAATTTTCCACGAAATGATAAAATATGCTTGCATTACGCCTTTCCGAAGAACGAGAACTGTTTTTGAACGTAAACGAGGTCTGCTTTTCAACAGACATGTTGAAAGCAAAATGCGATTGTAACAGATCATCGTTCATTTGCTGTTCTTATTGTCGAAAATGTTTATATTTCCATTATTTCTACGATGATTATCACCCAAGGTTTGTAAACAATAAGTATTTTGCGCACAAATATGTGTAATAAGCATGCATATTAGGGTGGAGTGAAATTGGTTTTTTTTATATGTATATTTATTATGATATACCCGCAAAAAGCTGCGTGATAGGCACAATAAGCAAAAGCGAAAATATTTTTTGTCTAGGTTTATATTTAGAGGTACCCCCGTTGGGACAAAATTTTGAAAAAAAATCAGAAACTTGTCAATGTTTGATAGTGCAAAACCAAATGCTTAACTTCATAAAAAAAACGTAGAAATTGTTTCGCTTTTGTTTCTGAACGCACCCAATCATTAATAAGTGTCAAATATCACAGTTGTTGAGTCAACCTTCAGTCACAAGTAAGCTTTCTCATAAATGTTTCATAAATATGAATCGCAGTTTTATTGCAAAAAATTCTTGATTTATTTTTGTTTTAAGAGATTTTGGGACACCATAAATTCCAAACTTTTATATCTATTTTTATTATTACATAAAAATATAGGTTTTAAACAAAATGTAAAATACTATTCCGATACATTATTAAGGTTTATATACATACATCTGAATAAGGCTGTCAAAAATGAATGAAATGATGAATGAATGAAATTTCATTCATTTTCGACACCTGAACCATTATCATACATAAGGGTCATTCCATATGAGATCAACAAATTTAAATTAAAATGTGTGCCGCATGATTTTTAATTTTAATAAAAAAATGGAGGATAATCTTTGTGGTGCCAGAAATGCTAACCCACCATAATTTATTTTTTTTAATGAATAATTTCTGATCAGTAATCATCCGAAGTCAAAAATTGGGTCAATTTCATACTTGTATATAATAGGCTGTAGCTTTTTACTTAGAATAGGTATTGAAATGATTGATGCTTTGTTTGATAGGGTAGTATATGTGTATTTTATATTATAAAATAAAACTGAACTGGAGTAATCAGGAACAAAATGGTGACCATCTGAAATTTCCACAATTTTTTCTCTTTTTTAGGATTTTCAACTGGACTCTGTGTCAACCCAGTTACAAATTAAGTATTGATTTTTTTTAGGAATAAAGAATGAACCCTGCTGATACTATGAAAAAACTATCATTGTCCTAGATTGATATTTTCTACGAAAAAAAAATTTGTGGAAATTGATAATTTTGAAAAATGCTCAACTTTGACCCTCAAAAAACCTATGTGGAGGAAAAAATAACAATTTGATATTTTGAGTAAATATAGTATATGTATATCTTCGTTAATTCTATCCGTTTAGTGCCGTTTTGTTATTTTAATTTTTTTAGAAAATATGATTTTTTTTAAGGTAGTACTTTTACAAACATATGAAAATAATTTAGGAGTCTGATAATTTCTAGAAGTTTTATAATTTATTTAAACTATTAGAATTATGTTAATTTATGATAGACATGATAAAATAAAAGACAAAATTTTCAAATTTAGTTATTTATTAAAAAAAAAATATGGATATTACAAAATTTATTAGCTTATTGTTTACATTATTTGTTTGTTTTTTGGAAACTTATTTCTTCAAATGTTCTTCGATTCTATGCTTTTTTTTCTTTTTGTAGGGGAACGGGGAAATGCGCTTATGCACCTAGGTGGCCGAAGCCACCCGTGTACCGGGCTCCCTGACCACATGGCCAGACCTACCGGCTAAAACCTCGCTCCCCGCCACCGCGAGCACACCCAGGGACCGTCTAAAAGACAAGATTCTATGGTTAGATTAACAGTAATTATTTGCAGAATTTTCGAGAATTGTTCTACTTTTATTTGTGAAAAGGTACAATAGCTTAGGTGTTTTCGGTGATAGCAGGATAATATTTAGAATTATTTGATTTTGAAAGTAATTTAGAGGCATTTGGTATATCGATAAAAACTTTTTAACAAAAAAATTAAACCGCCGAAAAAACTGAAACCAAAAAATAATAAACCTTTTTTATTTAACCTTAATAACTAAGTTCTTAAACTAATGTAAGTACATATACCTAAGTAATTTTGAGTCGGCGCCAAACATCGTCGGGTTGCTGTCTCGCTGACATTAACTTCGTGAACGCTCGGCATTTTCCGGCCGCGTCGCCGCCGCGCATCACGCTTTACGTAATTATTAATTAATATGCTTGTTTGGCGCCGACTCAAAATTACTTAGGTATATGTACTTACATTAGTTTAAGAACTTAGTTATTAAGGTTAAATAAAAAAGGTTTATTATTTTTTGGTTTCAGTTTTTTCGGCGGTTTAATTTTTTTGTTAAAAAGTTTTTATTTTATAATTTTTTGTGGCTATAATACAGAGACTGAGAGGTATACACATAAGAGATTGACAGGTCTAAAGCTCATTCATCGTGAGGTTTTTTTTTTTAAATTAATTGTAATACTCAACTCAGCATTAAAATCTGTGAGTGAACAATAAATCACCGCTATTTTCCCACCTTTAAGGTAGGACTTTTTTTTCCAAATTTATATGGGACCAACTTCGAGGTATATCCTATCCAATAAAAAAAGAATTATCAAAATCGGACTACTCTGTAAAAAGTTATGCGTGGTCATACATTACAATTAGTGAGTGAATAATCAATCATCCCCTGTTTTCCTACCCTTAGGGTTGGAATTTTTTTTCCAAATTTATATGGGACCAACTTCAGGGTATATCCTTTCCCATAAAAAAAGAATTATCAAAATCGGACTACTCTGTAAAAAGTTATGCGTGGTCATACATAAAAAAAAAAAAAAAAAAAAAAAAAAAAATATACGCATTGAATTGATAACCTCCTCCGTTTTTTTCGTCGGTTAAAAATAGGGTTCTCCTCGTTTGTGTGTACTGTATTGTTGTAATCATCTACTTGACCAAGTTCTGCGTAATCTACGTTAGGAACTTCAGATATCTCCAGTAAGTGAACTAGCATCATCGGGTCTTCACTGTTCTCTGCGCTAATTGTGTTTATGTTAATTTTGTTGTTTAATTCTTGACAGTGCATCAGCATTCGACTTTGTTAAGCCTTTCTTATATACAGCGTGAGTCAAAAGTACCGGAACGGCTAAATATCTCGGCAAACTCATGTCGGAGGAAAAAACAAAAAGACACGTGTCAAATATTTTTTTGAAAAGCTATCGATTGACCAGAAGTTTTTGCCCCCACCCCCCCTCCCCGTGGGTGGGGCGGGGGGTAACTTCAAAAACTCAGATGGGAACCCCCATTTTTTATCCCGGAAATGGATTCCTTGGACAAAACTACGTTTAGAAACCATAAGATCGACCCCCCAACCCCAACCCCCGGGGGTGGGGCGGGGGCAAAATCAAAATTCAATAGCAAAAAATCCATTTCAAGTATTTCTGTAAAATCTGTCGAGTGACACGAAATTTGAATTGTTACCCTTACCTCCACCCCTATTGGCCACCCCTAGGGATGAAGGGGAGGGGGCAAAATTAAAACTTTAATAACCAAAAACACGTGTTAAATATTATTGAAGTGGTCAATTGTATTTACGGTAACAATTTCGTTTAATGATTTCTCATATTGAGAGAGAAACGCGTCGCTAAAGTCATAGTGGATCTTCCCGATCAGTCGTGCACCGACTTACTTTAAAGTGGGGAGATCTCCCCGATCGGTCGGCAAAGTGTTAACGCAAATTGATTATTTCAATGATATTTTCGAGAATACTTTAATTTAAGCAACCGCAATGTCACTTTCGGAAAGAGAAAGAATCACCATACTAATGATGCGTGGATATGGAGATAGAGAAAGGTGCCATCAAGAAGTAGCAGATTTGTTCAATGATACAAATGTTGAACGCCTACCAATTTCGAAATCTACGGTATACCGTACTGTTAATCGATTCGCACAGACCGGCTCTGTTGCAGATCGACCGAAATCTGGCAGGCCTAAATATGCTCGCAACTTTTAATTTTGCCCCCTCCCCTTCATCCCTAGGGGTGGCCAATAGGGGTGGAGGTAAGGGTAACAATTCAAATTTCGTGTCACTCGACAGATTTTACAGAAATACTTGAAATGGATTTTTTGCTATTGAATTTTGATTTTGCCCCCGCCCCACCTCCGGGGGTTGGGGTTGGGGAGTCGATCTTATGGTTTCTAAACGTAGTTTTGTCCAAGGAATCCATTTCCGGGATAAAAAATGGGGGTTCCCATCTGAGTTTTTGAAGTTACCCCCCGCCCCACCCACGGGGAGGGGGGGGGGGCCAAAAACTTCCGGTCAATCGATAGCTTTTCAAAAAATATTTGACACGTGTCTTTTTGTTTTTTCCTCCGACATGAGTTTGCCGAGATATTTAGCCGTTCCGGTACTTTTGACTCACGCTGTATAATTGTGTAGTCGTATTCCTCGAGTTTGAGTCTCCATCTTGTTAGTTGTGCAGTCGGGTCTTTTATGGAGAACAACCAATTTAGGGGCTTATGGTCAGTGGAAATACTTTAATTGCTATGCTATGCTATGCTTAAATACTATGGCTAGAACTTCACGTCCAATTGTGCTATACTTCTGTTAGGACTCGTTAAGAGTTCTAGATGCAAAAGCAACAGGCTTATCCCGATTCGGTGAACCTTGGGAAAGAATTGCGCCTAGTGCAAATTGGCTACTATCAGTTCTGAGGTTGAAGGGTTGGGAAAAGTGTGGGTATTGTAAAATTGCTTCATTAGTCAGAAAATCTTTGCAAGTTTCAAACGTATTCCGGGTTTATATCTATTTTTACCCGACTGCCGAAGGAGGGTTATGTTTTTCGATGTATGTATGTATGTATGTACATATGTGGGTATGTATGTCTATTTCTTTGTGTCGCTCTGCAGCCTAAACGGCTTGACGGATTTTAACATATAAGGTGTCATTCGATTCGTCTTAATTGTCTGAGTGCTGTAGGGTATATAATATTTCAATATGGCTTCCGCGAAAAAAAAATGGAGGGGAATAAAAAAAAAGGTTTTTTTATTATAACAATATGGGTCTCAAATGAAAGCTAATAAATAGCCCATTACAAATATATATACGTTATAACACTTTATGCTACCATTTTGACAGGAAAATCAAAAAAGTAATAGGTAATTATTTCTTGTTGAGCTGTAAATGCCTACAATGTACCTATGTATAAACCAATAACAAAGCAGTGATGACCCTACAATCAAAGGTAATCAACTAGGAATAGGTGTACGGATTGAGCCCTGCACCATCGACTTTGATGCGCTTAGGGGACAAGGAAAAATTAAACGAAGGATGTTGCCGGTAATACTTTGCTGGGCTGTAACTGTCCACAAGCTACAAGGCACCATTCTCGATAAGGCCGTTATGGACCTCAGTTCACATGTTTTTGCAAAGGGCCAAGCTTACGTCGCTCTCAGCCGAGTAAAAACACTAGCTGGGTTGGCTATCAGTGTCCTTGATCCCAAAAAGTTGTTGAACCGGCCAGGCGGGGACAAGCCAATTAGTCCAAATGTTACTTTTTTTCAAGAAATATGTTTTGTCGTTCATTGCTTGCCCCCGCCTGGAATACCTTTTCCAATATTTAAGTTATATTTAAATAATAGTATAAATTGTATTATTTGTTAACGAGGTATCGAACAAGAAATAATTGCATGGTGCATTACTTATAAGGACATTGCTCTTACAATTTTCTATAGATTATAGAGCTTGTTTTTCGCTTTTCAGTTGATATTTTTACTGCAGTCGGGTTTTTTGTTTTTTAAATAATTTAGTTTATTTCACACTTTTTAGTTTTTATTAATGAAAGAGTGGTTTAATTCATGATAACTAAGCAGTTAAATGAACTCTGCGGTAAAGTAACATTAGATACTTAATCTAGATAGATGGAAGTCGAATAAAACATTTTGCATATTAGTTTATAGTGTTTAAATCTCGTAGACGTTGAAGCTCTTTTAAAGAATTGTCATCATGTGGCCGATTCAACAACTTTTTGGGATCAAGGACACTGATAGCCAACCCAGCTAGTGTTTTTACTCGGCTGAGAGCGACGTAAGCTTGGCCCTTTGCAAAAACATGTGAACTGAGGTCCATAACAGCCCTATCGAGAATGGTGCCTTGTAGCTTGTGGACAGTTACAGCCCAGCAAAGTATTACCGGCAACATCCTTCGTTTAATTTTTCCTTTTCCTTGTCCCCTAAGCGCATCAAAGTCGATGGTGCAGGGCTCAATCCGTACACCTATTCCTGGTTGATTACCTTTGATTGTAGGGTCATCACTGCTTTGTTATTGGTTTATACATAGGTACATTGTAGGCATTTACAGCTCAACAAGAAATAATTACCTATTACTTTTTTGATTTTCCTGTCAAAATGGTAGCATAAAGTGTTATAACGTATATATATTTGTAATGGGCTATTTATTAGCTTTCATTTGAGACCCATATTGTTATAATAAAAAAACCTTTTTTTTTATTCCCCTCCATTTTTTTTTCGCGGAAGCCATATTGAAATATTATATACCCTACAGCACTCAGACAATTAAGACGAATCGAATGACACCTTATATGTTAAAATCCGTCAAGCCGTTTAGGCTGCAGAGCGACACAAAGAAATAGACATACATACCCACATATGTACATACATACATACATACATCGAAAAACATAACCCTCCTTCGGCAGTCGGGTAAAAATAGATATAAACCCGGAATACGTTTGAAACTTGCAAAGATTTTCTGACTAATGAAGCAATTTTACAATACCCACACTTTTCCCAACCCTTCAACCTCAGAACTGATAGTAGCCAATTTGCACTAGGCGCAATTCTTTCCCAAGGTTCACCGAATCGGGATAAGCCTGTTGCTTTTGCATCTAGAACTCTTAACGAGTCCTAACAGAAGTATAGCACAATTGGACGTGAAGTTCTAGCCATAGTATTTAAGCATAGCATAGCATAGCAATTAAAGTATTTCCACTGACCATAAGCCCCTAAATTGGTTGTTCTCCATAAAAGACCCGACTGCACAACTAACAAGATGGAGACTCAAACTCGAGGAATACGACTACACAATTATATATAAGAAAGGCTTAACAAAATTGCTGATGCACTGTCAAGAATTAAACAACAAAATTAACATAAACACAATTAGCGCAGAGAACAGTGAAGACCCGATGATGCTAGTTCACTTACTGGAGATATCTGAAGTTCCTAACGTAGATTACGCAGAACTTGGTAAAGTAGATGATTACAACAATACAGTACACACAAACGAGGAGAACCCTATTTTCGATATACCAAATGCCTCTAAATTACTTTCAAAATCAAATAATTCTAAATATTATCCTGCTATCACCGAAAACACCTAAGCTATTGTACCTTTTCACAAATAAAAGTAGAACAATTCTCGAAAATTCTGCAAATAATTACTGTTAATCTAACCATAGAATCTTGTCTTTTAGACGGTCCCTGGGTGTGCTCGCGGTGGCGGGGAGCGAGGTTTTAGCCGGTAGGTCTGGCCATGTGGTCAGGGAGCCCGGCACACGGGTGGCTTCGGCCACCTAGGTGCATAAGCGCATTTCCCTGTTCCCCTACAAAAAGAAAAAAAAACATAGAATCGAAGAACATTTGAAGAAATAAGTTTCCAAAAAACAAACAAATAATGTAAACAATAAGCTAATAATTTTTGTAATATTAAATGTCAGCAATCATACGCGACAAATTCTTGAAGCAACTCGATACCACTCTCGCGACTTCGACGCGCGCCCAGTTACAGGTCGTCGGTCCATGCAATTTCGGCATGGTTAGCACTTTTCGTCCGTGCGATCGAAGAATTTGTCACGTGCGAATGCAAAAGCCATATGTAAGTAATTAATAAGCAATAATTAAACTAGATCATCATTGTGATGTACATATATTTAAAAACCTGCAGGAAAAATAAAGCGGCACAGTCAGTTTATCAGTCAAAAGTGCGTATTAATCCACCCATTGATTTTCAGATTTGGCAGCTACGTGAAGACCTCAAGCTGAAGCCAGCCATATCTTTATTCACTTTATACATCGACAGCTCAATTTTGGGAAAATTTGTGGAGTGGTACATTGCACCGCGATCACACATTCAGAGTAAAGGTACAAAGCACCTTAACTTAAACTATTATCTTTCAACCAAAATAGAAGCATTTTGGATTCAATTACGAACAAGGAATTATCAACAAAGAAAACTTTATCCCACAATTGTCCAATGGCTTAAGAAACTAGCCATAATCGATAAATTCTCTAAATATGGTCAAGCGTATCACCTAGATCAACTAAGAGCAATAGATGCAAGTAAGGCTTTCATCAATTTTATGACTCATCCTAGTATACCACAGCTTTTAGTGCTGGACAACGGACCGAACTGAAAAATAACATTATGAAAGAATTGGCAACTTTCCATAAAATAAAATTTCACTATACAACACCACTTAACCCAAATTCAAATAGCAATTACATCCAGCCATTACATACATAGCAATATTCTGCGAGACTACAAAGATTCAGCTGAACTGTCGTAAATCTTAATATCTCATAACAATCCATGGCATTAGATATTAAAATTATAAAATAGCAGTAGTGAAACGAAGCGAAATATTGTGTAATTTTTCAGCATAATTCTTCTAATGAGCGCCCAAGCTTTTATTCATAGTCATACGAATACAGAAATACTGTGCAGAAATACGCTAAACGTATATTTTGGTTGAAATATATTGTAGGCCCAAAATTGATAAGCTTAGACCCTTCGTCAATCCAACATATTAAAACTGAGGTATTATTTTATTAATTATTTTATAAAAATGTTATTTTCAGCCTAAATTTATTTTAGCAGAAACTTATTTTTTCCTTTTTAGTATATTTTTATATTTTATTATTAAATAAAAGCTTTTTTTAAAAAATATTTTTTTATTATGTAATTTTATTTTCTACTTTTTAGTCTTTTGAAATTTTGCAATCAATATTATATCTAGTATTTGTCAACATTTTTAAGGTGTTTAAAACTTGTTACGACCATTTTCACATAAATTTTACTACTTATTAGAAATTGCTTCAATAAATCAGGTATTGTTTATTAGGCAGTGTCTTATACTTTGTTGAGACTAAAAATTTTTTAGCCATGGCCAATGGCCACATTCCAGCTCCATCATCAGTTCAGCTGCACATCATAATAATATTGCAATTATCATATTAGATGTCCGCCATATTGGATTTAGACTGACGTCACCTCACTTATTGTGTTTCGCTCATCAAGCCCTTTCATTTGATATCCATATCATAGGGGTAGGTAACTATGGAAATTGTAAATCGCCATTTTGTGACGTCCGCCATATTGGATTTAGAATAACGTCACACTGCTTATTGTGTTTCGCTTATTAAGCTCTTTCATTTGATACCCATATCATAGGGGTTACTATGAAAATTATAAATCGCCATTTTGTGACGTCCGCCATATTGGATCAAAAATGGCCGTATTTAAGTAATCGTGCATTGTCACGTGAACCAATCGTGTGTGCCAAATTTCAGCCCGATAGCTTCAGTGGAAGTGGGTGAAATATTTTGTGCAAAATTCCAGGACATACATACTTATGTACATACATACATACAAGTGAAGTTAAATAAAAGCTTTTAACAAAATTCCAGAACATACATACATACATACAAGTGAAGTTAAATAAAAGCTTTTAAAAAGAACCCTTTAGAAAAGAAATGCATTTTACTCTTTGATGAAATGGCAATTAAAAAAAGACCTTTCGGCGGTAGCCAGAAAGAAGAGGTAGATTTCTATGTGGTAAAAATGTTTTTTACATAAGGAAATATAGTGCTGAGTTTCCCACCCCCTTGACCGATTCACCTTATTTGGAAACATAGCTGAGATATTGCCATGAAGAATATGTTAGCCAAGTTTAATCAAAATCGATTAAGAAATATACGGTCTCCCATGGAAATAAATTTAAATATATAGCGAGGTGAAAGTCCTCCTCTCCCTTCCCCAAACCCGGCAATTTTTTAACATGACCTAGATATCGAGCCAATAAATGCGTACGCAAAGTTGGATTAAAATCCATCAGAAGTGTTGCAGCTACTGCGGTAACAAAATCACTTTTAGAAACTGATGTAACCCCTGACCCCTTTGACCGATCACCATCACTTTGTAACACGACTACATGTTGTCAATGTGTATGTTAACTTTGGTCAATAACGGTTAAGAAATACGAAAGTATTGGGGTCCAAACCTTTTTTATATAACTTACGTAGCCCCTATATCCGCACCCCCTTGACCGATTCCTCCCATTTACGAACTTAGCCGAGATATTGGGGCGGGATAAACGTATAGGAAAAGTTTGATCAAAATCGGTTAAGAAATACGGCCTCTATCGTGTCCACAAGTTATATATAAATATAGAAATAAATTTTATTTTTGAAGTCTACGACCTCTAAAACGAGTTTTGGCATCATTCATTTCCCGAAATCTTTTCATCAAATACGCTGCAATAGGTAGTATTTCATATGAAATCTACCTAATGAATTAGATACGATTCAAGTCAAGATATTAAATATTCACGGATTTTTTAATTTTGAAAATGGTGAACGTAGGGATTCCGTGGACTCTTTGTTTATAGTGCGTGGACTTAATTTTAATTGTAAGCAATTAATTGCTTATATTTCTAAAATCAGTTAATGCTGAAAAACATAAAGAAATAATATTGGATATCCTTTATATTTTACATAACATTGGGCTAAATGTAATAGGTGTAACATGTGACCAAAGTTTAGTAAACCGAAAAGCATATCCAAACCTAAGGTGCACAGTATATAAGCCTTATGTAAAAATAGAAACGAACAAAATTGTGTTATTATTATGATCCTGTTCACTTTATAAAAATTATTAGAAACTGTTTTTTTAAGGCTGTCATTGAATGTGAGGGACGCAAAATATCTTGTAAAATTGTAGAAGCGATTTATCGGGAAGAAGAATACTCTACAATTAAAAAAGAGCCAGCTCACCTTAAAATCAGTTTCCAGTTTTAGCTCAGTGAGCGCGGCTGTCCGAAAAAACGCTTATACCCCTAACACACTGTGGCGAAATTTAGAATTTCGGCTCTGTTCTCAATTTCGACCCACATTTCAACTCAATTTAGTCTACTAAACAAACAGGTGTACACAAAGGTTTTTATAATTATTACAAGTGCAATTAGTGATCATCTCCTTCCGTGTTCTTCTTTTTTTTATTGAACGTTTAATGTGACATTGGAAGTCATCTCCGAAATAGTGAAAATTACAAATGAAATTGAGAAGATCAATATGTCAGGGGGTAGCGAAATTGACTTCAAAATTATACATTTCGCTGCTGTGCTCAGGGGTATTCCTGAACTTTCCATAATTTTAACTGCGAATCATTTAATGTTTGAATAATAAGCTGAGCCAAGTGAGAACAGAATTAGGTGGCTCAGCCTCAGGTAAATCAGCTCTAACTCTGAAAACACTAGCAACGCCATGCAGAAAGAAGAAGTCATTAGAACTGAGAAAAATGGTTTTGTTCAATGAGCAACTGAGTAAATTCAGTTCGCTCACGCTGAAGCAGTGCCGAGTCGAACGCAGCTAATGAGGTAGTTAGAAGCTTTGTTAGGAATTTGTATTAAAAAAGGGCTTTGGTAAACTCCTTTCGATTCGATTCGAACGGATTAAACAATCGGGACCATGCAAATATTTTTTAAGATATCAGAAGACGTATAGATGAATACGCATTACAGCTACATTTTCAAGAAGAGGACGACGTGGAAGACGAGGAAGACGAGGATGAGGCGGATGTAGAAAGGAATGCGGACGTAGAGGAAAAGGATTTTTGATTATTTATGCTTTTTGTAATAAAAAAAAATTTTGCAGTAAAAATAAAAAAACAATAAAATCCATATAAATCCATAAAAATTTTGCAGTAAAAATAAAAAAACAATAAAATCCATTCATGCTGAGACTTTCGCTTTCTTCAGCAAGCTATTACTCTTTTAATATTGGATCTACATACACCATAAACACAGCATTCTTTTAGTTTTTTTTATAAGCTACATTTGAAAAATGCACATTTTCACTCGCGAATAATTCGAAAAGTATTGACTTTCAGTAAAAACTTTATAGAACAAAAGTTGCTAACTGGACTATTTGAATTTAGAGCTCCGTTGTAATTAAACCTTTTCCTTTGTCTACATTGTTAATGTAACAGCTTTGCAGATAATGTTTCTTAAGGGGACATTCTACTTTGAAATGAAAAAAAAGGGTCATTTTTAGGAATTTATTTTAAGAAGACGAGACATCATATAGGCTTGACATTTTTTTTTATTGTATAAACAAAACGATTGACTTATGAAAAAAAAAATTTTTAAGCCGATTTCATGTCTGCTATCTCTACTAGATGACGTCTAAAAAAAGTGAGTTTTTTTTCTATTCACGAACCGTAGGCCGAAGTATTGATCTGAAACAGGAAAAAAAAGTTTCATCTTAAAGAAGACACTTATAGCTAGTACCGTAACCAATAAAAATATTTAAACTTTTATTTTCTGTTTCAGATCAATACTTCGGCCTACGCTTCGTGAATAGAAAAAAAACTCACTTTTTTTAGACGTCACTTAGTGGAGATAGCAAACATGAAATCGACTTAAAAAAAATATTTCATAAGTCAATCGTTTTGTTTATACAATAAAAAAAATTTCAAGCCTATATAACGTCTCGTTTTCTTAAAATAAATTCCTAAAAATGACCCTACTTGGTTTTCATTTCAAAGTAGAATGTCCCCTTAAGAGACTTCATTATGGCTAGCAGTTGCAGCTTATAAACTTAAGTACAGCACTTCTACGTTCAGGCTTTCAAACTTAGATATAATACCGGGTCAAGCTTTCCTGTATCCGAGTGTTTTTGTGTTGTCAGTATAAAGTTCGATTTCGAAGTCGGGTTTAAATAATTCTAAAAATTGTTCGGTACATAATGACTCCATTAAAAGATTAAATAAATCTTCTTCAATTTAATCGCATTGGAAACAAATTCCCTTTTTAATAGGTTCGTTAAAAGCTTTGCGATCGTAGAATAGCTTGGAATGGGCTGCCGAAAGAAGCCGGTAAGATCTAAAAAGCTTTGGGCTTGCTTTACTTTTTTAGGCATAGGAAACTTTTGAACAACAGCGGTTTTCTCCTAGGACGGCTTTATTAGGGTGGAGAAACATTTTTTTTTTTATATATTTACTATGGCATACCCGCAAAAAGCTGCGTGATAGGCACAATAACCAAAAGCGAAAATATTTTTTGTCTAGGTTTATATTTAGAGGTGGCCCCGTTGGGACAAAGTTTTGAAAAAAAATCAGAAACTTGTCAATGTTCGATAGTGCAAAACCAAATGCTAAACTTCAAAAACGTGATGGTTTTATCAAGGCCAGACTGTCATCACGTCAGATGATGCCTGTTTATAATACTAAACGCGAATTTTCTACTTAATTGGCTATTTTGTAACATATTTCTCATAAATGTTTCATAAATATGAATCGCAGTTTTATGGCAAAATTCTTGATTTCTTTTTGTTTTAAGAGGTTTTGGGGCACCATAAATTCCAAACTTTTATATATATTTTTATTATTGCATTTCGGAAATGCACCTGCCATTGACAATACATGATAACACCATTGATTATATAAAGAAATAGATATGTCAGCCGGTACTTGACATTAGCGCGATAGATGGCGATACTTGTGTCAATTCATCATTTTAAGTTAAGACAAATTTGAAATTCGAAGTTTAATTTCGAATGAAGCTTTTTCTACCACACACATAACCGAAGTGTAAGAATGTAAATGACGGTGATATAACCTGCTCGTACGGATTTCAGCAGGGCTCTGATATGTATGGGAAAATTTATGATGTGCGTAAATTTTAAATTTTCTAAGCAAGCCGATATCTTAGCTTATCATATCCTAAGATTAAACAGATGGTCACATCGGCTTTAGATGTTGCACTTATTTTTATATTTTATTTTGAAAAACTTTGAGGGATTAATTTAAAGAAATTCAAAAGTTGCCTTAACCAAAGGTACTATATTATTCTCGCCCTTGTACAATCTTTGACCGTAAATCTTTATTTGTTGTTTTGAGAGAAGTGTTAATATTTTTTACTGTTGCTCTTATGAAAGAAATCACGGTATGCCTTACAACGAAATCCTTATGATGGCAGCCTGGCCATTGATTGATTTTGGATTGAAGGACAGGTAGCAAATTATCTTCCAATAAATTTCTTAAGTAGCGAGTATTTTTAAATATTTCTGTGAAATGCGCGTACAATTTGGACAAATCGGCCTTGAACGAATCACTTGGCACTTTTAATGAGGTATTTAAATTATTATCCATTCCTTCTTCAGTATTTCGGGAAAACGTTTTATAATATGTAAACTGCATTTCATCGCATTTCTCAGGATTTTTACAGATCATATATTCTTTACAATGTGTACATTTTGTTAAATTCACCATTTTATTAACTATGTATCCAAAGAAATACATTAAAGAAGTAGTTTGAAACTTACTCATACTCCCAGTTATTTCAACATCTGAATCATTTTCCTGTGATTCCTCATGTTTTTCATTTTCGCTTAACTCATTCTCGAGAGAAACATTAATGCCTTGTTCAAAGTAATGCAAATTTGAATTTAAAGAGGACAAAGGCACATCAGTTATTAAATTTGCAGAATCAGACAAATTATAACTGGAATATTCTGATGGTAAAATATTTTGAAACATGACCTGTTTCAAATTCCTATAAAATCGATAAGCCGAAGGATTTTTCTCATAAGTTCCTTTAAAACCCCGGATCATTGAAAACAAGTTTTCAAGAGCATCCGTATTTAAGTGGCTTACTAAAAGGTACTCTTGGGATTTTTTTAAATCATTCCAAAGCATCTCAATAGCAGTTATTGTAGTAATAAGACCATCGAAACTAGGTGGACGTTTTATTCTGCCAGTAGAAATCCAACTTTCAACCCATGCTTTTGTTTCAGAAAGATTACTTAATATCTGATTCTTTTCGGAAATGGCACACCTTGCAGGATTTTTGGAATACTTAATAACACTGTTTAAGTTATCATATACAACATTCAATCTAGCTATAAATTTTGCAGTACTTATTGCACAATCCTTTTCTTCCTCCTCAAATAAATTTAAGCTCACACCTGCAAATATCGCAGCTGATACGCTGTGACTAAGAACTTGAGTTGCTCGTTTGACCGATAGTTTTTCAAAGCCCTGCGGATTTATGTGTGCCTCCGTTAATTTGAACATAGCTCTTATAGTGCCATTATCCATGCTGTATACTTTCCGTAAAATAGACCATGATATCTTTTCACTTCCTATTTGAATATCATTTGTAAGAAGAATATTTCTTAAGCATTTAAAAATGTGTGGTATATCATACAAAGCATATATTTTTTTTTCCTCAACATAGAAATATGGCTTTATTTTTGAAGTTTCTAAAAGCCTATAAGAGCTTCTATTGCTACTTCCTTGATCACAAACTATGCCCACAATATCAAAACCAATATTTAAGAGTTGGTTCAACAAATTTTTTATAATTTCCTTCAACTCATTCATTGAAGGCTTCCCAATGTAATATGCTACTGCTTGTTTCCAGTTTTTATTGAGACCGCGAAGCATGAATACTAGCACACTAGATGCCATTACATTTTTCCGACCAAGAAAATCCAGATCAGTAAAACCATAGATTAAGTCATCTTTTATATTATAGTCCAATTCAAATTTACAAGACATTTCATCAAATAAAAGAAGACATTTAGCATTTAATACGTCCATATCCTTTACTTTACGCCTTATAAAAAATTGAAATAACAAGCCCTTTTCTCTATATGTATACGAAAAAAAAAAACCAGCGAGCCTTACAGTAGTCGCATATGATGTGTAACATCTGACAGCTCACCTTGGTAATAAGCAATATTGATATTATATCCTGAAAAAAATACAGAAACTTCTCCAATAAGCAGCGACAGAAATTAACCTCAACATTTAAAAAAGCTAAATAATGAAATATTTATTCGAATAATTATTCATTACTAGCTGTACCCCGTATTCATTACTAGCTGTACTAAACACAGTTAATAATATAAATCGCATAAACTTCAAAATTTGACAGTTCGCCATCTTGAATTCGTAAATTCTGGCAGTCGGGTTGAAATCAGCGACCCCGAAAACGCCAAAGTACTAGTTTTGGTGGAAATCGCATAAACTTCAAAATTTGACAGTCCGCCATGTTGAATTCGTAACTTCTGACAGTCGGGTTGAAATCAACGACCCTGAAAACCCCCCAGTACCAATTTTGGTGGAAATCGCATAAACTTCAAAATTTGATAGTCCGCCATCTTGAATTCGTAAATTCTGACAGTCGGGTTGAAATCAGCGACCACGAAGACGCCCAAGTACCAATTTTGGTGGAAATCGCATAAAGTTCAAAAGTTGACAGTCCGCCATCTTGAATTCGTAAATTCTGACAGATTTTTTGGGCGAGGAACCGACGCGGGCGTCCCCAGAACACTCTATCAAAATTTCATCACAATCTGATCAATGCTTTCGGAACGCATAGGGATCAAACATTCAAACATTGATTTTTATATATATAGACTCTTTAGTCAAATCAAATAGCTCGCGCTTCCCTGGCTTCCTGTTACACACTTCCGTCCCATTTCACGAAATCACTCCCACAGATTGCAAGAAAGCGAGAGGAAAGATGTTACACATCAACAAATTGTCTTATGCATAAACCCCCCCAAAAACTATTTTTCAACGCTGTCTGTAAAAGAGCACCCCTAACCGGGTTTTTGCACGATACAGCGATTTCTTGCGCTTTATATTCAAAGTTTGGACTGTTCGCCATCTGACGGCCAAATCGAAAAGCACGCGCTTCCCTGGAAGTGTTACACACTTCGGAGTGTTACACACTTCCGTCCCATTTAACAAAATCACTCCCACAGATTGCAAGAAAACAGGCGGAAAGATGTTACACATCAATAAAAAAAAAAAAAAAGGCGCTTCATAGGTTTCGTGCCAAGAGTCGGCGCGGCCCTAGATGACTTTAAACAGCTTGTAAGATGGTTACTATTCGATTTTGAATGTGAAATGGATTTGCAATTTCCTCTATTTTCAAGTTCGAGCTCTCACATTTATATACGAATATATGTATATTAGGGTGGAGTGAAAATGTATGGAGAATTATTTTTTTTGTTATTTCGTAATAGCATAGTGGTAAAAAGCTGCCTATGGATGAGCAAATGAAGTATGTTAAATATCATTTATGTATTATAATGTTTTGAGGTGCCCCAAAACGAAAGAATTTTGAAAAATTTAATTTCATTCATTTTTGATAGCCTCATTTAGATGTATATAAACCTTAATAATGTATCGAAATAGTATTGTTCATGTTGTTTAAAACCTATATTTTTATATAATAATAAAAATATATATAAAAATTTCGAATTCATGGTGCCCCAAAACCTCTTAAAACAAAAATATATCAAGAATTTTGCAATAAAACTGCGATTCATATTTATGAAACATTTATGAGAAAAATGTTACAAAATAGCCAATTAAGTAGAAAATTCGCGTTTAGTATTATAAAAAGGCATCATCTGACGTGATGACAGTCTGGCTCTGATAAAACCATCATTTTATGAAGTTTAACATTTGGTTTTGCTCTATTGAACATTGACAAGTTTCTGATTTTTTTTCAAAACTATGTCCCAACGGGGGCACCTCTAAATATAAACCTAGACAAAAAATATTTTCGCTTTTGCTTATTGAGCCTATCACGCAGCTTTTAGTCGGTATGCCATAGTAAATATATAAAAAAAGTAATTTCACTCCACCCTAATGTATATATTTAAATATATGAAATTTTCCACAAAAACCAAATTTGTAACTGAAACAATTTCGTCATCTGGGATCCCGCCTAATTAACCATGCAGGTGTCGGATCTCCTAATCGACTACTACATTCATTTATTTAACAATTATTTAAAGCCGATATTTCTTGCATTTCTTCACTGCTACCGATCAAAATCGTTTACAAGGCAATTTTATGGGTTTGTTTAACTTCGTTCTAAAGAAGTAACAATTTTCCAGGTAAAGAAGGTTTCGGCTCTCCCCTCTTTCCGTTCCATTTATTTCTACATTCTACACATTGCTTCTGATAATGGATACAGCTTATTAACCTTTTAACTGTTTATGTCGAGTATACTCGTCATGACGAAATGACAATTTTTCGCATAATATCGAGTATCCTCGTCATGAAGATAAAAACAATTACATTCGTATTATAAATCAACGAATCAACTATAATTTTTGTTTTCTCGAAGAAGGGCAAATAAAGAGCGTTTGAAAAAATATACATTTAAAAATATTCTGTTAGTCTGGCAATTTTGTTTATTAATTAACAGTAGTTTGTATTAAGCTGAAATAACAAACTCTGTGGGAAGTACCGTTTCAAAATGTTTTTTTCAAATGAACAAACATTTCGTATGCTTTTCTCCATTGATTGTGTTCTGAAAGGAATAAGAATCTTGTGAATTTTATTGTCAGGAAAAGCAACAGTAACTATTTTTATACCTTTGAGGAATAAAATTGTGAAATAAATATTGTTTGTTAAAAATGAATAAAAATTACATTTTCTAAAAAACCAACAGGAAACGCTTGAGTTTTGTCATAATTAGTTAATTTTATAGCCTAAAAATTTTACTGTCTTCGTCGAGTATACTCGTCTTCGCTGAGAAATAATTAAGCAGGCAGAAGGAGTTTTTTCAAAAAAGATTAAGCAGCTAAAGCGTTAAGGAGGCCAACATGGACAAGGCCGGACTTAAGATATACATATATGTCCCTTACGTTGAATCTGTGGTTCAGGCCCAAGGGCAGGATTTGTTTGAAAATTAATCTGCAATTGAAATTTTATAACTAAAATATAATGCCAAAACCAAAACATAAAATTTTGTGCCCGAGATACTGTGGAACGTGTTCCCGGGACCCTAAAGTTGATCAAAGTTGATCAAAGTTTATAAACTTAATTTGTCGCTCGTTTACTGAAGTATTTTCTTTCGAGGTTCTATCCCATCTACTACAAGCCCTATATGTGGCCACCCTAAACCTTCTTAATCTAATTAATAAGGACTTATAGCCTATTTCACTTATCTTATATCGTTGACTATGCTGAGATGAATGTTGCTTTCTGAAGACTGAAAATCAGCGGTGCGTGATGTCTAATGTGTTATTCCTGTTAAGTTTGATCAATCAAGTAACTGACTGCTAGTCGTCGCATTACATATCTCGCAGCAAATAAACGGCATCGAATAATTGACATCCGGTAAGTAGCCCCAGGTACTTAGCATACAATGAGTACGGCAGATTGAGTAAGCTACGAGTATTATGTAAGTATCTCCAGATGAGTAGTGGCAGGTAAGGAATATCTAGTAAATATCGGCGATTATCAAATAGCACCTACGTAGCACCAGGTAGGCTGCTTCCATTGAATGTCCCAGGTATTAATACAATAATACCCTTGATGTAATTTAGCATTTAGTACCGTCCCAGCATCACGTTTTGCACTTTATGTATTTTTATTTATTACTCACCTCCTTGCTCTCCTTGCCTTGTCTAGTCTTTTCCATTTTTCCTTTTATTTTAGGTTGTCTACGATTTAACTCCAGCTCCAGCCTTCTTATTTCACACTCCAAGGCAAAAGAAAGCACGCGGCCACCGCACCGGATGCTTATGGCCGTTCTCCATTGCCCATCAGGCCTCACTCAAGTTTAATGTTTTTCCAATTGATATATTTTTTTTAAGCTATTTTCCAAACCTACCGGTCTTAATTTAATACCTTAGTAGACACATTACCCATAATTATGACGGCAACCATCACTATTACACCAAAAAACTGTCATTATGATGGCATCAAAATGAAGGTAAACAAATCACTATCATTTTGCGCAAATTATAGTTCAGCGCCATATAGGCTCGAATAGCTAACAAGATTTTTGAAAGTTTTTCATACACATTTTGGTCACGACAGAACGATACCCTGAACACCAAAGTTAAGCAGCAAAGGCGCGAATAGTACTTGGATGGTGGATAACACAGGCAAAACTCTCATCCAAAATTACGTTTAGCAATGTGTCACACCGTCATTTTGATATTTGCTATTAAGGCCGACTCACACATTTCCGATCCTTCACCGGTCCGTCAACGATCCGTCCATTCAGTCTCCGGAGTTTATGTTCACATATTTCCAGCAGCAAACCGTCAGTGCCTCTTTAGACATTAAATGTTTTGTATTTTGGTAAATTATTTTAGAATTGGCACAATTTATTACAGAAGAATTGGCGGTAATAGCCTAAATTTTGGATGACGAAGAAACTGTCGTTAAAAAACGGAAAATTAGGTTCACAAGGCTTGGAGGAAACGGGATATTTAAAAAGAATATACATATAACACTGACGAAAATCATACAAGATAGGATGCTCTCCTAATTTTTAAGTTCCTGCCGAACGAAGTTCTTCTCCTAAGGAGGCAAAATAGGGGATGTAAGTTTGTATGAAAATCCTTCATTTATTACTTCAGGATTTTTGGAAATTTATTCCTTAAAGCCCGGTGCTGTTCCCAAGAAATTTCTTGGCCCATACAAAACACATGAAAAAAAACGCTCAGTCATCCGGCCAGGCGAAACTGATTCAATCGCTTCAATTCATCGGGCCGCCTGATCAGAGGCGATTAATGATTTTGCATCCGGTCAGACGGAACTGAAGGTAAAACTGTTAGTGTATGGGGGGCTTTACATGCATATAAATAAAGATTTGGGTTTGATATTTTGTAAGTCTATAACTTCTAAAATAAATTTTAACATCATTTCATTTATTTTCCGAAATTGCGTTATAACATAAGGCAGCTGCAAAAAGGAATATTTCTATTAAATCTACCATAACCAGCAAATTTTATTACTTATATTTAATTTAATTTATTTTAGAAAAGGGGGTAGTACATAAGAAACAATTATCTTTTCTGTACACAAACACAATGGCACCAATGACAAATGAAAACATAATCTAAAATAATATCACTAACAAAAATTATCAAATAATAAATAACGAATATAATCAAGAAACAACAAAACAAAGGAAGGAAAAGAATAAGAAAAAAGAGCTAGAACGATATACGCTGAGGCTTTGCAGTTAGCATTAAAGTTGGAAAGTTAAAAAACTAAAAGAACAACACTAAGTTTGGCCACTCAAATGCACTAAAAGCATCTTCCCGAAACCACCATGACTGCGAGCTCTTTTAATTGTCTCTGGCACGCATTCAAAAGCTTTATGATATTCACAAAGAAGGAACTTTCACTTTACGTACAACTATTATACAAATTGGGACTAGTAAATTGGTCACACTAGCAGACGTTAGGAATTTTAAGTTTGTAAACAAGTAACCAGGTACTCTTGTCCAGATAAGCTTGTAAATAAATTTTAACATTATATATTTTAAAAAGTTCTTAAAAGGTGCACCTAGACATTGGTAGCTGTAGTTAGATACATGATAAAAATTTATTAGCCCATAGACAAATCGTAAAATAGAGTTTGATGCTACTTTTACAGTCATTTACTATCTAGTCTTCCGACCATTTGAAATATTGAGTAAATATGCGGCATTAAAAGTGATTTGGCTAAGATGGTTTGTACTGACTTAGGTGTAAACGTTGCAGAATACCAGTATACTTGTGGAAAGTCCACCACATCTGTCATTTGTCTTGACACAATTAAACACTGCGACTTAGCTGGATTCAGAGGGAGCTTGTTTGATACCGCCCATTTATGTACTGAATCCAGGTCATCGTTTAATTTATGCGCTAATCCATCTTTATACCTCATTTGAGATGGCAGATATAATTGAACATCATCTGCATAAATGTGAAACTTATACGAATTTAAGCACAATATCATGTCATTAACAAATAAGGAAAACAGCAATGAACTCAGCAAGAAGCCCTGTGGGACACCACTTGAAACATTTGAAAATAAATTATTAGACAGGACAATTTGACGACGACAGGACAGATAGTTATAAATTAATATAACAGAATACTCATCGAAACCAAAGAACAAAAACAATTTTTTACACAGCAATACCGCATCTACGGAGTCAAATGCTTTTCTAAAACTCCAGAAATGTTAAAGTTGTTATATTATTGTCATCTAAAGCAGTCCGATCGTCGCCAGTAATTTTGAGTAATGCCGTGGTGCAGCTGTGTTCTTTGTTATACCCAGATTGATACGGCGTTAGTAGATTTTGTTTCGTAACATAGTCAGTAATTTTATTGCAAAACAGCTTTTCGAACATTTTGGAAACATAAGACAGAATGCTGATAGGACGATAGTCTTGGGGCAGTATTGCACATTTAGATTTTGGAACCAGGACGATTTTCATTATTTTCCATGCATCTGGAAAGTAGCACGACATTATGCAGGCATTGAAAATATCAACCAAAGAATAAAGGCAGTAGAGTATTATGAGTGAAATAAACTTGGGGTTAATGTCATCGAGGCCCACTGAATTTGATTTTATTTGAGCTATAGCATTTATTACCTCCTGACTATTGACATTTTTGAAATTAAACGTTGAGGGTACTTTAATTGGCTCCGTTAAACATTGTTCCAAACTATTGCCCTCGTTACTGGAGAAAATTTATATGAAATACATAGTTGTTTAGCTCATTAGAGTCGATCGTGCACTTTCCTGTATTTTCTTTACATACCTCCATAGTTCTTCACAGTTGGAACATTGGGTTGAAGCTGAGCACTGTAATATTGCATCTTAGCTTTCTTTACCCCACAAACGATAGTGTTACGGTTTTCTTTGAATGACTGCCACAACTCATCCGATTTGTACGTTTTCCACCTACGTAGCTCTTTGTCACTTATCTTTATAAGTCCTTTGATTTTTTCTGTCCACCAAGGATTCGCAGCTCGAGTGAGGCACTCAGTTTATTCAAATACAGTACTTTCCCAAACTATCAGACTTAAAATAAATGTCAAATAATCTTAGTGGCTAATTGGTTTTCGCGTACAAAATAATTGCTTTGTACCCGACTACGCAAAACTAAAGGAGGGTTATGATTTTAGCAGTATATGTGTGTATGTGGATAAATAAGTTCATCTGTTCCCTCAGAGTTAAAGTATATTTATCGTATTTTGGCAAATGAGGTATCATTTGTTGCGTCTTAATATGTTGCATGTTATAGGATATGTTATCTCATTTAATTTCGCAACTCTAACAGAAACATATAAGGTAAATGTATAAATTCGAAATAGATGAAAAGACAACTAGTTTTTATTATAGTATTAAGACTTAACCGTTCGGCTCTTTCAGAACAAAATTTGTGTGTGTTCGTTGAAGTTACATATGTTTAAGAAGCTGTACTTTTTCTAGGAAAATTAATGTTTCTCGTAAAAAACATTCCTTTTTAACAGCATTTTCAGGGAATGTGACAAACCATGAAACTAAGAAAATATATTAATGTGTCGCCGCCGGCCGGTCGGTTGCTGATAGCAGGGAAAGAACACATCAGTGCGCTGCCGGCCGGTTAAGTGCTAATGTGTGTATAAATAAAAATAAATAAGAGCTGAAATTTTGACCTTCCTCTATAATATTTGGATATGTCTCCGTCTCAGATGTTGAATGACCGATCCGACCGACGACGCGATCCTGATCAAGGCGGCTAAGGACCGATGTTGGAAGCGGTTGAGGTCAAGACCTCAATGGGGATCTTTGGGTGTTAGAATATAGGGTGGTCCTCCGCAAACTGAGGTCGTTTTCACCGTGCATCTCGATGCGGGGATAGTCCGAAACATTGTAGAAGTCTTTTTGCCCGCAAATCTGCTGAGGCAAACCGCGTGGCTGGCGAACCACTCCAGACTTCATCATTTAAGATGGAGGAATTTTTGAATGCCACATAAAGCATACAAAACAGGAACGTGAAGGGCCATATGGGCTTCCAACAGAGGTGTTAAAGACGTTGACGCCGAGCTCTTCAGAGCTCTTGCTTAACATGAACTGTACGTGCGCAATGCCTTTCATTCAGCAAGTTGGAGGATGCACCAAATGCGTTGGAGCGTGGCTTCAGAGTAGCTCCATATCTCCTTAGGGTAATGGGGGGATTACTTGAAGGACCGCATCCTCACCTACGAGACGGACGACGCGACGGCCCGGAGACCTAGTTCCTCTCGGTAGAGGGACCCAGGGCTCCATACTTGTATCCGAAATATGAAATTACACATTACACGGGATATTCGCATGGAAATGCCGGAAGGAAGAGTCTTTTCTGCTGGGTATGCTGAAGACATCACGGCAGATATTATCGCCAGAGATATCGAAACAGCTCAGATTAGGCTCAACTAGGTCAGTCCTTAGATACGCCACCACGCGGGCTGGAGTTCGCCTTAGCCAAAATCGAGATCATCCTTCTTACGAAGAAACGTATTCCATTACAAAGTGAAAGGGAGACTTAAATGTCCAAACGAAGGCGGCAGTAAAATACCTATGGATGAGACTCGATTTTTCTTATTTGCGATGGAATCATCAGAAATTCTTTCCACGCTTCATGCTTGAAACGAGCTTCTATGTGTTCTTCCACCTGTGCAAGTTGAAAAGTAGTGCATGTAGACTAAACCGTGTCAAACTTGTTTCTCCTCTGACCAAGCTATGATTGCTTGTTATAAGTTCCTTAGTATTAGATGATTTGGCTTTACCATATATGTATATTTTCTATATACTACATACAGGAGACTCTCAACTCTAACTCTAATCGTTTATTTAAGAAATCATACGATCTTTCCTCTAAGATTGCACTCCGAATGAACTCTGTCGACGATATGCGGATTTTCCTCCCGTCAACGGTGCTTTTGGACACTGGGGGTGCTCCTTTTCTTCCGATTGTTGAGGATATTAGGAGAGGTGTAAAGCTGATCCAAAATGAGGTTGAGTCTTTGACGTCATCAATCTCTGCGGACTCTAATCCGGCGGTTACACGCGTCTGTAGAGCTGACGGAAAGTACTGACTTCAAAATGTCAAATCTGCTGTCAGTAATTGCCTTGTGTTCGATCAACTGACCGTCAGTTCATTTTAAAAATGTTGTCGGCCAGTGCGGGTGCTGCGGTGGCATCTTTGCTGCTTCTTGATATTTTAGAGGAGATTGAAAAGGATGAGAAACGAGTAAAACGAAAACGTAAATATTGGACAAATCCATTTGTTTCAAGAAGGGGACAATTTGATATAGAGGCAAATTTGCTAGCAGATTTACTCTATGATGACAATAAACACCACCAGAATTTCCTAAGGCTAACAAACGAAAAATTCTGCCAATTACATGAAATGGTAAGTATCTGGATTTTGAGGCTGTAACGTATAATATTTTCAATATTTAGGTTCATCCATTAATTGGGAAGGAAGACACGGAGATGAGAATGTCGATTAGTTCAAAAGTTCGTTTGGCGATTACGTTAAGATTCCTCGCTTCTGGAGATAGTTTCAAATCGCTAGGATTTCTCGCCCGCATTTCACCTTCCACAATTAGTGTCCGTCCTTCTGTAGGTATTGCTTGTTATGTCCCATAAACAAGGATTTTTCTCATACAACTCAATTAAATGGATAATTTCTTTCCTTGTTAATTTTCGAGCAATTTCCACCCTAAAAACGATTAAATATTAAAAAACCAGAAATTATATTACTTTTGGTTACCTTTCTAATTCCATTATCGCAATATTAACTTACATAACATACTTAACTTTTGTTAACACATTGAATTCACAAAAAAAAATTATTTTGTCGCACTTCAACAGAAAAAAAAAATTTTCGAATTCAAAATCACTATGGTGACAACTCAAAACAAACACTGCTGACAGCTAAAAACAGCGCCGGTTGACATATACTGACTAGTCAGTATTGACGAGATTATTGACGAGTCAGTACTGACTGGTCAGCGAAAAAAGCTAGTCAGTGAAGGTTTACACGAGTCAGCGTCAGTGTTAGTGTCAGCTCTACAGACGCGTGTAACCCCCGGGTAAGTTAATCGGCTGTATTGCTTCTGACCTCAACACCTTAACGCAGCTATCGATCACCATTTTTTCTTCATCGGATTCTGATTCTTCGCCCGTTGACAATGATTCCTGCCCCTCGTCCGTGGATGTACCGGCTCTTTTAGAGTACCCTTCAACTATTCTCCCTGCTGCTCCGCAGGTTGTCATTCAAACATCAGTGACTGTGGCTTCAGGGCCTGCGCAGTGCAGCAGGAAGCCGCGTCGTACGCGTCGGCGATCGAGGTCGCAGCGAGCTCCTGGAAGCAACCCCAACGCTACTCCATCCGCGCAAAGGGATCTTGTGAGCGAGTTGAGTTAATGGCTCTTCTGATTCCGGCGCCTCAGACGTTGTGCCTTTGGCATCGTTTTAAGACCTGCGCAGCGTCAGCGGACAATTTTTATTTCCAGGATTTATCCAGACACTGCAGAGGGTGAAGTTGGACAATTCTTTACATCCCGCTTGGGAGCCGCACCTAATTCTATCACTTGCCGTAAATTAAATACTGCTTGGGATCGTGATGGACGCTCATTCGATGAAAAATGTGTGCTCCCGACAACTTGTTCAGCTCCATAATTTTTTCTGCCATTTGGTTATCGGGTTCCATAGTACGAGAATTCACGCCTAGGGAACGAAACAACTGTGGAAATACATACACAAAAAAAAAACTGGTCACCGATATTTCCTTGCAATATGCCAATGTAACGGGACTCCACTCTAAGACGACACGCCTCTTTCTGAGTCCAACTTGTTCTATTTTTGACATTGTCTGCTTTACGGAGACCTATCTCTACGGAGGGATTGCTGATAGTGAGATTTTTTGCCCCGACTTCCAAGTCTTTCGACGTGACCGTTATTGGTTGGACGCTCCTATCGGCGGTGGAGTTCTGTGTACGGCTCGCAGGCACATTCCTTGTAAGCTGGTGGATGCTGTGTGTTGTACTGCTTCTACCTCATAAAAAAAATCTATGATGTGACTGCTTATATTCCTCCAAACTCCACTTCTTCTATCCAGCTTGCTTGCTTCATTCATTGACGAACTTTCGAGCAGGATTACTCCTTCTGATGAACTTTTTATGATTGGAGACTTCAATTTGCCTTCTGTGGACTGGAAATATTCTGAGGAGGGCATTTTACTTCCATCTAATCTATTATATCCTCGTTTTGTTTCGTCATTTCTTGATGACCTTCCTTCTGTCTGTCCCAGTCCAATTCTGTGGCGAATGACCTGAGTCGTTACCTGGATCTCGTCTTTTCCTCCGATCCTGCAGGAACAGTGGTTGAACGCTGCACTTTGACGTTGTTGTCTGAGTTTAGTCATTACCCCGCTCTTATCATGATGTCTCCTTTGATCCGGTTTCTGACGTTTCCTTTTACCATGTAAATACTGTTATGACTTTAAAAAGGCCGACTTTTCTAAAGTAAACCAATGGCATCATTAGAAATACGTCGGGTGTACCACAGGGCAGTCGCCTTGGTCCTTTGTTATTCATTATCTATACATCAACGAAGTATCTTTTATTCCTTCTCACTCGAATATTCTTTGCTATGCTGACGATGCGAAAATGTTTTGCATAATATCTGAGGATTATGATTGTGATGCTTTAAATACTGAGCTGGATGCCTTTCAAAAGTGGTGCTCCATTAACTGTCTTTCACTAGACGTGAGTAAATGTATCTGCATGTCCTTCTCACGTAAAAATAACCCACTGCAGTTTATGCACGCGATGGACGGCATCCTCTACCCAGTCTTGAGAAAGAGATCTCGGTGTTGTTCTTAATTCGCGCTTCTCTTTCAAGGATCATATCAATTCCATCGTCAACAAAGTGAACGCAACAGTAGGATTCGTGAAAAGGTGGTCTGAGGAACTTAATGACCCATACATCTTTCGCCTGCTATATTGCACATTTTTAAGACTTATGTATAAGTACTTGAGTAAGCTAGACATGTTTGGCCTCCAATTTAGGACTGCTACGATACGATTTATATCAAGGCTGTCCAACGAAGGTTTTTACAGTTTGCTCTTCGCTGCCTTTCTTAGGAAGATAATACAGTTCTATCCCCATACTTGGACAGGCTTCAGTTAATTAACTTAACTCTTTGGAAATCAGGCGAAACAACTCCACAGCTGTCTTTGCATTTGACTGTCTTCAGGAATAACTCCGCTGAATTACTGAGTAGATTTGATGTTTCGGTGCCTGCACGCTCCATGAGTAATCATGATTTCTTCTAAATATGTTTTCACCGTACTAATTATGGATTAAATGAGCCCATATCCTCTATGTCGTGCTCCTTTAATTCGCGATATCCCGATATTGATTTTCATTTATCGCGAGCTCAAATAAAAGATCGCTTCGTTAGGGTTACAAAGAGACATAGTTTATTATTGTTATTGTTTGTTAAGTAGTCAGCTTTTCGACGAAACTGTACAAATAAATAAATAAATAAGCCGGCATCTTGCACGGGTAGAGGCAGAGAAGTACCGCAAACGCATGGCTGCGGTGCAAAAGCAAGCAACCTTTAGAATCACGAGGTGCGACTGTACGATCTCGGAACCAGCGGTTTTAGTGGCCTTGGAGGTCATTCTCATTGACCTCATAGAAAAGGAGCGACAGTCCGTCCCCCAGGAGAAAGCCATTTTGGGAAGGCGACAGGCCGTAGTGGTAGGTAGACACCTGGCCTAACCGTCGGCATAGTGAGGTACATTATCACCTCACACAAATGTTGACGGGACACGGGACCTATCGGTCCTTCCTCTACCGAATGAGGAAGGTACCGGACCCGCGCTGAATTTACTGCGACTTCCCATTGGCCTTCGCTCCCCACATATTCTTTGCATATGAAAGACGGAGGGTGAAGAGAGCCGAGCTGGAGGGGGAGACTGACAGCATAACCCCAAAGAATATATGTACATAGTGGGGGTTATGCTACAGAGTGGAAATTTCTAGCGGGGGTCGCCTTTTCGTGAGGGGGATCCTTCGACACGAAGAAAGGGATGCCAACAGGAAGCGCTAGTTGGGATAGTAAAGTGGCGGAGCGAGACGCAGCCTTTCGGCGTGGTGGGGTGCAGACAAATAAGACTCCATCCCGAAGTAATGCCCTAGAGATGGTTCCGGTGTGGTGCTCCTGAGAACAGGGAACGGGGTTTCAGTTATTAGGCCCTGGTAGACTGGGGAGTCCGGCACCAAGGGTGCATAACAGCATTTCAGTGCTCCACCAAAAAAATAAAAATTAAAACAACAATCTTTTGTAGTTTAGTCTATACTTTCCTTCAGACGCCAAAATAAAAAGTGTAACTACCAAAATAAACCAAAAGAAAAAACCGTTTTTCTGCCCGTCACAGTGTTTCTCTTTAAGGGCCTATCCTAATCCAAGTTCTCGTTTTCGTCGCGATATTTAAGCAATTTCCTGGAAAGTAATTTGCTACCAGCCTTTCAAACAAAAATTAAGCAATGACCAGGCTGTTAACATAAAGATTTTGTTTTAAGACATATCATGATTTTCTTTATAAGAGCAGAGCAGCAATAAAGATTATAGATACTTCGCTCAAAACGACAAAAAACTTAAGGTTAAAAATTGTACAAGCTCTAGAATTATATTCCTATAGTAGTGTTTCGTAGTGAGACGACTTTTTAATCTCATTCCTAAATTTTTTTTATTTCTATTCTTAATATGATTTATGGGCCCCTTTAAAATTACCATTCCAAAAAACTGATTTTAACAGCTATTTCCTATTTTATCTTTGGGACACAAAAATAGAGCGTAGGTTCCTCGGAAAATTTAAAATTTACGCACACCTAAATTTTCAAATACATTTCAAAGCCCTGATGAAATCCATATAGGTATATTACCGTAATTTAAATTTTCACACTTCAGGCTGGCATGTGGGAAAGAAACTCATTTCGAATTTCAGATTTGTCTTCACTTAAAATGACGGATTGATGCAAGTATCGCTATCTATCCAAACAAACGTTGATCAGAAGACCATGTAGAAATTATTGGCATACCCCTGTTCAGACCTTAACAAAATGTAGGCATTTATATAAAAATTTATGAAATCCGTATTTCCCCGCTTAATTGCTCGAATAAACTCGACTAACGTTGTTTTTAATTTAATTCTTTTCAGCGTCATGTCTTTTTACGCTGTTACTAAGTGGAACCTACCCTTCTATTTATAATATAAATATGTATATATACAAATTAAAAGAATCTATTATTCCCAAGATTGATACCTCCCTTATGAGACAATTTTCTACAAAAATTATCTGAGAAAGTTGTTCATAGCTGAATGCCTGTACATATTTACTAATAGTTTTTGTCGAAAATTTCACTTCTTTCGGTATATTAGCAAAAGAAAATCACTTTTCGTGACCTCCCGGGTAAAAATATTAGACTGAAAACAGACTGGAAAGTAAATTTTTCTGTGTTTAACCCTTTTTGTGCCAACGACGATATATCGTTGCGCGTGCGGTTGCGTCTTATTCTTCATAATGTGAGAAAACTTTATCTCAAAATAAATTTATAAACCGCTATAAATGATCTCATTTCATTGCAAAAGAATTTAAAAAGTTGTTTTGGGTTTAACAAGGGACACAAAACAACGCAGCAAATAGTTACCTGAGAGCTCATGTGCCACGGCGTGCATCAAGACAAAAATATTTCTTTCAGTCTTTGCTTGGATTTTCTAAAAAGGACCAAATTTTTTAGGACCGAAATTGGTTATTTTATTAAAAATTATTAAAAATGATATAGTTACACTTCATACTACGTGACCTATATAAAATTGTGATCAAACAATGACTATTCTTATGTGCAAATATTGTTTGTGGAAGAGAAACTTGTTTTTATGTTTTTCATCATGTTTTATATTGATGTTATTCGTATGATTTTCAAGAACTATTGAGATACAATTGGCATTACAGTATTCTCTCTTTCTTCCCTAATACGCTGCATTCTGAATTTTTTAAATATCTTTCTTAGTTTGCTTTTTATGAGCTTTATCCCGAATCTTAGTAAAATTGTCAAATTCGTCCGGTTATCTTCGCATAGGCATCCGTTTAGCGCTCGGCACTAAAAGGGTTAAGAGCAGTCGGAAAACAGACGGAAAGTAAACTGAGATAGTGAACAAGAGACGGAAACTGATCGACGGAAAAGAGACTGAAAACAGACGGAAAAAGTATAGAAAATGAACTCAATTCGACTGAAGAATGTAGACGGAAATCAGGCCGAAATTAAACGGAAAAATTTGGTGCTGGTCCTGTTGATGCGGGATCTATTGGTGCTAAGTCCAAAAAATGCCGAGTCCGAGAAATATTCTAAGTCTAAAAATGATAAAATTTCCGTCTCGTTTCGGTTTTTTCAGTCTCTTGTTCATACTCATCACGGGGAGCTGATATTTCCGTCTCGATTCCGTCTGTTCTCCGACACAGCTATTCTAATATCAAACTTTCAGTCTGGTTTCAGTTTCAATGCAGAGTGAAAAAATATTTCCGCCTCATTTCAGTCTCAATTCCGTCTTCACATTCTCCATGTAATACGTTTTCCATCTGTTTTCAGTGAGTTTTCAGTCCAAATAATAATGTACGCCTTATTTCAGACTTAATTCCGACTAAAATTCATTTTTAAAAGCTTTTATTTAACTTCACTTGTATGTATGTATGTATGTATGTATGTATGTATGTATGTATGTATGTATGTATGTATGTATGTATGTATGTATGTATGTATGTATGTATGTCCCGGAATTTTGCAATCAATATTTCACCCACTTCCACTGAAGCTATCGGACTGAAATTTGGCACACACGTTTCGGTCACGTGACAATGCACGATTACTTAAATGCCGCCATTTGTGATCCAATATGGCGGCCATTATAAAATGGCGATTTATAATTTTCATAGTAACCTCTATGATATGGGTATCAAATGAAAGGGCTTGATAAGCGAAACACCATAAGTAATGTGACGTTATTCTAAATCCTATATGGCGGACGTCACTAAATGGCGACCTATAATTTCCATAGTGACCCTTATGATATGGATATGAAATGAAAGGCCTTGATGAGCGAAACACAATAAGTGATGTGACGTCATTCTAAATCCCATATGGCGGACGTCTAATATGATAATGCAATATTATTATGATATGGAACTGACCTGATGATGGAGCTGGAATGTGGCCATGGCTAAACAATTTTTAGTCTCAACAAAGTATAAGACACTGCCTACATATAATAAATAATACCTGATTTATTGATGCAATTTCTAATAAGTAGTAAAATTTATGTGAAAATGGTCGTAACAAGTTTTAAACACCTTAAATATGTTGACAAATACTAGATATAATATTGATTGCAATAATCAAAAGACTAAAAAGTAGAAAATTAAATTACATAATAAAAAAGTATTTGTTAAAAAAAGCTTTTATTTAACAATAAAATATAAAAATACTTATACTAAAATGGAAAAAATAAGTGTTTGCTAAAATTAATTTAGGCCGAAAATAATATTTTTATAAAATAATTAATAAAATAATACCTCAGTTTTAATATTTTAGATTGACGAAGGATCTAAGCTTATCAATTTTGGGCCTAAAATATATTTCAACCAAAATATATCTTTAACGTATTTCTTCACGGTATTTCTGTATTCGTATGACTATGAATAAAAACTTTGGCGCTCATTAGATATTAAAATTATAAAATAGCATTAGTGAAACGAAGCGAAATATTGTGTAATTTTTCAGCATAATTACGCTTCTAATGAGCGCCCAAGCTTTTATTCATAGTCATACGAATACAGAAATACTGTGAAGAAATACGTTAAAGATATGTTATGGTTGAAATATATTTTAGTCCCAAAATTGATAAGCTTAGACCCTTCGTCAATCTAAAATATTAAAACTGAGGTATTATTTTATTAATCCCTATATACATATATAATATATAAAATCGAAAGTTTGTGTGTTTGTTTGTTTGTTGCTCAATCACGTCTAAACGCTGGGTCCGATTATTTTCATTTTTCGAGTGAACATACTACGTATACCGGCCTAACATATAGGCTACTTTTTATTCATGAGTTTCAAAATGGCAGACTCAAGATGGCGGCCAAAAATTGTAAATTTCAAGGGATTGCCATGAAAATTGGTATTTGGGGGTTTTTGGAGGTCCTAATTGCGAATCTACGCTCGAAACTTGGAAATTCAAAATGGCGGATCCATTAGGGCGTCCAAAAATTTTCGAACTTCAAAGAATTCAATTCAAAATTATTACTACGGGTATTTTGAGGCCACTAATTTTGAATCCACTATCAAAATTTGAAAATTCAAAATGGCGGACCCAATATATATTGCTCAATCACGCCTAAACGCTGGGTCCGATTATTTTCATTTGTTGAGTGAAGACTACATATCCCGACTTAACATATAGACTAATTTTTATTCACGGGTTTCAAAATGGCGGACACAAGATGGTGGCCAAAGTTTGTAAATTTCAAGGGAGGATTTCAAAATGGAGGACCCAAGATGGCGGCCAAAAGTTGTAAATTTTAAGGGATTGCCATGAAAATTGGTATTCGGGGTTTTTGGAGGTCCTGATTGCGAGTCTCCGTTCGAAATTTAGAAATTCAAGAAGGCGTATCGAATATGACGACCAAAAATGTTCGAACTTCAACGAATTTAATTGAAAATTAGTATTATGGGTATTTTGGAATTCTACGAATTTAAGTCAGGTAACGATGAAATAGTAAAAAAAAAAAAATAATACCCTTATTTATTTTATTAACACCTAACAATGAAAACATATAAGTACAGAATAGATTATTAGCCCTTCTGATATAGACGGTGGTAGCAAAATGAGTGTTGGACGGTTCTATACCACATTTACTGATTTTAGTAATACTTCTAAACTTCCTAATCTGGCTGTAGTACCAACATTTCAGAAGTATTTAACTAATTAGTATTTTTGATACACCGGGTGAAACCGGGTTACTCAGCTAGTTATTTTATAAAAATATTATTTTCAGCCTAAATTAATTTTAGCAAACACTTATTTTTTCCTTTTTAGTATATGTTTATACTTTATTGTTAAATAAAAGCTTTTGTTAAAACATATTTTTTTATTATGTAATTTTCAGTCTCTTTTCCGCCGTTTTTCAGCCTTATATAATACTTTCACCCGGGTTTGGTTAATTAACTCCGCAAGTGTGAGAAATTTGGTATTACTTAGAATCCCACTATTCTATGTCTATTATTTAAGTTTTGCTCTATAGGTGATTCGATACATTGTTGGATTTGCCGATTTTTAATTTGGATGAAATTTTGTGGACGTGTTGTTTATATCATTAAATGAATTACCACCAAGGAATTTGGGTTCATTTTAAAAAGGATACTTTGGCTATCATTTCACCCATGATTTTACAAATTTTAACTAAAAATGGCAAAATGGCTAAAATGAAAATTTTTAAAAACTGGAAAAAACAATGTTCCGGTAAATGTTTTTGGCTGCATTTTTAAGATAATTTACGAGCAATCAATCTGAATATACTCTTTTTTTAAGGAATTAATAAAATTTTAATTTTTAAAAAAATTGTTTTTCTTTATTTTGTTTATTCGGTCTATGTAAACTATTGCCTTATTCTATTAATTAAAAAGAAGGCAATTCTTTAAATAAAAAAAAATAAAAAAAAAATTTTAATATTTTTTGACCCTACAAAAAAAACAAAATTTTCAAAGTATTTTCGGATTGATTATTCGCAAATTATGTAAAACATTTAGCCAAAAATATTTACCGGAACATTGTTTTTTCCAGATTTTGAAGTTTGTCATTGTAGCCATTTTGACATTTTTGCACTAAATTTATAACTTGCTATTATGAGTGAGATAATAGTCCCAAGTATCCTTTCATTTTATGATATAGCAAACACATAAACAATATTTCATCCAAAATAAAAATTGTCGACTCCAACAGCATGTCAATTTGAAATGGAATCACCCATATGAACAGTCCAGGAATGATAGACATTTAACATGGATTTATATAGTATTAGTCAAATTAGAACAATAACAACAATGTAGCTATTAAAATCGACTCTCCTTAAGTTAAAATATAAGTGTTGAGGAACTATTTACTAATATAGTTTACGACAATGTAAAACAGATGTAAAGAAATTAAAATATCAACTTACTAAGAAAGAGCAGTGCCTGATAGTGTGTCCATTTTGAATCGTGAGTCTCTGGAGATATCAAAAATTCCCCATTATTATTTCGCGGTATTCGCTTGTACTCAACACGAAAATTATCACGTAAGCCTTTCCACTTTGTTTTTAAAATTTGTTCTGAAAGTAATAAAAACAAAATTCTTCATAAAGACCAACGGTATTATTTTTTGCGCATCAATTATCGCTGGGACTAACACAGTCCGGCTTAAACGGAAAATGTTATCGCGTCGGCGCAGCCAACTGCACAGCGTCTCGTTAATTTACTTACTTGGGAGCTTGTGAATTGTAGACAACTCATCCCAGGTCTGCTCCATAAAGAGTTTGTTACAATGATAGTTTCGGTTCCAAATAGCGGGACGATTTTCAACATCTCGGATAAACTGCTCAACATTAAGAACAATAGAGGGACTGTTCTTTATGCTGGAGTTGTCCATGCTTTTAGTTTCTTCAACCGCATCTACTTTTGCACCCTCTGAGATATTCATGCAAGTAATATGTAGAGTTATACTTCGTCGAATGAAGGCTAAAAGATGATCAACCATGGAACCACTAGAGGATCAATGAAAATCCGGCAGCATACCGATAAGACAGTAGTCGTTTCCCGTGAACTCAAGGATACTGATAAGTCTAAAATAGTTCTGCTTAAATCCAGCCTAAATTACTGCTCCCGGGCAAACATTCCCCACTAAACTAAAATTGCGCACGCTGACGCTGATCTCTATTGCCCGCTTTCCAGCTGTGCCACGCTTGGCTGTGCTCTCGGCGGCATACATAGCGAAGGTTTATACACTCAAACTTAGTGGAATTATGTGCCTGCCGGTTCTTCGCCTTTGCACCGCAAGCAAGCGAAAATCACCACCAAAGCCGCAGCTGCGATGCCATTTGAGTTGGTCTCGCTGTTGTCTGTGTCGATGGCAGGCAGCCTGCTGGTTTGCTACCGTTACTCCCTTGCTTGGTCCGTGCAAAGGGAGTTCAAGTAAATGTAAATTTCGCAAAATCTAACTATACCATGGGAGCAGGGGTATCGGGACGGGACCAGAATCACCGGTAGCTCTGACACGTACACACGAGCAGAATCAGCTTAAAAAGCATTCTTAGCAGTTGGCAGCGCGCTGGCTGTTTACCATTAATGCCGAGCGTCGAGCGTGATACGTTCTTTGCCTGCTTTTTCTGAGCTCGTTACATATGTATATACAGGGCCTTCCTTGAAAAGAAGGAAATGTCTCTGGTATTGTATCAGTGGGTTTGGTCACATACGCAAACTAACAGATCACACTTGCCAAATCAAAGGTTACATATGTACGTGTTAGGCAGGTATTACTTGAACACGAAAAACTAAAGTAAACGATTAATTGCTTTTGCCGAAGTCAACCCAAGAAGTTTCAAGAAATTTCGTTTTCGGCCAGCTAAATGGATTCCATCCAGCCGGAGATTTGTTATATTCATCGCAGATATTTTGCACCGAGTACAAGCGATGTTTCTGATTTTTGCTTTGGTGAGAAGTGTCAAGTTTATTATGTATATTTTTTGTAGGTCAAATCCGTATTTCATATATCTCTTTAAGAAATAATATTATAATATGTAAAATTAGTCATACCCATTTTCAATGATCTCATGCTACTTTTCAGTGTGTCTAATCCTCCTTTAATTATTAAAGAACTCCACAGATCAAAGTCAGCCCGCGTGGTATAAACTATGTATGTATTTTGAGCCAAGTTTAGTCCGGCTTAAGCTAAGCTTGAGTCTGTGCTTATTTTTAAAATCATTAATCTAAAGCAGTCGACCAAACTTTTGGTATTGCAAGCATTGTGAATTTTCAAGATTGCTGATTTCAAATACCAAAACTATTTTAAAAATTTATTTATGTATTTTGATTAGATGTGCACATGTTTATTAAATTAAAATATAATAACGATGATGTTGTTATGTTCATACACTCTGTTTTAAAGCTGTAAACGAATTGCCGAATTTTAATTTTCTCAAAAATCTGTGATAAACGATTTTTTGAACACGAAAGACACTCAAGACTGTTGTTATGCGCAAATAAAATACTACGTAAGGTTTGTACGGATTGTCATTGAAATTTAGACTTTGACGGCATTAGACTAAATTGTTGGAAAATTTTCACAAAGCAGTCCACCTAAAATCATGTAAGTTGACTTAATTGAAATAAGGTAATTATGGAGTTTAGGGGCATCACCTCCGATGACCTTGAAATTTTAGTATGTTGTAGAGTTTAAGATGCTGAACAAAAATATATATGCATGTTGGGCGCGGAAAGCATATCTACACATAGTTTTTTAATGTTAAAAATGGATGAAAATGAAACATTGATATTTTGCGACCATCCAGAGTTGAAGAAAGTATAGGGTATAAAGGGGTGGGCGGCCAATGGCCTTGACCTTGAAATATGTTGACCTTGAGGTAACACCCGACCCGTTGCCGCATGGATGGAGTGGGGGAAATGTCCGATTGATGGTTTTTGTCAATGACCTTGACCTTGAAATATGTCGACCTTGAGGTAACACCCGACCCGTTGGCGCATGGATGGAGTGGGGGAAATGTCCGATTGATGGTTTTTGTCAATTAATCTCTCATTTTATTCTACTTTCGAAATTCTATAAAACATCCAGATTTGAAGAAAGTATAGGGTATGGAGGGGTGGAGAGGGGGAGGGGGGTGTTAAAAATTTTATCAAACTTTTAACGCCCCCCCTCCATACCCTATACTTTCTTCAACTCTGGATGGTCGCAAAATATCAATGTTTTATTTTCATCCATTTTCAACATTAAAAAACTATGTGTTGATATGCTTTCCGCGCCCAACATGTATATGTCGTAGGAATTTAGTGAAATCAGGCATTTAATTAAATGCCTAGTCATTTAATTAAATGCCGGCATATAATGAAAATCGTATTGATGGCATTCATTTTTCATTATATGCCTAGGCATTTACTTAAATGCCGGCATTTAATTAAATGCCTAATGGCTTTCCAGGTAAATAATAAAATCAACAAATAAAACGTATTCGCCTAAATTTGCTGAAAATGGAGAGAAGTGGTGTTTCTGAAGAAATTTTTTTGCAAAAAATCAAGGATGTCATGGAATCGAATAAAGGAGTAAAAGTGATGTGGGATTGTGAACAGTTCATAAAAGCAGTCGATCAGTAATCGCGGTTAAGGAAACATATTCGTCAAATTATAATTCTTTAAAATTTGTTGAAAATGGAGAGAAGTGGTGTTTCTGAAGCAATGTTTTTGCAAAAAATCAAGGATTTCATGGAATCGAATAAAGGAGTAAAAGTGATGTGGGATTGTGAACAGTTCGAGAGAGTGACAAAAATTTTGAGCAAAACAGAAAAGTCAGAAGATTTGTCTCAATATTTTTACTTGAAGAAGTATGAATTGTTACAAATTGGGCCAGTGACTACTATCGTCTTGAAGCGGAGGAGTGAGAGTGACGATTTAGTATATATGGTTCTAGTAGAAGGCTATTTTGAAAAGTTATCAGAAGCTCACAATCAAACTGGACTGGAGGCCGAGATAAAATGCTCTTTTACTTGAGAAAAAAATGGCGCATTCCCAGAAAGGCATGTGAGTTGTTCATCAGTTGCTGTGAGACATGCAATCGCAACAAATCAAGCGTGAAAAAGGGCGTTGTTGTAAAGCCAATTCTTTCCCGGGGTTTCAACGCTCGCGGTCAGGTAGACTTGATTGATTTCCAATCTTGTCCCGATGGAGAATACAAGTGGCTTATGAACTACCAGGACCATGGTACGAAATTTTTACATCTACGTCCTCTCAAGTCCAAGCACGCTGCTAATGTAGCAGATGAATTGTCACGAATTTTCTTCACGTTTGGAGCTCCAGCTATATTACAAAGCGATAATGGCCGAGAATTCGTGGCAAATGTTATAAAAGAGCTTATTTCGCTTTGGCCGAGCTGCAGCATGGTTCACGGTCGTCCCAGACACCCACAAACCCAAGGAAGTGTGGAACGAGCCAATGCCGATGTTGAAAAAATGTTGCGAGGATGGATGATTGACAACAAGTCGAATGAGTGGGCAAGAGGCTGTTGCGAAGTGCAGGTATATTCTCTTTTTTCACACTTTTGTTTAAAAAAGTGACTTTTTTCTCAGTTTTGGTTAAAAAAGTGCCTGTTTTCTCAGTTTTGGTTAAAAAAGTGACTTTTTTCTCACTTTTGGTTTATCCCAAACTTACAAAAAATACTTCCTTTTTAGTGGCTGAAAAACACTTCGAAACACCGGGTACTGAATAGGACGCCGTATGAAGCTATGTTCGGCCCCATAAAAAATGGTTTGGCGAAATTCAATTTGCCCTGCGACGTAATCGAAAATTTGAATACGGAAGAAGACTTGGAAAACGCTCTCCAATTGGTCGGTGATTCAAATCAACAACTAGAAGACAATCCAAAGGTACTGAGTACATACTAACAGAAATTCCTTGTTAAAATTTGTACTCAATTTTTTTCTTTGTTTACAGGAAACTGTTGCGGAAAATACCCAGGAGAATACGAGCGGAACCGAGTGTATTGTTTGTGGACTTGACGTATCACTTGAAAACGCGGTGACATGTCAGGAATGCGATCTGACAATACACATTGACCGTGGGACAATGGCCGATCAAAACAGATTTTTTTGCTCCTTGTGTTCTCGAAAAAGACATATCGTTGATGTACAAGAAGATTGCCACAAGAGACAGAAATTGGCAGCTCATAAAATGGTCACATTTTCCACTGAGAAATTTCCTACATTGGCGGTCGGGGATTGCATCACACTATCAGTCCCAAATGTAGATCGAGCCCCCCTTGACTTTAGCCGAATTATGGGCGTTATTGTAGACGTACAAAATGAGGTATATCAAATTGGAACTGAGGCAGGAATTATTAAGGGGTGGTTTTCTCGACCGGATATACAAAAATCGGGAGCTAGTATAATAACTCTTAAGGACGTTCCGAGAGACAATTTTCTAACCCTCAGAGAAGCAGCGGCGGCGCAATCCAACTGCGGGGGACAAGGTTACAAAAAATGTAACTGCAAAGCGGCAAAGGAGCAATGTTCAACAAAGCGGTGTTCTTGCTTCAAAGCAAATGTAAAATGCGGATCTCGGTGCCACAATTCGAATCCTTGTTTAAATAAAGACTGTTAACTGTTTTTTTGCTTGATTAATTGACTTATAATATTATTATGTTATAATGATTGACTATAATAGTGTAATAAATATGATGCAAAGATATATTTTGTGCACACACACACTACTTATTTTATTTTTGTAAACATTTCATCACAAACACCACTTCTCTCAACAAAAATTAGGCGAATACGTTTTCTCAATCATCGTCTGTTTCTATGAATTATTTGTGCATTAATATTTGTTTTGAAACTGATCCCCCGCTAGGTGAGCACGGGCGGATCGTGCGTGAATATTACATTTGTTGATTTTATTATTTGCCTGGAAAGCCATTAGGCATTTAATTAAATGCCGGCATTTAAGTAAATGCCTAGGCATATAATGAAAAATGAATGCCATCAATACGATTTTCATTATATGCCGGCATTTAATTAAATGCCTGATTTCACTAAATGCCTACGACATATATATATTTTTGTTCAGCATCTTAAACTCTACAACATACTAAAATTTCAAGGTCATCGGAGGTGATGCCCCTAAACTCCATAATTACCTGAAATAATGTATAGTTATCTAAATTTTAAGTGTTTTTCCGACCAAAATAAATTGATATTTATATCAAATTCGAAAAATCGAACTGATTGCGAACAAAAAAACTAAAATAAAAAGCCACTATATTAGTTAAATTCCAAGCTAGAATTTAAAAAAAAATGTATTTATGCAGATGACAAAATAAAACTGTCAATTTTAGTTCGGGAAAGTACTTCTCGCAGTTCAATTTAGCCATTGGAAGAAGGAGAAGCAGGCTCAGAACGAATTAGCCTGTGTCTACATTGTAGTCACTATTCACACAGGCCCTATTTGTGTGTACGAAAATATAGAAAAACATGAATTTTTGTATTTTCCTGAACAAGAACCAGTTAAGGAAAATGGTATCAAATTTCAGGGCCTTCTAACATTTCAGACTGTTAATTATACAAGTACACAAAGGAAAATATGAGATTAGCTCTGCAGTATGCCCAATTCGCTGGGCAATTGGTAGTGGCTTAATGTGCTCCCGGGGTAGAAGACAAAGAACCAAATTTGATTTTTGAAGACTACCACAGGTGTTATTTTATTTCTTAGATGTAAAAGATCCTTTTCCAACCAACTGCACATTTGTATTATAGTATAACATCTCACAAAATCAACAACAAAATATGGTTCACTGTTCAACAACCCTTATATATATGTATATGTAAATACATGCTGCAGAACAAATGAATGAATTAGCTCAGAGCAAATTGATTAAATAATTAAATTAATGTAACTAGTACGGAAGATATTGTTGGTATTATGTTTTACGGTTACACTATAAGTACGGTCGTATTTAAGGGAAGACTTTCTAGGCTAAATCAAGCGACCCGCACCACAAAACTTTTTAAACAATTTAATTTTGAATAAAATAAAATATACAAAAGTTTTTGTTAATATTGTGGAGCGGCCCATCTTATAATCATACAATACGTCGACGCAGTTATTTGTAGGCGCAAACCAATTAGCCAAGAAGATTTTTTGATACTTTCATTTAGGAAAACGCTTTATTTGAATTATATATTTGTAAAATTTGCTTGATTGCTGCATTCCTCTTTTTTTATCTCGCATTTGCCTAACATGCTTACTCAGAATTACATGTTATTTTTAAAACTGAAATACTGATTTTTGCATAGAAACATAAATCTCAACTTTGTGCTCTTTTTGAATAATATTTATACAAATCATATGTCCAGTTAGATAGTTTTTAAAGGCCTTTATGGTCATTCACTGTATAATCAGTTCAAACAATTACAGTATAGGTACAGTGCACTAAAGTCAATAAAGCAAAATTTACTCCTTGAGAATATTTGTAAATTTATAATATTTTAGACTATGAGACTGTTTATACTTATTAATAAAAGGGATAATTCAAATATTAGGCAAAGTTAATTGTTCATATCATTGTTAATAAATCGTCTAAAATATATTAATTATTTTCAATTCTTTTCATTTTTATTGTCTCACCAACTGATTATATTAGAAACACCGTACAGTAAAAAAAGAAAATCTTTTTTTTCTAAATACAATATAATACTAAACCTTCAATGTTTCTTTTCATGTTTTTAGCAAGAAAATTGTTCTAAAATGCAATTTTTGCAGGACGTTCATCGGGAATCAAGATCGTTATTCCTTTCCGCTGTAGATTTATTATGATTCAGGTTTCAAAAGTCAACAGACATTTTTCCAAAAAGAATTAATTAATGATTGTTGTACTTTGAACCAATCCGTTATCTACATATACTATCTATACTTCTATACTATACTATAAAGAAAAGTGTTTGTTTATATGTATGTGAGAGTGTAGGCATTCTAATATTGTTAGAACTACACTCTATGCATGTCAGTTAAGAGGTAGGCACCGCTATCGATAGAAAGATAACTTAGCGATATTTTGTATTGGCAGTCTCTCACCAGCCGCCGAATAAAGTGGACCTAAATGATATCATTGTTTGTTTTATTCCTCCTACAAACTCAGAAGTGGGATATTTGCACTTGTGTCCTCGTGTAAATTACTAAAAGTATTTGTTACTATACGGAAAAGCTAAGTGAAAAATTAATTGCATATGTGCATATAGTTGAATTTAGCGGAAGAATAAACGAAAGAAAATTGAAGTTTCGAGAATTTTTCGAAGTGCCTAACTGTGATAACAGCAAAGGGTCATATGTGACCAACTGAAGAGGAACCTTGACTACAACTAAATTTTGCGCTGAAGCAAAAATATTGAAATAATGGCTAAAGCACGCGCAACCAATTTTGCTGAAAATGCAACTGTAACTTTGTTGAAGGAAAGACTGGAAGCCCTCGGCGTTTCAGCTAGCGGCGCGAAGGCGACTTTGAAAGCTAGATTATTGGAGGAAATAAACAACCGTTCAGAAAATGAATTGATTCTGCATTTTCCTGAAATTGTTTTGCTAGACGTGGGAAATAATGCCGCTCATTCGAATGATGCACAGGCCCGTGGCGATATTCCAGAGGACGACAGTGACGTCGATCGAGAATTGGCGAGGCTGAGAGAGAGACTACGGAAGACAAAAGAAATTGCGGATCTTCGGAAACAGCTTGCGGAACTCGATGTGGCTGAAGCAGAAAGAACATCTGGTCGGAATGCTTTCAACTTTAGAGACATCGAAGAGTCCCTCCCACAATTCAGCGGTGACGACCACTACTGTATAAAGAAGTGGATTAGAGCAGTGGAGGATTCCGGACATGTATTCGGTTGGGACGATAAAACTTGTCTGGTGTATGTGAAGCGGTTATTGATCGGAACAGAAAAACTATACCTCCGGTCAAAGTCTGTTGGATCATGGAGAGATCTCAAAGAGGCCCTAATAAGTGAATTTTCCCGTAAGGTCACCAGTCCACATTAAACTGAGGAATAGGAAGAAGCAAAGTTCGGAATCGCTCCTTCGATATGTTCTGACAATGCAGGAGATAGCTTCAGTCGCTAACATCGACGAGACGGATCTTATTCACTACATTATCGATGGTATCCCCGCTCCGCATCAAAATAAAATACTGCTGTATGATGCCGACACTCTAAGTGAATTGAAGTCAAACCTGTACAAATTTGAGAGGCTCACCTCGCAGACTGGCGGGCAGAACTACACGAGACAACATCTCAGTCGTCAGGAATCATCAGGAGGTAGAGCGGTTGATCAGAGCAAAGTGAAGTGGTTCAAGTGTAACACTAGCTGCGTTTTTTTCATCCGGATCTGGATCTAGATCAACAAGAAATGAAAAAAACGATCTGGATCAGCACGTGTTTAATTTCAGAAATTGGTATAACTGCCTTCGTGAAATGTCAATACAAAAGTCAGTGACAATAATAAGTTTTGTGTTTACGCTTCGCAGGAAAGAACAATTTTAAGTATAATGCAGCGCACACTGCAATCGCTGTCGCAGGTAGACGTCCCAGCTCTCTCCTGCCAACATATAAAATACGAAAAAACGACACAAGCGCCTCTTGTAAAATATTTAGTAACCAACACGTTTGAAATCCAGATCCAGATCCGGATAGAAGTGTGGATCACGTGTTGTTGTTGTAATTCCATAGTAGGAAGCTGATATAGATCCAGATCCGGATGAAAAAAACGCAGCTACTATTGGACATACCAGTAAAACTTGCAACAAACCTAAACACATCCCTGGATCAGGTTACCTCTGCGGAAAACCCGGTCACCGAGCCCAGGACTGCAAAGAGAAATCTGTAATGACTATGCACAATCCAGTAGCATCATCGAGATCATCAATCGGCAGGGCACAAGAATGTTTACAAGTAAGTCTGTCTCACGATTTTGAATATATGGTTAGGTATCAATTCAAAAAAGATGGACAACCAGAAATGAACTTCACCTGTGACCTCCTCACGCTGTTGGATTCGGGGAGTTCCAATAGTTTTGTGCAGTACCAGTTCCTGCCATCGTGCGTTATATCTCCAGCTGATTCAAATACTCTAAATTTACCGGCTTAAATAATAGTATATTAAATGTTTTAGGCGTGGTGAACGCAAAAATTTTTTTTTGGTAATTCTATAGGCACATTGGAATTTCTTGTAGTAAAATAAAACTCTATGAGGTATCCTACTGTCCTAGGGAGAAATTTTATGAAAAACGAAAAATTCAAAAGTACTGAAATTAAAGACCTTGCATTAATTAAATTTAAGGAAACTAAAGCTAAACCTTGTTCCACTGATGCATCTGATTTAGGTAATACCAGCGATTTTTCTAACGATGCTGAAAATTTTTTCTAGCAGATTTTAAGTATTGACATCTGTGACGACCCTTTTAAAATAAACCTTGAAATTAATGAAAACTTACCTTTCCATATTAAAGAAAAGTGTCGTGAAATAGTGCGACCATTTCAGTTTATAAACTCTTGTCGGGATTTGAACATGACAAATGACTTTAAGTTGTCAATAAAATTGACTAAGGAGGACCCTTTCTATTGCGTTCCTCGATGGTTGCCTTATTTTCAAAAAGCCGAGTTACAAAAAATTCTCGATGACCTCCTAATGAAGGGCATTGTTCGTGAAAGTTGCTCTCCATTTGCTTCTCCAATTGTTTTAGTACGGAAGAAGAACGGAGACACACCACTATGTGTTGACTATAGGGAGTTGAATAAGGTGACAATCACGGATAACTTTCCACTTCCACTTATTGAAGACCATTTGGAGCAACTTAGAGGTAAGAAATTTTTTACAACGCTCGACCTAATAAATGGTTTTCATCATGTAAAACTGGAAGAAGATTCGATTAAATATACTGCGTTTGTAACACCTCTAGGCCAGTACGAATATACCAGAATGCCGTTGGGGCTAAAAAATGCTCCATCGGTTTTCGAAAGGTATATGAAAAATATTTTCGGAAGACTTATTTCCAATGGCAAGATCGTAACCTTCATAGACGATATTCTCATTCCTACAGAAACGGTCGAGGAAAATCTCAAGATCCTCGAGGAAGCTGTGGACGTCATAACGAGAAATAATCTGCAGCTTACGTTTGATAAGTGTAAATTTTTGCAAGAAGATATTGTGTATTTAGGATACAAAGTAAATGCTCTAGGCATTCGGCCGAACGAAGACCATTTAAAAGCTATACAAAATTTCCCTGTACCCAAATGCACTAAGGACGTTGACACTTTTCTCGAATTGTGCTCTTATTTCCTCAAATTTATTGAAGGTTTTGCCAATTTAGCCCGTCCGTTGTATGATTTAATAAAAAAAATATTTCCTTCAAATTTGGCCCTTCAGAACACAACACCTTTGAAATGCTAAAACAATGTTTAGTTCGGTCTCCGGTGTTAGCTATTTATAGTCCTGGTAGCGAAACCGAACTTCATTGTGACGCCAGTAGCATAGGCTACGGGGCAGTACTTTGCAGAAACAAAGCGATGACAAGTTCCATCCAATATTTTATTTTTCTAAACGAGCCGCAGAAGCTGAGAGCAAATGTCACTGCGAAGGTTTCACGTATACCTGTTGGGTTTAAGTTTTAAAATTGTAACAGACTGTCAAGCATTTACCCTGACACTAAATAAAAAACTTCTTAACCCTAGAATTTCGCGATGGGCTCTAGAATTGCAGACTTACAATTACAAGATAGAACATCGAAAGGGTGATAGAATGTCCCATGCTGACGCTTTAAGTAGATCCATAAACCTACTTCAACCTAATGATGAGTCCTTTGAATTTGTTCTGGCCGCCACACAACGACAAGACCCAAATACATATTTTTCGTGTGGCTTAAGAATTGGAGAAGGCGGAAAGTTCCACCTACGAAATGGTTGACGGATTGATTTATAGGAAGACCAAAGATAAAGTCCTCTTCTGGGTACCAGAGCACATGCAGGTTCAGGTTATCCGTACGCACCATGAAGCTCTGTCATATTGGAGCTGAAAAATGCTATGAGAATATTAGCCGAAATTATTGGTTCCTGGAAATTAAAACAAAAATAAAAAATTATATCAAACCTTGCCTTAAGTGCATATATTTCTCTCCTGATTCGGGGAACAGGCGCGGATCTAGAATTTTTTTCTGGGGGGGGTCACAGGATAGAAAAAAATCAAAAATAACAAAAATAACATGAATAACCAAATAAACAAAGCAAACCGAATTTCTTCAATAATTAAAAAACAAAGTCAGGATAACCTTATGTAAAAACTCGTCCAATTTGTTTTACGAAAAAATTCATTACATTCATATATAAATTTATTGTTTATATAAAATTATAAACTTTTTATATAAAAAATGTACTTTCAAAACTAAGAAATGTCTTAACAGATTTGCGAAACAAAATAGAGGATTGGATTTTGTGCTTTAAATGATGCTTTTAGTTGGAACTTGTAAACAGATTGTAAACAAATGCTAGTATATGAAGTACATATACCTACAATCCAAATATAGAAAAAATAATAAAAAAAAGTCGATATTGTGCAAGAAAATTAGTCAATTTTGTTGATTCAGTAATTTTTTGATTCCAATTTTTTCAAAGTGCAAAAAAATAAGTTAATTTTGGTCGTTTGGTTAGTTTCCGGTTTTAAGTTTGCAAAAACTAGGTTTTGTTCGTGTGGTTTTTTTTGTTTTTCGGTTTTCAAAATATTGGTTCAGCTCAATTTTTTGAAATGCGGGCTGTTTTGGGGGGGGTCATGACCCCCGTGACCCCCCCCTTGAATCCGCGCCTGTCGGGGAAGAGGGAAGGATCTCTTCATAATATCCCCAAGGGTGACGTACCCTTTGATACTTTGCACATAGACCATTTTGGCTAACTAATTCTCGAGCAAAGAAACAACATGTCTTTCTAATTATTGATGGCTTCACTAAGTTTGTGAAATTATACGCCGTCAAAAGTACAAAAGGCAAGGAAGCCATTGTGTGTTTACAATCATTTTTCGATAGTTATTCAAGGCCAAACAGAATAGTTTCCGACAGAGGATCATGCATCACGTCTAAAGAATTTTCAGACTTTTTAAGTACGCATAATATTCAACATGTGAAAATTGCCTCTCAATGTCCACAAGCAAATGGACAAATAGAGAGAATAAATCGGATTCTCACACCCATGCTGGCAAAGGATTGCGACGCTGAGACTACAGCCGATTGGGATAAATATCTTGTAAAAATTGAATATTCAATAAATAACACGGTGAGCCGAAGCACAGGCTTTACTCCGAGCATATTAATGTTTGGAACAAATCAAAAGGGGCAAAGAACATTTAGAAAAGAGTTTAGGCCCTAAACAAGGAGAACTCTTAACAATAAGAAAGGAAGCCAGTGAAAACATCCTAAAAATACAAGAGTATAATAAATAACTGATAAACACCATAAAATTTCAACACAATATAAAAGGGGTGAATATGTCATGATTAGGAACTTCGGGGCCGTTTCAGGTGTCAATAGGAAATTGTTCGCAAAGTATCGTGGCCCACACGTTATTGATAAAGTGTTACCGAACGACAGGTAATAATTAAAGATATTGAAGGAATGCAATTAAGTCGTATACCGTATAGAGGCGTTTGTGCGCCAAGTAATATGAGGCCATTTTTAGTTAAATTAGACAAAGACGCATAAGTGGACTTGGATTTAAAATAATCGTTATTTAATAAATCCATCTGATTGTTATTATATAGGTACGTTCTCCTTAGGTCAAACAATGAAGTTTTTTAGAGTTTTATATAGTTTATTTTTATACTTAAAGGATATGATAGCTAGATTTTGATGTTGTCATTTCGTTTTGTGATTTGTTGATATATTTACACATTTATCAATTTTTTTTGATCATTTATTTAGTTTCAAATGTTCATATTATATTAGTTTTATTCGAGGAAAACATCCTATCGCTTGGAAATAATGTTGTGTATATTCAATTTCAATGTTTATTTAGAAAATTGTCAATTTTATATATAATTGGTTGGTATATTTGTACCATTATTAATTGATTGATCACTTACTTATTTATAAATGTTCATATTGTATCAATTTTCCTTCGAGATAATATCCTATCGCTGGAAAATAATGTCGGGCATGCTCATGATGGGGCATTAAAAATATAATAATTATGTACTCGTGTGTTTGCTATAGTTTCTTTAAGACTATTGTATATATTATAGTTAAATAACTGCCGTATGATTTTATAAATTGTTTAAACTTGTAATCGGGTCGATTACCTATGTCAGGACGGCCGAACTGTAGGCATTCCAATATTGTTAGAACTATATTCTATGCATGTCAGTTAAGAGTTAGGCACCGCTATCGATAGAAAGAGAACTTAGCGATATTTTGTATTGGCAGTCTCTCAACAGCCACCGAATAAAGTGGACCTAAATTATATCATGTTTTTTTTATTCCTCCTACAAGAGGTAATCTCGGAAACTACTGAGCCGATTTGGTTAATTCTTTTACTTATAGAAAGCTTATAGCCACGGTAGTAATATGCTATAAATTTACACTAATTAACACTTTTGCATTAATTTACACTACTTTTGGTATAATAAATCGTCTTTTTGTAACCTTATTTTAAAGTAATCTTGGAAACTACTGAGCCGATTTAAATAATTCTTTCATTTGCGTTTACAATTTGATATTTATACACGAAAATTGAGTAATCTGATAAAAGCAAATTATTGTTACAAGCATAAATTGAGTAATCTGATACAAGCAAATTGGAATCTGGCAGCGCTATATGGTCGTAAATATACGGCCGTATGTCGTCGAGTTTTTGTATGTGTTGAAAGGGAACTGATAACGGATCTTTTGTTGCAGTTCTTTGTAATTTGCATTAAAGAATAGTTCTGTGCAATTATTTAGCAAAATTAAATCTCATATAATGAATAGAAGAAGCGGTAGTGAAAATGAAGAAGATATGGGTGTAGGTGAATGGTCTTCTAGTGAAGACGAAGATGACTCAATGTGCAAGGATATATGTGAATGGTCTGAAAGTGATAACTGTGTTATTTCACCACGGCCTGGAACATCCAAACAACGACTATTGACTTCATCTGAATCGGAGGATTCATCACTTAGTAATCAAAACCAGTACAAAAGAGCGAGAATTGTTTCATCATCAGAGTCAGAAAATAATGAACTGGATACTGAGGCAAGTCTAATAAAGAATATTTTATGGACAAAACATGATTTAAACCCAACAGTTTATAGTTTTGATGCGCAAAATACAGATTGCAAAACAACTGGGGCTGATGCTTCAGTGTTCTAACAACTTTTTTTTTTCTCCAGGTTGTCAACTGATTCTTTCTGATGCTTCTACTGCCCTTGAGTATTTCCAAATTTTTTTTAGTGAAGATTTAATAAATTTCATCTTTGAAGAAACAAACAGCTATTACAATTATGTTATGAAAAATGGAACGACAGAAAAATCTCGACTAAAACAGTGGACAGATACTAAAGGTAGTGACATGTATTGCTTTCTGGCTGCTACTATACTGATGACACGTATAATGAAACTTAATTTGAAAGAATACTGGAGTACTAAAAATTTGATTAGAACTGACATATTTGCTGACATAATATCACGTGATAGATATATGCTCCTCCTGCGAATGCTTCATTTCAGTAATAATAATATCCCGACTTGCGGTAATCGTTTAGAAAAAATAGATAAAGTACTAGGAAAAATACGTACCACTTTCAAAGAGTCCTTTGTTCCATACAAAAATCTATGCATTGATGAAAGTCTCCTATTGTATAAAGGAAGGCTGTATTTTAAACAGTACATACCATCTAAACGAAACAGATTCGGAATTAAAACGTTTGTATTATGCGATTGTCAGACTGGATATGTCCTAGACATAATTATCTATACAGGAGCTTCTACAGAAATAAAAAAACATCATCCAGAGTTAGGGATAGGGGGAAACATTGTTATGACACTGTTAGAGCCATATGTTTGGAAAAATCATGTATTGTATGTAGATAATTGGTTTACAAGTCCAGCATTATTTATTGCGTTGCGTAACAAAAGAACCTATACGTGTGGAACAGTGAAAAAAAACAGGAAGGGATTACCTGAAATGTCGAAAAAATTGAAGAGTGGAGAAATTTCTTTCAAAAGCGCAAATACAGCATTAGCATTGAAATGGATGGACAGAAAAGAGGTATGGATGCTGTCTACATTACATAATGCTGAAAAGGTAGAAACAGGCAAACGAAATTGGCGTACTGGAGAAGCCATTTATAAGCCAAAATGTGTTGTAGATTACAACAAGTTCATGGGCGCCGTAGATAGAAGGGACATGGTATTGACCACAATAGAATGTGTGCGGAAGTCTTCAAAATGGTATAAAAAACTGTTTTTCCATTTAATGGATATTTGTGTATACAACGCACATGTCCTTTACATTGAAAAAACTAAGAAATCAACATCCATTGCAGATTTTCAATTAAAATTAATAGCAAAAATCTTACAGAAGCACCATGTGCCTAGAAAAAAGCCAGGTTTGCGGAAAGGAAAGCAATGAAGTTCATCCCTTTCGGTTAACAGAAAGGCATTTTCCATCAGTATGTAAGAATAAAAAAAATGAATCGAAATCTTCAATGCGAAAGTGCACTGTTTGTAAACAACATGGCAAACGCAGGGAATCTCGCTATCAATGCAATATATGTAATGTGGGACTATGTGTTACACCCTGTGTTAAGAAACATGAAATAATATTAGAACATCAAAACAACATGACCCACAAATTGCAATTGCTTAAAAACAAAAGCACCTACCGCACTACGCGGAAGAGCAGAATTTACATTGCTAGCACTGCTGAGTCACTGTACTACTTAAGTAACCTAATAACTCGCGTGCCGCTGCGCCGCCGCCGCGCCGGTTAGCTTACTTAAGAGCAATGCAGTTCAAGCGCAATGCTGACTATTTAGATTGCAATATTCAGCAATTGTAATTTGGGGGCATGTTTGGCAAACTGTTTTGAACCTCAATTAATTTTAGATTAAGCATTTTTGTTATGTATAAAAGTTGAAGATTATTATAATAAATTGTCAGTTGTTAACGTGATTTTGAATTGTCAATCACCACAGCCAACCCCTTGCTGGTATAACTTGTTCAAGTGCCGGTTATACCTTTTACGAGCAAGACATTTCGCGAGTATAATTGGTTCAAGTGCCGATTATACTTCTACCTTTACCGCGAGTGTAATTGGTCCAAGTACCGATTACATTTCTATAATTTCCGTTAAGGCAAAAGAGCCTTACCGTCAACATTTGGTGACCCCGACGTGATCCCAGTGGTCTTTCACTCGGATTACGTGCATCAAAAACAGCGAGTTTTGGAAAAAAAATACCAACTCATACCATCAGAACCCGACGAGTTTCATCTTCAAGATGGTGCATACAATGGAGGAGTTAGCGGAACAGCAAACTTTAAATGGAGGCGAAATTCAACGGATCATAACGAATTATAAGAAGGATCCAGAAGGCAGAAAAGACAAGACTTACTTCATCGATCGTCTCCGACAGCTAGAAGATTCGTGGGCCGTGTTCGAGGCAATTGATTCGGAGATAAGAGCAGTTCCTGATGTGCCGTTGGATCATCCGTATTTCTCCAAGGACTATTATGACTCAATAAAGTCAATTTATCGCCAATATAGCGAGCACTTTACGAAGAAGATTGAATTACTTGCCGCTCAAGAGGCTAATATTTACATCAAAGAATAGGGTTGTATTATAAAACGCACTATTCGCTTAACACAACATTTATTAAAACAAAAGAGAACTCGATTTTATCTCGGGATATAAATGCTTACAACTTTAAAGTTTGAACGCTTAACAAGAAGTGAACAATTACATTTTACCTGGCTGGGCAGGTGCCTCGGCGATCTCATTGGGTTTTGTTTACGTTAGGTATTTTCCGATATGTTCGATAATTTTTGATGCGTTCGATATTTTCTGATGACCGGTGACTGGGTCGGCTCATCACGTTTGGCTGACGCTATGTCTGCGAAAGGTGACAAGTCGATACAGTCATTTCGCAATTTCCGGGAAGTTAAGAAAGTTTAAATTTAAGAATTTCGAAAGGAGAAAATATGTGGGACATGCTTAAATGATCTGGCGTGTTATATGCTCTGCTATAACTCCACCCTCCTTTGTCTGAGGCTCCGACGAAGATAAATTAATGTTTACCGATTTTTCAGTTCTTCCTTTTTTTGACTTTACGTAAACCAATGAGACCGTTACAGTTATTATTATTACAATAATTATTGAAACATCTAAGCTAAAACTTATAATTTTATTGTTTTCGCTTAGTTCTTCTATTTCTTTAATGCTTTCTCTACTTTCAATTTGTTTTAGATACAATTCATCTAATTTTATATTTGGGATAGTTTTATTTTCTCTAATTTTTGTAATAAAGTTAGGTAGTAATACAATATTGTCGTGAACTGTTATTTCATTGTTTTCGAATTTCTTGTTTTCTATAACTATTTTACAATTATGGAACTTAATAATGTTATTTCCTGCTATGCTAATGTTATCGTTACTACAAATTTGTTGTATATTTGTAAGTTTTAAGTTTTTCGTTATAATAACGCCTGGTACTATTTGCTTTATTTCGGTTTCGTTAAAGAATGTTGTTGTACAATGTGCTTCCTTATACTTTATAATATTGCTTATACATCCATCATCGATTTCTACCAAGTTCTTTTTGAAATTGCCTTTTACACTTACATTATAGGCTGTTTTAATTGGGTCAACTAATACTATATTTTGATCTAGGTACAATGATTTGTATTCTTTATTTGGAAGCGGTTCAATTAACACTTTGGAGTAGATAATATCCGAATAATTGGGAATAAGTAAAACTATTATGATTTGGTCTAAGTAAAATGCTACAGTGATTTTTATGTTTTGATAGCTATAAATATCGGAGATTTGATCCATTTCTTCTTGAGTTAAGATATTGCGAGATAGTATGCCTAAACTGCTGGTTAATATTATTTGTTGTACGTCGTCTATATGGGATTTTAATAGATTTATATCATAATCTATCTGATACATGTATTGAACAAATTTAACTTCGTTTTCTAGTTTTGATACCCTATTGTCGATTGATTGAATATTATTTTTTTACTATTATTTGTTGTTTTTTAATATGAGAAGTGATATTCTGTATCTGTTCTGAAATCTGTTTGTTGATTTGGATTTGTTTGTTACTCTGGTTTATTAAATTTTGATTGTTTTGTGTAATTATTTTCATTTTGTTTAAAAGTTGGGTTTCATCATCACTATCTAATGTACCTGCAATATACTTGAGCCCTTTTCCTAGAATATTTACTAATCCTCTCCTATTCCTAGAATGTGGTCTTAAATTTTTTATTTTCTTTTCTAATATGTTGATATTATGATTTATAGTATTAAACATAGGTTCTGAAGCATTCAGTTTTGTTTCTAAAGCTCTAATATTCTCTACGATATTGTTTCTTGTGTTTTCATATTCTGTAATGTTAATTATATGTATGATTTTGTCATTGTTCCTGATCAGTCGTATGTCCTCCAATTTAATGGTAGTGTATCCATTATTAAAATTCATATCCTGGACTTCGATGAGGTGTGTTTGTGATTCAGCAAGCGGTATTACCATTGCTTGTATTAGTACTATTGCCGTCAAGAGCGTCGCCATTGCTACCTGTAACGGATTTGGTGCGTTTTAGTTGCTTATTTTTAACTGGAAATTTCGTTTTTGAGTAATCCTGATATTTTCGTTTCTTTCTCACATGTGTTTTATAATATTTGAGATTGTTCGTTTTGTCTCGGACATGATTGCTATCTGCTAGATCTGAGTCAATTCGGCGAAATTTTGAGTGATTTTTGCCGCCGCGTATTTCTTTTATGTAATTTATTCCCGGTTCTAAAACGACATCTTTACTATCTCTATTTAGCTTTTCTATTATTCGTGATTTCTTTTCTAATATTTGTTTAGAGATACTCTCGTATTCCTCTTCTTTTACTTTGCCTTGTATAAAGTCCAATGGTGTTTTATTCGTAGCACTATGTATGGAATTGTTATAATAACCGTTAATTAAAATTAATTGCTCTTCTATTGGTAAATGTCTTTTAGTATGCTTAAGGATTCGTAAATGCTCGTTTATGGTGCTATGTAGTCTCTCAATGTCGGCGTTGGAGTTGTGATTCGAGTTTGATGTGAAATGTATCTCTATGTTTCTGTCCTTTAAAAATTTCCTCATACTCTTTGCCTTCATCCCTAACTCATTATCGGTGACTAATTTTTTGAAGCTACCATATATACTAATATATTTTAAAATTGCTTTCCGTAACTCTGCTTCGTTTCTGCTATTGATTTTTATAAACAGGGCTACTTTGCTAAATTTATCGATCATTGTTACGAACAAACTTTTCTTGATGGAATAAAATATATCCATATGTATAATTTCATTCGGCTTCGTTGCCGTTTCAGTTAGTGAGAGTGGTGGTTTTACAGGGTTTCTTTCGTATTTTTCTAATATACAAATTTCGCAATTATTCACAATTTCTGTTATTTTGTGTTTCATATTCGGATAGTAGTATTCTTGTTTTAGCTCCTCATATACTTCATTGATCCCCCTATGGTTATTTTCTAAGTGCTTTTCCTCTATTATTCGAATTAATTCTTTATTGTCAGTAATGTCTTTTAATAATTTGCTGCATCTAATAATATTGTAATTTTTGAAATGTTCTAGTCGGGCTTTATTTATTAGTTCAGAAATATTCTCATCTACTAGAATAGCGTTTGTTGATGTAGGGCTAAAATGGTTTTTCATGAGTGTAATTATCGTTTGTTGATCGATATCCTTAATTTTAATAGTTTTGCGATTCTTGTTAAATATTCGTTCGTTTTTTATCTGTAGTGACCCTGAATGTAGTTTCTGTATAATTATTTGATTTTTATATAAATTAATAGGAGTAATTGTATGTGTAATCGCCTGCTGTTCTGCAGTTTCTGTTTGATTGACTTCTATTCTGCTCAAGAAATCTGCTACTTTGTTTTCCTGTCCTTGCTTATAGAATAATTCGTAATTATATTCTCCCAATTGTAACTTCCAGCGGATTAACTTATAGTTTGGTTCCTTGAGGTTGTTTAGCCAAATGAGGGGCTTGTGATCTGTATATAGCTTTATTTTTCTGCCGTATACATAAGGCCGGAATTGTTTGAGACTCCAGACTACTGCCAACAATTCTTTTTCGATTGTAGAATAGTTGATTTCGTGTTGGTTTAATGTTCTCGATATATAAGATATTGGTTTGTTGTCTTGAGATAGTACTCCGCCTATAGCAAATTGGCTAGCGTCTGTAGTAATTTCAAAGATTTTTTCGAAATCGGGGTATATTAGGATAGGTGTCTTAATCAGCTTTCCTTTGAGTGTTTCAAAACTTTCCCTATATTCCTTGTTGTTAGTGTCAATTTTTGCATTTTTCTTGAGGCAGGCTGTCATAGGCCTAGCGATCTTCGCGAAATTTTGGATAAATCTCCTATAGTATCCCGAGATACCGAGAAATGACTTTATCTCTTTCTGTGTTTTGGGTATACTATATTTAGATATCGCTTCGATCTTTTTCGGGTTCGGTGATATTCCTTCCTCACTTACTACGTGTCCTAGGAATTCTACCTCTTTCCTTAAAAATTCGCATTTATCCAACTGTACTTTCAGTTGGGCGCGTTGCAATTTTCCGAACACATGTTTAAGGTGCTTCACGTGTTCCTCTAATCCATTTGAGAAAATTATAACATCGTCCATGTATACAAGACAGAATTTCCCGATGTATTCTCGGAGAATGTTATCCATAAGGCGTTGGAAAGTACTAGGGGCGTTTTTAAGCCCGAAAGGCATTCGACAAAACTCGTAGTGACCATTATCCACTGAAAACGCGGTTTTCTCAATGTCTCGCTCTTCCATTTCAATTTGATGGAAGCCACTTTTCAAATCTACAGTTGAGAAGTAGTTGCTTTTGCCCAATTTATCTAATAGTTCCTCTATATTCGGGATAGGGTATCGATCATCTATGGTTTTCTCATTTAATCGACGATAGTCGATTACGAGTCTCCATTTGGTTTTGCCCGAAGAATCTAATTTTTTCGGGACGACCCAGACTGGGCTATTATAAGGGCTACTACTTGGCCTGATAATTCCACTTTCTAGCATTTCCTGTATCTGTTTTTGTATTTCTAATTTATGGACGTATGGATATCTATAAATTTTACTTTTAACGGGAGTATTATCTACTGTATTGATCTTATGTTTTATTTCGTTGGTAAAACTTAATAACTTGTCATTACTGAATACGTTTTGAAATTGTTTAATTATTTTTTCCAGTTCTGAATTTTCTTCGCAGTTTAGGTGATTTTTCCTAATCTGCTCTAATGGTATATCTTTTCCGATATTCTTTGAACCTTCTATTATCGGTTGGAAATGATTGAAATCTCGGATATCTTGAATTTCTATGGAAGAAAAAGGTTTGTCTAAATTTAGGACAATGGGTTCGTTGTCCTCGTTGGATATTTTTGCTAGAGCTTTGTAATTATTCACATTGCAAACTCCCTCGTAAAGTGTTACACTTTCATTTATTTTTTTGCCTTTGATTAAAGCAACACCTGATTTTTGTACCACCGGAATATGGTAGTAATGTTCGCCTGGATCGATCTGATAAATTGTGTTTCTTTTTTCGGTTTTAAAGTATAACTTGATATCAATTCCATTTATATTAATCATTCTCTTTCTATAGTCTATTGACGCGTTGTACTTCATTAAAATATCGTTACCTATTAACCCTTCGTAGGTGTCATGAAATTTATAGATCAAAAATTCTAGTTTTTCGTTGGACTGTCCTAGTTCTTCAAAGCAGTTAACTATTATTTTTTCGGTTACTTCGGATAGTTTAGATAGGGCTCGGAGGGCTATCGGTCTCTGTAATTTTACTTTAAGATGATCTCTAAATACCCCTGGGTTGACAACAGAATTGGATGCGCCAGTATCTATAAGAAATTTGCATCTATTGATTTTTATGTAGGGCAATTGGTTGGGCTGGGTGCACGAAAATTTCCTATATCGACGATGGCATTGTTAATGTCCATAGGTTCTGGTTTGTCGGTCTGGGAACTCGAGGGAGAATTATTATTTCCCTGTTGGAACTGATTATTGGTAGAAGTGTTGGGCTGTGGGCCTAAATAGTTCCTTTGCCCCGTCTGGTTGCTAGATTGAGGTTGAAATGAGTTGGTAACATTTCTCTGGTTTGTTTGGTTACCGTAATTTCTTTGATTGGGACTCTGTTGCCTATTATACATTCCGAAATTGCGAGGGTTATCGTTAGTATATGGGTTATGATTATCCCTGTTAAGATTATTATTATTTCTGTTTAGGCTGTTGTTATTATTCTGGTATTGTTGTCTTATATTGCGATTATCGCTGTTGTATGAGCCACGCTGTTGTTGTTTATTATTCTGATTCCTACTCATAGATCCTCTATCGGATGTAGAATTTCCTGTTTCTTTATCATGTGATTTGAAGGGGTTGTAGAATGCATAACCCGCTTCGTGTAAAATATTCATGGCTTGTTCTAATGAGGTCGGGTTTCTACAGTAAAGAACCGATCTCATAGGCTCTGGCAGCTTATTTTTAAAAACTTGCAGAGCTGAATTAATATTCGCGGATATGGTGCGCTCTAACGATTCGGTATCGTCTCCTAATTTTATTTTCGTTTTGGTGTTAAGCCTCCTAAGTACGGATTTGATTTCGTTGTAGAAATCACTGCTATTCGATTTAAACGTTATTCCCCTTAATGAATCAAACAGTTCCTCTACGCTTAATCTATCTCCAAAGTTGTTATTTAGTAAATTTTTTATCTCCGCCCATGATGTGATATGATTATTAATTTCTACCACCTCTCTGGCTTTGCCACGAAGTTTTGATTTTATCACGTCCGAAAAAATACTTTGTGCCAATTCATCGTACCTAGCTAACAAAGGATGTACCCTATCCACTAAATCTATGAAATTTTGCAATTCTTTAGAATCGCCTGAAAACTCTGGTAACCTATTTAAATATTTAAGTGGGTCTATCGATAAAGTTAGCATGTTTGGTGTTGTTTGTCCTCTTATGTCGTTTATTATATTACTAATCGTGTGAGACTGTTCTCTCAGTGTTTCTATGCCCGTTTCAAATTCGTTCATAGAGAATATTTATGTAATTAATTTTTGTTTTGATGTTATTTCAATACTCAAATGGTATAATATTTAGCTACTTAATTGTTTTAATACTTATATTCTAAAGAGGCAAACCAAACAGGAAAGAAAGGGAAAAAAATTATATACGAAAAAACCTGGATGTTCGGCTCAAGACTTCCTTCTGATTTTTCCTAGGTTTGAGGTCTTCAAGGTGGTTGAGGGTTGATGTTGGCTGTTCTTCTCCTTAGCGTTAGTGTTGTTGATGTCCTAGATATGGTTGTGGGTTGACTCCTTGCAGCTTCCTACTTCAGCGTTGTTTTCCCTTTATTCTCACTAACTCTGCGTGTACACACTTTTAATTTACACACATGCACAGGGCGCTTTTGTGATCCTTTTCGCGGATTTAATTAAAGTAAACGCACGTACACAGCGAAGTTTGTTGAAAAAATTTTGTTAGTCCTTTCTGCGGACTTGTAATTTTAATTCACGAGTTCTTTTTATTTATTTTTATGTATTTTATTATTATTAATTCTTAATTTTTTTTTTTTTTGACGCGCAATAAAGTGTTGAAACACACGCGGATTTGGTCTCGAGGTTTATTAGTCCTTTTCGTGGACTTTATGTGCTCCTTGCCTTTTCACGGCACAGCGAAAAACTCGCGAAAACTCTTAATGAGAGGGAGACACACTTTTAAGAAACACCGAATTCACTTTACCGCGTTGCGCATCCTACCGACTGCGCCATTTACATCAAAGAATAGGGTTGTATTATAAAACGCACTATTCGCTTAACACAACATTTATTAAAACAAAAGAGAACTCGATTTTATCTCGGGATATAAATGCTTACAACTTTAAAGTTTGAACGCTTAACAAGAAGTGAACAATTACATTTTACCTGGCTGGGCAGGTGCCTCGGCGATCTCATTGGGTTTTGTTTACGTTAGGTATTTTCCGATATGTTCGATAATTTTTGATGCGTTCGATATTTTCTGATGACCGGTGACTGGGTCGGCTCATCACGTTTGGCTGACGCTATGTCTGCGAAAGGTGACAAGTCGATACAGTCATTTCGCAATTTCCGGGAAGTTAAGAAAGTTTAAATTTAAGAATTTCGAAAGGAGAAAATATGTGGGACATGCTTAAATGATCTGGCGTGTTATATGCTCTGCTATAACTGCTAATCTTGCATCCACTAAATCCCCTTCAGCAGCCAGTATTGCTCAAAATCCACCAGCAACGTCCGTGAGGAAATCTAAACAAATTTCCGAAAAGGGGGCGATATCTAAACCAACACAGCCAATACAAAATCCATTTGATGCCTCGAATGGAAGGGAAGTAGTAACCAATTACTCCAGGCCAACCTCCGATCCTTCATGGGACCAGCCGCTAGCCTTAGAAACTCAGGCGCCACAAGTCTGTCGATTGATAAGAAGGCAGCGGAGAATCATTGAGACGTTACGACGTTACGACGTTTGCTAGCTCAGATTGAAGCAGATCAACAGGAAAGGCCAAAACAATACCTTGATTTAAAAATAACCACAATTAATCAGCAATGGTCCCAATTTCAAGAATGTGATCATTTGATATGGGAGTTAACGGAGGATCCAGCCGCAGAAGGCTACGACATCGAGGAAGGCATACGGTTAAAAGAAAAGGTGGAGAAATGCCCAATTTTACTAACTACCAAACGCGACAATCTTCAGGTATCTGCAGCCCAATCAACCCCACGGGACCCAAATTCTGCGATGAAACTTCCCAAGTTCACACTCCCCAAATTTGATGGCGATTATTTGAAGTGGAAACAGTTCCACGATTTATTCGAACAAATGGTACACTCCCAGGCAATACCAAATTGCCAGAAGATGTGGTACCTCAAGGCTAACTTATCCGGGAAGGCAGAGAAATTAATAAGACATTTTACTGCATCCGATGAAAATTATGCAGCTGCCTGGTAAACATTAAAAGATCGCTACAATAACCAAAGATTGTTGATAACAGCATTGATTAGTAAATTATTATCTCAGCCAGGGCATGCGAATGAAGATGCTTCCGTTGCAGGAATAAAGACATTGCATGACACAACACAGGAATGCCTTTTGGGGTTAAAAACCTTAAATGTGTCGACAGCAGACTGGGATCCGTTGCTTCTCCATATACTCATCAAGAAGTTGGACAAAACAACTCATATGCTATATGAGCAGTCGCTATCCAATCCTCGAGAGATACAAAGCATCAAGGGTTTTTTGTCTTTCTTGGAAACAAGATTTCAATCTCTTGAGGCCCTGGGCAGGAAGACCAAAAATGAGGAGTCCCAAAGGAACCGAAGCTTTACTAAAGGCTTAACTTCGGGCATATCAACAACTCCCACAGCTTGCATATCATGCAAGGCGAATCATCCGCTCTTTGCATGCAGTAGTTTTCGAAAAATGTCAGTATCCAATCGCCTTAATTTTTTGCGAAAGCACAATTTATGCATCAACTGCCTCAAATTTGGACATAACAGCCGCCAGTGTACCTTGCGAGGGTGCACAAGGTGTAACCAAAAACATAATACGCTAGTGCACCTTGAACCGTTAGAAAAGGCAGACAAACCTCAAGCAGGCTCATCCGAAACCACTAACGCAGTAGCGACAACATCGGAGAAAATAAATATTCAGCCAAGCACAGTAGCAACACTCATGAATCAACAGCAACGAGGCTATATTCTTCTCGGCACCGCCATCGTAAAATTAGCGACTGATCAAGGAGACATTTTATTTTAACGTACTCGCTCAAGCAATTGGTAAAATAATCGACTAATTAAGCAAATAACCGAACTATTACTACTTAGTGGAATTCGACAGTACAATTGCAAGTTTCAAAATTAATTAAAAAATTTAATTTTCAGAAATTAAATTAAATGGTGGGGGCCTACTTTTTTCGCAAAATGGTGGGGGCCGGTAGGCTGCAGCCTACTCCGCCTACTCTGTAAATCCGGCACTGGCTATAAGACAATGCGCTAACTACATCGCCTTTACGTCATATAGAGATCAATATTTTACGATGACAGATCAAGAACTATCGTCATGCATCTCAACAGAAGAATCGGGCTATCTATGTCCGCAAAATCATCCTCTATATCACAAGCTGGCTCACATTTGCACTTGCGAAGTAACCCTTTTTAACAAATCGCCACTCAAGAAATGTGAAATTCAAAAGGCAGGGGATAGCCTCATTTTAACTCAGCTTAAGGCTCCAAATCAATGGATATTCGCAACAAGGGATGGAATCACTGTGAATACATTGTGTGAGAATAAAGCAATACCAGTTAGCTTAAGTGGATCTGGTCTGCTGAAACTATCCCCAGGCTGCGTCATCAAACATGATCTAGTCACAGTTCGTGGAACCAACACCTACCCAAGCAGCATCAAGGCATCCTATACGAGATCAGGCGATCTAGGTGAATTCTCTACTCCCGTACGTGTAGAGCGTACCAGAAGCGAGTCGACACCCTACAAAGGTCAACAAGAGCAGCTTGAAACATTAAAGAAACTGATCACATCACAGCTACAAGAAGAATCATTAAGAAGGCCCCACCCTAACAGCGCTCATCAGTTCACAATAGGATACCTCGCCTTGGCAGTAATCTTGGTCATCATTCTCATCGTCTGTGTGGTACTCATCAGATACAGGGAAAACATCTTCAAAGGCCCGCCAAAACGATCTACACCTACACCTACACCGGCACCAAGGAAATCTAAAGAGTTAGACTTTAGTGCAAACATTTAATTCTAAATTATATTATATTAGGGTCTTGAACCTCAGTTCAACGCGGGGGAGAATGTTAAGAAACATGAAATAATATTAGAACATCAAAACAACATGACCTACAAATTGCAATTGCTTAAAAACAAAGGCACCTACCGCACTTCGCGGAAGAGCAGAATTTACATTGCTAGCACTGCTGAGTCACTGTACTACTTAAGTAACCTAATAACTCGCGTGCCGCTGCGCCGCCGCCGCGCCGGTTAGCTTACTTAAGAGCAATGCAGTTCAAGCGCAATGCTGACTATTTAGATTGCAATATTCAGCAATTGTAATTTGGGGGCATGTTTGGCAAACTGTTTTGAACCTCAATTAATTTTAGATTAAGCATTTTTGTTATGTATAAAAGTTGAAGATTATTATAATAAATTGTCACTTGTTAACGTGATTTTGAATTGTCAATCACCACAGCCAACCCCTTGCTGGTATAACTTGTTCAAGTGCCGGTTATACCTTTTACGAGCAAGACATTTCGCGAGTATAATTGGTTCAAGTGCCGATTATACTTCTACCTTTACCGCGAGTGTAATTGGTCCAAGTACCGATTGCATTCCTATAATTTTCCGTTAAGGCAAAAGAGCCTTACCGTTAACCGGACCAACTTCGAGGTATATCCTATCCAATAAAAAAAGAATTATCAAAATCGGACTACTCTGTAAAAAGTTATGCGTGGTCATACATAAAAAAAAAAAACAAAAAAATATATACGCGTCGAATTGATAACCTCCTCCGTTTTTTTTCGTCGGTTAAAAAAGGAAAAGAATCGAATCGGGAAGCATATCTGCTTGATCGAGAGGCAGTGATATCACCTCTTCTTAGCCCTTCCTTTTTCCTACTGAGTGCTTCTCCGTGTGAGTGTATGTACTGCGGGTGTGCCTCTCTATTCGACTACAGTATACTTGACTTGACTTGACTTGACTTGAATATTATTGATTTCAAAAGAATATTGTTTGAAGTACTTAAAGATTCTAAATCAGTGACAGTGACGATCAAGCGCCCAAGAAGAAACAACAAATTAAAGATGATCAAAGTGCAGGCTGTAGTAAAATGTCTAATACGCGTGCATAATTGTTTCAATAACCATCAGTTTCGATACTACGGCTTTATTTGTTAAATCTTGGAAACAGCTTGAATTTGAAGTTTCCTAATATTCGTGAATTTAGCGATAAGCATGTTTTTATTGTAAGGCAGGTACGCCCAAATAAAATTTTATAACGTGCTCTTGACCTTTGGAATTCTTCTCCAGCATATCGATCGATAGTAACGTTTTTATGATTTGTGCCGTATTAAAAATCACGTGGCGCCCGTTAACTTTATTCAAGATCCCGCCCTTCCTCCCTGAGTCAGTCGGCATTACGTACAAAAGAGTACGTAACAGTTTTTGGCGCCCAACGTGGGGCCACGAAACGATGAGGGATGAAGAACGATGAGGCAATTTTATGGGAAAATAATACGGATTGCTGAACGAGTTATAATATAATCGAATTTCTACGGTGCCTATGCAGTATGGGTGTCAATTGAATCATAATTATCATTTGAAAAGTCTCATTTCATCATTATTGTGCGCAGTTAGTTAAGTGTATGTGGTATGTGTATTTTGTTTTTGTCTTGAATAAAGCGCGTCGAAGTGCCGAGTAGCGCCGCAGCAAAGCGCGATCTCATGGTAAATTTTTGATACATGTGGACTGATCTTAGCTGTTCTTTGAATCGAGTAAGTTTCGATCCTGCGGAAGAGGTTCTTATTGTTGCTTCAGGTGCTCCTCTACTCCAGAACACGCGACTTATTGAAACTTATGGGATACTGGGTATATGCATAGTATACTTTATTGGATTTATTTTTGAAATTTAAGTGAGCCCGAGTTTTGCTGGTGCCGGTTTTGAGCATTCGAGCATTCCTTGTACCTTCCTTTCGAGGGAGATTGGCGCTTCGTTTCTGTTTTTCCGTAATTGGGATAGATTGTCTTTACTCTTCGCACGGTAGAAAAGTAATCGAGACTTGCTATTGCCTTGCTATTCTTATCAGGTCATAATAATAGTTGAAAGGCCGCAGTAATCGAAGTTGCAATATTGGGATAATTAGAGTTCTTATATACAGGTAACCCTCCTATAACACAGTCGATACGTTCCTACAAAGTCCCGCAATCGTGTTATGTGAGACTAGAAGCCAGTACAAAAAGGACGAGTAATGTTCCAAAAGCTAAAAGAGTTTTTTTTAAATTCCGTATAAGAAAATTTATTTTTAAATTCAATATAAATTACTACATTTTTATTAGGAAACAAAACAAAAATATAAGTTAACACCGCAATTATTGCAACATCGAATTTATGAAATTTCCCAATACGTTCCCGCGCCGGTCACCTAAATCGCTGACACCATGTCTGGCCAAGCTCGATCACCCCATCGACGGCAGGTGACACATGATCGCTGACACAGGTCAACGTGATTAGCTTAAGGTAATAAATAGAGCACTCATTGTAATTAGCTCCTAAGTTTAGTGCTGGCAATAAAATCGAAGACATCAAATCACGAGCTTTGTTTTTTTTAAAGTCCGAACTTAATTAAAATTAACTGGCGCCCGAGCAGGGACCGGGTACGGTTTTCGGATAAAATCGGTCTATTTGTAAAATCGGCTTACTCGCTATTAGCTAGTCCGCGCTAGGAAGTTAAAATTTATCCTAGATTCGCATAGGGTCCTCAAGCAGTACCGCGACCGTGCGATTAGTGACAAAAGCGAAGTGAAGCGAAGAGTGATAAGTCCTCAAGAAGCACAACACTGTCGATAGGTCCTCAAGAAGCACCACATCAGCCGAAGAACAAAGGAGCTAGTAGCACCGCAGTACCTGGGTCCACAATCAACACCCGTAGAGGAAATAAGGCCCCCCAGTAGCCGTACACATACGGAGGAAAAGGAGCTAGGAGTCCTAGCAGCCACTCTACGAGGAGATGCCGAGCATTCTTCCCCTAGTATTGTAAGTCATAAGATTTAACTTGATGTTATTATATAAGAAGTGAATTCGTGAAACAATTGTGAAAAATTTGTATCGTTGTATTTCTTCGAAATTATCGCATAAATAACTGTGAAAATTTTTGTTAAGTTGATCAATCGATCGCGCGTAGTATAAGTAAAGCAAGTATCAACGGGAAGGAATCAATTAATAATCATTAAAACTTTAAAAAGAAAAAATTCAATCAATCGCGACGATTATCGTATCCATTAAAATCAAAGATAATATTTGGTTACCGGAAGAACAAACCGAGGAAATATGGCTAACCCGAATAATTTAATCAGGCCTCCGGTGCTTAATCTATCGGAATCAAATCCTCCCCCTATACCTTCAGCTCAAGCTCCAACGCGACAACCCTCGACCTCAAGTAGTGAGGGAGCGCTCAATTCTGAAAATTTAGAAAGAATGATCATGGGAATAGTCAATCGCGTTCTTCAGAGTGAATGCCGAAACATGGTTCAAACTATAATCAATCCAAACGCCGACCAGTTCAGCGGGACCGATCAATCTATCGACCCCCGTTACGAAGACAATTTATCCGATCTAGATAAAATCCCCGACGTAGTTAGGTGTCTGAAAGATTTCTCCGGAATTCCAGGGGAATTCAATTCCTGGAAGAAAAGTGTTGATAGAATATTAAAACTATACGAAAGCTACAAAGGTACCCCCAAGTACTTTGGGATATTGAGTGTGGTGAGGAATAAGATTGTAGGGCAAGCGGACATAGTATTGGAATCGTATAACACTCCGCTAGACTGGAAGTGCATAGCGCGTTGCCTCACTATGCATTATGCGGATAAGCGCGACTTATCCACGCTTGAATATCAGATGACCTCACTAGTTCAGGGTCAACAATCAGTTCAAGAGTTTTACCATTCAGTATATTCACATCTTTCGCTTATCTTGAACAAAATCGGATGCATGGATGTCGGTAACGAATCCATAACGATATTGACGCAAACATACAGAGACAAAGCCTTAGACACCTTTATAAGAGGTCTCAGAGGCGATTTGCCAAGGCTCTTGGGCATTCGAGAACCTTCGGACTTGCCGCAAGCATTGCACCTTTGTCTTAAACTCGAAAACCAAAATTATAGGACGCAATACGCAAATTCTCACGGTGGGCCACCCCGTGCAACCCATAGTCAAATTATACCCTCACTTCCACCTCGTACGCCCGCAGTCAACTACAATAAGGTAAATGCCAATCAGAATGGACGACCTTTTTACCCGCAATTGGCACACTTGCCTCAACCGCATGCAAATCTTAACCCATACAGGCCTCAAAATCTTCACACGCCACCAGCATTCAATCAAAACAACTTCCGAAATCAGGCCCAACACAACCAAGCCGGTCCAAATCGTCCTTCCGCGCCTAAACCGCAACCACCACCTGAACCGATGGACGTCGATCAGTCCATCCAGACGAGGAACATAAACTATATGAATCGACCCATACAAGGGCCACTCTATGGGAAAAGACCGCCACCGAGCGCGCAGGTCCCAAATCATCCCAATAAATACCAGAGAAATTTCCACCTCGAGACTCAAGACACAACCCTTAATGATTACGAGCAGGTTCGGGATGCAGAAGAGGAAAAATTCGAACAACCCCTCGCGGAGTACGCAGAATACCCAGAAAACAATCAGGAAAATGAGATCGACGGGCAAAATCCCGACGATTATACAGATATCCATTTTTTAGATTAAACTGCTCTTCGCTGCCCTACTTCGAGTGCAGAACGAAGAGCGGCCAAATTCTTAAAATTCTGATAGATACGGGATCTAACAAGAATTATATTCAAGCTAGTCTTGTATCCAACCCTAAACCCAATGCAGTACCATTTTATGCGAATTCCATAGCCGGAAATATTAAAATTAGTCATCATACGATAGTAAATCTTTTTGGGCTTCAAGATACCAATATAAAATTCTTTTTGCTACCTACCCTTAAATCATTCCATGGTATCTTGGGAAACGACAGTCTAAAAGAACTCTCTGCAGTCATTCACACCAGGGAAAATTACATGACGATAAGAAATAAAACCAGAATTCGGATAAAACAGCAAGCCTACACGGCGGTAAATAAAATCGATATCAGAACAGACCATATGGAGACAGAACAGAAAAACAAAATGAACGCTCTTGTTCAACAGTTCCCGAAACTCTTTACCGAACCCGACGAGAAGCTAACATTCACAACAGTAGTCAAGGGAGAAATCCGAACAACTTCGGACTCCCCTGTATTTTCCAAGTTTTACCCTTACCCCATGTCCCTAAAGGACGAAGTCGAGAAACAGGTGAAACAACTACTAAACGACGGAATTATTCGACCCTCAAGATCCCCGTACAACTCTCCCGTGTGGATCGTACCGAAGAAGGCCGATGCATCGGGTGAGAGGAAATACAGAATGGTAGTAGACTACCGTAAGCTAAACACAATCACCATTCCGGATAAATACCCAATTCCGGAGATAAATGAGGTCCTAGCACAATTAGGCGAAAGCAAATGGTTCTCGGTCATCGATCTCAAGAGCGGCTTTCACCAAATACCCCTCAGGGAGAAGGACATAGAGAAAACGGCATTTTCAGTGAATAACGGCAAGTACAAATTCACGAGGCTGCCGTTTGGCCTAAAGAACGCGCCGTCTATATTTCAAAGGGCTCTTGATGATATTTTACGAGAACACATCGGAAAAATTTGCTATGTCTATGTCGACGATATAGTAATTTTTAGCAAAGACGAAAACACGCATTTCCAGAACCTTAGGACGGTATTCCAAACCTTGCAGAAAGCAAATATGAAGGTACAGCTCGATAAGTGCGAATTCCTTCGAAACGAAGTCGAGTTCCTAGGTTTCATTATCTCCGCTAACGGTATCAAAACTAACCCAGCCAAGGTAAAAGCGATAATCAACTACCCGCAGCCAAAAACCCTCAAAGATCTGAGATCTTTTCTTGGCCTTTCAGGGTATTATCGCCGATTTATAAGAGGCTACGCAAATCTGGCGAAACCCCTTACAGCCCTTTTAAGAGGGGAGGGAGGGAGAATCTCCAAAAATGCTTCGAGTAAAAAACTCATTTGTCTCAACGACGAAGCCATCGAAGCCTTCAATAAAATTAAAAATTCACTAACTTCAGACGATCTTTTACTTGCCTATCCCGATTTTAGGAAAAAGTTCCAATTAACCACCGACGCCTCGGACTATGCGATCGGGGCAGTCTTATCTCAAGAAGACAGACCTATAATCTTCATTTCAAGGACCCTCAATAAAGCAGAGGAGCATTACGCTGCCAATGAAAAAGAGATGTTGGCTATTATATGGGCCCTAAACTCACTAAGAAATTACCTTTACGGCGCAACTCAGGTCCAAATCTTCACAGATCATCAACCACTGACCTATGCCTTAAGCAGCAAAAATAACAATAATAAGATGAAACGATGGAAGGCCATACTCGAGGAGTACAATTACGAGTTGAAATACACTCCAGGAAAAACAAACGTAGTTGCAGACGCTTTGTCTAGACCCCCGAGAACCTCCCCATCAAACTCCCTAACAGCAACACAGCACAGCAGCGAAAGTTCGGCCCACGACCTAATACCAACCACGGTAGCACCCATTAATGCGTTTAAAAATCAGGTCATTCTAAAAACAGGCGTAGAGAAGAGCTATCGATTCGAAATCCCTTTCCCTACCTATCACAGACACACCCTAGTCCAACCAGATTACTCCGAGGACGAAATTATAACAATATTCAAGAGATACCTCAACCCAAGCGTCATAAACGGTTTATGGACATCAGAATCGCTAATGGGAAAAATTCAGGAAATATACCCCTTACATTTCAGAAATTTTAAAGTCCGTTTCACCCAAACCCGAGTTGAAGACCTTAAGAGTACGGAGCAACAGAACGAAGAAATACTAAAGGTCCACAGAAGAGCGCATCGCAATGCTCGAGAAAATAAAATGCAATTAATAGAAAAATACTACTTCCCAAAAATGAATTCTAAAGTAAACGAAATTGTTAAGCAATGCCTAGTGTGCAAGGAGCAGAAATATGACAGACATCCCCATAAACCACTCCTCAAAGAAACACCTATCCCCCAATATCCAGGCGAAATCCTACATATTGATATCTACCTCACAGAAAAGAAATTAATACTGACAGCGATCGATAAGTTCTCAAAATACGCACAGGTAAAGCTACTTAAATCAAAGTCCATCGAAGATATAAAAACTCCACTTCGCGAAATTCTGTTTTCATTTGGCGTCCCCAAAATAATCGTTATAGACAACGAAAGATCACTAAATTCTGCCTCAATTAGCTTCATGGTCGAAGACCAACTCGGAATACAAATTTTCAAAACACCTCCATACGTAAGCTCAGTGAATGGCCAAGTGGAACGATTCCACTCAACACTCTCTGAAATACTTCGGTGCCTTAAAGCGGATGGCATTCGCAGGACTTTTCCAGAACTTCTAGATACCGCAGTCTATGAGTACAATTTCTCCATTCACTCTACCACAGGCAAAAGACCACTCGAAGTCTTCTTTGGCAGAAATGTCAGCGTCAATCCTGAAGACTTTGACAAGACCCGACAGGAAAACATAACAAGGCTTAGAGAAAAACAAAAAATTGACATAAGCAACCACAATAAGAGCAGGCAGGCAATCAAAGATTATTCCCCCGGCGAAACCATTTTCGTAAAATTAAATAAACGCATAGGCACGAAACTATCACCGCGATACAAGAAGGAAATAGTAAAAGAAAATCATTCTAAGACCGTTCTGACAGTATCAGGCAAAATAGTGCATAAAACTAATATTAAAAGCTAGCATTATACTCTTTTTCTCTTACAGATTATCCCTAACCTACTGCTTCGCAGAGGTCCAAATTTTAGATTATTCAAACTCAAAAATAATAACACTAAACACGGGAACCGCAAGAATACAAACCGGAGCACTTAAGCTAATTCATGTTGTCGATTTGGAGTCGTACGGAAAAGCACTTGAAGATCTGAAAATAAAAATCGCAAACGAAGTCGATAAAAACCAACCCATGCAGCCATTCCTTACCCATGAAACTACACAAATCATATCCTTACTAAACCGACTAAAACCTAAAACGAGACTAAAAAGGTCATTAAATTTCCTCGGAAGCGCATGGAAGTGGCTCGCTGGAAGCCCGGACCATGACGACTTTTTAATATTAAAAGCCAAAATTAATGAAGTGTTGGAAAATAATAATAAACAAATAATAATTAACAAATCAGCGATCGATCGAATCAACGACATTACGAATATAACAAATAATATTGTAAACATGCTTAAAACAAATGAGGATGTAGAAAATAAAATTATTACAAATATTAGAAACAAACTAGACCTAATAAAAGAAGAAATAGTTAATGTAGATTATGCCTTACATTGGGCCAAAGCAGGTATTGTAAATTCATTTATTTTGTCAAACAGTGAACTTAATATTGTTAGAGAACTTTTCGAAAAAAATAATGTACCATATCTAAATCTTGAAGAAGCTATTGATTTCGCCGAAATAAAAATTGCCTCTAGTAATGCTACACTCCTATATATTTTAAGTATACCGAACACGGGAACAGAAAATTGTAAAACTTTGTTAATAAAACCAGTAAAAAGAGGAAATCTTATAACTAAAGTAACCTACGAAACTTTACTACAATGCGAAAACAAAATCTACGCGATTAAGGAAAAATGTTCATCCAATAGTAAATTAACAATTTGTAAAAATAGGCAAATCATAGATTTAAGCCAGTCCAGCTGTATTCCAAATCTGCTCACGAGTAGACCTCCTAACTGCACCGAGATAGATAACAGACACATCCCGACCACAGAGGAAATCTTCCCCGGAACATTGCTTCTAAATCAATTCAATGGCACTATAATTGTCGACGGCGAGGCCATGGAACTAAAGGGAACGTTCGTCATTCAGCATCAGAATACAACCATCCAAGTCAACAATCAAGTATTTCTATCCCGAGAACTAATCACCATGAAACCGCTACCGCCAATCATACAACCTGACTCCAACTTCAGAACATTCGAAGAAATCCTGACTCTCCACACGATGAAAGAACTGCACTTGAACAATACAGGACGCATCAAGCTAATCGAAGAAGAGAACAGGATAGGCTATTCCGTCAGCCTTGGCCTAACTAGTTTGGTTATCATTTTCCTAGCAGTAACAGCAGCCACGAGATTGAACGCACATTGCAAGAGGCCTAATTCTCCCAACATAGCACCTACAATAGAAGCAGTTACCGTCATACCAACAACAGGACCTACCGTACAAAACCGAGGGTCAACTTCATCCCTAACGGAGACGACCAGGATAAGCCAGATTCCCTACTTCTGAGAATGAGGACATCCTCATTTTTTTAGATGGGAGGAGTTAACACCGCAATTATTGCAACATCGAATTTATGAAATTTCCCAATACGTTCCCGCGCCGGTCACCTAAATCGCTGACACCATGCCTGGCCAAGCTCGATCACCCCATCGACGGCAGGTGACACATGATCGCTGACACAGGTCAACGTGATTAGCTTAAGGTAATAAATAGAGCACTCATTGTAATTAGCTCCTAAGTTTAGTGCTGGCAATAAAATCGAAGACATCAAATCACGAGCTTTGTTTTTTTTAAAGTCCGAACTTAATTAAAATTAACTTATATAATACATATTATTTAATTTCATTTAATGTAAACTTAATTTAATAATTTTCTTCGTCATCGCTGTTCAGTACAATTAAACGAGAACGTTTGTTTGGTTGAACAATATTATCTCCTAAATTTAGTGCACTTCCTGTCCATTTAAAAAAAATTCTTATGCTTGCTCTTACAAGGTCGTTGTAAATTGCATGATATGGTGATAACCAATTTTGCAACTCCCTTTTGAATTTTAAGTGAAGGGTCTGCACTGAAGAAAAATAATTTTAGGTTTTTTGCTAAGCCTAAGCCTTCCTGTAATTTTTTTAGTGTAAAATTATTAATTTCTCAATCTTCATCAGAATTATTGTCCTCAGAATCGATTGAATTTACTTCGGATGCCATTTCCACCAAATCAGCTTCGCCAATTTCTTCTACGACAAACAAATCTTGAACGTCTTCAATAGCCATATCCACAAATCCTTCTCCTCCGATCGATTGAGAAAGTTCTAATATGCCGCCAATTTCATTTTCTGTCGATTCGAGTACATTTTCTATTTCAACTGCCGCTGGCCTTACATTTTTCTAACACCCATTTAATGTTGATATTTTTAGTTCTTTCAACGATAAAGATTTTATTTCGATACAGTGCTTAATAGAAAATTGCTTCCAAGCTTCCATTACATCAATAGATTCTGAATCTGTTTTGTCTAAAATCCATTGTAACGATCTTCTGATGTAATAAGTATTAAGGGTATAAATAATACCTTGATCCAATGGCTGGGGCAATGAAGTAGTGTTAGTTGGTAGAAACTCTATTTGGACGTTAGGATGCTATAAATCTTGTGGGTGACCTGGTGCATTATCAATTAATAATAGCGCCTTGAAATCTAAATGTTTTGCTTTAAATATTTTTCAACCTCTGGCACAAAAATATTTAGAAACCAATCTCTAAATAAATCTCCGGTTACCAAAGCTTTTGAATTTGCTTTCCAATATAACGGTAATGTATTTTTATTCACGCTTTTAAGTGCAGGAGGATTAAAAGATACATAAATGAGCATGGGTTTTGTCATAAAATCTCCCAACGCATTGCTGCACAAAAGTAATGTTACACGGTCTTTTGATACTTTATCCGGGCGCAGTTTTTTAATTTTTTGATAGAAAGGTTCTATTGGGCATTTTTTCCACCAAATACCAGTTTCATCGGCATTAAAAACTGGATGTGCTGTGTATCTTTGATCTTGGATAATTTTTTGTAATTTGTCTAGATATAACTTGGACACTTCATGATCAGCAGATGCAGCTTCTATTTTTACGTTATGAATTGAATAACGTTTTTTAAATTTCTCATCCAACCCTTACTTGCAATAAAATTTGGGAAGATTCTCCATTTTCTTTAAGGTGCTTATAATTTTTCATAGCTTTTTGTTTAATTATATTACCGTGCAATGGAAACATTTTTTTGCTACTATCATCAATCCAATTGCAGAGTGCTTTTTCCATTTTCTCAATTATTGGTGCACTTGGACGAGCTGCATATTTTGCGGACATCGAAGAGCCTGCAACAACAGCACTTCTAATTTCTTTTCCACTTAATCCACTTAATAGTTCGGACTGTTGCCTCATTTAAATTTAGTGTCTTTTCCAATGTGTGATACTTTTTCCGCTTTTGAAAAACGATCCAAAATTTCCATTTGCACTTCTAAAGATATGAACTTCCTCTTAAACCTTGTTTTTTTATTATAATTAGATATAGTTTGGGACTAATATTTTATTTTTCAAAAATTAGATTTAATAAAAAAAAATAATCGCTCTTTAACACTTACGCAAAATTTTTAAGTTAATCTTTACATAATGTCACAGATAAGATACAGATGTCGAGTGGCAATGTAGCAAAATGGTCCCAGAAATGCTTATTTCTAGTAGGTGCCTAAACACCGTGCGCCATTTGTAGGCTAAAACAATAATATAAGAATTTGATTTACTCCTTAAAGGTTCGTTGCTTGGATTAAATAACCACTGCTTTTTCACATATGAAATGGAATAAACTTTTAACGGCAGTTAAATCAATGTTGGCCTACACTATTGCATAATTAAATGAGAATGTGTCTGACGGTGAAATAACGTCATCGTACGGATTGAAAAAATCCTCAGATATGTATTGCAAGTTCTGGATGTGTGCATGCTGTTCGAGACTGTTCCGAGAAGGTACTCGCTGAGATTACGTCGCAACCGCGACTTTTGCGGATGAGGTGGGGCAACCCACCTTCCACCCCACAATAAAACATGCTGAATGGCTCTAGATTTGTAAAAAATAGTCTGCACTGACTTTTTATTATTATTATTATTATTATTTTTATTATATATTCATTACTGCTCTAAGTTTAGTTCGGTTTTTACGTTGTTTTGTTAATTTTTGCGAGCGATGAAGATCTGTTGTCCATTTACAATTTTTTCTTATTAGTACCAAAAGCATAAAATCTAAAATTTTTATATGGTGGTTATAGCATCTGTGTTTTTGATTAAACCATTCTGGATATTTCAGATTTGTATCTTCTATACATTTATCTAAAATAACCGACTTAAAATTCTTAAGTGTTGGTTTTTCTTTAAACAACTTCCAAAATATTTTGACCTAATTTAAGCATATTTGAAAGAATAATTCTGACGGGTGTATTAATTTTCTATCATCAGGCAATTACACGAGGTTGACTCAAAATAAGATTTGCAAATGTTTTTGAATTATCATTAGCGCTAACTTTACTTATAATTTCATTTAACTTGTATTTCTTATTATTTTTCTTTAACCGTTTGCACCTTTCCTTTAACATCTTTTTATTCAAGGTCAGTTTTGTATTTTCTTTTTTTAAACGTTGATTTTCTTTCTTTAGGGTATTCAACTGCTTCTTCGCGATTTTTGCTTGTTTTAAGTATATTGCACATTTGCTACAAAAAGTTTCGAACTGAGCTGGGCTACTTGGCAAATTATAGTATTTTGATTCCCGATCCAGCTCTTCTAGAGTAATATCAATATCAGCTGATCTAGTTTTTTCATATGTCTTTAGAGTAAAGGGGTCATCGCCACGTACTAAGCGCATTTGATCTTCAGGCGCATTATTACTTAAAATTTTTCCATATGTTACATTAGCTTTTTCTGGAACGAACACTGGTGTTGGCGATATAGAATCGCCTCTGGGGAAATCTAACAACAACATAGGAAGTGCATTTTTCCGTAAGAATTTTTTTCCAACATCTTTTTTTTGGAAGTGAATTTCACAAATATAATTGTTTTTATTATTTAAAATAACAGAGGCAGAACAACTATTCATCCAACCGTTGTAAATTGATGAATTTTCTTTTGAAAAAGAAAAAAATTTCCGGTTTGGAAAATTTTTTCTTGCGGCTCTGCAACTGAGTACTGCACATTTCTTTTTTTGTTCTGACATTTTTGTAATGGCAAGGTAAGCAATATCAATGTCCAGGTCAAGGCAACAATCTTTAAAATGCTGGAATTATAATACAAGTACTAAGTCTACAAAAAAATTGGTTTAACAGGCAATCGCTCCTGTGCCTAAACGCAATCACAACAAACAATAAATAACTCCAAATATCCAAAATCGTGGTCCATGAAAAGCCAAGGGTCGGTATATATCACTTGTAGTAATAGTAACAACTCCAAAAACACCAAAAAACCAAATTTCATAGAGATAAATCACTAATGATAATTCAACGCACTGAAATTCGAGATTCGAATGAGCTCAGCACGTGTAGAGCACAGCACATAAAAAATATACGTAATCTGTGATGCAATATATCTAATGCCGTTACAAAGTTTATTCCATTTCATATGTGAAAAAGCAGTGGTTATTTAATCCAAGCAACGAACCTTTAAGGAGTAAATCAAATTCTTATATTATTGTTTTAGCCTACAAATGGCGCACGGTGTTTAGGCACCTACTAGAAATAAGCATTTCTGGGACCATTTTGCTACATTGCCACTCGACATCTGTATCTTATCTGTGATAATGTTAAACAAAAATCCCGTTATCGTGTTGTAGAAGTACCGTGTTATAAGAGGGTCACCGGAATTTTATTTTCGTGTTAAAGTGGAACCGTGTTGCAGTCTAACGTGTTATAGGAGGGTTGCCTATACATATTTTGAGAGCCCTGCTACTTTTATCAGGATATAATAATGGTTGGACGGTCGCTAAATCTTATCAGAATCCCTCTCTCTACTATCGCTTGGCATAATAGGAAGGGAGTAAAATGTTTTTCCTTCCTCTCTGATCTTACCTGTCTGCTATGCACAGCATATGTGTCAAGGACAAATATTTTGCTTTTCCTTACAGCTCCTTTCGAGATTGTGATTAATAAAATGTCTGAAGTTGCGATAAGCGTTTTCCAACAGAGAGGCATAAAAGCTTATGAGTTGTAGAAATTTTTCTAAGTTTTTTTTGGTTTTGGCTTTGTAAGTCTGAAACTTTTAGACATTAGCATTTTCAGGTGTTACGGAAGTGCGTTCAGGGTTTTAGACCTCGGCGCTATTGCTTTCTTATGAAGTTTTGTTTCGATTTGTTTTCCTTTTCTTTTTTAACACCAAAAGCCTTAAGCTTCATTTGCGTATCATTTGTCACCAAGCTGAATTTTTTATTTCAAGCAGTTGATATATAAACCGAGATAAGGATTAGAACTTCAAGAATGGAGATCAATCTACTTAACCAGGATGAACTCAATTATGAGCTTTCTATTAGAGGCCTTCCCGTGGACATAGTCGACGAGATGAGGATTAATTTGAGAGCGGCGCTGAAGACTGAGAAAGAAGGTCGAAAGCTTGTGGTGGAACCATATCCTTTGACCTTCGAGGAAGATTTAGAAACGCTAAGGACAAAATTGGATGAAATAAAAGCACTAATAACAGCCCTTGTCGGCGATACTGAGTGTTCAGAAAATAACAACCCAAATTTAATGGGCTTTTAGTAGGCTCGAAATGAAAGAACTTAAGAAGGAATTTTGTTCCACCCGATTATGACGAGAGACTGTTACAATACAAGAAATTAAAAAACTAACACATGGAAAGGATGAGTCAATGGGCATGTATATAGCCGTCATGTGTAATATGTTTAACTTTTGGAACCTCATTCAGCTTATGTCTCTGTTGGTCAGCCTTCAGTAGCAGTAGTCTCAAATTCTAACAATCAAACCTACAATTCCAGTGATAGAAAATACTTGAAATGTGGTAATTCTGGTCATGTAGCATATAGTTTTGTAAAGCCGAATTGAAATGTTTCGGTTGTGGGAAGCAAGAAGTAAAAAGGCCTGACTGTAGTAAATGCGCGAAATCTTTAAATCGTAAAACCGGACATTCATCGTAGAGATCGGAAAACGAGAGCGGCGCTCGGATTTAAACGGCAAGCCGAGCCGATGTAATAGAACTGCCGTCATAAGTATTTTAGGGAGACCCCAATGTAATGACAAGTGTTGGATCTCTGGAATTCGCATAATACAGTAGCGGACAAAAATCTGGAAACCTTTCCATCAATATAACAAACATTACTATTCCGACTTATTCAAGAATAGTCAACAGGAGAAAAACGTTGCATTCAATAACGCAAGTCGTTTTTATTATAAACAAAAAATGTCTGCATGGTTCACCTCAAATTATGTTGAAATCCAGAAACAAATAAGGAAATTCAAGCACTTTTACAAGGGACAATATTCTGGAAACTTTTATTCTTAAACTATTTCAACTTTAAGTAAAAGTTTTTATTAATACAAAAACTTGTCAAATACATTTCATCTTACAACTATAGGATTAATATTTTGTTACTGCACCTTTTGCTTTGATGGTAGCTTGACATCTGCGAGACATCGACTCAACTAATTTTTGAAATACTGAAATTGGTATACGATTCCTCTCTTCACTAACAGCGGTAAACAATTCATCGTCGTTCCGAAATCGCTTTCCTTTTAAACGTTTTTTTATTTCTTCGCACAAGTGTTCAATTGGGTTGATTTCCGGGGATTGCGACGGCCACTCCATTACCCGAACATTATTTTCCGCGAACTAGCATTTAACCGGTCTTGCCGTATGTTTTGGGTCGTTATCTTGCTGTAGTATCCAGGTTTCTGGCATCTTTTCCCTAGCAAACGGCAGCATTACATCTTGCATTATTCCTCTATACTTTATTTGATCTATGGGCCCAAAAATTCGACGCAGTGGATCAATATTCGAATAACTGAAGGCTCCCCAAACCATTATGTTTCCCGCTCCATGTTTATTGGTGCCGATAGTGTATCTGGGATTGAATCGGGTATTCACTGGTCGTCGGATATAACGGATACCGTCACTCTGCACTAAGTTAAACTTAGATTCATCCGTCCAGAGTACCTTTTTCCAATTTTCGAGTGAACAGTTTAAATGCTGTTTAGCGAATATCAGTCGTTTTTTAACGTTTGCTTTCGAAGCGTACGGTTTTTTCGCAGGAATTCTCCCATGAAGTCGATTCCCCCAGACGACGAGGAATTTTCCGCACGTTCACAATGTTAACTCTAGATGCAGCCATTACTTCAGGAGCAATTAGCTTTGAATCCTTTTTTGAAATGATAGAAATTCTGGTATCAGTTCTGTGAGGATAAATTAATCTTTAATCTATCAGTTTTCCTCGGCCTCCCTCGCTGTTTAGGTACAGACGGATTCTTTGTCCGACAATAAACCTTCAATACCCCTCCTTTGCTCATATGAACTTTTTCACCAATTTCTTTTAATGTAAGTTTATCCTGATCACTTAATCGAATAATTTATTCTTCAATATCATCAGATGTTCGCACTCTCGGAGTCATACTTCTAGCATTTTTAAACTAATTCGCAGATGATTTAACGAACTTCGCATATGATTTTATAGTTATCATGTTCGTATAGGATGCAGTTCTTCTTGAAATTAAAACCACGTTCTTCACATGAACTCGGATTTATTTGATACTATGAATTTACACTGTGAGCCAGTAAAAGCTAGAGCTAGACTGAGACTATCACCGGAACTACTGGTTGATCGGTGACCAACTGTTATACACTCTTGTACCTGCTGACCTCTATTAATTCATCACCTAGTCATTACCTTACAAACTGTAATACATTCCTATGCTATCTTTATTTATTCTATATAAGTACATTATTAAATTCTACTTATTCTACAATAGTGTACATGCGAAAGTTTCCAGAATATTGTCCTTCACACAAAGGATAATATTTCAGTTTTTGACTGTTTGTTGTTATCTCGTTTTGATAACAATTACCAAATATTGCATACAAATACGGCGGAGCCTAATTGTTAGATATGGGTAAATTTCTTTTTTTTTTTCAGAAAAAAAAAACAAGGAATACGGTGTTGCCATATGTGCAGCAAAAAAGTTTCCAGAATTTTGTCCGCTACTGTATGTAAAAGCTCATGTACATTCAGGTCATCAACCCACATAATAAACAAATTGCGGTAAGCACATTACTCCCGTGAACATTTCGCAAATTCAGCAAACTGCTGGCAGAGCACCGTACAGCTCTCGGGGATAAGCTGCATCGCGAGCAATTTTTGCATGTCTGTTATTAAATTGTATTAATCGGTTAAATTCCTTATTGTAAACGTTATAATTGGACTATTTAAGGTAAGAATTTTAAAATAAAGGGTATTCGGTTTAGAACCTTTTTTCACTGCGCCTCACAATCAAAGTTAAGGTTGCAGCAGATTTGCAGCTCGAAGAGGGCTATATTCAGATATTTATTCAAATTGCGGAAGGAATTTAACTGGTGGAAAGAAACAATTGAACAAAGTTATTACAATGGCTATCAAACAAGCTAATAAGGATGCTGGCCAATCGTTAACTTCGCAATGAATATCCTGGCACTTTAACCCTCCTGCTTCACCACATTTTGGCGGACTTTGGGAGGCGGATGTGAAGTCAATTAAGTTCAATCTTTTTACAACTCTTGCTGGGATTTCATGCACTTACGAAGAACTGACAATACTACTCGTCCAAATCGAAGCATGTCTCAACTCGCGACACTTGTATCCTATTAAGAATGACACTGAAGACTTGCAAGTTCTAACTCCAGCGCATTTCCTTATAGGACAATCTCTTCTAGCGCTACCTGAGCCAGAGCCTTTAAATGTATTGCCATTAAAACGTTAAAAATATATACAAGCGTTTACACATCAATGGTAGAAAAAATGGAGATGGGAATACCTCCACCGACTGCAACAGAGACCAAAGTGGTTAGCAACGCAACCCAACGTAAAAATCGGCGACGTAGTTTTATTAACTGATGAAAATACTTCTCCGACTTATTAGCCCCTCGTAGTAGTTAAGGAAGTATATCCTGGCAAGGACGGCTTAGATTTGTCGCCTACCTATTGAAAAATCACAGCTTTCATAATGCTTCACTAGTCGTGAAGTTATGTGTCATCCCCTCGATGTCGTCTTTATGTGCCTATTATTCTATTTCCCTAATACCTATTTATTACAAATGGAAACATATTCCGAGGAAGTTTAGAAATATTTGAAGACGTTAATTTCAGCTTGTTCGATGCCAAGTCGCGGCTTTTTGGACCCCCCGTACGTATTGAAGTGAAAGAATCTAAGATAACCCAAAACGAATCTTCCGTGCGTAACAAACAATCTCAGTTCACGGCGAGTTCAGATGTTTCGCACGACAAGGCATTTCCTTCGATCAACAAAAGCGGAGCTACACGGCCACTAAGTGATATCGACAAAGTCCGCTGTTAAACAACTCTGCAAGAGATCGAAATGAGAATCAACAACGACATAGAACGGTTCTTAACTAAAGAGGAAGACATCTTTATAATGAAAAAATTGCTTAAACGTATAGATTTAAAGAAAATACAAAAAAGTAAAAGTAATTTTGTCGTAAATTTACCGAACTGCTTTTAAGTGAAGGTCAAGGTAAAGGCAGATAGCTCAGTAATTTTCTTCGGACATAAAAAAAGTATAAATGAATTTAAAAATAAGCAATGTAAGTTCAACCCTTTGATTGTGTTAAACAAAGACGTTCAACGGGCAATATGTTTAATGAACTGAAAAACAAAGACTAAAGTTTAAATTGAATTAAAATATTATTTACATTTACTCACCTGCGGGTTCCTCATTGAATTAATATTACAGGTATACACATCACACTCTCGTAAGCTTCGTATGTCTCGTAACTGGCCCAAATCGCGTAACAATTGTGAGGATTGTAAAACTTTCAATACATTTCTACTTTACGCGCCTGCGTTAAATTTGCGAGCCAAAATACTCGCGCAAATCAACCCTCATATTTTTACCTCGTATTTCTGTCACAAAACAACTGTTTTGCTCAACCGGATCTGTCAGATATTTTCGAATAATCATTTGAAATATTTAATTTAAAAATGGATGTGAGTAAATATGGAATGTTTCTACTATAGTATAAATTAACTCCCAGCATCCATATTCTTAAATTTCTCCCGAAATCTCCCTTCACCCCATTTTCCCAGCAAACCTAAAACAGCCAACCAATTCTTTCCCACGTAAAAAGCTTACACAGCTATTTACCCCTAAAAGTCAGACGCTCCCACGATCTCCGACTCCACGATCCAGACGACCCCACGATCATCATTTTCCGCAAGCCAGGAATTACTTGACACCTCACATGACGATAACACCTGCAGACCTTTAGTGCGATGCCCTGGATCCCCAGTTGAAGCCGTTCTTAGCTTAGTTTAGTTTAATCTTTAGAAACCAGTAGTCATGTGAATGTCGAGCTTAAGAAAATAAAGATTGTTTTTTTTAGCAAAAATCCTCAAAGTGTTCTTTAACTTATATTATTTATATACTATTTTTTCCTCAAAAAAGAAAAAGACGTAAAATCACAACGCATCTATGAAGTAATAGAGAAACGGTCGATATGCTCGAAGGAATTGTGGATTTAGCTAAAGACAATCCGGAGCAATTTGTGGTATATTGAAATTTATAGTTCAAGTTACTAATGTACGCGTTTCTAAGAAGTGCATTGACGTCATCTTGTTTTCGAAGAATATACAACTCCAAGTAACTTTACAGCATGAAGTGAATACCCCTATTATATTGCCATGTAAGATTATGGGAACTTATTGTTCTAAAATGATATTTATTTGCATTTTGAAAGTAAACAAAGGCTTAAACTATTTACCTTGGCTTATACGCAGATATCCGCAGCCTGCAGACAATACAAGGAATTCACATTTCTGTAAGAAATTAAATCATAAACATAATTCGCCTAAATATTAATTTCAAATTATTTACCACAAAGTCAGTTGACAGCAGTCAGGATGAATTTCACTCATGGAAAACTGCAATACCGACATTGCCGCGAAAGAAGGGAATTTAGGAATTTTAGGTGTTTGTACACAGGGAATTTAACCAAATTATATTAGTAACATAATTAATAAAGATGTTCGCATATATTCTCCAACATCGAATAGGGAAGTAAAAAAATTGCATTAATTTGGACAGAATTCTGACTGAATTGAAAACAAAAATAGTTTTATTGTATTTTCGTGTGCTTCACAATAGTTAATGATATGTTTAATATCATCACTGATCATAACTTCCGCACAAATTATTTTTACTCACTTATATAAAGACTATATATAAAAATGATGAGCATTACTTCTGCAGCAATATTTAAAAACGCACGAAGTCCTCTTCCGAATCAGCCCGATTGAAATTAAAAAAGGTGAAGTTTTAAATTGTATTTATGGTGGAAGATTTAAAATAACTAATAAATGAATTTGGTGTTAACATTATATTTGACTTTATTAATTATTATAAAACGAGGAAGTTGTCGAGAAGGCGAAATAGTAAACCAAGTGCTACACAGAAGGTTTATTGTAGCGAGGCAACACTCGGTTATCATTTCATCGCTACACTAATGACTATCCTATCACGAAACACCAGGGGAATGATCTTTAGGGGTATTAAAAGGTTGTAAATTTAAAATTTATGTCGGGCGTTGCCCGGTATACAAATTATTTAGTTTACGCAGCCTACGCGAAGATTACTTCATTGACGATTGCTTTTTTCCGACCTAACCGATACTCATCTGTATGTACTGTACTGTACCAAATTGTACTGTATGTACCAATTTGAACTTGGACTCATCAGTCCATATCACTTTTCCGCCTTGCTCTATAGTCCAGTTTATATGATCTTTTGCAAAGGCCATGCGTTTTTTCATGTTTGTGTTAGAAACATAGGGTTTCTTAGCAGCAATCCTCCCATGGAGTCCTTTTTCGGCTAAACGACGCTGTACAGTTCGGATACTAACTCCTTTAATACCTGCAGCCAGCATAACCTCTGGAGCCATGTGTTTTGGATCCTTTTTCAATTCCAATACGAATTTTCGATCCATTCTGCAGCCATTGTTCCTCATTTAAATAAATAAATAAAAACAAAAAATGACAAATTTACCGTTCATCCGTCTTTTGGGGTCTTCCACGTTTTTTCGGAACTGGTGGGCTTTTCGCGCGGTGATAAACTTTTGAAACAACGGTTCTACCCATTTGATCTTGTCAACCAATTTCGGCAAAAGATAAATTTTCTTGATCGCGAAGTCGAACAATAATTTTTTCAGCGGGGGACGCTGTTCTTTTATGCGGTGTCATATTAAAAAGCATGAAATATGAAATAAGTGAAAAAATTGTTAATTATAACATCATTTCTTCCTGATTGCTCTCTAACTAAGTAAATGTTTCCACATTTATGTCGCGGCAAAACTCCTTTGTATACCTATCTCTCTTTGCGGTGCTGTCTCTTTTGCGTAAGATCAAAACAAGGTATTATAAATGATTGAAGATTGAATTGCATTATATAACGTTATATTTATTTCCGAGAAATATGAATGCATAAAGCTTATAACGGTGTTGCAAAATTTAGGTTCAAAGTGTTTCCAGATTTTTGTCCGCTACTGTTTGTGATCCATTTATCTAATCGTGAAAACCGGAAGAAAATCCGTTCAATAAATACGGAGAAAATCGCAGACAAACAAACAAACAGACGCGGCGAAGGACATTATTTTGAAATATGTAGTGATATCATTGGGAACTTTTGAACATTTGTTGGTATGAGCAGTTATATAATCATATAATTAATAGCTGACCCGTACCCGACGTTGCCCGGGCACAACTATTCCTATAATTAAGCAAAATATGACTTCAAATTAACTATCAAAACTGAAAATATTGATATGGGGGATCCAATTTTTTACATAATTTACGTTCAATCAATCTAAAAATTGCCTGAAAATTTCAAGGGCGTTTGTTTTTGTTTTTTAAGGAAGTAAACATTATTATAAATAAAGGAAAATTTCTAAGATTTAAATATTAAAAATTGTTTCCTTTAAGAAAAATATTCTCTTGAAATGTTCAGGAAATTTTTAATATTGATTGAACGTAAATTATGGAAACAGTTCACCTCCCCCTCACTTCCCCCCACTTTCGAATTGCGCTACATCTGCATATGTCATTTAGGAGGTTATGCGCAACATGCCCATGGAATTTCTTCTCAATCGGATAAATACTTTTTTCATGAAAGCGCGACAAACAAAAACACAAACTTTAAACGTAAATATCTGCATTTTTTTTCTTAGAAGGTGCGTTGTGTTGGTAATATTCCCCGAAAATTTTATCTAATTTAACCGTTATCTGGGGAGAAAAAAAAATAACGCTAAGTTGTGCATTTCGAGTGCGACAAAACAAAGAGAATAGTTTTAGTTTTTCAGTCTTATTTCGATTTTCGAGCAGATAAGTGTAGTTTTCAGATTTTGGGTAATTCTATGAATTTCTAATTATTGAAAAACGAACTGTTAAATTTATTCTTAAGAATGCCAAGAGGAAAATATTTTACTAAATCAGAGTTGGAGAGATTGGAGCATTTAATTTAAAAAAAATGGAAACCTGCAGATATTGCGACGGTTTTAATAATTTCATTTTTCAACACGATAACGCTGCCATCCATTTAGCACGCATTGTGAAAACGCACCTTATACATAGACAGCAATGTTAATGTTCTTCAGTGACCATCAGTTTCCCTGGACCTCAATATTATCGAGGATGTTTGGGGTTACCTATCAAGGCGAGTATACGCGGAAGGGAAGCAATTTGATGGAGTGGAAGAGCTCAAGACTGCAATAATTAAAGAATGGAAAAGAATACCTTTAGATTTCTTAAAAAAATTGTACGAATCGTTGATAAGAAGGGTTTTTTGATTAATTAAAGCAAAAGGAGGAAAAACTCCTTATTAATATTTGTAAAATTAGTTGTTTTAACTGTTTTTTTCGAATATGAAATTAAATTCTTTTTGTTTTTTCGCACTCGAAATGCACAACTTGGCGTTATTTTTTTTTATTCTCCTTCAGATAACGGTTTAATCAGATAAGATTTCTGAAAAATATTACCAACATAGCGAACTTTCTAAAAAAACATAAATGCAGAAATTTAGTTATTTATTAAATGAATTCTTCTGAAATATATTATTTTCTCTTTGTTTTGTCGCACATACATATACCAAATCCCACGAAAATCCGTTCAGCAAAAAATATCTACACACATAAACTTTCGCATTCATAATATTAACAGGATTATCTGATATGCTATATTTCCAAACCACTTATTTTTTAAGTTTGTAATGTAAAATAAGAGCCATTGTATAAATATGTATTTCCTCGGGACATCAATTTTTCTTTTAGTGGAGAAAGACCCATTGCTATTTTTTTAACCGTAACTGTATATACATATGTAATTCCTTGCCCGTTGTTAACTTTTGATTTGTGGTTTGTCGTTTTTAAATGAAATCCTATGTATACTTTGTAAGGGGATTGTTTGTTTCCATCACAAAACTTGCTTACATTAAAAATTAATAGTATAGGAAATACTATTTGATAAAGGATGATAACCACAGCATAGCATAATAACAGAAAAAAGACGACTTTATTTTATTGTGATATTAATTTTATTCCCTCGATGTGATTTTTAATAGCAATATCCAAAGACAAAATGAATTGTTCTGTAGTGGGATTCTTTTGACCATGAAAATATGCGTGGGCAAGGAAAGGCAATTTTTTTAATGTTCTACCACTTAAGCCTACACTTTTTTCTGCAATATTTCTTAAACTTAAGCTATTACTTATTTTTAAACTTTCGCCGTTGTCCATGGTTTCTAATGCATCAAATGGGTATATTTTTGTATCTGGCAAAATACCAACCTAGATTAAATGATTATTTAAATAACAGACTGTTAGAACATTTTACTAAAGCATACTTACACGAATTAGTTCCAGAAGAGCTGATCTATAAATATCATATATTGCTTTAACAGTTGGATTGCCAATGTGTTGCTTTATATCCACCCTGTCTAAAAATGCCAAATCAATGGTTGAAGATAAATTAGAAGTTGCCAGAGTCATAACATTAGAATGATTTTTTATTTGATCTAATTGAGTAAGCACAGCATTGACCACTCGTAATGCATCTCTTGGTTCATTTCCTAAAACATAAGTATGATATGAGCCATTTACTTTGAAAGTGGTACAAGTCCGAAAAATCATAAGATCGTTTTTTCTGTATTCTTGTAATGTAAATTCGGCCTTATGACACTTTGGAGTTGTACCACTCTCAAAATACACGGCTCATATGTTAATAGCACTAACTTGTAACAAAACATACCTGACATTGAACTTCGGGCATAAGCTAGAGATTCAACTTCATCAATCAGCACAAACACAAGAGACCTCGGTTGTGAAACAATTTCTTTAATTTTGCAGAACAACTTCATTACCAGCTTACCACTCTGAAACATTGGTTGTTAATATTGATATAGAATACATATATTGCATTATTTACCTCTGAGAACCACTTGGAAAACAAACTGTGACTATTTATTTCTATCAAGTGTGAGTGTTGAAACCTAAACGGACAATAATGTTAGAAATATTGTTTAGCAAACTTCTTTGAATTACTTCGAGAACAATCGAATCGACGCCTTTTGCGCCAAAGCTTTACAAAGAGTAGTTTTCCCAGTGCCTGGTGGCCCATGAAGTAGAATAAGACGGTTACATGAAATAATATTCGGATTTATATTTAAATGCGAAAATGTTAAAGCAGTTCGCATATATGACAATAACTGAAAAAGTAAACAAATGAAAATAGCTAAAAACGCTCAATATTCTTAAATTATAACTATTTCTTACATTTTCTTTCAAGTCATCCTCGTACACAAGATTCTCCCATAAACCCAGGAATTCTTTAGAAGGAATAAGCCAATGATTACAGGCTGGAATATCGTCAAAGCCTTCATTGACATCCGTCTAAAAATAATTATGATCAGTATTCTCTACGATTTTATAGAATTTAGCATAAAAGGTAACAATTCTACGGCCGAGTAAGCCCCGAAAATCGACCTTTACAACAAATTGACTGATTAATTTTTATTTATTGCAACGGTCGCCCGGATGCCCGACCTACGAAGAAAGAAAGATGCAAGGGCATCCTAACAACTGTTAGTCGAGAGTTGCTCCTTAACTTACCCAGCGCCAGCTGGTAATGAAGCAATTCCGATAAAAAGTGAGCTGCCATAGGCAATTTTTTTAATGTTCATAGGCTACGACACCGTCTCGGCAGTCTGGTGACTTTTGGTCGGCCATTTTAGCGAAGCGAAATCGCAGGTAAGCAGTTTTATGAAATACTCGCATAATCGCTTCCTTAACCCATTTGCATCATACGCTAAATTTTCCTGGTCACTATCACCGGAGCGTATATATACGCGTCTGAGTTCGGCATTGAATCCAAATATGTAAGTAATAAAATAACACACTCCTTAACAGTATAAGATCACAGAGACAAGCACTGATACTGATAACTGTTACACTGCTTGGATGCAATGATGATTTGTTATTTTGCTTCTCTTTGTTATCTCTGCAATCACTATCGCCGGTACTGTGCACATGCTGAAATATGTTAGTCACTAAACTTATTCGTAACCTTTAAAAAAAAAAAATCTACAGACAACTATTCTTTGCCTTCTTGGAAAATTGAATAATTCAATAAATTTTTACAAGATTTGAAAACACAAATTCCATTTGAATTTTGCAGACATCCTAGAGATTCAAATAGCGATGGAAAGCTACAGAATTCGGACAGTTCTTGCTACGAGTATATACGGGAACTATTACCTTAAAGTTTATTTTCAGATACTTGTAGATATTCCCATTTTTAAAATTATCTCTTGCGATCTAAATTCTTTTACATAGAGTTGACGGTATAAAAAATAATTCATAAGCACATAATAGTTAATTTCGTAAAAAATATTCCTGAATTATAATATATGACGAAAAGTTTCTAACGTTTAACTTTCAGGGTCTTGCACACTTAGCTGGCTGAACTACGATTTGCAATTATACATATGTATACATAATTTTTTTAAGTAATGTTAAGATTAATTCTACAGTAGTTTTGGTATATTTAACATTTAAAAAATATATATATTTAATATTTTTTATTATTTTTTTACAGGGTAGACATTCTAATCCTGTTTCACTTTTCATGCATGCGGGAATTAAGCCCACATGGCGCTTTTAGTGTTTTTTTTTTGTTATATTTAACCAAGGTTTTAGGGAATCTGATTTTACTTTGAAAAATAGAAAGAGAATAAAAATTATTCGTATGTTTACTGATGGCTTAGAGTTCTTGTGATTATATTTAAATAGCTAGAGGTATCACTAAGAACGTTAATAATATACACTGAGGAGGAAAACTGTAACAGAATGTGGTATGGCTGAATAAAATGCCCACGTATTTAAAAAATAAATAAATACATATTAAATAATACATTTAAAGAAACTAAAATAATTTAACTAACCCGAACGAATTCTGCATCCCCATAATGCGGGGCGCCCCAGCGAAACATAGAGAAAGGGTCAACCAACCAAAAAATGCGGGTCTCGAGTAATCCGAGAAACCAAAACAGCTAACTTGTACTGGCAACAAACAATCGCCAGAATGATTTGATAGCCACGCAAATCCAATAAAGGCAATGCAAATTAGCCCAAACCCCGAGCCGGGACAACCTACAGCTCTCACAGTCGATGAGAAACATAATGAACCAATGCTAGAACTCGAAGAAGATTCGGTCGTTGAGTCCAACGCTTCTTCTAAGGTTTTGCCCATTTCGCAAGCTAACTATGAAAGCGCCAGATCTACGGTAGGTAGTAAGACACAACCCTCACGGAGCAGAATTCACTGAAACTTCCAGAGAACAGTCGAGGATGACAAAACTACAAGCCCCGAGTCGAGCTGTGTAAATGAATGTCACAAGGTGCCTTTAGTAAATGGCGCTGACTCTAATACCTCAAGCTTTGAGAGATCACACTCTAAAAAGTCTGGAGAAATCGAAAACGACGCGCAGAGACGATCAGTAATAATAAAACTCGATCAACCTACTGCAGTTCCCGAACGATCCCAGGTAGTAATTGCTATACCTCTACAAGTGAATGAAACTTTCTTGAATAAACTCAGTGCTAATCGGACTCCTCAACGTTAATTCTGAACTGCAGGCTCTAACACAATTAGCTTTAGAATTAATCCCTAAATTCGCCAAAACTGATGCTAAGCCTAAACTTGCTATGCTTGCCAGCTAACTTGCCCTCCCTGGCCCCATTGAAACAGCAATTTAATTTGGACGAAAATGCCTGTACGGAAGAACTAAACTCCCCCTAGGCGCTTTGCTATGAGTTCGATATGTACCACGAGGGGTACACTTTGACACTCAAAAAAAGAGCTTTTTTTGAGAATTCTATGAAAGATATTGATATAAATCTTTTCAGATTCAATAAATATACGCTTGAAATGTATGAAAAAATTTTGCTCATTTATATCACACTAGCTGAGTAACCTGGTTTCACCCGGTGTATCAAAAATACTAATTAGTTAAATACTTCTGAAATGTTGGTACTACAGCCAGATTAGGAAGTTTAGAAGTATTACTAAAATCTGTAGATGTGGTATAGAACCGTCCAAAACTCATTTTGCTACCACCGTCTATATCAGAAGGGCTAATGATCTATTCTGTACTTATATGTTTTCATTGTTAGGTGTTAAATAAATAAATAAAGGTATTATTATTTTTTTACTATTTCATCGCTACCTGACTTAAATTCGTGGAATTCCAAAAATTCTTGTCGTCATATTGGTTCCGCTATTTTGAATTCCAAATTTTGAAAGCAGATTCGATATTAGTGGCCTCAAAATACACATAATACTAATTTTCAATTAAATTCGTTGAAGTTCGAAAATTTTTGGTCGCCATATCGGATCCGCTTTCTTGAATTTCTAAATTTCGAGCATAGATTCGCAATCAGGACCTCCAAAAATCCCTAAATAACAATTTTCACGGCAATCCCTTGAAATTTACCACCTCTGGCCGCCATCTTTCCGATGATGCAAAATCAGGGGGGCCGATTAATCAAAAAATGTAAAATCGATCGGAATAACAACGACAAATTATCAATAATTAGCTGGAAGGAATGCCTGGCTGGAAAATGATATAGTAACATCCAGTAAAATTCCGTGGAACTCACCACTCCCTGTAGTTCCCAAGAAAGCGCGTCAGGATGGCGAAAAGAGGTGGCGGGTGGTAGTTGATTTTCGAAAATTAAACGAGAAGACTATATGTGATTACCCGTTAGCTCGCATCGAAGATATCCTTGACCAGCTTGGGCATTCACGATATTTTACCACTCTAGATTTAGATAGTGGTTATCAGCAAGTTCTGGTGGATTCGAGGGACCGGGCTAAAACAGCTTTCAGTACCAGCTACGGACACTAAGAGTTTAAACGAACTATGTTAACACTGGTCTGCAAGGCCTTGAGTACTTTATTTATCTAGAACACATTGTTGTCTATGGAAAAAACCTCGAGGACCACAATATCAAGCTAAGAAAAGTTTTCCAGAAACGCCGGGAGAATAATCTTAAGCTGCAGCCAGAGAAGTGCCAGTTCTTAAAGAAAGAATTTATCGACCTGGGACATATTTTATCGGAAATATCACCCAGACCCGAACAAAACAACCTGTGTCCAAAATTTTCCTACTCCCACCGACTGTAAGGCAAGTTCAATCTTTCTTGGGGCTTACCAATTACTATAGGAAATCTATTCCTAATTTTTCCAGAATAGTAAAGCCTTTAACGAACTTACTCTGCGACGTTAAATTCACTTCGACGGAAAAATGCCAGGAAGCATTTCAAAAAATTAAAAATTCCCTAATTACAACCCCACTCCTTAAATTTTTTGATTTCACCCAACCTTTCATCCTGGCAACAGACGTCAGCAATGAGGCACTAGGGGTAGGACTGTCTCAAGGGAGATAGGCAAAGATCAACCTATTGCATACGCTAGCAAAACGCTTAATAGCGCACAACGCAGATATTCAACAACGGAAAAAGAATTACTAACCATTGTTTGGGCAGTCAAGAATTTCCGGTATTACCTCCAAGGGAGGAAGTATATACAGTATACGAGTATACAGATCACAAACCCCTGAATGGGGTATTTAATGTGAAAGATCCCACTACCCGCCTGGTTCGATTCCATCACAACTTATCGGAATACGACTATCGCATCGAATATAAACCGCGTAAATATAATACTAACGCTGATGCCCTCAACCGTATTCCGCAGGAGAAACAAAGAACAACAATGGGAGCCACAGCAGAATCCCCAATGAAATCCACAGTTAAAAATGAGCCTTTTCCAGCAGTGCGACAATGTTACCCAGTAACTCATTCACAAATCCGGAGAGCACCGACCAATCCAAGTCAAAACCAAATTAAGAGCCCTGAAGAAGAAAAGGAAAACTCAAACATTACAGTAGAAGCTCACGAAGGGCTAGAAGCGCAAACTGTGGAGCAAGAGCAAATAGTAGCTGAAATTAATAGAATAAAGCGAAAAATAATCAACAATCCAGACGAAATTCAAATTATACTTAAAGACTACCATGATTCTGCCTTCGGCGGACACTAGGGAGTCGTGAATATACATAGTCGATATATTTATATACATATATAAAAGAATCGGAAGAAAATATTGGTGGCGATACAAGTTACGCGATATTAACACGTTCGCGGACAGTAAAAATTTCAGTGAGCTGCAAAAATAGACAGGCGACTCTAATTTAATCAAAGTGCCCGCAAGTAAATTTTTAAATACACAGAGAAAGAGATAAAATAATATGAAAATACTCAATGCATCAGTTGGTCACTACTTGAGTGCACAATAATTAAAACAATTAAGATTATATAAAATAAATGAGTAATAAATATACATATAATAATAAAAATATTTGGTTTTAAAATGTGGATGCTATAGCATTCATGTCATTTTGCATCACAATAAAAATGAATGCTATAGCATTCACGTCCGTGAACGTGTTAAGAACTACATCAAGAAATGCAAAAAATGCCACTTTATGAAAGCATCTCTACCTATTCGAATGCCGATGATGATAACTGATATTGCTGAAAGACGTTTCGACAAGATTTACCTTGATATCGTAGGGCCACTTGAACCAACACCCTCAAATAATCAAAACATTTCAACTTTTCAGGACAATCTTACTACATTTATAGATTGCTATGCAATCCCAAATGCAGAAGAACGAACTGTGACCCAAATTTTTTTTGAACAAATAATTACTCGCTACGAAATACCAAAACAATTGGTAACCGACCAGGGAACGAATTTTCTAAGTGATTTGTTGAAAGTGCTATGTAAATTACTCAAAATTAGAAAACTTCAAACATCAGCTTACCATCCGCAGTCGAATGGTGCTCTCGAACGTGTCCATCGACCATTGGTAGAATATCTCCGCAGTATAATGAACGAAAACACAAGCTCTTGGGACCAATACTTACGAACTGCGACATTCGTTTATAATAACAGCGTCCATGACAGTACGAGACTTACCCCTATGGATTGTCTGTACGGCTTTTCGCCTGAAGTCCCCTCTAATTTAAAACGAGATCCAGAACCTCTTTACAACCACGAGAGCTACCACCACATCATGAAATATAGCCTTCAGAAAAGTTACGCTATGGCACGACGGAACTTACTTGCTAGTCTACCGAAATTACATATTGAAAATAATTGCTTGGCGATTCGCAAATATGACATTCCTTTTCTTACTCTCCCGTTTCATTGAATCATTTATAAGAAAAGACAAAATATCAACAAAAAATATTTTTCATTTCAAAAAACAATTGTAGATCCAATCGTCATGAAGCCGATACTTACATTCTTGATCTTACAAACTGTAACGATCCAAGCTTTGGAATAGCCTTTTACCGTAACTCCGTTAAATGCAACGGGTATAATGCTAGACGAATTGGAAAGTCTGTGGGTTTTCCACAATACTAGGCACATAATCACTGAAATAGACCTTTCGCAATTAGAAAACCAAATCATTTTGGCAGAATACGCGGAGCACTTAGTATTGCAGTTATGTAACAGCACCGAAGTAAGCCCTTGTTAGATGCAACTAAAACATATTCATGTGGCTGTAGACCACACCAAGCAACGCACTGATGTGGTTCAAGAACTATCACAAACAGAAATACACCCGGTCTATTTTTGATGGAATGGGTAATGAAGTGCTTTATCTGTGGTCCGATGGATAATAACAACGAACCGGAAATTTACAGTCGACTAGGTGACCTCGAGGCAAACAAACAAACCTTAAGTTTTACCCAGAAGAAGAGTAAATTTTTTCCGTTTCGAAATTGCAATATTTTTTTCCACATTAGCCATATTGGATCCGCCCATGGGCGTACCCAGGGGAGGGCAGGGGGGGGGGGGGGGGGGCAGCTGCCCCCCTGGACTTTATTTACGTCCCTACTAACTATCTACTTTTGTCGATAAAAGTTAAGAAAAAGAACTTTTTGCCATTTGCAATACAATATACAACTTTTAAAAATCGTGCAGTATCCAAATTTTATGAATTAGAAGGGATCACATCTGAAGCCAAACTATGGCGCACTTTTTGGATAAATAAGCAGCAGCAGGATTTTGAAAGTATTAGAATAACGGAGTTAATACAAGTAGCAGAATCTTTTTACCCGAAGAAATTTTACTGGCAATGCCTTATTCCACTGCTACAATTGAAAGGTCATTCAGTACACTCAGCCGCGTAAAATCGTGGCTAAGATCGACTGTGCTCGAAGATAGATTAAATAGGCTTTGTATACTCAGTGTACATAGAAAATTTATTAACGCTATGTAGTCCAGTCAATGGACATTTTCCTTCTCGATTTGTTCAAACAGCACCGATTTGCATGAAAATTTGGATTTAGGTTCCACTTGCCCGCTAGTTCAAAGTTGACCCTGTGCCGACGGGTGCTTTTACCCTGGGGGTGGATGCCACCCCTTCTCAGGGGTGAAAAATAACTCATTGAAAAAAGGTCGGGGAATGGATAGATTGACTAATTCTAAGCAACTTTTGTTCTATAAAGTTTTTACTCAAAGTCAATACTTTTCGAATTATTCGCGAGTGAAAATGTGCATTTTTCAACCAAAGTAACCACGTTTCCAGACGGTTTTTCGCGAATCCAACATCTTAAGATTGTTGTGTCAAAATTTCAAACAAATCGGAGTAAAACTAACTAAGATATAGAACTTTGAGCGTTTGTTGCTTCGATACAGTTATACAGGTATACAAAACTTTAAAACGATTTTCTGACACTTGTCATTTTTGAAACCGGTGAACAGTTTAAATCAAAATTTACTCGACCGATTGTTTTGAAATTTTGTATACAGCTTCTTTACATAAATGACCAGGTAACCCTGGGAGCTTTTTTTTTATTTTTCATAATTATTAATTTTATAATAACAAACAGGTCCATTTTTTAGACGAAAATCGGTGTTTTCACTTCTAAGTGTTACCAAAAATTGAAAATTCGAAAAAAAAAATTTCCTCCCAGGAATACCTTAGGAAAGCGGTTATCTAATGATACAATTTTTTTTTTTTAATTCAGATGATCCACTCATGAGTTATATTGTTCACCGCCAGACAACTTTTTTTCGAGGCGCCTCCGAAGATTTGCTGCCGTTGGCTTAATTATTTATATTTTGTTTTGAAAAATTAAGGAAATATTGTTCATAGGTTGTACTATAATGTTACGATCGATTAAATAAATTTGTATTACCTGTAGTGTCTGGAAAAATTCTTAAAAATGGGCCTTTTTCACGCCGAATTAAAATTACCTCCCCCCTTAAAGAAAAAAAAAGGGAAAAAATTCATGAAAACCTGGAATTTAAAAATTTTTTTTTATATTTTAACTGATCTCAGGATTCAAAAAGCCGCAAAACGCTAAATTATCTCCGGTCGAAACTTCAGAAGATAGAAGAAAATTTGGCGAAGTTTGATGCCGCTGACACAAACATCAGAGAAAGGCATAACACAAAACTCGAACATTCCTATTTTACGACGGAATATTACGATTGAATTTGTGCCATTTACCAGGGAGCTCAGGAAGCTATGCTAGAGAAAGTAAAGACCTTGCCATCTAAGACAACTGAGACTGGGAGTAAGAACGCGCCAAAGACTAGGACAATAGCAAGTGAAGATACAATTGCTGAGGAAAACACTGCCTCTGAAGCTTATCAGGCCCAAGAGCCGGGCGTCAGCAGCAATCACAATAACTTAAATGTGCTAATACGTAAACAAAACGCCATTCTCTGCGCACAACACTGTCATCTAAGTTAACAACTTTTAAAAGTTGTGAATAAAAAAAAAATACAATTTATGTTTGACAGTGAACCGTACTAGTCGAAGACAAAATGTATTCTGAATTTATTTTGAATAATCTAACAATAAGTTACAATTGTGGTTATTAGATATGTCCCACTCAAGCGGCTGCGTAGGTGGCTTGGTGTCAGTTGGACCGGCGCACAATGGTCCCAAACGCCAAAACATGGCCAAAAGTCCAAAATTTAATATTTTTTTTCGGACTTTAACATAGAAAATAGTTGTAGTACTACCCCTAGCATTAAGAACGACGGTTAGAAACAATACGAGATTTTTTCCTGAGCTAGGAACCCGTTGTTTTTGAGAAGGTTTCTTGCGTCTGCTGTTCACGGAAACACGCTTTACCGAATGTGATGTTTTTATTCAAGCTCAGAAATTAAACGAAGAAGGTTATTCTAAGTGTATAAAATGGAATCATCTCAAAACAGTAAGTATAACCCATGAATGTAATTGGAATTTGATGTAGATAGTAAATAAAATTGTTTAGAAGCAGTTAAAAATGAGTCCTTCGGATATCATCAATATGTGAACGAAATGAAGGCCATTAAATTGTCAATTGTCAACAAGTCGACAAGTCTCATGAAGTCCAGGAAACTTAGGTCAAGGAACAGCAGAACATTCAACAAACGTGATCCCATCCCAGCTGACAGATAATAGAAATAAAAGGTAGCATGTAAGGAACTGTAGATTTAATTAAATCAGTATGTCAATTACATATATATGTAGCATGTTAGCCTTAACGTGAGGGGAGAATATTTAAGCAAACATAAACATAAGCAAGCGCAACATTATTAAAATGCAACATAAGCAGTTTTTGCGCGGTAAAATTTAATTCTAGTAACCAGCGCCGCGGATGAATTTTGCAAGGTGTGCAAGTAATTCTTTGTTTTGTTCTGTTAGACGTGAGCGATCGACTATATTCGATCGCCACGATCATAATAAATTTAGTTTCAGAGTAACTCATCACCATTATTAATCACAATTCCCTTTCAGCTTCCTCGTGATACTGCGGAACAAGCACCGTACTTATCAATCTTACTTAAATTCAGGTACGAGTACATGTGTCTTCTCGTTAGGTAAGACGGTACAGCACCGTTTTTACCCGTACGAAATAAAATAATTTCGATCGTTGACAACTATAAACCCTCTCAGGATGGTAATGCTGAGGAGCAAAAACTGAATTACGTACTTACAATAGACTTTTAAAGTGTTTTATTTTATTTACCCATATAGTGTTTGTGACTCTATTTGTCATATGACTCATATGTTAAATCCAGATTCCTATCTTTAATACAACGGAAGATATTTAAATTTACAAAATTCAATTATGTCGTTTTACTTGCGACTGACTGAAATTGTTGATTGCATTTAACGGATCACATCTACTTAAGCGCATCGAAACTGAACATTTATTTAGGAAATTCAAATTGTCCTAAAAAAGAAAAGAGTGTCGAATGTATTGTTGGCTCATTAAAAACAGTAGCTGTATTTTTTTCAAATCGGTTCCCGTTTTAGGTTTAGCAAGAAATTTTAAACTGTATTAAAATTTATAAAAAATTACTTATATCAAACATTTCGCGAAAATAAAATTTCAAAAACTTAATCCAAAAATTTATCTGGTTCCAGGTTTGAAGTTATATCATGGCAATTTGATACACTTTTCAAAATTTTTTGAAATTCAATTCAATACAAAATTTGCTTTCTAACCTGATCCAGATAGGTAAATGAAAATATGCAGCTAGTATTACAATAAAAATACAAAAATTCAAAAATGAAACGACATCTTATGTGTGAAAATTATTCCATTTTGAACGAAAACGGACTCGCTTATTCGAGGCTGTTAAAACTTATACCGTTTTGATCGAAATCACGAAATCACTCCATTTTGACATACTTTCAGGACGTTTTAATTGAAAACAAGTACAAAACTCGATGCACAGCCATGTACAGCCGGATAATTAAAAAAATTTGTTTTTACCAAAAGTGCAATTAAATCGTTTGGTTCGCCAGCTGCTCAAATATTCTTTTGTTAACTTTTTGTATGAGCAGATATTAATTTATTTATAGATGCCCGTAACTTCAATATTTATGAAAATGAAAAAATATTTTCCGGGAGAAAAACTGCAAAAAATAAATAAATTACCTTGGTTTATCGAGCGAATAGCCCTACATAATATTTAACACTAGCGAATAGTCGTCGTACGCTGTTATGCTAAATGAAAAAAATCGAAAAAGAAGAAGAAAAATGAAGAACTCATCGTAGGGGTGTGTAGTGCACTCCTTTTAATTTAAATAATACGTTTTTTTTATATATGTGTACATATATGTATTATAGATTAACCTATCCTTCAATTTATTGTAGGTGTAGAAGATAAATTCGGTTTTATGAATATTCCCTAGTGGCTTTTTAAATTGGAGACAAATAGATAGATAGAGAAAAAGATACGTTACCTCGAGATTTTCAATTTCCAATGGTCTATCATGAATTCTGAAAATATCAATTTGAACATCCTTCAGATTAAACGGCACCTGAAATCAAAAGATGTATTATTTATTAGAAAACCAACAAAAAGCGTGTCAGAAAATAATGGAAATATGATTCGACGAATTGTTTTGTGGAACAATAAAACGAATGATTTATAAACAGTACAACAATTGTCGCGATTTTATGTCGCGGGCTCCCGTGCTATAAGTTCCAATGCTTGTGAAACATGTATGTATGTACATACATGTTTGTCAGTCGAATAAAACGTTAAGGAAGACATTGAATATTTCAAATGGAGGCATAAATTGAGTTTGAGATCTCTTCACGGATTTTGATGAAACTTTGTAGTAATGTCCATTTAAGGCAAAAATTTACGGATATGCAACAAAGAATTTGTCGGTCGCTTATATTTCCTTAGATATTTAACTTTAAAAATCTAAAAAATTATAGTTTTTCGCCGCAATTTGTCCATGCTCTCAGAATTTCTTGGTGAAAATTATGGAAAACCTTAAGGGGCACACATAGTGTGATATTTTGAAAAAATCGAATTTTTTTTTTTTGCATATTTCGATAGTCTATATACCTTTAAAAATAACATACTAAAATTTTAAATGAATATTTCAAATAGTTTTTGAGTTACAGCCTTCTAAAGTGTAGCCGCTCAGGTATTAGAAAGTTTGCTACGGGCCCAACCAGAGTTATTGTTAGGGCCCTGTGGCCATGGCAACCCATTATAATATTTTTACGGTTCCTATTGTTGTCCTTCAGGTATACAGAAATGTATACATAGGATTATCCTTGCGGTATTTCTTCGTTTATAACTACGTCACATGTTTGCGGAGTCAGATATATTCAGTTTTACTGTGACTAGGTGTGCCCCTTAAACGCGTTTTTCTCGAAACTACATTTTTCAAATTGGCTGCAGTTGTAACTCGAAGACAAATCATCCGATCGCTATGATTTTTTTTTCTGCTTATTTTGTATCTATTTCTCTGTACAATGACCCTCCAGTTTTTCGATTGTATGAAAAATGTAATTTTGGCGAGCCGAAAATCATTTCATTTTAGAGCAAAATTCGACACTTTTTCTTTCAAAGTCTGCCATTTTGTTAAATTTCAATTTTTTTTAACGATCGAGGGTCATTGTATAGGAAATACCTTACAGATTGATAATCTTTTTTATTTTTTTGTTTTCAGTCACGGGGAAGGCCGCAATCACTGCAGCAGTGGACGACTTTTTTTTTAGTAACTTACTAAATCGTAAATAACTCGCTAAAAATTAATTTTTTTTTTTTGAAATTTTTAGTGCACATTTATTAATTATGTAGGTATAAATATATCCTCGAAATTTTAAAACATTTCATGCGGTAGTTTTCTTTAAAAAAATACCCAAAAATCACCTTTTTTTTAGACAGTCACACTAGGTGTGCCCCTTAAATTAAAAATGTATCCACCGAATTTCTGTAAAAAAAATCTACACGAGTGCTGAAAATAAGAAAAATTTTACATTCCTTCGATTTATCTTTTTATAAGACTCTGTCACTGTCAATAAATCGAAAAAGATATTTACTTTTAATTCGTTAATTTCAAAAATTGTTCAAGAATTTTTTATAATGAAAAGGTGGAAATGTCCTTAATTTATGGTTTTATATAATTTTCAACGCAATTTTATGGGAATATGCAAATAATCGTGGCGGCAAAATGTTAATTTTCGAAATTTCAAAGTTAAATATCTCGGGAAGTACAAGAGACCGACTAATTTTTTTTTGCATATTCGTCACTTTTGACTCCAAATCACTCCTCAAAGTTTTGTCAAAATCCGTGTAGAGACCTCAAACTTAATCTGTTCCAAAAAGGATCAAAGTATATGAAAAATGCACAATTTGACAGTATTCAAGTAATACTCCTGCAGCTTTTTCCCCTCGTTTTCGACCTCTTTCAAGCCAGTTCCAGTCAATGTAGATCGACTCGAACCATTTGCATAAACACTTTTTCGAACCAGATCACCAATTTCAAACCATATCGATTTCGATGCAGTTTGAAATTTGCCGATCCATATCGCAAAGTGCCATAAACACCCGATCGATTCTGGAACCGATTTCACTTTTGGATGTCAAAAACTTTAACATCAAAATTTTAAACCAAATTTTAACAAATAACGGCATAAAAGTGACAATTACTAACCACAGATTAGGTGTAAGCAATATATATTGAGGGAATAATAAGGAAAAGAGAAATTCAATGAAAATCTTAATTTACAAATCTGTGGAATGTTATACATATTCTTCCGATGAAGAGAAGCCTATCAGTGTTCTTCTGAAAGGAATCTTCAAAACTTATGATGCCCAAGATGTTGTTGACGAATTCATTAGACTCTTTCCGGCAATTAAACCTATAAAGATCAGTAAATTCAATTCAAGGAATCTTAGTAAAACTAATTTTGATCCTGATTTTTTATTGTTCAATTTCAACCAGGGGAGAATGTTTTGAAGGTTATTAACTGTAGGGCATTCTTGTATCAATACGTTGTTTGGGAAAGAGTCTTGGGTAAGGGAATAGTACGATGTTTTAGGTATCAGCTTGGACACATGGCATCAAACTGTGGTAAGGCAACTGCTTGCAGAAGATGTGTAGAAAACCAACAACGGATTGTCCGTTGAAAGAGGAATGGGAAAAGGAACCGCGCACATACGCTAATTGTGGACAAGTTGGACATCCATCTAATTATAGGTGTTGCCCCAGCTACATGCAATTCCTAGGTAGGAGAAATGCTAGACCACAATCCCAAAAACAAACAGACAACCACAAGAGGATTCACACATCGGAGAGTCCAAAGTGATGTTAGTTATAAGGATGCCATAACTGGAAACCACGCTTTCAATAATCAGAGCTTCCCACCTCTTTCTGGTCAATGATCAGGACATGGTCTAACCCCTGATGATGCGAAACCTATAAAGACTGCTACGACCTCGGCCAGGCAAGGGAGCATAAATAATGGCATTGCGGGCTTTTTAAATCTATCCGCAAAACTGTTTGGTTTTCCCTTACAAACCGTTCTTAATAAAATCAAGTCTTTCATGATTTCCATGGAAAAAATTAAAGATCTGAATGACAAAAGACAATTATGCAAAGGTAGATAAAGAATTACTTGTTTTGAACTTAACACGCAATCTCTGATAAATAACTATAGAAGTGTGGAAGTAAATTATATAAACCAGAATTTCTAATGGTCTCTCTATAGCATAACCATAATATAAATTTTCCCGATTATACCACCTTACGTAATTGTGAAGGACAAGAGGTGGCCTTATTTATTAGAAATTATTGTTTCTCAAGAATACCACTTAAAACCTCATCAATCCCTCTTGTCCTGACTAAGACATTTATCAAAACAGCCAGCTCTATTAAGCAGATGCTAATAAGGAACACCTACATTTCGACTAATACCCCTGAGGATATCCTCCTCTCTACACTAAATTTTATTAAAAAGATAAGTAAGAATTTCGACTCCATTATAATTGGAGGAGACTGGAATGCTCGTCATGCGACATGCGGAAACCAAAATAGTAATACAACAGATAATAGATATAGATTAAAGAACTGGCTCGACCACAACAAAACTGGCACGCGTATTGGCATTACAGACCCTAACACCACATTTCCCCAGGCGCTTCAACGATAGATTTTTTCGTTACTAAGGAACGTTCAGCGGCTATAAGTACCGTACTTTGAAGTCGTTTTCGAACCACTATGCAGTCGAACTTAAAATCAGTCTGGGGTATTATGAAGTATGACTTGGCGAACCCAGGAAATTTGAGGACTATCTTAACCAGTTAACTGTTTCGACCTTATTGGAAAATGTGTCCCCTACGTGCGTCGTACAAATTAAGCGATGACGAACATATTCGTCATACCCAGAGTATGTTTGATATGAAATTAGGTTACAATGAAATGACTTTAATATTTTTATTTCGTTATTTATTTCATGTACTCATGTATTCATTTATTTATATTAAGATAAATAGGAACCAAAAACATCAAAAATAAATTTCTTACTTTAATTAAAAGCCTTTATTAAAAGCTTTTGTTTAACTTCACTTGTATCTATAATATGTCCTGGAATTTTGCAATCAATATTTCACCCACTTCCAATGGAGCTATCGCGCTAAAATTTGGCACACATGTTTGGTTCACGTGACAATGCACGATTACTTAAATGCCGCCATTTTTGATCCAATATGGCGGATGTCACAAAATGGCGATTTATAATTTTCATAGCAACCCCTATGATATGGATATCAAATGAAAGGTCTTAATGAACGAAACACAATAAGTGAGGTGACGTCGTTCTAAATCCAATATGGCGGACGTCTAATGTGAAAATGAAATATTATTATAATATGGAGCTGACCTGATGATGGAGCTATGTGGCCATGGCTAAAAAATTTTTAGTCTCAGAAAAGTATAAGGCACTGCCTAATAAACAATACCTGATTTATTGATGCAATTTCTAATAAGTAATAAAATTTATGTGAAAATGGTCGTACCAAGTTTTAAACACCTTAAAGATGTTGACAAATACTATATATAATATTGATTGCAAAATTTCAAAAGACTAAAAAGTAGAACATAAAATTGCATAGCTCCATGCCCTCCATATCATAATAATATTGCATTATCATATTAGACGTCCGCCATATTGGGTTTAGAATGACGTCACCTCACTTATTGTGTTTCGTTCTGATAATTAAAACAGCAGAGTTATGATGACACATCTTTATTCACTGAAGGATGACAAAGGAATAGGAAAGTTCAGTGACAGGCAGACAGTACTAGGTTTCAACATTGTGTTGTAATAGATTAAGCAGACAAACAGTACATTAATTTTACTACCTGCTATTGGTATCAATACTCCCACTAAAATTCATGTTCATCTTCTTGCAGAGATGTTCAAAATGCTCCTTAGGTAAACCCTTCGTGAAAACGTCGGCCACCATTTCCTTTGTTGAAACTGAATTCACAACCACCTCGCTGCTGGATACCGCATCTCGTACAAAATGATGTCGCAGATCAATGTGTTTTGTCCTGGGATGGTATGTGTCGTTTGAAGAAAGATTCACCGCTCCAGTTTGTCACAATAAATCATCACACTTATATTTCTCTTTTGATGAATTTCTTCTTCCAGTTTCCTCAGCCATTTAGCCTCCTGTACCGCCGCCGATAAAGCCATATACTCCGCTTCAGTCGTCGACAATGCAACCGTCTGTTGCTTCCTTACGTTCCAAGTGATGACGCAATTGCCCCTAAGAAAAACATATCCAGTTGTAGACCTCCTTCCATCCAGGTCCGATGCCCAATCTGCATCACAGTAACCAAATACTGTCGGTGTGGTGGATTTCTCATATTTCAGTCTGTATTTAATTGTTCCCTTTAGGTATCTGAATATGCGCTTCACGGCGTTCCAATGTTGTATTCCAGGATCAGCCGCATATCTACATACCTGATTCACAGCGTAGGAAATGTCCGGTCTAGTGCATTGAGAAAGATATAATAAGCTTCCTACAGCTTCTCTGTATGGAACATTCTCCATCTCTATCCTCTCATCTTGTGTTTTCGGACACATTTGTTTGCTCAGTTTAACATTGCAATCAACAGGAGTACCGACCGAGTTACAATTCATCATTTTGAATCGCTGTAATATTTCTTTGACATACTCTTCCTGGTCCAAATTTAAAATATTTTCATTTCTTATTACACGAAAGCCCAAACAGTTCTCTATGTTTCCCAAGTCTTTCATACTGAAATGTTTTTGTAGATCAGATTTAATTCTGCAAGTTAAGCTTTTATCGTTACTGAGAATTATCAAATCATCGACATAGATAGCTACAAAAATCCTCTTTTCGTTCTGCATGAAATAATACAAGCAACTATCAACTTTAGATCTCCTCATGCCAATTTTATTCGTCAAGACATCATTTAATTTTGCATTCCATATCCGACTGGCCTGCTTTAATCCGTATATAGATTTATTCAATTTACATACCTGTGTTCCATTTTCATAATGCTCCGGCTGCACCATATATATTTCTTCGTCCAGCTCTCCTTGAAGAAATGCTGTATTCGCATCCATTTGTTGTATGTCCATATTATACTGCACTGCTAATGCGAATAGATATCGTACGGTGTTATATTTAACCACAGGAGCAAAGGTTTCTGTATAATCTATACCCTTACGCTGAGAAAAACCTTTTATAACAAGTCTGGCCTTGTATCGGTATTTACCATTCGAGTCCAATTTTCTTTTGAAAACCCATTTGTTTTGTATAGGCTTCTTGTTGTCTGATGGCTTTGTTAACGTCCATGTTTCATTTTTAATGAGTGCTGAATATTCCTCATCCATTGCATCTTTCCACTTCCTTCCATCTGGTCGATTCAATGCATCGCTGACTGTAAGTGGGTCTTCGTAGGGAGTATCAGTTGCTGAGTAGACATAATCACTTGATCTAGTTGACTTTGGCTGCCTCCGTGATCTTCTTACTTCAACCGCAGGTTCCACATTTTCATTCGGAATGTACTCGTCATCGAAATCCAGCGATAAATATTCCTCTTCAGATGTAGAACTATCCTCCTCTGCATTATCTCTTTCAGCTCCCACTGCTTCGATATCCTCAGGTAAGTTTATGTCTTCCATTTCAGATGGCTGTTGATGCTCCAACTCATTTAGAAAAATAGTGGGTGAGATATCTTTATGTATCTTGTCTACTTCACTTGATCCTTTATTATGCTCAATGAATATGCCGTCTCTAATAGATTTAACAATTTTAAGTCTTGGATCATAGACTCTATATCCCTTCTGATTCTCGCAATATCCAACGAAAATATTTCTTTCAGATTTTGGATCCAGTTTTCGTCGTTTCTGTGCAGGAATGTGCACCATGACACTCGAACCAAATACTTTTAGAGTCGTAAAGTTGGGCATAACACCAAACCAAGCCTCATCCGGTGTCATATTCTTCAATGCAACTGTGGGGGATTTATTAATTAGATAAACTGATGTATTTACAGCTTCCGCCCAAAACTTCTTCTCCAATCCTGAGTCCAGAAGAAGACACCTAGCCCTCTCCACAATTGTCCTATTCATTCTTTCTGCTTTCCCATTCTGTTGAGGATTATATGGTATTGTTGTCTGATGCTGAATTCCACTTCTTTTTAGAATTTTCATCAGTCTTTCATTTAGATACTCCTTTCCATTATCGGTTCTAATGGCTTTTATTTTACAACCTAACTGATTCTCAACAAATGATTTAAATTCCTCAAATTTATTTATAACTTCGTCTTTAGTTTTCAAGAAATAAACAAAAACCTTGTGTGTGAAATCATCTAAGAATGTAAGGAAATATCTTGAGCCTCCAATTGACTTTACCTCAAAAGGCCCACACAAGTCACTATGAATTAATTCAAGTTTTCTACTAGTGACTGTTTTTGATTGTTTGAAAGGTTGTTTCGAATGTTTTCCCTGCATACAAACGGTACACTCATGCAAAGAATTACTAGCTAATTTTACCTTATACATTTCTTCCAGCTGCCTAAGATAGACCTCATTCAGATGTCCCATGCGACGGTGCCAAATATTTGTTTCCTCTGCCGCATAAAACGTCGTCTCCTCATTTGCTCTGTCCAGTTTATACATACCATCTTGCAATGATGCTGTTGCTAAGACATTGTTGTATTTGCCGTATATTTTGCACATATTTTTATCAAAAATGACTTTATTTCCATTTCCGATTATCTGACTAATGGATAGCAAATTTGCAGCTAGCTCAGGAACGTGTAGAACATTTTTTATTTTTACTTTTTCTTCTTTTTCCTTAATTAGAACCTTCAAGCAGCAATCACCTAAGCCCTTAACTGACAATTTTCTGTTGTCCGCCATTATAACCTCTTTATTCTTAGAAACATTTGTAGGGTTTGATATCATTGACAAGTCATTTGTCATATGGGCTGATGCACCGGAATCTATGTACCAATCTGAAGATTTCATTTTTCCTGCCGCTAAAGTTGACAATAATGATCTATCATCTCTCCGTTCTCCTTCTCTGCTTTTCGGTTTCCTGCAATTTGAAGCAAAATGCCCAAACCTGTTGCAATTATAGCATCGCGGTCCTGACTTCAACTTCTTCTTCCTTGTCTGCCTGGAGTAAAGAGCTGAATTTTCCGCATTACCCTGCTGAGACGGATTAACCTCCTGAAGCAGCTTTGTTTTGACGAAGTCACCTGTCACTTCAACTCCTGAGCTCTCTATCGCCATAATCATTGGGTTGTATGCCTCCGGGAGTCCCGATAACAAGAAAGCACCAAGCCACTCCTCACTGATGTTGAACTTAATGGTATTCAACTGCTGTGCGGTAGAAACAATGATTGAGATGTATTCGTCCATCGTCGAACAGTCCTCCATCCTTATTGTGATCATTTTTCTCATAAGCGAAACCCTTCTTGACAAACCCGAGTCCAAGAAAGCATTTTGAAGATTATCCCAAACCTCCTTAGCCGTACCAGCACTTCTGATGTGAATGTAATTAGAAGCATGAATCATCATAATTAATTTTGATTTAGCCCTAATTTCCCTTTTTGCTTTTTCGTTCGCATCCACTGTCCTGTCTTCTCCTTGCACGCAGCTCCACAGATCCTCGTGTTCCAGATATGCCTTCATGGCGAAGGCCCAATCGTTATAATTACTCCTTCCCATCAGCTTTTCAAACACTGGCAGCAGCGTGGCGTTGGATGCACTCATGATGATCTCGAAATATCTCTTGCTTTCACAGTAATCCGAAAACAATCCAGTTAAAGGTAGGAATTTTGTAAATTCTCTGATCCCTCTGAGGCACTATTTACCTTGTAAACTGACTGAACTATTTAAATTTCAATTTCTTGGGTCTGGGCCCATAACCTGATAATTAAAACAGCAGAGTTATGATGACACATCTTTATTCACTGAAGGATGACAAAGGAATGAAAGTTCAGTGACAGGCAGACAGTACTAGGTTTCAACATTGTGTTGTAATAGATTAAGCAGACAAACAGTACATTAATTTTACTACCTGCTATTGGTATCAATACGTTCATATCAAGCCCTTTCATTTGATATCCATATCATAGGGGTAACTATGGAACTTATAAATCGCCATTTTGTGACGTTCGCCATATTGGATTTATAATAACATCACATTACTTATTGTATTTCGCTTATCAAGCCCTTTCATTTAATACCCATATCATAGGGGTTACTATGAAAATTATAAATCGCCATTTTGTGACGTCCGCCATATTGGATCAAAAATGGCGGCATGTAAGTAATCGTGCATTCTCACGTGAACCAAACATGTGTGCCAAATTTCAGCCCGATAGCTTCAGTGGAAGTGGGTGAAATATTGATTGCAAAATTCCAGGACATACATAAAAGTGAAGTTAAAAATAAAAGCTTTTAATAAAAAGGAAACGAAAGAATCCTCATCCGGTTTTTTATTACCAGGCATGCAAGTGATTGCACAGTCTAAAACAATATATGAATCCGTAATTGCTTCAGTGATGACTAATGAAAGACAAAGATATATTACAATATAAAAAATAATTCATCCAATATCTGTTTTTTTTTCTATAATTACTTATACATTTGTATTAGTTCTTTTTATTTCGACATGGCCTCAAAATATTCCAAACTTCTTGCAGTTTACGAATATATTTTAGTTTTAACTAAAATTGCAAAATTAACTGCCAATGGTCACTACTGAAGACGCATGACGAATATATTCGTCATAACACTAAATTTTACAATTTTTTCATGATATTCGTCATAAACAGTTAACTGATTAACATGGATTGGAAAAAATTTGGGGTGGATCTAGAGGAGGAGATCACAGATCTACCTCCAACATAACGTATAACGGAATCAAGAAATTGGCCTCTAAATTGACAAAATGGTAAATCTGAGAGAGAGGCAGAGAAATAAATATAAAAGTTTTTCTGCTAGAATCGACAGACTAAAGAAAATAATTACGGATAAAGTGTACCTACCTATATACGAATAAAAATTTTCAGAATAGATTAAAGCAAATCGGACCAGTTCCCAAAGCTTTCAGGCAAATTTCTAGTATTACAGCGAAGAATAAGTGTAAAATGCCCGACAAGGTTGTGGTGGGAGATGCAGAATTTACAGGTACGGACCAGAAACTCATGGCTTTTGAGGTTTTTAGTTCCCTATATGAAGAAATAAAGCCTACTCATAACCCTGAGCTTTTGGCTGAGGTAAGGAGGACTCTCCAATATTTCTTTAAAACTAACTCGCATTCGGGAACATTTATTACCCTGGTCAACTTTGACGCCGCGCCGGCGAAAATGCTCTAAACCACTAAAACAGTATTTTTATTACACCTGGAAGACTACGTCCTTAATCAAATACGGCATAAACCGGAAAAAAATTCAGCGGCCCGGATGACATCTCTAATTTCTTGATAAGAACATTACCACCAAGAGTAATTGTGTATCCCTATATCCCTATATCCCTATATATATAAAAACGAAAGTTTGTTTGTTTGTTTGTTTGTTTGCTTGTTTGTTTGTTGCTCAATAACGTCTAAACGCTGGGTCCGATTATTTTCATTTTTTGAGTGAAGATACTACGTATCCCGGCCTAACATATAGGCTACTTATTATTCGCAGATTTCAAAATGGCGGACCCAAGATGGCGGCCAAAAATTGTAAATTTCAAGGGATTTCCATGAAAATTGGTATTTAGAGACAGGCGCGGATTCAAGAGGGGGGGGGGGGAGGGGGGAGGGTCACGGGGGTCAGGACCCCCCCCCCCCCCAAAACAGCCCGCATTTCAAAAAATTGAGCTGAACCAATATTTTGAAAACCGAAAAACAAAAAAACCAAACGAACAAAACCTAGTTTTTGCAAACTTAAAAACCGGAAACTAACCAACTAACTTATTTTTTTGCACTTTGAAAAAATTGGAATCAAAAAATCACTGAATCAACAAAATTAACTAATTTTCGACTTTTTTTTATTATTTTTTCTATATTTGGATTGCAGGTATACTTCATATACTAGCATTTGTTTACAATCTGTTTACAAGTTCCAACTAAAAGCATCATTTAAAGCACAAAATCCAATCTTCTATTTTATTTCGCAAATCTGTTAAGACATTTCTTAGTTTTGAAAGTACATTTTTTATATAAAAAATTTATGATTTTATATAAACAATAAATTTATATATGAATGTAATGAATTTTTTCGTAAAACAAATTGGACGAGTTTTTACATAAGGTTATCCTGACTTTGTTTTTTAATCATTGAAGAAATTCGGTTTGCTTTGTTTATTTGGTTATTCATGTTATTTTTGTTATTTTTGATTTTTTTCTATCCTGTGACCCCCTCCGGAAAAAAATTCTAGATCCGCGCCTGTTTAGAGATTTTTAGAGGTCCTGATTGCGAATCTGAGCTCAAAAGGACCCCGCTATAATTATATGGGATTTGGGTTTCAGCGGATTTGGCTGAATTTTTGATATTTTGTAGGTCTCATCATGCCAAACAAAAGTCTCCATGGGCACAAAGCTCGTTATTGAGTATTTTAAGAGATATCGGCCGTGAACGGTTTCGATTTTGAATAGAATTGCGAAAAAGTGAAAAATGCTGATTAATATTCAAAATATATCATCAAATATGTTTTTGCCAAAATGCTAACTAAACTCCGTTCCGTGTAAATGCAGTCTATGTTGCTCAAACCAATAGATTATTAGATCTGACTAAGAAACCGAAAGGCGCGCTCAGGGCCCTCGCGCCCATAAGTGCGATGTGTGCCACGCACACGGGCGGCATATCCAAGGGGCGGCAAATGGTCTCGATGTTTTATGTTTATATATCTCTTAAAATACTCAATAACGAGCTTTGTGCCCATGGAGACTTTTGTTTGGCATGATGAGACCTACAAAATATCAAAAATTCAGCCAAATCCGCTGAAACCCAAATCCCATATAATTATAGCGGGGTCCTTTGGAAATTCAAAATGGCGGATCCAATATGGCGACCAAAAACTTTCGAACTTCAATGAATTCAATTGAAAATTAGTACTATGGGTACTTTTAGGCCACTAATTTCGAATTTACTATCAAAATTTCGAAATTCAAAATGGCGGACCCTGTATGTTCGTTGCTTACTCACGCCTTAACACTTGGTCCAATCATTTTCATTTCTTGAGTGAAGGCACTGCATATCCCGACTTAACATATAGGCTATTTTTTATTCACGGATTTCAAAATGGCGGACCCAAGATGGCGGCTAAAAATTGTGAATTTCAAGGGATTACCCTGAAAATTGGTATTTGGGGGTTTTTAGAGGTCCTGATTGCGAATCTACGCTCAAAATTTGGAAATTCAAAATGGCGGATCCAATACGGCGACCAAAAATTTTCGAACTTCAACCAATTCAATTGAAAATTAGTACTATGGGTACTTTGAGGCCACTAATTTCGAACCTCCTATCAAAATTTCAAAATTCACAATGGCGGGCCATATATGTACAGTAGCGCTCAAGCAAACTGCACCACCCATAAATTTTATGATTTCCTTCAATTCTTCGAAGTAAATATCAGGTACCCCTATATTTTTTACCTGGTTAGTATAAAAGAGGATGAACCAATTCTTTCTACGTCATTTGGTTATTGACTTCGCCTCTGTGAAAGGTTATTTTTTATATGGAAGAAAATATGGCAAGATACGTGCAATTGACTCCGCGAAAAAAAATTAAAATTTTGACGCTATCTGAAGTCGGAAAGTCCGCTCGTGAAATTGCGAGTATTGTGGGATGCAGTCATTCCACTGTAGTGCGTTTGTTAAAGAAAAATCGAGAAATTGGCTCCGTAGATAGACCAATTCGAAAAGGTCTCAGAAGGAAGACAACGCCTCCACAAGATCGCCTCTTACGGAAAATTAGTTTGAGGAACCGATTTTATTCTGCAACCGATTTAAGAAGGGAACTACAGGATAAGTGTGACGTCAGTATCAGTGTCCAAACTATTCGCAGGAGATTAAATGAAGGAGGATTATTTGGTAGACGAGCTGCAAAAAAGCCTCTTCTGACACGGAAAATGAAGGCAGCACGTCTCCAGTGGGCAAAAGACCATAAGAACTGAACGTTAGAAGATTGGAAAAATGTGATATTTTCAGACGAAAGCAAATTCAACTTGTCCGGTTCTGATGGTACTCAATACGTACGCCGGAGAGTTGGAGAACGTTTCCAAGAAAATTGCCTGCAAAGAACAAAACGAAGTCCAGCTAGCAGCATGGTGTGGGGGTGCTTTTCATATTACGGCGTGGGACATCTCCATTTCATTGAAGGAACCGTGAATGCCAAAAAGTACCAGGACATCTTAAGGGAAAGTTTGTTGCCATCAATAGAAGAGCACTTTTCTAGGTCATCAAAATTAATTTTTCAAAACGACTGTGCGCCATGTCACACAGCTAAATCGGTAAGCAATATTTTTTTCAAATAACTTGATGTTAACTCCACAAAAGTAGTGCAAAATTATTGATTAATCTTTTTCGTTTATTTTCAGGTTCAAGATTTTCATGAAAAAATGGGAATTTCTCGAATGAAATGGCCAGGGAATAGCCCAGATCTCAACCCAATAGAGAACCTCTGGGCTATTATGAAGTCAGAAATCAAAAATAGGAAACCAAGAGATTTAAGGGAACTGAAAATCCTTTTAGAAAAGGTTTGGTATGACGAGACTTATCACCAAATTCATCAAGATTTAGTCGCTTCCATGCCATCAAGGATAAGGGCCGTAATTGCAGCAAAAGGAGCTTCCACGAATGATTGAATTTATGTTTCCCAATTAAGATGAATAAATGTTTATGGTTTAATGAATCCTGTATTTCATTAATGTACGTTGTTAGTTTTGTAAGGATTTTTCTTTGTAAGATGCAATAAATGGGAAAAACCTTGTGGGGTCAGGTAGGCAAATCTCTCTGGTCGTAAAGGCAGGTAGATAATAAACTGCCCTTGTATTTACAAGGGTTGAAGGTGTGTACCCGATTATCGATAAAATCTTCAAAATTCCTTTCAAATTTAGCCTAAATATTTTGAAAAATTCGAAGAATTAGGGGTGGTGCAGTTTGCTTGAGCGCTACTGTATATTCGTTGCTTAATCACGCCTTAACACTTTGTCAAATCATTTTCATTAATTGAGTGAAGGCACTGCATATCCCGACTTAACACATAGGCTACTTTTTATTCACGGGTTTCAAAATGGCGGACCCAAGATGGCGGCCAAAAATTGTAAATTTCAAGGGATTGCCATGAAAATTGGTATTTGGGGATTTTTGGAGGTTCTGATTGCGAATTTGCGCTCGAAATTTGGAAATCAAAATGGCGGATCCATTAGGGCGTCCAAAAATTTTCGAACTTCAAAGAAGTCAATTCAAAATTAGTACTACGGGTATTTTGAGGCCAATAAATTTTGAATCTACTATCAAAATTTGAAAATTCAATATGGCGGACCCAAAATATATTGCTGAATCATGCCTAAACGCTGGGTCCGATTATTTTAATTTTTTGAGTGAAGACACTACATATCCCGACTTAACATACAGGCTAATTTTTATTCGCGGGCTTCAAAATGGCGGACCCAAGATGGCGGCCAAAGATTGTAAATTTCAAGGGATTGCCGTGAAAATTGGTATTTAGGGGTTTTTGGAGGTCCTGATTGCGAATCTATGCTCGAAATTTAGAAATTCAAGAAGTCGGATCCAATATGGCGACCAAACATTTTCGAACTTCAACGAATTTAATTGAAAATTAGTATTATGGGTATTTGGAGCCCACTAATTTCGAATCTGCTATCAAAATTTGGAAATTCAAAATAGCGGAACCATTATGACGACAAAAATTTTTGGAATTCTACGGATTGAAGTCAGGTAACAATGAAATAGTAAAAAAAAAAATAATACACCTAAGAATGAAAACATATGAGTACAGAATAAATTATTAGCCCTTTTGATATAGACGGTGGTAGCAAAATGAGTTTTGGACGGTTCTATACCACATTTACAGGTTTTAGTAATACTTCTAAACTTCCTAATCTGGCTGTAGTACCAACATTTCAGAGGTATTTAACTAATTAGTATTTTTGATACACCGGGTGAAACCGGGTTACTCATCTAGTATGACTATAATATTTAATCACTGTCTGAACAATGGCTACTTTCCTTGTGCGTGGAAAACTGCAAAATTAATCCTTATACCAAAAAGTAATAAATCCAATAATGTCTCAAACTTCAGGCCTATCCAATTACTCTCTTACATAGGTAAACTTTTTGATAGAATCGATTTTAACCTTTTCCTTGAAGGTGAGAAAATGATTCCCGATCACCAGTTTGGATTTAGAACGACCCTCTCCACCAACCATGCTATTCTCAAACTACACAGCATCACGAGCAATTTAAGCAGAAGAAAAGCACAGTCAGAGAGAGCCTTTGACAGAGTTTGGTTCCTCTGCCCCTAATAAAGATATTTTCTAGTTTTCTTTCGGACAGATATCTGGTGGTGTCCTTGGGAAATTGTCTAACCCCATCAAGGTTTCATCGGGAGTTCCGCAGGGCTCCATTACCGGTGCCAAATGGATCCCATGTAACTGCCAGAAGGAATGCACGGGACCTTGCGCCAGAGAGCTGGGCTTAAGTGTAGAGCTTTATGTAATCGGTGCGCTTTGGTAAAATTTGCCACATCGTCGCTACAATTATAATTGGCGAGGATGGAGACAACCCCGACGATCCTCCACTTTCAAACGAGCAGCCAGAGACGGAAAATATAACCCAGCAACATCCTTTAGTCTCGGAATACGACCGGGATCAACCAGGACTCTAAAAAAAACCATAACATTGAGCGTTTTTAATTATTGATTTGTACGTTTTTTATACTTTTCCGTCTTTAAACATGATTATATGCATTTTTTTTTCATCGAATGCCCACAAATTGTTATTAGAAGTGTTTAGACTCATCATGATCATCATCATATTAGCCGAAAGACGTCCACTGCTGAACAAAGGCTTACCCCGGGGATTTTCACAAGCATAGGCTCATTTCTTCAAAAATACTTACAAGTTTCCCTTTTTTGTTGTTTTGCGATTGAAAGAAAACTATTGGGACTACAGACTTTGTTTTGTTTAATATGCTTTAAAATGGTGATAACGATTAATATCTAAAAATGCACAGTTTATGAGTTATAGGCAACTGAGAAAATGCACATTTTCACGTATTACGCAACAAGCGAATTACCTATATTACCTCACAGCATAGATGTAGGATAGTGTAACTAACTACCACAAATGTACACTCCGTTAGCTATAAGTAGATATCGCTTAGCTGTAAGTTTAGTCAGTAAGCCAGTCATGTAAGAACTACCGAAATACACAGTCTAAAGTTGAGCACCTTCGTTTAAGTATAATCCATGGCGCAGTCGGTAGTGCCTCGTGGTTTGAAGCAATTTTTTTTAAGAAACTACTGTAGGGCTACGCAGAGTGAATTTAAAGTTAATAAAAAAAAAAAAGGACAAGTGAAAGAATTCTGGACATAACAATCAATTAAATGAACATTAAATCTATACATGACCTACGAACTTAAGTTAAGATAAATAGTTAATGGGAATTGTGAAAAGAGCAGAAAGGAGCTTGGAAGTTCAATACAAAAGACCACGAGGAAGACCGCCAAAAACAATGTACAGTGGCGGAAAGATAAATAGCACATCTATCAAGCCGAAGTTTTGAAGATCGCAGAGGAAGAATATATATAATATAATTTCTAAAAAACGTAGGAAAGAAATTGTTTATTATCTTGAGAAGTTAATTCAACAATTTTGTTATTATTTGAAATTATTATAAGTTCAAATACCATTACAATTGGCAATAACGTCCTAAATGGCTTGGAAATATAAATAGCACAATTAGATTTTTTTAATTATTTTAATAACTTAAAACCATTTCATGGCAGAATTTTACAAATTTATTAACTTAGTATTTAGTAGGGTACCCTTTATTGCTTATAACAGCACTGCATCTGCGTTGCATACTTTCTACGAGTTGTTGACAACGTTGAATTGAGATCGAGTACCACGCCTCTTGAATGCTTCGCCATAATTCATCTAAATTCCCATTTTTTCTTTGCCGAATTAGCTTATCCACATCGTTCCAAAGGTTTTCGATGGGATTCAGATCCGGACTTTGTGGGGGCCAAGTCAACACATCGATAGATTTTTCTACAAGCCAAGACTTTGCTGAACGTGAAGTATGCTTTGGATCATTGTCATGGACAAATTTCCACGTAACGGGTAAATTTTCAAAGGCAAATGGTTCCATATAATTTTGTAGGATATCCCTATACTGATGCTGATCCATCCTTCCTGATATTTTTACAATAGGGCCTACGCCATGCCAGGAAAATGGTGCCCACACCATAATATTTCCACCGCCGTGTTTTATAGTCTTAATTGTGTATCTTGGATTAAATTCTTGTCCTTTAGGACGACGTACGTATACTTTGCCATCGGAGCCGAATCTATTAAATTTCGATTCGTCACTCCAAAGGACATTTTTCCAAAATGACAGTGGCTTGCTTATGTGGTCCGTTGCAAATTCTAATCGTTTTTTCAAATTTTTTTTTGAAACAAGTGGCTTTTTTCTTGCAATGCACCCATTTAAACCTGCTTCACATAAACGATAGCGTACAAGTCTTGAAGTAATATCTACACCATATTCTGTCCTAATTTCTTCCTTAAGAACTTCAGAACTTTTGAAAGGATCCCTTCGGCTTGCTCTCACCATTGCTCGATCCATGGCTTTCGTGGTTTTTCTGTTGCGTTGCTTTCTTGGTTTTTCCTCAAATGTGTCACATTGCGACACCTGTTTAATGGCATTATAAACAATTTTTCGCGAGCAGTCCAAAACCTCAGCAATTTCAGTAATTTTTTTTACCATTCTTAAATAATTTGAAAATGGCTTCTCTTTTTCCAGGAGTGCAATGACGGCCTCTTCCCATAATTAAAATCTAACAGAAAAACCTCAATTTCATTTCTTTTAAATAATTAATGATAAACTTACTAGTATTAACAAAGTATTCTTAAGAAAGCAAACAAAATATAGCAATGTGCTATTTATTTTTCCTCCCAAATTTGAAGTACTTCTTTTCAAATTAACCTGCTGCCGACAAGATGGCGTCAATTTGAATAATAATACCGTTACATACTAGTGGTACCTCTGTCGTCTTAAAAGTGCTAAAAGTTAGATCAGTACTGCCAGCATACATGCAATTTTTAAATTTTGTTAAAATTTCCATATTTGTGCTATTTATCTTTCCGCCACTGTATATTAAGGTGCTAAAAAACATGGATTTCCTTAAAAATGTAGATAAACTGGACCTAAACGGAAGCAATTTGGCAATTTTCTACCAGAATTTTGAAATATTCCTGATAGCAGGGGAATTAAACAAAAAGCCAGATGCGGTGAAGATAGCGGTATTTCTAAACGCCATTGGACCTGAAGCTCTAGAAGTTTATAATACATTCAATTTAACAGCAGAACAAAAGCAAAAATATACAGACGTTGTCAGTGCATTTGAAATATTCTGTAAACCGAAGAATTATGTAGTGTATGAAAGCTTTGTGTTCTTCAATAGAAACCAGTCATCAGGAGAGCCATTCGACAATTATTTAATGGAATTGAAGCGATTAATAAGAACGTGTGAATTTGCAGACTTGGAAGAACGCATATTACGCGATAGGATAGTCATTGGAATAGAAGATAAAGCGGTGCAGAAGAAATTGCTTGAAGTAACGGACCTGACACTAGCTAAAACAATTGAGATATGCAGAGCAGCGGAGGGCACACAGACGCAGACCAAACAAATGCAGAAAGGAGCCAGTTTTAAAGAAGAAGCGAAATGCATAGATAAGCTAAGTATTCCTAGAGCAGGTAATAGTAATAGTAATAATGATGATTTTAGAAAAAATAATAATTTGTCAAATTTAAATAATAGTAAGAAATGTAACAAAAATGTGAACAAGTTTAGGCAAAATTACAATGATAACAAAAAAAAAGATTATAATAAAAGAAATCAGTATGATGCCACTAATTGTAGTAAATGTCAACAGAAACATGCGTATAGGCAGTGTACAGCTTATGGAAAACTATGTAATAACTGCGGTGGAAAAAATCATTTCGCAGTCACATGTCGTCTTAAAAAGGTATGTGAGATTAAATCAGACAATAGTGAAAGTATTTATATTGACTTAGTTAATCATGGACCGGAACAGAACGATAAATCTAAAGCGTGCTATGAAAAAATTCGAGTGCAACATGTATTGATAGAATTTAAATTAGACACGGGGGCTGAAGTTAACGTACTACCAGAAAATTATTATAGAAAAATTAAAAATATTAAAATGGAAAATTGTGACACAAGATTAGAAGCCTACGGAGGCTCAAAGCTAGACGCAATCGGCACTATTAACCTTGAGTGTAAGGCAAAGAATCAAAGCTCAATGCAAAGATTTATAGTAATAAAGGCTAATACAATTCCTATTTTGGGGCTTCAAGGGTGCTTAGACCTTAATCTAGTAAAGAGAGTTAACAACATAAGTATATTTAAAGACAAGGAGGAGTTTATTAAAAATAATAAAGAAATATTTGAGGGTCTTGGCTGTTTTAAACAAAATTATAGCATAAAAATTAAACCAAATATGAAACCCATAGCAAAGCCAGCACGGCGAATACCGTTAACTCTTGTAAAGCCTTTTAAAGCAGAGCTAGATAGATTAGAGAAATATCAAATAATTGAAAAAGTTAAGGAACCTTCAGAATGGGTATCTAACATAGTTTTGGTTGAAAAAACTAATAAAACATTAAGAATCTGTCTAGATCCAAGAGATCTGAATAGTGCCCTAATACCTGAAAGTTATGTTTGCCATCTTTTGATGAGATTTCAGCTAAACTGAGCAATAAAAATATTTCACGGTATTAGATCTAAAAGATGGTTACTGGCAAATTAAACTTGACGAAAGGTCAAGCAAGTTATGTACATTCAGCACAATTTTTGGATGTTATCGTTTTAAGCGTTTACCTTTCGGCATTAGCGTAGCACCAGAACTATTCCAAAAATATAATGAGGAAAATTTTGCCGATATTAAAGGAGTAATCATATATATGGATGACATATTGATAAGCGCTTGCACATTAGAAGAGCATGATAGAATTTTGAAGGAAGTGATAGATAGGGCCAAGAAATTAAATATAAAATTTAACAGTAAAAAAGTCCAATTTAGAATTCAAAAAGTTACATTCCTGGGACATGTGATTAGTGAAGAGGGTATTATTGTTGATCCGGAAAAAACAAAAGCAATTAAAGCTTTAGAGCCACCGAAAAATAAAAGGAATTGCAAAAGCTTTTAGGTCTCATCAATTATATGAGAAAATTTGTTCCGAATTTATCAGAGTTGTCAAGTCCGCTAAGGGAACTTTTAAAAAATCATAAAATATTCCAATGGCTTCCAACTTATTCAAGTTGCTTAGAGAAAATAAAAGATTGCATAATAAATGCTCCTAGTCTGAAAGCTTTTGATGATAAAAGAGAAATTACCCTTCAAACGAATGCCTCGAAAGATGGAATAGCATCATGCCTAATGCAACTTGGCCAGCCGGTCTATTATTCTTCACGTAGTTTGAGTGAGACAGAAAAAAGATACTCTCAAACGGAAAAAGAGTTATTAGCGATTGTTGCAGCCTGTCAAAAATTCCATCACTTTATATATGGAAAAGAAATTACAACAGTAACAGATCATAAGCCCTTATTAGGAATTTTGAGTAAAAATATAAATCAAATACCATCTGCTAGGCTTCAAAGAATGGCTATTAAGCTATTGAAGTATAATTTTGAAATAAAATATAGGCCGGGAAAAGAAATGTGGGTAGCTGATGTTTTGTCCAGAAACTATTGTAAAGAAAGTAAGGAATCTGAAATAGAAGATTTAAACGAAGTAGTTCACACATTAAATATTAGTAACGAAAGAAAAGAATTATTTAAAGAAAAAACAAAAGAAGATAAGATTTCGGCTCAACTAAAGCTGACTATAGAGAATGGGTGGCCGAAACAAAAAAAGGATTTAAAGGAAGAAATAAAATATTTCTGGAAGTTAAGAAATTACTTATTGGTGTCTGATGAATTGATTTTCTTAAATGAGAAGCTGCTGGTTCCTGCGTCTTTAAGAGGATATGTTTTAAAACTTTTACACCAATCTCATCTAGGTGTAGAAAAAACAAAAGCTAGGGCAAGAACATTAGTGTACTGGCCAGGGATTAACGAGAACATTGAAGAAATGGTGAGTAGGTGCGACATTTGTCAAAAACATAGACCATCAAATCCCCGTGCACCGTTAAAGCCACACGACATCCCAGATTATCCATTTTTCAAGATCGGTGTAGATCTCTGCGAATTGGGTAGAACCAATTATTTAATTGTAGTTGATTATTTTTCGAGATATATGGAAATTCGAGAGATCAAATCAAAAACAGCCAATGCTATAATTAATAGTTTGAAAAACATTTTTGCAACCCATGGCATACCAAGAACAATAATAAGCGACAATATGCCATTCAATTCATACCAGTTTAGGAAGTTCGGTAAAGATTTTGACATAGAAATAATTACATCAAGTCCTAACTATCCTCGCTCTAATGGTCTTGCAGAGAGGTATGTCCATATTGCTAAGGATCTCATACGGAAATCGAAAGAAAGTCATCAAGAGTTATGGCCCTCTTTACTAGAATATAGAAACACACCCTTAAAAGGCACAAATTTGAGTCCGGCCGAAATGTTAATGGGAAGAAAAACTAGAACACTATTCTAGTTGAAATTGAGAACGGAAAAGTCCTTCGGCGAAACATATTATGGTTAAGAAAAAGGAGTTAAAATTTGAAACAAATTTGAAAGTGTAATAAGTTTGAATTTTAAAAGAGTAAGTTAAACTGAATTAAATGAAATTAATATTCTTGAACAAATATACAATTCATTTTGGCAATAACTAAAATTAAAAAAAAAAAAAAATGAAATGAAATGAAATGGGTTTTCCACTAAAAGTCTGAAAGAAGGAAGATGTAGGATAGTGTAACTAACTACCACAAATGTACACTCCGTTAGCTATAAGTAGATATCGCTTAGCTGTAAGTTTAGTCAGTAAGCCCCCCCCCCCCCACACACTAAAAAAAAAACAAATCTTTTTCAACGCCGTCTGTAAAAAGAGCACCCCTTACCACGCGAAAGAAAAAAAAAAGAAAATTTGTAAGGTTGAATTTGCTGGAATGGAATGGAATTGAAAAATAAAGGCAGCAAATAAAACAATTTTGTAGAAAATTTGAGCCCAAATTTATAAAAAATATATTTCAAGGTACTTGGCATAAATTCTATGCCCTTCCGGATACTCACTTTGCACGCTACCATTCACGGAATAAGCTACCCTGCTTTTGCGGGATGTAAACAAACAAATGTGAAGATTTTTTTTTAATTCTCTGGAGTTAATTTAACTCCTTTTAGCGAGATTTCATGAAATATAACAACTATGTTGCATTTCCATCATATCACTTGCTTAAAAACGATTTCCCACGCGGAACTTTCGTATTGTTCAGACAACCAACTACCGAGCACTTCATTTCGCAAATTCGCTGCTATGATAAATTATTTGCACTGAAATAAATAATCACTAAAAGCGTAAAAGCGTCTTTTAAATAACTTTTAAAAACTTTCCGCAAATTGATAGCTTAAAATCGCAAACACTTGCAATTTTTCTAATTAACATCGAATGAGCGCAGATTTAATCTGAAAGTTCGGTAGTTTTTTTTTATTCAGCATCCCTTTTGCTTTTGCAAACTATTGCTATGCTCTACAAGCTCCTGTACAGTGTTTTTACACGATACAGCTGTTCCGTCTTCAGTTTATATCTCTATAATTGATGTCTCATATATGACAAAATCCGACGACTATTTTCAGAGTTATTGGGTGACATAGAAATACACAAACATACCAACTCAAAACATTATTCTCCTTTTGGGTTCCGCCACAGTCGGGCATAAAGGTATCAATCTTATTACACAATGCGGCCCTTGATTCAATTACAAAGGCATTGGAAAAATACTTGTAGTCGGAGACCTTCCCTTTAGAGTTGTCTATTTTATAGTATGCAGTATGTAACTTCGACTCTTATACCAGCATCAAGCTGATTGAGCAATTTTAAAGAAAAGTAATTTTTTTTCTTTAGAAATTAATTTAGGTTTAATTGGATCCACAGAACCGAAACCCTTGCAGTTTGAAAAGTTGGGAGAATTTTTCCAGCATCATGCTGTAAAGTACGATAGACGAAAACCAATTTTTACATAAATAAACCTACGAGATGTCGCGAATGCGTCTATTGACAAAAACTTTGATTCTCAATGCTAAAAGAATTCACTATTTTACCACATTACCTGAAAATTGTTGTCAAAAACAATTGCTTCAACAAATCGTCCGCTGCCTGGAAGTTTATCTTTACAATCTAGTACTTTTCCTCTTATTTCATTTGGGCTTAGCCCAGATATGTACGACAGCAAAACATTCCTAAGATCCTGTTCATCAACTATCCTACAATTAAATTAAATTTAAAATGACACTATCACGTCTTAAAAACCATTGCATACTTCCTTGTCACCGCTACTTCAATGCGATGCATTTTAGTTCGTGTTCAACGCAACCAAAACCTTAACTTATTTAAACGCAAATTAAGACGGGTTTCTATTTGAAAGCTTTTACGTCAACCGCCAAAATTTCTGCTTCTTCCTTTCCAGCCTTGGAGGAATAAAATGAATGGAGGGAACGTGCCTTTAAACTTAAAGCAAAGAATAGAGGATATGCCACTGACATGGACCGAGATTCTGATCAGTGGTGAGTGCTGAGAACGAGTTACACTCACTTATCAAACTGTCAAAGCAATTCCGATCTATGGTGAGTAGTGAGCTTTGAATATAAAATCTAAGGAAACGCTGTATCACACTACATATGCAAATGAATTATTCGTCCCATTCAAAAAGCCTATATAAAAATGGTGCACTTTTCGTTCACCCTTGCTCACACCATTAACGGATTTTGTGCAATCAGCTGTGGGTTTGAATTATCTTCAAATGCATTATAAATGTAATTATACCAAAAATTATTAAATAAACCGTTTTTTATCCTAAGTCCCTTAAAGGGAATGCAAACATAAAATTACTCCACTTTGAGATAAAATTGAATTTCACACAATTTCTATGTTTCGGCAGAAATTTTGTTATAAAATTATAACAATAAGTCTTTTTGTATCCCATATTGCAAATTCTTCTTATTTTGTGCCGATTTACCGACGAAAATGGCACAAACATCACAAAAAATCTAGGTGGCGTAATGCGGTGAATTAATTTATTTTTTGTCCTTTTATTGTAACTAATATTAAGTGGGGATTATATTGCAAAAGCATAAAAGTATACTCTTATTATGACTTTTGAGTTCTTCAAATAGTTGTTTAGCGATATAAAGAGCCTTTCCAGAAGTGAGCATTTCGACGTTTTGCTGCGAATTTTTCAATGGAAAATGTTTTATTGCAGAAATTTCTTACTGTGAAATAATTTGAGATTTTATGCTTGGTTTAGGGGAATTAGTTTTAAGTGTGCAGAATACAATTAAAAATAAATATAATTGTTAAATTTGACGCCTTTCGAAGGCGCCCATCTCGCCAAATGCGAAAGAAATAGACATATATATGCCCTCTATATTTGTAGCTTGTTTTTGTATCTCGACTTAAGTTTACAATAGTGACACCTCTTGGATTTTGATGAAACTTTGTAGAAACATTAATAATGACTCAAATCGAACGAATATGCAAAAATTTTTCCGCGGAAAGAAATACTTTTCGAGATATTTAATTTTTAAAATCTCGAAACGTCACTTTCACCGACTCTAAATTTTCGCATATTCGCCCAGTTTTTTCTACAAAGTTTCATCAATTTTGAGAACTAAACTTAAGGAAACTTATTTCCCCCATTGTAGGATGCATCTATTGATTAGTAATCTGAACTCGCCCTAAAAGTTGGAATGACAAGTGTCAAATGTCAAGCTGTCAGTTTTGTCTGTCAGGCTGTCAGTTTTGTGTTGTGTTTCTCGCTGTAGTTTTCGGGGGTGAGTTTTAGTGTAATAAAGGGGTAAAGTGGTCCCCAGGGAGGGGAAATAAGTTTCCTTAAGTTTAGTTCTCACAATTGATGAGACTTTGTAGAAAAAAGTGGGCGAATATGCGAAAATTTAGAGTGGATGAAAGTGACGTTTCGAGGTTTTAAAAATTAAATATCTCGAAAAGTATTACTTTCCGCGGAAAAGTTTTTGCATAGTCGTTCGACTTGAGTCATTATTAATGTTTGTGCAAGGTTTCATCAAAATCCGAACGGTGTCACTATTGTAAAATTCTTCCCAAATTTGCAATTAAGGACATTTATTTCTCCTGTTATCTTTGGATCCATTTCCAATTCATTTTGACTACACATGCACGTTAAATCTTTATTGACTTCAGCACTCGCGTAAGCAAGCCCGGTCTCGCATCAAATGTATGTGCTTAGCGCACTAATTTAATGCGGAAGTCAGCCTAGTATCGCATTACCCATAAACGAAATTTAGAATTGCAATGGCCAGGTTGCCACCATAAGAATTTTGTTCTATGACATACATATGTATGTACATATGTATAGTGATTTCCTTTATAAGAGCAACAATACAAAATATTATATTAATACTCAAAGCGACAAATGAAGAACTACGGTTAAAAATTGTATAGGTCGAGAATAATATACCTATAGTAATGAAAGATAAATTTTCAATTTCTTTAATCCTACCGTTATTTTTTTATTTTTTTTATTCTTAGGATGATTTATCGGTCGCTTTAAAATTAGCATTCCAAAAAAAAAAAAGGTTCTAACAAACATTTCCTATTTTATCTTTGGGACGAAAAATAAGATTTTTGTTTCCTCGGAGCATTTAAAAAGCCAATGCCTAAAATTGGCGTCTTTTTTTTTTCTAGCGGCCATCGACCGGACATGGAAATATCGTTTCTAGGCAATGTGACAAACAAAACTTGTTATGACATGTATACCTCTAAACTCAGTCCGAACTGAGTTCTAGAGGTTAGAAATAATTCTTAAGGGGACCCTCTCATGCAAAATTTTCAAAAAATAGATTTTTTCTTTTTACATAAAACTGTTCCTTAGCACCATAGAAATACTCTCTCAAAATTTTATTAAGAAATTCGTAATAGAAAAGCAGTTATAGGTATATATGTATGTAACGGCACCTCAGCGTGAATTTTTAGTATGACGTAGAAGTATCAAACAATCCGAAAAACAACAACAAAAGTTATGATGTTGTGAATAACTTCTAACCTCTAGAACTCAGTTCGGCATTTCCACGGTATACCGTGGTCCATTTCTATATATCAGTGCAGACGACCGATTAGAACCATGTTCCGAAACAGAACCCCGAGATTCCGAACAGAATGGAACTAGTTCCCTCAAGTTTCCGAACACCCCAATCTTTCCGGAAAAAGTGTCCGAACAGGGAACTCTGGAATGGCGGTCAGTCTGCGAAGCGAGCTGTCTTTAGCGGTGTTAATTACCGGAGGCTGATACCACGATGTTCGAGGAGCAAAATAGGAGAATCTACTCCAACTGAAATATACTTTTTACCATACCACCGCCGAAAGTGCGAATTGTTGCCCTGCTTTGCGAGAACAAAATGCAACATTTTGACCTCGGGGGGAAAAAACCGGCGACCAGGTAAAAATATCCTATTTTGTTCCCTTGGGGGAAAAAAGTGTCATTTTGCTCCCTCAAAACAGGGAGAAAATTCGAATTTTCGACGAAGGTAGATATGGTACAAATAAGTACACGTAATTCTGTTTTTACACGGTAGATACGTTCCAGACAAAACCGTGTAAAAAAAAGACATGAAGTACATAGAAAAAAAGGGGATCAGTTCCATATCCCTGTAAAAAATAGTTAAAATAAAATGATTCATACAAAAAAAAATATTATGCATAGTTTATTTCATAAAAACAAAAGGCAATCCAAATCTTAAAGTAAAAGTAACTTAAATATAAAAATAGAAAGGGGAATTCCCTAACTATTTTATAAATAACAGATAGAAAAAAAAAATTCTAAAGGATTATGGTTAATAAAAATATTTTTCTTTAAAATTTCAATCACATAGCTTTTTGCAATCGTGCTGTTAGTACCGGACAGTTGCACCGGACTCCAAATCCAACAAAAAAAAAAAGGGACAAAGGAAAACGATGATCTGTTTCTTGCTATGACTTTATTCCACTGCAGCTCGAAAGGGAATGAGCTGAGCGAACCAAATTTTGACATTTCAGCGGTGTGTGTGGTACAGTCACAGACATACATAGAAATGGACCGCTCGATCTCCTGTCTCACGTGGCCGCCAATTTGACAACCAAGTGCCACAGTGGGACGAGATGAGATATATAAAAATTTATATAGCGCTGTCTATTTTTATCACATTACAAGGATAGGCCGATTCCGCGGATTTTTTGAGTGCGGAATTGCTGAATGCTGACAAAAATCTTTGAATTTAAATATTTGTTGAACAAAAGTTTTAAAAATATGTACTTTAAATTGAATTAATGGAAATAAAAATCATTATTAATGCCACAAATAAATAAATAAATTTTTTTCCCTGCCAGATTGCCAATATTTTCAAAGATTTGTGATTGATAAATTTTAAGTTATAAAACCGATGTACCATATATTTGTTAATAAACATAAACAATTGAACATATACTGTGTTTTAATTAAAGAATTTGGAAATAAAAGCTCTTTATAGCAAACGTTTAAATTTAGGATGTGACAGCGCCTATTTTATGTAATTGGCCCGCCAAATTTAAAGGATTCCAGGAATTGTTTATACACTTGACTGAAAGCGAAGAGCAAAATCTGAAAGTTGTAATTCGATTTGTTGAGAATTCTTCAAATTGTGACGGTAGATTTGGAATTGATATTCTAAAATTATTTTAGGGCGTTTAACTTGGTATTTCGAGTGCAGTGTTTTATTAGGTGTAAAAGCATACGAAAATCGGTAAGTTTCTAAAATCTATAGGTACAATTGCAAATGATTTTATTACTTAAATTGTTTTTATTATAGAGTTAAATAAAGGCGTAAAAAACCTCACAACACTCCTTTTGAATTGAATTTCCTTAATAAAGTTCTTAAAGCTGTAACAAATTCATTTCAGTTACCTCTGATTTCAATTAGTTTTTTACAAAAACTACAAAATTATTCGATTGGATTTTTCTATCGAATTATTTTAACTACTTTGAACGAAAAAACTAATTGAAATCAAAGATAAGTGAAATAAATTTGTTAAAATCATAAGAATTTTATTACACAAATTCAATTCAAAAGGAGTTTTATAAGCTCTTCTCGATTTAATTTCACTCGGAATGAGGACTTGAGCGAAAATCAGCACTGGAATTAATTCCAGTAGTTTCTCTGAAATGCCTGGAATAAAACAAATTGATATATTAACATTTAATCGCGGTGTCTCGCACTGATATTTCAATTAAACTTCCTGCAATAAAAAAATTAGCAGTCATTTGACAGTTCTCCAGAGAATTGTCAGAGAAAATTTTTAACGGCAATTCAGCCCGCTGACAAATCTCTGACCTTATAGACCGTTAATTTTACGTCATTTCACTAACTGACAGTGCCACAGTGCGAAAGAGAGGGAACAAAAATCGCACCGTCTGCTTATATAGGAAATCGTGTACGTGAGCGGTCCATTGTATTATACGTCAATGGGTACAGTACAAAGGCAAAATAGTGAAGTGATACATTACAGGATAAAAATAATGAAGTACAGTAGAGATCGGTGGCTTTAACACATGCTAAATAGAATGAAATCGTGTAAAACCGGAATAAATTTTTTTTTTCTAGACCGTGTAAAAACCAAATTGGGTCGTGTAAAAACGTCGGGAACAAAACATGACATTTTACCCGGGTGTTTGTCACCTTCGGCCACGGCTCGTGAGGCAATTTTACATCCGGGTAAAAATGTCCTATTTTGTTCCTTTGGTGAACAATATACTATTATTTCGTAGTCTCCAAATATTTATATAAAAGTAAGTAGCAATCGTTTCTTGATCTGAGTCCTCGTGATTACTAGCATTGATTATACTACCAAAGACCTTTAATATATGAAGACATCTCACAGCCGGAAGCTCAGGCAAAACTGAGCTAGTTTCGGTAGGTCGATATGGGAACCATTTTGCTGCTCGCTAGCTTTCTGGTGGGTGTTGTCGCTGCCATTAGATCCTGATTGTAGGTAAAAGGCAAAAGCAGGCATAGAGAAGATAATGTTTGTTGGCTGGCCGTCCGCCGACGGTTATTACGCGGAGAAGTGTTGACAATGTGTGGTTGCAAAACTTTATATAGTACGGTAATGCGAGACTAGGCGGACTTCCGCATTAACTGAATGCGCTAAGCACGCTTTTTAATGCGAGACTGGGCATGCTTACGCGAGTGCAGAAATCAATAAAGATATAACGTGTATCTGTATTAGTGTTGTTAAAATGAAGTGGAAATGGATCCAAAGACAATTGAAGAGGAAGAAATGCCCTTAATTGTACATTTTTGTATAATATCTCTTATTCCAACATCTCACTTTAAACCGAGAAATCGCATTCGCAGTGAAAATTCGAATGACGTTTCTCTTAACGAATTTCCAGAACCCACATTTGCAGCGATAGTGACTCCATTATGTTGTCTCGAAGTTAACTGTCGAACGGTGCTGTCGTGTTCTTTTAAGCCCCGCTTTTAATTTTTAATTTTTATTTTATTTTTTTGCCTTCGTTATTAGTTATGTTGTGACCGTTAACATCCTCTTTTTATTTCAACCCCAATATTGCTACCCTTTCTGATATATTCTGTTACTTATTGTGCAATCAGCTCGTTCATCTACTAGTGTGCTCGTTACTGCTGGCTGTGTTCGCGAATTAATATTGAATTGGTTGCACTAAATCTCACCTGCGTCGTCACCTGTTTGGCTGTGCTCGCGAAGTTTGCTGTTTTGGTACTACTCCAATGGCCGCTTTCTGTTTCGCCTGTGTCGTCACCTTGTTTCGGTTCACGCTATCTGCTGTCGACTGCGTTAGTGCTGCCCATTCTCAACGATGAACGCCTGCAAGGTATGCAATGGATCTCACGCTGGCGATCTGACTGAGTGTGATGGCGTTTGTGGTCAATTTTTCCATGTAGCTTGCCTAAAACGCGGCGCCCGGTCACTCTCTTCTCGATCGATTTTCTCTCGTCGATAAATAAAACGTTGGACAAAATACTAAATACTGCCGCAGCTGCGGAGTCTAAGACTGAAGCACTCCTTGAAAAATCTCACCAGCTCTCTTCGAATTTATCAACTACGGTGCGCACACTAGACGATTTATATTCAGCTTTTTTCATTGCTGATCTTCCTGCATCCGTTATGCCGGCAGTTGATGACGTCCGTCGTAGTATGAAGCAGAATAGGAACGACCTCGGCTGTTGCTCGGCGGCTGTGACTGCTAATGTTGCACTTTGGACTCTGCTGATCTACGTTTCCCCTTTGGACCTGAGGCTTGCCCTCTCCACTGTCACATGCTACGTGCCGCGCTCGTTTCCGCAGGCCGTAACTGCCCCGGATGTCAGTCCCGCCATCGCCATCATTTCGATTCCTTCGACTTCTATCTCTATTGCGCCTTCTGTCGCGCCGCCCCAGTTAACACCTCATTACAAGATGAGCTCAATACCACTCTTCTGAGTCCTACACCGTCATTTTCACCGCCCTCTACTCGCTCAACTCACGTCCAGATCTACGCTGCTGATTTCGAGACTCCTTGTCCTCCCTCTCTACAAATGTTTGGTAGCACTTGGTCTGAAGCTGACTGGACTCAACGGCTGTGGAGACTCAGTGGCTTTAACTTTGCCTCCTCGTTGGACTGCTTCTCATTGCTAATCAAGGATGCTCGTCGCAATGCTGATGAATCCTGGGCTCGGAATTTTATCAACAGCAATTTCGCCTTTAGTCCACTTTCCAGCTTTCGGGTCAATATTCCACTTAAATATGCATGGCTCTTCTCCTGCTCCTCAAGTGATGGTCTCACATATGGAAAAATACATATTTCGTTATGGAGTGCTGTATCATCTAGTCATGTAAAATCTAATTAGGTCTTCCTCCGCTCCTCTCACTGACACTAACTTTAGTAATAAGCTTACCCGTAGGTCCCACTCCGTCAGGTTTGCCTCTCCCACCGTTATTTCTAAGCCTAACCTTAGATCTAAGAAAGCCCCTAACAATAATTCTTCAGGCACTCTCCCCTCCCCTTTTTTCGCTCCTCAAACAAAGTGAAGTCTACCTCTTCTACCTCTGCGAAAAACAATCCATAACCAAATGTTTTCTCTCAACGTTGCCCTAAACCCCGTTCTTCATCCCCCCTCAATCCCAATTGGAACTTTAAAGCGAGCGCCTTCCCCAATTTTAATTTTAGTACCGCGATTAAATACCCTAACTTTATGAAATACCATGTCCTCAATCCAAGCAATTTATATCTCCTACAATCGCCGTCAGCTCTTCTCGCTCTCCTTCTTACCTTCATCCCAATCCCGCTAGTACTTCATGCTCCATTCCGCTTTCATCTGTCTCACCCAAATCCAAAATCGTCACATCTTCCTGAAGTCCCAGTCTCTTCCCTACGAAATCTCTGCTCTAACTGAAACAAATTTATCTCCTGATTTTAATAGTCTTGAACTATTCTCGTCCGACTTTAGTATCTTCCACTCCGATGGCGGTAATTCTGGCCCTCCTGGTCACGGCGTCCTTCTAGCGGTTCATAACCGTTTCAATACCTTTCAAATCATCGCCCCAGATTGACATCTGTTTGAGTCCATTTCCATTAAAATCACCCTCAGCCCTCGTCGTTCTCTTTTCATCCTATGCTGCTATATTCGCCCAGCCCAGCCTCTTGACGGCTATAAGCATGCAATCCAAGCAATCGACGCCTTGTCCGCTCTTTCCAACCCTCTTGACGACATTATTGTCCTGGGTGATTTTAATCTCCCTCATTTACAATGGTCTCTCTCCGACGATGACTCCTCCTATTACCCCACCAACGTGTCTTCAGTGTGTTGCATAGCGGTATATATCGATAAATATCGATTATAATTAAAATTGTAACGATAGCTATCGCTGTGCAACCAAACCTTTTTAGCGGGCAGTCTGGTAGACGAAACACAACATGGGCGGGCGAATCCGGTTTCTTTTCGCCCGTGCAAAAATGCGCCAAGCCAACGGCGTTGCAACGTGTTCCCAAGTTTCACAACCAAATTCACATATTTATCGCGACAACGCATATCTATATTTATTTCTCCCTTTTCTTTTTTTTTATATTCCTGGCTCTTACAATGCCTAGGTGGCCACCCCCTAATCTCTTACTCTCTAAAAGTATAATGTAAAAGTACTTATCTTATCCTACTCCGAAAATGTGTAGAAGCTGTGATGAACGTTGTGGTGCCTGATGTCTGATGATGTTGTGGGTATGTATGTTGTTATGTTGTTTCGATGCTGAGTGCTGTGTGTCTGCTGACTTTATGAATGCTGAATGATGTGTGCGATGTGTTTGATGATTGATGTATGATGGATACGGATGAATGATGTTGTAATGTATGTTGTGTGTGATGCATGTTGTGTGATATCTAATGTGACGCGTTGTGTTGAGGTGTCCTCTTTTGAGTTGATGTTTAAGTGGTGATTTCTGTTGGGTCCGTGGTTATTTCTTTTGAGCTGATATGTTTCTTTTGAGTCCTTAAGGCTTTCAGTCCTTAAGTTTTGCAGTATTTAAGTTTTTGGGTACTTAAGTTTTTGAGTCCTTAAGTTTATGAGTCCTTAAGTTTTTGAGTCCTTAAGTCCCTCCCTTCCGAAATTAAGTTATTATTAGTCTTTCCCATTCTTAACAATTTTACCACAACTGCATTGCGGCTGTCCTCTTACCTGCCCTCCACTTGCTCAAACTCCTCTTTCTTTCCGGATTGCTACAGTTTTTCTCGATCGTTCTTCGCTATTGTCTGCTTCCTTCTCTTGCCAAATCCCCAAAGGAAGACTTTGGGACCGGAAATCATGGCGTACCATGCTGTTCTCACTAGGGCCTACCCAAATGGGTGCCGAGTTTAAAGCTGCTTCACATTTTGCCTTTCGTACGACAACTTTCTCCCGTTTAGCAACTAAACTCTTGAGGGTGCCAGTGTTTCACGTTATTCATCCTTCATTTAGGTTTCTTCGGTGGAAGAGATAAACTGTAGCATAAATACTATTATCCCGCGGTTCACTCGTGGAGAGATCTCGTAAGAGGTGCGTGTACCCGCTATATGGAAGCTAAGCAGCAGTGGAGGGAGATAAGATAATGGAATGAGCTTTTGGCAGCGGAAAGTGTGGCATCGGTGTGGTATCGTTTTTGTGGCATCAGTGTGCCTTCGGTGTATCATCAATGTGTCATCGGTGTTGCTTTGGATCAGACACAATAACTGGTTTCACATGTAGATGGCTATATGGCATCATTATTCTAAACTACTCTATTTTGTGCTCCTACTATATAGCTTTAAGTTCTTATAATTTTAACAGTATCTAGATTATCCGCTGGGAGCACGTTACAGCGTCACCGTTTGGCTCATGGGAAACGCACCTGCAGCGCGATTGACAAAAAATGCGCCCTCAGCGCAATTCATAGGCGACCGGCTGGGAACTTTACGTTTTTGGCGTAAAGTTCAGTTGCTGTTGACCTAAAAAAGAGTCGAGACCTACCCGCAAAAAAAAGGTAACCGGAACTTTAAAAAGAAAAGCAGGCACCGTCTGTGGGCCGATCTCTTAAAATAATTAAAACAAGTGTAGAAAAAGAGAAAGAGCCTGTTGAATAAAGCGATACTTAACGAATTAAAAGCGATACATAACGAATTGGCGCAGCCGGTAGGATCAAGGAAGCCTGTAATAGACACACATACATTGTATATACAACATACAGTTATTAGAACGTATAGGCTTAGAACAGGAGAATGGCTAGGTCTGCCTCAGCGAGTAGCGGTCAGTCAATAAGTTGGACTCAAGCCGGCCACATCAATAAGGCTTATATTGTAAAGAGACGCGTGTGTTTTATTTAAATTTAAAAAGACCATATAATACATGGCGCAGTCGAAGCGGGAAATCTGAGTTACTCGATCAAACGACGAACGTATTGATCTTACCGCGATTTTATAAATGGGAATAGCGTCAAAGGCTGAAGATCACTTACCGACAGTAAAAAGATCACGTGAAAGGCCACCGAAAGCTGTGAAGTATATTACCAAACACGTGTTGAGGCCAATGGATTACATCCGAAAAGTTGATAAGCTAAATTTGGAAGGTACCAATTTAGCAGAAAATTGGAGAACCTTCTGGCAGAATTTCCAAATATTCTGTGTGGCGGCGGAAATCGATAAGAAAGCTGACGAGGTGAAAATAGCAGTATTCCTCAATGCTATAGGACCAGAAGCTGTAGAAGTATTTAATTCGTTCAGTTTGAGTGAGGAAAAACAGAAAAATTATAAAGAAGTCGTAAATCTGTTTGAAGACTTCTGTAAACCTAAAAAGAACGAGACACATGAAAGTTATATGTTCAACAAAAAGCATCAGGCAGACGGGGAACCCTTCGACAGCTTCCTCATGGATTTAAAGAAAATCATCAGGTATTGTGGATACGGTGACCAAGAAAACCGTATGCTACGCGATCGCATCGTGATGGGGACAACGGATAAGCATCTGCAGAAGAAGCTTCTGGAAACGACGGATCTGACCACGGAGAAGGCGATCGAGATGGCGCGCGCAGCGGAGGTGACGAAGTCACAAGCAGAGCATTTGGCGGAGACACATTTAACAACCGTTGAGAGATCATCTACACTGAATACGATAACTAAAGTTCCAAATAAAGCAAGCAGAAGTACCGGTGCTAATAGAAACAATAATTTTAGGTTGAGTAAGAAATTCGATGTTAAGAGCAGAGATGTAGCTAGTACTAGTGAGAATGGAAAAAAAATTACAAATTGCAAGTATTGTGCCCAGTCCCATGATAAGAAGAAATGTCCAGCATTCAATCAAACCTGCAACAAGTGCAGCGGTAAGCACCATTTCGCAGTCGTATGCAAAAAGAATAACGTAAAACAGGTACGTGAGCTAAAACTAAAGAAAACTAATTACCAGAGTAGCGATGAAGAATTTGTTGTTGATCAAATTTTATGTAAAGTTTCGGACGAGAAAAAATCGTGGAAGGAAATTGTAAAAATAAATGAAAAGTTGTTAAAATTTAAACTTGATACCGGCGCCGATGTGAATGTGCTGCCTTATGAGGTTTATGAAAATATAGGACCAGTAAATATGAGGGAATCAGGAATAAAATTTGAAAGCCTACGGAGGAAAAATTTTGAAAATAGAAGGCTGCGTAGCATTGGAGTGTACGGTTAGAAATGAAACAAAAGTAGTTGAATTTATTATAACAAAAGAGAGTACAGCCGATCTTAGGTTTAGAATCCTGTATAGATTTTAATTTGATTAAACGTGTAGAGGCGTTCAACAAGATCATGACAAAAGAAATGCTGTTCCATTAATACTCAGACTTGTTTGAGGGTTTAGGGAAATTTGTAGAGAACCTTCAATTAAAACTTAATACAAACCATACACCTGCTGTTCACCCTGCTAGGCGAATCCCACTGATGTTAAAATTAGCTCTTAGGGATGAGTTAGAAAGACTCGAAAAAAAGGGTATAATCGAAAAATGTAACGAACCGGTTGAGTGGATATCAAACCTAGTCATAGTAGAAAAACCTAATAAAACACTCCGTCTTTGCATCGATCCGAGGGAACTTAACCTTGCTTTGAAGCCACTAAAGTATCCAATCCCTACCTTTGAAGAAATCTCAGAAAAACTTTCTGGGAAGAGCGTGTTTACAGTACTCGATCTTAAGGATGGGTACTGGCAGATTGCACTTGATAAAGCTTCGAGCCAGCTGTGCACATTTAGCACACCATTCGGGTGCTACAGCTACAAGAACAAGCGGTTGCCATTTGGTATCAAAACTGCACCTGAAATTTTTCAAATGTTGAACGAGAAAAATTTCAAAGATATTGAAGGTGTAGTAATTTATTTAGATGACATTTTAATTGCCGCAAATTCGGAAAGGGAACATGATGAAATATTAAAGCAGGTTTTGAATAAAGCTAGAAATGTGGGTATTCGTTTCAACAAAGAGAAGGTACAGTATAAAGTAACAGAAGTTATGTTCCTGGGTCAAGTTATCTCAAAAAGCGGTATAAGATGTGATCCAGAAAGGGCAAAAGCTATTGACAAATTAAAGCAACCAAAAAATAAAAAAGATCTCGAAAAGCTGTTGGGGATGATTAATTATGTTCGCGCATACATTCCAAATTTAGCTCACATTTCGCAACCCTTAAGAGATCTTCCGAAGAAAAACGTGGTTTTTCAATGGGAAAATGTCCATGATGCTTGCCTCAATAAAATTAAAAAATTAATAACTAATGCTCCAGCCTTAAAAAGTTTTGAGTCGACTAAACCAATAACAATCCAGTGTGACGCATCGAAAAATGGGTTGGGGGCGTGTCTGATGCAAGACAACAGGCCAATTTTTTTCGCGTCACGAGGTCTAACTGAAGTTGAATGCAAATATTCGCAAATTGAGAAGGAGTTATTGGCAATTGTTTTCTCGTGCGCTAAATTCCATTTTTTTATCTACGGAAAAGTAGTAGAAGACAGATCACAAACCGTTGTTAGGGTTATTTAAAAAGGATTTATCAAAAATACCAAGTCCCCGGTTGCAGAGAATGCTGTTAAGATTATTTAAGTACCAATTGATTTTAAAATATGCACCTGGGAAAACAATGTTAGTAGCTGACTTGCTATCAAGGTACTTCGATGAAGAGAATTGCACCACTGAAATTAAAGATATAGACGGGGTAGTTCATTCCCTGAACGTTAGCAATGAACGTATAAAATTTTTTCAGAGTGCAACAGAGAGTGATCCAGTGCTCAGCAAACTTAAGAAAATTGTCCAAGAAGGGTGGCCGACCACAAAACCGAAACTGCTTGGGGAGGTGAAATACTTTTGGAAAATGAAAGACAACTTGTTTGTAGAACAAGAGATCTTATTTTTAAATAAAAGGATAATAGTTCCTCTATCACTTCGAAAAGAGATGTTAGCGAAGCTACATCAATCCCATCAAGGGATCGAAAAAACTAAAAGTCGAGCTAGATCGTTGCTTTATTGGCCAGGAATTGATGAAGCAATTGAGAATCTAATAGCGAAATATGAGGCTTGTCAGAAATTCAGAAATAGTAATATTAAAGAACCTTATATTGCTCATGATGTGCCCGACATCCCATTCAATAAAATTGGAATAGACATATTTGAGATTAGTAAGAAAAACTACCTCGTAGTAGTAGATTACCTTTCGAAGTACATATATAGAGATTCTACCGTTACGTACTAAAACCGCAGGAGAAATCATTCTTAAATTAAAAACTTTGTTCTCCGTACATGGAATACCTAAGACAATTATCGCTGACAATAATCCGTTCGGATCCTTCAAATTTATAAACTTCGGAAAAACCTATGATATAGACATAGTAACGTCAAGCCCCCGATATCCACAGGCAAATGGGTTAGCTGAAAAATCGGTTCAAATAGCTAAGCGGCTAATTGAAAAAGTAAAGAGTCAAAGGAAGAGTTATGGCTCTCGTTATGACAGTATCGGAACACACGCCTGAAAAACTCCGACAAATCTCCAGCTGAGATACTCATGGGCCAAAAACAAAGAACATTGCTCCCAGGGAAAGAGGAGCTGTTCAAAAATCAAACTGCAACAGAAGCTAAAAAAATAGTAGTTAATAATAACAGAAAAAATGAATTTTATTACAACAGAAATATTAGAGTAGGAACTAAACTAAGTAAAGATCAAAAAGTATGGATTAATGATGGTTCATCGTGGAAAAGGGGAAAGATTAGGGCAGCACATAACACACCACGCTCGTATTGGGTCGAAAAAGAGGACGGTAAAATTATTTGTAGGAATTCGATTTGCATACGACCTAGAAAATCTTAATTGGTTAAATAGAATTATAATGCTGAACATTTCTCTTTATAACGTGAACTGCAATGGACTAAATAATAACGACTATATGTATATTTTGAATATCTATTAACTGTTGAATAATTTTGGAATTAGTGAAATAGAAAGTTTGAAATAAGGAATGTAGTAAGATAGAATTTGAAATAATTTGAATTTGAATTATAGTGAATCGAAAATATGTAAGATAATAAATTGTAGGTGGTAACAATTTTAAGTAGGAATTGGTATTACATATTACTTAAGCAAATGAATTCTAAGAGAGGGAGATGTAATAGAGACACGTACATTGTATATACAACATACAGTTATTAGAACGTATAGGCTTAGAACAGGAGAATGGCTAGGTCTGCCTCAGCGAGTAGCGGTTAGTCAATAAGTTGGACTCAAGCCGGCTACATCAATAAAGCTTATATTGTAAAGAGACGCGTGTGTTTTATTTAAATTTAAAAGGACCATATAATACAAAGCCTAGCCGAGTCTATAAGAGCTTGGAAAACCTTAATCCTGCGAACTATTGGGCTTTGCGAATCTCTAACGCTCCAGGGTACTCAGCTTTAGTTGTCTCTGCTCCAGGCGAGCAAGCAATTACCCTGCCTTCAAGGGAGAACAACTGTAGCCGCCTCTGTTCCAGGCGAACAACCGATCTTCCTGCAGATCTGTTGTGCAAAAAGGCAACAACGATGGAGTAATTCGGACTTGTTACCGTCCCAAAAAAGTAGGAAGTGAATGTCAGGCGAGGACCTACATCTCAAGGAAACCTCTCAACCGCCGCGGGAACAGCGACTTCCGTGGAACCACCGGTGGACACAACAGCAACTCCAACATCGAGGGAGCACCTCGACGCTTCATCAACAGCACACATCGGCTTCAACATCGAGGGAGAACCCCAGTACATCAACACCTCCTAAAACAACAACACACCTACCAGGCCTAAAATTCAGAAGCTGAACAGTGATTCCCCGTTCCTTACCCGTAAGTTTAGATTACACAGGCCTGCAAATAATATGGTCATGTCAGTTGTTGGTAAGCTAAATAAAGTAAATTTATACGTAGAAATAGCAGTTTTTTGCAAATTTTGATCCGCCATATTGGGAATGGGAATTTTATTTTTCCTACATAATATTTGTACTCAGTGTCCTCAAAAACCCCCGAACAAAAATTTTCAAGAAAAATAAACCAGTAAAAAAGTTCTGTGTGAAAGGGTAAATTGAAATACTCATCACGTTAAAGGGATATACTTTGTAATTTAAAATAGCCGTTACTTTTACAAAAAAAATTGGAAATCGATCTCTCAAACTCTTAAATTGAAGAGTAACAGTAATACTAAATGATGTAACTGGAGATACAGATCAGAAAAAATTTGCGCACGCTGTATATAACCTCAAATTTAGCCAAAAACATTATTTTTTGGATACATAACCTAAAAATATCTCAAAATCCTGACGTGATGGGAAAATTCTGACCCCGGATTCAGATTCTACGCAAAAAATTACTTCGGAAATGACCTTCAGCTTTTCAACAACAAAACGATGTTGGCCTGTGTTACCATTTAAGATTTCTGTTAGAAAGGGTGCGAGCGTCGGAAGCCGAATTTAGTAGTCGGCATTTCGATATCATAAATTAAAAATTTGAAGGAGTAAGTGAGCAAAGAGAGGCTCGAATTGTATAAGCAAAATGGGACTCTGAGGAATTCCGAGAAGAAATTAGAAGGCCGTCTACCGGCCAACAAGATAGTTCTAGTGGTTCATCGTTCAACCAAAGAAACGGGAATCAAAACAGGTCATCTAATCAGGGACCCCCTCGAAATAATAACGAGCAGGTAATTCCCAAACGCGACGAGCATACAATGTTAGGCAAAACTATAGATTCTGTAGTCGACGAGATCACGCTGTGAGTAGGTAAGCTATGAGAGTTCTGCGCCATTTTTGCCCGACTGCGCCAGAAGGAGGGTTATGTTTTTCGAGTGTATGTATGTATGTATGTATATTTCTTTGGCACGCTCTGTAGCGTAAACGGCTCGATCGATTTCAGCTTGAGATATGCCGTTAGATTCGTCTTAATTGTGAGAGTGACACTGGGTATATCAAAAATGGAAAAAATTAAAATGGTCGTTTTTTGGCGCCATATTATGTCTTCAAAAATTTTTTTTTCTCAAAACCTATGGAGTGGGGTATCAAAATAAAGGGTTTCATAAATAGCTTGCAAAAATGTATGCAACTTCTATGTTTACATATAATTTGGAATGGAAAATGCTAAAACAAAACAACAAAATATTCAACGTTACAACATAAATTATATTTATGTGTGGAAAAGAGAGATTACAATACTGTCTTACTAATAATAAATCCGAGCGTTACTATTGTTGATTCAGTGCGTATGATAGACAACGCTTTTACTTATCAGCCTGGGCAACAAAAAGTGAAAGACGTAGCGCAGGATGTTGCCTTTAATCCTTAGTTGAGCTGCAACAGTTCATAAACTCCAAGGTAGGACACTCGATCGGGCAGTTGTGGACCTTGGCACACATATACATATTTGCAAAAGATCAAGCGTATGTAGCTCTTAGTCGAGTAAAAACATTAGCTGGATTGGCTATCAGTACTCTTGATCCTAAAAAAACTATTAAATCGGCCACATGATCAAAATTCTTTGAATGAGCTTCAACGTTTACGAGAATTGATCCTATGAACTGATGACTTAAGGGGGGAACTACCTTTAGATTTTTCAAAAAATCGATTTTTTTCGTAGAGCGGAATAACTCACTAAAAATGAATATTTCGAGGAAGTTGAGGGTATGCTCTACGAACCTGGTGGAGCTGATTAACCTCTTACTTCAGTAAGCTCCTTTTTTCTTGACCGCAAACTTTAAACGGCGCGTCCTCAAAACCACGTTTTTCAAATCGGCGTAAGTGATTGCGCAAACGCTAGTGAACCGATTTTTTTCGTTCACCGCTCATTTTAAAGGGCATAAAAAACTACTCTAGATAGACTTTGGACATGGAAAACAAATCATTTGCAGTCCATTTTTATCGCAAAAATAATCGAAAATTTTACCAAAAATAAAGACAAATTCAGTTAAAGCCCGATTTTTATTGTTAATGTTCGAATTTCGAAAAGATCAAAGTCTATCTACGAGAAAAAACCCTCTTGAGTCCAAATTTACGACGTTACAATAAATAAAAAAATTGATTCTTGCAGAACAATACATTTTATTAGACTTGCAATTTTTCAATTATTTTTTGCACGCTTTGAGTTTTTGCAGGGGCCTTCCTGTTCCTTACCGCTGATATGAGTGGAGTTTTGATTTGGGTTTTCTTTACAACCATGTCCTTATGCAACTTTTTGAGTTTAGTGTCAATTATTTCCTGTTTCTGCTGAACCGTTGCTTTCATCTAAAAGGAGAAATGTATTATATAAATTTACATGATACACTAGAAAATACTAACTGTGAAACCTAAAGCTAAGTATGCTGTTCGTAAGTACGCCGGTCAAGAAAAATGCTCCTATGTATTTCTCGACTCTGGTACATACAATTTTGAAAAGTGCCAAAGTATCGTTTGGCAGATTGGACGACTGGATAAAGTTCTGTTCTTGAATGACTATCTTACACAGCTTATTCTCTATACTATCCAAAAGCTTTAACCAATATGCAACTTTTAAAACGGGATCGAGAAAAATTTCCTTAGATAAAGCAGCAAAGACCTACTGCTTACCATTCTTTATGTTAATTCCAATATGAGCAAAAGAGACAAAAATAGGTAGCACAAACTTCTCACCGTCAGTGCTTGCAGTGTAAGTAATAATATGTAGCACTTTTTTGACATTCAGTTTTAGAAATTCGCTGGTGCTCATGTCTGCAAACATGCATGGTATTAGTTTCCTTCCCTCGGCTTGCAATGTTAACGTAAGGGAAGGTCTGAATTGAAGAAGGGGAACGAAGCAGGCAGTGCCATAGAAATATAAACTAACCCAAACCGGCTGAACCGTGTAAAAACCCTGTATGTGAGCGATCACACTAAAGTAGCTTGTCGTAAAGTACAGCAACATTGCGTAAAAGGGATGCTGGATAAAAAAAAGTTACCGAACTGTCAGATGAAATCCGTGCTCGCTCGATGTTAATTAGGAAAAGTGTAAGTTTTTACGGTATGAAAGAATCATTATAAGAAAAATGTCTAACAATTGCGTAACAACCCAATTTACTCGTTTGGTGACTATTTATAGTGCGATTACCTTATAATAGACGATAATTTGCGAAAGGAAGTGTTCTTTGTTGGGTTGAAGAAACAACACGGAAGTTAGGCGAAGGAATTAGTTTTAAAAAAAAAAAAAAAAAAAAAAATATTTTGATTGAATTTTTCTACCGAATTATTTTAACTACTTTGAACGAAATTAAGAGGTCTACCCACTTCTCAACTTTAAAAAAATTGATTTTTTTTTCGAAAGTATTGTGTTTCAGAAATACTGTGTAAAATTTTTAAGAAGATCCAAGCATTCCTTCCGCATTTATAAGCGATTTTCGAAAGTCACTGCTGGGCCGCGAAATGGTAAAAAAAAAATTTAAACGCGTTTTTCTGGAAACAACGTTTTTACGCCTTGCGTCCTAAATTTTTCAGAATCTAATCAACCAATTCTCTCCAAATTTTTTTCACATATTTTATACATGTGTGGCTATCGGCGGTACTAGAATCAAGTAAAAATATTGATTTTAAAATTGTTTTTTGCAATGAAATAGCTAAAAAAATAACGTCATTTTTAAAATTTTTTGTTTAAAGGTCCGCCGTTTTGTTAATTTTGCCCCAAAATTAATAATTCTAGTACGGGCCATCGCCATTATATTACTGATCATGAATCTTCTCTTAAATCTGTTTCAGGTCATCCGAGAGCGAGATATTAAGGACGCAAGCTGATTTGGCGTATTTTGTTTATCGAAAGCTCTAGAATTCATTCATTCATCATTAATGTAAATTCCTTGAAAGTCCTCATGAAAAGAAATTGATCAATTAATATACATATAATCACGCTGTCTCGCACTAAAATTGCAATTAAACTTTCTGCAACAAAAGAATTAGAATTCATTTAACAGTTCACCAGAGAATTTTCAGAGAAAATTTGTAACAGCAATTCAGCCCGCTGAGAAATCTCTGACATTATAGACCGTTAATTTTACATCATTTCACGAACTGTCAATGCCTCAGAGCGAAAGAGTGGGAACAAAAATCGCACTGTCCGCTTCTATAGGAAATCATGTACGTGAGCGGTCCATTATACGTCAATGGGCTGATCAAAACATTCTATATTTCAAGATGTGAAGGGGTTCGGCGCACACACACATCTATAGGGCAAACACTGTCAAAAGTTCCATTGAGACTTATGGGCGACGTCCTAAAGGCTCGCGCCCATAGAATCCGTTTGCGCTCCTCATCCGCATCGAAAAAGTTGAAATGCATGCTTTCTTATGGGCCCGCGCCCATCCAATTCGTTTCCGCACCCGACTACCGCAAGCAAAAGTTGAACATTTCTTAACTTTTGCTCCGTACTGTATGCGTTAACGAGGACTTTCAAAGTTTTGTCAGCGAGCACTTTCAAAACTTCGTCAGCGAGTGCTTTCAAGCTGTGACCACTGACAGTTTGTTTTTAACGTTAAAAAGTGTTCGTCCAGAAGTGTTTCAGAAGATTATTTAATGAACTGATGTCCATCGTTGTCTCTTGCCTTGATTAATATTAAAATTTCCCGCGCTCTGAACAAATTGTCAAAGTAGATGACAACAACTTTGAGAGCTTTAAGTCAAGATGACCACAATTTTGAGTGTTTTAGTCACGATGCAAACATTTTTCCGTACTGCAAACGGATTGTATGGGCGAGCTCTCGTGTTCGGACGTCAAAAACTTAAAGCTCTCGTCGTCGAAATGCGGATGAGGAGCGCAAACGGATTCTATGGGCGCGAGCCTTAAAAATTGAAAAAAATTGGCAACAGCTTCCAAACAAAGCTCCTATCCAAAAATGATTTGCACTCACGGTTACACTAAGAAGTTATCCTTATAACTCATAAGATTTTTATACATGAAAGCCTTTAGAGATTCCAAACTCTATGCATCAAACCAACTTATGGCTGTTATGATGGTCTTATGACTGCTCAGAGATTGCTTAAGTTCGAAAAAAAGCTTTTTTCCCATACTACCGCCGAAAGTTCGTATTTTCGCCCTGTTTTGCGGGAGCAAAATACCACTTTTTTACCTCAGGAACCGGGTACAAATGTCGTATTTTGTTCCCTCGGGGTAAAAAAAGTGCCATTTTGCTCCCTTAAAACAGGGTGTAAAAAATTAAAATATTAAAAAAAAAAAAAAATTTTTGAAATTCGAAAAAAAATAGAACAAAGCCAGATCCCACTCCAAAATTTGTCTCATAAATATGCATATTGAACAAAGAAATGTTTGAGAATGTTTCGAAAAAAATTCATAACGCCATTCTTTTTCAAAAAACCCTTTTTTGGTTTAAAAATCAAAAAAAACCTAGAAAAACTAAAAACGTATTATTTTTACATTTTTTTTATAAAACGACATCTCAAAAGGAATAAAATGAAGAAAAAAAATTTATGATATTTCTACTTTTTGCCAAGTTACAGGTATTTGAAAATTTTTAACCCGAAATATTTAAATGCTAATAGCTTGTTGGGGGGTTGAAATAAAAATTTAAAAAAATTCATGAAAGCTACTCTAGATGGGTACTACATAATACCAAAAAATTAGGAAAATTAAAAGGGGTCGGGTCACGGCCTCAGTGATTTGACATGGAATGCCCCATAGATTCTAAATTTTTTTTTTTGTTCCAGATCTTACACTTTACGAGAAATCCGTCCTCCCGTGAAGGAGTTTTAAAAAAAGGCGATTTCAAAGATTGGCTCTGTCGTCGCCATTTTATATCAAAATTATAATAAAAAAATGTTTTTTCATACTTCAATATGTGTTAAATAAACCCTGTGAAAACAATACCTATTCCTTTTTCCATACTCCCAAAATTAATTGTCAAAGTTTGGTCTTTTTTTCTTCCGCTAGAGTGGTGTTACCAAATTAACCTTGTATGGGGGACGCAAATTTGTGTTATATTCGGTCGGAAAGCATTATTGGATCCCCGGGGTAAAGGCCTCTATTAGAAAACATATTCATTTATGCACCATCTGCATAAAATGGGCAACAAAAAGCATGCATCAGATTATGGCAGACCTGCCGAGTCCACGTGGACACTTAGAAAGACCATTTCTTAATGTCGGTGTCGATTTTGCAAAAACTCAAAGGCCTATATTGCCATTTTTGTCTGCTTCACTGTAAAAGCCGTGCACATAGAAGCAGTTAGTGATTTAAGTGCTGAAGCATTCCTTGCATCACTACGTCGCACAGTGTTTCCAAATGCCGATTTTTTGGCCAAAAGTCCATTTTTTCATCGGAATGTGATGAAATTGTGTATAGTAAGGTTTTTTTGGTCGCTGATTTTTAAAATGCAATTTGTTTTTCAAAATTCAAAATGGCGGACCCAAAATGGCCGCCATATTTGTTTAAAAATTGTTTTTAACAAAAACGTTTCAGTGTACTGAATTTGTATGAAAGACACGAATTTAAAAATGAAATTGCATTTTCAAAATTCAAAATGGCGGACCTAAAAAAATTTTTTTCTTCCAAAGAAAAAAAAAAAGAGGGTAGAAAACATACAAAAGAAAATTCAGTAAGCAATGCAAAAATTTTATTGTTAAATTAAAAACATACATTGTTAAATAAAACTACTTTTAACTACTTCTGCTCGTTGAGGGTTCTGTCAGATAATTCTGCAGAAACAAGTAACTTTAATGCTTCTTTTGTCATATTTTTCCCTTTCTTATTTCTAATTTTTCGCATTCCAGTTATTAAAGGATCTGCAGATGTCAGGAGCCAATGGAATACATCTTGCATAGTTTTTTCTCTAGAAATTTTGAGAAAAATAAGGAAACTAGAATGGCTGTTGCTTGTGCTAGAGCACCTAAGAGCAGCCAAATGCATAACCAAATTAAAGCTCAGTATGTCCCCTTTACGATAAATATAAAACCGCGGCGGCCTTCGGCGGCCCTTTCAACTAAACGTCTACACGAACATTGTGCAGACTTTAAAAAAACGCGATTTTACACGGTCAAATTCCGAGTGCCCTTTTTGACATAAAATTAATGACTTTTTGAAAGAAAAACATTAGTTTACAATAACATACCTTGGGGAAGAATGTCCAAAAAAAATTTCTTCAAAAACTTCAGTATTTTACTAACAATCCACTATTAAATTTTACTCCGTCAGCAGGGCGGCAAGCGCGCAAAACGTGCAGCTGCTACGACCTCAGTTTTCAAACTGTTCCCCTGCCTCAGGAAATATACCTGGAATCTTATCCTTTCGGATAATAACGTCCCAAAGCCCCCTCTACAGCATCCCATAGGAAAAAAAGCGGAATGCCGACCTTCGATTTTCGGACTTTTGGCCAAAAAATCGGCATTTGGAAACACTGTGCGTCGGTTTTTCTCAAGCCGAGGACTCAGCAAAAATATTTCCTCTGACAATGGGACGAACTTTGTAGGATCGTCAAGGATATTAGAGAAGGAGGTCCAAGCAGCAATTTCGAACAACGAAAGGAAAGCCGAGTATTATGCCAATCAGAACGTTCAATGACATTTCATCCCTCCTGGCACTCCGCATTTTGGCGGTCTCTGGGAAACAGAAGTGAAATCTATAAAATACCATCTTCGTAGAATTCTAGGACAGGGTTTGTTAGAAGTCAGTACCGGTGAAGTTATTTTTGCCCTAGGAGTAATAAAATCAACTTCTGTATGTCATTATGACGAGTTTCAAACTGAACATTTTCGACTGGTGATCGTAGAGAAAACTTCACAAGAATATGGGTTTAAGAAAAAACCCACCCATGCAAAAAATTTGGAACTTTTTACCTATGTAAATTCAAAATTTGTTTATGTAGAGACACATAAAGGCGCAATTACAAGCATTATATAATAATCTAATTCATAAAACATGCGAAATGGAGCGAGAAGTCCTGCAAACTCAATTAGCAGTCGCTCACTATCACCCAGGAGACTTTGATCTTATGCGACTAAAAGAACCTGGTTATACAGCCGTGTGGAAAGGAGAAATAATATGTACATCTTATCAGATGTCAGGCTGTAGAGACTACTATAAGGAAAACGCAAATATGTTATAACGAACTCCCAGTCAGCTACAACAAAAAAAGCAATTTCATGGCTCCTATTACGCATCTATTACAGGAATATGGTACAGAAATACCATGCTGCTCGTCTCTAAGCCCAGTGTATTTTCTACATGGGTCCTGGTATGCATTTAACCCACATATACATTGTTTAGATGCTCCAGAATTACTTCAGCCGTCAAAAGAGATTCCTCGGAAGTATGAAGACCAAATGGATCTTATCAGATCAAGTATATATTCGATGGAAGCCACCGAGGATCTTCGCCGGCAAATAATGTACCCGTCGGAAAGAAAAGCAATAGAGAACGTGCAAACGAAATCGCTCATAGAACAAAAAATTGATCAGTAGAATATCAATAAGCTTCATCTGCGCTCGGAAGAGCACATCAGTCAAATTTCAATCTATCTGAAAAGGGACTGGTCGATTTTCACTCAGTTTGGAAACATCAGTGCGGTATTCATGAGTCTTTGGGCTGGTCTACGTGTACTTAGATGCCTCATAACTATATACTTGTAAAAACTCATATCAGAAACCTTTATGGTTGGAACTGGCGGATACTTGCAGCAGCCTGGAGCACCCTAACTACCTATCTTATTCACCAACAAGCTAAACAGGATTGCTAATCCCCCGACGTAGAACTTCAATCCGTGATCGTCAACCCAGTTGACGCCCGAGAACTAGACACGGAAGAACGGACAACAGCAGAGACAACTATTACTAATACTGCGCCAATGGACCTCAACAAGCTATGCAAACAGGCAACGCTTTACCCGACCATCAGAGAATAAAACATACGTTCTTAACAATATGTAAGTTCACTCTTTTAGCCTTCCTTCTGTTCTTCCCTTTCTTTAACTCGAATTTTGTCCTAATCATCCTTAGCAGCGGGCGAGTCGGAGCGCCCTTTAAATAACTCCTTATATCATCAGAGCATCCCTGCGCTCATGTTGGAGGAAATGCCATATTAAAATAATATAATTACAGATTTTCTCCCTTTTTTAAAATCCAAGAATTTCAAGGTCCCCCGGAATGTTCAGTGCAGCACGTGAAGACAATCCAGGCCAGTCAACGAACGAAAAGGGTCAACGCCTGCGCAACGGGTTGTTAACCGCGAACTGCTGAACCCGCACTGCTGACCACGACCTGTTGGCCACGAGCTGCTGACTACTCGTCGATGCACAATCGAAAGTAGGACTGCTGACTTCGATCGTCAAACTGTTGACCAATCGATTCAGCGGACCAGCAAGACATAGACATAACTTCAAAAAACCACAGAGTTAAACCGACATCCGATTTTTTTTTCTGTGGTTTTTTGATGTTATGTCAAAAACCTGACGTGATGGGGTTAAATCGACATCGGATTCGGTTTCAGCGACCCCGAAAACATATAAAAGACGTGGTCTGATCCCCAGATTGAAAAAAAATTTTTTTTTCTCCCGTTTTTGCTGAGGTTTTTTGAGGTTATGTCAAAAACCTGACGTGATGGGATTGAACTGACATCGGATTCAGTTTCAGCGACCCCAAAAACATATGGAACACATAGTCCGATCCCTGGGCCCGAAAATTTTTTTATTTTTGTGTGGCTGTGTTATTAATAGCCTAAGTGACGATGAGTTGAAATGTCTGACTTCTCTGGAGGTATGAGATACACACACTCTAAAGACTTGTTGACATTCGTATGCAAGATACGGCAAGGAATATCAGATGAATTTTAGAAGGTGATATTCCAATGTTGAACGCAACAGCCTGCCAGCTTTGCTGTCACAACTGTTCGTAAATCATTATTGCAACGATTTACTGGGGAAAACATGGAATTTGAAGCCAAATTTAGAGAAGAATATATCAGGCAACACGTTACTGAGTAAGCCAACGAATTGCATAATCCTGAACCCAACAATCCTAAAGTAATTGCGTGTATCGATTAAACTTACTCTTATATTAATAAGAGTTCGAACTATCGTGCATTACGATAATCATTTTGTTTGCATAAAGGGCAACATTTGGTGAAGCCAACTCTCATTGTTGCTCCTGATGGCTACATTCTTGAAATACATGAGCCATACTTTTCGAACAGTACGAACAATGATGCGCGAATGCTTCTCAATGAGTTTAGAACTGATATCGATTGTATGCGAGCATGGATGAGGGAATATATTTATTTTATTTATGTCGCTTCATTCAAGCTACAATGGTAAAAAAAACAAATTACTTAAGGTACTATTCTACTCTAGAGTTTTCACAAAATCGAAATTTTTTTTTTTTGCATTCTTCGATTCCTTACATCTTCAAAAATGAACTCTCAAATGTTTGTAGAGAAATTCGGATTAGAAAAAAAGTTATAGCACTATATACATATAGCCGCGTGAGAGAACTCGGCCTTTACCAAAACTTTAAACGAGTTTTTCTCGAAATGGCATTTTTCAAGTTGGCCGGAAGTTAATCTCCGGATCTACTGAACCGATTTCAATAAACCTTAGTGCGTTTTGTTTATTAAAGTGTCGTATATGCCAATTCACCACATTTTTGCATAAAAATATAAAAGAAAAAAAATGGCGGAAGATATAAGGTAAAAAAAATTTAATTTTTTCAAACTTTTTTTTCAAACATGCGCAATTTTTTTTTTTGTTAGAATTTTTGACTAACGGTGGTGAATTGTCACGTAAGGAACCTTCCTTTTTAAAATCCCATTCGAATTTTTTATTTCAGACATGCCAATTCGGAGATTAACTTGCGGCCATGGAACCATCTTTTTTTTGACACTTAACTTTGGCGCCCTCTATTTAATAATAATAGTAATAATATGCCAAAAATAAACATTTTTTTGTATATGAAAAGGGTCCATTTACATTTTGTGAAAGTTTCATGACAATACTTAATAAAGCGGCTGAGAAATAAAAGTTTGAAAAAGGCCTTTTTTTGACGCTCTAGAGTAGAATAGTACCTTAAAGTAAACTAACTAAATTAACCTACTTACTAGTTAAGTGTAGGAAGAAAGGATGGTAGTATATATTGTAGGGTTGGGTTGGGCAAGTATAGGGCATGTTTAAAGGAGGTTTTACCGAGATGGAAATCGAAGGCGACAGAGTTGTTAACCTTCCGCAGCATTCTGGCGAAGGGTTCGAAGTAGCCATAGTTAGTACGTAATTACGTAGTACGTAATTTTGAATGCTAAAGGTGGGGAAAGATCTAACGTACGGGAGTTAGTATTGAGGGATATGCTGTGAAGGAGGCCGGGCAATCAATGGACCCAGCTAGGACCTGGTGGACGAATAAGAACGTGTATGTTTTGCTATTATTCATTTGCTTAATACAAGCTACGTACAAAGGAACTTAAATTAAACTAAACCAAAGAGAGAAAAAGGAAAGTAGCCTACAAATTATGAATAAACTAAAAATTACAGACAGACATATTAAGCTTAATGTAAGCAACAGAAAAAAGAGGGACAACATGCCATAGTTGGTGCAGTGGTAAACAGGGCGAAAGAGAGGAGCCGATCCAAGGTTACGGGAATTGGTGTAGAGAGAAATCCGCTGAAGCAGTGAAGAGCAATCAGTATCGCCGGATGGCAGCTGATGGATGAAGGTAATATCAGCGAGGTCACGTCGCTTCCACAAGGGCTACAAGTCGATCAGCATCAGGCGGTTTTCGTAAGGGGGAAGATTCAGACGATCAGACCAGGGAAGCTCACGTAAAGCAAAGCGAAGGAACCTGCGCTGGACTGCTTCAATTCTAATGGTACTTGTAGATTGAAAGGGAGACCAAACTTGGCTAGCGTATTCAAGAAAAGGCCTGACAAACGAGACATATAGGGATTTAGCAACGTAGGGAATTAAGGGGGGAAATCACAGTAAAATTTTCAATTTTTCGAAAAAAAATTTTTTCGCCTAAAAGGTGCTTTAGGGTCTTAAAAATAATATACCAAATGATGGAACACGGCAAAAGTGTCCGAGTGCCCAAATTTTTCATTCTGCGGTAACGCCACTCAGGTATTTTCATATGGTTTCTCAGTACTTAAAACTTTAAACGCGTTCTTCTCGAAACCACTTTTTTTGAGCTCGCCGAAGACATAACTCGAGCAAATCTTTACCGATCGACTTGAAATTTTGACAGTAGCTTCGAAATATCTTTCTCCACGGAGCTACGTAGGATTTTTTGTTGTATATAGCTTAGTTTTTTTTATCGAAGATTTGATGGCGTTTTTTTTTTGTTAAAAATTTAACTTTATTTTCAAACATGCACCATTTTGTGAAAAATCAATATATCGAAAAAATCCTACGTAGCTCGCTAGCTGTTGTTATATGAAAACTAAAAAATTTTGGTTTTTTCTTCCAGGTCAAAAATTAAGGAGGTTACGTCTTCGGCCATCGACACGCTTTCAAAAATAGGCGCCTTGGGGCATATGCTGCGCAGCCGCCATTTTTAAATATTTTTTATTGAAAAAATTACATTTTGTACTTTTTTAGTGTTGCTATAAAACCTACTTTACAGATTTTCGATTGATACTTTTATTCAGCCAAAATTAATTCCCGAAAATATGCCTATTTTTTTGTGTGCTACTGTGATTTCCCCCCTTAAGGAACTCCTTAGACCAACGCTTCACAAACCCAAGTGCGGAGTTAGCTATAGCAACCACACTATCAATGTGATCACGATAATTTAGTTCAGTCACAAATGACACCAAGATCACGAAGAGAGGAGACACTCGGTATAGGTTCATCAGACAACAGATAAACTCTGGGGGATGAAGATGGGCGTTTCCGGGAGTAAATAATGGATTGGCATTAGGAGATATTAAGATCAAAAGAGTTTTTTTGGCACCATAATACTAAAGTTATCAAGATCGTTTTATAACAGTTGGAAGTCTGTTGTGGAAGATATTAGTTTGGAGATTTTCATATCATCGGCATAGATAGAAAGATCCGAGTGTTTACTAATACACTCAACATAATTAATAGCCAGAATGAAAAGCAACGGACCCAAGTGGCTACCCTGAGGGACTCCCGAATTAGCCACGAAAGAGTTGGAGGGCTCAGAGCAGAAAAGGACCTTGTACTGGCGTTGATCAAGATAAGACTTCATCCAAGAAAGAAAAAGCTGAGCTGAGGAAGCCGAGTTCCAAAAAAAAATAATTTATGTGAGATTTCATCGAACGCTTTATTCAAATCGGTAGCAATGACGTCGACCTCGTCACCGTTTCCCAAGGCACACAGCGTTCTAGAGACGAACTCGGTTAGGTTGGTGGTAGTTGATCTACCTTTAAGGAAATCATGCTGAGATGGGGAAAATATGGATTTACAATGAAAGAAAATACAATCGTAAACAATGCTTTCAAAGAGTTTGGGTATACAGAAGAGATTTGCTATAGGGCGGTAGTTGGAAATATCACTCTTACAGCCCTTTTTATGAATGGGGATGATGAAAGAGTGTTTCCACCTAGCAGGAAAGATTCCTTGGGTGATTGAAAGATGAAAAATAGAGGTAAGGGATCCAATCAAGTGTTGAGTGCACTTTTTCAGAACAATGGCAAGAATCCCATCGGGACTTGGATTGTAATTATCAGCAAGTGCATTGATGAAGGAAGCAACCACTGCAGGCTCGATGTTGATGGAAGCAAGGGAGGTCTGAGGACAAGGGAGGTCTGAGGACAAGGGCGCATGAAATTGAAATAGCTTGCATCAGGCTCGGAAGAAAGTTCACTGAAAGATTGCCTGAAGTAATGCGTGAAGATATTAGCTATTTCACGCGGTTTGGAAGAAGAAGTGTTGTCAAGTTTAAGTGTTGAGGAGTAGCCGCTGGATTTCCTTTTGATGTTGATGAATTAGTAAAAGCGTTTAGGATCGGACATAAGTGTAGATTGCATACGTTCGCGATATTCGAGATAAGAGGATTCGCTGCGTTCGGAGAACAGAGAAGCCACAGAGAGGTAATTGGAGAGGTCGGGATCGGAACGAGATAAGAGATAGACCTGCCACAATTTTTCTCTTGTTCCGAAGAAATCGAAGTTCTTTATTATACTATGGGGGAGAAGAGGCATTGAATAGATTAGGGCCAGGCAGGCAAATAGTTCGGTGTAAAAAACGTCTAGGGCATCCAACAGAAAGCTGTGTCAGTTGTGAAGGAATAAAGGGACGATTGGACAAGTAGGTAATTTGACAAAGTCACCCTCTCGGAAGTTGAAATAGTAAAACGTTTAAGAATTAGTATGGAGAAAGTGGGGGTTCAAGAGAAGTTGTTAGAAAGAGTGGAGGGTGATACTGGTCGAGATTGGAGAGAAGATGAGTATTCACAGTGACAAGAGAGTTAACGGGATCGGATGAAAAGATGAGATCTAGCTTTCTGTCGAGGTTGTTCGTTATACCATTGATTTGACAAAAACCAGAGTCGAAGAGACGGTCAATGAGTTAAGTCTCTTTGTGGGAGAGGGCATTAGAAGGGACATAGTAGAGTTCGTCATCAGGCAGAATCCATTGAAGGCGAGAAAAGTCGCCAAGAACAATGACTTCATCATTAGGCGCTAGAATATTGAAGAGAGAATCGATCACGTCGGTGGCAGGTTTGTAGGACTGGGACAGACAAATGTAAACACAGAGAATGTACAAGAATTTACAGGTTAGAGTAATTTTGATGCAGACGAAATTACAGTTTGAGGAGTTCGAAGAAGTAAAAAGGTTGGCGCCAAAATGATTATGTACCGCAAGGACGCCTCGGCCTGTAGGGGTTGTCATTATCGCAGGCGTCAGCATGAAAAACAGAGAAGGCCATAGAAAACAGTTCATAACTACATATTTACACTGGGAATTAAGTTGGTTTCAGTAAGAGCAAAGACGTCGTAAGGAAAAACGAGGGAATTCTGGAAAACAGTGCAAGTTTTGGTGCGCAAAACTCTGACATTTTGGTAGTACAGGGAGAGAGAGCTGGGGAAACGGACAGGGTCAGAAGAGGGGAGACAATATCTGCGACATCACGACGTAAGGCGAGGGACCGGAGGTTGATTAATTTTAGGCGGTTTTCATAGGGAGGAAGTTTGTGGTGGTTTGTCCCTTTGAGGAATCCATGTTGTATAGACATGTAATCTATAAGATTTTAATTAATAAGTGTTATCAGCTTATCATAATGACCGATCCAAAATGGATAGAATGAAAGATCTGACGTAGACAAATAAAAAATTGTACGGCAGGGGAGCGAAGGGGGCGTGTCAACCGTTTGGGAGTTATAGGGTAATTCGTAAATTCCAATTTTCCATGGTATGCACATCACCATTCTATTTTTACCTTTTGATCTACTCAATGCAGCAACATCCAACTCACGCCAATCTACCATCTTAATGTGCTTTCCAAAAATTTCAACAATGTTCACCTACCACCTCCCACAGCAGGTACTAACTTTCTCACTTTCTTTTTTCTAAAATTTAGCTCTTCCCCGAATTTTCTCCGTAATTCATGTAATTAATGCACTTGTTTTTTACTTCTATCACTACTTACTCTTCTAAATTGATAGAACAGTACATATGTTATGTATATATCTCATTCACGACCTCTTTCAAACATATGTAGATCGACTCGAACCAGTTCCATAAACACGTTTACGAACCTAATCGAAACTTTCAAACCGTATCAATAAGTCCTCATTTCGATTCAGCCTGAAATTTTTCAATCCACATCGAAAAGTGCTCTATTCGAATCGAATTGAAAAGAACTTACAAAAGCCGTCTTTGGACAAAAATTCCTTAATAAAGCTGGTAAAATTCTCATAAATTCATTTCAGTAACCTTTGACTTAAACTGAAGTAACGTCAAAATAATTCGATTGGATTATTTTAACCACTTTGAAAGAAAAAATTAATTGAAGTCAAAGGTTACTGAAATGAATTTATGAACATTTAGCAACTTTATTGAGGAATTTTTGTCCAAAAGTGCTTTTGTAAGCTCTTTTCGATTCGATTCGAACGAGTTTAAAAATAGGGCAGATTGAAAAAGGGCGTAAACACCTTCGTCAAGACAGTTTTAAATTCGAATCAAATTTCAATCCGGCTGCAAAAGGTCATAAACGAGGTAATGGCCTGTAAACCCTTTTGCAACCTCCTGAAACCCTCTGCAAAACTTGGTGTTCGAGTAATTGAATTGTCTGCCTGCTAAAAGCAATAGTTTCTTTACCTTTTTAAGTTTAACCTGAACTTCCTTTGGTTTGTTTCTGCTTCTTTGATCAGCGACTTTGAAAAGATGTTTATCTTTTTTAGTGTGGTCGGTGCCCTTATTTGCATTATTCGTCTTTCCTGTATTTCCTTTCGATTTCCTTGCCATATTTACTTGCGTATTTTAATCCCTGAAAGTACAAATGTTGAATTAAAACAAACGCTCTGCGAGAAAATGTATTTATTACATGATTGAAAAGCATAACATGAAGTATTTTACTAACTGCACGCTTTTTTGTTACATTTTACTTGTTCGTATGATGAAGAGCGTTTCATTACATTCGAAAACAATATCTCTGGAGTGAGATAGAACGAAACCCTGTACATATCCTTGTTTGGAGCTACATTACGCACATAATAAATACCATCTAGGTTGTTTCTCAGCTGAAATCCTAAGTTTGATTCAACAGCTTCTCGAACAAGGACCTCTCTGTTCTCACCTTTCACAAAACTGTACACGTGAACGATGGGACACTTTATAGAACTTTGTGCAATATCTTCACCAGATAGCAACCCTCGGAATGCACTTAAGAATTCAGTCGCCAAAGCCGGCAAATTCATTGTAATGTGAATTTTGTTAACATTTCCCGACTGATACCTCTTTACTAGATCTTTTTTAACATCTTCTTGAATAAATTGCTTTCCGTCTTTGTTAAAAGTCGTAATTCGATCCTGACATTTGTTCCTCTTTGCGTTGCGATTTAAATATTTAAAGCTCTCGGGATTCAAGTCATTAGCAAGTACGATACACTTTTTTTTTGCTGCTGGAACACTGAAAGGACCCACACCGGCAAACACATCGTATAGAATATCACCAGGTTGAAGTAAGTTGACAATTCGTTTATGCTCAGTGGAAAGTCGAGGATTCCAATAGACTGTCGAGAAATCAAATTCGAAAACAATACCATTTTCCTTAACTTCGACCTGGTAGTCGGGATCACCGCATATCAATTCTACTGGCATATTTCTGAAAGTGTTGTGTATCGTTTGGGACTTGTTGACGACCGTTCTGCATGCAGTCTTATCCTTTAGAACTTCTCCTATAAGCTGCTTGTATGGAAATAGATGTTCCCGCAAATTTATATGCACTATGTGACCAATTCTGGAAAAAGAAGTTAGCGCTTCTTGGTGATCCGGCAAGACTGACTTAATGATTTCATCAGCTCTCCAGTTGTCGTAATTTAACTCTAGCTCCCCGAAGCTGAAATGTTCTTCCGTTACACCAAAGCTAAGCAACTCATTTGGTAAACTAATCCAACCTTTAACTCCAAGTGGATGTAGAAGAATTTCTTTTTCGCCCTTTTCCCCGTTATTGCTAACAGGTCTTATGGGCTTAAGCTTTTCCATCTTGAGAAGAAACTGCTTTATAAAGGGCCTAATTTTATCTACAATTTCTTCAGCAACAACAAGCTTTGGCACCTTAATTTGTTTTCGAAACTTTTCACGATCGAGTTCAATCATGCCGCGCACATTGTGTGGCGGTATTAAATCGGCGCAGTTCATGTTCTTCCAAAAATGTCTTATTTTTGTATTGAATACAAAATCACTAACAAAATTTAATAGCCTTGTCCTTTCAAACAAACACTTCATCAACGAAATTTAAGAGTTCTTCGCCGCAAAGCACTGACCAATCTCAATTCAAAACAGAAATATAAAAATTACCTTTAATATGAATATATGCAAAGCATAGAATTTCCTACAATATAAAAAATTTTCTTCACCCCTTTTGACAAGATTAATGCATTGAAAAATGACATTGATTCGGAAGAAAATGGTTCTGATTAGGTTATGTAAGCTTTACTATAACATGTTATGAAGCTTGTTTTGGAAGAAGAGAATGGAGAGAGCAACGTCCAAAGCTAAGCTACGAACAAAGAAAATTAGAATGCAGTATTCACTGACATATAGAAATTTGCCACTCAATATGTTGTCTCAAATGCTTCAACCTTCTGACACTTCTCACCTAGGGAGAGTTCAGATATAGGGAGCTTACACGGTATAGAAAAGACAAGGTATGCCATTCCGGCAATTTGACAGCTCGTGACGTCATCTTGGGAACAAAATGTATGGGGACTCAGAAAATGTACTATTACTAAATTCGTAGGACATTTTTAGTTAATTCATGAAAACAGATTCGTCGAGCAAAATTATTTTAATTTTTTAAGAGGTTCTCAATACGGGAAAACTTAACTGAAATAAAGAAAAAATATAACTCCTCACAGGCGCTAATATAGTAAGTGCAAAGTATCGCAGAATTGTTATTTAATGACTTAAAGATACAATTTTTCTATGCTTGTCTATTGTCTTAATTGCTTAGCATATATATTCCAATATTATTTTATAAATTGTGAACATTTAACACTTTAAACTGGTGAACTTTTCATAGGGCTTCTGTTGCCCTTGTGTACCTGTAAAATTAAATAATTTAAACCAACGAGGACTGGTTTTAGCTAAAAGAAAATGCTGATACCTTAGTAAGAATTGTTTGTTGGTATTTGTCCTTAGAAAGTTTTTAATTGCAATAATAAACATTTAAGTACTCAGATATGGCTAAGCGGATTAAGGATAAACCAAAGCTAGGAAAATCTGCAATGATGCAAGCACTGTAAATTTTGCGCTTTTAACTTGTTTTGGGAAAACTTTACTAAGGAGTTGTCTCTAAAGGCGTTACGAATCTGAAAAGTAAAATGTTATGTTTAAAATAAAGTAAAAACCACATTATAATTTTATTTTACTGTTTTTAATTTTTTTCTTAATATTTTCTTAATATTACTATCACACAACCTCTTATTCAAATGCTTAATTCTAAAATACATCCTAGACCTAAAGAATAGCTTTTTTATCTTAGATTCTAATTTAACATTTTTTGACTTAATTAAATGACCACCGATAAATTTATCACTTAAAAACAAATTGTTTCCATTCGTTTTTTGAAATTTTTTTTCTAATACTGATATCTTATTGCGGAATTCTTTTTTTGGTTTTTTTAGGCCGACTTTGGATAGCTCAACTACTCACGTATGACTCGAACAGTCGGCTTTTCCTAACAAACTAAATAGGTACACAATTTATTCTACCTGGCTTAAGGTTCAGTCTTGATGCCCACTTCCTTCGAGTTGATGCGCTTGGTAGAGGGAAATTCCTTTTTATTAGAAGTCAATAGCACCGTGGGCTTGAAGAACATAATGACATTGCAGAAGCGATGTCCTTGCTGTTCCAGGTTGGCTTTTTGTATGGTGCTCTCAGCTGTTTAAGTTGCCCTGGGGTGAGAATTTTCTTAATTTGTTCTTGCTTGGACTTTTGACACTGGTATCGATTCAAATCCCTTTTGCGCGCCGCCTTTAGCTTGCGGACTTCAGCTTCCAGGCTCATTATTTTAAATTCTCGGGCACATTCAATTTCTACCCTATAAAAAAGCAAATGGGTTAATCACTATTTAAACAAATAAGCCCATCAGCTACTTACTCAGTCTGGACTTCTTTATTTAAAAATAACTGGCTGGGTTGCGCTGGTTCGTCTGCTTCTGCTGCCCGTTCCTCTATAGCTTCGGAGATACTTCCTGCTTCCTTTGATCTATTTATCAAATTATTTAAACTAAGTTTGGAGATTGTCGTAATAAATATCTTACCGTCCATAAAAGCTCATAGCCTCTTCAATTAATGCTTTCCGAATTGGTTCACCCTCCTTCTTTCGCTAACACGACTGCTCGTAGCGGGAATATTTCTTGAAAGCACTGGACTTTCTTTCAAGTGTCTTTTAAAAATAGGTTCACCGAGTAAAATGTCTTGCAACCTATAATCACTTTCGTCAAAGTCTTCTAAACAAATTCTATCAGTTTTTGGATTAATATTTTCTTTTCCTCCACAAAATTTTACCCACGCACGAAGCAATTTCGGCTCTTTGGGAAAAGAAAAATATCTCACTCTTTTCACAAACTTTTTTCTCCCGGTATAGTTTTTACAATTAATAACGGCACAATTAACCATTTTAATGCGTAAAACTAGAAACTTTTGTTCACTAGTATTATAAAACACACAAAAATATTATCACTTTAAAATCACTCCCGGCGCTGTCAAGACACGCATCCAATGTGACGCGCGTTTCGGAGTGTCATACCTTGTCTTTTGTATACCGTGGGGAGCTTATAGCTGTCTATTTCTTTCGCATTCGGCACTTTGAAAAGGCGGCAAATTTAAAAATTGTATATATTTTGAATAGCATCCTGCACGCTTAAATCTAATTCCCCTAAATTTAGCATCAAATCTCAAATAATTTCACAGTGAGAAGCTTCTGGAATAACACATTTATCATAGAAAAATTCTCAGCAAAACGTCGAAATGCTCATTTCTCATAATCACTTTTGTGCTTTTGCTATAATCCCCGTTTAGTTACAGCGTTGATTACAATGTTTGAAGAACTACAAGATGTGCCAACTAAGACTTGACAATACGTTATTTTAAGTGAAGACAAATTTGCATGTGCTTTTTTACTACACATTGTAAAGTTTGAGAATGAATATGACGGTGATATAAAACCTTCTCGTATAGACTTCATCAGGGCTCTGGCAAGTACTTGAAAATACAATAAATGCTCCAAGGAAACAAAAATCTTATTTTGAGTCCCATAGGTAAAATAGGAAATTTTTGTTGAAATCTTTTCTTTTTTGTGGAATGGTAAAAAGGGCCTATAAATCATACTAAGAATAAAAATAATAAAGAATTTAGTGGTAGGATTAAGAAATTGAAAAGTTGTCTTACTAAGGGCCGATTTTTCAATATGTAGGCTGATAACTTCGCTAACTTCGGATAAAAATCAACTTGGCTGTGAGGAAAAATTATTTTTCACTCTATTTGTCAAAATTAACTAACGAACAACAGTGCTATTTGCCGGTTTAAGGAGCGAATAAGTTTATCCGTCTGATAACTATTATAAATCAAAACCAAGTTGATTATTGGAACAATTTTATTCGACGAATAAATTTATCTAACGATTGAAAAATTGGTCTTAATAAACACTACCATATGTATATTATTCAATACTTTGTACAACTTTTAACCATAGTTCTTCCTTTGTTGTTTTGACCGAAGTGTGAGTATTTATTTTAATATACCCTTATTAAGCAAATAATTTTACATATGACTAAGAACAAATTTCTTATGATGGCAGCCTGACCGTTGCTTAATTTTTGTTTGAAGGGCTGGTAACAAATTTTTTCCCAGTAAATTGTTTAAACGAGTATTTGTAAATACTTCGGTAAAATGCGCGTACAATTTTGACAAATCGGCCTTACCACTTAAACTTTTAACGACCTTTTTAAATTTGTATGTACGTCTTCTTGATTATTGCGGGAATACGTTTTATAAGAGCTGCGTTTTTTTCATCCGGATCACGCTCTTGATCAATAAGAAATAAAATAAAAACGATCCCAATCAGCACTTGTTTAGTCTGAGAAGAAGCCAGGTTTGCGCCTTTGCGAAGTGTCAAAACAAAAGTCAGTAGCTGCCACAGACATACATACAAATGGACTGCTCGATCTCCTGTCTCGCGTGGCCGCCAATTTGACAACCGAGTGCCTCAGTGCGACGAGATGAGATATATAAAAATTTATATAGCGCTGTCTATTTTTATCACATTACAAGGATTGGCCGATTCCGCGGATTTTTTGAGTGCGGAATTGCTGAAAATATTTGAATTTAAATATTTGTTGAACAAAAGTTTTAAAAATATGTACTTTAAATTGAATTAATGGAAATAAAAATCATTATTAATGCCACAAATAAATAAATAAAATTCTTTCCCTGCCAGATTACCAATATTTTCAAAGATTTGTGATTGATAAATTTTAAGTTATAAAACCGATGTACCATATATTTATACCCATGTTCTGCATTCCGAGTGAAATAACATCGAAAAAACCTCACAACACTCCTTTTGAATTGAATTTCCTTAATAAAGTTCTTAAAGCTGTAACAAATTCATTTCAGTTACCTCTGATTTCAATTAGTTTCTTACAAAAACTACAAAATATTTCGATTGGATTTTTCTATCGAATTATTTTAAGTACTTTGAACGAAAAAACTAATTGAAATCAGAGATAAGTGAAATGAATTTGTTAAAATCATAAGAATTTTATTACACAAATTCAATTCAAAAGGAGTTTTATAAGCTCTTCTCGATTTAATTTCACTCGGAATGAGGACTTGGGCGAAAATCAAATCTGGAATTAATTCCAGTAGTTTCTCTGAAATGCCTGGAATAAAACAAATTGATATATTAACACTTAATCGCACTGATATTTCAATTAAACTTCCTGCAATAAACAAATTAGCAGTCAATTGACAGTTCTCCAGAGAATTGTCAGAGAAAATCCTTAACGGCAATTCAGCCCGCTGACAAATTTCTGACAGCATAGACCGTTAACTTGACGTCATTTCACGATTTGACAGTGCCTCAGTGCGAAAGAGAGGGAACAAAAATCGCACCGTCTGCTTATATAGGAAATCGTGTACGTGAGCGGTCCATTGTGTTATACGTCAATGGTAGCTGCGTACTATTGGACCAGGATGAGTACCCCAGAATACTCCAGCATAATTCGCCAATAGAATGCCATTTTCTCTTTCTGCGTACTTTGAATATAAAGCCTAAGGAAATGCTGTATAGTGTAAAAGCCCTGTATGGGAGCGTAGTAAAAACGGAGGTGCCCATATAAAGCGAAATACGACTTTAATAATCCACTGCTGACTAATACAAAAATTGCCTGCACTAACACTAGTTGGACTTTACTACTACGCTCGGAGAGTGATATCCACAGACATACATAGAAATGGACCGCTCGATCTCCTGTCTCACGTGGCCGCCAATTTGACAACAGAGTGCCACAGTGGGACGAGATGAGATATATAAAAATTTATACAGCGCTGTCCATTTTTATCACATTACAAGGATAGGCCGATTCCGCGGATTTTTTGAGTGCGGAATTGCTGAATGCTGACAAAAATATTTGGATTTAAATATTTTTGAACAAAGGTTTTAAAAATATGTACTTTAAATTGAATTAATGGAAATAAAAATCATTATTAATGCCACAAATAAATAAATAAATTTTTTTCCCTGCCAGATTACCAATATTTTCAAAGATTTGTGATTGATAAATTATAAGTTATAAAACCGATGTACCATATATTTGTTAATACACATAAACAAATGAACATATACTGTGTTTTAATTAAAGAATTTGGAAATAAAAGCTATTTATAGCACAAGTTTAAATTTAGGATGTGACAGCGCCTATTTTATGTAATTGGCCCGACAAATTTAAAGGATTCCAGGAATTGTTTATACACTTGACTGAAAGCGAAGAGCAAAATCAGAAAGTTGTAATTCGATTTGTTGAGAATTCTTTAAATTGTGACGGTAGATTTGGAATTGATATTCTAAAATTATTTTAAGGCGTTTAACTTGGTATTTCGAGTGCAGTGTTTTGTTCGTGTTTACATCAGAGGTAGTGATTTAGCATATACATACATAGTACGCTTTAATCAACACAACTAATTTTTCTTTCTAATAGTGAAATGCGTACTTGCAAAACTTGGGATGAGTCGAAAAAGGCGTTAAAAGGACAAACGCAATGGAACCAGGCGGAACAAGCAGCATCCTAACTTGGTAAATGTTTTATTTTATATATGTATATATTGATATTTTTATCCTTTTCAATCCAGTTCCTTCCAGTGAGTGAAACCCTGTCGTGGTTGGAAGGCTTAAGGGATTCTTAAAATTCTGATCAATTTGGTTAATATGTTTTTTTAGCATAAGACAGCTAAATTTTAAGAATCCCAACGAATATCACTCAGATAAAATAAACTAATACCCATGTTCTGCATTCCGAGTGAAATAAAATCGAAAAAACCTACAACACTCCTTTTGAATTGAATTTCCTTAATAAAATTCTTAAGATTGTAACAAATTCATTTCAGTTACCTTCAATTAGTTTTTCCACAAAACACTACAAGATCTTTCGATTGGATTTTTCTATCGAAATATTTTAACTACTTTGAACGAATAAAGTAATTGAAATCAAATGTGACTGAAATGAATTTGTTACAATCTTAAATATGTTATGAAGAAATTTTAATTTAAAAGGAGTTTTGTAAGGTCTTTTCGATTTCATTTCTCTCCGAATGCAGAAAATCAGCCCTGAACATCATTCATTCATCATTAATGTAATTTCCCTGAAAGACCTGATTAAAACAAATTGATCAATTAATATATAATCGCGCTCTCTCGCACTGACATTTCAATTAAACTCCCAGCAATAAACAAATTAGCAGTCATTTGAATCTTCTTTGCCGTATTCGGAAACTCATTGCGGAAAGATTTGTTCGGAAAATCGAGAGAATTAGTTCATTCTGTTCAGAAACTCGAGGTTCTGATTCCGAAACCTGTTTCCTATCGTTCTGCTTTTTTCTGTGGTTGAAACATTGACGTATAATAGAATGGGGCTTAAGGCGACCTCACGGAAGTGGCCCCGATTTCAATGAAACTTTGCAAAAACATTCCATTTAATGCCAAACGGCCGAATATGCAAAAATTTTTTGGCGCAAACCAGTAGTTTTTGAGATATACTACTTTTAAAAATCTTTCCAGCTGTCAAAAAATTTCACAACTCTCAAAAAATTTTCGCATATTTGACCGCGGTTTTTGCAAAATTTCAATCGAATTACCGACACTTCTCACTTCCACTGCACACTTTACACTCTTTAGCACCCGTATTCCCCATTTCACCGCCCTGCAACACTCTGAAACGACAAAAAAGTACATTATTCTCAACTTACCTGAATTCTCCCTCCTATTCACAGCTGATTTGTAGTTTTTGTAAAAAACTAATTGAAATCAGAGGTAACTGAAATGAATTTGTTACAGCTTGAAGAACTTTATTAAGGAAATTCAATTCAAAAGGAGTGTTGTGAGGTTTTTTCGGTTTTATTTCACTCGGAATGCAGCACATGGGTATTAGTTTATTTTATCTGAGTGATATTCGTTGGAATTCTTAAAATTTACCTATCATGCTAAAAAACACATTAATCAAATTGGTCAGAATTTTAAGAATCCCTTAAGCCTTCCAACCACGACAAGGTTTCACTCACTGGAAGGAACTGGATTGAAAAGGAAAAAAATATCAATATATACATATATATAATAAAACATTTACCAAGTTAGGATGCTGCTTGTTCCGCCTGGTTCCATTGCGTTTGTCCTTTTAACGCCTTTTTCGACTCATCCCAAGTTTTGCAAGTACGCATTTCACTATTAGAAAGAAAAATTAGTTGTGTTGATTAAAGCCTACTATGTATATCCTAAATCACTACCTCTGATGTAAACACGAATCCATTTTAACCGCCTGCTGAAATGCATTCCACTTGCAAAAGATCGAAATCTATAAAGAAGTAATTGAACTGAGTTTTAAAAACTTATGATATTAAGCAAAATTGTTTACCTTAAATGTTGTTAATCGATATACAATAATGTTAAAGGAGGCTGACTGTGCAATCAAATTTGGGATAATTCCTTCAAGGGGATTTTTGATGGGACCTTCGATTTATATATGAATATATGTTTAATTGTATATCGTTAGACGAATAACACAGGTCAACAACAAATTTGCGGCCAAACAAATAGCACATCAGTTCTATAGGATATTTTCCGTAGATTATGAATTTGGAAATAAAAATACTCAATTGGCTTTAGTTAAGTTATAACATAAAACTCTTAAAAGTTTAAAATTTGTCGAAATATTCCTTAAAAAATATATTTTCCTATAAACCAATTATTTCATACAGAAAAAGGTGAATAAAAACCATAACAAGCGCCCGCCCACGAAAAACTTGGTCACCAAACAGTTCAAAAAGATCTATAGATATTACTGATATTTCATATTTTTAGATTAAGATTCATAATCTATAGAAAAAGTGCTCTAGAAATGACCTATCACGTGTTTTGTCGCAAAAATAAAAATTCATTTGTTCCCCTGTGTAATAAGTAACTTACCTAAAGAACTGTCCTGATGTTCTATTCTGTTGCACATTAGGGCATCCTGGCACGATACAATTATCCATTTTTTACGCCTTTATTTAACTCTATAATAAAAACAATTTAAGTAATAAAATCATTTGCAAATTGTACCTATAGATTTTAGAAACTTACCGATTTTCGTATGCTTTTACACCTAACAAAACACTGCACTCGAAATATCAAGTTAAACGCCTTAAAATAATTTTAGAATATCAATTCCAAATCTACCGTCACAATTTAAAGAATTCTCAACAAATCGAATTACAACTTTCTGATTTTGCTCTTCGCTTTCAGTCAAGTGTATAAACAATTCCTGGAATCCTTTAAATTTGTCGGGCCAATTACATAAAATAGGCGCTGTCACATCCTAAATTTAAACTTGTGCTATAAATAGCTTTTATTTCCAAATTCTTTAATTAAAACACAGTATATGTTCAATTGTTTATGTTTATTAACAAATATATGGTACATCGCTTTTATAACTTAAAATTTATCAATCACAAATCTTTGAAAATATTGGTAATCTGGCAGGGAAAAAATTTTATTTATTTATTTGTGGCATTAATAATGATTTTTATTTCCATTAATTCAATTTAAAGTAAATATTTTTAAAACTTTTGTTCAACAAATATTTAAATTCAAATATTTTTGTCATCATTCAGCAATTCCGCACTCAAAAAATCCGCGGAATCGGCCTATCCTTGTAATGTGATAAAAATAGACAGCGCTATATAAATTTTTATATATCTCATCTCGTCGCACTGAAGCACTCGGTTGTCAAATTGGCGGCCACGCGAGACAGGCGATCGAGCGGTCCATTTGTATGTATGTCTGTGGTTTACGGACGATAATTTTACGTGATAACGTCATAAGAAAACTTTGATGAAAAATTGCATATTTTTAGGAATTGAACTGAATTATTATCACTGAATTATCATTATTTTGTATAATACGAAGAAGGAGTTAATTGAAAATTACAATTTTTTCGATAAATTAACATTTATTTGCACTCGTTAATTCAAATATTTTTTTACTTAAATTATACAGATTAATTACAAGTAACAATGTGCTATTAACAATTTATTTACAACTTATATACATGTGTGATATTTAAGATACGCCGTAATATGTTACAAACGATTTCTCCTACAAAGAAAATACCAAGAAAATACTTTATAGACATTTTTCTTATTTTCTAATTAGATAAAACCTACTTTGTGACTAATAATATTCCACTATATCGAAGAAGACTAAATTGATGATAGATGTTATTAATTTTGTCGCCACATGTTCATACAAATAGAAGCATACACGAACTTTATAACAGTTATTCTAATTGGAAATAATATTCCACTATAAACCAACAGGACAAATTACGTGAGATTCTATTCAAAACGCTTAGGCCGATCGTGCCTCTCTATCGCTTGTCCCGCGCTCTCGCTTGCACGCTCGGCTCAGGCGGAACGTGACAATGAGTCATGCTTTTTCGTGCGTGCAGGCGTTCATCGATTTATAAGCCCAACGGTTATTAAATTTATCTTTTATCACTTTTATTAATTCGTCTCATATCGTCTCATTTTCCAGAGTAAGGCCGTTGCCGAAAAGGAGTGATTAACTTCTTTTACTATTTCTGTTACTTTACTGGTGGTTCGGCACAACGCCATTGATGTTTGTGATCCGCACGATCTGAGGGTATCGAAGGAGGATGGATACAGGGCAGTGTGAGTATTAATTGATTATAATTTTGAGACTCTTTTGATTAACTTAAAATCTGTTTTTATAGTTTTCAAGGAATGGGAATAATTCATACTGGAAAGAAGCATATCGTTGAAGAGTTAGAAGAAAATTTGGGAGAAGCAGTTTGAAGAGGGACGTCCGCTCACACCACTTGAAGAAAGCACTGTGAGTCTTTACATTAGAGTATGAAAATATGCGCTAAAATCGTGAAACTGTTTACGATAATCTTTATACAAAATTCAGTCACAAAAAATCGGGTTAAGATTTCATTGCTGTTCAATGAGAAGCTATATACAAGTTGCTGAATAACTATAATTAACGGTAATGTGTTAAGCTAAAAACGGCAATTAACATTAAAGATGAAATCACAATTGCGGGCGACTCAATCGGCACTTTTCATTAGATCATTACTGTATAATAAATAAGGATTCGGCAAGAGTTGCAAGCAATTCAGCTATAAAACAAATCGGTTCAAGATCTCAAATATTACATTTCTGTTGTTATACAGAACCGAAATAAATTATTTATTTCGTATCTTCTGGTAGATTAAAGTAAGAGCGGAGAAAGAGGCCAAGGCAATGAACTTAAATCAAGTTCGTCTGGCATTTACTGCATATGCAATCAACCCGGACGAATCCTGGTCGTTCCTGTGTGGACCAGTGTTCTCTAGGTGTATAAACAATATGAGTAAGTTTCTCATAATTAAGGGTAATATTCTGGCGCTAACACAATTATGTTTTCAGAAAGTGCCTTAACGGGGGAGCTTAAAATCTCCCGCCTTAGTGCAGGCGTAAGCAGTGCTGCTGGTGGAGACGATTTGATACTCCTTGTGGAAAAAGTAAATTTGCATGCGGGTTTGTTGAGTATATTATTATAATTTTTCTTCAATTTCTACAGAAAATATTAGAGTAAAGTTCTATGAGGTGGACGAGGATGGTGAAGTGGTTTGGACTGATTGGGGCCTTTTTTCTGAGGCTGATGTCCACCACCAGTATGCGATTGCGTTACGAACTCTGCCCTATACGAATAAAGATATAGACAAACATGTAAGCTCGCTTAATTTTTTTCTAATTTATCGGAATTGTAACTGTGTGATTTTTATTAGGTGGATGTATTTATTCAGCTCCTTAGACCAACAGATGGTGATGTTAGTGAACCAGTTCCTTTCCGATATAAACCAAGAGAATTTACAACATCAAGGAAAAGAGCTCGTACAAATTCTTCAGGATTAAGCTCAGGAAATATTCCAGAAACCGTTATGTCGGTTATTAAAAACAGCCCTCAGGCCAGCAATTCACAGGGATTTCCAAATAAAAGTGATGTTATCGATGAATTTTTAGGCAATCTTGATCTAAAAGTTTTAGAAAATTCAGATGGTGAGAATTTTGGCGCTAAAATATTTTTATTTATTCTAATACAATCACTTCTATAGAATTGTTTAAATTATTCGATAACTCCTATTTGGAAATGGACAGTGGGGGGAAGCTGGAAAAAGATGGTGCATCTCCTAAGGTGTCAATGAAATTGAACTCGAAAAAGTTAGCAAAATTAAATGTACATCATAATTGCTCCGAGTTACTGCAAATGCAAGCACAGTAGGCTGGTCCCCAAATACAGCCACAAATAGGTGATTCAACGATGATGAGGTCCGGGCAGTTCTACGGACTTAAAGAATCAATGGATTCAACCTATCACTCGTATTTTAACAAAATTCGCTCTACTGTTAGAAGGAGCGAAAAGCTGGATATTGGAAAAACGAGTGCTGATATTTTGGATATTTTCCAAATAGCAAAGTCACAGCACAATTGCAAGTAAGTAGAAAGAAGGAGACAATTTTTAGTTATTGTGTTATTCGGCGGTTTTTTTGCTGTTTGTAATATTACCATTCAATATATAAAAAGCCCTTTACTAATTTAAGTCTTTCTTGAATTTAATTTAGTCTCCTTCATGATGTAATAAGAGAAGGCGACAACAACGTGATGGTTAAGCTTCTTTAACTGATCGATAGGTTGGAGACTTACGAAGTACTTCAGCACCACAATGAGAAAAGGCAGACCTGTTTACACATAGCTTGTGTATTCGACAGGCCGGAGTACATTAGGCCGTTGATTAATTTAGGTAAGTTGTGGTGCATGACCACTGTTGTTTTTTATCACAATTATAAAATTATGCTTTCTAGGAACAAACCCAAACATTCAGGACCACAATGGCAACACAGCTCTACACGTCGCTGTGGAAGAAGGTACGCTTATGTGCGCCTCAAAAATTATTGACAAAACCAACTATACAAAAAAAAGTCAGCCACTTCAAATCGATTTGGCGAATGACGATGGCTTGACTCCTCTTCACCTTGCTGTTAAGTAAGACCCTTGCAACTGTGAGAAATATTAAATTATTTTAACATATTCATCATCGTTTTAGAAAAAGAAATCTTTCATTAGTGAAAAAGCTGCTGGAAATTGGTGAAGCTTCTACAAAAATCAGTATATCAAAGAACGGCAATAATGTCTTACATTTAGGTGTTGAACAGGTTTGTTTTCGTATATTTTCTGCTTCAGCAGTTAGACTTAAATTTTGTTTACTTTTTACAGAACGAGAAAAGTATTGTCCAGTATTTGCTTGAAAACACAAATGTGAATATTAATGAGCCGAATACATCCGGTTTTACGGCGCTTGGATTGGCCTATTCAATGGGAAGCGAGGCTAAAGCAGTTGTTCAACTCCTCCTTGAGCATGGGGCTACTTCAGGCCCAAGTAGCAGTGGAAGCAGTGCTTCCCACGATACTCCAATGGTAAGATAATGTCCTTTATTATGAAAATAGTGTAAGCAATATCTTTATGACACAACTACCGAAATAGCTTATTCTCACAGTTCTCATGAAAATGTTCAATAATTTTTTTTCCTGCAGGACATAGCAGTTACACCAAAGACATCAAATACGGATGAGAGCTCCGAGGAGGAGGATGATAGGCCCTTGCAAATCGATGAATTTAGCATGGAAGACAACGACAAATCAGGATCTCTACTAGATGACGAATGCATCGACCAGCTTACAGTAATATTCGATAAGGACAACAAATGGCGGTAGCTGGCAAAAATTTTCAAATTGGATTCATTCATTGATATATGGAAGACGAAAGATAGTCCATCGCGGAAGATGTTGAACTATTTAAATGTAAGTATAATTTAAATGTGTATAACTTTTAAATTTGTTTACATGTACTTTTGTTTTTGTGCAGGTGTCTAAGATAAAGACAGAAGAATTTGTCTCTGCTATGGAACTTCTTAATGAACAGGATGCCATGAATAAAATTGGTGAAATGTTGAACAGAAAGAAAACTTCTTAGATTAATGTTTGTATACCTTTAATGTGCTAAATTTATGATATATATTTTATACGAATAAACTTTAATTTGTTGTAAGTTATTGGAAATCGTGGTAATTTCCTTTTATGGCTAGGGAGATGTGGATTTTTTAAAAATCATTTGTTGTAATTTAATGTTAAATTCTAGGAAGCTCAAGTTAAAGCATTTATACAAACCTTACAGCTAACCTTGTTTTGGGCAGTTTTTTCTACTTCTCTTCACCCCAAATCAACCATTATCTGGAAATTAAATTTATGCAATTGATTGGTGAATTTAATTAAAAAAAAATCGCTGAATTGAACCATCATGGCATATTTGACTCCGCAACTTATTACAAAATGTTTGCTTCTTCATAATTCGTTTTAGAGCCAACTAAAGAATAGAAGCAATCGATCTACATATATAGTTGCTGTTGTTCTGTAGTAAAACAAATGTCACGAGGCACTGGCACTGTCTTTTCTTCATAATTCATTCAAATAATAAAGGAAATTATAATTTTTAAAAGAAAATATATTCTCTTGTGCTGGCTATCGATCCTTGGTTATGTATCAGTTATAAACTCATAGTGAAAAAAGAAATTTTTATTAAACGGAACAACACAGTTTTAAACTAAACTCCAATCGAACTTAGCACCCACCTATTCTTTGCAGGGCTACGATTGTATTAACAGCATTTATCTATCTTTTGCGGATTACGTATCAAGTTTTGTCTTCATTTCAGCGAGCTCAGTTGTCTGTGCGGATTTTTTCAGCCACGGATGCTGTAGTGCTTGGGCCGCTGTAAGTCTTTTTCTTAAATTAAAAAAAGGAACAATTTTAATACATCCACATGACTTCAAAATGAATGGAAGCTTTAATGCTCTGGAAATAGGTAGGGAGAATTTATAGCTAAATTGCGTTGTTTTTTTTAATTATAAATGAGACAATTCTTATCGATTTCAAGAATGCGTTTCATAATTAATGCAGTCTTTTCTCTCAACTAAAGTATTTGCGTTTTGATTCAGCTTAGCTGAATTCGTAGCAAAATAAAGACTACAGGCATAATCGCAGAAGTGGACATAAAGCAGACAAATCCACTGTGCCATTTGGAAGTCCTTGCCTTCGTCAGAAATTTTTTCAAAGGTTTCCTTATTGAAATCATATTTCTCTAAAATACCGTTTGTCTACGATAGGACCCGATCAACCAGGGAAAATGTCGCCTTCTGTTCTGTGGAGCACCTTGGGGGAAAATTGCAGCTATCAGAGCTCTTTGTCACTTAGAAATGGGTAAGCCACAGGCTACTTGGGGCAGCTCTTCCGACACTTCGTTTTCCGCAGTTGTACATGAAAGTTGAACTCGAGGCCACTACAATATTTATATTTTGTTCGTCCTATTCAGTGAAGTGGTCTTTTTCGGAGCCCCACCATTAAGCAGTTTATCGCCGTCAGATCTTTCAGGGAAAACCGTGACACGGCTGGGAAATCAGAGCCAGCAAAATGATGTCCACAATAGAACTGCTGAATTTGGATACCCAAGAAAATCAAGTGTACTATGGTATTATAATTGTCCGAATGTGAACATTTCGCACAACATCACCCAGATGCGCCTGGTGCGGCTACTTTGGCAGTGTCAGCTGATTCGAAGACCTTATCTGAGCCCCCAAAAATCTCAGGTGGCCAGTAAATAGTACAGATTTTTTGCGAAGCAAGCTTTTCCAATTTGGTCCCTGCGGTATAATTTGTAAAATTCCACGGTGATTAGATAAGATAGTGTGATTCGACTGTTTAATATTTAGTACTTTATTAGTTCAGAAAAAGGAACTATTTACAAAATAACATATATTATTATATTTAGATAAAATTGTTTCTAACATAATTGATCAATTCGCATTCAAAATCATTTAGATTGGAAATAATTTTCAATTCATTTGGAAGTCCATTATACAACTGCAATCCTTTGTACAATAAGCTATTCTGCATTCTACTTTTTTCTTTTTTTGTATAATGGTAAACGTATGTCTCCTGCAGATCTAAGGTTCTGGATCTCAATCACATAACTTAGATTTCTGAGCAGATAGTGCAGTAAAGCTGTGAATCACCTCCTTTTCTTTTGCTTACTTGCACATTTGTTTAGTGTTATGGAATTGTGACTCCACTCTTCAGAATCTCCAAGTTATTAAATTGCTCTAAAGATTAACCGATTTTGCGATATAGTAAAAGGCAATTTGGGTATTCCTCCACGAAGTGTTTTCAAATTGCGTGTGTGCGACTTCACGTCACGTAGAACAAGAACAATAGGTCTATTTATTTTTATTTTTAGTGACCAGAAAGTAGACCAGAGCAGAGCAGAGCAGCTCAGCAAACTAAACTATAGTTAACGACGTGGTAAGCCATATTTATGCTCATTGAAGCCACTTAACTACAAAGTTATGCTTAACCACGAAGTATTTTTGAACGACTGGTAGTTAACTACGCCATGGTTGTGTATGTTCTCGCAGAAAAAGAAGAAGCATCTGCCGGCTGTGAAAACAAGTTCTGTTTGGAGTAACATTTATTAACAAATTTTTATTTAAAATGGATGTTGTATTCTCGCCGAATATTAGCAGTGGCTATAAACATAATACATCAGTAGATCATATTAATAAATCTGACTGTTTCATCAATATCTCCTCGCAATTTGACTCATATATTTAAACAGTTTGAAGATCTCCCGGTATTTGCAATTTTTTGCGTAAAACTCTTAAGTACATAATAATAATAATATATTTGATGTTTACCATCAGGCATATTAATAAGGAACTGGCCATCATTTATCCTTAAAATATTCAAATTGTCCGTTGTTTATCCCTATATATCCCTATCCCTATATATATACGAGTATTATAAAATCGAAAGTTTGTTTGTTTGTTTGTTTGTTGCTCAATCATGTCTAAACGCTGGGTCCGATTATTTTCATGTTTTGAGTGAAGATACTACGTATCCCGGCCTAACATATAGGCTACTTTTTATTCATGAGTTTCAAAATGGCGGACCCAAGATGGCGGCCAAACATTGTAAATTTCATGGGATTGCCATGAAAATTGGTATTTGGGGGTTTTTGGAGGTTCTGATTGCAAATCTACACTCAAAATTTGGAAATTCAAAATGGCGGATCCTATATGGCGACCAAAAATTTTCGAACTTCAACGAATTCAATTGAAAATTAGTACTATGGGTATTTTGAGGCTACTAATTTCGAATCTATTATCAAAATTTGGAAATTCAAAATGGCGGACCCAATATGTTTATTACTTAATCATGCCTTAACGCTAGGTTCGATTATTTTAATTTTTTGAGTGAAGGCATTACATATACCGACTTAACATACAGGCTACGTTTTATTCGCGAATTTCAAAATGACGGACCCAAGATGGCGACCAAAAATTGCAAATTTCATAGGATTATCATGAAAATTGGTATTTGGGAGGTTTTGGAGGTCCTGATATCGAATCTAAACTCGAAATTTGAAAATTCAAGATGGCGGATCAAATATGGCGACTAATAATTTTCGACCTTCAACGAATTCAATTGAAAATTAGTGTTATGGGTATCTGGAGGCTACTCATTTCGAATCTGCTGTCAAGATTTGGAAATTCAAAATGGTGGACCCAATATGTTTGTTGCTTAATCACGCCTTTACGCTTGGTCCGATCATTTTCATTTTTTAAGTGGAGGCACTACATATCCCGACTTAACATATAGGCAATTTTTTTTCGCGAATTTCAAAATGTTGGACACAAGATCGCGGTCAAAAGTTGTAGATTTCAAGGGATTGCCATGAAAATTGGCATTCGGGGGTTTTTGGGGGTCCTGTTTATGAATTACGGGATGTCCTTATAAATCTTAGAAGCATGTAAGTGAGCACATTTTTCCAGTCCCATTTTCAAAAGAAAGGCTATATGTTATATAGTACATAAATGAGTCTGTGTGAAAATTTTAAATTAAAATTAATATTGCAAATAGAGAGTCGAAAGAGTGAGAAAATATACATATTCTTGTTCTGGAGGTCTATTCCAGAACTCGACTCAATTGTGAACTCGATTCGAGTTAGTTTGTCGACTCGATTTCATTTTCATATTCTGTGACTCGATCGAGAGTACGCAAAGGTCTTCCCTTACGGAACATTGAAAATTTGCTTTGAAAACAAAATGCAGCAAGCTTTACTAACCAAATTCATACTTCATTTAGGTTAAAATTAATGTCAGTTAACGATTTATGAAATTGCTAAAAAATGGATAGTGTTGCGCGATAGTTTTAAGTGAAAGCGATAGCTGCGTTTATTTAATGAACTATTTAGTTCTTATAGAGGTTTTACTTTGCCACTTTTCCTCTACCGCAATAAATCTGCAAAATGAAATTAAATATGTATAATACTCAAATAAATAAAACAGAAATATCCCAGTTGTAAGGAAAATAAATACAATCTCTGTAATAGAAAGAAACGAATGAAAAATGAAACTATATTATATTATCTGGCACAAAATAAATAAATAAATAAATAAAAAAAAAAATATTTAGTTCTTAGTACGTTTTCCCCATACAAATCTGAAAACCCATGTTTTATCTGGGCTCGTATCTAGCTTACGGGAAAATTTTGAAAATTTCCCACTCCTCAGATGTTGCAATCCTCTCGGCAGAAAGAGAAATGTCAATTTAATTGTATTTATCTTTGACTCAATCGATTAGTAGGATAAGACGGGTGAGTCAAAGCTTGCAAAAGATAGGCACGATCACGAAATTTTTAGCCAATATTTTTTTCCAATTCATCACAGTTGATCTCTTGCTTGCCTCTCTGTACGCTACAAGCTTCACCATTTTATGCTATCACAAAATGCTTCTCTATTGCAAGCTGTAAAATAATTCACAGATTTTCGAAAAACACAGAAATTCAAAGTTACCGATCAATGTCGCATTCTCCTCTCTGAGGATGGTAAAGATGGTAAATTAATTATTCCCATGAAATTTAGAATGAGAAATGTTTTGTGGATACCATAACTTTGAACGCACACACCCAAAAGAGCCTCCATGCTATCAGCACAAGTTTTATCTGAGACAACGGTACGTCCAATCAAAGAATGCATTTCGCTTTCCAGTGTATGAAGGCTATCTTCAACTCTAAAGTATGTTTGGAAATTAGCCAAAGTTTGCTGTTTGCAAACTCCACTTTCAATTTCTTCTGGATCCATTTTAAGTTTAAAGAGTACTCTTGGATTAATGGCTTCTCGGATTAAGATGCTCTTTACGGTTTTTGGAACTGCAAAAAGCGGTGGCTGCCAATCATCTCTAGGCTTAAATGAGCTCACGTTCAAAGTTCCGGGTAATTTTAGTTTTGTGGAATGGTATAACAAGTTACGATTACCGACTAAGCGTCCCTTCACTTCAGTCAAGATTCCCTCATTCCATGTCGGATGCTTATTAAGTAAAAATAAAGAAATACTAAACTTAAGGAATGAATCTCCCAGCAGCTCTATACGTTCACTATTAAATACATCATTAGCAGAAGCTGCCGTAATGGCACTTAAAATTTCCCATTGTTCCGGACTTCGCATGGTTTCGGCAGAAATGTCCAAAATCTTAATAGCCAATTTCTCGTCAGAGAGAACATCACAGATGGCTGGACGATTTTCAGGATTCATTGTAATTGCAGGCCGAGACTGGTCATTATCAATGAGAGACATATCATTCGTCTTAGTAATGAACTGATGATGGTAATCAAGTTCTATTTTGTATACTTGATCCATAAGTTTATCTACTTGACAAGGCTCTTCATATTCTTTCCAGTGATACATGTTCTGGTCTAGGAACGATTTAACCTCTTTTATTGGTTTCGGTTTAGTATCTTTTGGATCTGGAAAAAGTGGGGCTTGTACATCCTTCGAAATTTTCATGTTATCTAACCGTTTAAGGGCCGTGTCTACAATCAAATCCGCTGGTGAATAGTTAGGAAAATTGAGATTCAGAAACGCATTGAAATCAGTTCTTAATTTTTCGGCTAGAAGGATGTAGTGCACTCTATGCAAAATAGTAGGCAAGAATAGAGCCTTTAGCCACATGTCAGCGGGATATTTAAAATTATGACATAATTCAGGAATTAACAATATGTCAAGCATCTTTCTTGGTTTCTTCTTTTTTCCATCTTCTCCAGTGCCAGGGACAATATTTTCTTCGTCGATTTCAAAATCTGGCTGAACGTTGATAGCGTACAAGAAAAAGTCCTTTCCAACTTCGGGCATGCAAGGGCGTCGCCAAGGGGGGCCAAATGTAGCTAGCCGCAAAGCGACCAAAGTGCGAGCAATTGACTTCCTTACCTATTAATAAATTCCGCATCGCATGACAAAACGTAAATAAATTCACAAGGTTTAATGTATATTGTAGAAAGTATTGAAATATTCAGAATAACATTAAGATTTTGACATCCGTTTTTAAAATCGCCGCCATTTTCATCTGTATTTGTATGCGGCATACCTAAATAAAGTAGAAGTTATTGTTACGAACATACAATTTTAATTGGTTTTGTGGACAATGCCATCTGTCTGTAAGTGTTCATAAGAAACACCTACAGTTGAATAAATGGACTACAATCCTTGTAAAACCTAGTATTGCTACTCGACGCTAGATGGCGCTTGTTCAATGAACTCTCTGGAATTTGGTAGCTTCCAGAATTTCTTTCATTCTCGGGATTATGTTGGTAGCCAAATACTCGGCTTTGATGGAACCCGTTGTCAACGTACTCCAATCTGTAGCTTTGGACGTGGTCAAAGCCTCGGAACACGTTAAAAGGATTTTACTTTTAATTAAAAACCACCGTGAAAATCCGGAAAAAGTGACAGACGAAATTATAAAGGAAGCTACTGCTGTTGCGGAGAAAGTCGGACTGGAGGAGGACATTACATCAATGCCGCGTATTACGGGGAAACAACGTCATAGAAGCAATCATCCAGCAGAAAGCCCTTCAGAATACTGGAAGAGGTCTTTAGTAATACCATACTTGGATTCAATTATCACCTCCCTTGAAGTACGTTTTGCTGAAGAAAACACGCCATCATTCGCATTATCTAAGTTACACCCGGCGCAGATGCAAAAGATGACAACTGAAAATCTGAAACAAACTTGTGAATCTATTGCCCAGTTTTATGATTTACCGAACATAAAGAATGAAATCGAACTTTGGCAGCAATTGTGGCACGATAGGCTTAATCTAACAAATCTAACAGTTGTTGATGTCCTAAAAGAAACAAATTCCTTCTTTCCCGAAACGGAAAAAGCATTGAAAATTTTGATCGCTTTACCATGCACGACCTGAACAGTAGAGCGATCCTTTAGCAGCCTCAGAAGACTAAAAACATGGCTAAGAAGCACCATGGCAGAAGATCGCCTTAATGGTCTGGCCATGATGAGTGTACACAGAGCTATAATAAATAAAACCTAAATAATTTTAATGATAAAGTGGTTGAAAATCTTGCAAAAAATCCCCGCAGGTTATGTTTTAATTAAATATTATTTTTGTTAAAATAAATAATTATTACTGTGTTTAAAAGTTTGATTTAGTTATTGTGCTGTCGAGGGCTTGTGAAGTTTTATACATTGATATTAGAACCGTTTTTATTACAATCGTCATCGAGGCAAAGACTTCCAAAGTGTAACGCTTCATGCTTTCCTCGTTCATATTTTTTATCCTCCATAATATTGCCCCATTGCCCCCCCCCTTAGTCATAAGCTGGCGACGCCCTTGGGCATAGCTGAAGAAAGTTCTGATGGGTAAACCATGTCATAGATACGTTTATTTTTTTTGGTTCCAGCCTTTTTGGGATTGTCTGAAAAGAAATAAGAGATAATTTTATTATTGTATTTACAAGAATTACGGGATACAATAGTTAAAATCCAATATTTATTGCTTAATATTTGTTAAATGCTGATTATAACACACTTACTTATGTAAAATTAACCTGTTAAACATTTGTTTAAATAGGGTGACCACTTTTTCTTAATATCAAATTTCTTTAATTTTTCCGATTTTACACAGCCTTTTTCCCAAAACTCTTTTTTAAGGACCCCTACAGTGACCAAATGGAAGTTGAATCGTTAGAAATCAAAAGTTCCAAACATGTTAGTTTATGAAAAAATGAAACAAAGGATGTTAGGAAAAAACAATTTTTCAGTAAGTATCATTGATTGAAATGAAAACACAAATGGCGGTTCTTAACAAGAAAAACGCATAAGTAAAAAGGACATGAAAAACTCTTCAGATATGGACCGTGGTAACAAAATGAATTTTGGACTATGGTTCAATTCACATTCACACATTTTAGTAACACTCCTAAGCTGCATGAAGTATTAAACTTGAGCATGTAAAAAGTTGTTATCTAAATACTGCTTAAAATACACCGGATTACTCAGCTGGCTATATGTATACAATATAATGTACGTACAGTAGACTCCCGTATAACGCGAATTCCTACAACACGCTAAACATTTTGCGACAATTTTTTTCATATAACGCGATTCTCGTACAGCGCACAATTCGGAAATTCTCCGTTTACTAATGAATTTGTTTGATTATTTTTTTACAATTTATTTTTACTGGTTATCGGATAAGAATTATCGATCAATTTTTATAATTCCCATCAATATTAAGAGTTATTTCTCAATGTTTTGTTTCCGTTATTAGTTAACCATTATTTATTTATTCTTCTTTTCTCACCAATTTGTACATGCAGTTTATTCTGCAAAATCTGCCAGTTCTAATTATCATGCGATGTCCACCAAAATTGGTATTTAGGGGTTGTCAGAGTCGCTGATTTCAAACCGACTGCCGAAATAAACGAATTAAAGATAAATACCTTTTTTGATTTATTAACGGCGACAAGTACGCATTTGTCGTTTCAAGTGATAAATCGAAGAAATCGAAAGTTTTCTTTTGCGATCCCAAAAACCTCCAAATACCAATTTTAGTGGAAATCGCATAACATTTGACAGTTTGCCTTCTTGAATTCGTAAATTTTGACAGTCAATTTGAAATCAGTGACCCTGAAAATCCCCAACAATGAAGACGGAAGTTCCATAGGATTGAACCTTATCCCTTTATCGGCGGCATCTTCTTAAATGGCTATAGTTATACGTTTCTTGCTCTTCTTTCTCCAATTGAGCATATAAATATGTATAAAAGATGTATAATCCAGCGCAATCAATCACTTAATTATAAAATTTATATTGTTGTTGTTGAGTTTTAATTTGCCACGAGGTCCGTCACACAAGGGTGACTTTGTGGTCACGACAACTTGGGTCAAATTGACCAACGACTAGTTTGTCTCCAATCAAATTATAAGAAGTTTTTGGGGGGAGGGGCAAATACCTTTCTCAAATTGACCCTTTTAATCACATTCACTTCAAACACATGACTGTCACTACGTTTAGTTCACAGGTTCCGTCTGGATCATTATAAAAGTTTTCACATTTGCCTTCTCAAGCTATGTCCGGTAAACTCGTATGATTAGTTCACATTAGGCTTTATCACTAAGATTTGCCCAGTATTTGTTTTTCTTTCGTTTCTTCTATATTAATCCGTTTTCTCTAATTTTGCACACTTAATTATTTGATTTCTACTGTTACTTTTAGATACACAGTTCGTCTATGCCTTCCAACACTTTCCGTTATGGCTACCAGAATGCACAGCTTACCGTCATAGCTGGGGCCTTATTCCTGAAAACGAGACGAAACGAAAGCAAATTCCCTACTCTAAACGATTATAAGATGGCTATAGTGTTGTCATACGGACTCATAAATATAGTCAGAACAATCAACATTGACAGCACAAACCTTCAATAATTTAACGACTTTTCATAGTTTAATTTTTCATCGGTCAAGTCTGAAATTGTTTTTAAGTACATAAAATTTGATAAATAAAGATGTTGAATGTGTGGCTTTTAATTAGTTCGGACGAAGAGAGTGAAGATTAAGAAGCTATGGGGATTAAGGGGGATAGCCGCTGTGATGAGTCAAAAAAAAAAAATTTTTTTTTCGTCTTAAATCAAAGTTATTATAATATATTCAAAAGGTCCAGGACTCGATAGTTTAATATTGGTATGAAAATTTTAAAAGATACATGATTTCATTGCGAGAGAAATGGACTAAAAATTTTAAACGCGTTTTTCTCGAAACGACTTTTTTCGAACTGGTCGCATCGATAACTCGGACAATTTTTAACCGATTTTTCAGTTTTTATTTTTTGTTTTGTTCATCTTAGTAGTGGCTAAGGTTAACCGTAGCCGATTTGGAAAATTTGGGTTTTTACTATTTTTTAAAATGTTTGAAAACAAAAAAAACGGTCGAAAAAATGAAAATATTTTCAATCGGTCGCCATTTTGTGAAAAATCTAAATAAAACAAAACGGCTACGTACAACGATAACTACATTCATACAGATTATAATAAATTTTTGTTTTTTGTTCTCACATTACCGGCTTTTGAAAAATCGATGCGACCATGGAGAGGGAAGTTTTTTTCAAGCTCTACGGCATCGTTTACATTGTTAAAACTATTTATTATTTTTTAATAAAAATTTGTGGAAACATTATTGGATGTGTACTTAATAACATAAAAAACACACGATCCAAAAATTCCTTTATTTACCCGGTAAAAAAAATTTTTGAAAATCACTCATTTTTTCGGCCGTCACAGTGGTTATCCCCCTTAAGAAAGCTATTTTTGATCTAAATATTAACAAATTATGTTAATAAACAATTCAATTTACATTTTAATAATTCAAACTTATACATATTTTAAGCATAAGCTAACTTTTATCCTTTTTTTTTAAATGTCACATTAACAAACGTGTAGACGAAAGACGATCACCAAAGTGCAATCGTCTCAGAAACGAAAACTAGGCGATTCTTGTTTTCCTAGGTGGCATTTGCATCGCGCTTCATCATTTTCGTTTCGTTTCGTTTTCAGGAGTAAGGCCTATATTTTCTCAATTACGATCTGTCCGGTACATTTTTTTCTTTTATCCATCCCTCGGTACTTCGGTACCAAAATTATTATTTGTAAATCCTGTCCATGACTTGAATCTTCGAACGCAGCAAACACCATTTTTTGGAGGCACAATATTTTTTTTTAACGGTTCCTCAAACTATTTATATTTACAAGCTTTTTATATCTTCTATTAATTACTGAATAGTCATACTATCTCTTTATACTTTCTTTCAGAAATAACTCCTCCTTTAACTTTACGCTTATCTTCTCTACACCCTCAAATTCAATCATGATGACTTTAAGTTATGACCGGTAATGTACTTTTTCCTTATCAAACGGGACATCTTGGATGCTCAAAAAACCAAATACAATCAGATTTGAGATGCTTTTATCTTTTTTCAGTTTTATAGTTCCTCTTTATTTTCAGAATTTATTCCTCATTAATTATTTTAATCACATATTTATATTACCCTCATCAGACCTAACACTCTGGTGCGCGATCCTTCGTCAATATTATCACCTTTGTCAGCTCATCTTTTGCTATTATTTTCATTTACATAAAATAACAGTTATAGAATAAATCTGTTTTCCATCTCAAAAGGACACCGACTCACTGTTGTAATCGCTTTTTACATTTTAATTTTATAGAATAATCTCAGCAAATAAAAAAAACAAAAAACCAAGATCACGTGGTCGACCGGATACAGTTCCGTTAAATTAATTTCATATCAGTGTTGCTTTCACATCATTCAATTATTTTAATTACATTAGTTTATTCACCTTTATCAGTCCAATAAGACTCTTTGAGACAAAAGACGAACCGTTATCATTTGAGCAGTGCTGTTACACCGTGATAACGTTTTCTTATTTATCCAATTTTATATTATATTTATCTCTTTATTAAACAAAAATTAAACTTTTTCTTTAACGAGTTCGCTAATTCGAGTTTCACTAATATCGAACACTATCAGTTTTTTTTCATAAAACTAAACTCTTGTAATAATTCACTTTTACTTCTTCTTTTATCTTTCCTATTTCAATTTGAACATTTTAATTATCTATTTTCTCAACGGCGGCGACCTCCATGCCCACAACTCACTTAAGGCACGTCTGCACTCTTTCGCCGCTGGAGAGGAAGTGTAAAAATTTAAAAATATAAAAAAAAGCTTCCTTGACACAGGAAATGGTATTTCCAAATTGATTCCGAAAACCTATTTCGTTCTCTGCTGGATGCCTACACGAACTTTTCATTTCGCACGAAAATAAGAACAGGGGCATTATTCTTGAATCTGTTCGAATCGAATCAAAAAGAGCTTACAAAAGCACCTTTTAAATTGAAATTCCTTAATAAGCACCCATATTCTGTATTCGGAGTGAAATTAAGTCGAAAAGAGCTTAGAAAGCTCCTTTTGAATCGAATTTCCTTAATAAAATATTTAAAATTGTAACAAATTCATTTCAGTTACCTTTGGTTTAAATTAGTTTTTCCACAAAATACTTCGAAATATTTCGATTGCATTTTTCTAATCGAATTATTTTAACACTTTTAATGAAAAAATTAATTAAAGTCAAAGGTTACTGAAATGATTTTATGAACATTTCAGGAACTTTACTAAGGAATTTCAAATCAAAAGGAACTTTACAAGCTCTTTTCAATTTCATTTCGCTCGGAATACAGAACATGGGCGAATGTTCCTAATTTTTAAATAAATTCATTTCGGTGTTTTGTAAGCTCTTTTCGATCCGATTCGAACGGATTCAACAATAGGATCCCAGGGCCCATAATCTGTTTTCAAAAATAACTAATGTTCTTAAGAAAACGGCAAGAATACAGTAGGATTGTGTTAGTTCTTGGTCGAAGTTTGCCTTATCTATCCTTTTCACAAGATCGGAAATCAATTAACGAGAGCATCGTTATTTTTCGCACTACCAAAATTGGAACAACTCAGCTCTACTTTGAGCTGTATTCTATGTATTGTGTTTAACTTAACTTACTTCCAGGAAATTCCTGCCTGTTGCGCGTTCAAAAATTTGAAAGTTGTTCTTTTTTTTAAAAACGAGGGTTATGTTAAAAAAAAGAAAAATCAAGTAGACATGTTCGTAAAAGTCAGTTGTCAAAGTGTGTTGAAAAATAAATATTGTACGAAAGAGATCTGTAAACCAAAAATAAATACTCGGAAGGTAAAAAATTGAGTTTGGCACAAGAATTGTTTTTAAGAAAGGATTTGGTTTATGAGTTGAGGTTTTGGGAAAAGAACGTGAAACGGGCGGTAAGCAATCGGAGTTCCTTATGACAGTTGTCCGGTTTTTAGCGACTGAGTATTGATCGCAAGTGAGCGAGATTAAAGACGGGATGATTTGGGGCCCGCACGCAGATGATTTGACAAGGATGACTGGACTGACAATGTCAGTTTCAGGCGATCGCCTCAGGAGCGAGAAAGTTATTTGACTATTGATTTTCAGGATCCCGTTTCTGTGTGGGGCTGTGGTCACAGCAACACTGCCAATGCTGAAAGTACAAATTATCCGTTATTTCATTGCTAATTTTTGGTGTTATTGGCAAGAGATGATCATTTAATTCACCATTGTGATACAGCTGTACGCAAGCCATAAAGGCAGCATGTGCCTTCGCAAGATAAACGCTTCGCATTGGAAGGCTCTAAAATTCATTAATTATAAATTTGCATGTCTAAATTGAGAAGTAAACACTTACCGAAATGGGTTCCTTAATGGTTGATTGTGGAGGTAATGTAACTTTTGCCACTATGTTCGTAAAATTCGTTTGGACATATTCAGTTTTCTCCCATTTAGGCTTAAACAATGTAAAACAATCTCCTGGAAGTGACATACAGTATCGATTAAGCAAATTCAATGCTGCATGTGCTTCAAGTATTGCTCCTTTTGATGTCCTCAATGGTGGCACATTAACTGGGAATTGTTTTAATATATCTTCGGTTAAGGGCTCCTTTCTGTCAATCGCCTTCTCAATTAGAAACTTTCTTAACTCTTCTTCTATTTGTTGATACTTTGTGATCTTCTGTGTAAAATCTGTAAAGAATTCAGGCAAAAATTTACCGGAACATAAGTTTTTTCCAGATTTTGTAATTGATCATTGTAACCATTTTGAATTTACATAAGATATATAAAATCATGAGTGATATAACCCCAAGTATCGTTTTTAAAATGAATCCAAAACCAAAATTTTTATCTTTAACCGTTTTCGAAATATGTAATAAAAAAAAAACAAAAAACAAGAAATCGATAAAACCTAATTTTGAATTAATTTGCAAAAACAATAATCCAAAATCCTGTGGTGGAATTTCATTTAATAAAATTTCACCCAAAATAAAAATAATTTTCTGATCTTATCATTTTAATTGAATAATTTGTATTTCTTTGGTATTTAATCCAGAATAAACTTAAATTCAATGCGGCCTAATTTGCAATCGATTTTTCCAAAACTTCAAGTTGCTAATTTTTATTTGGGGCATCTTCGCATGGTATAATAAATTAACGCGGGCGAAGTCGCGAAAAGAATGTAATACATAAATGTAATTTTGCGGAATAAGCAATTTTAATTGCGTGACACATGCAGACAGATAAAGATTCCAAGTTACAAAAAATATTTCATGTACAGACAGGACTTGGTTACAGTTTGATTATTATACATACAATACATACATATATGTGGGAAGAGATTAGAATTGAAATAAAACTCGCAGACGTTAAAATAATAAACCAGAATTATTATTAATCGCAAAAGATGTGGTTTCTTTAAGGGAACATCAGAGAGTGAAAAAATAACAATAAACAACGATATGTCCCGCCGCTCGGCTAACTTGATCTATACTTTTCTGACCCTTCTACTTTGTCGGTGTCGAGCCTACCCAGCGAGAAATGGAAGTATTCTAGAACACAATTGCGAATGCTTCTGTCGATGTAATGTATGCATGAACTCTCCTTTCAAACTTAGCTTCTTTTAACATTACGCTGTCATTGGGAGGAAGCATTGACGCGAGCAAAAAAAAAAATCGGTTCTTAAAGCCTTCGCTAGAAGTGTACCATAAGCGCTGTATATGAAAACATTATGGGAAACGTTCCGAAAAATCATTATAAAAGCATTAATAAGAAGCCTTACTAGCATGAACGCATAAATTCTGTGGAAAAACTGAACGCATGAATTCTGTGAACAAACTTTCGGACCGAAATGCTTCCACGTCCCTTCTCGTGAAAGCGATAAATAATGCTTCTTCATGAAGCACTTCTTAAATTTCTCGCTGGGTAGTTACGCGACATCTACATCCTCGGTGGGAAAACCAAGAAACTCCTCATCTGACTCCCACATTCGGCCGTCCTGTGATTCATCCGACTCGGATGAAGAATATCCGCCCAGCCAGGGCTTCATATACTCTGCACAAGTAGTTGTAAATCTTGGTCCAGCATGGTCGTCGCTTTCTTTGGATACGTCATAGGTATCATTGCTCTTGACTTTAGTCACTCGATAAGGTCCTATATGTTTCGCCTTCAATTTCAAGTGTGGACCGAACTGTATACGTTTGATGGCAACCAGATCGCCATCTCTATACTTCTCAGGTTCCTTGCGTCGTCGATTGAAGTTATTACGATTTTCGACTTGCACCTTCTGAATCTGCTTCTTTGCGTCTTCTCTTAATTGGTCGCGTCTCTCATCGAAAGAGCTAACTAACTCCTCTTCGATGAGTTGCATAATGCGCAGATCGTTCTGGTTGTGCATCTTAACTCCTGTTAGCAGCTCAAAAGGTGTTCTTCCAATGCTCCTTTGGAACGTAGAATTCATAGCTCTTTGGACAGATGGTACAATCCTGTACCATTTCGTCGGGTCATCGATGCTCAGTTTGGAGATGATTGACACCACTATCGCGTTGACTCTTTCGATCTGCCCGTTCGCTCTCGGTAGCCCGGTAGTTATTACGATGTGTTTGATCCTTTCTACCTCACAATACTCTTCAAACTCTCGGGAAGTAAACGATGTCCCTCTGTCAGTGATTACTTGTACCGGACTTCCAAAATTCGTTTTCTGCATCTCCATCTTAGCAATCGTCTCGGCCGATTTGGTCGTCTTAACAGGATACAGCCAGGTGAATTTCGTGAAGGCGTCGATTACACAAAGAATATGATTATATCCCTTGTGCGTTGACTCGAGTGGTCCAACATGATCCATGTGGTAAGTATGTAGCGGTTCACTCTCCTTAAACAGAGGATGAAGAAAACCTTCCTTCTTGCCTGCCTTCCTGTTTACAACCAAACATTTCACACAGTTGGCGATGACTCGTTTCACCTTGTTGGTCAAATCTGGAATATAGTACTCCTGTTTCACGTCTTCTTCGGTCCTCTTGGCAGCGTAGTGTCCTTTCTCGTGCGCAGTTCTAATGATCTCTTGTTGCATTGCTCGCGGAACCACCAAGGTTTCTCGTCCGTCGACAAATTTAAACAAGAGTCCATCTCGCACGACGAAATCTTTGTACGTCTCTTTCTCCAAAATCTTTTTTATCGCTGTCAGTCCATCGTCTTTTCCTTGGGCGTTTCTAATCCTCGCTGCTAGGCCATCAGGGAATCCAAACCTCACAGCCGCACATCGGCTCAAGGCATCCACATGTTTCATCCTGGTAGCAACTCTGTGTTCGATGACGTATGAAAATTCCTCTAAAGCCATAGCCCATCTAGCTACTCTTGGTACCAAGTCTTTCTTATACATCGTCTTCTGGAATGCTGCACAGTCAGTTACGATCTTGAATGAAATTCCAAGCAAGTACACTCTGTACTTCTTTAATGCCACTACCACAGCTAAGATCTCTAGCTCGTAACTGCTGTATTTTTCCTCCTGGAGCGTCGTCTTTTTGCTCATGTAAGATACTGGGTGTAGCTTGCTATCGTCTGGACATTTTTGCAACAACACGGCTCCATATCCACTCTTACTGGCGTCAGTGTGAAGCTCCGTCTCATACTTCGGGTTATATATTTTCAAAACAGGCTCCGACGAGAGCAAACCTTTGAGTTTAGCAAAAGCACGCCGTTGTTCCTCTCCAAATTTAAACTCAGATTTTCCTCTCAACACGTCACTTAATGGTTTGGCTATGACTGAGAAATTCGAGATGAACTTTCTGAAGTAGCCAGAAAATCCAAGAAAACTCTGCAACGCAACGATTGTCTTCGGCTCTGGAAAATCACAAACGGCAAGAACCTTTTCAGCTGAGGGTTGAATCTGCCTACTTTGAATAGTGTATCCAAGGAATTGTACCCTCCTCTTCAGAAATTGACACTTTGCAAAGTTTATCTGCAACCCATACTCTGCCGCTATTTCAAAGACGCGTCTCAGTATCTCAATTGCTTCATTGTCGTCTTTTGCTGGGATGATCAGGTCATCCATGTAGATGAACACTAGGCCCTCTCGTGTTAACACCCAGAACACGGCGTTGATAAAACGCTGGAAGACAGCCGGTGAGTTGGTAAATCCAAATGGTACTCGCTTAAATTGGAACTATCCGGAATAGGTCACGAATGCCAGATACCTTCGACTACGGTGAGAACCGTTTTTCTTTTTGACCACCACCACTTGGCTCGAGTACTCCGATGAACTTGGCTCGATAATATCGTTGTCAAGCCACTCTCGGACTTGATTGTCGACGATCTCCTTCTCTCGTGGCGACAGTCGTCTAGGTCTACTGAACGTTGGCTGTTCCTCCTTAAGGGTAATCTTCATTTTGACATCGGTGGACTTCGTCTTAGTAGGAACGTAACTCTCTACCAAGTCTTGGATCTGTTTTTTCTTTTCCTCATCAGCACAACTATCGATATTCAGTTCTGGCTCGTCGAACACCTGGATGCACATGATGGGAATTTCCAGTTTCCTGATAGTGACTACCTCCTTGGTCAGGACAACTTCGCCCTGATCTAGAAGATCATTGCCAATTACCATGTCCAAGCTCATCGAATTCTCGGAAACAACGTAGATGCTAGTGGTAAACTTAGCTCCGTCGATCTCCACAACTGTTGTGAAGTAACCCTGGGGAACAACCTTGCTTTCTCCAAACCCTGACAAAACAACATTTGTCTCCTGCAATCCTGGAGCTTCCATGGTCTCATAAATATTTCGTCGTAGAAGGTTGTAATGACTTCCACAGTCGACTAGCGCCTCGATTCGACGTTCGCAAAGTTTGACCTCCTTAAACTTAAGGTTACTCCTCTTCGCCGCCAGATTGTGCATGTTCGAATTGTCCTTTTTGTCTCTCTTCCTTTCCTTAGTACACTCTGATGAGATGTGGCCAAATTCGTGGCAGTTAAAACATCTTCTGCCCTTGTCCTTATGCCCACACTCCTTCGAATTATGTCCATTTCCACCGCAATTGAAACATCTTTGTCCATCTTCACCGTTTGCCCTTCTTTTCTTCATCAAAGCGCCTGTTTTCATCTTTATCGTTTGTATTTTTGGAGTTCCCTTGAAAATTGTTGTTAGTGCCCTTTGAGCACTTCCTTGACGATGACTTCACCGCCATTTCGTAATTTCTCATTCTCTCCTTGAAGTCTCGAGAATCCTTCGCTCCATAGAGAAGAAGTTTTGATCCTGAATCATCTTCAATCCCGTCTATCACATATTGGAAAACCGAAGCCTGTTCAATGTCACCCCTACTGGCGATTTCTTTCATCACGAGATAATACTCCTGAAGAGATTCATCTCGCTTCTTTCGTCGTTGAGTTAACAGTCTATGTATTTCTATGCTGCTCGTCGCCACGTCAAACTCCTCCCTCAGCGCCTCTTTTAATGCTGCCCAAGACGTCAGCCCTCGTTCACCCTGAACAAAAAGCTGAGCCAGACCGTCGACTGATTTTTTAGCGAAAACATACATCTGAAGCTCACTCCATCTCATAAAAACTGCCGTTTCTTCAAAATCAGAAATCCATTTCCTCACTGGATATCCGTCCTTGCCATTGAATGTCTTTAGGGCGCCCTCTATGTCTCGAAACGATAGTGAGAATCTAGGCTGCTCCTCATATCTTCTCTCATATAAATTCATTCTTGATATATCTTGGCTGTTCAGCGCACGGCGCTGAACAGGGTGCCCGATCACCTAAAAAATATAAGATTGAGAAACAATAAAATACGTTTAACATAATAAAAATTAAAATAAAAATTGAACTATACAACAACAAAACAATGTCCGTTTGACAAGTAGATGACGGCCCGACATTTTGACGACGGCAGACCACGTTTATATTACAATTAAGGGACAAAAATTTGGAAAGAGTTCAGAATACACAAAGGCCATACTGAATTCATACGAGAATCGAAATTTTACAAAATTAACGGAAACCAAAGATGCCAAATGAAGGAATAATGATTATAAAGAATATCCGGAAAGTTAAAATAAAAGGACTAGTAACTAAACGCATTTAATTAAAATAAACACAAGATGTCTCCCATAACTACTGTAAGGTCATGTGGAAGGTAAGAGGACACGATCCATACGAACATGTAAATGGGTAAGAGTAGGCAGGATTCCTGCGCATTGGAAAAAAAGGCGACTTTATAAGGTGGAGCAAGACCCCGATCGCCCTCTTGGTTTAATGATTTTCTTCTGAATAGACGTGTTTGTGGTGATTTTGAATTTTATGAATTGTTGAAGTGTGGCGACTGAACTTGGAAAAATTTGAATTGTGGCCATTTTGAAGAGTACCTTGGACTGAGAATTTGGACCTGGATTTTTGTTCGCTGACAACGAATTTGAAGAGGAATTCAAAAATTGGAAATTTTGAAGATTTTTAAACATAAAAGGGTTAGTGAACATTCATATTGCATGATCCTTGTGATTGAAGAATATGAATATATGCTAACGCCTTTCATCGATTTTGATTTAATTCCAAGATTATTTAATTTAGGATTCAGGGAGTTGTAATAATTTAATTTTTCTTTTTTGAATAAATGTATTGAAATCAACAACAATTTTTTATGAGATCCACTTTACATGATTCGTGGGAATAAACCCCCACATTTAACATTGGTCCTTCGAGCTCCGGATCTGTCGTATGATCACTGCATTGTTCAAAAAAGAATTTTTAAAAGCACATGTATTTAGGTAAAGTTTAATCCTAACTTGAAATTGAAACTTAACCTAAAGTTACACATTATAACTTAACCTACAAGACAGCGATATGGCTCCAAAACTAGAGCAACTTTTAGTAGCACAGGAATCGGACGCGAAGAAGCTGGAATCTTCAATTAAAAATATTAAAACCATAATTAGGGAAAAGCAGAGTTCAGGATTTCTAGAGACTACTATTGAGCAATTAAAAAGAAGTTGGCAAAAATTTGATGAAAGAGACAGTCAAATTCGGGAACTTATCATCACATCGAAAAGCGCATGTGATGATCCATATATTATAAACGATAGGTACTCAGAGATTCAAGTAAATTATTTGCAATTTCTTGGAGAATTAGTGGACGGACTTGTTTCTAATACGAGACTAGAAACAAAGATACCTGTACCAGGTACAACAATTGTACATACAGGACATATAGATAGTCAGCTTCCAAAAATTCATGTGCCTAAATTTAATGGTGACTTCAATGAATGGGGTTCCTTCCATGACTATTTCGTGTCATTAATTCATAATAATGCACAGCTTCAACCTTTTAAAAAGCTGCATTATTTAAAGGAATGTCTGGTAGGAGAGCCAGCAAATTTAATAAAAAATCTGCCAGTAACAGATGCAAATTACGCTCTAGCATGGGAAAGGGTAACTGGACGTTATGACAACAAAAGGTTGTTAATAAATTATCAGCTGAAAAGACTGATCGAACAGCCGAAGTTAGTGACAGAGACCAGTAATGCCTTGAAAACAATGCTAGATACTACAGAAGGATGCCTGGAACAGTTGCTACAATTAGGAGAACCTGTAGATTCCTGGGATGCTTTAGTAATTTACTTATTAGTCCAGAAGCTTCCTGTTCAAAGCATAAAGGCTTGGGAGCAAGAACTCCGGAATAAACAAACGAATCCTACCATTAAAATATTTAAACAATTTTTACAAGCTAGATATCAAGTCTTAGAGTCCGTCGCATACACTGTAGGAACAATTCCAAAGGGGAGCATAAAAAATTCAACAAGTGAAAAAAGGCCAATGAGCCAGAAGGTCCAAACTGAATCATATCATGTGATGATAAATGCTAAATGTCCTGCTTGTGAAGAGAAGCACTATGTTGGTAAATGCAAGAAATTTTTAAATTCAAGCATTGTAGAACGAAGAAAAATTATTAAAGCATCACGACGATGTTTTAATTGCTTCTCAAGCAAACATTTGCAGCGCGATTGCAAATCTACTTGCTCAGTTTGTCATAAGGCTCATCATACCTTACTTCACATGACAGAAGGCAAGACTGTTTCAACCACTAGAGCTTCAGGATCAAGAAAATCATGGGAGCATAAATCTGATAATGCATTTAATGCATCAATGGAGCATAACCGCGAACGGACGGTCTCTCCAGAAATACCCAATGATCAGAAATCATCTGATCGTACCAACAACTTCCTCTCGACTGATATAAGTAATGTACTTTTATCAACTGTAGTGATAAAAATACCAGATCAGTTTGGAAAATTAATGCCCTTGCGATGTCTTCTAGATCCAGGGTCCCAAACGTCATTTATCACCGAGGAAGCTTGTAAAAAACTCAAGGTGAAAGGAAATAGCACCTCAGTGATGGTAAAGGGTCTTAATACTAGCAATACTGCTCATGCAACAAGGCAAGTTAGGCTACAGCTTCACGCACAAGATGGTGAACCTGTCCTAACTACACAGCTGCTAGTATTGAAACAAATTACTGGGCTCCTACCACCTACAACTATAGCAAGGAAAGACTGGCATCATTTGAATGGCCTGAATCTTGCTGACCCTGCTTATTGGAAGCCGGGTCCAATACATCTGCTGCTAGGATCAGATGTATATGCCGACATAATACAGGAAGGCATTAAGCGTGGGAACGAGAATGAGCCCATCGCTATCAATACCAAGTTAGGCTGGATTATATTAGGAAAGATGTCTAAGTCATTACCAACCCAAACTTCAGCATTCAGCATAACAGTTGACCTGAACAATGAGTTGGAAAGTCAACTCAGGAAATTTTGGGAAGTGGAGGAAGTTCCACAAAAGCGTATGCTGTCACCTGAGGACAAGATATGTGAAGAATTTTATGATCAAACTTGTGAACGTCTACCTGATGGAACATATCAAGTGAAATTGCCATTTAAGAATGGTTTTCCAGAACTCGGAGAGTCACGAGAGATTGCCTTGAGACGTCTTTTATCGCTAGAGAAAAGGTTTAAGAATGATTCCCAGTTCAAAGAGAAATATTCAAACTGTTTAAATGAATACTTGGAATTAAGCCACATGGAAGAAACCAAGTGTCCAGGACCAGGGGAACCAAATTATTATATTCCTCATCATGCGGTCCTGAGGGAAAGCAGTAGCACAACCAAATTAAGGGTTGTTTTTGATGCGTCTGCCTTGAGCAGTAATCGTAGATCGTTGAACCAGCAATTGTTGGCTGGCCCAACTCTACAACCAAAATTATTTGCCATTTTGTTAAAATGGAGGAAATTTAAAATTGCATTAAATGCGGACATAGAGAAGATGTACCGCATGATCTTAATTCATCCTGATCATCGGACCTATCAACGGATATTGTGGTACGATCCAAAAACTAAAAGTATAAAGGACTACAAATTAAAGACGGTGACCTTTGGCACGACTTCAGCGCCATATTTAGCCATACGCACATTAATTCAATTGGCACAGGACTGCCAATTACAATGGCCACAAGCGGCGGAGGTCGTAAAGTCATCATTTTATGTAGATGACCTATTTACTGGAGCAGATACCGTTGATGATGCGAAACTACTGCGGAATGAATTAATTGAAATGTTAAAGTCAGGAGGCTTTAATCTTAGAAAATGGGCAAGTAATGATGTGACGCTACTGGAAGACTTGCCGATTGACCAAAGGGAATGGAAAGATATTCTTAATATAACTGATCATGACGTAATTAAAACTGTTGGAATAAATTGGCAACCAAGCGCAGATCATTTTACCTTGTCACTGCCTATCTTAAAAATAAGCAAATGCACTAAGCGAAGCATACTTTCCTCGATAGCATCACTTTATGACCCACAGGGTTGGTTTGCCCCAATTATTATAAGGGCCAAAATCCTTATGCAACAGCTGTGGATGTCAGGTGTATCCTGGGATGATAATATACCCAATATACTGCTAGAAAAATGGAAAGAATTTGAGAAAAATATGCCTAAATTGGAAGCAATAAAAATACCTAGATGGATAGGATGGACTTCACAAGCTAAAAGCGTTTATGTTGTAGGATTTTGCGATGCATCTGAGAAGGCCTATGCTGCAGTTGTATATCTGCGTGTGGAAGCCGAGAATGGTGACATATCCTCAATCCTATTAGCATCCAAAACAAGAGTGGCTCCAATAAAGCCAATAACTCTTCCACGTTTGGAACTGAGTGGAGCAGTATTGCTTAGCAGATTAATAAAAAACACTGTCGAGGATTTGCAATTAAAAAATCCCTCCATCGCAGCTTGGACGGATTCAATGATTACCCTTCAATGGATTCAGGCCCATCCTGTAAAATGGAAAATTTATGTAGCGAATCGAGTTGCAGAAATACAGGAGAACTTATCTCCCAGTTGTTGGAATCACGTGAGGTCCAAGGACAATCCTGCCGATTTAGCTTCTCGAGGATGCATACCTGAAGAAATTGAAGAAAATAAATTATGGTGGAATGGTCCAAAGTGGTTATTAGACTCACCACAATCTTGGCCAAAAACCAATATAATATGTCAGACGGAATTAGAGGCCAAAACAAAAAATCCTTATGCCTGTTTCACTAGCACTGATAACGATTTCCTAATGAGATATTCCTCGTGGACTAAACTTATACGCGTTACAGCATACGTTCTACGATTGGTACATAATTTAAAAAATCCTGAGTCAAGGAAAGATGGATGGCTTAGCAGCAGGGAGTTGCAAGAGGCGAAATATCAAATTTTGAAACAGGTTCAGAAGTCGACATTCCCGATGGAATATACTCACCTAAAAAATAAGCTAGCCCTGCCAAGGAATAGCAAACTTCACAATTTAAATCCATTTGTAGGAGAAGACGAGCTTATGCGCGTTGGAGGCAGATTAAGCAAGGCATTAATAGAATATTCCAGGAGGCATCCTATTATTCTACCAAATGATCATCATGTTACAAATCTTGTAATCGACAAAATTCATTTGGAAAATTTACATAGTGGGCCTACCTTGACACTTAATGCTAGTCGGACCGAATTTTGGATTGTAAATGCGAAACGTTTAATCGCTAAACGAATTCAGCACTGCGTAGTATGTGTTCGTCATCGCAAGCAAACCACAGTGCAACTTATGGGCGATCTTCCATCGGCTAGAATAAATGTATCGAAACCTTTTGCTCAGGTGGGATTGGATTATGCGGGACCTCTTCTGGTGAAGACATCAACGCATAGAACGGCAAGAAAATACAAGGGCTATATTTGCATTTTCGTATGCATGGCCACTAAAGCTATTCATCTAGAAGCTGTTTCTGATCTGACGACATCCGCATTTATCGCAGCTATAAAGAGATTTGTATCCAGACGAGGATTATGTTCCGATGTGTATTCAGATTGCGGAACAAACTTCATAGGTGGAAAAAATCAATTAGACAAAGATTTGAAGGAAATTATACAGACCCAACAGAAAGAAATAGGTGAAATTCTCGCAATGTATGGAATATCATGGCATTTCAACCCCCCTGCTTCACCACATCATGGAGGGCTATGGGAAGCAGGTGTAAAGGCTGTGAAATTCATCTGCGCAGGACTTTAGGAAATTCCTCATGTACATATGAAGAGTTGTCCACTCTTCTTGCACAGATAGAGGCATGCCTAAATTCGCGTCCGATATGCCCGATTGAAAATTCAGTGGAAGATTTAGAAGTCCTAACGCCGGCACATTTCCTCATAGGTCAACCCCTTAATGCAATCCCAGAACCAGAAAGGACTGAAACATTGCCAGCACAACGGTGGAAATATATACAATGTTTAATGCAAAATTTCTGCAGGAAATGGAAAAACGACTATTTGCACAGGTTGCAACAACGTTATAAATGGTCAAAGGCAAGGGAGAATATACAAATAAATGATATAGTCCTTGTCAAAGATGAAAATGCACCTCCTACTTCCTGGCCTCTTGGTATCATACATGAGGTCTATCCTGGCAAAGATGGCTTAGTGCGCGTAGTAAAAGTTCGATTAAAAAATCAAACCACATTAACGAGGCCAATCTCAAAATTATGCCGTTTACCGGTGAACATACATAACTAAAAACTACTAAAAAATAGCCAATATAATGTAGCGTTATGTCATATTATGATTTCATTTATGTTTTTGTAAATTTTATTATTTGAAATTCTTTTCATAGATGCAGGCCTATTATGATGATGTGTTGGAACTACATGACCCAGACTTTAACTGCTCTCCCATCGACGATGAGATGCTGAGATACTTCGTGCAACCCAACGTGAACATCCTGACTGGACTACCGCTTAAAGCTGCACCAAACGAACAGCCTAAGATGTCGAAGGATGCTACTAAGAAGCAGGGTAAAACATACCAAGTCATGCAGCCTACAACATCAGCAGTGAGGCCAAAGAAAGATAAACAAACCGATTCGAAACGAAGACCCTACATAAGGCAAACTTTGGACACCGTGCCATTTCCAGTAATCATCAATGGAGCAAGGGAAACCAACCTTGACTTTCTTAGACCATCGACGACACTAGCTGAAATCAAAATGAGATTGGATAATAGCTGCGTTTTTTTCATCTGGTTCTGGGTCTAGTTCAGTATAAAATGAAAAAAACGATCCAGGCTAATAACCCGGATAAGCATTTTTGTTTCTTAAAAGTTTGTGTGCCTGAATTTTTGAAGTGACAAATAAAATTGACAGCGCGAAGAGGAAAGTGTTTTATTTTGCAAAAGTGAAAAATTAATAATTAAAATGGTGTCTCTGTGATCTATCAGAAATTAATATAATTACATTTTTCACATAATTTTTAATTGCTACTTACTGGTTGTTTGCCATTTTCTCCTGTCACTTCAAACTAAAGGTTCCCCAAGAGACAATGCTACCAACAACGAAAAATGAAAGTAGCTCTACGGCGCCTCTGGTGGAATATTTTCGAATTAATCATCCAGTTCTATAACCCACAACCCGATAAATCTCTGGGTTTCATGTTGTTGTTGTATTTCTCTGTTAAAGCAGAGAACTAGACCCAGAACCCGATGAAAAAAACGCAGCTAATGATATTCAGCGTTTTACTACAAGGGAAGGTGAATCAATTTATATCCCTAAGAAGGTATTAAAACGGCTGAATTTAAAAAAAATCCAAGCCAACAAAAGGGATTTTACACTGAACCTCCCGGATAAATTTCAGGTTCGCCTGAATATAAAATCAGATGGTAGACTGATATTGCACCATCATCACTAACGCGGGCTAAAAAAATTTATAAAAGCGGTTGAACAAAGAGTTCAACGGGCGGGAGAATGTTCAGCGAACGGCGCTGAACAGGGTGCCCGATCACCTAAAAAATATAAGATTGAGAAACAATAAAATACGTTTAACATAATAAAAATTAAAATAAAAATTGAACTAATAAACTAAAAGGAAAAGAAATAAAATGAACTTAATGTACTTACCTGAGCTGACTGTCAAATTGTGAACGGCAGATACAACAACAAAACAATGTCCGTTTGACAAGTAGATGACGGCCCGACATTTTGACGACGGCAGACCACGTTTATATTACAATTAAGGGACAAAAATTTGGAAAGAGTTCAGAATACACAAAGGCCATACTGAATTCATACGAGAATCGAAATTTTACAAAATTAACGGAAACCAAAGATGCCAAATGAAGGAATAATGATTATAAAGAATATCCGGAAAGTTAAAATAAAAGGACTAGTAACTAAACGCATTTAATTAAAATAAACACAAGATGTCTCCCATAACTACTGTAAGGTCATGTGGAAGGTAAGAGGACACGATCCATACGAACATGTAAATGGGTAAGAGTAGGCAGGATTCCTGCGCATTGGAAAAAAAGGCGACTTTATAAGGTGGAGCAAGACCCCGATCGCCCTCTTGGTTTAATGATTTTCTTCTGAATAGACGTGTTTGTGGTGATTTTGAATTTTATGAATTGTTGAAGTGTGGCGACTGAACTTGGAAAAATTTGAATTGTGGCCATTTTGAAGAGTACCTTGGACTGAGAATTTGGACCTGGATTTTTGTTCGCTGACAACGAATTTGAAGAGGAATTCAAAAATTGGAAATTTTGAAGATTTTTAAACATAAAAGGGTTAGTGAACATTCATATTGCATGATCCTTGTGATTGAAGAATATGAATATATGCTAACGCCTTTCATCGATTTTGATTTAATTCCAAGATTATTTAATTTAGGATTCAGGGAGTTGTAATAATTTAATTTTTCTTTTTTGAATAAATGTATTGAAATCAACAACAATTTTTTATGAGATCCACTTTACATGATTCGTGGGAATAAACCCCCACATTTAACATTGGCTCATTCTTTCATTGTCGGAATTGTCTCTTTTGTCAGCTTTATTCACTTCGGCTCCTTCTTCTTTTTCTTGTTCAATATCGTCAATTACCTTCGATGCAAGTTGGTCAAGATTTCTCAAATAAAGACATACATCGCTGATCATTTCCTCCTTTGTCCCACTGTCAATACACAGGATACCAGCAACATCATACAGTTCGGCGAGTGAAAACGTTTCCTCGATGAATTTTTTCTTGGCTTCTTCTTCAGCAGAATCCTCTTCAAAATCAAATCCAGCGAATTCTCGTAGTCGCTTTCGACTCTTCCTGTCCTCCGGAATCGACTCAAAAATAATATTGTGCAAAGCCTTAATTGCTTTCACCGGTGCATTGTTAATATTTTTCTTTATTCTTTCTATGTCGCCCAACGTCGCCATTCTGTTTGATTACTCAGTCAACAAGTAAAGTCGTCGAATTTTGCTACACTATGGATCCTCGTCGCAGATCCGCTTGTCGTGGCTCGCAAAACTGCTCGTCGTATCGTCTACAGGCAAAATGGTTCGTCGGCAACTTCCTTCGCAGACAATATCGTCGTAATTTTCGTCGTAACTCGTATTAACTCAAAATCCTCCAGATCCCGGACGAGCCCCCATTTGTGGGAAGAGATTAGAATTCAAATAAAACTCGCAGACGTTAAAATAATAAACCAGAATTATTATTAATCGCAAAAGATGTGGTTTCTTTAAGGGAACATCAGAGAGTGAAAAAATAACAAAAAACAACGATATGTCCCGCAGCTCGGCTAACTTGATCTATACTTTTCTGACCCTTCTACTTTGTCGGTGTCGAGCCTAGTTACGCGACATCTACATCCTCGGTGGGAAAACCAAGAAACTCCTCATCTGACTCCCACATATATGTATGTATATCTGCAATACTTACTGATTCAATCCATTCATAAGTAAGGATTGTCGTTATAGGTTCCGATAGAGATCTATTTCTGCCAATCATGAAGGCCGGTTTAAGAGGAATATTTTCGGAAACCTTGGCAAAGCGTTTTACGATGTGATAGACATTTTTAGCAGTACTACGTCGCTGGACAAAAACAAGGCATGATATGTCATTTGGATTCTTGCCTGAAAATTTTTCCTTAAGGTAGACAAGCAGCTTCTGCATCTTTGGTGACGAATTTGAAAGAATTACATCGACTTCTTTTTCCTCTTCATCATCATCACCGTAAAGGTGTTTAACTAGTAAATGTCTAATTCTATCAGCCATTGTAATGCACATTCGGTACATATTTCGCATATTTAGAGTTTTAGCTGAACGTTTTCTTAATTCGAAAGATATTATTAAAGTCATAACAGCAATAGATGCTCCATAGGGTCCCAAATCGTTCAATTGATAGAGAAAATCATTTAACAGATTTACAGCATTCTTAACCGGACTCGGTTCAGCCTTGTCATTAAGAGCTTTTGTTTTTTCGAAATCCGTTTCATCTCCTTTCCAATTTAGAGCTACTTCTTTAGTTTTTTCAACTAAAATCGTAATTTTGTCGTAAATGCTACTCTCATTGTAGTTCATATTTGAGTAAGGTATGAAAAGTTCATTTGGTTTTGTAGAATATCTGGAAAAAATCGATAAATTATAAAACCCATTTAAATGTTGTGTGCTAAATTACAGCAAAACGTTTTTAAACTTTTCTAAATTTGACACGGTCAGAATTACAGATCTAAAAGTAGCCTCCAGATTCGTAAGCTCTTGAAGGACGGTTTTTATAGTAGGAGACTTCATTAATATACCCGTCAATCCAATAATTCTTGGGTGATTATTCTCTGGTACGTAGCGAAAATGACCCATAAGAATATGCATCGGGTGATTTTTAGTACCGTTATGGCATTCATCAAATATAAGCAAGTTGAAATTGCTTAATTTTATAATGCCAGAAGTTATGATATCCACAATTATTTGGCAAGTTGCAACGATAACCTAGGAATTAAAAAAGTTAGAAAATACTATTATATATAAAAGAAAAGAGTTTTGCTCATAATTCGTAATACCTGAGTTTGTTCAAATTCGAGGTCCCACCTATCACGTCCCCAATAGTCAACATTTCTCTCGCCTGTATAGACGTTGACCTTTAAATTGGTCTGCTTTTGCAGTGCAGTGCACTGCTGTTTTGCCAACGCTACAGTATTAGTAACGAACACTGTCCTTTTGCCACCTTCGCTTAGAGGCCTATAAAGAAATGCTCAAACATTAGTTGTTCTAAGATATAATCACGATATGTTATTATAATAAAAATACTTCTTTTTTAACTTTAAGTTCTTGTTTAATATAATTTTATCGTATAGATAGTTCAGTTTTTGCATACATAGGTATTCCATGTGTTTGTAAATTTAAGCTCCAATGTAAAAACAAACCTCCCTATTCTTAAATCCGTTCGAAACGAATCGAAAAAAACTTGCAAAAGGCATCAAATATCTACAATACGTTCCATCATGAATGACTAGTTCTTTTGTTGGTGATATGCATAGAGCAAGTGAATACGTAGCTGGAGAAGTCCCAATATCTTAACTTTCACATCCTAAATGCGAAAGTGAATTTGTTTATTTGCTTCGCGTACTCAATTAATGTATTTGATGCCTCCGACTGCGTTTGTGAACACTGTCAACCATGATCATTCAAATTCAGTAAACATGTTTAATTTTTTCAACTTGTTTCTATCTTTTCAGTTCATTTATTAACCCTAGAAGCCCAATCATATTTTACTAGCTATAAAGCCCAAACATAGGTCAAATTTACCTACACGAATAAATATACTCGTGACTCAGTTTATTATATTATATCTATTATTTTTTGATAATGCACAGTTATGTTCTTTTGTTGTTAAATGAGAAAAAGGAAAATTAGAGTAATATTTCTTTATTAAACTATAAAAATGAAAACTTTAAGTAAGGATACATAAAATTGGTACAAAATGAGATCTTTTCGGTTTTATATTAAAATGCTATATTATAGTTAAAAAATCAAATAATACTTCTTTTTACGACTAACTAATCAACTTTTCATAATAATATTAACAGTTTTAGTATATTATTTTCACTTTATGCACGAATCCAAAAGTTACACAAAGCCCAAAATGACCTATAACATTACGATAACTACAAAATGACGATACTTACCAAAGCGATACGACCGTCTCCTGTTAGCTCTTGGCGGGCACTAAGTTGGTGTGGTGAATCACGGCGATCGAACGAAACGCGCGAAAGATACAGCAAAAATACGTTTGCGTGTAGGTAAAATTGACCTAGATTGGGCTTCTAGGGTTAAGTAAGTTTGAAAATTTTAACTTCACAATTTTTCAGTTTACGCAGTCGGGTGTTTTGTTTTATTCAATAATATTTTTATTTTAAGTTTTTTAGTTTTCGTAGTAAATAAATTTATCATTTAAATATCTGCACGTTATTGAATTTCCACAAAAGTTAGGTTAGGTAAAAAATAGGGTTTCTAAACTGATATTAAAACAAAATTAAATCTTGTGAAAGTTTCCTCATGTTAACTTTAAGGCTTTGAGTCATCAGTTCATAGGATCAATTCCCGTAAACGTTGAAGCTCATTCAAAGAATTTTGATCGTGTGGGCGATTTAATAGTTTTTTAGGATCAAGAGTACTGATAGCCAATCCAGCTAATGTTTTTACTCGACTAAGAGCTACATACGCTTGACCTTTTGCAAATATATGTGAGCCAAGGTCCACAACTGCCCGATCGAGTGTCGTACCTTGGAGTTTATGAACTGTTACAGCCCAACTAAGGATTAAAGGCAACATCATGCGTTACGTCTTTCACTTTTTGTTGCCCAGGCTGATAAGTAAAAGCGTTGTCTGTCATACACACTGAATCAACAATAGTAACGTTCGGATTTATTATTAGTAAGACAGTATTGTAATCACTCTTTTCCACACATAAATATAATTTATGTTGCCAAAAATCGGCCATTTTAATTTTTTCCAATTTTGATATACCCAGTGTCACTCTCACAATTAAGACGAATCTAACGGCACCTCTCAAGCTGAAATCGATCAAGCCGTTTAGGCTACAGAGCGTGCCAAAAAAATATACATACATACATACACTCGAAAAACATAACCCTCCTTCTGGCGCAGTCGGGTAATAAAAAGTACTTTGATTATTCACTTTAAAATTTATAAAACTTACTATCTATGGAAAATTGTAATTTGATCTAAATAGGTTGATTTAAAGAAATAAAAGATTGTGCAAAGAGATTTTTTAAAAAGTCAGACACGGCAATAATAAAAAATAAAACTGTAAATAAAAATATTAAAAAAATTGAATTAAAATATTTTAAAAATATTTAAAAATGTTTTAAAAGATAATATCAATTTACTATGGTAATAATCTAAATATGGTAATATCAACTACTACAGTTCTATACCACATCCACAGAGTTTAGTAATACTTCTAAACTTCCTAATCTGGCTGAAGAACCAACATTTTAGAAGTATTTAGCTAAGTAGTATTTTTGATGCCCCGGGTGAAACTGGATTACTCAACTAGTCGTATGTATATTTTCCTCTCTGCGAATTATGTCCATAGATCCTCAGTTTGGAGCAGCGTTACATGATTCAATGGTGTGGGGACTTAGTGCCCTGTTCTAATTTTCGTACGAAATTGAAGAGAGCTTACAAAAGCTCTTTTTGGATACAAATTTCTTAACAAGGTTCCTAAATTCTAACATATTCATTTTAGATGCCTTTGATTACTATTAGTTTTTCCGCATATAATGTCAAAATAATTTGACTGGATTTTTCTACCGAATTATTTTAACCACTTTGAATGAAAGAATTAATTGTAGTCAAAGGTAACTGAAATTGATTTTTTAAAAATTAGGAATTCTATTATGCAATTTGATTCAAAAAGGGATTTTGTAAGCTCTCTTCCATTCGTTTCGTACGAAAGTTAGAACAGGGCCCTTAATTCTTCTTTATAAACATAATTTCTGTACGAGGCTTGGCACTCATAATTGGGGATCGAGTCCAGAGTGCCGGGATTCTGATCAAAATCATGCAAGTCATTTCGACGTAAATCGAAACAACCTTATGCACTTCAACTATTTAAGGTCGTTTCAACTTACGTCTAAATGACTTGCACGACTACCCCCCGAACTCTGGAGAACGACCATTGAACTTACTTTGCTAAATCCTTGGACATCCGCTTGATGGCCATCACCGCAATGAACGTCTTGCCCGCTCCAGTCGGCAGATAGATGATCACATTTTGCTTCAAAGCCCTCTCCAGGATCTCCTCCTGGTAATCCCTGGCCTGCAGCATCTGCTCATCCTGGGTACAAAAAGTAATTACTAGCTTAGAACGATTTTGCTTGCAGAAAGTAGCCTTTTTACCTGCTCAGTCAAATCCAATGGCTCCACCATGCTGCTCAAAGCTAACGAGTATTCCTTCTAGAAAGTAATGACTTAATTGCGGTTGCTATTGCAAAATGCGCAGACTGCGCTCTGAGGTCCCGCGTAAGTGCAGGGCCGCGTCACTCCCTTTTGTTGTGTTGGAGGGATTCCGGGAATAATCTAGCTAGCTGCCGGCAATTGATAATTTCATACTTCTTTCACAAAACTCGGAATAATTATCTAAACAGCACACAATATTAACACAAAATTAAAACAAAATAAGACAATGCCTACTTCCTGATAAAACAACTAAGTTAATAAGGACCAGCCGCAATCAACTGAATCTTCCAAAGTTCCATACATGTAGCAAAATACAAGCCCAGGAATTAAAAAAAAGCAGGCCATGAAGTAGGCCAAGTCACTAACACATGTGTAGGCATAAACCGACTGACTTCTGATTACACTGTTAAAATTCGAATTAAAAAAATTGGTTGTCGGTAAAGTCGGTTTACGGACGATAATTTTACGTGATAACGTCATAAGAAAACATTGATGAAAAATTGCATACTTTTAGGAATTGAATTGAATTATTATCACTGAATTATCATTATTTTGTATAATACAAAGAAGGAGTTAATTGAAAATTACAATTTTTTCGATAAATTAACATTTATTTGCACTCGTTAATTCAAATATTTTTTTACTTAAATTATACAGATTAATTACAAGTAACAATGTGCTATTAACAATTTATTTACAACTTATATACATGTGTGATATTTAAGATCCTCCAATCTGCGTTATTCTGTTAAGGATAGGACGATGATAGGAAAAGGAGGAAATCAAGGGGAGTGTTTCAAGTGTAATGTGCCTTGAAAAAGTCAAATCGATGGTTGTGAAAACCACATTAACTTTTCACTTCACTTTATAAACAGTTCACGTCGAATTCTTAAAATGCAAGAATTAATTAACTTTTTTGCCGCAATTGTTGTTGTAATAAACAATGGAAACCACATAAACTTTTCACTTCACTTCTTTTTTTTTAAATCGGTGGTAGAGCATTTTCTTTTCTAGTTTCGCAATTTACAAAAACCAATCTATCAAAATAGCCTATCACATGAGCTTTGAGTAACTAATGTAATTTTACGCCGTAATATGTTACAAACGATTTCTCCTATAAAGAAAATACCAAGAAAATACTTTATAGACATTTTTCTTATTTTCTAATTAGATAAAACCTACTTTGTTACTAATAATATTCCACTATATCGATGAAGACTAAATTGATGATAGATCTTATTAATTTTGTCGCCACATGTGCATACAAATAGAAGCATACACCAAGTTTATAACAGTTATTCTAATTGGAAATAATATTCCACTATAAACCAACAGGACAAATTACGTGAGATTCTATTCAAAACGCTTAGGCCGATCGTGCCTCTCTATCGCTTGTCCCGCGCTCTCGCTTGCACGCTCGGCTCAGGCGGAACGTGACAATGAGTCATGCTTTTTCGTGCGTGCAGCCGTTCATCGATTTATAAGCCCTTATCACGACAAGAAGAAGATTTGATTTGTGAACGTGTTTGTGCGTGTCAACGGTTATTAAATTTATCTTTTATCACTTTTATTAATTCGTCTCATATCGTCTCATTTTCCAGAGTAAGGCCGTTTTTATTATTTTACGGCTCAGCAACTAGTAAAAATCAATAGGCAAAAAAACGAAATTCTTAAATATCGCCGATAGGGCTAGTTTTTTGGCGTTAAATACTCGGTTTTAATTGCAGAAATTAGACAAATGCAAAAAAACCGATAAAAATCGCCTATTTGTACGATTTTTTACTATTTTACGGCTCAGAAGCTAGTAAAAATCAATAGGTAAAAAAACGAAATTCGTAAATATCGCTAGTAAGGCTAGTTTTTTTGCGTTAAATACTCGGATTTAATTGCGGAAATTAGACAAATGCAAAAAACCCGATAAAAATCGTCTATTTGTACGATTTTGTACTATTTTACGTCTCAGAAGCTAGTAAAAATCAATAGGTAAAAAAAACTAAATTCGTAAATATCGCCGATAGGACTAGTTTTTTTGCGTTAAATACTCGGTTTTAATTGCAGAAATTAGACAAATGCAAAAAAACCGATAAAAATCGCCTATTTGTACGATTTTTTATTATTTTACAGCTCAGAAGCTAGTAAAAATCAATAGGTAAAAAAAACTAAATTCGTAAATATCGCCGATAGGACTAGTTTTCTTGCGTTAAATACTCGGTTTTAATTGCAGAAATTAGACAAATGCAAAAAAACCGATAAAAATCGCCTATTTGTACGATTTTTTATTATTTTACAACTCAGAAGCTAGTAAAAATCAATAAGTAAAAAAACTAAATTCGGAAATATCGCCGATAGGGCTAGTTTTTTTGCGTTAAATACTCGGTTTTAATTGCAGAAATTAGACAAATGTAAAAAACCCGATAAAAATCGCCTATTTGTACGATTTTTTACTATTTTACGGCTCAGCAACTAGTAAAAATCAATAGGTAAAAAAACGAAATTCGTAAATATCGCTGCTAGGGCTAGTTTTTTTGCGTTAAATACTCGGTTTTAATTGCAGAAATTAGACAAATGCAAAAAAACCGATAAAAATCGCCTATTTGTACGATTTTTTATTATTTTACAACTCAGAAGCTAGTAAAAATCAATAAGAAAAAAAACTAAATTCGTAAATATCGTCGACAGGGCTAGTTTTTTTGCGTTAAATACTCGGTTTTAATTGCAGAAATTAGACAAATGCAAAAAACCCGATAAAAATCGCCAATTTGTACGAGTTTTTACTATTTTACGGCTCAGAAGCTAGTAAAAATCAATAGGTAAAAAAATGAAATTCGTAAATATCGCAGCTAGGGCTAGTTTTTTTGCGTTAAATACTCGGTTTTAATTGCAGAAATTATACAAATGCAAAAAAACCCATAAAAATGCCCTATTTGTACGATTTTTTATTATTTTACGGTTCAGCAGCTAGTAAAAATCAATAGGTAAATAAAATTGCATAATAAAAAATTATTTTTTAAAAAAAAACTTTTATTTAACAATAAAATATAAAAATATACTAAAAAGCAGAAAATAAGTGTTTGCTAAAATAAATTTAGGCTGACAATAATATCTTTATAAGATAATTAATAAAATAATACTTCAGTTTTAATATTTTGGATTGACGAAGGGTCTAAGCTTATCAATTTTGGGCCTAAAATATTTTGCAACCAAAATATACCTTTAACGTATTTCTTCACGGTAGTTCTGTATTCGTATGACTATGAATAAAAGCTTGGGCGCTCATTAGATATTAAAATTATAAAATAGCAGTAGTGAAACGAAGCGAAATATTGTGTAATTTTTCAGCATAATTTCGCTTCTAATGAGGGCTTTGAAGCAAAATGTGATCATCTATCTGCCGACTGGAGCGGGCAAGACATTGCGGCGATGGCCATCAAGCGGATGTCCAAGGATTTAGCAAAGTAAGTTCAATGGTCGTTCTCCAGAGTCCGGGGGGTAGTCGTGCAAGTCATTTAGACGTAAGTTGAAACGACCTTAAATAGTTGAAGTACATAAGGTTGTTTCGACTTCCGTCGAAATGACTTGCATGATTTTGATCAGAATCCCGGCCCTGGACACGATCCCCAATTATGAGTACCAAGCCTCGTGCAGAAATTATGCTTATAGAGAAGAATTAAGGGCCCTGTTCTAAATTTCGTACGAAACGAATGGAAGAGAGCTTACAAAATCCCTTTTTGAATCAAATTGCATAATAGAATTCCTAATTTTTAAAAAATCAATTTCAGTTACCTTTGACTTCAATTAATTCTTTCATTCAAAGTGGATAAAATAAATCGGTAGAAAAATCCAATCAAATTATTTTGACATTATATGCGGAAAAACTAATAGTAATCAAAGGCATCTAAACTGAATATGTTAGAATTTAGGAACCTTGTTAAGAAATTTGTATCCAAAAAGAGCTTTTGTAAGCTCTCTTCAATTTCGTACGAAAATTAGAACAGGGCATTAAGTCCCCACACCATTGAATCATGTAACGCTCCTCCAAACTGAGGATCTATGGACATAATTCGCATAGAGGAAAATATACATATGACTAGTTGAGTAATCCAGTTTCACCCGGGGCATCAAAAATACTACTTAGCTAAATACTTCTAAAATGTTGGTTCTTCAGCCAGATTAGGAAGTTTGGAAGTACATACAGTGCAACCTCGATATAACGAACCTCAATATAACGATTTCCTCGATTTAACGAATTCTTCGTAATCCCCTTGAATTGTCCATAAGAGTCAATGTAAAATATACCTCTACATTGCGAACATTTTTTGCGAACACCCTCGTTATAACGAATTTTCAACTATCAAAAAAAAGTGTAAATACCTCAAATTAACGAATTTTGTCAACCCAAAACCTTTATATAACGTTCCCACCAATATATGACCCTTAATCCCATAGTATGTGATTCATGTCGCGACAGGTGTCGACACGTTTTTTTCGTAAAACAATCATTGTTGTGTGATGGGAAAAATTTTGTTACCTACCTAATTGTTTTTAAATAGAAAATACATACAGTAATTTGATAAAAATGTGTTATAATTTATTAGTAGAAGTTGTTCGCTATAACAAGATGAGTACGTAATGTTGAGGTGAATAAAACTATTTTTTTACCTCTTTATAACAAATTTTAGACCAACCTAACCTCAATATAACAAACCTCAGTTTAACGAATTACTTGATATAACGAATATTTACTTGTTCCCTTCCGATTCGTTATATCGAGGTTGCACTGTATTACTAAAATCTGTGGAAGTGGTATAGAACTGTAGTAGTTGATGTTACCATATTTAGATTATTACCATAGTAAATTGATATTATCTTTTAAAACATTTTTACATATTTTTAAAATATTTTAATTTAATTTTTTTAATATTTTTATTTACAGTTTTATTTTTTATTATTGCCGTGTCTGACTTTTTAAAAAATCTCTTTGCACAATCTTTTATTTCTTTAAATCAACCTATCTAGATCAAATTACAATTTTCCATAGATAGTAAGTTTTATAAATTTTAAAGTGAATAATCAAAGTACTTTTTATTACCCGACTGCGCCAGAAGGAGGGTTATGTTTTTCGAGTGTATGTATGTATGTATATTTTTTTGGCACGCTCTGTATCCTAAACGGCTTGATCGATTTCAGCTTGAGAGGTGCCGTTAGATTCGTCTTAATTGTGAGAGTGACACTGGGTATATCAAAATTGGAAAAAATTAAAATGGCCGATTTGTGGCGCCATATTATGTCTTCAAACATTTTTTTTTTTCAAAACCTATCGAGTGGAGTATCAAAATAAAGGGTTTCATAAATAGCTTGCAAAAATTTATGCGACTTCTATGTTTACATGTAATTTGGAATGGAAAATGCTAAAAAAAACAACAAAATATTCAACGTTACAACATAAATTATATTTATGTGTGGAAAAGAGAGATTACAATACTGTCTTACTAATAATAAATCCGAACGTTACTATTGTTGATTCAGTGTGTATGACAGACTTATCAGCCTGGGCAACAAAAAGTGAAAGACGTAACGCAGGATATTGCCTTTAATCCTTAGTTGGGCTGTAACAGTTCATAAACTCCAAGGTACGACACTCGATCGGGCAGTTGTGGACCTTGGCTCACATATATTTGCAAAAGGTCAAGCGTATGTAGCTCTTAGTCGAGTAAAAACATTAGCTGGATTGGCTATCAGTACTCTTGATCCTAAAAAACTATTAAATCGCCCACATGATCAAAATTCTTTGAATGAGCTTCAACGTTTAAAGGAATTGATCGTATGAACTGATGACTTAAAGCCTTAAAGTTAACATGAGGAAACTTTCACAAGATTTAATATTGTTTTAATATCAGTTTAGAAACCCTATTTTTTACCTAACCTAACTTTTGTGGAAATTCAATAACGTGCAGATATTTAAATGATAAATTTATTTACTACGAAAACTGAAAAACTTAAAATAAAAATATTATTGAAAAACACAAAAAACCCGACTGCGTAAACTGAAAAATTGTGAAGTTAAAATTTTCAAACTTACTTAATAAATGAACTGAAAAGATAAAAACAAGTTGAAAAAATTAAACATTTTTTCTGAATTTGAATGATCATGGTTGACAGTGTTCACAAACGCAGTCGGAGGCATCAAATACATTAATTGAGTACGCGAAACAAATAAACAAATTCACTTTCGCATTTATGATGTGAAAGTTAGGATATTGGGACTCCTCCAACTACGTATTCACTTGCTCTATGCATACCTATGTATGCAAAAACTGAACTATCTATACGATAAAATTATATTAAACAAGAACTTAAAGTTAAAAAAGAAGTATTTTTATTATAATAACATATCGTGATTATATCTTAGAACAACTAATGTTTGAGCATTTCTTTATAGGCCTCTAAGCGAAGGTGGCAAAAGGACAGTGTTCGTTACTAATACTGTAGCGTTGGCAAAACAGCAGTGCACTGCACTGCAAAAGCAGACCAATTTAAAGGTCAACGTCTATACAGGCGAGAGAAATGTTGACTATTGGGGACGTGATAGGTGGGACCTCGAATTTGAACGAAATCAGGTTTAACGAATTATAAGCAAAACTCTTTTCTTTTATATATAATAGTATTTTCTAACTTTTTTAATTCCTAGGTTATCGTTACAACTTGCCAAATAATTGTGGATATCATAACTTCTGGCATTATAAAATTAAGCAATTTCAACTTGCTTATATTTGATGAATGCCATAACGGTACTAAAAATCACCCAATGCATAGTCTTATGGGTCATTTTCGCTACGTACCAGAGAATAATCACCCAAGAATTATTGGATTGACGGGTATATTAATGAAGTCTCCTACTATAAAAACCGTCCTTCAAGAGCTTACGAATCTGGAGGCTACTTTTAGATCTGTAATTGTAACCGTGTCAAATTTAGAAAAGTTTAAAAACGTTTTGCTGTAATTTAGCACACAACATTTAAATGGGTTTTATAATTTATCGATTTTTTCCAGATATTCTACAAAACCAAATGAACTTTTCATACCTTACTCAAATATGAACTACAATAAGAGTAGCATTTACGACAAAATTACGATTTTAATTGAAAAAACTAAAGAAGTAGCTCTAAATTGGAAAGGAGATGAAACGGATTTCGAAAAAACAAAAGCTCTTAATGACAAGGCTGAACCGAGTCCGGTTAAGAATGCTGTAAATCTGTTAAATGATTTTCTCTATCAATTGAACGATTTGGGACCCTATGGAGCATCTATTGCTGTTATGACTTTAATAATATCTTTCGAATTAAGAAAACGTTCAGCAAAAACTCTAAATATGCGAAATATGTACCGAATGTGCATTACAATGGCTGATAGAATTAGACATTTACTAGTTAAACACCTTTACGATGATGATGATGAAGAGGAAAAAGAAGTCGATGTAATTCTTTCAAATTCGTCACCAAAGATGCAGAAGCTGCTAGTCTACCTTAAGGAAGAATTTTCAGGCAAGAATCCAAATGACATATCATGCCTTGTTTTTGTCCAGCGACGTAGTACTGCTAAAAATGTCTATCACATCTTAAAACGCTTTGCCAAGGTTTCCGAAAATATTCCTCTTAAACCGGCTTTCATGATTGGCAGAAATAGATCTCTATCGGAACCTATAACGGCAATCCTTACGGATAAATGGAGTGAATCAGTAAGTATTGCAGATATACATATATGTATGTATTGTATGTATAATAATCAAACTGTAACCAAGTCCTGTCTGTACATGAAATATTTTTTATAACTTGGAATCTTTATCTGTCTGCATGTGTCACGCAATTAAAATTGCTTATTCCGCAAAATTACATTTATGTATTACATTCTTTTCGCGACTTCGCCCGCGTTAATTTATTATACCATGCCAAGATGCCCCAAATAAAAATTAGCAACTTGAAGTTTTGGAAAAATCGATTGCAAATTAGGCCGCATTGAATTTAAGATTATTCTGGATTAAATACCAAAGAAATACAAATTATTCAATTAAAATGGTAAGATCTGAAAATTATTGTTATTTTGGGTGAAATTTTATTACATGAAATTCCGCCACAGGATTTTGGATTATTGTTTTTGCAAATTAATTCAAAATTAGGCTTTATCGATTTCTTGCTTTTTTGTTTTTTTTTTTTATTACATATTTCGAAAACGGTTAAAGATAAAAATTTAGTTTTGGATTCCAAAAGGATACTTGGGGTTATATCACTCATGATTTTAGACATATATCTTATGTAAATTCAAAATGGTTACAATGATCAATTACAAAATCTGGAAAAAACTTATGTTCCGGTAAAGTTTTGGCTGAATTCTTTACAGATTTTACGTTTAATCAATCTGAAAGTACCCTAAAAATTTTAAAAGGGAATTTTTTTTTCAAGGACAAAACAAAAATATTTTTAATTTCAAAATTACACTTAAAATTGTAGGAAAGTACACAATCTCCTTGTCCTTGAAGATATTGAGGAAATTTTGAGGAAAATCACACAAGACTGATTACACTAGTTTTATAATGGGTATTTTGTTCATTCCAAGGTCAGCAGGAGGATAGATTATGGTACTGCAAATTTATTATATATATAAATGATAATAATATGAAAGTCCCAGTATAGGAAAAATGTTGAAGTTTAATTTATAAACATAATAAAAATGATATACAAAACAATGGATGTAATACTAATATTAAATTGAATAAATTTAAATTTTTCAGGCCATTAACGAGTTTAAGAGAGGCGATGCAAATTTCTTAGTTGCTTCAAGTGTTCTCGAGGAAGGTATCGACGTTCAAAGTTGTAACTACGTCATATCATAAGATATGATTGCGTTGATACTTTCCGCAGCTATATACAAACAAAAGGCAGAGCACGAAGTAGAGAGAGTGCATTCGCAATGTTGGTAGAAATGAACGATCATTCAAAAGTTATAAAGAAGATCACGGAGTTTCGACAAATAGAAGAAGAGTTAAGAAAGTTTCTAATTGAGAAAACAATTGACAGAAAGAAGCCCTTAACCGAAGATATATTAAAACAATTCCCAGTTAATATGCCACCATTGAGGACATCAAAAGGAGCAATACTTGAAGCACATGCAGCATTAAATTTGCTTAATCGATACTGTATGTCACTTCCAGGAGATTGTTTTACATTGTTTAAGCCTAAATGGGAGAAAACTGAATATGTCCAAACGAATTTTACGAACATAGTGGCAAAAGTTTCATTGCCTCCACAATCAACCATTAAGGAACCCATTTCGGTAAGTGTTTACTTCTCAATTTAGACATGCAAATTTATAATTAATTGAATTTTAGAGCCCTCCAATGCGAAGCGTTTATCTTGCGAAGGCACATGCTGCCTTTATGGCTTGCGTACAGCTGTATCACAATGGTCTTGCCAATAACACCAAAAATTAGCAATGAAATAACGGATAACACAATCCTACTGTATTCTTGCCGTTTTCTTAAGAACATTAGTTATTTTTGAGAAAAGATTATGGGCCCTGGGATCCTGATCATTTTTCATAACAGAGACCTTAAAGTATGCAGCAAATGATGGAGAGACACAGTTCGGAAAGGGGCTGAGTGGAGTTCGATCAAGACGACATCGGATTACTCCATATCGTACTTGGTCGTCAGAGCTATACCAGGTGCTAATCACGGTATTCTCATAATCTTCTGGTTCATGTCGCGATCGCATATTGTGTCGGCATTTGGAGAAGTTTCTTTACATTCGCATTTTCTTCGTCGACTTCAAAATCTGGCTGAACGTCGATAGCGTACAAGAAAAAGTCCTTTCCAACTTCGGGCATAGCTGAAGAAAGTTCTGATGGGTAAACCATGTCATAGATACGTTTATTTTTTTTGGTTCCAGCCTTTTTGGGATTGTCTGAAAAGAAATAAGAGATAATTTTATTATTGTATTTACAAGAATTACGGGATACAATAGTTAAAATCCAATATTCATTGCTTAATATTTGTTAAAGGCTGATTATAACACACTTACTTATGTAAAATTAACCTGTTAAACATTTGTTTAAATAGGGTGACCACTTTTTCTTAATATCAAATTTCTTTAATTTTTCCGATTTTACACAGCCTTTTTCCCAAAACTCTTTTTTAAGGACCCCTACAGTGACCAAATGGAAGTTGCATCGTTAGAAATCAAAATTTCCAAACATGTTAGTTTATGAAAGAATAAAACAAAGGATGTTAGGAAAAAACAATTTTTCAGTAAGTATCATTGATTGAAATGAAAACACAAATGGCGGTTCTTAACAAGAAAAACGCATAAGTAAAGAGGACATGAAAAACTCTTCAGATATGGACCGTGGTAACAAAATGAATTTTGGACTATGGTTCAATATCACATTTACACATTTTAGTAACACTCCTAAGCTGCATGAAGTATTAAACTTGAGCATGTAAAAAGTTGTTATCTAAATACTGCTTAAAATACACCGGATTACTCAGCTGGCTATATGTATACAATATAATGTACATACAGTAGACTCCCGTATAATGCGAATTCCTACAACGCGCTAAAAATTTTGCGACAATTTTTTTCATATAACGCGATTCTCGTACAGCGCACAATTCGGAAATTCTCCGTTTACTAATGAATTTGTTTGATTATTTTTTTACAATTTATTTTTACTGGTTATCGGATAAGAATTATGGATCAACTTTTATAATTCCCATCAATATTAAGAGTTATTTCTCAATGTTTTGTTTCCGTTATTAGTTAACCATTATTTATTTATTCTTCTTTTCTCACCAATGTGTAAATGCAGTTTATTCTGCAAAATCTGCCAGTTCTAATTATCATGCGATGTCCACTAAAATTGGTATTTAGGGGTTGTCAGAGTCGCTGATTTCAAACCGACTGCCAAAATAAACAAATTAAAGATAAATACCTTTTTTGATTTATTAACGGCGACAAGTAAGCATTTGTCGTTTCAAATGATAAATCGAAGAAATCGAAAGTTTTCTTTTGCGATCCCAAAAACCTCCAAATACCAATTTTAGTGGAAATCGCATAACATTTGACAGTTTGCCATCTTGAATTCGTAAATTTTGACAGTCAATTTGAAATCAGTGACCCTGAAAATCCCCAACAATGAAGACGGAAGTTCCATAGGATTGAACCTTATCCCTTTATCCCTTTATCGGCGGCATCTTCTTAAATGGCTATAGTTATACCTTTCTTGCTCTTCTTTCTCCAAATGAGCATATAAATATGTATAAAAGATGTATAATCCAGCGCAATCAATCACTTAATTATAAAATTTATATTGTTGTTGTTGAGTTTTACGTTGCCACGAGGTCCGTCACACAAAGGTGACTTTGTGGTCACGTCAACTTGGGTCAAATTGACCAACGACTAGTTTGTCTCCAATCAAATTATAAGAAGTTTTTGGGGGGAGGGGCAAATACCTTTCTCAAATTGACCCTTTTAATCACATTCACTTCAAACACATGACTGTCACTACGTTTAGTTCACAGGTTCCGTCTGGATCATTATAAAAGTTTTCACATTTGCCTTCTCAAGCTATGTCCGGTAAACTCGTATGATTAGTTCACATTAGGCTTTATCACTAAGATTTGCCCAGTATTTGTTTTTCTTTCGTTTCTTCTATATTAATCCGTTTTCTCTAATTTTGCACACTTAATTATTTGATTTCTACTGTTACTTTTAGATACACAGTTCGTCTATGCCTTCCAACACTTTCCGTTATGGCTACCAGAATGCACAGCTTACCGTCATAGCTGGGGCCTTATTCCTGAAAACGAGACGAAACGAAAGCAAATTCCCTACTCTAAACGATTATAAGATGGCTATAGTGTTGTCATACGGACTCATAAATATAGTCAGAACAATCAACATTGACAGCACAAACCTTCAATAATTTAACGACTTTTCATAGTTTAATTTTTCATCGGTCAAGTCTGAAATTGTTTTTAAGTACATAAAATTTGATAAATAAAGATGTTGAATGTGTGGCTTTTAATTAGTTCGGACGAAGAGAGTGAAGATTAAGAAGCTATGGGGATTAAGGGGGATAGCCGCTGTGATGAGTCAAAAAAAAAAAATTTTTTTTTCGTCTTAAATCAAAGTTATTATAATATATTCAAAAACATGTGTACAAAATTGCAGATCAAAAGGTCCAGGACTCGATAGTTTAATATTGGTATGAAAATTTTAAAAGATACATGATTTCATTGCGAGAGAAATGGACTAAAAATTTCAAACGCGTTTTTCTCGAAACGACTTTTTTCAAACTGGTCGCATCGATAACTCGGACAATTTTTAACCGATTTTTAATTTTTTTTTTTTTTTGTTTTGTTTATCTTAGTAGTGGCTAAGGTTAAGCATAGCCGATTTGGAAAATTTTGTTTTTTACTATTTTTTAAACTGTTTGAAAACAAAAAAAACGGTCGAAAAAATGAAAATATTTTCAATCGGTCGCCATTTTGTGAAAAATCAAAATAAGAAAAACGGCTACTTACAACGATAACTACATTCATACAGATTATTATAAAATTTTGTTTTTTGTTCTCACATTACCGGCTTTTGAAAAATCGATGCGACCATGGAGGGGGAAGTTTTTTTCAAGCTCTACGGCATCGTTTACATTGTTAAAACTATTTATTATTTTTTAATAAAAATTTGTGGAAACATTATTGGATATGTACTTAATAAAATAAAAAACCGGCCAAGTGCGAGTCGGACTCGCGCACGAAGGGTTCCGTACCATTCACAATTAAGTATTTTGTGAATATTTCAAGTGCCTACCTGTTACCATTTATTGATATCGACCAAAAATAGGCAAAAAATGGCGTTTTTTGTATGGGAGCCCCCCTTAAATATTTATTTTATTTTAATTTTATTATTTATTATAAAAGTAAAAATACAACTGAGTATTTTGTGAATATTTCAAGTGCCTACCTGTTGCCATTATTGATATCGAGCAAAAAAGGGCAAAAAAATCGCGTTTGTTGTATGGGAGCCCCCCTTAAATATTTATTTTATTTTGTTTTTAGTATTTGTTGTTATAGCGGCAACAGAAATACATAATTTGTGAAAATTTCAACTGTCTAGCTATCGCGGTTCTTGAGACACAGCCTGGTGACAGACAGACGGACGGACAGACAGCGAAGTCTTAGTAATAGGGTCCCGTTTTTACCCTTTGGGTACGGAACCCTAAAAAAACACGATCCAAAAATTCTTTTATTTACCCGGTCAAAAAAATTTTTGAAAATCATTCATTTTTTCGGCCGTCACAGTGGCTATCCCCCCTAAGAAAGCTATTTTTGATCTAAATATTAACAAATTATGTTAATAAACAATTCAATTTACATTTTAATAATTCAAACTTATACATATTTTAAGCATAAGCTAACTTTTATCCTTTTTTTTTAAATGTCACATTAACAAACGTGTAGACGAAAGACGATCACCAAAGTGCAATCGTCTCAGAAACGAAAACTAGGCGATTCTTGTTTTCCTAGGTGGCATTTGCATCGCGCTTCATCATTTTCGTTTCGTTTCGTTTTCAGGAGTAAGGCCTATATTTTCTCAATTACGATCTGTCCGGTACATGTTTTTCTTTTATCCATCCCTCGGTACTTCGGTACCAAAATTATTATTTGTAAATCCTGTCCATGACTTGAATCTTCGAACGCAGCAAACACCATTTTTTGGAGGCACAATATTTTTTTTTAACGGTTCCTCAAACTATTTATATTTACAAGCTTTTTATATTTTCTATTAATTACTGAATAGTCATACTATCTCTTTATACTTTCTTTCAGAAATAACTCCTCCTTTAACTTTACGCTTATCTTCTCTACACCCTCAAATTCAATCATGATGACTTTAAGTTATGACCGGTAATGTACTTTTTCCTTATCAAACGGGACATCCTGGATGCTCAAAAAACCAAATACAATCAGATTTGAGATGCTTTTATCTTTTTTCAGTTTTATAGTTCCTCTTTATTTTCAGAATTTATTCCTCATTAATTATTTTAATCACATATTTATATTACCCTCATCAGACCTAACACTCTGGTGCGCGATCCTTCGTCAATACTATCACCTTTGTCAGCTCATCTTTTGCTATTATTTTCATTTACATAAAATAACAGCTATAGAATAAATCTGTTTTCCATCTCAAAAGGACACCGACTCACTGTTGTAATCGCTTGGTACATTTTAATTTTATAGAATAATCTCAGCAAATAAAAAAAAAAAAAACCAAGATCACGTGGTCGACCGGATACAGTTCCGTTAAATTAATTTCATATCAGTGTTGCTTTCACATCATTCAATTATTTTAATTACATTAGTTTATTCACCTTTATCAGTCCAATAAGACTCTTTGAGACAAAAGACGAACCGTTATCATTTGAGCAGTGCTGTTACACCGTGATAACGTTTTCTTATTTATCCAATTTTATATTATATTTATCTCTTTATTAAACAAAAATTAAACTTTTTCTTTAACGAGTTCGCTGTAGCAATTTTCATTTTCCTATCCAAAGTAGACATCTAGGCTGAACATCACACTGACCGTAAAGTTAACGGTGATTTGTTTACCGTTGTAGCACGAGGTTGTTATACTTCGAATTTGGACAATTCCAAATCACTAGTCCCTTTGAATTTAATTTCTTAATTATTTAAATACGCTCCTAATTCCGGAATGAAATGCTCCAAACCACTTCTTTGAATCTCTGAATTTTGACGGAGGACACCACCAAGAAGACATCACTCCCCTTCCTTCTTATTTTTCACTAATATCGAACACTATCAGTTTTTTTTCATAAAACTACACTCTTGTAATAATTCACTTTTACTTCTTCTTTTGTCTTTCCTATTTCAATTTGAACATTTTAATTATCTATTTTCCTATCGGCGGCGACCTCCATGCCCACAACTCACTTAAGGCACGTCTGCACTCTTTCGCCGCTGGAGACGAAGTGCAAAAATTTAAAAATATAAAAAAAAAAGCTTCCTTGACACAGGAAATGGTATTTCCAAAAACCTATTTCGTTCTCTGCTGGATGCCTACACGAACATTTCATTTCGCACGAAAATAAGAACAGGGGCACTATTCTTGAATCTGTTCGAATCGAATCAAAAAGAGCTTACAAAAGCACCTTTTAAATTGAAATTCCTTAATAAGCACCCATATTCTGTATTCGGAGTGAAATTAAGTCGAAAAGAGCTTAGAAAGCTCCTTTTGAATCAAATTTCCTTAATAAAATATTTAAAATTGTAACAAATTCATTTCAGTTACCTTTGGTTTAAATTAGTTTTTCCACAAAATACTTCGAAATATTTCGATTGCTTTTTTCTAATCGAATTATTTTAACACTTAACGAAAAAATTAATTAAAGTCAAAGGTTACTGAAATGATTTTATGAACATTTCAGGAACTTTACTAAGGAATTTCAAATCAAAAGGAACTTTACAAGCTCTTTTCAATTTCATTTCGCTCGGAATGCAGAACATGGGCGAATGTTCCTAATTTTTAAATAAATTCATTTCGATGTTTTCTAAGCTCTTTTCGATCCGATTCGAACGGATTCAACAATAGGATCCCAGGGCCCATAATCTTTTCTCAAAAATAACTAATGTTCTTAAGAAAATGGCAAGAATACAGTAGGATTGTGTTAGTTCTTGGCCGAAGCTTGCCTTATCTATCCTTTTCAAGATCGGAAATCAATTAACGAGAGCATCGTTATTTTTCGCGCTACCAAAATTGGAACAACTCAGCTCTGCTTTAAGCTTTATTCTATGTATTGTGTTTAACTTAACTTACCTTCAGGAAATTCCTGCCAATGCTGAAAGTACAAATTATCCGTTATTTCATTGCTAATTTTTGGTGTTATTGGCAAGAGATGATCATTTAATTCACCATTGTGATACAGCTGTACGCAAGCCATAAAGGCAGCATGTGCCTTCGCAAGATAAACGCTTCGCATTGGAGGGCTCTAAAATTCAATTAATTATAAATTTGCATGTCTAAATTGAGAAGTAAACACTTACCGAAATGGGTTCCTTAATGGTTGATTGTGGAGGCAATGAAACTTTTGCCACTATGTTCGTAAAATTCGTTTGGACATATTCAGTTTTCTCCCATTTAGGCTTAAACAATGTAAAACAATCTCCTGGAAGTGACATACAGTATCGATTAAGCAAATTCAATGCTGCATGTGCTTCAAGTATTGCTCCTTTTGATGTCCTCAATGGTGGCACATTAACTGGGAATTGTTTTAATATATCTTCGGTTAAGGGCTTCTTTCTGTCAATTGTTTTCTCAATTAGAAACTTTCTTAACTCTTCTTCTATTTGTCGAAACTCCGTGATCTTCTTTATAACTTTTGAATGATCGTTCATTTCTACCAACATTGCGAATGCACTCTCTCTACTTCGTGCTCTGCCTTTTGTTTGTATGTAGCTGCGGAAATTTTCAACGCGATCATATCTTATGACGTAGTTACAACTTTGAACGTCGATACCTTCCTCGAGAACACTTGAAGCAACTAAGAAATTTGCATCGCCTCTCTTAAACTCGTTAATGGCCTGAAAAATTTAAATTTATTCAATTTAATATTAGTATTACATCCATTGTTTTGTATATCATTTTTATTATGTTTATAAATTAAACTTCAACATTTTTCCTATACTGGGACTTTCATATTATTATCATTTATATATATAATAAATTTGCAGTACCATAATCTATCCTCCTGCTGACCTTGGAATGAACAAAATACCCATTATAAAACTAGTGTAATCAGTCTTGTGTGATTTTCCTCAAAATTTCCTCAATATCTTCAAGGACAAGGAGATTGTGTACTTTCCTACAATTTTAAGTGTAATTTTGAAATTAAAAATATTTTTGTTTTGTCCTTGAAAAGAAAATTCCCTTTAAAATTTTTAGGGTACTTTCAGATTGATTAAACGTAAAATCTGTAAAGAATTCAGCCAAAAATTTACCGGAACATAAGTTTTTTCCAGATTTTGTAATTGATCATTGTAACCATTTTGAATTTACATAAGATGTATAAAATCATGAGTGATATAACCCCAAGTATCCTTTTGGAATCCAAAACCAAATTTTTATCTTTAACCGTTTTCGAAATAAAAAAAAAAACAAGAAATCGATAAAACCTTATTTTGAATTAATTTGCAAAAGCAATAATCCAAAATCCTGTGGTGGAATTTCATTTAATAAAATTTCACCAAAAATAAAAAATTGTGCAGAGAAATTTTTTAAAAAGTCAGACACGGCAATAATAAAAAATAAAACTGTAAATAAAAATATTAAAAAAATTAAATTAAAATATTTTAAAAATATATAAAAATGTTTTAAAAGATAATATCAATTTACTATGGTCCATCCACAGAGTTTAGTAATACTTCTAAACTTCCTAATCTGGCTGAAGAACCAACATTTTAGAAGTATTTAGCTAAGTAGTATTTTTGATGCCCCGGGTGAAACTGGATTACTCAGCTAGTCGTATGTATATTTTCCTCTATGCGAATTATGTCCATAGATCCTCAGTTTGGAGGAGCGTTACATGATTCAATGGTGTGGAGACTTAGTGCCCTGTTCTAATTTTCGTACGAAATTGAAGAGAGCTTACAAAAGCTCTTTTTGGATACAAATTTCTTAACAAGGTTCCTAAATTCTAACATATTCATTTTAGATGCCTTTGATTACTATTAGTTTTTCCGCATATAATGTCAAAATAATTTGACTGGATTTTTCTACCGAATTATTTTATCCACTTTGAATGAAAGAATTAATTGAAGTCAAAGGTAACTGAAATTGATTTTTTAAAAATTAGGAATTCTATTATGCAATTTGATTCAAAAAGGGATTTTGTAAGCTCTCTTCCATTCGTTTCGTAGGAAATTTAGAACAGGGCCTTAATTCTTCTTTATAACCATAATTTCTGCACGAGGCTTGGTACTCATAATTGGGGATCGAGTCCAGGGCCGGGATTCTGATCAAAATGATGCAAGTCATTTCGACGTAAGTCGAAACAACCTTATGTACTTCAACTATTTAAGGTCGTTTCAACTTACGACCATTGAACTTACTTTGCTAAATCCTTGGACATCCGCTTGATGGCCATCACCGCAATGAACGTCTTGCCCGCTCCAGTCGGCAGATAGATGATCACATTTTGCTTCAAAGCCCTCTCCAGGATCTCCTCCTGGTAATCCCTGGCCTGCAGCATCTGCTCATCCTGCGTACAAAAAGTAATTACTAGCTTAGAACGATTTTGCTTGCAGAAAGCAGCCTTTTTACCTGCTCAGTCGAATCCAATGGCTCCACCATGCTGCTCAAAGCTAACGAGTATTCCTTCTAGAAAGTAATGACTTAATTGCGGTTGCTATTGCAAAATGCGCAGACTGCGCTCTGAGGTCCCGCGTAAGTGCAGGGCCGCGTCACTCCCTTTTGTTGTGTTGGAGGGATTCCGGGAATAATCTAGCTAGCTGCCGGCAATTGATAATTTCATACTTCTTTCACAAAACTCGGAATAATTATCTAAACAGCACACAATATTAACACAAAATTAAAACAAAATAAGACAATGCCTACTTCCTGATAAAACAACTAAGTTAATAAGGACCAGCCGCAATCAACTGAATCTTCCAAAGTTCCATACATGTAGCAAAATACAAGCCCAGGAATTAAAAAAAAGCAGGCCATATGAAGTAGGCCAAGTCACTAACACATGTGTAGGCTTAAACCGACCGACTTCTGATTACACTGTTAAAATTCGAATTAAAAAAATCGGTTGTCTGTAAAGCAATGACGTTTAATATAATGGACCCCTCACGTACATGGTTTCCCATATAAGCAAACGGTGCGATTTTTGTTCCCTCTCTTTCGCACTGAGGCACTGTCAAATCGTGAAATGACGTAAAATTAACGGTCTATGCTGTCAGAGATTTGTCAGCGGGCTGAATTGCCGTTAAAGATATTCTCTGACAATTCTCTGGAGAACTGTCGAATGACTGCTAATTTGTTTATTGCAGGAAGTTTAATTGAAATATAAGTGCGAGACAGCGCGATTAAATGTTAATATATCAATTTGTTTTATTCCAGGCATTTCAGAGAAACTACTGGAATTAATTCCAGAGCTGATTTTCGCCCAAGTCCTCATTCCGAATGAAATTAAATCGAGAAGAGCTTATAAAAGTCATTTTGAATTGAATTTTTGTAATAAAATTCTTATGATTTTAACAAATTCATTTCACTTATCTTTGATTTCAATTAGTTTTTTCGTTCAAAGTAGTTAAAATAATTCGATAGAAAAAAACCAATCGATATGTTTTGTAGTTTTTGTAAAAAACTAATTGAAATCAGAGGTAAAGACGCCGAACAATGGCTTGCCAAACGTGATGAGATTCTCAACACGAAATATTCTCAGTCCGACTTCGGCTTGGATCAGGGCGAAGCTGTGCTCCGAGGCATGAAGGACTTGAGAGAGGAACTTAACACATTTGGAGAAACTGTCCAAGCTTTGCAGGCACGATCACAAAATATTGTGCCACTGAAGCAGAGGAAGATTCAGATTTTGCTCTTCGCTTTCAGTCAAGTGTATAAACAATTCCTGAAATCCTTTAAATTTTGGCGGGCCAATTACATAAAATAGGCGCTGTCACATCCTAAATTGAAACGTTTGCTATAAAGAGCTTATCTTTCCAAATTCTTTAATTAAAACACAGTATATGTTCAATTGTTTATGTTTATTAACAAATATATGGTACATCGGTTTTATAACTTAAAATTTATCAATCACAAATCTTTGAAAATATTGGTAATCTGGCAGGGAAAAAAATTTATTTATTTATTTGTGGCATTAATAATGATTTTTATTTTCATTAATTCAATTTAAAGTACATATTTTTAAAACTTTTGTTCAACAAATATTTAAATTCAAATATTTTTGTCAGCATTCAGCAATTCCGCACTCAAAAAATCCGCGGAATCGGCCTATCCTTGTAATGTGATAAAAATAGATAGCGCTATATAAATTCTTATATATCTCATCTCGTCCCGCTGAGGCACTCGGTTGTCAAATTGGCGGCCATGTGAAACAGGAGATTGAGCAGTCCATTTTTATGTATGACTGTGCTGTAAAGTCGGTTTACGGCATTGACGTATAATACAATGGACTGCTCACGTACACGATTTCCTATATAAGCAGACGGTGCGATTTTTGTTCCGTCCACAGACATACATAGAAATGGACTGCTCGATCTCCTGTCTCACGTGGCCGCCAATTTGACAACCGAGTGCCACAGCCGGACGAGATGAGATATATAAAAATTTATATAGCGCTGTCTATTTTTATCACATTACAAGGATAGGCCGATTCCGCGGATGTTTTGAGTGCGGAATTGCTGAAAATATTTGAATTTAAATATTTGTTGAACAAAAGTTTTAAAAATATGTACTTTAAATTGAATTAATGGAAATAAAAATCATTATTAATGCCACAAATAAATAAATAAATTTTTTTCCCTGCCAGATTACCAATATTTTCAAAGATTTGTGATTGATAAATTTTAAGTTATAAAAAGGATGTACCATATATTTGTTAATAAACATAAACAATTGAACATATACTGTGTTTAAATTAAAGAATTTGGAAATAAAAGCTCTTTTCAGTCCAGTTCCTTCCAGTGAGTGAAACCTTGTCGTGGTTGGAAGGCTTAAGGGATTCTTAAAATTCTGATCAATTTGGTTAATATGTTTTTTTAGCATAAGACAGCTAAATTTTAAGAATCCCAACGAATATCACTCAGATAAAATAAACTAATACCCATGTTCTGCATTCCGAGTGAAATAAAATCGAAAAAACCTCACAACACTCCTTTTGAATTGAATTTCCTTAATAAAGTTCTTCAAGCTGTAACAAATTCATTTCAGTTACCTCTGATTTCAATTACTTTTTTACAAAAACTACAAAATATTTCGATTGGATTTTTCTATCGAATTATTTTAACTACTTTGAACGAAAAAAGTAATTGAAATCAAAGATAAGTGAAATGAATTTGTTAAAATCATAAGAATTTTATTACACAAAAGGAGTTTTATAAGCTCGTCTTGATTTAATTTCACTCGGAATGAGGACTTGGGCGAAAATTAACTCTGGAATTAATTCCAGTAGTTTCTCTGAAATGCCTGGAATAAAACAAATTGATCTATTAACATATAATCACGCTGTTTCGCTCTGATATTTCAATTAAAGTTCTTGCATTAACCAAATTAGCAGTCATTTGACAGTTCTCCAGAGAATTGTCAGAGAAAATCTTTAACGGCAATTCAGCCCGCTGACAAATATCTGACAGCATAGACCGTTAATTTTACGTCATTTCACGATTTGACAGTGCCACAGCCTGAAAGAGAGGGAACAAAAATCCGGCCGTCTGCTTATATAGGAAATCGTGTACGTGAGCGGTCCATTATATTAAACGTCAATGGTTCCCTCTCTTTCGAACTGAAGCACTGTCAAATCGTGAAATGACGTAAAATTAACGGTCCATAATGTCAGAGATTTGTCAACGGGCTGAATTGCCGTTAAAGATTTTCTCTGACAATTCTCTGCAGAACTGTCAAGTGACTGCTAATTTGTTTATTGCAGGAAGTTTAATTGAAATATCAGTGCGAGACAGTGCGATTAAGTGTTAATATATCAATTTGTTTTATTCCAGGCATTTCAGAGAAACTACTGGCATTCCGAGTGAAATTAAATCGAGAAGAGCTTATAAAACTCCTTTTGAATTGAATTTGTGTAATAAAATTCTTATGATTTTAACAAATTCATTTCACTTATCTTTGATTTCAATTAGTTTTTTCGTTCAAAGTAGTTAAAATAATTCGATAGAAAAATCCAATCGAAATATTTTGTAGTTTTTGTAAAAAACTAATTGAAATCAGAGGTAACTGAAATGAATTTGTTACAGCTTGAAGAACTTTATTAAGGAAATTCAATTCAAAAGGATTGTTGTAGGTTTTTTCGATTTTATTTCACTCGGAATGCAGAACATGGGTATTAGTTTATTTTATCTGAGTGATATTCGTTGGGATTCTTAAAATTTAGCTGTCTTATGCTAAAAAAACATATTAACCAAATTGATCAGAATTTTAAGAATCCCTTAAGCCTTCCAACCACGACAAGGTTTCACTCACTGGAAGGAACTGGATTGAAAAGGAAAAAAATATCAATATATACATATATATAATAAAACATTTACCAAGTTAGGATGCTGCTTGTTCCGCCTGGTTCCATTGCGTTTGTCCTTTTAACGCCTTTTTCGACTCATCCCAAGTTTTGCAAGTACGCATTTCACTATTAGAAAGAAAAATTAGTTGTGTTGATTAAAGCGTACTATGTATATGCTAAATCACTACCTCTGATGTAAACACGAATCCATTTTAACCGCCTGCTGAAATGCATTCCACTTGCAAAAGATCGAAATCTATAAAGAAGTAATTGAACTGAGTTTTAAGCAAAATTGTTTACCTTAAATGTTGTTAATCGATATACAATAATGTTAAAGGAGGCTGACTGTGCAATCAACTTTGGGATAATTCCTTCAAGGGGATTTTTGAAGGGACCTTCGATTTATATATGAATATATGTTTAATTGTATGTATATCATTAGACGAATAACACAGGTCAATAACAAATTTGCGGCCAAACAAATAGCACATCAGTTCTATAGGATATTTTCCGTAGATTATGAATTTGGAAATAAAAATACTCAATTGGCTTTAGTTAAGTTATAACATAAAACTCTTAAAAATTTAAAATTTGTCGAAATATTCCTTGAAAAATATATTTTCCTATAAACCAATTATTTCATACGGAAAAAGGTGAATAAAAACCATAACAAGCGCCCGCCCACGAAAAACTTGGTCACCAAACAGTTCAAAAAGATCTATAGATATTACTGATATTTCATATTTTTAGATTAAGATTCATAATCTATAGAAAAAGTGCTCTAGAAATGACCTATCACGTGTTTTGTCGCAAAAATAAAAATTCATTTGTTTCCCTGTGTAATAAGTAACTTACCTAAAGAACTGTCCTGATGTTCTATTCTGTTGCACATTAGGGCATCCTGGCACGATACAATTATCCATTTTTTACGCCTTTATTTAACTCTATAATAAAAACAATTTAAGTAATAAAATCATTTGCAATTGTACCTATAGATTTTAGAAACTTACCGATTTTCGTATGCTTTTACACCTAACAAAACACTGCACTCGAAATATCAAGTTAAACGCCTTAAAATAATTTTAGAATATCAATTCCAAATCAACCGTCACAATTTAAAGAATTCTCAACAAATCGAATTACAACTTTCTGATTTTGCTCTTCGCTTTCAGTCAAGTGTATAAACAATTCCTGGAATCCTTTAAATTTGGCGGGCCAATTACATAAAATAGGCGCTGTCACATCCTAAATTTAAACGTTTGCTATAAATAGCTTTTATTTCCAAATTCTTTAATTAAAACACGGTATATGTTCAATTGTTTATGTTTATTAACAAATATATGGTACATCGGTTTTATAACTTAAAATTTATCAATCACAAATCTTTGAAAATATTGGTAATCTGGCAGGGAAAGAATTTTATTTATTTATTTGTGGCATTAATAATGATTTTTATTTCCATTAATTCAATTTAAAGTACATATTTTTAAAACTTTTGTTCAACAAATATTTAAATTCAAATATTTTTGTCAGCATTCAGCAATTCCGCACTCAAATTAATTGAATTATCATTATTTTGTATAAAACGAAGAAGGAGTTAATTGAAAAGTACAATTTTTTCGATAAATTAACATTTATTTGCACTCGTTAATTCAAATATTTTTTTACTTAAATTATACAGATTAATTACAAGTAACAATGTGCTATTAACAATTTATTTATAACTTATATACATGTGTGATATTTAAGATCCTCCAATCTGCGTTATTCTGTTAAGGATAGGACGATGATAGGAAAAGTAGGAAATCAAGCGGAGTGTTTCAAGTGTAATGTGCCTTGAAAAAGTCAAATCGATGGTTGTGGAAACCACATTAACTTTTCACTTCACTTCTTTTTTTTTTTTTTTTAAATCGGTGGTAGAGCATTTTCTTTTCTAGTTTCGCAATTTACAAAAACCAATCTATCAAAATAGCCTATCACATGAGCTTTGACTAACTAATGTAATTTTACGTCGTAATATGTTACAAACGATTTCTCCTACAAAGAAAATATCAAGAAAATACTTTATAGACATTTTTCTTATTTTCTAATTAGATAAAACCATAGAATAACAAAGCATAAAGAAGTTGCAAGCCATACAAGGAATCATCAACCAAATTCACTTTACCTCGATTTGAGATTACCTCGACCTGAAGCTCTAAATCACGAAGTGACCCACATGCTTGTGATATTGGCTATAAGCTTTGTGGAAGGTGGGATGTATCGTGACGTAAGCTTGAGTTAAATGAAATAAACACCGGCTAGTTGTGTGCAGAAACTTTTGAATGTATGTAATCTATTTTAGGTTTGTTGAGCAGTGCGCGGGGTGTGGTATCGACAAGCCAAAACTGTAGTGTTCTTGGAAGATGATAATTATGCGTAACCTTTGTGCTCGTGCGTAATCCATTTCTAAATACTTTTTGGTTTTAATTTTTCTAATTATTTTTGTTGTATATTCAGAGCATGAAAGGCGACATTCAAAGGAAACTCAATATTGGGAGAGGAGTCTTCGTTTTACATAACTATTCTTATTTTTACTTTTAGTTTGAAAATACATTTATTTATAGTTATTTATTTTGTAATATTGCTAACTTTCTTTTAGCTTTATAGCCTTTAGCAGCATTCAATTTTTCAGTCCACCATTGACAATTCTTGCGTAATAATACCGTTAACATATAATCTAATATTTTATAGTGGTGTTCATAACATGGATTATCATTGGAAAACCAGGAAGAAAATTTTTTAATTCTTCTTGTTGCTTCTAAACACTGAGTTATCATGTGCGTCTTAATACCCTTTATTTCACAAGAAGTAGACGAAATTTGATCAAAAATTTTTACCTGTACAATACACAACTCAAAAAAGTATTCAGTGGGAGCATTCAAACTCCCAAAGTCAGATGATTTTGAATAATTTTTAAAGAATATAAATCTTTCTGACTCACTTTCAAGATTAATTATTTCATCTGATCGCTTCATTTCATTAACACATAGGCTGCAATTATTTGATACGAAAAATTCATACATTGCAAAAATCCGTTGCGAATTATATTCAAAATATGGCTTGTCATGTGTAACACCTAAACGTTTAAATACACTGCGGTTATTAGAAGCTTGGTCACATACAGTAGCTTTGACATTAAGACCAATTTTCACGCAATAGTTTATATTTTCTTTAATTTTCGCTTCTAGAGCTTCTGTTTTAACCGCAGTATCTACTGAATAATAACTTATAATTATCTTTGAATTTGTAAAAATACTTCTGACCATAAAAAGACATACATGCTTGGCAATATTTTTATTTTTAACATCTCCTAAATCAGCGTAACCAATGATTTCGTCTTTTGTAGAATCATAAACTAGTTCTTTCCTAATTGCCATTTCATCGAATATTAAAACTACTAATTTCTCTTCGTCAGATAACTTTGAAATTATTTTACTTAAATATTCTTTTATATCGGAATTAAATCCAGGAGAACAATTTTTAATTGGTAACCAGCGATATATTGAAGATACCGATGGCAAGTTGAAATCAAGAGTTTTTCTCATAAATTGATATCCACTGGGAGATTTATAATGCAAATTTTGTGCTAACATTTTTGCGTCATCTGACCAAGCCTTTATTTTTGATTTTTTGCACAATAACATTTTTGCAAAAGTTTTTGACGGTGAATCGATATCTTTAACAGAATCAATTAAAATTGGCAGAGATCTGTTGACATTTTCTAAAGATCGCAACCTTTTTATTTTTAACTTTTTTTTTTTTTTTGAACAAAAAGTCTGGATTTGCACAATCTAGATTTTTGTTTTAACTTATCCTGCAATATTTTATTTTTTTTCTTCAAGATATGATTTTCATTTATATAATACTTCAAATTTTTTTCCGCTTTCAAACAGTTCATACAATATGGGATTTCATCAATTTGATCAGTATTTTGTGCAGGTTCAGGTACGTATCTGGGTAAATCTTCTAATTTTAATTCATTACATACTGGTCGTTTGTAGGATTTACCGAAAAATAAAACAGGAATATGATCCGGATCGGAATCATATATAGTATTCGAAGTAGAAGTGCATGGCACTTGAGTTAAAGAAAAGGAATTCTCCCCAAAATATAATGAGGGTATTGCATTTTTCCTAAGCTTCTTTTTTCCAATACAGACTTGAGGAAAATGCTTAGAACAAATATAAGGTTTTTTGGGCTTTGGGACACAAGTTAAACCAATAGCCTGCATCCATTTTTCAAATAAATAACTGCCTTTAGTAGGAAAATTAAAAAAACGTATATAGGGAGAGTTCTTTCTTGTCATGCGACAAGACGGAACTTCACAACGAACTCCCCACACTTTACTATTTTTAGTAGTTTCCATGTCCAAACTAAAATGTGACAAAATTCCCTCAATTTAAAAAAAAAGGAAAGTAAATATAGTAAGAAAAGTAAAAGTAGAAACTTCAATGGTCAAAAAATCCGAAATCCGAAATCCAAAATCCAATAAACAAATAGCCAAGGTCAAAATAGGGTAAATTCAGGTTATTAAAAAGTCGCTATACAAAATTGCTCTACTCCGTCCAAAATTCAAAATTTGAATGGCTTTCGATGAGGAACACACAAAATACCGCATCATCTTCCCTATCTTCCAAGAACACTACAGTTTTGGCTTGTCGATACCACACCCCGCGCACTGCTCAACAAACCTAAAATAGATTACATACATTCAAAAGTTTCTGCACACAACTAGCCGGTGTTTATTTCATTTAACTCAAGCTTACGTCACGATACATCCCACCTTCCACAAAGCTTATAGCCAATATCACAAGCATGTGGGTCACTTCGTGATTTAGAGCTTCAGGTCGAGGTAATCTCAAATCGAGGTAAAGTGAATTTGGTTGATGATTCCTTGTATGGCTTGCAACTTCTTTATGCTTTGTTATTCTATGATAAAACCTACTTTGTGACTAATAATATTCCACTATATCGAAGAAGACTAAATTGATGATAGATGTTATTAATTTTGTCGCCACATGTGCATACAAATAGAAGCATACACGAAGTTTATAACAGTTATTCTAATTGGAAATAATATTCCACTATAAACCAACAGGACAAATTACGTGAGATTCTATTCAAAACGCTTAGGTCGATCGTGCCTCTCTATCGCTTGCACGCTCGGCTCAGGCGGAACGTGACAAGAGTCATGCTTTTTCGTGCGTGCAGCCGTTCATCGGTTTATAAGCCGTTATCACGTCAAGAAGAAGATTTGATTTGTGAACGTGTTTGTGCGTGTCAACTGTTATTAAATTTATCTTTTACCACTTTTATTAATTCGTCTCATATCGTCTTATTTTCCAGAGTAAGGCCGTTGCCGAAAAGGAGTGATTAATTTCTTTTACTATTTCTGTTACTTTCAGACAGTTTCATAAGTCTTCTGAGATATCGCAGGGTAGAAGATTAAGACGAATCACAACCTTTTCAGAACAACCAACTGGGCAAATTGGCTTTCAAAGGAACATGTTTTTGAATCAACGTAAGTTAGACTTCCTTAATTAATTTAAATTTACCTAAACCTTATTTTACAACTTTAGCAATGGTGACGGGAGAGGGACCGAAACTAGTTATCCTGGAGGAACCAGTGGAAAAGTTTCGTTTTCGTTACAAAACTGAAATGCACAAAACACGTGGGTCTTTGATGGGTTCATCTAATGGCAAGTCAAAGAAAACTTTTCCAACAGTTGAGTTGAAGGGATATGAGGAAAGGGCTGTTATTCGGTGCAGTCTTTATCAAACCAGTGATACCTTGGTATCATCACCGCATTCCCATAAATTGGTGGTTCGGCACAACGCCATTGATGTTTGTGATCCGCACGATCTGAGGGTATCGAAGGAGGATGGATACAGGGCAGTGTGAGTATTAATTGATTATAATTTTGAGACTCTTTTGATTAACTTAAAATCTGTTTTTATAGTTTCCAACGGATGGGAATAATTCATACTGCAAAGAAGCATATCGTTGAAGAGTTAGTAGTAGTAGTAGTTAGTGAAACTGTTTACGATAATCCTTATACAAAATTCAGTCACAAAAAATCGGGTTAAGATTTCATTTCTGTTCAATGAGAAGCTATATACAAGTTGCTGAATAACTATAATTAACGGTAATGTGTTAAGCTAAAAACGGCAATTAACATTAAAGATGAAATCACAATTGCAGGTGACTCAATCGGCACTTTTCATTAGATCATTACTGTATAATAAATAAGGATTCGGCAAGAGTTGCAAGCAATTCAGCTATAACAAATCGGTTCAAGATCTCAAATATTACATTTCTGTTGTTATACAGAACCGAAATAAATTATTTATATCGTATCTTCTGGTAGATTAAAGTAAGAGCGGAGAAAGAGGCCAAGGCAATGAACTTAAATCAAGTTCGTCTGGCATTTACTGCATATGCAATCAACCCGGACGAATCCTGGTCGTTCCTGTGTGGACCAGTGTTTTCTAGGTATATAAACAATATGAGTAAATTTCTCATTATAATTAAGGGTAATATTCTGGCGCTAACACAATTATGTTTTCAGAAAGTGCCTTAACGGGGGAGCTTAAAATCTCCCGCCTTAGTGCAGCCGTAAGCAGTGCTGCTGGTGGAGACGATTTGATACTCCTTGTGGAAAAAGTTGGAAAAAGTAAATTTGCATGCGGGTTTGTTGAGTATATTATTATAATTTTTCTTCAATTTCTACAGAAAATATTAAAGTAAAGTTCTATGAGGTGGACGAGGATGGCGAAGTGGTTTGGACTGATTGGGACCTTTTTCCTGAGGCTGATGTCCACCACCAGTATGCGATTGCGTTACGAACTCCGCCCTATACGAATAAAGATATAGACAAACATGTAAGCTCGCTTAATTTTTTTTTAATTTATCGGAATTGTAACTGTGTGATTTTTATTAGGTGGATGTATTTATTCAGCTCCTTAGACCAGCAGATGGTGATGTTAGTGAACCAGTTCCTTTCCGATATAAACCAAGAGAATTTACAACATCAAGGAAAAGAGCTCGTACAAATTCTTCAGGATTAAGCTCAGGAAATATTCCAGAAACCGTTATGTCTGTTATTAAAAACAGCCCTCAGGCCAGCAATTCACAGGGATTTCCAAATAAAAGTGATGTTATCGATGAATTTTTAGGCAATCTTGATCAAAAAGTTTTAGAAAATTCAGATGGTGAGAATTTTGGCGCTAAAATATTTTTATTTATTCTAATACAATGACTTCTATAGAATTGTTTAAATTATTCGATAACTCCTATTTGGAAATGGACAGTGGGGGGAAGCTGGAAAAAGATGGTGCATCTCCTAAGGTGTCAATGAAATTGAACTCGAAAAAGTTAGCAAAATTAAATGTACATCATAATTCCTTCGAGTTACTGCAAATGCAAGCACAGATGGCTGGTCCCCAAATACAGCCACAAATAGGTGATTCAACGATGATGAGGTCCGGGCAGTTCTACGGACTTAAAGAATCAATGGATTCAACCTATCACTCGTATTTTAACAAAATTCGCTCTACTGTTAGAAGCAGCGAAAAGCTGGATATTGGAAAAACGAGTGCTGATCTTTTGGATATTTTCCAAATAGCAAAGTCACAGCACAATTGCAAGTAAGTAGAAAGAAGGAGACAATTTTTAGTTATTGTGTTATTCGGCGGTTTTTTTGCTGTTTGTAATATTACCTTTCAATATATAAAAAGCCCTTTACTAATTTAAGTCTTTCTTGAATTTAATTTAGTCTCCTTCATGATGTAATAAGAGAAGGCGACAACAACGTGATGGTTAAGCTTCTTCAACTGATCGATAGGTTGGAGATTTACGAAGTACTTCAGCACCACAATGAGAAAAGGCAAACCTGTTTACACATAGCTTGTGTATTCGACAGGCCGGAGTACATTAGGCCGTTGATTAATTTAGGTAAGTTGTGGTGCATGACCACTGTTGTTTTTTATCACAATTATAAAATTATGTCTCCTAGGAACAAACCCAAACATTCAGGACCACAATAGCAACACAGCTCTACACGTCGCTGTGGAAGAAGGTATGCTTATGTGCGCCTCAAAAATTATTGACAAAACCAACTATACAAAAAAAAGTCAGCCACTTCAAATCGATTTGGCGAATGACGATGGCTTGACTCCTCTTCACCTTGCTGTTAAGTAAGACCCTTGCGACTGTGAGAAATATTAAATTATTTTAACATATTCATCATCGTTTTAGAAAAAGAATTCTGTCATTAGTGAAAAAGCTGCTGGAAATTGGTGAAGCTTCTACAAAAATCAGTATATCAAAGAACGGCAATAATGTCTTACATTTAGCTGTTGAACAGGTTTGTTTTCGTATATTTTCTGCTTCAGCAGTTAGACTTAAATTTTGTTTACTTTTTACAGAACGAGAAAAGTATTGTCCAGTATTTGCTTGAAAACACAAATGTGAATATTAATGAGCCGAATACATCCGGTTTTACGGCGCTTGGATTGGCCTATTCAATGGGAAGCGAGGCTAAAGCAGTTGTTCAACTCCTCCTTGAGCATGGGGCTACTTCAGGCCCAAGTAGCAGTGGAAGCAGTGCTTCCCACGATACTCCAATGGTAAGATAATGTCCTTTATTATGAAAATAGTGTAAGCAATATCTTTATGACACAACTACCGAAATAGCTTATTCTCACAGTTCTCATGAAAATGTTCAATAATTTTTTTTCCTGCAGGACATAGCAGTTACACCAAAGACATCAAATACGGATGAGAGCTCCGAGGAGGAGGATGATAGGCCCTTGCAAATCGATGAATTTAGCATGGAAGACAACGACAAATCAGGATCTCTACTAGATGACGAATGCATCGACCAGCTTACAGTAATATTCGATAAGGACAACAAATGGCGGAAGCTGGCAAAAATTTTCAAATTTGATTCATTCATTGATATATGGAAGACGAAAGATAGTCCATCGCGGAAGATGTTGAACTATTTAAATGTAAGTATAATTTAAATATGTGTAACTTTTAAATTTGTTTACATGTACTTTTGTTTTTGTGCAGGTGTCTAAGATAAAGACAACAAGAAATTGTCTCTGCTATGGAACTTTTTAATGAACAGGATGCCATGAATAAAATTGGTGAAATGTTGAACAGAAAGAAAACTTCTTAGATTAATGTTTGTATACCTTTAATGTGCTAAATTTATGATATATATTTTATACGAATAAACTTTAATTTGTTGTAAGTTATTGGAAATCGTGGTAATTTCCTTTTATGGCTAGGGAGATGTGGATTTTTTAAAAATCATTTGTTGTAATTTAATGTTAAATTCTAGGAAGCTCAAGTTAAAGCATTTATAAAACCTTCCAGCTAACCTTGTTTTGGGCAGTTTTTTCTACTTCTCTTCACCCCAAATCAACCATTATCTGGAAATTAAATTTATGCAATTGATTGGTGAATTTAATTAAAAAAAAATCGCTGAATTGAACCATCATGGCATATTTGACTCCGCAACTTATTACAAAATGTTTGCTTCTTCATAATTCGTTTTAGAGCCAACTAAAGAATAGAAGCAATCGAACTACATATATAGTTGCTGTTGTTCTGTAGTAAAACAAATGTCACGAGGCACTGGCACTGTCTTTTCTTCATAATTCATTCAAATAATAAAGGAAATTATAATTTTTAAAAGGAAATATATTCTCTTGTGCTGGCTATCGATCCTTGGTTATGTATCAGTTATAAATTCATAGTGAAAAAAGAAATTTTTATTAAACGGAACAACACAGTTTTAAACTAAACTCCAATCGAACTTAGCACCCACCCATTCTTTGCAGGGCTACGATTGTATTAACAGCATTTATCCATCTTTTGCGGATTACGTATCAAATATTGTCTTCATTTCAGCGAGCTCAGTTGTCTGTGCGGATTTTTTCAGCCACGGATGCTGTAGTGCTTGGGCCGCTGTAAGTCTTTTTCTTAAATTAAAAAAAGGAACAATTTTAATACATCCACATGACTTCAAAATGAATGGAAGCTTTAATGCTCTGGAAATAGGTAGGAAATTCTCCCTTATAGCTAAATTGCGTTGTTTTTTTTAATTATAAATGAGACAATTCTTATCGATTTCAAGAATGCGTTTCATAATTAATTCAGTCTTTTCTGTCAACTAAAGTATTTGCGTTTTGATTCAGCTTAGCTGAATTCATAGCAAAATTAAGACTACAGGCATAATCGCAGAAGTGGACATAAAGCAGATAAACCCACTGTGCCATTTGGAAGTCCTTGCCTTCGTCAGAAATTTTTTCAAAGTTTTCCTTATTGAAATCATATTTCTCTAAAATACCGTTTGTCGACGATAGGACCCGATCAACCAGGGAAAATGTCGCCTTCTGTTCTGTGGAGCACCTTGGGGGAAAATTGCAGCTATCAGAGCTCTTTGTCACTTAGAAATGGGTAAGCCACAGGCTACTTGGGGCAGCTCTTCCGACACTTCGTTTTCCGCAGTTGTACATGAAAGTTGAACTCGAGGCCACTACAATATTTATATTTTGTTCGTCCTATTCAGTGAAGTCGTCTTTTTCGGAGCCCCACCATTAAGCAGTTTATCGCCGTCAGATCTTTCAGGGACAACCGCGACACGGCTGGGAAATCAGAGCCAGCAAAACGATGTCCACAATTGAACTGCTGAATTTGGATACCCAAGAAAATCAAGTGTACTATGGTATTATAATTGTCCGAATGTGAACATTTCGCAAAACATCACCCAGATCCGTCTGGTGCGGCTACTTTGGCAGTGTCAGCTGATTCGAAGACCTTATCTGAGCCCCAAAAAATCTCAGGTGGCCAGTAAATAGTACAGATTTTTTGCGAAGCGAGCTTTTCCAATTTGGTCCCTGCGATATGATTTGTAAAATTCCAACAACAAGAACAATAGGTCTATTTATTTTTATTTTTAGTGACCAGAAATTAGACCAGAGCAGAGCAGAGCAGCTCAGCAAACTAAACTATAGTTAACGACGTGGTAAGCCATATTTATGCTCATTGAAGCCACTTAACTACAAAGTTATGCTTAACCACGAAGTATTTTTGAACGACTGGTAGTTAACTACGCCATGGTTATGTATGTTCTAGCTACTTTTTATTCGCGGATTTCAAAATGGCGGACCCAAGATAGCGATCAAAAATTGCAAACTTCAGGGGATTATCATGAAAATTGGTATTTGGGAGTTTTTGGAGGTCCCGATATCGAATCTACACTCGAAATTTGAAAATTCAAGATGGCGGATCAAATATGGTGACTAATAATTTTTGACCTTCAACGAATTCAATAGAAAATTAGTGCTATGGGTATCTGGATGCTACTCATTTCGAATCTGCTGTCAAGATTTGGAAATTCAAAATGGTGGACCCAATATGTTTGCTGCTTAATCACGCCTTTACTCTTGGTCCGATCATTTTCATTTTTTCAGTGGAGGCACTACATATCCCGACTTATATAGGCTATTTTTTTTTCGCGAATTTCAAAATGGTGGACACAAGATCGCGGTCAAAAGTTGTAGATTTCAAGGGATTGCCATGAAAATTGGCATTCGGGGGTTTTTGGGGGTCCTGTTTATGAATTACCGGATGTCCTTATAAGTCTTAGAAGCATTTAAGTGAGCACATTTTTCCAGTCCCATTTTCAAAAGAAAGGCTATATGTTATATAGTACATAAATGAGTCTGTGTGAAAATTTTAAATTAAAATTAATATTGCAAATAGAGAGTCGAAAGAGTGAGAAAATATACATATTTTTGTTCTGGAGGTCTATTCCAGAACTCGACTCAATTGTGAACTCGATTCGAGTTAGTTTGTCGACTCGATTTCATTTTCATATTCTGTGACTCGATCGAGAGTACGCAAAGGTCTTCCCCTACGGAACATTGAAAATCTGCTTTGAAAACAAAATGCAGCAAGCTTTACTAACCAAATTCATACTTCATTTAGGTTAAAATTAATGTCAGTTAACGATTTATGAAATTGCCAAAAAATGGATAGTGTTGCGCGATAGTTTTAAGTGAAAGCGATAGCTGCGTTTATTTAATGAACTATTTAGTTATTAGTACGTTTTCCCATACAAATCTGAAAACCCATGTTTTATCTGGGCTCGTATCTAGCTTACGGGAAAATTTTGAAAAGTTCCCACTCCTCAGATGTTGCAATCCTCTCGGCAGAAAGAGAAATGTCAATTTAATTGTATTTATCTTTGCCTGAAATTAAATTTTTCAAAGATGAATGAAACACGCTGCCTCTCCGAAACCTTCTTTGACCATTTTTATATCACGTGAAAATAAAGAACCCTAGTGGACCTCATTATACCGAAAATTCAATATAACTCGATATATTTCGCGTGTAAATTGAATTATACCGGCTTATGCTGAAATTACACAGTGCATTTGTGAAATGTTTACACTTAATTACACCATAATCTAATGAGGGTTTAAATCAATTTACTTTGGGTGCAATTCTAGTAAATCTCACTCAGCTTAATTTCGCAGTAAGTCTAAACTCTTATTTTTGCTTAGGTGCAATTTCGGTTTAAAATATTCTCAAATGTCCCGTGCAATTGCAGTGCAGTTGTGTAGAGCATATTCTGGTCTGCTAGGGAATGGAAGAAGGATTCTCTGGAGAGGTTTCGATCTTTGTAGATCCAACAATTTCTCTGAAATTAATCCTAGCTCTCTTTTAAGTTATTTAATTTTTCAATTTTTCTGAAGCAATTATTTTCTAGTGCATTTCCTGCTTAGCTAATAGATAAATAGTAATCAATAAATATAATTTAAAATGTTTAATTTCTTTACGCGCATATGTGTCCGTTGTTTGTCCAACTTTAATTTGCTTTGGCGGTAAATTGTTCGGGTATAATACAATATTTATTATTAATCTTTGGAAAATATTGATTGTTATTGTTGACATTTTTAAGCAATACAAATATTCCCTAGTTGTTTTTTTTAATGAACTGAAAACCCAAAAATAAAAATAGTTATACGTTTTGGCACTTAATAAATCCGTAAAACACTCAAAACACCACCGCACAAAGCATACTCGATTGCCATTTAGTTGTCGACAAAATTCTCGATCGAATGATAGTTCGATATCGAGTTGTGAAATACCGATCTGTGGTTCTCGATGAGCAATTCGATTGAGTCGTGTTCTGAAATAAGTTCTCTGATAAAGTTGAGTAAAGAGACGAGTTATTATAAAATAACTATAATTGCAGTTCACAATAAAATATTACTTATTATATATCAACAAAATTTCAACATTTTTAAATATACTAAGATTGCTGTAAACATTGTAGAGCAAGCTTAGCTGCAGCTGCTTTTGCGGCTTCACGGTTTGGGCCATATCCATCAGCTTTTCTTATTTCGTTTCGGCAGGTGAATGTGCATGTCACCATAACAACATCATCATCTATGACCGGATCCGACCAAGACGGTGAAGCTCCGTTGTATTCTTCAAGCATTCTAACAACCTGCTTAGGCACATGCTCCATGAACTCTTGAATCTCCTGGGACATCGATCCGTATATAAATGCCCATGTCTTTTTTAAGTCATTCTTTGAATCAAAAAATACGGCGCCTATAACTGCTTCAAAACTATCGCCGAGTGCCTTTGGTACTTCAATCATATCAGCCATTGGTGGTACTTTACCATCCTCAGAGAGGAGAATGCGACATTGATCGGTAACTTTGAATTTCTGTGTTTTTCGAAAATCTGTGAATTTTTTTACAGCTTGCAATAGAGAAGCATTTTGTGATAGCATAAAATGGTGAAGCTTGTAGCGTACAGAGAGGCAAGCCAAAGTGACGTTGTTCACAAGTGCTGATCGGAGATCGGTCAATTCGCCAGGTCCCATGTTTTTGCATCTTTCGAAAATATAGCAAGATACCAAGAAATCCAAGATAGCATCGCCTATAAACGCCAATTGTTGATAATTCAACTGAAAAACTTGAACATTTTCTTGACTTAGACATGGGAAATCCACGATTAAAGCCCTCCGTTATTGATGCAGAAATTAATGCACTTTTGATCAACTGTGATGACTTGGAAAAAAATATTGGCTGCAAATTTCGTGACCGTGCCTATCTTTTGCAAGCTTTGACTCACCCGTCTTATCCTACTAATCGATTGAGTCAATCGATTAGTAGGATAAGACGGGTGAATCAGAGCTTGCAAAAGATAGGCACGATCACGAAATTTGTGGCCAATATTTTTTTCCAATTCCTCACAGTTGATCAAAAGTGCATTAATTTCTGCATCAGTAACGGAGGGCTTTAATCGTGGATTTCCCATGTCTAAGCCAAGAAAATGTTCAAGTTTTTCAGTTGAGTTAATTATTCCCATGAAATTTAGAATGAGAAATGTTTTGTGGATACCATAACTTTGAACGCACACACCCAAAAGAGCCTCCATGCTATCAGCACAAGTTTTATCTGAGACAACAGTACGTCCAATCAAAGAATGCATTTCGCTTTCCAGTGTATGAAGGCTATCTTCAACTCTAAAGTATGTTTGGAAATTAGCCAAAGTTTGCTGTTTGCAAACTCCACTTTCAATTTCTTCTGGATCCATTTTAAGTTTAAAGAGTACTCTTGGATTACTGTCTTCTCGGATTAAGATGCTCTTTACGGTTTTTGGAAGAGCCTGTCAGCGGGATATTTAAAATTATGACATAATTCAGGAATTAACAATTTGTCAAGCATCTTTCTTTGTTTCTTCTTTTTTCCATATTCTCCAGTGCCAGGGACAATAAAATTCATCCGCGAAGTAAACGGCTGTGCTTCGATCAAGAACTGATCATTTTTCATAACAGAGTCCTTGTATTTATCCTTAAAGTATGCAGCAAATGAGGGAGAGACACAGTTCGGAAAGGGGCTGAGAGGAGTTCGATCAAGACGACATCGGATTACTCCATATCTTACTTGGTCGTCAGAGAGCTATACCAGGTGCTAATCACGGTATTCTCATAATCTTCTGGTTCATATTTCATGCGACTACGCTGAATTTCAGACACTTCACGAGAGCTAGTCATATTTTGGAACTTCCCAATTAAATTCCAATCAATATCGGCGCCATTCGTTGTAGGAACGATGAGAAACGAATTCTCTTCATCCCGTGTATTCAAGGCGAAATAGTTCTTCCATGAGTGCAATATGTTCCGGAATAACATAACATGAAATCATGTTAAATTTTTTCAACTCTTCACTGGTAATAATTTTAGCTAATTTTGGGGTATGTGCTATTTGGGCTTTCAGCTTTCCTTGAGTCATAAATAATGGCATTGCTGCCAGTTTTGGTAAATGTTTCTTTGTCGCGATCGCATATTGTGTCGGCATTTGGAGAAGTTTCTTTACATACGCATTTTCTTCATCGACTTCAAAATCTGGCTGAACGTCGATAGCGTACAAGAAAAAGTCGTTTCCAACTTCGGGCATAGATGAAGAAAGTTCTGATGGGTAAACCATGTCATAGATACGTTTATTTTTTTTGGTTCCAGCCTTTTTGGGATCGTCTGAAAAGAAATAAGGGATAATTTTATTATTGTATTTACAAGAATTACGGGATACAATAGTTAAAATCCAATATTTATTGCTTAATATTTGTTAAAGGCTGATTATAACACACTTACTTATGTAAAATTAACCTGCTAAACATTTGTTTAAATAGGGTGACCACTTTTCCTTAATATCAAATTTCTTTAATTTTTCCGATTTTACACAGCCTTTTTCCCAAAACTCTTTTTTAAGGACCCCTACAGTGACCAAATGAAAGTTGAATCGTTAGAAATCAAAATTTCCAAACATGTTAGCTAATGAAAGAATAAAACAAAGGATGTTAGGAAAAAACAATTTTTCAGTAAGTATCATTGATTGAAATGAAAACACAAATGGCGGTTCTTAACAAGAAAAACGCATAAGTAAAGAGGACATGAAAAACTCTTCAGATATGGACCGTGGTAACAAAATGAATTTTGGACTATGGTTCAATATCACATTCACACATTTTAGTAACACTTCTAAGCTGCATGAAGTATTAAACTTGAGCATGTAAAAAGTTGTTATCTAAATACTGCTTAAAATACACCGGATTACTCAGCTGGCTATATGTATACAATATAATGTACATTAGGGTGGAGTGAAATTATTTTTTTTATATATTTACTATGGCATACCCGCAAAAAGCTGCATGATAGGCACAATAACCAAAAGCGAAAATATTTGTTGTCTAGGTTTATATTTAGAGGTGCCCCCGTTGGGACAAAGTTTTGAAAAAAAATCAGAAACTTGTCAATGTTCGATATTCGAGGTTTTGGGGCACCATAAATTCCAAACTTTTATATATATTTTTATTATTACATAAAAATATAGGTTTAAAACAATATGAAAAATACTATTCCGATACATTATTAAGGTTTATATACATCTGAATGAGGCTGTCAAAAATGAATGAAATTATACTTTTTTTCAAATTTCTTTCGTTTTGGGGCACCTCAAACCATTACAATACATAAATGATATTTAACATACTTCATTTGCTCATCCATAGGCAGCTTTTTACCACTATGCTATTACAAAATAACAAAAAAATTATTCTCCATACATTTTCACTCCACCCTAATGTACATACAGTAGACTCCCGTATAACGCGAATTCCTACAACGCGCTAAAAATTTTGCGACAATTTTTTTCATATAACGCGATTCTCGTACAGCGCACAATTCGGAAATTCTCCGTTTACTAATGAATTTGTTTGATTATTTTTTTACAATTTATTTTTACTGGTTATCGGATAAGAATTATGGATCAGCTTTTATAATTCCCATCAATATTAAAAGTTATTTCTCAATGTTTTGTTTCCGTTACTAGTTAATCATTATTTATTTATTCTTCTTTTCTCACCAATTTGTAAATGCAGTTTATTCTGCAAAATCTGCCAGTTCTAATTATCATGCGATGTCCACCAAAATTGGTATTTAGGGGTTGTCAGAGTCGCTGATTTCAAACCGACTGCCAAAATAAACAAATTAAAGATAAATACCTTTTTTGATTTATTAACGGTGACAAGTAAGCATTTGTCGTTTGAAATGATAAATCGAATAAATCGAAAGTTTTCTTTTGCGATCCCAAAAACCTCCAAATACCAATTTTAGTGGAAATCGCATAACATTTGACAGTTTGCCATCTTGAATTCGTAAATTTTGACAGTCAATTTGAAATCAGTGACCCTGAAAATCCCCAACAATGAAGACGGAAGTTCCATAGGATTGCACTTTATCCCTTTATCGGCGGCATCTTCTTAAATGGCTATAGTTATTCCTTTCTTGCTCTTCTTTCTCCATTTGAGCATATAAATATGTATAAAAGATGTATAATCCAGCGCAATCAATCACTTAATTATAAAATTTATATTGTTGTTGTTGAGTTTTAATTTGCCACGATGTCCGTCACACAAGGGTGACTTTGTGGTCACGACAACTTGGGTCAAATTGACCAACGACTAGTTTGTCTCCAATCAAATTATAAGAAGTTTTTGGGGGAGGGGCAAATACCTTTCTCAAATTGACCCTTTTAATCACATTCACTTCAAACACATGACTGTCACTACGTTTAGTTCACAGGTTCCGTCTGGATCATTATAAAAGTTTTCACATTTGCCTTCTCAAGCTATGTCCGGTAAACTCGTATGATTAGTTCACATTAGGCTTTATCACTAAGATTTGCCCAGTATTTGTTTTTCTTTCGTTTCTTCTATATTAATCCGTTTTCTCTAATTTTGCACACTTAATTATTTGATTTCTACTGTTACTTTTAGATACACAGTTCGTCTATATGCCTTCCAACACTTTCCGTTATGGCTACCAGAATGCACAGCTTACCGTCATAGCTGGGGCCTTATTCCTGAAAACGAGACGAAACGAAAGCAAATTCCCTACTCTAAACGATTATAAGATGGCTATAGTGTTGTCATACGGACTCATAAATATAGTCAGAACAATCAACATTGACAGCACAAACCTTCAATAATTTAACGACTTTTCATAGTTTAATTTTTCATCGGTCAAGTCTGAAATTGTTTTTAAGTACATACAATTTGATAAATAAAGATGTTGAATGTGTGGCTTTTAATTAGTTCGGACGAAGAGAGTGAAGATTAAGAAGCTATGGGGATTACGGGGGATAGCCGCTGTGATGAGTCAAAAAAAAAAATTTTTTTTTTGTCTTAAATCAAAGTTATTATAATATATTCAAAAACATATGTACAAAATTGCAGATCAAAAGGTCCAGAACTCGATAGTTTAATGTTGGTATGAAAATTTTAAAAGATACATGATTTCATTGCGAGAGAAATGGACTAAAAACTTTAAACGCGTTTTTCTCGAAACGACTTTTTTCAAACTGGTCGCATCGATAACTCGGACAATTTTTAACCGATTTTTAATTTTTTATTTTTTGTTTTGTTCATCTTAGTAGTGGCTAAGGTTAAGCGTAGCCGATTTGGAAAATTTGGGTTTTTACTATTTTTTAAAATGTTTGAAAACAAAAAAAACGGTCGAAAAAATGAAAATATTTTCAATCGGTCGCCATTTTGTGAAAAATCTAAATAAAACAAAACGGCTACGTACAACGATAACTACATTCATACAGATTATAATAAATTTTTGTTTTTTGTTCTCACATTACCGGCTTTTGAAAAATCGATGCGACCATGGAGAGGGAAGTTTTTTTCAAGCTCTACGGCATCGTTTACATTGTTAAAACTATTTATTATTTTTTAATAAAAATTTATAGAAACATTATTGGATGTGTACTTAATAAAGTCGGACTCGCGCACGAAGGGTTCCGTACCATTCACAATTAAGTATTTTGTGAATATTTCAAGTGCCTACCTGTTACCATTTATTGATATCGAGCAAAAAAGGGCAAAAAAATCGCGTTTGTTGTATGGGAGCCCCCCTTAAATATTTATTTTATTTTGTTTTTAGTATTTGTTGTTATAGCGGCAACAGAAATACATAATTTGTGAAAATTTCAACTGTCTAGCTATCGCGGTTCTTGAGACACAGCCTGGTGACAGACAGACGGACGGACAGACAGCGAAGTCTTAGTAATAGGGTCCCGTTTTTACCCTTTGGGTACGGAACCCTGAAAAAACACGATCCAAAAATTATTTTATTTACCCGGTCAAAAAAATTTTTGAAAATCACTCATTTTTTCGGCCGTCACAGTGGCTATCCCCCTTAAGAAAGCTATTTTTGATCTAAATATTAACAAATTATGTTAATAAACAATTCAATTTACATTTTAATAATTCAAACTTATATTTTAAGCATAAGCTAACTTTTATCCTTTTTTTTTAAATGTCACATTAACAAACGTGTAGACGAAAGACGATCACCAAAGTGCAATCGTCTCAGAAACGAAAACTAGGCGATTCTTGTTTTCCTAGGTGGCATTTGCATCGCGCTTCATCATTTTCGTTTCGTTTCGTTTTCAGGAGTAAGGCCTATATTTTCTCAATTACGATCTGTCCGGTATATTTTTTTCTTTTATCCATCCCTCGGTACTTCGGTAGCAAAATTATTATTTGTAAATCCTGTCCATGACTTGAATCTTCGAACGCAGCAAACACCATTTTTTGGAGGCACAATATTTTTTTTTAACGGTTCCTCAAACTATTTATATTTACAAGCTTTTTATATCTTCTATTAATTACTGAATAGCCATACTATCTCTTTATACTTTCTTTCAGAAAGAACTCCTCCTTTAACTTTACGCTTATCTTCTCTACACCCTCAAATTCAATCATGATGACTTTAAGTTATGACCGGTAATGTACTTTTTCCTTATCAAACGGGACATCCTGGATGCTCAAAAAACCAAATACAATCAGATTTGAGATGCTTTTATCTTTTTTCAGTTTTATAGTTCCTCTTTATTTTCAGAATTTATTCCTCATTAATTATTTTAATCACATATTTATATTACCCTCATCAGACCTAACACTCTGGTGCGCGATCCTTCGTTAATATTATCACCTTTGTCAGCTCATCTTTTGCTATTATTTTCATTTACATAAAATAACAGCTATAGAATAAATCTGTTTTCCATCTCAAAAGGACACCGACTCACTGTTGTAATCGCTTTTTACATTTTAATTTTATAGAATAATCTCAGCAAATAAAAAAAAAAAAAACCAAGATCACGTGGTCGACCGGATACAGTTCCGTTAAATTAATTTCATATCAGTGTTGCTTTCACATCATTCAATTATTTTAATCACATTAGTTTATTCACCTTTATCAGTCCAATAAGACTCTTTGAGACAAAAGAAAAACCGTTGTCATTTGAGCAGTGCTGTTACACCGTGATAACGTTTTCTTATTTATCCAATTTTATATTATATTTATCTCTTTATTAAACAAAAATTAAACTTTTTCTTTAACGAGTTCGCTGTAGCAATTTTCATTTACCTATCCAAAGTAGACATCTAGGCTGAACATCACACTGACCGTAAAGTTAACGGTGATTTGTTTACCGTTGTAGCACGAGGTTGTTATACTTCGAATTTGGACAATTCCAAATCACTAGTCCCTTTGAATTTAATTTCTTAATTATTTAAATACGCTCCTAATTCCGGAATGAAATGCTCCAAACCACTTCTTTGAATCTCTGAATTTTGACGGAGGACACCACCAAGAAGACATCACTCCCCTTCCTTCTTATTTTTCACTAATATCGAACACTATCAGTTTTTTTTCATAAAACTACACTCTTATAATAATTCACTTTTACTTCTTCTTTTGTCTTTCCTATTTCAATTTGAACATTTTAATTATCTATTTTCCTATCGGCGGCGACCTCCATGCCCACAACTCACTTAAGGCACGTCTGCACTCTTTCGCCGCTGGAGACGAAGTGTAAAAATTTAAAAATATAAAAAAAAAGCTTCCTTGACACAGGAAATGGTATTTCCAAATTGATTCCGAAAACCTATTTCGTTCTCTGCTGGATGCCTACACGAACTTTTCATTTCGCACGAAAATAAGAACAGGGCACTATTCTTGAATCTGTTCGAATCGAATCAAAAAGAGCTTACAAAAGCACCTTTTAAATTGAAATTCCTTAATACCCATATTCTGTATTCGGAGTGAAATTAAGTCGAAAAGAGCTTAGAAAGCTCCTTTTGAATCAAATTTCCTTAATAAAATATTTAAAATTGTAACAAATTCATTTCAGTTACCTTTGGTTTAAATTAGTTTTTCCACAAAATACTTCGAAATATTTCGATTGCTTTTTTCTAATCGAATTATTTTAACACTTTTAACGAAAAAATTAATTAAAGTCAAAGGTTACTGAAATGATTTTATGAACATTTCAGGAACTTTACTAAGGAATTTCAAATCAAAAGGAACTTTACAAACTCTTTTCAATTTCATTTCGCTCGGAATGCAGAACATGGGCGAATGTTCCTAATTTTTAAATAAATTCATTTCGGTGTTTTGTAAGCTCTTTTCGATCCAATTCGAACGGATTCAACAATAGGATTCCAGGACCCATAATCTTTTCTCAAAAATAACTAATGTTCTTAAGAAAATGGCAAGAATACAGTAGGATTGTGTTAGTTCTTGGCCGAAGCTTGCCTTATTTATCCTTTTCAAGATCGGAAATCAATTAACGAGAGCATCGTTATTTTTCGCACTACCAAAATTGGAACAACTCAGCTCTGCTTTAAGCTTTATTCTATGTATTGTGTTTAACTTAACTTACCTTCAGGAAATTCCTGCCAATGCTGAAAGTACAAATTATCCGTTATTTCATTGCTAATTTTTGGTGTTATTGGCAAGAGATGATCATTTAATTCACCATTGTGATACAGCTGTACGCAAGCCATAAAGGCAGCATGTGCCTTCGCAAGATAAACGCTTCGCATTGGAGGGCTCTAAAATTCAATTAATTATAAATTTGCATGTCTAAATTGAGAAGTAAACACTTACCGAAACGGGTTCCTGAATGGTTGATTGTGGAGACAATGAAACTTTTGCCACTATGTTCGTAAAATTCGTTTGGACATATTCAGTTTTCTCCCATTTAGGCTTAAACAATGTAAAACAATCTCCTGGAAGTGACATACAGTATCGATTAAGCAAATTCAATGCTGCATGTGCTTCAAGTATTGCTCCTTTTGATGTCCTCAATGGTGGCACATTAACTGGGAATTGTTTTAATATATCTTCGGTTAAGGGCTTCTTTCTGTCAATTGTTTTCTCAATTAGAAACTTTCTTAACTCTTCTTCTATTTGTCGAAACTCCGTGATCTTCTTTATAACTTTTGAATGATCGTTCATTTCTACCAACATTGCGAATGCACTCTCTCTACTTCGTGCTCTGCCTTTTGTTTGTATTTAGCTGCTGAAATTTTCAACGCGATCATATCTTATGACGTAGTTACAACTTTGAACGTCGATACCTTCCTCGAGAACACTTGAAGCAACTAAGAAATTTGCATCGCCTCTCTTAAACTCGTTAATGGCCTGAAAAATTTAAATTTATTCAATTTAATATTAGTATTACATCCATTGTTTTGTATATCATTTTTATTATGTTTATAAATTAAACTTCAACATTTTTCCAATACTGGGACTTTCATATTATTATCATTTATATATATAATAAATTTGCAGTACCATAATCTATCCTCCTGCTGACCTTGGAATGAACAAAATACCCTTTATAAAACTAGTGTAATCAGTCTTGTGTGATTTTCCTCAAAATTTCCTCAATATCTTCAAGGACAAGGAGATTGTGTACTTTCCTACAATTTTAAGTGTAATTTTGAAATTAAAAATATTTTTGTTTTGTCCTTGAAAAAAAAATTCCCTTTTAAAATTTTTAGGGTACTTTCAGATTGATTAAACGTAAAATCTGTAAAGAATTCAGCCAAAAATTTACCGGAACATAAGTTTTTTCCAGATTTTGTAATTGATCATTGTAACCATTTTGAATTTACATAAGATGTATAAAATCATGAGTGATATAACCCCAAGTATCCTTTTGGAATCCAAAACCAAATTTTTATCTTTAACCGTTTTCGAAATAAAAAAAAAAAAAAAAAAAAAAAACAAGAAATCGATAAAACCTTATTTTGAATTAATTTGCAAAAACAATAATCCAAAATCCTGTGGTGGAATTTCATTTAATAAAATTTCACCCAAAATAAAAAATTGTGCAGAGAGATTTTTTAAAAAGTCAGACACGGCAATAATAAAAAATAAAACTGTAAATAAAAATATTAAAAAAATTAAATTAAAATATTTTAAAAATATATAAAAATGTTTTAAAAGATAATATCAATTTACTATGGTAATAATCTAAATATGGTAATATCAACTACTACAGTTCTATACCACATCCACAGAGTTTAGTAATACTTCTAAACTTCCTAATCTGGCTGAAGAACCAACATTTTAGAAGTATTTAGCTAAGTAGTATTTTTGATGCCCCGGGTGAAACTGGATTACTCAACTAGTCGTATGTATATTTTCCTCTCTGCGAATTATGTCCATAGATCCTCAGTTTGGAGGAGCGTTACATGATTCAATGGTGTGGGGACTTAGTGCCCTGTTCTAATTTTCGTACGAAATTGAAGAGAGCTTACAAAAGCTCTTTTTGGATACAAATTTCTTAACAAGGTTCCTAAATTCTAACATATTCATTTTAGATGCCTTTGATTACTATTAGTTTTTCCGCATATAATGTCAAAATAATTTGACTGGATTTTTCTACCGAATTATTTTAACCACTTTGAATGAAAGAATTAATTGTAGTCAAAGGTAACTGAAATTGATTTTTTAAAAATTAGGAATTCTATTATGCAATTTGATTCAAAAAGGGATTTTGTAAGCTCTCTTCCATTCGTTTCGTACGAAAGTTAGAACAGGGCCCTTAATTCTTCTTTATAAACATAATTTCTGTACGAGGCTTGGCACTCATAATTGGGGATCGAGTCCAGAGTGCCGGGATTCTGATCAAAATCATGCAAGTCATTTCGACGTAAGTCGAAACAACCTTATGCACTTCAACTATTTAAGGTCGTTTCAACTTACGTCTAAATGACTTGCACGACTACCCCCCGAACTCTGGAGAACGACCATTGAACTTACTTTGCTAAATCCTTGGACATCCGCTTGATAGCCATCGTCGCAATAAACGTCTTGCGCGCTCCAGTCGGCAGATAGATGATCACATTTTGCTTCAAAGCCCTCTCCAGGATCTCCTCCTGGTAATCCCTGACCTGCAGCATCTGCTCATCCTGGGTACAAAAAGTAATCACTAGCTTAGAACGATTTTGCTTGCAGAAAGTAGCCTTTTTACCTGCTCAGTCGAATCCAATGGCTCCACCATGCTGCTCAAAGCTAACGAGTATTCCTTCTAGAAAGTAATGACTTAATTGCGGTTGCTATTGCAAAATGCGCAGACTGCGCTCTGAGGTCCCGCGTAAGTGCAGGGCCGCGCCACTCCCTTTTGTTGTGTTGGAGGGATTCCGGGAATAATCTAGCTAGCTGCCGGCAATTGATAATTTCATACTTCTTTCACAAAACTCGGAATAATTATCTAAACAGCACACAATATTAACACAAAATTAAAACAAAATAAGACAATGCCTACTTCCTGATAAAACAACTAAGTTAATAAGGACCAGCCGCAATCAACTGAATCTTCCAAAGTTCCATACATGTAGCAAAATACAAGCCCAGGAATTAAAAAAAAGCAGGCCATGAAGTAGGCCAAGTCACTAACACATGTGTAGGCATAAACCGACTGACTTCTGATTACACTGTTAAAATTCGAATTAAAAAAATTGGTTGTCGGTAAAGTCGGTTTACGGACGATAATTTTACGTGATAACGTCATAAGAAAACATTGATGAAAAATTGCATACTTTTAGGAATTGAATTGAATTATTATCACTGAATTATCATTATTTTGTATAATACAAAGAAGGAGTTAATTGAAAATTAAAATTTTTTCGATAAATTAACATTTATTTGCACTCGTTAATTCAAATATTTTTTTACTTAAATTATACAGATTAATTACAAGTAACAATGTGCTATTAACAATTTATTTACAACTTATATACATGTGTGATATTTAAGATTCCAATTTGCGTTATTCTGTTAAGAATAGGACGATGATAGGAAAAGGAGGAAATCAAGGGGAGTGTTTCAAGTGTAATGTGCCTTGAAAAAGTCAAATCGATGGTTGTGAAAACCACATTAACTTTTCACTTCACTTTATAAACAGTTCACGTCGAATTCTTAAAATGCAAGAATTAATTAACTTTTTTGCCGCAATTGTTGTTGTAATAAACAATGGAAACCACATAAACTTTTCACTTCACTTCTTTTTTTTTAAATCGGTGGTAGAGCATTTTCTTTTCTAGTTTCGCAATTTACAAAAACCAATCTATCAAAATAGCCTATCACATGAGCTTTGAGTAACTAATGTAATTTTACGCCGTAATATGTTACAAACGATTTCTCCTATAAAGACAATACCAAGAAAATACTTTATAGACATTTTTCTTATTTTCTAATTAGATAAAACCTACTTTGTGACTAATAATATTCCACTATATCGAAGAAGACTAAATTGATGATAGATGTTATTAATTTTGTCGCCACATGTGCATACAAATAGAAGCATACACCAAGTTTATAACAGTTATTCTAATTGGAAATAATATTCCACTATAAACCAACAGGACAAATTACGTGAGATTCTATTCAAAACGCTTAGGCCGATCGTGCCTCTCTATCGCTTGTCCCGCGCTCTCGCTTGCACGCTCGGCTCAGGCGGAACGTGACAATGAGTCATGCTTTTTCGTGCGTGCAGGCGTTCATCGATTTATAAGCCCAACGGTTATTAAATTTATCTTTTATCACTTTTATTAATTCGTCTCATATCGTCTCATTTTCCAGAGTAAGGCCGTTTTTATTATTTTACGGCTCAGCAACTAGTAAAAATCAATAGGCAAAAAAACGAAATTCTTAAATATCGCCGATAGGGCTAGTTTTTTGGCGTTAAATACTCGGTTTTAATTGCAGAAATTAGGCAATTGCAAAAACCCCGATAAAAATCGCCTATTTGTACGATTTTTTACTATTTTACGGCTCAGAAGCTAGTAAAAATCAATAGGTAATATAACTAAATTCGTAAATATCGCTAGTAAGGCTAGTTTTTTGGCGTTAAATACTCGGATTTAATTGCGGAAATTAGACAAATGCAAAAAACCTGACAACAATCTCCTATTTGTACGATTTTTTATTATTTTACGGCTCAGCAGCTAGTAAAAATGAATAGGTAAAAAAACTAAATTCGTAAATATCGCTATTAAGGCTAGTGTTTTGCCGTTAAATACTCGGATTTAATTGCGGAAATTAGACAAATGCAAAAAACCCGATAAAAATCGTCTATTTGTACGATTTTGTACTATTTTACCTCTCAGAAGCTAGTAAAAATCAATAGGTAAAAAAAACTAAATTCGTAAATATCGCCGATAGGACTAGTTTTTTTGCGTTAAATACTCGGTTTTAATTGCAGAAATTAGACAAATGCAAAAAAACCGATAAAAATCGCCTACTTGTACGATTTTTTACTATTTTACGGCTCAGAAGCTAGTAAAAATCAATAGGTAAAAAAACGAAATTCGTAAATATCGCTAGTAAGGCTAGTTTTTTTGCGTTAAATACTCGGATTTAATTGCGGAAATTAGACAAATGCAAAAAACCCGATAAAAATCGTCTATTTGTACGATTTTGTACTATTTTACGTCTCAGAAGCTAGTAAAAATCAATAGGTAAAAAAAACTAAATTCGTAAATATCGCCGATAGGACTAGTTTTTTTGCGTTAAATACTCGGTTTTAATTGCAGAAATTAGACAAATGCAAAAAAACCGATAAAAATCGCCTATTTGTACGATTTTTTACTATTTTACGGCTCAGAAGCTAGTAAAAATCAATAGGTAAAAAAACGAAATTCGTAAATATCGCTAGTAAGGCTAGTTTTTTTGCGTTAAATACTCGGATTTAATTGCGGAAATTAGACAAATTCAAAAAACCCGATAAAAATCGCCTATTTGTACGATTTTTTACTATTTTACGGCTCAGCAACTAGTAAAAATCAATAGGTAAAAAAACGAAATTCGTAAATATCGCTGCTAGGGCTAGTTTTTTTGCGTTAAATACTCGGTTTTAATTGCAGAAATTAGACAAATGCAAAAAAACCGATAAAAATCGCCTATTTGTACGATGTTTTATTATTTTACAACTCAGAAGCTAGTAAAAATCAATAAGAAAAAAAACTAAATTCGTAAATATCGTCGACAGGGCTAGTTTTTTTGCGTTAAATACTCGGTTTTAATTGCAGAAATTAGACAAATGCAAAAAACCCGATAAAAATCGCCTATTTGTACGATTTTTTACTATTTTACGGCTCAGAAGCTAGTAAAAATCAATAGGTAATATAACTAAATTCGTAAATATCGCTAGTAAGGCTAGTTTTTTGGCGTTAAATACTCGGATTTAATTGCGGAAATTAGACAAATGCAAAAAACCTGACAACAATCTCCTATTTGTACGATTTTTTATTATTTTACGGCTCAGCAGCTAGTAAAAATGAATAGGTAAAAAAACTAAATTCGTAAATATCGCTATTAAGGCTAGTGTTTTGCCGTTAAATACTCGGATTTAATTGCGGAAATTAGACAAATGCAAAAAACCCGATAAAAATCGTCTATTTGTACGATTTTGTACTATTTTACCTCTCAGAAGCTAGTAAAAATCAATAGGTAAAAAAAACTAAATTCGTAAATATCGCCGATAGGACTAGTTTTTTTGCGTTAAATACTCGGTTTTAATTGCAGAAATTAGACAAATGCAAAAAAACCGATAAAAATCGCCTACTTGTACGATTTTTTACTATTTTACGGCTCAGAAGCTAGTAAAAATCAATAGGTAAAAAAACGAAATTCGTAAATATCGCTAGTAAGGCTAGTTTTTTTGCGTTAAATACTCGGATTTAATTGCGGAAATTAGACAAATGCAAAAAACCCGATAAAAATCGTCTATTTGTACGATTTTGTACTATTTTACGTCTCAGAAGCTAGTAAAAATCAATAGGTAAAAAAAACTAAATTCGTAAATATCGCCGATAGGACTAGTTTTTTTGCGTTAAATACTCGGTTTTAATTGCAGAAATTAGACAAATGCAAAAAAACCGATAAAAATCGTCTATTTGTACGATTTTTTACTATTTTACGGCTCAGAAGCTAGTAAAAATCAATAGGTAAAAAAACGAAATTCGTAAATATCGCTAGTAAGGCTAGTTTTTTTGCGTTAAATACTCGGATTTAATTGCGGAAATTAGACAAATTCAAAAAACCCGATAAAAATCGCCTATTTGTACGATGTTTTATTATTTTACAACTCAGAAGCTAGTAAAAATCAATAAGAAAAAAAACTAAATTCGTAAATATCGTCGACAGGGCTAGTTTTTTTGCGTTAAATACTCGGTTTTAATTGCAGAAATTAGACAAATGCAAAAAACCCGATAAAAATCGCCAATTTGTACGATTTTTTACTATTTTACGGCTCAGAAGCTAGTAAAAATCAATAGGTAAAAAAATGAAATTCGTAAATATCGCAGCTAGGGCTAGTTTTTTTGCGTTAAATACTCGGTTTTAATTGCAGAAATTATACAAATGCAAAAAAACCCATAAAAATGTCCTATTTGTACGATTTTTTATTATTTTACGGTTCAGCAGCTAGTAAAAATCAATAGCTAAATAAAATTACATAATAAAAAAATATTTTTTAAAAAAAAACTTTTATTTAACAATAAAATATAAAAATATACTAAAAAGGAGAAAATAAGTGTTTGCTAAAATAAATTTAGGCTGACAATAATATCTTTATAAGATAATTAATAAAATAATACTTCAGTTTTAATATTTTGGATTGACGAAGGGTCTAAGCTTATCAATTTTGGGCCTAAAATATTTTGCAACCAAAATATACCTTTAACGTATTTCTTCACGGTAGTTCTGTATTCGTATGACTATGAATAAAAGCTTGGGCGCTCATTAGATATTAAAATTATAAAATAGCAGTAGTGAAACGAAGCGAAATATTGTGTAATTTTTCAGCATAATTTCGCTTCTAATGAGGGCTTTGAAGCAAAATGTGATCATCTATCTGCCGACTGGAGCGGGCAAGACATTGCGGCGATGGCCATCAAGCGGATGTCCAAGGATTTAGCAAAGTAAGTTCAATGGTCGTTCTCCAGAGTCCGGGGGGTAGTCGTGCAAGTCATTTAGACGTAAGTTGAAACGACCTTAAATAGTTGAAGTACATAAGGTTGTTTCGACTTCCGTCGAAATGACTTGCATGATTTTGATCAGAATCCCGGCCCTGGACACGATCCCCAATTATGAGTACCAAGCCTCGTGCAGAAATTATGCTTATAGAGAAGAATTAAGGGCCCTGTTCTAAATTTCGTACGAAACGAATGGAAGAGAGCTTACAAAATCCCTTTTTGAATCAAATTGCATAATAGAATTCCTAATTTTTAAAAAATCAATTTCAGTTACCTTTGACTTCAATTAATTCTTTCATTCAAAGTGGATAAAATAAATCGGTAGAAAAATCCAATCAAATTATTTTGACATTATATGCGGAAAAACTAATAGTAATCAAAGGCATCTAAACTGAATATGTTAGAATTTAGGAACCTTGTTAAGAAATTTGTATCCAAAAAGAGCTTTTGTAAGCTCTCTTCAATTTCGTACGAAAATTAGAACAGGGCACTAAGTCTCCACACCATTGAATCATGTAACGCTCCTCCAAACTGAGGATCTATGGACATAATTCGCATAGAGGAAAATATACATATGACTAGCTGAGTAATCCAGTTTCACCCGGGGCATCAAAAATACTACTTAGCTAAATACTTCTAAAATGTTGGTTCTTCAGCCAGATTAGGAAGTTTGGAAGTACATATTACTAAAATCTGTGGAAGTGGTATAGAACTGTAGTAGTTGATGTTACCATATTTAGATTATTACCGTAGTAAATTGATATTATCTTTTAAAACATTTTTACATATTTTTAAAATATTTTAATTTAATTTTTTTAATATTTTTATTTACAGTTTTATTTTTTATTATTGCCGTGTCTGACTTTTTAAAAAATCTCTTTGCACAATCTTTTATTTCTTTAAATCAACCTATCTAGATCAAATTACAATTTTCCATAGATAGTAAGTTTTATAAATTTTAAAGTGAATAATCAAAGTACTTTTTATTACCCGACTGCGCCAGAAGGAGGGTTATGTTTTTCGAGTGTATGTATGTATGTATATTTTTTTGGCACGCTCTGTATCCTAAACGGCTTGATCGATTTCAGCTTGAGAGGTGCCGTTAGATTCGTCTTAATTGTGAGAGTGACACTGGGTATATCAAAATTGGAAAAAATTAAAATGGCCGATTTGTGGCGCCATATTATGTCTTCAAACATTTTTTTTTTTCAAAACCTATCGAGTGGAGTATCAAAATAAAGGGTTTCATAAATAGCTTGCAAAAATTTATGCGACTTCTATGTTTACATGTAATTTGGAATGGAAAATGCTAAAAAAAACAACAAAATATTCAACGTTACAACATAAATTATATTTATGTGTGGAAAAGAGAGATTACAATACTGTCTTACTAATAATAAATCCGAACGTTACTATTGTTGATTCAGTGTGTATGACAGACTTATCAGCCTGGGCAACAAAAAGTGAAAGACGTAACGCAGGATATTGCCTTTAATCCTTAGTTGGGCTGTAACAGTTCATAAACTCCAAGGTACGACACTCGATCGGGCAGTTGTGGACCTTGGCTCACATATATTTACAAAAGGTCAAGCGTATGTAGCTCTTAGTCGAATAAAAACATTAGCTGGATTGGCTATCAGTACTCTTGATCCTAAAAAACTATTAAATCGCCCACACGATCAAAATTCTTTGAATGAGCTTCAACGTTTAAAGGAATTGATCGTATGAACTGATGACTTAAAGCCTTAAAGTTAACATGAGGAAACTTTCACAAGATTTAATATTGTTTTAATATCAGTTTAGAAACCCTATTTTTTACCTAACCTAACTTTTGTGGAAATTCAATAACGTGCAGATATTTAAATGATAAATTTATTTACTACGAAAACTGAAAAACTTAAAATAAAAATATTATTGAAAAACACAAAAAACCCGACTGCGTAAACTGAAAAATTGTGAAGTTAAAATTTTCAAACTTACTTAATAAATGAACTGAAAAGATAAAAACAAGTTGAAAAAATTAAACATTTTTTCTGAATTTGAATGATCATGGTTGACAGTGTTCACAAACGCAGTCGGAGGCATCAAATACATTAATTGAGTACGCGAAACAAATAAACAAATTCACTTTCGCATTTATGATGTGAAAGTTAGGATATTGGGACTCCTCCAACTACGTATTCACTTGCTCTATGCATACCTATGTATGCAAAAACTGAACTATCTATACGATAAAATTATATTAAACAAGAACTTAAAGTTAAAAAAGAAGTATTTTTATTATAATAACATATCGTGATTATATCTTAGAACAACTAATGTTTGAGCATTTCTTTATAGGCCTCTAAGCGAAGGTGGCAAAAGGACAGTGTTCGTTACTAATACTGTAGCGTTGGCAAAACAGCAGTGCACTGCACTGCAAAAGCAGACCAATTTAAAGGTCAACGTCTATACAGGCGAGAGAAATGTTGACTATTGGGGACGTGATAGGTGGGACCTCGAATTTGAACGAAATCAGGTTTAACGAATTATAAGCAATACTCTTTTCTTTTATATATAATAGTATTTTCTAACTTTTTTAATTCCTAGGTTATCGTTACAACTTGCCAAATAATTGTGGATATCATAACTTCTGGCATTATAAAATTAAGCAATTTCAACTTGCTTATATTTGATGAATGCCATAACGGTACTAAAAATCACCCAATGCATAGTCTTATGGGTCATTTTCGCTACGTACCAGAGAATAATCACCCAAGAATTATTGGATTGACGGGTATATTAATGAAGTCTCCTACTATAAAAACCGTCCTTCAAGAGCTTACGAATCTGGAGGCTACTTTTAGATCTGTAATTGTAACCGTGTCAAATTTAGAAAAGTTTAAAAACGTTTTGCTGTAATTTAGCACACAACATTTAAATGGGTTTTATAATTTATCGATTTTTTCCAGATATTCTACAAAACCAAATGAACTTTTCATACCTTACTCAAATATGAACTACAATAAGAGTAGCATTTACGACAAAATTACGATTTTAATTGAAAAAACTAAAGAAGTAGCTCTAAATTGGAAAGGAGATGAAACGGATTTCAAAAAAACAAAAGCTCTTAATGACAAGGCTGAACCGAGTCCGGTTAAGAATGCTGTAAATCTGTTAAATGATTTTCTCTATCAATTGAACGATTTGGGACCCTATGGAGCATCTATTGCTGTTATGACTTTAATAATATCTTTCGAATTAAGAAAACGTTCAGCAAAAACTCTAAATATGCGAAATATGTACCGAATGTGCATTACAATGGCTGATAGAATTAGACATTTACTAGTTAAACACCTTTACGATGATGATGATGAAGAGGAAAAAGAAGTCGATGTAATTCTTTCAAATTCGTCACCAAAGATGCAGAAGCTGCTAGTCTACCTTAAGGAAGAATTTTCAAGCAAGAATCCAAATGACATATCATGCCTTGTTTTTGTCCAGCGACGTAGTACTGCTAAAAATGTCTATCACATCTTAAAACGCTTTGCCAAGGTTTCCGAAAATATTCCTCTTAAACCGGCTTTCATGATTGGCAGAAATAGATCTCTATCGGAACCTATAACGGCAATCCTTACGGATAAATGGAGTGAATCAGTAAGTATTGCAGATATACATATATGTATGTATTGTATGTATAATAATCAAACTGTAACCAAGTCCTGTCTGTACATGAAATATTTTTTATAACTTGGAATCTTTATCTGTCTGCATGTGTCACGCAATTAAAATTGCTTATTCCGCAAAATTACATTTATGTATTACATTCTTTTCGCGACTTCGCCCGCGTTAATTTATTATACCATGCCAAGATGCCCCAAATAAAAATTAGCAACTTGAAGTTTTGGAAAAATCGATTGCAAATTAGGCCGCATTGAATTTAAGATTATTCTGGATTAAATACCAAAGAAATACAAATTATTCAATTAAAATGATAAGATCCGAAAATTATTGTTATTTTGGGTGAAATTTTATTAAATGAAATTCCGCCACAGGATTTTGGATTATTGTTTTTGCAAATTAATTCAAAATTAGGCTTTATCGATTTCTTGCTTTTTTGTTTTTTTTTGTTATTACATATTTCGAAAACGGTTAAAGATAAAAATTTAGTTTTGGATTCCAAAAGGATACTTGGGGTTATATCACTCATGATTTTAGACATATATCTTATGTAAATTCAAAATGGTTACAATGATCAATTACAAAATCTGGAAAAAACTTATGTTCCGGTAAAGTTTTGGCTGAATTCTTTACAGATTTTACGTTTAATCAATCTGAAAGTACCCTAAAAATTTTAAAAGGGAATTTTTTTTTCAAGGACAAAACAAAAATATTTTTAATTTCAAAATTACACTTAAAATTGTAGGAAAGTACACAATCTCCTTGTCCTTGAAGATATTGAGGAAATTTTGAGGAAAATCACACAAGACTGATTACACTAGTTTTATAAAGGGTATTTTGTTCATTCCAAGGTCAGCGGGAGGATAGATTATGGTACTGCAAATTTATTATATATATAAATGATAATAATATGAAAGTCCCAGTATAGGAAAAATGTTGAAGTTTAATTTATAAACATAATAAAAATGATATACAAAACAATGGATGTAATACTAATATTAAATTGAATAAATTTAAATTTTTCAGGCCATTAATGAGTTTAAGAGAGGCGATGCAAATTTCTTAGTTGCTTCAAGTGTTCTCGAGGAAGGTATCGACGTTCAAAGTTGTAACTACGTCATAAGATATGATTGCGTTGATACTTTCCGCAGCTATATACAAACAAAAGGCAGAGCACGAAGTAGAGAGAGTGAATTCGCAATGATGGTAGAAATGAACGATCATGCAAAAGTTATACAGAAGATCACGGAGTTTCGACAAATAGAAGAAGAGTTAAGAAAGTTTCTAATTGAGAAAACAATTGACAGAAAGAAGCCCTTAACCGAAGATATATTAAAACAATTCCCAGTTAATGTGCCACCATTGAGGACATCAAAAGGAGCAATACTTGAAGCACATGCAGCATTGAATTTGCTTAATCGATACTGTATGTCACTTCCAGGAGATTGTTTTACATTGTTTAAGCCTAAATGGGAGAAAACTGAATATGTCCAAACGAATTTTACGAACATAGTGGCAAAAGTTTCATTGCCTCCACAATCAACCATTACGGAACCCATTTCGGTAAGTGTTTACTTCTCAATTTAGACATGCAAATTTATAATTAATTGAATTTTAGAGCCCTCCAATGCGAAGCGTTTATCTTGCGAAGGCACATGCTGCCTTTATGGCTTGCGTACAGCTGTATCACAATGGTGAATTAAATGATCATCTCTTGCCAATAACACCAAAAATTAGCAATGAAATAACGGATAATTTGTACTTTCAGCATTGGCAGGAATTTCCTGACGGTAAGTTAAGTTAAACACAATACATAGAATAAAGCTCAAAGCAGAGCTGAGTTGTTCCAATTTTGGTAGTGCGAAAAATAACGATGCTCTCGTTAATTGATTTCCGATCTTGAAAAGGATAGATAAGGCAAGCTGCGGCCAAGAACTAACACAATCCTACTGTATTCTTGCCGTTTTCTTAAGAACATTAGTTATTTTTGAGAAAAGATTATGGGCCCTGGGATCCTGATCATTTTTCATAACAGAGACCTTAAAGTATGCAGCAAATGATGGAGAGACACAGTTCGGAAAGGGGCTGAGAGGAGTTCGATCAAGACGACATCGGATTACTCCATATCGTATTTGGTCGTCAGAGCTATACCAGGTGCTAATCACGGTATTCTCATAATCTTCTGGTTCATGTCGCGATCGTATATTGTGTCGGCATTTGGAGAAGTTTCTTTACATTCGCATTTTCTTCGTCGACTTCAAAATCTGGCTGAACGTCGATAGCGTACAAGAAAAAGTCCTTTCCAACTTCGGGCATAGCTGAAGAAAGTTCTGATGGGTAAACCATGTCATAGATACGTTTATTTTTTTTGGTTCCAGCCTTTTTGGGATTGTCTGAAAAGAAATAAGAGATAATTTTATTATTGTATTTACAAGAATTACGGGATACAATAGTTAAAATCCAATATTTATTGCTTAATATTTGTTAAAGGATGATTATAACACACTTACTTATGTAAAATTAACCTGTTAAACATTTGTTTAAATAGGGTGACCACTTTTTCTTAATATCAAATTTCTTTAATTTTTCCGATTTTACACAGCCTTTTTCCCAAAACTCTTTTTTAAGGACCCCTACAGTGACCAAATGGAAGTTGAATCGTTAGAAATCAAAATTTCCAAACATGTTAGTTTATGAAAGAATAAAACAAAGGATGTTAGAAAAAAACAATTTTTCAGTAAGTATCATTGATTGAAATGAAAACACAAATGGCGGTTCTTAACAAGAAAAACGCATAAGTAAAGAGGACATGAAAAACTCTTCAGATATGGACCGTGGTAACAAAATGAATTTTGGACTATGGTTCAATATCACATTCACACATTTTAGTAACACTCCTAAGCTGCATGAAGTATTAAACTTGAGCATGTAAAAAGTTGTTATCTAAATACTGCTTAAAATACACCGGATTACTCAGCTGGCTATATATATACAATATAATGTACATACAGTAGACTCCCGTATAACGCGAATTCCTACAACGCGCTAAAAATTTTGCGACAATTTTTTTCATATAACGCGATTCTCGTACAGCGCACAATTCGGAAATTCTCCGTTTACTAATGAATTTGTTTGATTATTTTTTTACAATTTATTTTTACTGGTTATCGGATAAGAATTATGGAGCAACTTTTATAATTCCCATCAATATTAAGAGTTATTTCTCAATGTTTTGTTTCCGTTACTATGTAGTTAACCATTATTTATTTATTCTTCTTTTCTCACCAATTTGTAAATGCAGTTCATTCTGCAAAATCTGCCAGTTCTAATTATCATGCGATGTCCACCAAAATTGGTATTTAGGGGTTGTCAGAGTCGCTGATTTCAAACCGACTGCCAAAATAAACAAATTAAAGATAAATACCTTTTTTGATTTATTAACGGCGACAAGTAAGCATTTGTCGTTTCAAATGATAAATCGAAGAAATCGAAAGTTTTCTTTTGCGATCCCAAAAACCTCCAAATACCAATTTTAGTGGAAATCGCATAACATTTGACAGTTTGCCATCTTGAATTCGTAAATTTTGACAGTCAATTTGAAATCAGTGACCCTGAAAATCCCCAACAATGAAGACGGAAGTTCCATAGGATTGAACCTTATCCCTTTATTCCTTTATCGGCGGCATCTTCTTAAATGGCTATAGTTATACCTTTCTTGCTCTTCTTTCTCCAATTGAGCATATAAATATGTATAAAAGATGTATAATCCAGCGCAATCAATCACTTAATTATAAAATTTATATTGTTGTTGTTGAGTTTTAATTTGCCACGAGGTCCGTCACACAAAGGTGACTTTGTGGTCACGTCAACTTGGGTCAAATTGACCAACGACTAGTTTGTCTCCAATCAAATTATAAGAAGTTTTTGGGGGGAGGGGCAAATACCTTTCTCAAATTGACCCTTTTCATCACATTCACTTCAAACACATGACTGTCACTACGTTTAGTTCACAGGTTCCGTCTGGATCATTATAAAAGTTTTCACATTTGCCTTCTCAAGCTATGTCCGGTAAACTCGTATGATTAGTTCACATTAGGCTTTATCACTAAGATTTGCCCAGTATTTGTTTTTCTTTCGTTTCTTCTATATTAATCCGTTTTCTCTAATTTTGCACACTTAATTATTTGATTTCTACTGTTACTTTTAGATACACAGTTCGTCTATGCCTTCCAACACTTTCCGTTATGGCTACCAGAATGCACAGCTTACCGTCATAGCTGGGGCCTTATTCCTGAAAACGAGACGAAACGAAAGCAAATTCCCTACTCTAAACGATTATAAGATGGCTATAGTGTTGTCATACGCACTCATAAATATAGTCAGAACAATCAACATTGACAGCACAAACCTTCAATAATTTAACGACTTTTCATAGTTTAATTTTTCATCGGTCAAGTCTGAAATTGTTTTTAAGTACATAAAATTTGATAAATAAAGATGTTGAATGTGTGGCTTTTAATTAGTTCGGACGAAGAGAGTGAAGATTAAGAAGCTATGGGGATTAAGGGGGATAGCCGCTGTGATGAGTCAAAAAAAAAAAATTTTTTTTTTGTCTTAAATCAAAGTTATTATAATATATTCAAAAACATGTGTACAAAATTGCAGATCAAAAGGTCCAGGACTCGATAGTTTAATATTGGTATGAAAATTTTAAAAGATACATGATTTCATTGCGAGAGAAATGGACTAAAAACTTCAAACGCGTTTTTCTCGAAACGACTTTTTTCAAACTGGTCGCATCGATAACTCGGACAATTTTTAACCGATTTTTAATTTTTTTTTTTTTTGTTTTGTTTATCTTAGTAGTGGCTAAGGTTAAGCATAGCCGATTTGGAAAATTTTGTTTTTTACTATTTTTTAAACTGTTTGAAAACAAAAAAAACGGTCGAAAAAATGAAAATATTTTCAATCGGTCGCCATTTTGTGAAAAATCAAAATAAGAAAAACGGCTACGTACAACGATAACTACATTCATACAGATTATTATAAAATTTTGTTTTTTGTTCTCACATTACCGGCTTTTGAAAAATCGATGCGACCATGGAGGGGGAAGTTTTTTTCAAGCTCTACGGCATCGTTTACATTGTTAAAACTATTTATTATTTTTTAATAAAAATTTGTGGAAACATTATTGGATATGTACTTAATAAAATAAAAAACCGGCCAAGTGCGAGTCGGACTCGCGCACGAAGGGTTCCGTACCATTCACAATTAAGTATTTTGTGAATATTTCAAGTGCCTACCTGTTACCATTTATTGATATCGAGCAAAAATAGGCAAAAAATGGCGTTTTTTGTATGGGAGCCCCCCTTAAATATTTATTTTATTTTAATTTTATTATTTATTATAAAAGTAAAAATACAACTGAGTATTTTGTGAATATTTCAAGTGCCTACCTGTTGCCATTATTGATATCGAGCAAAAAAGGGCAAAAAAATCGCGTTTGTTGTATGGGAGCCCCCCTTAAATATTTATTTTATTTTGTTTTTAGTATTTGTTGTTATAGCGGCAACAGAAATACATAATTTGTGAAAATTTCAACTGTCTAGCTATCGCGGTTCTTGAGACACAGCCTGGTGACAGACAGACGGACGGACAGACAGCGAAGTCTTAGTAATAGGGTCCCGTTTTTACCCTTTGGGTACGGAATCCTAAAAAAACACGATCCAAAAATTCTTTTATTTACCCGGTCAAAAAAATTTTTGAAAATCACTCATTTTTTCGGCCGTCACAGTGGCTATCCCCCTTAAGAAAGCTATTTTTGATCTAAATATTAACAAATTATGTTAATAAACAATTCAATTTACATTTTAATAATTCAAACTTATACATATTTTAAGCATAAGCTAACTTTTATCCTTTTTTTTTAAATGTCACATTAACAAACGTGTAGATGAAAGACGATCACCAAAGTGCAATCGTCTCAGAAACGAAAACTAGGCGATTCTTGTTTTCCTAGGTGGCATTTGCATCGCGCTTCATCATTTTCGTTTCGTTTCGTTTTCAGGAGTAAGGCCTATATTTTCTCAATTACGATCTGTCCGGTATATTTTTTTCTTTTATCCATCCCTCGGTACTTCGGTAGCAAAATTATTATTTGTAAATCCTGTCCATGACTTGAATCTTCGAACGCAGCAAACACCATTTTTTGGAGGCACAATATTTTTTTTTAACGGTTCCTCAAACTATTTATATTTACAAGCTTTTTATATCTTCTATTAATTACTGAATAGTCATACTATCTCTTTATACTTTCTTTCAGAAATAACTCCTCCTTTAACTTTACGCTTATCTTCTCTACACCCTCAAATTCAATCATGATGACTTTAAGTTATGACCGGTAATGTACTTTTTCCTTATCAAACGGGACATCCTGGATGCTCAAAAAACCAAATGCAATCAGATTTGAGATGCTTTTATCTTTTTTCAGTTTTATAGTTCCTCTTTATTTTCAGAATTTATTCCTCATTAATTATTTTAATCACATATTTATATTACCCTCATCAGACCTAACACTCTGGTGCGCGATCCTTCGTCAATATTATCACCTTTGTCAGCTCATCTTTTGCTATTATTTTCATTTACATAAAATAACAGCTATAGAATAAATCTGTTTTCCATCTCAAAAGGACACCGACTCACTGTTGTAATCGCTTTTTACATTTTAATTTTATAGAATAATCTCAGCAAATAAAAAAAAAAAAAACCAAGATCACGTGGTCGACCGGATACAGTTCCGTTAAATTAATTTCATATCAGTGTTGCTTTCACATCATTCAATTATTTTAATCACATTAGTTTATTCACCTTTATCAGTCCAATAAGACTCTTTGAGACAAAAGACGGACCGTTATCATTTGAGCAGTGCTGTTACACCGTGATAACGTTTTCTTATTTATCCAATTTTATATTATATTTATCTCTTTATTAAACAAAAATTAAACTTTTTCTTTAACGAGTTCGCTGTAGCAATTTTCATTTTCCTATCCAAAGTAGACATCTAAGCTGAACATCACACTGACCGTAAAGTTAACGGTGATTTGTTTACCGTTGTAGCACGAGGTTGTTATACTTCGAATTTGGACAATTCCAAATCACTAGTCCCTTTGAATTTAATTTCTTAATTATTTAAATACGCTCCTAATTCCGGAATGAAATGCTCCAAACCACTTCTTTGAATCTCTGAATTTTGACGGAGGACACCACCAAGAAGACATCACTCCCCTTCCTTCTTATTTTTCACTAATATCGAACACTATCAGTTTTTTTTCATAAAACTACACTCTTGTAATAATTCACTTTTACTTCTTCTTTTGTCTTTCCTATTTCAATTTGAACATTTTAATTATCTATTTTCTCAACGGCGGCGACCTCCATGCCCACAACTCACTTAAGGCACGTCTGCACTCTTTCGCCGCTGGAGAGGAAGTGTAAAAATTTAAAAATATAAAAAAAAGCTTCCTTGACACAGGAAATGGTATTTCCAAATTGATTCCGAAAACCTATTTCGTTCTCTGCTGGATGCCTACACGAACTTTTCATTTCGCACGAAAATAAGAACAGGGGCACTATTCTTGAATCTGTTCGAATCGAATCAAAAAGATCTTACAAAAGCACCTTTTAAATTGAAATTCCTTAATAAGCACCCATATTCTGTATTCGGAGTGAAATTAAGTCGAAAAGAGCTTAGAAAGCTCCTTTTGAATCAAATTTCCTTAATAAAATATTTAAAATTGTAACAAATTCATTTCAGTTACCTTTGGTTTAAATTAGTTTTTCCACAAAATACTTCGAAATATTTCGATTGCTTTTTTCTAATCGAATTATTTTAACACTTTTAACGAAAAAATTAATTAAAGTCAAAGGTTACTGAAATGATTTTATGAACATTTCAGGAACTTTACTAAGGAATTTCAAATCAAAAGGAACTTTACAAGCTCTTTTCAATTTCATTTCGCTCGGAATGCAGAACATGGGCGAATGTTCCTAATTTTTAAATAAATTCATTTCGGTGTTTTGTAAGCTCTTTTCGATCCGATTCGAACGGATTCAACAATAGGATCCCAGGGCCCATAATCTGTTCTCAAAAATAACTAATGTTCTTAAGAAAATGGCAAGAATACAGTAGGATTGTGTTAGTTCTTGGCCGAAGCTTGCCTTATCTATCCTTTTCAAGATCGGAAATCAATTAACGAGAGCATCGTTATTTTTCGCACTACCAAAATTGGAACAACTCAGCTCTGCTTTAAGCTTTATTCTATGTATTGTGTTTAACTTAACTTACCTTCAGGAAATTCCTGCCAATGCTGAAAGTACAAATTATCCGTTATTTCATTGCTAATTTTTGGTGTTATTGGCAAGAGATGATCATTTGATTCACCATTGTGATACAGCTGTACGCAAGCCATAAAGGCAGCATGTGCCTTCGCAAGATAAACGCTTCGCATTGGAGGGCTCTAAAATTCAATTAATTATAAATTTGCATGTCTAAATTGAGAAGTAAACACTTACCGAAATGGGTTCCTTAATGGTTGATTGTGGAGGCAATGAAACTTTTGCCACTATGTTCGTAAAATTCGTTTGGACATATTCAGTTTTCTCCCATTTAGGCTTAAACAATGTAAAACAATCTCCTGGAAGTGACATACAGTATCGATTAAGCAAATTCAATGCTGCATGTGCTTCAAGTATTGCTCCTTTTGATGTCCTCAATGGTGGCACATTAACTGGGAATTGTTTTAATATATCTTCGGTTAAGGGCTTCTTTCTGTCAATTGTTTTCTCAATTAGAAACTTTCTTAACTCTTCTTCTATTTGTCGAAACTCCGTGATCTTCTTCATAACTTTTGAATGATCGTTCATTTCTACCAACATTGCGAATGCACTCTCTCTACTTCGTGCTCTGCCTTTTGTTTGTATATAGCTGCGGAAAGTATCAACGCAATCATATCTTATGATGTAGTTACAACTTTGAACGTCGATACCTTCCTCGAGAACACTTGAAGCAACTAAGAAATTTGCATCGCCTCTCTTAAACTCGTTAATGGCCTGAAAAATTTAAATTTATTCAATTTAATATTAGTATTACATCCATTGTTTTGTATATCATTTTTATTATGTGTATAAATTAAACTTCAAAATTTTTCCTATACTGGGACTTTCATATTATTATCATTTATATATATAATAAAATTGCAGTACCATAATCTATCCTCCTGCTGACCTTGGAATGAACAAAATACCCTTTATAAAACTAGTGTAATCAGTCTTGTGTGATTTTCCTCAAAATTTCCTCAATATCTTCAAGGACAAGGAGATTGTGTACTTTCCTACAATTTTAAGTGTAATTTTGAAATTAAAAATATTTTTGTTTTGTCCTTGAAAAAAAAATTCCCTTTTAAAATTTTTAGGGTACTTTCAGATTGATTAAACGTAAAATCTGTAAAGAATTCAGCCAAAAATTTAGCGGAACATAAGTTTTTTCCAGATTTTGTAATTGATCATTGTAACCATTTTGAATTTACATAAGATGTATAAAATCATGAGTGATATAACCCCAAGTATCGTTTTGGAATCCAAAACCAAATTTTTATCTTTAACCGTTTTCGAAATAAAAAAAAAACAAGAAATCGATAAAACCTTATTTTGAATTAATTTGCAAAAACAATAATCCAAAATCCTGTGGTGGAATTTCATTTAATAAAATTTCACCCAAAATAAAAAATTGTGCAGAGAGATTTTTTAAAAAGTCAGACACGGCAATAATAAAAAATAAAACTGTAAATAAAAATATTAAAAAAATTAAATTAAAATATTTTAAAAATATATAAAAATGTTTTAAAAGATAATATCAATTTACTATGGTAATAATCTAAATATGGTAATATCAACTACTACAGTTCTATTTTACCACATCCACAGAGTTTAGTAATACTTCTAAACTTCCTAATCTGGCTGAAGAACCAACATTTTAGAAGTATTTAGCTAAGTAGTATTTTTGATGCCCCGGGTGAAACTGGATTACTTAGCTAGTCATATGTATATTTTCCTCTATGCGAATTATGTCCATAGATCCTCAGTTTGGAGGAGCGTTACATGATTCAATGGTGTGGGGACTTAGTGCCCTGTTCTAATTTTCGTACGAAATTGAAGAGAGCTTACAAAAGCTCTTTTTGGATACAAATTTCTTAACAAGGTTCCTAAATTCTAACATATTCATTTTAGATGCCTTTGATTACTATTAGTTTTTCCGCATATAATGTCAAAATAATTTGATTGGATTTTTCTACCGATTTATTTTATCCACTTTGAATGAAAGAATTAATTGAAGTCAAAGGTAACTGAAATTGATTTTTTAAAAATTAGGAATTCTATTATGCAATTTGATTCAAAAAGGGATTTTTTGTAAGCTCTCTTCCATTCGTTTCGTACGAAAGTTAGAACAGGGCCCTTAATTCTTCCTTATAAACATAATTTCTGCACGAGGCTTGGCACTCATAATTGGGGATCGAGTCCAGAGTGCCGGGATTCTGATCAAAATCATGCAAGTCATTTCGACGTAAGTCGAAACAACCTTATGCACTTCAACTATTTAAGGTCGTTTCAACTTACGTATAAATGACTTGCACGACTACCCCCCGGACTCTGGAGAACGACCATTGAACTTACTTTGCTAAATCCTTGGACATCCGCTTGATGGCCATCACCGCAATGAACGTCTTGCCCGCTCCAGTCGGCAGATAGATGATCACATTTTGCTTCAAAGCCCTCTCCAGGATCTCCTCCTGGTAATCCCTGGCCTGCAGCATCTGCTCATCCTGCGTACAAAAAGTAATTACTAGCTTAGAACGATTTTGCTTGCAGAAAGCAGCCTTTTTACCTGCTCAGTCGAATCCAATGGCTCCACCATACTGCTCAAAGCTAACGAGTATTCCTTCTAGAAAGTAATGACTTAATTGCGGTTGCTATTGCAAAATGCGCAGACTGCGCTCTGAGGTCCCGCGTAAGTGCAGGGCCGCGTCACTCCCTTTTGTTGTGTTGGAGGGATTCCGGGAATAATCTAGCTAGCTGCCGGCAATTGATAATTTCATACTTCTTTCACAAAACTCGGAATAATTATCTAAACAGCACACAATATTAACACAAAATTAAAACAAAATAAGACAATGCCTACTTCCTGATAAAACAACTAAGTTAATAAGGACCAGCCGCAATCAACTGAATCTTCCAAAGTTCCATACATGTAGCAAAATACAAGCCCAGGAATTAAAAAAAAGCAGGCCATGAAGTAGGCCAAGTCACTAACACATGTGTAGGCATAAACCGACCGACTTCTGTTTACACTGTTAAAATTCGAATTAAAAAAATTGGTTGTCTGTAAAGCAATGACGTTTAATATAATGGACCCCTCACGTACATGGTTTCCCATATAAGCAAACGGTGCGATTTTTGTTCCCTCTCTTTCGCACTGAGGCACTGTCAAATCGTGAAATGACGTAAAATTAACGGTCTATGCTGTCAGAGATTTGTCAGCGGGCTGAATTGCCGTTAAATATATTCTCTGACAATTCTCTGGAGAACTGTCGAATGACTGCTAATTTGTTTATTGCAGGAAGTTTAATTGAAATATAAGTGCGAGACAGCGCGATTAAATGTTAATATATCAATTTGTTTTATTCCAGGCATTTCAGAGAAACTACTGGAATTAATTCCAGAGCTGATTTTCGCCCAAGTCCTCATTCCGAATGAAATTAAATCGAGAAGAGCTTATAAAAGTCCTTTTGAATTGAATTTCTGTAATAAAATTCTTATGATTTTAACAAATTCATTTCACTTATCTTTGATTTCAATTAGTTTTTTCGTTCAAAGTAGTTAAAATAATTCGATAGAAAAAAACCAATCGATATGTTTTGTAGTTTTTGTAAAAAACTAATTGAAATCAGAGGTAAAGACGCCGAACAATGGCTTGCCAAACGTGATGAGATTCTCAACACGAAATATTCTCAGTCCGACTTCGGCTTGGATCAGGGCGAAGCTGTGCTCCGAGGCATGCAGGACTTGAGAGAGGAACTTAACACATTTGGAGAAACTGTCCAAGCTTTGCAGGCACGATCACAAAATATTGTGCCACTGAAGCAGAGGAAGATTCAGATTTTGCTCTTCGCTTTCAGTCAAGTGTATAAACAATTCCTGGAATCCTTTAAATTTGGCGGGCCAATTACATAAAATAGGCGCTGTCACATCCTAAATTTAAACGTTTGCCATAAAGAGCTTATCTTTCCAAATTCTTTAATTAAAACACAGTATATGTTCAATTGTTTATGTTTATTAACAAATATATGGTACATCGGTTTTATTACTTAAAATTTATCAATCACAAATCTTTGAAAATATTGGTAATCTGGCAGGGAAAAAAATTTATTTATTTATTTGTGGCATTAATAATGATTTTTATTTCCATTAATTCAATTTAAAGTACATATTTTTAAAACTTTTGTTCAACAAATATTTAAATTCAAATATTTTTGTCAGCATTCAGCAATTCCGCACTCAAAAAATCCGCGGAATCGGCCTATCCTTGTAATGTGATAAAAATAGATAGCGCTATATAAATTCTTATATATCTCATCTCGTCCCGCTGAGGCACTCGGTTGTCAAATTGGCGGCCATGTGAAACAGGAGATTGAGCAGTCCATTTTTATGTATGACTGTGCTGTAAAGTCGGTTTACGGCATTGACGTATAATACAATGGACCGCTCACGTATACGATTTCCTATATAAGCAGACGGTGCGATTTTTGTTCCCTCTCTTGCGAACTGAAGCACTGTCAAATCGTGAAATGACGTAAAATTAACGGTCTATAATGTCAGAGAGTTGTCAACGGGCTGAATTGCCGTTAAAGATTTTCTCTGACAATTCTCTGCAGAACTGTCAAGTGACTGCTAATTTGTTTATTGCAGGAAGTTTAATTGAAATATCAGTGCGAGACAGTGCGATTAAGTGTTAATATATCAATTTGTTTTATTCCAGGCATTTCAGAGAAACTACTGGCATTCCGAGTGAAATTAAATCGAGAAGAGCTTATAAAACTCCTTTTGAATTGAATTTGTGTAATAAAATTCTTATGATTTTAACAAATTCATTTCACTTATCTTTGATTTCAATTAGTTTTTTCGTTCAAAGTAGTTAAAATAATTCGATAGAAAAATCCAATCGAAATATTTTGTAGTTTTTGTAAAAAACTAATTGAAATCAGAGGTAACTGAAATGAATTTGTTACAGCTTGAAGAACTTTATTAAGGAAATTCAATTCAAAAGGATTGTTGTAGGTTTTTTCGATTTTATTTCACTCGGAATGCAGAACATGGGTATTAGTTTATTTTATCTGAGTGATATTCGTTGGGATTCTTAAAATTTAGCTGTCTTATGCTAAAAAAACATATTAACCAAATTGATCAGAATTTTAAGAATCCCTTAAGCCTTCCAACCACGACAAGGTTTCACTCACTGGAAGGAACTGGATTGAAAAGGAAAAAAATATCAATATATACATATATATAATAAAACATTTACCAAGTTAGGATGCTGCTTGTTCCGCCTGGTTCCATTGCGTTTGTCCTTTTAACGTCTTTTTCGACTCATCCCAAGTTTTGCAAGTACGCATTTCACTATTAGAAAGAAAAATTAGTTGTGTTGATTAAAGCCTACTATGTATATCCTAAATCACTACCTCTGATGTAAACACGAATCCATTTTAACCGCCTGCTGAAATGCATTCCACTTGCAAAAGATCGAAATCTATAAAGAAGTAATTGAACTGAGTTTTAAAAACTTATGATATTAAGCAAAATTGTTTACCTTAAATGTTGTTAATCGATATACAATAATGTTAAAGGAGGCTGACTGTGCAATCAAATTTGGGATAATTCCTTCAAGGGGATTTTTGATGGGACCTTCGATTTATATATGAATATATGTTTAATTGTATATCGTTAGACGAATAACACAGGTCAACAACAAATTTGCGGCCAAACAAATAGCACATCAGTTCTATAGGATATTTTCCGTAGATTATGAATTTGGAAATAAAAATACTCAATTGGCTTTAGTTAAGTTATAACATAAAACTCTTAAAAATTTAAAATTTGTCGAAATATTCCTTGAAAAATATATTTTCCTATAAACCAATTATTTCATACAGAAAAAGGTGAATAAAAACCATAACAAGCGCCCGCCCACGAAAAACTTGGTCACCAAACAGTTCAAAAAGATCTATAGATATTACTGATATTTCATATTTTTAGATTAAGATTCATAATCTATAGAAAAAGTGCTCTAGAAATGACCTATCACGTGTTTTGTCGCAAAAATAAAAATTCATTTGTTTCCCTGTGTAATAAGTAACTTACCTAAAGAACTGTCCTGATGTTCTATTCTGTTGCACATTAGGGCATCCTGGCACGATACAATTATCCATTTTTTACGCCTTTATTTAACTCTATAATAAAAACAATTTAAGTAATAAAATCATTTGCAAATTGTACCTATAGATTTTAGAAACTTACCGATTTTCGTATGCTTTTACACATAACAAAACACTGCACTCGAAATACCAAGTTAAACGCCTTAAAATAATTTTAGAATATCAATTCCAAATCTACCGTCACAATTTAAAGAATTCTCAACAAATCGAATTACAACTTTCTGATTTTGCTCTTCGCTTTCAGTCAAGTGTATAAACAATTCCTGGAATCCTTTAAATTTGGCGGGCCAATTACATAAAATAGGCGCTGTCACATCCTAAATTTAAACGTTTGCTATAAATAGCTTTTATTTCCAAATTCTTTAATTAAAACACGGTATATGTTCAATTGTTTATGTTTATTAACAAATATATGGTACATCGGTTTTATAACTTAAAATTTATCAATCACAAATCTTTGAAAATATTGGTAATCTGGCAGGGAAAAAATTTTATTTATTTATTTGTGGCATTAGTAATGATTTTTATTTCCATTAATTCAATTTAAAGTACATATTTTTAAAACTTTTGTTCAACAAATATTTAGATAAATTCAAATATTTTTGTCAGCATTCAGCAATTCCGCACTCAAAAAATCCGCGGAATCGGCCTATCCTTGTAATGTGATAAAAATAGACAGCGCTATATAAATTTTTATATATCTCATCTCGTCGCACTGAGGCACTCGGTTGTCAAATTGGCGGCCACGCGAGACAGGAGATCGAGCGGTCCATTTGTATGTATGGCTGTGGTTTACGGACGATAATTTTACGTGATAACGTCATAAGAAAACTTTGATGAAAAATTGCATACTTTTAGGAATTGAATTGAATTATTATCACTGAATTATCATTATTTTGTATAAAACGAAGAAGTAGTTAATTGAAAAGTACAATTTTTTCGATAAATTAACATTTATTTGCACTCGTTAATTCAAATATTTTTTTACTTAAATTATACAGATTAATTACAAGTAACAATGTGCTATTAACAATTTATTTACAACTTATATACATGTGTGATATTTAAGATCCTCCAATCTGCGTTATTCTGTTAAGGATAGGACGATGATAGGAAAAGGAGGAAATCAAGGGGAGTGTTTCAAGTGTAATGTGCCTTGAAAAAGTCAAATCGATGGTTGTGAAAACCACATTAACTTTTCACTTCACTTTATAAACAGTTCACGTCAAATTCTTAAAATGCAAGAATTAATTACCTTTTTTGCCGCAATTGTTGTTGTAATAAACAATGGAAACCACATAAACTTTTCACTTCACTTCTTTTTTTTTTTTTTTAAATCGGTGGTAGAGCATTTTCTTTTCTAGTTTCGCAATTTACAAAAACCAATCTATCAAAATAGCCTATCACATGAGCTTTGAGTAACTAATGTAATTTTACGCCGTAATATGTTACAAACGATTTCTCCTACAAAGAAAATACCAAGAAAATACTTTATAGACATTTTTCTTATTTTCTAATTAGATAAAACCTACTTTGTGACTAATAATATTCCACTATATCGAAGAAGACTAAATTGATGATAGATGTTATTAATTTTGTCGCCACATGTGCATACAAATAGAAGCATACACGAAGTTTATAACAGTTATTCTAATTGGAAATAATATTCCACTATAAACCAACAGGACAAATTACGTGAGATTCTATTCAAAACGCTTAGGTCGATCGTGCCTCTCTATCGCTTGCACGCTCGGCTCAGGCGGAACGTGACAAGAGTCATGCTTTTTCGTGCGTGCAGCCGTTCATCGATTTATAAGCCGTTATCACGTCAAGAAGAAGATTTGATTTGTGAACGTGTTTGTGCGTGTCAACTGTTATTAAATTTATCTTTTACCACTTTTATTAATTCGTCTCATATCGTCTCATTTTCCAGAGTAAGGCCGTTGCCGAAAAGGAGTGATTAATTTCTTTTACTATTTCTGTTACTTTTAGACAGTTTCATAAGTCTTCTGAGATATCGCAGGGTAGAAGATTAAGACGAATCACAACCTTTTCAGAACAACCAACTGGGCAAATTGGCTTTCAAAGGAACATGTTTTTGAATCAACGTAAGTTAGACTTCCTTAATTAATTTAAATTTACCTAAACCTTATTTTACAACTTTAGCAATGGTGACGGGAGAGGGACCGAAACTAGTTATCCTGGAGGAACCAGTGGAAAAGTTTCGTTTTCGTTACAAAACTGAAATGCACAAAACACGTGGGTCTTTGATGGGTTCATCTAATGGCAAGTCAAAGAAAACTTTTCCAACAGTTGAGTTGAAGGGATATGAGGAAAGGGCTGTTATTCGGTGCAGTCTTTATCAAACCAGTGATACCTTGGTATCATCACCGCATTCCCATAAATTGGTGGTTCGGCACAACGCCATTGATGTTTGTGATCCGCACGATCTGAGGGTATCGAAGGAGGATGGATACAGGGCAGTGTGAGTATTAATTGATTATAATTTTGAGACTCTTTTGATTAACTTAAAATCTGTTTTTATAGTTTTCAACGGATGGGAATAATTCATACTGCAAAGAAGCATATCGTTGAAGAGTTAGTAGCTAAGAAACTTTGGGAGAAGCAGTTTGAAGAGGGACGTCCGCTCACACCACTTGAAGAAAGCACTGTAAGTCTTTACATTAAAGTATGAAAATATGCGCTAAAATCGTGAAACTGTTTACGATAATCCTTATACAAAATTCAGTCACAAAAAATCGGGTTAAGATTTCATTTCTGTTCAATGAGAAGCTATATACAAGTTGCTGAATAACTATAATTAACGGTAATGTGTTAAGCTAAAAACGGCAATTAACATTAAAGATGAAATCACAATTGCGGGCGACTCAATCGGCACTTTTCATTAGATCATTACTGTATAATAAATAAGGATTCGGCAAGAGTTGCAAGCAATTCAGCTATAACAAATCGGTTCAAGATCTCAAATATTACATTTCTGTTGTTATACAGAACCGAAATAAATTATTTATATCGTATCTTCTGGTAGATTAAAGTAAGAGCGGAGAAAGAGGCCAAGGCAATGAACTTAAATCAAGTTCGTCTGGCATTTACTGCATATGCAATCAACCCGGACGAATCCTGGTCGTTCCTGTGTGGACCAGTGTTTTCTAGGTGTATAAACAATATGAGTAAGTTTCTCATTATAATTAAGGGTAATATTCTGGCGCTAACACAATTATGTTTTCAGAAAGTGCCTTAACGGGGGAGCTTAAAATCTCCCGCCTTAGTGCAGCCGTAAGCAGTGCTGCTGGTGGAGACGATTTGATACTCCTTGTGGAAAAAGTTGGAAAAAGTAAATTTGCATGCGGGTTTGTTGAGTATATTCTTATAATTTTTCTTCAATTTCTACAGAAAATATTAAAGCAAAGTTTTATGAGGTGGACGAGGATGGCGAAGTGGTTTGGACTGATTGGGGCCTTTTTCCTGAGGCTGATGTCCACCACCAGTATGCGATTGCGTTACGAACTCCGCCCTATACGAATAAAGATATAGACAAACATGTAAGCTCGCTTAATTTTTTTTTAATTTATCGGAATTGTAACTGTGTGATTTTTATTAGGTGGATGTATTTATTCAGCTCCTTAGACCAGCAGATGGTGATGTTAGTGAACCAGTTCCTTTCCGATATAAGCCAAGAGAATTTACAACATCAAGGAAAAGAGCTCGTACAAATTCTTCAGGATTAAGCTCAGGAAATATTCCAGAAACCGTTATGTCTGTTATTAAAAACAGCCCTCAGGCCAGCAATTCACAGGGATTTCCAAATAAAAGTGATGTTATCGATGAATTTGTAGGCAATCTTGATCAAAAGGTTTTAGAAAATTCAGATGGTGAGAATTTTGGCGCTAAAATATTTTTATTTATTCTAATACAATCACTTCTATAGAATTGTTTAAATTATTCGATAACTCCTATTTGGAAATGGACAGTGGGGGGAAGCTGGAAAAAGATGGTGCATCTCCTAAGGTGTCAATGAAATTAAACTCGAAAAAGTTAGCAAAATTAAATGTACATCATAATTCCTCCGAGTTACTGCAAATGCAAGCACAGATGGCTGGTCCCCAAATACAGCCACAAATAGGTGATTCAACGATGATGAGGTCCGGGCAGTTCTACGGACTTAAAGAATCAATGGATTCAACCTATCACTCGTATTTTAACAAAATTCGCTCTACTGTTAGAAGGAGCGAAAAGCTGGATATTGGAAAAACGAGTGCTGATATTTTGGATATTTTCCAAATAGCAAAGTCACAGCACAATTGCAAGTAAGTAGAAAGAAGGAGGCAATTTTTAGTTATTGTGTTATTCGGCGGTTTTTTTGCTGTTTGTAATATTACCATTCAATATATAAAAAGCCCTTTACTAATTTAAGTCTTTCTTGAATTTAATTTAGTCTCCTTCATGATGTAATAAGAGAAGGCGACAACAACGTGATGGTTAAGCTTCTTCAACTGATCGATAGGTTGGAGATTTACGAAGTACTTCAGCACCACAATGAGAAAAGGCAGACCTGTTTACACATAGCTTATGTATTCGACAGGCCGGAGTACATTAGGCCGTTGATTAATTTAGGTAAGTTGTGGTGCATGACCACTGTTGTTTTTTATCACAATTATAAAATTATGCCTCCTAGGAACAAACCCAAACATTCAGGACCACAATGGCAACACAGCTCTACACGTCGCTGTGGAAGAAGGTACGCTTATGTGCGCCTCAAAAATTATTGACAAAACCAACTATACAAAAAAAAGTCAGCCACTTCAAATCGATTTGGCGAATGACGATGGCTTGACTCCTCTTCACCTTGCTGTTAAGTAAGACCCTTGCGACTGTGAGAAATATTAAATTATTTGAACATATTCATCATCGTTTTAGAACAAGAAATCTTTCATTAGTGAAAAAGCTGCTGGAAATTGGTGAAGCTTCTACAAAAATCAGTATATCAAAGAACGGCAATAATGTCTTACATTTAGCTGTTGAACAGGTTTGTTTTCGTATATTTTCTGCTTCAGCAGTTAGACTTAAATTTTGTTTACTTTTTACAGAACGAGAAAAGTATTGTCCAGTATTTGCTTGAAAACACAAATGTGAATATTAATGAGCCGAATACATCCGGTTTTACGGCTCTTGGATTGGCCTATTCAATGGGAAGCGAGACTAAAGCAGTTGTTCAACTCCTCCTTGAGCATTGGGCTACTTCAGGCCCAAGTAGCAGTGGAAGCAGTGCTTCCCACGATACTCCAATGGTAAGATAATGTCCTTTATTATGAAAATAGTGTAAGCAATATCTTTATGACACAACTACCGAAATAGCTTATTCTCACAGTTCTCATGAAAATGTTCAATAATTTTTTTTCCTGCGGGACATAGCAGTTACACCAAAGACATCAAATACGGATGAGAGCTCCGAGGAGGAGGATGATAGGCCCTTACAAATCGATGAATTTAGCATGGAAGACAACGACAAATCAGGATCTCTACTAGATGACGAATGCATCGACCAGCTTACAGTAATATTCGATAAGGACAATAAATGGCGGAAGCTGGCAAAAATTTTCAAATTTGATTCATTCATTGATATATGGAAGACGAAAGATAACCCATCGCGGAAGATGTTGAACTATTTAAATGTAAGTATAATTTAAATGTGTGTAACTTTTAAATTTGTTTACATGTACTTTTGTTTTTGTGCAGGTGTCTAAGATAAAGACAGAAGAAATTGTCTCTGCTATGGAACTTCTTAATGAACAGGATGCCGTGAATAAAATTGGTGAAATGTTGAACAGAAAGAAAACTTCTTAGATTAATGTTTGTATACCTTTAATGTGCTAAATTTATGATATATATTTTATACGAATAAACTTTAATTTGTTGTAAGTTATTGGAAATCGTGGTAATTTCCTTTTATGGCTAGGGAGATGTGGATTTTTTAAAAATCATTTGTTGTAATTTAATGTTAAATTCTAGGAAGCTCAAGTTAAAGCATTTATAAAACCTTCCAGCTAACCTTGTTTTGGGCAGTTTTTTCCACTTCTCTTCACCCCAAATCAACCATTATCTGGAAATTAAATTTATGCAATTGATTGGTGAATTTAATTAAAAAAAAATCGCTGAATTGAACCATCATGGCATATTTGACTCCGCAACTTATTACAAAATGTTTGCTTCTTCATAATTCGTTTTAGAGCCAACTAAAGAATAGAAGCAATCGAACTACATATATAGTTGCTGTTGTTCTGTAGTAAAACAAATGTCACGAGGCACTGGCACTGTCTTTTCTTCATAATTCATTCAAATAATAAAGGAAATTATAATTTTTAAAAGAAAATATATTCTCTTGTGCTGGCTATTGATCCTTGGTTATGTATCAGTTATAAAATCATAGTGAAAAAAGAAATTTTTATTAAACGGAACAACACAGTTTTAAACTAAACTCCAATCGAACTTAGCACCCACCTATTCTTTGCAGGGCTACGATTGTATTAACAGCATTTATCCATCTTTTGCGGATTACGTATCAAATATTGTCTTCATTTCAGCGAGCTCAGTTGTCTGTACGGATTTTTTCAGCCACGGATGCTGTAGTGCTTGGGCCGCTGTAAGTCTTTTTCTTAAATTAAAAAAAGGAACAATTTTAATACATCCACATGACTTCAAAATGAATGGAAGCTTTAATGCTCTGGAAATAGGTAGGAAATTCTCCCTTATAGCTAAATTGCGTTGTTTTTTTTAATTATACATGAGACAATTCTTATCGATTTCAAGAATGCGTTTCATAATTAATTCAGTCTTTTCTCTCAACTAAAGTATTTGCGTTTTGATTCAGCTTAGCTGAATTCATAGCAAAATTAAGACTACAGGCATAATCGCAGAAGTGGACATAAAGCAGACAAACCCACTGTGCCATTTGGAAGTCCTTGCCTTCGTCAGAAATTTTTTCCTTATTGAAATCATATTTCTCTAAAATACCGTTTGTCGACGATAGGACCCGATCAACCAGGGAAAATGTCGCCTTCTGTTCTGTGGAACACCTTGGGGGAAAATTGCAGCTATCAGAGCTCTTTGTCACTTAGAAATGGGTAAGCCACAGGCCACTTGGGGCAGCTCTTCCGACACTTCGTTTTCCGCAGTTGTACATGAAAGTTGAAATCGAGGCCACTACAATATTTATATTTTGTTCGTCCTATTCAGTGAAGTCGTCTTTTTCGGAGCCCCACCATTAAGCAGTTTATCGCCGTCAGATCTTTCAGGGACAACCGCGACACGGCTGGGAAATCAGAGCCAGCAAAACGATGTCCACAATTGAACTGCTGAATTTGGATACCCAAGAAAATCAAGTGTACTATGGTATTATAAGTATTATAATTGTCCGAATGTGAACATTTCGCAAAACATCACCCAGATCCGTCTGGTGCGGCTACTTTGGCAGTGTCAGCTGATTCGAAGACCTTATCTGAGCCCCAAAAAATCTCAGGTGGCCAGTAAATAGTACAGATTTTTTGCGAAGCGAGCTTTTCCAATTTGGTCCCTGCGATATGATTTGTAAAATTCCAACAACAAGAACAATAGGTCTATTTATTTTTATTTTTAGTGACCAGAAAGTAGACCAGAGCAGAGCAGAGCAGCTCAGCAAACTAAACTATAGTTAACGACGTGGTAAGCCATATTTATGCTCATTGAAGCCACTTAACTACAAAGTTATGCTTAACCACGAAGTATTTTTGAACGACTGGTAGTTAACTACGCCATGGTTATGTATGTTCTAGCTACTTTTTATTCGCGGATTTCAAAATGGCGGACCCAAGATAGCGATCAAAAATTGCAAATTTCAGGGGATTATCATGAAAATTGGTATTTGGGAGTTTTTGGAGGTCCCGATATCGAATCTACACTCGAAATTTGAAAATTCAAGATGGCGGATCAAATATGGCGACTAATAATTTTTGACCTTCAACGAATTCAATAGAAAATTAGTGCTATGGGTATCTGGAGGCTACTCATTTCGAATCTGCTGTCAAGATTTGGAAATTCAAAATGGTGGACCAAATATGTTTGCTGCTTAATCACGCCTTTACTCTTGGTCCGATCATTTTCATTTTTTAAGTGGAGGCACTACATATCCCGACTTATATAGGCTATTTTTTTTCGCGAATTTCAAAATGGTGGACACAAGATCGCGGTCAAAAGTTGTAGATTTCAAGGGATTGCCATGAAAATTGGCATTCGGGGGTTTTTGGGGGTCCTGTTTATGAATTACGGGATGTCCTTATAAATCTTAGAAGCATTTAAGTGAGCACATTTTTCCAGTCCCATTTTCAAAAGAAAGGCTATATGTTATATAGTACATAAATGAGTCTGTGTGAAAATTTTAAATTAAAATTAATATTGCAAATAGAGAGTCGAAAGAGTGAGAAAATATACATATTTTTGTTCTGGAGGTCTATTCCAGAACTCGACTCAATTGTGAACTCGATTCGAGTTAGTTTGTCGACTCGATTTCATTTTCATATTCTGTGACTCGATCGAGAGTACGCAAAGGTCTTCCCCTACGGAACATTGAAAATCTGCTTTGAAAACAAAATGCAGCAAGCTTTACTAACCAAATTCATACTTCATTTAGGTTAAAATTAATGTCAGTTAACGATTTATGAAATTGCCAAAAAATGGATAGTGTTGCGCGATAGTTTTAAGTGAAAGCGATAGCTGCGTTTATTTAATGAACTATTTAGTTATTAGTACGTTTTCCCATACAAATCTGAAAACCCATGTTTTATCTGGGCTCGTATCTAGCTTACGGGAAAATTTTGAAAATTTCCCACTCCTCAGATGTTGCAATCCTCTCGGCAGATAGAGAAATGTCAATTTAATTGTATTTATCTTTGCCTGAAATTAAATTTTTCAAAGATGAATGAAACACGCTGCCTCTCCGAAACCTTCTTTGACCATTTTTATATCACGTGAAAAGAAAGAACCCTAGTGGACCTCATTATACCGAAAATTCAATATAACTCGATATATTTCGCGTGTAAATTGAATTATACCGGCTTATGCTGAAATTACACAGTGCATTTGTGAAATGTTTACACTTAATTACACCATAATCTAATGAGGGTTTAAATCAATTTACTTTGGGTTCAATTCTAGTAAATCTCACTCAGCTTAATTTCGCAGTAAGTCTAAACTCTTATTTTTGCTTAGGTGTAATTTCGGTTTAAAATATTCTCAAATGTCCCGTGCAATTGCAGTGCAGTTGTGTAGAGCATATTCTGGTCTGCTAGGGAATGGAAGAAGGATTCTCTGGAGAGGTTTCGATCTTTGTAGATCCAACAATTTCTCTGAAATTAATCCTAGCTCTCTTTTAAGTTATTTAATTTTTCAATTTTTCTGAAGCAATTATTTTCTAGTGCATTTCCTGCTTAGCTAATAGATAAATAGTAATCAATAAATATAATTTAAAATGTTTAATTTCTTTACGCGCATATGTGTCCGTTGTTTGTCCAACTTTAATTTGCTTTGGCGGTAAATTGTTCGGGTATAATACAATATTTATTATTAATCTTTGGAAAATATTGATTGTTATTGTTGACATTTTTAAGCAATACAAATTTTCCCTAGTTGTTTTTTTTAATGAACTGAAAACCCAAAAATAAAAATAGTTATACGTTTTGGCACTTAATAAATCCGTAAAAGACTCAAAACACCACCGCACAAAGCATACTCGATTGCCATTTAGTTGTCGACAAAATTCTCGATCGAATGATAGTTCGATATCGAGTTGTGAAATACCGATCTGTGGTTCTCGATGAGCAATTCGATTGAGTCGTGTTCTGAAATAAGTTCTCTGATAAAGTTGAGTAAAGAGACGAGTTATTATAAAATAACTATAATTGCAGTTCACAATAAAATATTACTTATTATATATCAACAAAATTTCAACATTTTTAAATATACTAAGATTGCTGTAAACATTGTAGAGCAAGCTTAGCTGCAGCTGCTTTTGCGGCTTCACGGTTTGGGTCATATCCATCAGCTTTTCTTATTTCGTTTCGGCAGGTGAATGTGCATGTCACCATAACAACATCATCATCTATGACCGGATCCGACCAAGACGGTGAAGCTCCGTTGTATTCTTCAAGCATTCTAACAACCTGCTTAGGCACATGCTCCATGAACTCTTGAATCTCCTGGGACATCAACCCGTATATAAATGCCCATGTCTTTTTTAAGTCATTCTTTGAATCAAAAAATACGGCGCCTATAACTGCTTCAAAAATATCCCCGAGTGCCTTTGGTACTTCAATCATATCAGCCATTGGTGGTACTTTACCATCCTCAGAGAGGAGAATGCGACATTGATCGGTAACTTTGAATTTCTGTGTTTTTTGAAAATCTGCGAATTTTGTTACAGCTTGCAATAGAGAAGCGTTTTGTGATAGCATAAAATGGTGAAGCTTGTAGCGTACAGAGAGGCAAGCCAAAGTGACGTTGTTCACAAGTGCTGATCGGAGATCGGTCAATTCGCCAGGTCCCATGTTTTTGCATCTTTCGAAAATATAGCAAGATACCAAGAAATCCAAGATAGCATCGCCTATAAACGCCAATTGTTGATAATTCAACTGAAAAACTTGAACATTTTCTTGACTTAGACATGGGAAATCCACGATTAAAGCCCTCCGTTATTGATGCAGAAATTAATGCACTTTTGATCAACTGTGATGACTTGGAAAAAAATATTGGCTGCAAATTTCGTGACCGTGCCTATCTTTTGCAAGCTTTGACTCACCCGTCTTATCCTACTAATCGATTGAGTCAATCGATTAGTAGGATAAGACGGGTGAATCAGAGCTTGCAAAAGATAGGCACGATCACGAAATTTGTGGCCAATATTTTTTTCCAATTCCTCACAGTTGATCAAAAGTGCATTAATTTCTGCATCAGTAACGGAGGGCTTTAATCGTGGATTTCCCATGTCTAAGCCAAGAAAATGTTCAAGTTTTTCAGTTGAATTAATTATTCCCATGAAATTTAGAATGAGAAATGTTTTGTGGATACCATAATTTTGAACGCACACACCCAAAAGAGCCTCCATGCTATCAGCACAAGTTTTATCTGAGACAACAGTACGTCCAATCAAAGAATGCATTTCGCTTTCCAGTGTATGAAGGCTATCTTCAACTCTAAAGTATGTTTGGAAATTAGCCAAAGTTTGCTGTTTGCAAACTCCACTTTCAATTTCTTCTGGATCCATTTTAAGTTTAAAGAGTACTCTTGGATTACTGTCTTCTCGGATTAAGATGCTCTTTACGGTTTTTGGAAGAGCCTGTCAGCGGGATATTTAAAATTATGACATAATTCAGGAATTAACAATATGTCAAGCATCTTTCTTGGTTTCTTCTTTTTTCCATCTTCTCCAGTGCCAGGGACAATAAAATTCATCCGCGAAGTAAACGGCTGTGCTTCGATCAAGAACTGATCATTTTTCATAACAGAGTCCTTGTATTTATCCTTAAAGTATGCAGCAAATGAGGGAGAGACACAGTTCGGAAAGGGGCTGAGAGGAGTTCGATCAAGACGACATCGGATTACTCCATATCTTACTTGGTCGTCAGAGAGCTATACCAGGTGCTAATCACGGTATTCTCATAATCTTCTGGTTCATATTTCATGCGACTACGCTGAATTTCAGACACTTCACGAGAGCTAGTCATATTTTGGAACTTCCCAATTAAATTCCAATCAATATCGGCGCCATTCGTTGTAGGAACGATGAGAAACGAATTCCCTTCATCCCGTGTATTCAAGGCGAAATAGTTCTTCCATGAGTGCAATATGTTCCGCAATAACATAACATGAAATCATGTTAAATTTTTTCAACTCTTCACTGGTAATAATTTTAGCTAATTTTGGGGTATGTGCTATTTGGGCTTTCAGCTTTCCTTGAGTCATAAATAATGGCATTGCTGCCAGTTTTGGTAAATGTTTCTTTGTCGCGATCGCATATTGTGTCGGCATTTGGAGAAGTTTCTTTACATACGCATTTTCTTCATCGACTTCAAAATCTGGCTGAACGTCGATAGCGTACAAGAAAAAGTCCTTTCCAACTTCGGGCATAGATGAAGAAAGTTCTGATGGGTAAACCATGTCATAGATACGTTTATTTTTTTTGGTTCCAGCCTTTTTGGGATCGTCTGAAAAGAAATAAGGGATAATTTTATTATTGTATTTACAAGAATTACGGGATACAATAGTTAAAATCCAATATTTATTGCTTAATATTTGTTAAAGGCTGATTATAACACACTTACTTATGTAAAATTAACCTGTTAAACATTTGTTTAAATAGGGTGACCACTTTTCCTTAATATCAAATTTCTTTAATTTTTCCGATTTTACACAGCCTTTTTCCCAAAACTCTTTTTTAAGGACCCCTACAGTGACCAAATGAAAGTTGAATCGTTAGAAATCAAAATTTCCAAACATGTTAGTTAATGAAAGAATAAAACAAAGGATGTTAGGAAAAAACAATTTTTCAGTAAGTATCATTGATTGAAATGAAAACACAAATGGCGGTTCTTAACAAGAAAAACGCATAAGTAAAGAGGACATGAAAAACTCTTCAGATATGGACCGTGGTAACAAAATGAATTTTGGACTATGGTTCAATATCACATTCACACATTTTAGTAACACTTCTAAGGTGCATGAAGTATTAAACTTGAGCATGTAAAAAGTTGTTATCTAAATACTGCTTAAAATACACCGGATTACTCAGCTGGCTATATGTATACAATATAATGTACATTAGGGTGGAGTGAAATTATTTTTTTTATATATTTACTATGGCATACCCGCAAAAAGCTGCATGATAGGCACAATAACCAAAAGCGAAAATATTTGTTGTCTAGGTTTATATTTAGAGGTGCCCCCGTTGGGACAAAGTTTTGAAAAAAAATCAGAAACTTGTCAATGTTCGATATTCGAGGTTTTGGGGCACCATAAATTCCAAACTTTTATATATATTTTTATTATTACATAAAAATATAGGTTTAAAACAATATGAAAAATACTATTCCGATACATTATTAAGGTTTATATACATCTGAATGAGGCTGTCAAAAATGAATGAAATTATACTTTTTTTCAAATTTCTTTCGTTTTGGGGCACCTTAAACCATTACAATACATAAATGATATTTAACATACTTCATTTGCTCATCCATAGGCAGCTTTTTACCACTATGCTATTACAAAATAACAAAAAAATTATTCTCCATACATTTTCACTCCACCCTAATGTACATACAGTAGACTCCCGTATAACGCGAATTCCTACAACGCGCTAAAAATTTTGCGACAATTTTTTTCATATAACGCGATTCTCGTACAGCGCACAATTCGGAAATTCTCCGTTTACTAATGAATTTGTTTGATTATTTTTTTACAATTTATTTTTACTGGTTATCGGATAAGAATATGGATCAGCTTTTATAATTCCCATCAATATTAAAAGTTATTTCTCAATGTTTTGTTTCCGTTACTAGTTAATCATTATTTATTTATTCTTCTTTTCTCACCAATTTGTAAATGCAGTTTATTCTGCAAAATCTGCCAGTTCTAATTATCATGCGATGTCCACCAAAATTGGTATTTAGGGGTTGTCAGAGTCGCTGATTTCAAACCGACGGCCAAAATAAACAAATTAAAGATAAATACCTTTTTTGATTTATTAACGGTGACAAGTAAGCATTTGTCGTTTGAAATGATAAATCGAATAAATCGAAAGTTTTCTTTTGCGATCCCAAAAACCTCCAAATACCAATTTTAGTGGAAATCGCATAACATTTGACAGTTTGCCATCTTGAATTCGTAAATTTTGACAGTCAATTTGAAATCAGTGACCCTGAAAATCCCCAACAATGAAGACGGAAGTTCCATAGGATTGCACTTTATCCCTTTATCGGCGGCATCTTCTTAAATGGCTATAGTTATTCCTTTCTTGCTCTTCTTTCTCCATTTGAGCATATAAATATGTATAAAAGATGTATAATCCAGCGCAATCAATCACTTAATTATAAAATTTATATTGTTGTTGTTGAGTTTTAATTTGCCACGATGTCCGTCACACAAGGGTGACTTTGTGGTCACGACAACTTGGGTCAAATTGACCAACGACTAGTTTGTCTCCAATCAAATTATAAGAAGTTTTTGGGGGAGGGGCAAATACCTTTCTCAAATTGACCCTTTTAATCACATTCACTTCAAACACATGACTGTCACTACATTTAGTTCACAGGTTCCGTCTGGATCATTATAAAAGTTTTCACATTTGCCTTCTCAAGCTATGTCCGGTAAACTCGTATGATTAGTTCACATTAGGCTTTATCACTAAGATTTGCCCAGTATTTGTTTTTCTTTCGTTTCTTCTATATTAATCCGTTTTCTCTAATTTTGCACACGTAATTATTTGATTTCTACTGTTACTTTTAGATACACAGTTCGTCTATGCCTTCCAACACTTTCCGTTATGGCTACCAGAATGCACAGCTTACCGTCATAGCTGGGGCCTTATTCCTGAAAACGAGACGAAACGAAAGCAAATTCCCTACTCTAAACGATTATAAGATGGCTATAGTGTTGTCATACGGACTCATAAATATAGTCAGAACAATCAACATTGACAGCACAAACCTTCAATAATTTAACGACTTTTCATAGTTTAATTTTTCATCGGTCAAGTCTGAAATTGTTTTTAAGTACATACAATTTGATAAATAAAGATGTTGAATGTGTGGCTTTTAATTAGTTCGGACGAAGAGAGTGAAGATTAAGAAGCTATGGGGATTACGGGGGATAGCCGCTGTGATGAGTCAAAAAAAAAAATTTTTTTTTTGTCTTAAATCAAAGTTATTATAATATATTCAAAAACATATGTACAAAATTGCAGATCAAAAGGTCCAGCACTCGATAGTTTAATGTTGGTATGAAAATTTTAAAAGATACATGATTTCATTGCGAGAGAAATGGACTAAAAACTTTAAACGCGTTTTTCTCGAAACGACTTTTTTCAAACTGGTCGCATCGATAACTCGGACAATTTTTAACCGATTTTTAATTTTTTATTTTTTGTTTTGTTCATCTTAGTAGTGGCTAAGGTTAAGCGTAGCCGATTTGGAAAATTTGGGTTTTTACTATTTTTTAAAATGTTTGAAAACAAAAAAAACGGTCGAAAAAATGAAAATATTTTCAATCGGTCGCCATTTTGTGAAAAATCTAAATAAAACAAAACGGCTACGTACAACGATAACTACATTCATACAGATTATAATAAATTTTTGTTTTTTGTTCTCACATTACCGGCTTTTGAAAAATCGATGCGACCATGGAGAGGGAAGTTTTTTTCAAGCTCTACGGCATCGTTTACATTGTTAAAACTATTTATTATTTTTTAATAAAAATTTATAGAAACATTATTGGATGTGTACTTAATAAAGTCGGACTCGCGCACGAAGGGTTCCGTACCATTCACAATTAAGTATTTTGTGAATATTTCAAGTGCCTACCTGTTACCATTTATTGATATCGAGCAAAAAAGGGCAAAAAAATCGCGTTTGTTGTATGGGAGCCCCCCTTAAATATTTATTTTATTTTGTTTTTAGTATTTGTTGTTATAGCGGCAACAGAAATACATAATTTGTGAAAATTTCAACTGTCTAGCTATCGCGGTTCTTGAGACACAGCCTGGTGACAGACAGACGGACGGACAGACAGCGAAGTCTTAGTAATAGGGTCCCGTTTTTACCCTTTGGGTACGGAACCCTGAAAAAACACGATCCAAAAATTATTTTATTTACCCGGTCAAAAAAATTTTTGAAAATCACTCATTTTTTCGGCCGTCACAGTGGCTATCCCCCTTAAGAAAGCTATTTTTGATCTAAATATTAACAAATTATGTTAATAAACAATTCAATTTACATTTTAATAATTCAAACTTATATTTTAAGCATAAGCTAACTTTTATCCTTTTTTTTTAAATGTCACATTAACAAACGTGTAGACGAAAGACGATCACCAAAGTGCAATCGTCTCAGAAACGAAAACTAGGCGATTCTTGTTTTCCTAGGTGGCATTTGCATCGCGCTTCATCATTTTCGTTTCGTTTCGTTTTCAGGAGTAAGGCCTATATTTTCTCAATTACGATCTGTCCGGTATATTTTTTTCTTTTATCCATCCCTCGGTACTTCGGTAGCAAAATTATTATTTGTAAATCCTGTCCATGACTTGAATCTTCGAACGCAGCAAACACCATTTTTTGGAGGCACAATATTTTTTTTTAACGGTTCCTCAAACTATTTATATTTACAAGCTTTTTATATCTTCTATTAATTACTGAATAGCCATACTATCTCTTTATACTTTCTTTCAGAAAGAACTCCTCCTTTAACTTTACGCTTATCTTCTCTACACCCTCAAATTCAATCATGATGACTTTAAGTTATGACCGGTAATGTACTTTTTCCTTATCAAACGGGACATCCTGGATGCTCAAAAAACCAAATACAATCAGATTTGAGATGCTTTTATCTTTTTTCAGTTTTATAGTTCCTCTTTATTTTCAGAATTTATTCCTCATTAATTATTTTAATCACATATTTATATTACCCTCATCAGACCTAACACTCTGGTGCGCGATCCTTCGTTAATATTATCACCTTTGTCAGCTCATCTTTTGCTATTATTTTCATTTACATAAAATAACAGCTATAGAATAAATCTGTTTTCCATCTCAAAAGGACACCGACTCACTGTTGTAATCGCTTTTTACATTTTAATTTTATAGAATAATCTCAGCAAATAAAAAAAAAAAAAAACCAAGATCACGTGGTCGACCGGATACAGTTCCGTTAAATTAATTTCATATCAGTGTTGCTTTCACATCATTCAATTATTTTAATCACATTAGTTTATTCACCTTTATCAGTCCAATAAGACTCTTTGAGACAAAAGAAAAACCGTTGTCATTTGAGCAGTGCTGTTACACCGTGATAACGTTTTCTTATTTATCCAATTTTATATTATATTTATCTCTTTATTAAACAAAAATTAAACTTTTTCTTTAACGAGTTCGCTGTAGCAATTTTCATTTACCTATCCAAAGTAGACATCTAGGCTGAACATCACACTGACCGTAAAGTTAACGGTGATTTGTTTACCGTTGTAGCACGAGGTTGTTATACTTCGAATTTGGACAATTCCAAATCACTAGTCCCTTTGAATTTAATTTCTTAATTATTTAAATACGCTCCTAATTCCGGAATGAAATGCTCCAAACCACTTCTTTGAATCTCTGAATTTTGACGGAGGACACCACCAAGAAGACATCACTCCCCTTCCTTCTTATTTTTCACTAATATCGAACACTATCAGTTTTTTTTCATAAAACTACACTCTTATAATAATTCACTTTTACTTCTTCTTTTGTCTTTCCTATTTCAATTTGAACATTTTAATTATCTATTTTCCTATCGGCGGCGACCTCCATGCCCACAACTCACTTAAGGCACGTCTGCACTCTTTCGCCGCTGGAGACGAAGTGTAAAAATTTAAAAATATAAAAAAAAAGCTTCCTTGACACAGGAAATGGTATTTCCAAATTGATTCCGAAAACCTATTTCGTTCTCTGCTGGATGCCTACACGAACTTTTCATTTCGCACGAAAATAAGAACAGGGCACTATTCTTGAATCTGTTCGAATCGAATCAAAAAGAGCTTACAAAAGCACCTTTTAAATTGAAATTCCTTAATACCCATATTCTGTATTCGGAGTGAAATTAAGTCGAAAAGAGCTTAGAAAGCTCCTTTTGAATCAAATTTCCTTAATAAAATATTTAAAATTGTAACAAATTCATTTCAGTTACCTTTGGTTTAAATTAGTTTTTCCACAAAATACTTCGAAATATTTCGATTGCTTTTTTCTAATCGAATTATTTTAACACTTTTAACGAAAAAATTAATTAAAGTCAAAGGTTACTGAAATGATTTTATGAACATTTCAGGAACTTTACTAAGGAATTTCAAATCAAAAGGAACTTTACAAACTCTTTTCAATTTCATTTCGCTCGGAATGCAGAACATGGGCGAATGTTCCTAATTTTTAAATAAATTCATTTCGGTGTTTTGTAAGCTCTTTTCGATCCGATTCGAACGGATTCAACAATAGGATTCCAGGACCCATAATCTTTTCTCAAAAATAACTAATGTTCTTAAGAAAATGGCAAGAATACAGTAGGATTGTGTTAGTTCTTGGCCGAAGCTTGCCTTATCTATCCTTTTCAAGATCGGAAATCAATTAACGAGAGCATCGTTATTTTTCGCACTACCAAAATTGGAACAACTCAGCTCTGCTTTAAGCTTTATTCTATGTATTGTGTTTAACTTAACTTACCTTCAGGAAATTCCTGCCAATGCTGAAAGTACAAATTATCCGTTATTTCATTGCTAATTTTTGGTGTTATTGGCAAGAGATGATCATTTAATTCACCATTGTGATACAGCTGTACGCAAGCCATAAAGGCAGCATGTGCCTTCGCAAGATAATCGCTTCGCATTGGAGGGCTCTAAAATTCAATTAATTATAAATTTGCATGTCTAAATTGAGAAGTAAACACTTACCGAAATGGGTTCCTTAATGGTTGATTGTGGAGACAATGAAACTTTTGCCACTATGTTCGTAAAATTCGTTTGGACATATTCAGTTTTCTCCCATTTAGGCTTAAACAATGTAAAACAATCTCCTGGAAGTGACATACAGTATCGATTAAGCAAATTCAATGCTGCATGTGCTTCAAGTATTGCTCCTTTTGATGTCCTCAATGGTGGCACATTAACTGGGAATTGTTTTAATATATCTTCGGTTAAGGGCTTCTTTCTGTCAATTGTTTTCTCAATTAGAAACTTTCTTAACTCTTCTTCTATTTGTCGAAACTCCGTGATCTTCTTTATAACTTTTGAATGATCGTTCATTTCTACCAACATTGCGAATGCACTCTCTCTACTTCGTGCTCTGCCTTTTGTTTGTATTTAGCTGCGGAAATTTTCAACGCGATCATATCTTATGACGTAGTTACAACTTTGAACGTCGATACCTTCCTCGAGAACACTTGAAGCAACTAAGAAATTTGCATCGCCTCTCTTAAACGCGTTAATGGCCTGAAAAATTTAAATTTATTCAATTTAATATTAGTATTACATCCATTGTTTTGTATATCATTTTTATTATGTTTATAAATTAAACTTCAACATTTTTCCAATACTGGGACTTTCATATTATTATCATTTATATATATAATAAATTTGCAGTACCATAATCTATCCTCCTGCTGACCTTGGAATGAACAAAATACCCTTTATAAAACTAGTGTAATCAGTCTTGTGTGATTTTCCTCAAAATTTCCTCAATATCTTCAAGGACAAGGAGATTGTGTACTTTCCTACAATTTTAAGTGTAATTTTGAAATTAAAAATATTTTTGTTTTGTCCTTGAAAAAAAAATTCCCTTTTAAAATTTTTAGGGTACTTTCAGATTGATTAAACGTAAAATCTGTAAAGAATTCAGCCAAAAATTTACCGGAACATAAGTTTTTTCCAGATTTTGTAATTGATCATTGTAACCATTTTGAATTTACATAAGATGTATAAAATCATGAGTGATATAACCCCAAGTATCCTTTTGGAATCCAAAACCAAATTTTTATCTTTAACCGTTTTCGAAATAAAAAAAAAAAAAAAAAAAAAAACAAGAAATCGATAAAACCTTATTTTGAATTAATTTGCAAAAACAATAATCCAAAATCCTGTGGTGGAATTTCATTTAATAAAATTTCACCCAAAATAAAAAATTGTGCAGAGAGATTTTTTAAAAAGTCAGACACGGCAATAATAAAAAATAAAACTGTAAATAAAAATATTAAAAAAATTAAATTAAAATATATATTTTAAAAATATATAAAAATGTTTTAAAAGATAATATCAATTTACTATGGTAATAATCTAAATATGGTAATATCAACTACTACAGTTCTATACCACATCCACAGAGTTTAGTAATACTTCTAAACTTCCTAATCTGGCTGAAGAACCAACATTTTAGAAGTATTTAGCTAAGTAGTATTTTTGATGCCCCGGGTGAAACTGGATTACTCAACTAGTCGTATGTATATTTTCCTCTCTGCGAATTATGTCCATAGATCCTCAGTTTGGAGGAGCGTTACATGATTCAATGGTGTGGGGACTTAGTGCCCTGTTCTAATTTTCGTACGAAATTGAAGAGAGCTTACAAAAGCTCTTTTTGGATACAAATTTCTTAACAAGGTTCCTAAATTCTAACATATTCATTTTAGATGCCTTTGATTACTATTAGTTTTTCCGCATATAATGTCAAAATAATTTGACTGGATTTTTCTACCGAATTATTTTAACCACTTTGAATGAAAGAATTAATTGTAGTCAAAGGTAACTGAAATTGATTTTTTAAAAATTAGGAATTCTATTATGCAATTTGATTCAAAAAGGGATTTTGTAAGCTCTCTTCCATTCGTTTCGTACGAAAGTTAGAACAGGACCCTTAATTCTTCTTTATAAACATAATTTCTGTACGAGGCTTGGCACTCATAATTGGGGATCGAGTCCAGAGTGCCGGGATTCTGATCAAAATCATGCAAGTCATTTCGACGTAAGTCGAAACAACCTTATGCACTTCAACTATTTAAGGTCGTTTCAACTTACGTCTAAATGACTTGCACGACTACCCCCCGAACTCTGGAGAACGACCATTGAACTTACTTTGCTAAATCCTTGGACATCCGCTTGATGGCCATCGTCGCAATAAACGTCTTGCGCGCTCCAGTCGGGAGATAGATGATCACATTTTGCTTCAAAGCCCTCTCCAGGATCTCCTCCTGGTAATCCCTGACCTGCAGCATCTGCTCATCCTGGGTACAAAAAGTAATAACTAGCTTAGAACGATTTTGCTTGCAGAAAGCAGCCTTTTTACCTGCTCAGTCGAATCCAATGGTTCGACCATGCTGCTCAAAGCTAACGAGTATTCCTTCTAGAAAGTAATGACTTAATTGCGGTTGCTATTGCAAAATGCGCAGACTGCGCTCTGAGGTCCCGCGTAAGTGCAGGGCCGCGTCACTCCCTTTTGTTGTGTTGGAGGGATTCCGGGAATAATCTAGCTAGCTGCCGGCAATTGATAATTTCATACTTCTTTCACAAAACTCGGAATAATTAGCTAAACAGCACACAATATTAACACAAAATTAAAACAAAATAAGACAATGCCTACTTCCTGATAAAACAACTAAGTTAATAAGGACGAGCCGCAATCAACTGAATCTTCCAAAGTTCCATACATGTAGCAAAATACAAGCCCAGGAATTAAAAAAAAGCAGGCCATGAAGTAGGCCAAGTCACTAACACATGTGTAGGCATAAACCGACTGACTTCTGATTACACTGTTAAAATTCGAATTAAAAAAATTGGTTGTCGGTAAAGTCGGTTTACGGACGATAATTTTACGTGAAAACGTCATAAGAAAACATTGATGAAAAATTGCATACTTTTAGGAATTGAATTGAATTATTATCACTGAATTATCATTATTTTGTATAATACAAAGAAGGAGTTAATTGAAAATTAAAATTTTTTCGATAAATTAACATTTATTTGCACTCGTTAATTCAAATATTTTTTTACTTAAATTATACAGATTAATTACAAGTAACAATGTGCTATTAACAATTTATTTACAACTTATATACATGTGTGATATTTAAGATCCTCCAATCTGCGTTATTCTGTTAAGGATAGGACGATGATAGGAAAAGTAGGAAATCAAGCGGAGTGTTTCAAGTGTAATGTGCCTTGAAAAAGTCAAATCGATAGTTGTGAAAACCACATTAACTTTTCACTTCACTTTATAAACAGTTCACGTCGAATTCTTAAAATGCAAGAATTAATTAACTTTTTTGCCGCAATTGTTGTTGTAATAAACAATGGAAACCACATAAACTTTTCACTTCACTTCTTTTTTTTTTTTTTTAAATCGGTGGTAGAGCATTTTCTTTTCTAGTTTCGCAATTTACAAAAACCAATCTATCAAAATAGCCTATCACATGAGCTTTGAGTAACTAATGTAATTTTACGCCGTAATATGTTACAAACGATTTCTCCTATAAAGAAAATACCAAGAAAATACTTTATAGACATTTTTCTTATTTTCTAATTAGATAAAACTTACTTTGTGACTAATAATATTCCACTATATCGAAGAAGACTAAATTGATGATAGATGTTATTAATTTTGTCGCCACATGTGCATACAAATAGAAGCATACACCAAGTTTATAACAGTTATTCTAATTGGAAATAATATTCCACTATAAACCAACAGGACAAATTACGTGAGATTCTATTCAAAACGCTTAGGCCGATCGTGCCTCTCTATCGCTTGTCCCGCGCTCTCGCTTGCACGCTCGGCTCAGGCGGAACGTGACAATGAGTCATGCTTTTTCGTGCGTGCAGCCGTTCATCGATTTATAAGCCCAACGGTTATTAAATTTATCTTTTATCACTTTTATTAATTCGTCTCATATCGTCTCATTTTCCAGAGTAAGGCCGTTTTTATTATTTTACGGCTCAGCAACTAGTAAAAATCAATAGGCAAAAAAACGAAATTCTTAAATATCGCCGATAGGGCTAGTTTTTTGGCGTTAAATACTCGGTTTTAATTGCAGAAATTAGGCAATTGCAAAAACCCCGATAAAAATCGCCTATTTGTACGATTTTTTACTATTTTACGGCTCAGAAGCTAGTAAAAATCAATAGGTAAAAAAACGAAATTCGTAAATATCGCTGCTAGGGCTAGTTTTTTGGCGTTAAATACTCGGTTTTAATTGCAGAAATTAGACAAATGCAAAAAACCCGATAAAAATCGCCTATTTGTACGATTTTTTACTATTTTACGGCTCAGAAGCTAGTAAAAATCAATAGGTAAAATAACTAAATTCGTAAATATCGCTAGTAAGGCTCGTTTTTTGGCGTTAAATACTCGGATTTAATTGCGGAAATTAGACAAATGCAAAAAACCTGACAACAATCTCCTATTTGTACGATTTTTTATTATTTTACGGCTCAGCAGCTAGTAAAAATGAATAGGTAAAAAAACTAAATTCGTAAATATCGCTATTAAGGCTAGTGTTTTGCCGTTAAATACTCGGATTTAATTGCGGAAATTAGACAAATGCAAAAAACCCGATAAAAATCGTCTATTTGTACGATTTTGTACTATTTTACCTCTCAGAAGCTAGTAAAAATCAATAGGTAAAAAAAACTAAATTCGTAAATATCGCCGATAGGACTAGTTTTTTTGCGTTAAATACTCGGTTTTAATTGCAGAAATTAAACAAATGCAAAAAAACGGATAAAAATCGCCTATTTGTACGATTTTTTATTATTTTACAGCTCAGAAGCTAGTAAAAATCAATAGGTAAAAAAACTAAATTCGGAAATATCGCCGATAGGGCTAGTTTTTTGGCGTTAAATACTCGGTTTTAATTGCAGAAATTAGACAAATGCAAAAAACCCGATAAAAATCGCCTATTTGTACGATTTTTTACTATTTTACGGCTCAGCAACTAGTAAAAATCAATAGGTAAAAAAACGAAATTCGTAAATATCGCTGCTAGGGCTAGTTTTTTTGCGTTAAATACTCGGTTTTAATTGCAGAAATTAGACAAATGCAAAAAAACCGATAAAAATCGCCTATTTGTACGATGTTTTATTATTTTACAACTCAGAAGCTAGTAAAAATCAATAAGAAAAAAAACTAAATTCGTAAATATCGTCGACAGGGCTAGTTTTTTTGCGTTAAATACTCGGTTTTAATTGCAGAAATTAGACAAATGCAAAAAACCCGATAAAAATCGCCAATTTGTACGATTTTTTACTATTTTACGGCTCAGAAGCTAGTAAAAATCAATAGGTAAAAAAATGAAATTCGTAAATATCGCAGCTAGGGCTAGTTTTTTTGCGTTAAATACTCGGTTTTAATTGCAGAAATTATACAAATGCAAAAAAACCCATAAAAATGTCCTATTTGTACGATTTTTTATTATTTTACGGTTCAGCAGCTAGTAAAAATCAATAGCTAAATAAAATTACATAATAAAAAAATATTTTTTAAAAAAAAACTTTTATTTAACAATAAAATATAAAAATATACTAAAAAGGAGAAAATAAGTGTTTGCTAAAATAAATTTAGGCTGACAATAATATCTTTATAAGATAATTAATAAAATAATACTTCAGTTTTAATATTTTGGATTGACGAAGGGTCTAAGCTTATCAATTTTGGGCCTAAAATATTTTGCAACCAAAATATACCTTTAACGTATTTCTTCACGGTAGTTCTGTATTCGTATGACTATGAATAAAAGCTTGGGCGCTCATTAGATATTAAAATTATAAAATAGCAGTAGTGAAACGAAGCGAAATATTGTGTAATTTTTCAGCATAATTTCGCTTCTAATGAGGGCTTTGAAGCAAAATGTGATCATCTATCTGCCGACTGGAGCGGGCAAGACATTGCGGCGATGGCCATCAAGCGGATGTCCAAGGATTTAGCAAAGTAAGTTCAATGGTCGTTCTCCAGAGTCCGGGGGGTAGTCGTGCAAGTCATTTAGACGTAAGTTGAAACGACCTTAAATAGTTGAAGTACATAAGGTTGTTTCGACTTCCGTCGAAATGACTTGCATGATTTTGATCAGAATCCCGGCCCTGGACACGATCCCCAATTATGAGTACCAAGCCTCGTGCAGAAATTATGCTTATAGAGAAGAATTAAGGGCCCTGTTCTAAATTTCGTACGAAACGAATGGAAGAGAGCTTACAAAATCCCTTTTTGAATCAAATTGCATAATAGAATTCCTAATTTTTAAAAAATCAATTTCAGTTACCTTTGACTTCAATTAATTCTTTCATTCAAAGTGGATAAAATAAATCGGTAGAAAAATCCAATCAAATTATTTTGACATTATATGCGGAAAAACTAATAGTAATCAAAGGCATCTAAACTGAATATGTTAGAATTTAGGAACCTTGTTAAGAAATTTGTATCCAAAAAGAGCTTTTGTAAGCTCTCTTCAATTTCGTACGAAAATTAGAACAGGGCACTAAGTCTCCACACCATTGAATCATGTAACGCTCCTCCAAACTGAGGATCTATGGACATAATTCGCATAGAGGAAAATATACATATGACTAGTTGAGTAATCCAGTTTCACCCGGGGCATCAAAAATACTACTTAGCTAAATACTTCTAAAATGTTGGTTCTTCAGCCAGATTAGGAAGTTTGGAAGTACATATTACTAAAATCTGTGGAAGTGGTATAGAACTGTAGTAGTTGATGTTACCATATTTAGATTATTACCATAGTAAATTGATATTATCTTTTAAAACATTTTTATATATTTTTAAAATATTTTAATTCAATTTTTTTAATATTTTTATTTACAGTTTTATTTTTTATTATTGCCGTGTCTGACTTTTTAAAAAATCTCTTTGCACAATCTTTTATTTCTTTAAATCAACCTATCTAGATCAAATTACAATTTTCCATAGATAGTAAGTTTTATAAATTTTAAAGTGAATAATCAAAGTACTTTTTATTACCCGACTGCGCCAGAAGGAGGGTTATGTTTTTCGAGTGTATGTATGTATGTATATTTTTTTGGCACGCTCTGTATCCTAAACGGCTTGATCGATTTCAGCTTGAGAGGTGCCGTTAGATTCGTCTTAATTGTGAGAGTGACACTGGGTATATCAAAATTGGAAAAAATTAAAATGGCCGATTTGTGGCGCCATATTATGTCTTCAAACATTTTTTTTTTTCAAAACCTATCGAGTGGAGTATCAAAATAAAGGGTTTCATAAATAGCTTGCAAAAATTTATGCGACTTCTATGTTTACATGTAATTTGGAATGGAAAATGCTAAAAAAAACAACAAAATATTCAACGTTACAACATAAATTATATTTATGTGTGGAAAAGAGAGATTACAATACTGTCTTACTAATAATAAATCCGAACGTTACTATTGTTGATTCAGTGTGTATGACAGACTTATCAGCCTGGGCAACAAAAAGTGAAAGACGTAACGCAGGATATTGCCTTTAATCCTTAGTTGGGCTGTAACAGTTCATAAACTCCAAGGTACGACACTCGATCGGGCAGTTGTGGACCTTGGCTCACATATATTTACAAAAGGTCAAGCGTATGTAGCTCTTAGTCGAATAAAAACATTAGCTGGATTGGCTATCAGTACTCTTGATCCTAAAAAACTATTAAATCGCCCACACGATCAAAATTCTTTGAATGAGCTTCAACGTTTAAAGGAATTGATCGTATGAACTGATGACTTAAAGCCTTAAAGTTAACATGAGGAAACTTTCACAAGATTTAATATTGTTTTAATATCAGTTTAGAAACCCTATTTTTTACCTAACCTAACTTTTGTGGAAATTCAATAACGTGCAGATATTTAAATGATAAATTTATTTACTACGAAAACTAAAAACTTAACATAAAAATATTATTGAAAAACACAAAAAACCCGACTGCGTAAACTGAAAAATTGTGAAGTTAAAATTTTCAAACTTACTTAATAAATGAACTGAAAAGATAAAAACAAGTTGAAAAAATTAAACATTTTTTCTGAATTTGAATGATCATGGTTGACAGTGTTCACAAACGCAGTCGGAGGCATCAAATACATTAATTGAGTACGCGAAACAAATAAACAAATTCACTTTCGCATTTATGATGTGAAAGTTAGGGACTCCTCCAACTACGTATTCACTTGCTCTATGCATACCTATGTATGCAAAAACTGAACTATCTATACGATAAAATTATATTAAACAAGAACTTAAAGTTAAAAAAGAAGTATTTTTATTATAATAACATATCGTGATTATATCTTAGAACAACTAATGTTTGAGCATTTCTTTATAGGCCTCTAAGCGAAGGTGGCAAAAGGACAGTGTTCGTTACTAATACTGTAGCGTTGGCAAAACAGCAGTGCACTGCACTGCAAAAGCAGACAAATTTAAAGGTCAACGTCTATACAGGCGAGAGAAATGTTGACTATTGGGGACGTGATAGGTGGGACCTCGAATTTGAACAAACTCAGGTATTACGAATTATGAGCAAAACTCTTTTCTTTTATATATAATAGTATTTTCTAACTTTTTTAATTCCTAGGTTATCGTTACAACTTGCCAAATAATTGTGGATATCATAATTTCTGGCATTATAAAATTAAGCAATTTCAACTTGCTTATATTTGATGAATGCCATAACGGTACTAAAAATCACCCGATGCATATTCTTATGGGTCATTTTCGCTACGTACCAGAGAATAATCACCCAAGAATTATTGGATTGACGGGTATATTAATGAAGTCTCCTACTATAAAAACCGTCCTTCAAGAGCTTACGAATCTGGAGGCTACTTTTAGATCTGTAATTGTAACCGTGTCAAATTTAGAAAAGTTTAAAAACGTTTTGCTGTAATTTAGCACACAACATTTAAATGGGTTTTATAATTTATCGATTTTTTCCAGATATTCTACAAAACCAAATGAACTTTTCATACCTTACTCAAATATGAACTACAATAAGAGTAGCATTTACGACAAAATTACGATTTTAATTGAAAAAACTAAAGAAGTAGCTCTAAATTGGAAAGGAGATGAAACGGATTTCAAAAAAACAAAAGCTCTTAATGACAAGGCTGAACCGAGTCCGGTTAAGAATGCTGTAAATCTGTTAAATGATTTTCTCTATCAATTAAACGATTTGGGACTCTATGGAGCATCTATTGCTATTATGACTTTAATAATATCTTTCGAATTAAGAAAACGTTCAGCTAAAACTCTAAATATGCGAAATATGTACCGAATGTGCATTACAATGGCTGATAGAATTAGACATTTGCTAGTTAAACACCTTTACGGTGATGATGATGAAGAGGAAAAAGAAGTCGATGTAATTCTTTCAAATTCGTCACCAAAGATGCAGAAGCTGCTTGTCTACCTTAAGGAAGAATTTTCAGGCAAGAATCCAAATGACATATCATGCCTTGTTTTTGTCCAGCGACGTAGTACTGCTAAAAATGTCTATCACATCTTAAAACGCTTTTCCAAGGTTTCCGAAAATATTCCTCTTAAACCGGCTTTCATGATTGGCAGAAATAGATCTCTATCGGAACCTATAACGGCAATCCTTACGGATAAATGGAGTGAATCAGTAAGTATTGCAGATATACATATATGTATGTATTGTATGTATAATAATCAAACTGTAACCAAGTCCTGTCTGTACATGAAATATTTTTTATAACTTGGAATCTTTATCTGTGTGCATGTGTCACGCAATTAAAATTGCTTATTCCGCAAAATTACATTTATGTATTACATTCTTTTCGCGACTTCGCCCGCGTTAATTTATTATACCATGCCAAGATGCCCCAAATAAAAATTAGCAACTTGAAGTTTTGGAAAAATCGATTGCAAATTAGGCCGCATTGAATTTAAGATTATTCTGGATTAAATACCAAAGAAATAAAAATTATTCAATTAAAATGATAAGATCCGAAAATTATTGTTATTTTGGGTGAAATTTTATTACATGAAATTCCGCCACAGGATTTTGGATTATTGTTTTTGCAAATTAATTCAAAATTAGGCTTTATCGATTTCTTGCTTTTTTGTTTTTTTTTTTTATTACATATTTCGAAAACGTTTAAAGATAAAAATTTAGTTTTGGATTCCAAAAGGATACTTGGGGTTATATCACTCATGATTTTATATATCTTATGTAAATTCAAAATGGTTACAATGATCAATTACAAAATCTGGAAAAAACTTATGTTCCGGTAAATTTTTGCCTGAATTCTTTACAGATTTTACGTTTAATCAATCTGAAAGTACCCTAAAAATTTTAAAAGGGAATTTTTTTTTCAAGGACAAAACAAAAATATTTTTAATTTCAAAATTACACTTAAAATTGTAGGAAAGTACACAATCTCCTTGTCCTTGAAGATATTGAGGAAATTTTGAGGAAAATCACACAAGACTGATTACACTAGTTTTATAAAGGGTATTTTGTTCATTCCAAGGTCAGCGGGAGGATAGATTATGGTACTGCAAATTTATTATATATATAAATGATAATAATATGAAAGTCCCAGTATTGGAAAAATGTTGAAGTTTAATTTATAAACATAATAAAAATGATATACAAAACAATGGATGTAATACTAATATTAAATTGAATAAATTTAAATTTTTCAGGCCATTAATGAGTTTAAGAGAGGCGATGCAAATTTCTTAGTTGCTTCAAGTGTTCTCGAGGAAGGTATCGACGTTCAAAGTTGTAACTACGTCATAAGATATGATTGCGTTGATACTTTCCGCAGCTATATACAAACAAAAGGCAGAGCACGAAGTAGAGAGAGTGCATTCGCAATGTTGGTAGAAATGAACGATCATTCAAAAGTTATAAAGAAGATCACGGAGTTTCGACAAATAGAAGAAGAGTTAAGAAAGTTTCTAATTGAGAAAACAATTCACAGAAAGAAGCCCTTAACCGAAGATATATTAAAACAATTCCCAGTTAATGTGCCACCATTGAGGACATCAAAAGGAGCAATACTTGAAGCACATGCAGCATTGAATTTGCTTAATCGATACTGTATGTCACTTCCAGGAGATTGTTTTACATTGTTTAAGCCTAAATGGGAGAAAACTGAATATGTCCAAACGAATTTTACGAACATAGTGGCAAAAGTTTCATTGCCTCCACAATCAACCATTAAGGAACCCATTTCGGTAAGTGTTTACTTCTCAATTTAGACATGCAAATTTATAATTAATTGAATTTTAGAGCCCTCCAATGCGAAGCGTTTATCTTGCGAAGGCACATGCTGCCTTTATGGCTTGCGTACAGCTGTATCACAATGGTGAATTAAATGATCATCTCTTGCCAATAACACCAAAAATTAGCAATGAAATAACGGATAATTTGTACTTTCAGCATTGGCAGGAATTTCCTGACGGTAAGTTAAGTTAAACACAATACATAGAATAAAGCTCAAAGCAGAGCTGAGTTGTTCCAATTTTGGTAGTGCGAAAAATAACGATGCTCTCGTTAATTGATTTCCGATCTTGAAAAGGATAGATAAGGCAAGCTGCGGCCAAGAACTAACACAATCCTACTGTATTCTTGCCGTTTTCTTAAGAACATTAGTTATTTTTGAGAAAAGATTATGGGCCCTGGGATCCTGATCATTTTTCATAACAGAGACCTTAAAGTATGCAGCAAATGATGGAGAGACACAGTTCGGAAAGGGGCTGAGAGGAGTTCGATCAAGACGACATCGGATTACTCCATATCGTACTTGGTCGTCAGAGCTATACCAGGTGCTAATCACGGTATTCTCATAATCTTCTGGTTCATGTCGCGATCGTATATTGTGTCGGCATTTGGAGAAGTTTCTTTACATTCGCATTTTCTTCGTCGACTTCAAAATCTGGCTGAACGTCGATAGCGTACAAGAAAAAGTCCTTTCCAACTTCGGGCATAGCTGAAGAAAGTTCTGATGGGTAAACCATGTCATAGATACGTTTATTTTTTTTGGTTCCAGCCTTTTTGGGATTGTCTGAAAAGAAATAAGAGATAATTTTATTATTGTATTTACAAGAATTACGGGATACAATAGTTAAAATCCAATATTTATTGCTTAATATTTGTTAAAGGATGATTATAACACACTTACTTATGTAAAATTAACCTGTTAAACATTTGTTTAAATAGGGTGAACACTTTTTCTTAATATCAAATTTCTTTAATTTTTCCGATTTTACACAGCCTTTTTCCCAAAACTCTTTTTTAAGGACCCCTACAGTGACCAAATGGAAGTTGAATCGTTAGACATCAAAATTTCCAAACATGTTAGTTTATGAAAAAATGAAACAAAGGATGTTAGGACAAAACAATTTTTCAGTAAGTATCATTGATTGAAATGAAAACACAAATGGCGGTTCTTAACAAGAAAAACGCATAAGTAAAGAGGACATGAAAAACTCTTCAGATATGGACCGTGGTAACAAAATGAATTTTGGACTATGGTTCAATATCACATTTACACATTTTAGTAACACTCCTAAGCTGCATGAAGTATTAAACTTGAGCATGTAAAAAGTTGTTATCTAAATACTGCTTAAAATACACCGGATTACTTAGCTGGCTATATGTATACAATATAATGTACATACAGTAGACTCCCGTATAATGCGAATTCCTAAAACGCGCTAAAAATTTTGCGACAATTTTTTTCATATAACGCGATTCTCGTACAGCGCACAATTCGGAAATTCTCAGTTTACTAATGAATTTGTTTGATTATTTTTTTACACTTTATTTTTACTGGTTATCGGATAAGAATTATGGATCAACTTTTATAATTCCCATCAATATTAAGAGTTATTTCTCAATGTTTTGTTTCCGTTATTAGTTAACCATTATTTATTTATTCTTCTTTTCTCACCAATTTGTAAATGCAGTTTATTCTGCAAAATCTGCCAGTTCTAATTATCATGCGATGTCCACCAAAATTGGTATTTAGGGGTTGTCAGAGTCGCTGATTTCAAACCGACTACCAAAATAAATGAATTAAAGATAAATACCTTTTTTGATTTATTAACGGCGACAAGTAAGCATTTGTCGTTTCAAATGATAAATCGAAGAAATCGAAAGTTTTCTTTTGCGATCCCAAAAACCTCCAAATACCAATTTTAGTGGAAATCGCATAACATTTGACAGTTTGCCATCTTGAATTCGTAAATTTTGACAGTCAATTTGAAATCAGTGACCCTGAAAATCCCCAACAATGAAGACGGAAGTTCCATAGGATTGAACCTTATCCCTTTATCGGCGGCATCTTCTTAAATGGCTATAGTTATACCTTTCTTGCTCTTCTTTCTCCAATTGAGCATATAAATATGTATAAAAGATGTATAATCCAGCGCAATCAATCACTTAATTATAAAATTTATATTGTTGTTGTTGAGTTTTAATTTGCCACGAGGTCCGTCACACAAAGGTGACTTTGTGGTCACGTCAACTTGGGTCAAATTGACCAACGACTAGTTTGTCTCCAATCAAATTATAAGAAGTTTTTGGGGGGAGGGGCAAATACCTTTCTCAAATTGACCCTTTTAATCACATTCACTTCAAACACATGACTGTCACTACGTTTAGTTCACAGGTTCCGTCTGGATCATTATAAAAGTTTTCACATTTGCCTTCTCAAGCTATGTCCGGTAAACTCGTATGATTAGTTCACATTAGGCTTTATCACTAAGATTTGCCCAGTATTTGTTTTTCTTTCGTTTCTTCTATATTAATCCGTTTTCTCTAATTTTGCACACTTAATTATTTGATTTCTACTGTTACTTTTAGATACACAGTTCGTCTATGCCTTCCAACACTTTCCGTTATGGCTACCAGAATGCACAGCTTACCGTCATAGCTGGGGCCTTATTCCTGAAAACGAGACGAAACGAAAGCAAATTCCCTACTCTAAACGATTATAAGATCGCTATAGTGTTGTCATACGGACTCATAAATATAGTCAGAACAATCAACATTGACAGCACAAACCTTCAATAATTTAACGACTTTTCATAGTTTAATTTTTCATCGGTCAAGTCTGAAATTGTTTTTAAGTACATAAAATTTGATAAATAAAGATGTTGAATGTGTGGCTTTTAATTAGTTCGGACGAAGAGAGTGAAGATTAAGAAGCTATGGGGATTAAGGGGGATAGCCGCTGTGATGAGTCAAAAAAAAAAAATTTTTTTTTTGTCTTAAATCAAAGTTATTATAATATATTCAAAAACATGTGTACAAAATTGCAGATCAAAAGGTCCAGGACTCGATAGTTTAATATTGGTATGAAAATTTTAAAAGATACATGATTTCATTGCGAGAGAAATGGACTAAAAACTTCAAACGCGTTTTTCTCGAAACGACTTTTTTCAAACTGGTCGCATCGATAACTCGGACAATTTTTAACCGATTTTTAATTTTTTTTTTTTTTGTTTTGTTTATCTTAGTAGTGGCTAAGGTTAAGCATAGCCGATTTGGAAAATTTTGTTTTTTACTATTTTTTAAACTGTTTGAACACAAAAAAAACGGTCGAAAAAATGAAAATATTTTCAATCGGTCGCCATTTTGTGAAAAATCAAAATAAGAAAAACGGCTACGTACAACGATAACTACATTCATACAGATTATTATAAAATTTTGTTTTTTGTTCTCACATTACCGGCTTTTGAAAAATCGATGCGACCATGGAGGGGGAAGTTTTTTTCAAGCTCTACGGCATCGTTTACATTGTTAAAACTATTTATTATTTTTTAATAAAAATTTGTGGAAACATTATTGGATATGTACTTAATAAAATAAAAAACCGGCCAAGTGCGAGTCGGACTCGCGCACGAAGGGTTCCGTACCATTCACAATTAAGTATTTTGTGAATATTTCAAGTGCCTACCTGTTACCATTTATTGATATCGACCAAAAATAGGCAAAAAATGGCGTTTTTTGTATGGGAGCCCCCCTTAAATATTTATATTATTTTAATTTTATTATTTATTATAAAAGTAAAAATACAACTGAGTATTTTGTGAATATTTCAAGTGCCTACCTGTTGCCATTATTGATATCGAGCAAAAAAGGGCAAAAAAATCGCGTTTGTTGTATGGGAGCCCACCTTAAATATTTATTTTATTTTGTTTTTAGTATTTGTTGTTATAGCGGCAACAGAAATACATAATTTGTGAAAATTTCAACTGTCTAGCTATCGCGGTTCTTGAGACACAGCCTGGTGACAGACAGACGGACGGACAGACAGCGAAGTCTTAGTAATAGGGTCCCGTTTTTACCCTTTGGGTACGGAACCCTGAAAAAACACGATCCAAAAATTCTTTTATTTACCCGGTCAAAACAATTTTTGAAAATCACTCATTTTTTCGGCCGTCACAGTGGCTATCCCCCTTAAGAAAGCTATTTTTGATCTAAATATTAACAAATTATGTTAATAAACAATTCAATTTACATTTTAATAATTCAAACTTATACATATTTTAAGCATAAGCTAACTTTTATCCTTTTTATTTAAATGTCACATTAACAAACGTGTAGATGAAAGACGATCACCAAAGTGCAATCGTCTCAGAAACGAAAACTAGGCGATTCTTGTTTTCCTAGGTGGCATTTGCATCGCGCTTCATCATTTTCGTTTCGTTTCGTTTTCAGGAGTAAGGCCTATATTTTCTCAATTACGATCTGTCCGGTATATTTTTTTCTTTTATCTATCCCTCGGTACTTCGGTAGCAAAATTATTATTTGTAAATCCTGTCCATGACTTGAATCTTCGAACGCAGCAAACACCATTTTTTGGAGGCACAATATTTTTTTTTAACGGTTCCTCAAACTATTTATATTTACAAGCTTTTTATATCTTCTATTAATTACTGAATAGTCATACTATCTCTTTATACTTTCTTTCAGAAATAACTCCTCCTTTAACTTTACGCTTATCTTCTCTACACCCTCAAATTCAATCATGATGACTTTAAGTTATGACCGGTAATGTACTTTTTCCTTATCAAACGGGACATCCTGGATGCTCAAAAAACCAAATGCAATCAGATTTGAGATGCTTTTATCTTTTTTCAGTTTTATAGTTCCTCTTTATTTTCAGAATTTATTCCTCATTAATTATTTTAATCACATATTTATATTACCCTCATCAGACCTAACACTCTGGTGCGCGATCCTTCGTCAATATTATCACCTTTGTCAGCTCATCTTTTGCTATTATTTTCATTTACATAAAATAACAGCTATAGAATAAATCTGTTTTCCATCTCAAAAGGACACCGACTCACTGTTGTAATCGCTTTTTACATTTTAATTTTATAGAATAATCTCAGCAAATAAAAAAAAAAAAAACCAAGATCACGTGGTCGACCGGATACAGTTCCGTTAAATTAATTTCATATCAGTGTTGCTTTCACATCATTCAATTATTTTAATCACATTAGTTTATTCACCTTTATCAGTCCAATAAGACTCTTTGAGACAAAAGACGGACCGTTATCATTTGAGCAGTGCTGTTACACCGTGATAACGTTTTCTTATTTATCCAATTTTATATTATATTTATCTCTTTATTAAACAAAAATTAAACTTTTTCTTTAACGAGTTCGCTGTAGCAATTTTCATTTTCCTATCCAAAGTAGACATCTAGGCTGAACATCACACTGACCGTAAAGTTAACGGTGATTTGTTTACCGTTGTAGCACGAGGTTGTTATACTTCGAATTTGGACAATTCCAAATCACTAGTCCCTTTGAATTTAATTTCTTAATTATTTAAATACGCTCCTAATTCCGGAATGAAATGCTCCAAACCACTTCTTTGAATCTCTGAATTTTGACGGAGGACACCACCAAGAAGACATCACTCCCCTTCCTTCTTAATTTTCACTAATATCGAACACTATCAGTTTTTTTTCATAAAACTACACTCTTGTAATAATTCACTTTTACTTGTTCTTTTGTCTTTCCTATTTCAATTTGAACATTTTAATTATCTATTTTCTCAACGGCGGCGACCTCCATGCCCACAACTCACTTAAGGCACGTCTGCACTCTTTCGCCGCTGGAGAGGAAGTGTAAAAATTTAAAAATATAAAAAAAAGCTTCCTTGACACAGGAAATGGTATTTCCAAATTGATTCCGAAAACCTATTTCGTTCTCTGCTGGATGCCTACACGAACTTTTCATTTCGCACGAAAATAAGAACAGGGGCACTATTCTTGAATCTGTTCGAATCGAATCAAAAAGAGCTTACAAAAGCACCTTTTAAATTGAAATTCCTTAATAAGCACCCATATTCTGTATTCGGAGTGAAATTAAGTCGAAAAGAGCTTAGAAAGCTCCTTTTGAATCAAATTTCCTTAATGAAATATTTAAAATTGTAACAAATTCATTTCAGTTACCTTTGGTTTAAATTAGTTTTTCCACAAAATACTTCGAAATATTTCGATTGCTTTTTTCTAATCGAATTATTTTAACACTTTTAACGAAAAAATTAAGTCAAAGGTTACTGAAATGATTTTATGAACATTTCAGGAACTTTACTAAGGAATTTCAAATCAAAAGGAACTTTACAAGCTCTTTTCAATTTCATTTCGCTCGGAATGCAGAACATGGGCGAATGTTCCTAATTTTTAAATAAATTCATTTCGGTGTTTTGTAAGCTCTTTTCGATACGATTCGAACGGATTCAACAATAGGATCCCAGGGCCCATAATCTGTTCTCAAAAATAACTAATGTTCTTAAGAAAATGGCAAGAATACAGTAGGATTGTGTTAGTTCTTGGCCGAAGCTTGCCTTATCTATCCTTTTCAAGATCGGAAATCAATTAACGAGAGCATCGTTATTTTTCGCACTACCAAAATTGGAACAACTCAGCTCTGCTTTAAGCTTTATTCTATGTATTGTGTTTAACTTAACTTACCTTCAGGAAATTCCTGCCAATGCTGAAAGTACAAATTATCCGTTATTTCATTGCTAATTTTTGGTGTTATTGGCAAGAGATGATCATTTAATTCACCATTGTGATACAGCTGTACGCAAGCCATAAAGGCAGCATGTGCCTTCGCAAGATAAACGCTTCGCATTGGAGGGCTCTAAAATTCAATTAATTATAAATTTGCATGTCTAAATTGAGAAGTAAACACTTACCGAAATGGGTTCCGTAATGGTTGATTGTGGAGGCAATGAAACTTTTGCCACTATGTTCGTAAAATTCGTTTGGACATATTCAGTTTTCTCCCATTTAGGCTTAAACAATGTAAAACAATCTCCTGGAAGTGACATACAGTATCGATTAAGCAAATTCAATGCTGCATGTGCTTCAAGTATTGCTCCTTTTGATGTCCTCAATGGTGGCACATTAACTGGGAATTGTTTTAATATATCTTCGGTTAAGGGCTTCTTTCTGTGAATTGTTTTCTCAATTAGAAACTTTCTTAACTCTTCTTCTATTTGTCGAAACTCCGTGATCTTCTTTATAACTTTTGAATGATCGTTCATTTCTACCAACATTGCGAATGCACTCTCTCTACTTCGTGCTCTGCCTTTTGTTTGTATATAGCTGCGGAAAGTATCAACGCAATCATATCTTATGATGTAGTTACAACTTTGAACGTCGATACCTTCCTCGAGAACACTTGAAGCAACTAAGAAATTTGCATCGCCTCTCTTAAACTCGTTAATGGCCTGAAAAATTTAAATTTATTCAATTTAATATTAGTATTACATCCATTGTTTTGTATATCATTTTTATTATGTGTATAAATTAAACTTCAAAATTTTTCCTATACTGGGACTTTCATATTATTATCATTTATATATATAATAAAATTGCAGTACCATAATCTATCCTCCTGCTGACCTTGGAATGAACAAAATACCCTTTATAAAACTAGTGTAATCAGTCTTGTGTGATTTTCCTCAAAATTTCCTCAATATCTTCAAGGACAAGGAGATTGTGTACTTTCCTACAATTTTAAGTGTAATTTTGAAATTAAAAATATTTTTGTTTTGCCCTTGAAAAAAAAATTCCCTTTTAAAATTTTTAGGGTACTTTCAGATTGATTAAACGTAAAATCTGTAAAGAATTCAGCCAAAAATTTAGCGGAACATAAGTTTTTTCCAGATTTTGTAATTGATCATTGTAACCATTTTGAATTTACATAAGATGTATAAAATCATGAGTGATATAACCCCAAGTATCGTTTTGGAATCCAAAACCAAATTTTTATCTTTAACCGTTTTCGAAATAAAAAAAAAACAAGAAATCGATAAAACCTTATTTTGAATTAATTTGCAAAAACAATAATCCAAAATCCTGTGGTGGAATTTCATTTAATAAAATTTCACCCAAAATAAAAAATTGTGCAGAGAGATTTTTTAAAAAGTCAAACACGGCAATAATAAAAAATAAAACTGTAAATAAAAATATTAAAAAAATTAAATTAAAATATTTTAAAAATATATAAAAATGTTTTAAAAGATAATATCAATTTACTATGGTAATAATCTAAATATGGTAATATCAACTACTACAGTTCTATACCACATCCACAGAGTTTAGTAATACTTCTAAACTTCCTAATCTGGCTGAAGAACCAACATTTTAGAAGTATTTAGCTAAGTAGTATTTTTGATGCCCCGGGTGAAACTGGATTACTCAGCTAGTCGTATGTATATTTTCCTCTATGCGAATTATGTCCATAGATCCTCAGTTTGGAGTAGCGTTACATGATTCAATGGTGTGGACACTTAGTGCCCTGTTCTAATTTTCGTACGAAATTGAAGAGAGCTTACAAAAGCTCTTTTTGGATACAAATTTCTTAACAAGGTTCCTAAATTCTAACATATTCATTTTAGATGCCTTTGATTACTATTAGTTTTTCCGCATATAATGTCAAAATAATTTGACTGGATTTTTCTACCGAATTATTTTAACCACTTTGAATGAAAGAATTAATTGTAGTCAAAGGTAACTGAAATTGATTTTTTAAAAATTAGGAATTCTATTATGCAATTTGATTCAAAAAGGGGTTTTGTAAGCTCTCTTCCATTCGTTTCGTACGAAAGTTAGAACAGGGCCCTTAATTCTTCCTTATAAACATAATTTCTGTACGAGGCTTGGCACTCATAATTGGGGATCGAGTCCAGAGTGCCGGGATTCTGATCAAAATCATGCAAGTCATTTCGACGTAAGTCGAAACAACCTTATGCACTTCAACTATTTAAGGTCGTTTCAACTTACGTCTAAATGACTTGCACGACTACCCCCCGGACTCTGGAGAACGACCATTGAACTTACTTTGCTAAATCCTTGGACATCCGCTTGATGGCCATCGCCGCAATGAACGTCTTGCGCGCTCCAGTCGGGAGATAGATGATCACATTTTGCTTCAAAGCCCTCTCCAGGATCTCCTCCTGGTAATCCCTGGCCTGCAGCATCTGCTCATCCTGCGTACAAAAAGTAATTACTAGCTTAGAACGATTTTGCTTGCAGAAAGCAGCCTTTTTACCTGCTCAGTCGAATCCAATGGCTCCACCATGCTGCTCAAAGCTAACGAGTATTCCTTCTAGAAAGTAATGACTTAATTGCGGTTGCTATTGCAAAATGCGCAGACTGCGCTCTGAGGTCCCGCGTAAGTGCAGGGCCGCGTCACTCCCTTTTGTTGTGTTGGAGGGATTCCGGGAATAATCTAGCTAGCTGCCGGCAATTGATAATTTCATACTTCTTTCACAAAACTCGGAATAATTATCTAAACAGCACACAATATTAACACAAAATTAAAACAAAATAAGACAATGCCTACTTCCTGATAAAACAACTAAGTTAATAAGGACCAGCCGCAATCAACTGAATCTTCCAAAGTTCCATACATGTAGCAAAATACAAGCCCAGGAATTAAAAAAAAGCAGGCCATGAAGTAGGCCAAGTCACTAACACATGTGTAGGCATAAACCGACCGACTTCTGTTTACACTGTTAAAATTCGAATTAAAAAAATTGGTTGTCTGCATTGACGTTTAATATAATGGACCGCTCACGTACACGATTTCCTATATAAGCAGACGGTGCGATTTTACTTCCCTCTCTTTCGGGCTGTGGCACTGTCAAATCGTGAAATGACGTAAAATTAACGGTCTATGCTGTCAGAGATTTGTCAGCGGGCTGAATTGCCGTTAAAGATATTCTCTGACAATTCTCTGGAGAACTGTCAAATGACTGCTAATTTGTTTATTGCAGGAAGTTTAATTGAAATATCAGTGCGAGACAGTGCGATTAAGTGTTAATATATCAATTTGTTTTATTCCAGGCATTTCAGAGAAACTACTGGCATTAATTCCAGATCTGATTTTCGCCCAAGTCCTCATTCCGAGTGAAATTAAATCGAGAAGAGCTTATAAAACTCTTTTTGAATTGAATTTGTGTAATAAAATTCTTATGATTTTAACAAATTCATTTCACTTATCTTTGATTTCAATTAGTTTTTTCGTTCAAAGTAGTTAAAATAATTCGATAGAAAAATCCAATCGAAATATTTTGTCGTTTTTGTAAAAAACTAATTGAAATCAGAGGTAACTGAAATGAATTTGTTACAGCTTTAAGAATTTTATTAAGGAAATTCAATTCAAAAGGAGTGTTGGGAAGTTTTTTCGATTTTATTTCACTCGGAATGCAGAACATGGGTATTAGTTTATTTTATCTGAGTGATATTCGTTGGGATTCTTAAAATTTAGCTGTCTTATGCTAAAAAAACATATTAACCAAATTGATCAGAATTTTAAGGATCCCTTAAGCCTTCCAACCACGACAAGGTTTCACTCACTGGAAGGAACTGGACTGAAAAGGAAAAAAATATCAATATATACATATATAAAATAAAACATTTACCAAGTTAGGATGCTGCTTGTTCCGCCTGGTTCCATTGCGTTTGTCCTTTTAACGTCTTTTTCGACTCATCCCAAATTTTGCAAGTACGCATTTCACTACTAGAAAGAAAAATTAGTTTTGTTGATTAAAGCGTACTATGTATATGCTAAATCACTACCTCTGATGTAAACACGAATCCATTTTAACCGCCTGCTGAAATGCATTCCACTTGCAAAAGATCGAAATCTATAAAGAAGTAATTAAACTAAGTTTTAAAAACTTATGATATTAAGCAAAATTGTTTACCTTAAATGTTGTTAGTCGATATACAATAATGTTAAAGGAGGCTGGCTGTGCAATCAAATTTGGGATAATTCCTTCAAGGGGATTTTTGATGGGACCTTCGATTTATCCATTCGTATCAAATTTAAGTTGAACTTAAATGGAGTTCTCCCAACTATGTTGAGAGTCCAATGTAAGTTAAACATTCAATTTGATTTCAATTATTCCGAAAAATTATATATCGGTATAACTGGGATCGAATCATATGGTTATTTTTTAAATTCCTTTGTTTTATTATATAGGACAGCTTTATTTTTAAATAGCTGTATACTATATTCTTTATCAACTTATAGATATGGTTGTTATCTACTTCTAGCTCCTTAATATGTTCATTCAGTTCCATGAACAAGCTAGACATATCTAATGTTTTCATAACTTTCATTGTAGTTCAACACTGTAGCTCTTTAAGTAGGAAAATATAAATTAAATTAATACATACAAAAAACAAAACAGTTATACATAAATTTCCTAAATTGACGCCTAGCATTATAAAAAGAGAAAAGAAAATGTTATTCAAAAATTACTTACATCTATGAAATCGTTTAAAATAGTACATTAGCATAGCCATTCTCCTGAGAATCCGTTAAATTTGGCGGGCCAATTACATAAAGTAGGCGCTGTCACATCCTAAATTTAACGTTTGCTATAAAGAGCTTTTATTTCCAAATTCTTTAATTAAAACACAGTATATGTTCAATTGTTTATGTTTATTAACAAATATATGGTACATCGGTTTTATAACTTAAAATTTATCAATCACAAATCTTTGAAAATATTGGTAATCTGGCAGGGAAAAAAATTAATTTATTTATTTGTGGCATTAATAATGATTTTTATTTCCATTAATTCAATTTAAAGTACATATTTTTAAAACTTTTGTTCAACAAATATTTAAATTCAAATATTTTTGTCAGCATTCAGCAATTCCGCACTCAAAAAATCCGCGGAATCGGCCTATCCATGCAATGTGATAAAAATAGACAGCGCTATATAAATTTTTATATATCTCATCTCGTCCGGCTGTGGCACTCGGTTGTCAAATTGGCGGACACGTGAGACAGGAGATCGAGCGGTCCATTTCTATGTATGTCTGTGGTTGTCTGTAAAGCAATGACGTTTAATATAATGGACCCCTCACGTACATGGTTTCCCATATAAGCAAACGGTGCGATTTTTGTTCCCTCTCTTTCGCACTGAGGCACTGTCAAATCGTGAAATGACGTAAAATTAACGGTCTATGCTGTCAGAGATTTGTCAGCGGGCTGAATTGCCGTTAAATATATTCTCTGACAATTCTCTGGAGAACTGTCGAATGACTGCTAATTTGTTTATTGCAGGAAGTTTAATTGAAATATAAGTGCGAGACAGCGCGATTAAATGTTAATATATCAATTTGTTTTATTCCAGGCATTTCAGAGAAACTACTGGAATTAATTCCAGAGCTGATTTTCGCTTAGAAAGAAAAATTAGTTGTGTTGATTAAAGCCTACTATGTATATCCTAAATCACTACCTCTGATGTAAACACGAATCCATTTTAACCGCCTGCTGAAATGCATTCCACTTGCAAAAGATCGAAATCTATAAAGAAGTAATTGAACTGAGTTTTAAAAACTTATGATATTAAGCAAAATTGTTTACCTTAAATGTTGTTAATCGATATACAATAATGTTAAAGGAGGCTGACTGTGCAATCAAATTTGGGATAATTCCTTCAAGGGGATTTTTGATGGGACCTTCGATTTATATATGAATATATGTTTAATTGTATATCGTTAGACGAATAACACAGGTCAACAACAAATTTGCGGCCAAACAAATAGCACATCAGTTCTATAGGATATTTTCCGTAGATTATGAATTTGGAAATAAAAATACTCAATTGGCTTTAGTTAAGTTATAACATAAAACTCTTAAAAATTTAAAATTTGTCGAAATATTCCTTGAAAAATATATTTTCCTATAAACCAATTATTTCATACAGAAAAAGGTGAATAAAAACCATAACAAGCGCCCGCCCACGAAAAACTTGGTCACCAAACAGTTCAAAAAGATCTATAGATATTACTGATATTTCATATTTTTAGATTAAGATTCATAATCTATAGAAAAAGTGCTCTAGAAATGACCTATCACGTGTTTTGTCGCAAAAATAAAAATTCATTTGTTTCCCTGTGTAATAAGTAACTTACCTAAAGAACTGTCCTGATGTTCTATTCTGTTGCACATTAGGGCATCCTGGCACGATACAATTATCCATTTTTTATGCCTTTATTTAACTCTATAATAAAAACAATTTAAGTAATAAAATCATTTGCAAATTGTACCTATAGATTTTAGAAACTTACCGATTTTCGTATGCTTTTACACATAACAAAACACTGCACTCGAAATACCAAGTTAAACGCCTTAAAATAATTTTAGAATATCAATTCCAAATCTACCGTCACAATTTAAAGAATTCTCAACAAATCGAATTACAACTTTCTGATTTTGCTCTTCGCTTTCAGTCAAGTGTATAAACAATTCCTGGAATCCTTTAAATTTGGCGGGCCAATTACATAAAATAGGCGCTGTCACATCCTAAATTTAAACGTTTGCTATAAATAGCTTTTATTTCCAAACTCTTTAATTAAAACACGGTATATGTTCAATTGTTTATGTTTATTAACAAATATATGGTACATCGGTTTTATAACTTAAAATTTATCAATCACAAATCTTTGAAAATATTGGTAATCTGGCAGGGAAAGAATTTTATTTATTTATTTGTGGCATTAATAATGATTTTTATTTCCATTAATTCAATTTAAAGTACATATTTTTAAAACTTTTGTTCAACAAATATTTAAATTCAAATATTTTTGTCAGCATTCAGCAATTCCGCACTCAAAAAATCCGCGGAATCGGCCTATCCTTGTAATGTGATAAAAATAGACAGCGCTATATAAATTTTTATATATCTCATCTCGTCGCACTGAGGCACTCGGTTGTCAAATTGGCGGCCACGCGAGACAGGAGATCGAGCGGTCCATTTGTATGTATGTCTGTGGTTTACGGACGATAATTTTACGTGATAACGTCATAAGAAAACTTTGATGAAAAATTGCATACTTTTAGGAATTGAACTGAATTATTATCACTGAATTATCATTATTTTGTATAAAACGAAGAAGGAGTTAATTGAAAAGTACAATTTTTTCGATAAATTAACATTTATTTGCACTCGTTAATTCAAATATTTTTTTACTTAAATTATACAGATTAATTACAAGTAACAATGTGCTATTAACAATTTATTTACAACTTATATACATGTGTGATATTTAAGATCCTCCAATCTGCGTTATTCTGTTAAGGATAGGACGATGATAGGAAAAGTAGGAAATCAAGCGGAGTGTTTCAAGTGTAATGTGCCTTGAAAAAGTCAAATCGATGGTTGTGGAAACCACATTAACTTTTCACTTCACTTCTTTTTTTTTTTTTTTTTTAAATCGGTGGTAGAGCATTTTCTTTTCTAGTTTCGCAATTTACAAAAACCAATCTATCAAAATAGCCTATCACATGAGCTTTGACTAACTAATGTAATTTTACACCGTAATATGTTACAAACGATTTCTCCTACAAAGAAAATATCAAGAAAATACTTTATAGACATTTTTCTTATTTTCTAATTAGATAAAACTTACTTTGTGACTAATAATATTCCACTATATCGAAGAAGACTAAATTGATGATAGATGTTATTAATTTTGTCGCCACATGTGCATACAAATAGAAGCATACACGAAGTTTATAACAGTTATTCTAATTGGAAATAATATTCCACTATAAACCAACAGGACAAATTACGTGAGATTCTATTCAAAACGCTTAGGTCGATCGTGCCTCTCTATCGCTTGCACGCTCGGCTCAGGCGGAACGTGACAAGAGTCATGCTTTTTCGTGCGTGCAGCCGTTCATCGATTTATAAGCCGTTATCACGTCAAGAAGAAGATTTGATTTGTGAACGTGTTTGTGCGTGTCAACTGTTATTAAATTTATCTTTTACCACTTTTATTAATTCGTCTCATATCGTCTCATTTTCCAGAGTAAGGCCGTTGCCGAAAAGGAGTGATTAATTTCTTTTACTATTTCTGTTACTTTTAGACAGTTTCATAAGTCTTCTGAGATATCGCAGGGTAGAAGATTAAGACGAATCACAACCTTTTCAGAACAACCAACTGGGCAAATTGGCTTTCAAAGGAACATGTTTTTGAATCAACGTAAGTTAGACTTCCTTAATTAATTTAAATTTACCTAAACCTTATTTTACAACTTTAGCAATGGTGACGGGAGAGGGACCGAAACTAGTTATCCTGGAGGAACCAGTGGAAAAGTTTCGTTTTCGTTACAAAACTGAAATGCACAAAACACGTGGGTCTTTGATGGGTTCATCTAATGGCAAGTCAAAGAAAACTTTTCCAACAGTTGAGTTGAAGGGATATGAGGAAAGGGCTGTTATTCGGTGCAGTCTTTATCAAACCAGTGATACCTTGGTATCATCACCGCATTCCCATAAATTGGTGGTTCGGCACAACGCCATTGATGTTTGTGATCCGCACGATCTGAGGGTATCGAAGGAGGATGGATACAGGGCAGTGTGAGTATTAATTGATTATAATTTTGAGACTCTTTTGATTAACTTAAAATCTGTTTTTATAGTTTTCAACGGATGGGAATAATTCATACTGCAAAGAAGCATATCGTTGAAGAGTTAGTAGCTAAGAAACTTTGGGAGAAGCAGTTTGAAGAGGGACGTCCGCTCACACCACTTGAAGAAAGCACTGTAAGTCTTTACATTAAAGTATGAAAATATGCGCTAAAATCGTGAAACTGTTTACGATAATCCTTATACAAAATTCAGTCACAAAAAATCGGGTTAAGATTTCATTTCTGTTCAATGAGAAGCTATATACAAGTTGCTGAATAACTATAATTAACGGTAATGTGTTAAGCTAAAAACGGCAATTAACATTAAAGATGAAATCACAATTGCGGGCGACTCAATCGGCACTTTTCATTAGATCATTACTGTATAATAAATAAGGATTCGGCAAGAGTTGCAAGCAATTCAGCTATAACAAATCGGTTCAAGATCTCAAATATTACATTTCTGTTGTTATACAGAACCGAAATAAATTATTTATATCGTATCTTCTGGTAGATTAAAGTAAGAGCGGAGAAAGAGGCCAAGGCAATGAACTTAAATCAAGTTCGTCTGGCATTTACTGCATATGCAATCAACCCGGACGAATCCTGGTCGTTCCTGTGTGGACCAGTGTTTTCTAGGTGTATAAACAATATGAGTAAGTTTCTCATTATAATTAAGGGTAATATTCTGGCGCTAACACAATTATGTTTTCAGAAAGTGCCTTAACGGGGGAGCTTAAAATCTCCCGCCTTAGTGCAGCCGTAAGCAGTGCTGCTGGTGGAGACGATTTGATACTCCTTGTGGAAAAAGTTGGAAAAAGTAAATTTGCATGCGGGTTTGTTGAGTATATTCTTATAATTTTTCTTCAATTTCTACAGAAAATATTAAAGCAAAGTTTTATGAGGTGGACGAGGATGGCGAAGTGGTTTGGACTGATTGGGGCCTTTTTCCTGAGGCTGATGTCCACCACCAGTATGCGATTGCGTTACGAACTCCGCCCTATACGAATAAAGATATAGACAAACATGTAAGCTCGCTTAATTTTTTTTTTAATTTATCGGAATTGTAACTGTGTGATTTTTATTAGGTGGATGTATTTATTCAGCTCCTTAGACCAGCAGATGGTGATGTTAGTGAACCAGTTCCTTTCCGATATAAGCCAAGAGAATTTACAACATCAAGGAAAAGAGCTCGTACAAATTCTTCAGGATTAAGCTCAGGAAATATTCCAGAAACCGTTATGTCTGTTATTAAAAACAGCCCTCAGGCCAGCAATTCACAGGGATTTCCAAATAAAAGTGATGTTATCGATGAATTTTTAGGCAATCTTGATCAAAAAGTTTTAGAAAATTCAGATGGTGAGAATTTTGGCGCTAAAATATTTTTATTTATTCTAATACAATGACTTCTATAGAATTGTTTAAATTATTCGATAACTCCTATTTGGAAATGGACAGTGGGGGGAAGCTGGAAAAAGATGGTGCATCTCCTAAGGTGTCAATGAAATTGAACTCGAAAAAGTTTGCAAAATTAAATGTACATCATAATTCCTTCGAGTTACTGCAAATACAAGCACAGATGGCTGGTCCCCAAATACAGCCACAAATAGGTGATTCAACCATGATGAGGTCCGGGCAGTTCTACGGACTTAAAGAATCAATGGATTCATCCTATCACTCGTATTTTAACAAAATTCGCTCTACTGTTAGAAGGAGCGAAAAGCTGGATATTGGAAAAACGAGTGCTGATATTTTGGATATTTTCCAAATAGCAAAGTCACAGCACAATTGCAAGTAAAGTAGAAAGAAGGAGACAATTTTTAGTTATTGTGTTATTCGGCGGTTTTTTTGCTGTTTGTAATATTACCTTTCAATATATAAAAAGCCCTTTACTAATTTAAGTCTTTCTTGAATTTAATTTAGTCTCCTTTATGACGTAATAAGAGAAGGCGACAACAACGTGATGGTTAAGCTTCTTCAACTGATCGATAGGTTGGAGATTTACGAAGTACTTCAGCACCACAATGAGAAAAGGCAGACCTGTTTACACATAGCTTGTGTATTCGACAGGCCGGAGTACATTAGGCCGTTGATTAATTTAGGTAAGTTGTGGTGCATGACCACTGTTGTTTTTTATCACAATTATAAAATTATGCCTCCTAGGAACAAACCCAAACATTCAGGACCACAATGGCAACACAGCTCTACACGTCGCTGTGGAAGAAGGTATGCTTATGTGCGCCTCAAAAATTATTGACAAAACCAACTATACAAAAAAAAGTCAGCCACTTCAAATCGATTTGGCGAATGACGATGGCTTGACTCCTCTTCACCTTGCTGTTAAGTAAGACCCTTGCGACTGTGAGAAATATTAAATTATTTTAACATATTCATCATCGTTTTAGAACAAGAAATCTTTCATTAGTGAAAAAGCTGCTGGAAATTGGTGAAGCTTCTACAAAAATCAGTATATCAAAGAACGGCAATAATGTCTTACATTTAGCTGTTGAACAGGTTTGTTTTCGTATATTTTCTGCTTCAGCAGTTAGACTTAAATTTTGTTTACTTTTTACAGAACGAGAAAAGTATTGTCCAGTATTTGCTTGAAAACACAAATGTGAATATTAATGAGCCGAATACATCCGGTTTTACGGCGCTTGGATTGGCCTATTCAATGGGAAGCGAGGCTAAAGCAGTTGTTCAACTCCTCCTTGAGCATGGGGCTACTTCAGGCCCAAGTAGCAGTGGAAGCAGTGCTTCCCACGATACTCCAATGGTAAGATAATGTCCTTTATTATGAAAATAGTGTAAGCAATATCTTTATGACACAACTACCGAAATAGCTTATTCTCACAGTTCTCATGAAAATGTTCAATAATTTTTTTTCCTGCAGGACATAGCAGTTACACCAAAGACATCAAATACGGATGAGAGCTCCGAGGAGGAGGATGATAGGCCCTTGCAAATCGATGAATTTAGCATGGAAGACAACGACAAATCAGGATCTCTACTAGATGACGAATGCATCGACCAGCTTACAGTAATATTCGATAAGGACAACAAATGGCGGAAGCTGGCAAAAATTTTCAAATTTGATTCATTCATTGATATATGGAAGACGAAAGATAGTCCATCGCGGAAGATGTTGAACTATTTAAATGTAAGTATAATTTAAATGTGTGTAACTTTTAAATTTGTTTACATGTACTTTTGTTTTTGTGCAGGTGTCTAAGATAAAGACACAAGAAATTGTCTCTGCTATGGAACTTCTTAATGAACAGGATGCCGTGAATAAAATTGGTGAAATGTTGAACAGAAAGAAAACTTCTTAGATTAATGTTTGTATGTACCTTTAATGTGCTAAATTTATGATATATATTTTATACGAATAAACTTTAATTTGTTGTAAGTTAATGGAAATCGTGGTAATTTCCTTGATTTTATGGCTAGGGAGATGTGGATTTTTTAAAAATCATTTGTTGTAATTTAATGTTAAATTCTAGGAAGCTCAAGTTAAAGCATTTATAAAAACCTTCCAGCTAACCTTGTTTTGGGCAGTTTTTTCTACTTCTCTTCACCCCAAATCAACCATTATCTGGAAATTAAATTTATGCAATTGATTGGTGAATTTAATTAAAAAAAAATCGCTGAATTGAACCATCATGGCATATTTGACTCCGCAACTTATTACAAAATGTTTGCTTCTTCATAATTCGTTTTAGAGCTAACTAAAGAATAGAAGCAATCGAACTACATATATAGTTGCTGTTGTTCTGTAGTAAAACAAATGTCACGAGGCACTGGCACTGTCTTTTCTTCATAATTCATTCAAATAATAAAGGAAATTATAATTTTTAAAAGGAAATATATTCTCTTGTGCTGGCTATCGATCCTTGGTTATGTATCAGTTATAAATTCATAGTGAAAAAAGAAATTTTTATTAAACGGAACAACACAGTTTTAAACTAAACTCCAATCGAACTTAGCACCCACCCATTCTTTGCAGGGCTACGATTGTATTAACAGCATTTATCCATCTTTTGCGGATTACGTATCAAATATTGTCTTCATTTCAGCGAGCTCAGTTGTCTGTGCGGATTTTTTCAGCCACGGATGCTGTAGTGCTTGGGCCGCTGTAAGTCTTTTTCTTAAATTAAAAAAAGGAACAATTTTAATACATCCACATGACTTCAAAATGAATGGAAGCTTTAATGCTCTGGAAATAGGTAGGAAATTCTCCCTTATAGCTAAATTGCGTTGTTTTTTTTAATTATAAATGAGACAATTCTTATCGATTTCAAGAATGCGTTTCATAATTAATTCAGTCTTTTCTCTCAACTAAAGTATTTGCGTTTTGATTCAGCTTAGCTGAATTCGTAGCAAAATAAAGACTACAGGCATAATCGCAGAAGTGGACATAAAGCAGACAAATCCACTGTGCCATTTGGAAGTCCTTGCCTTCGTCAGAAATTTTTTCAAAGGTTTCCTTATTGAAATCATATTTCTCTAAAATACCGTTTGTCGACGATAGGACCCGATCAACCAGGGAAAATGTCGCCTTCTGTTCTGTGGAGCACCTTGGGGGAAAATTGCAGCTATCAGAGCTCTTTGTCACTTAGAAATGGGTAAGCCACAGGCCACTTGGGGCAACTCTTCCGACACTTCGTTTTCCGCAGTTGTACATGAAAGTTGAACTCGAGGCCACTACAATATTTATATTTTGTTCGTCCTATTCAGTGAAGTGGTCTTTTTCGGAGCCCCACCATTAAGCAGTTTATCGCCGTCAGATCTTTCAGGGAAAACCGTGACACGGCTGGGAAATCAGAGCCAGCAAAATGATGTCCACAATAGAACTGCTGAATTTGGATACCCAAGAAAATCAAGTGTACTATGGTATTATAATTGTCCGAATGTGAACATTTCGCAAAACATCACCCAGATCCGCCTGGTGCGGCTACTTTGGCAGTGTCAGCTGATTCGAAGACCTTATCTGAGCCCCCAAAAATCTCAGGTGGCCAGTAAATAGTACAGATTTTTTGCGAAGCAAGCTTTTCCAATTTGGTCCCTGCGATATAATTTGTAAAATTCCACGGTGATTAGATAAGATAGTGTGATTCGAGTGTTTAATATTTAGTACTTTATTAGTTCAGAAAAAGGAACTATTTACAAAATAACATATATTATTATATTTAGATAAAATTGTTTCTAACATAATTGATCAATTCGCATTTAAAATCATTTAGATTGGAAATAATTTTCAATTCATTTGGAAGTCCATTATACAACTGCAATCCTTTGTACAATAAGCTATTCTGCATTCTACTTTTTTCTCTTTTTGTATAATGGTAAACGTATGTCTCCTGCAGATCTAAGGTTCTGGATCTCAATCACATAACTTAGATTTCTGAGCAGATAGTGCAGTAAAGCTGTGAAGCACCTCCTTTTCTTTTGCTTACTTGCACATTTGTTTAGTGTTGTGGAATTGTGACTCCACTCTTCAGAATCTCCAAGTTATTAAATTGCTCTAAAGATTAACCGATTTTGCGATATAGTAAAAGGCAATTTGGGTATTCCTCCACGAAGTGTTTTCAAATTGCGTGTGTGCGACTTCACGTCACGCAGAACAAGAACAATAGGTCTATTTATTTTTATTTTTAGTGACCAGAAAGTAGACCAGAGCAGAGCAGAGCAGCTCAGCAAACTAAACTATAGTTAACGACGTGGTAAGCCATATTTATGCTCATTGAAGCCACTTAACTACAAAGTTATGCTTAACCACGAAGTATTTTTGAACGACTGGTAGTTAACTACGCCATGGTTCTGTATGTTCTCGCAGAAAAAGAAGAAGCATCTGCCGGCTGTGAAAACAAGTTCTGTTTGGAGTAACATTTATTAACAAATTTTTATTTAAAATGGATGTTGTATTCTCGCCGAATATTAGCAGTGGCTATAAACATAATACATCAGTAGATCATATTAATAAATCTGACTGTTTCATCAATATCTCCTCGCAATTTGACTCATATATTTAAACAGTTTGAAGATCTCCCGGTATTTGCAATTTTTTGCGTAAAACTCTTAAGTACATAATAATAATAATATATTTGATGTTTACCATCAGGCATATTAATAAGGAACTGGCCATCATTTATCCTTAAAATATTCAAATTGTCCGTTGTTTATCCCTATATATCCCTATCCCTATATATATACGAGTATTATAAAATCGAAAGTTTGTTTGTTTGTTTGTTTGTTGCTCAATCATGTCTAAACGCTGGGTCCGATTATTTTCATTTTTTGAGTGAAGATACTACGTATCCCGGCCTAACATATAGACTACTTTTTATTCATGAGTTTCAAAATGGCGGACCCAAGATGGCGGCCAAACATTGTAAATTTCATGGGATTGCCATGAAAATTGGTATTTGGGGGTTTTTGGAGGTTCTGATTGCAAATCTACACTCAAAATTTGGAAATTCAAAATGGCGGATCCAATATGCGACCAAAAATTTTCGAACTTCAACGAATTCAATTGAAAATTAGTACTATGGGTATTTTGAGGCTACTAATTTCGAATCTATTATCAAAATTTGGAAATTCAAAATGGCGGACCCAATATGTTTATTACTTAATCATGCCTTAACGCTAGGTTCGATTATTTTAATTTTTTGAGTGAAGGCATTACATATACCGACTTAACATACAGGCTACGTTTTATTCGCGAATTTCAAAATGACGGACCCAAGATGGCGACCAAAAATTGCAAATTTCATAGGATTATCATGAAAATTGGTATTTGGGAGTTTTTGGAGGTCCTGATATCGAATCTAAACTCGAAATTTGAAAATTCAAGATGGCGGATCAAATATGGCGACTAAGAATTTTCGACCTTCAACGAATTCAATTGAAAATTAGTGTTATGGGTATCTGGAGGCTACTCATTTCGAATCTGCTGTCAAGATTTGGAAATTCAAAATGGTGGACCCAATATGTTTGTTGCTTAATCACGCCTTTACGCTTGGTCCGATCATTTTCATTTTTTAAGTGGAGGCACTACATATCCCGACTTAACATATAGGCAATTTTTTTTCGCGAATTTCAAAATGTTGGACACAAGATCGCGGTCAAAAGTTGTAGATTTCAAGGGATTGCCATGAAAATTGGCATTCGGGGGTTTTTGGGGGTCCTGTTTATGAATTACGGGATGTCCTTATAAATCTTAGAAGCATGTAAGTGAGCACATTTTTCCAGTCCCATTTTCAAAAGAAAGGCTATATGTTATATAGTACATAAATGAGTCTGTGTGAAAATTTTAAATTAAAATTAATATTGCAAATAGAGAGTCGAAAGAGTGAGAAAATATACATATTCTTGTTCTGGAGGTCTATTCCAGAACTCGACTCAATTGTGAACTCGATTCGAGTTAGTTTGTCGACTCGATTTCATTTTCATATTTTGTGACTCGATCGAGAGTACGCAAAGGTCTTCCCTTACGGAACATTGAAAATTTGCTTTGAAAACAAAATGCAGCAAGCTTTACTAACCAAATTCATACTTCATTTAGGTTAAAATTAATGTCAGTTAACGATTTATGAAATTGCTAAAAAATGGATAGTGTTGCGCGATAGTTTTAAGTGAAAGCGATAGCTGCGTTTATTTAATGAACTATTTAGTTCTTATAGAGGTTTTACTTTGCCACTTTTCCTCTACCGCAATAAATCTGCAAAATGAAATTAAATATGTATAATACTCAAATAAATAAAACAGAAATATCCCAGTTGTAAGGAAAATAAATACAATCTCTGTAATAGAAAGTAACGAATGAAAAATGAAACTATATTATATTATCTGGCACAAAATAAATAAATAAATAAATAAAAAAAAAAATATTTAGTTCTTAGTACGTTTTCCCCATACAAATCTGAAAACCCATGTTTTATCTGGGCTCGTATCTAGCTTACGGGAAAATTTTGAAAATTTCCCACTCCTCAGATGTTGCAATCCTCTCGGCAGAAAGAGAAATGTCAATTTAATTGTATTTATCTTTGACTCAATCGATTAGTAGGATAAGACGGGTGAGTCAAAGCTTGCAAAAGATAGGCACGATCACGAAATTTTTAGCCAATATTTTTTTCCAATTCATCACAGTTGATCTCTTGCTTGCCTCTCTGTACGCTACAAGCTTCACCATTTTATGCTATCACAAAATGCTTCTCTATTGCAAGCTGTAAAATAATTCACAGATTTTCGAAAAACACAGAAATTCAAAGTTACCGATCAATGTCGCATTCTCCTCTCTGAGGATGGTAAAGATGGTAAATTAATTATTCCCATGAAATTTAGAATGAGAAATGTTTTGTGGATACCATAACTTTGAACGCACACACCCAAAAGAGCCTCCATGCTATCAGCACAAGTTTTATCTGAGACAACGGTACGTCCAATCAAAGAATGCATTTCGCTTTCCAGTGTATGAAGGCTATCTTCAACTCTAAAGTATGTTTGGAAATTAGCCAAAGTTTGCTGTTTGCAAACTCCACTTTCAATTTCTTCTGGATCCATTTTAAGTTTAAAGAGTACTCTTGGATTAATGGCTTCTCGGATTAAGATGCTCTTTACGGTTTTTGGAACTGCAAAAAGCGGTGGCTGCCAATCATCTCTAGGCTTAAATGAGCTCACGTTCAAAGTTCCGGGTAATTTTAGTTTTGTGGAATGGTATAACAAGTTACGATTACCGACTAAGCGTCCCTTCACTTCAGTCAAGATTCCCTCATTCCATGTCGGATGCTTATTAAGTAAAAATAAAGAAATACTAAACTTAAGGAATGAATCTCCCAGCAGCTCTATACGTTCACTATTAAATACATCATTAGCAGAAGCTGCCGTAATGGCACTTAAAATTTCCCATTGTTCCGGACTTCGCATGGTTTCGGCAGAAATGTCCAAAATCTTAATAGCCAATTTCTCGTCAGAGAGAACATCACAGATGGCTGGACGATTTTCAGGATTCATTGTAATTGCAGGCCGAGACTGGTCATTATCAATGAGAGACATATCATTCGTCTTAGTAATGAACTGATGATGGTAATCAAGTTCTATTTTGTATATTTGATCCATAAGTTTATCTACTTGACAAGGCTCTTCATATTCTTTCCAGTGATACATGTTCTGGTCTAGGAATGATTTAACCTCTTTTATTGGTTTCGGTTTAGTATCTTTTGGATCTGGAAAAAGTGGGGCTTGTACATCCTTCGAAATTTTCATGTTATCTAACCGTTTAAGGGCCGTGTCTACAATCAAATCCGCTGGTGAATAGTTAGGAAAATTGAGATTCAGAAACGCATTGAAATCAGTTCTTAATTTTTCGGCTAGAAGGATGTAGTGCACTCTATGCAAAATAGTAGGCAAGAATAGAGCCTTTAGCCACATGTCAGCGGGATATTTAAAATTATGACATAATTCAGGAATTAACAATATGTCAAGCATCTTTCTTGGTTTCTTCTTTTTTCCATCTTCTCCAGTGCCAGGGACAATAAAATTCATCCGCGAAGTAAACGGCTGTGCTTCGATCAAGAACTGATCATTTTTCATAAGAGAGACCTTGTATTTATCCTTAAAGTATGCAGCAAATGAGGGAGAGACACAGTTCGGAAAGGGGCTGAGAGGAGTTCGATCAAGACGACATCGGATTACTCCATATCTTACTTGGTCGTTAGAGCTATACCAGGTGCTAATCACGGTATTCTCATAATCTTATGGTTCATGTCGCGATCGTATATTGTGTCGGCATTTGGAGAAGTTTCTTTACATTCGCATTTTCTTCGTCGACTTCAAAATCTGGCTGAACGTCGATAGCGTACAAGAAAAAGTCCTTTCCAACTTCGGGCATGCAAGGGCGTCGCCAAGGGGGGCCAAATGTAGCTAGCCGCAAAGCGACCAAAGTGCGAGCAATTGACTTCCTTACCTATTAATAAATTCCGCATCGCATGACAAAACGTAAATAAATTCACAAGGTTTAATGTATATTGTAGAAAGTATTGAAATATTCAGAATAACATTAAGATTTTGACATCCGTTTTTAAAATCGCCGCCATTTTCATCTGTATTTGTATGCGGCATACCTAAATAAAGTAGAAGTTATTGTTACGAACATACAATTTTAATTGGTTTTGTGGACAATGCCATCTGTCTGTAAGTGTTCATAAGAAACACCTACAGTTGAATAAATGGACTACAATCCTTGTAAAACCTAGTATTGCTACTCGACGCTAGATGGCGCTTGTTCAATGAACTCTCTGGAATTTGGTAGCTTCCAGAATTTCTTTCATTCTCGGGATGATGTTGGTAGCCAAATACTCGGCTTTGATGGAACCCGTTGTCAACGTACTCCAATCTGTAGCTTTGGACGTGGTCAAAGCCTCGGAACACGTTAAAAGGATTTTACTTTTAATTAAAAACCACCGTGAAAATCCGGAAAAAGTGACAGACGAAATTATAAAGGAAGCTACTGCTGTTGCGGAGAAAGTCGGACTGGAGGAGGACATTACATCAATGCCGCGTATTACGGGGAAACAACGTCATAGAAGCAATCATCCAGCAGAAAGCCCTTCAGAATACTGGAAGAGGTCTTTAGTAATACCATACTTGGATTCAATTATCACCTCCCTTGAAGTACGTTTTGCTGAAGAAAACACGCCATCATTCGCATTATCTAAGTTACACCCGGCGCAGATGCAAAAGATGACAACTGAAAATCTGAAACAAACTTGTGAATCTATTGCCCAGTTTTATGATTTACCGAACATAAAGAATGAAATCGAACTTTGGCAGCAATTGTGGCACGATAGGCTTAATCTAACAAATCTAACAGTTGTTGATGTCCTAAAAGAAACAAATTCCTTCTTTCCCGAAACGGAAAAAGCATTGAAAATTTTGATCGCTTTACCATGCACGACCTGTACAGTAGAGCGATCCTTTAGCAGCCTCAGAAGACTAAAAACATGGCTAAGAAGCACCATGGCAGAAGATCGCCTTAATGGTCTGGCCATGATGAGTGTACACAGAGCTATAATAAATAAAACCTAAATAATTTTAATGATAAAGTGGTTGAAAATCTTGCAAAAAATCCCCGCAGGTTATGTTTTAATTAAATATTATTTTTGTTAAAATAAATAATTATTACTGTGTTTAAAAGTTTGATTTAGTTATTGTGCTGTCGAGGGCTTGTGAAGTTTTATACATTGATATTAGAACCGTTTTTATTACAATCGTCATCGAGGCAAAGACTTCCAAAGTGTAACGCTTCATGCTTTCCTCGTTCATATTTTTTATCCTCCATAATATTGCCCCATTGCCCCCCCCTTAGTCATAAGCTGGCGACGCCCTTGGGCATAGCTGAAGAAAGTTCTGATGGGTAAACCATGTCATAGATACGTTTATTTTTTTTGGTTCCAGCCTTTTTGGGATTGTCTGAAAAGAAATAAGAGATAATTTTATTATTGTATTTACAAGAATTACGGGATACAATAGTTAAAATCCAATATTTATTGCTTAATATTTGTTAAAGGCTGATTATAACACACTTACTTATGTAAAATTAACCTGTTAAACATTTGTTTAAATAGGGTGACCACTTTTTCTTAATATCAAATTTCTTTAATTTTTCCGATTTTACACAGCCTTTTTCCCAAAACTCTTTTTTAAGGACCCCTACAGTGACCAAATGGAAGTTGAATCGTTAGAAATCAAAAGTTCCAAACATGTTAGTTTATGAAAAAATGAAACAAAGGATGTTAGGAAAAAACAATTTTTCAGTAAGTATCATTGATTGAAATGAAAACACAAATGGCGGTTCTTAACAAGAAAAACGCATAAGTAAAAAGGACATGAAAAACTCTTCAGATATGGACCGTGGTAACAAAATGAATTTTGGACTATGGTTCAATTCACATTCACACATTTTAGTAACACTCCTAAGCTGCATGAAGTATTAAACTTGAGCATGTAAAAAGTTGTTATCTAAATACTGCTTAAAATACACCGGATTACTCAGCTGGCTATATGTATACAATATAATGTACGTACAGTAGACTCCCGTATAACGCGAATTCCTACAACGCGCTAAACATTTTGCGACAATTTTTTTCATATAACGCGATTCTCGTACAGCGCACAATTCGGAAATTCTCAGTTTACTAATGAATTTGTTTGATTATTTTTTTACAATTTATTTTTACTGGTTATCGGATAAGAATTATCGATCAATTTTTATAATTCCCATCAATATTAAGAGTTATTTCTCAATGTTTTGTTTCCGTTATTAGTTAACCATTATTTATTTATTCTTCTTTTCTCACCAATTTGTACATGCAGTTTATTCTGCAAAATCTGCCAGTTCTAATTACCATGCGATGTCCACCAAAATTGGTATTTAGGGGTTGTCAGAGTCGCTGATTTCAAACCGACTGCCAAAATAAACGAATTAAAGATAAATACCTTTTCTGATTTATTAACGGCGACAAGTACGCATTTGTCGTTTCAAGTGATAAATCGAAGAAATCGAAAGTTTTCTTTTGCGATCCCAAAAACCTCCAAATACCAATTTTAGTGGAAATCGCATAACATTTGACAGTTTGCCTTCTTGAATTCGTAAATTTTGACAGTCAATTTGAAATCAGTGACCCTGAAAATCCCCAACAATGAAGACGGAAGTTCCATAGGATTGAACCTTATCCCTTTATCGGCGGCATCTTCTTAAATGGCTATAGTTATACGTTTCTTGCTCTTCTTTCTCCAATTGAGCATATAAATATGTATAAAAGATGTATAATCCAGCGCAATCAATCACTTAATTATAAAATTTATATTGTTGTTGTTGAGTTTTAATTCGCCACGAGGTCCGTCACACAAGGGTGACTTTGTGGTCACGACAACTTGGGTCAAATTGACCAACGACTAGTTTGTCTCCAATCAAATTATAAGAAGTTTTTGGGGGGAGGGGCAAATACCTTTCTCAAATTGACCCTTTTAATCACATTCACTTCAAACACATGACTGTCACTACATTTAGTTCACAGGTTCCGTCTGGATCATTATAAAAGTTTTCACATTTGCCTTCTCAAGCTATGTCCGGTAAACTCGTATGATTAGTTCACATTAGGCTTTATCACTAAGATTTGCCCAGTATTTGTTTTTCTTTCGTTTCTTCTATATTAATCCGTTTTCTCTAATTTTGCACACTTAATTATTTGATTTCTACTGTTACTTTTAGATACACAGTTCGTCTATGCCTCCCAACACTTTCCGTTATGGCTACCAGAATGCACAGCTTACCGTCATAGCTGGGGCCTTATTCCTGAAAACGAGACGAAACGAAAGCAAATTCCCTACTCTAAACGATTATAAGATGGCTATAGTGTTGTCATACGGACTCATAAATATAGTCAGAACAATCAACATTGACAGCACAAACCTTCAATAATTTAACGACTTTTCATAGTTTAATTTTTCATCGGTCAAGTCTGAAATTGTTTTTAAGTACATAAAATTTGATAAATAAAGATGTTGAATGTGTGGCTTTTAATTAGTTCGGACGAAGAGAGTGAAGATTAAGAAGCTATGGGGATTAAGGGGGATAGCCGCTGTGATGAGTCAAAAAAAAAAAATTTTTTTTTCGTCTTAAATCAAAGTTATTATAATATATTCAAAAACATGTGTACAAAATTGCAGATCAAAAGGTCCAGGACTCGATAGTTTAATATTGGTATGAAAATTTTAAAAGATACATGATTTCATTGCGAGAGAAATGGACTAAAAATTTTAAACGCGTTTTTCTCGAAACGACTTTTTTCGAACTGGTCGCATCGATAACTCGGACAATTTTTAACCGATTTTTCAGTTTTTATTTTTTGTTTTGTTCATCTTAGTAGTGGCTAAGGTTAACCGTAGCCGATTTGGAAAATTTGGGTTTTTACTATTTTTTAAAATGTTTGAAAACAAAAAAAACGGTCGAAAAAATGAAAATATTTTCAATCGGTCGCCATTTTGTGAAAAATCTAAATAAAACAAAACGGCTACGTACAACGATAACTACATTCATACAGATTATAATAAATTTTTGTTTTTTGTTCTCACATTACCGGCTTTTGAAAAATCGATGCGACCATGGAGAGGGAAGTTTTTTTCAAGCTCTACGGCATCGTTTACATTGTTAAAACTATTTATTATTTTTTAATAAAAATTTGTGGAAACATTATTGGATGTGTACTTAATAACATAAAAAACACACGATCCAAAAATTCCTTTATTTACCCGGTCAAAAAAATTTTTGAAAATCACTCATTTTTTCGGCCGTCACAGTGGCTATCCCCCTTAAGAAAGCTATTTTTGATCTAAATATTAACAAATTATGTTAATAAACAATTCAATTTACATTTTAATAATTCAAACTTATACATATTTTAAGCATAAGCTAACTTTTATCCTTTTTTTTAAAATGTCACATTAACAAACGTGTAGACGAAAGACGATCACCAAAGTGCAATCGTCTCAGAAACGAAAACTAGGCGATTCTTGTTTTCCTAGGTGGCATTTGCATCGCGCTTCATCATTTTCGTTTCGTTTCGTTTTCAGGAGTAAGGCCTATATTTTCTCAATTACGATCTGTCCGGTACATTTTTTTCTTTTATCCATCCCTCGGTACTTCGGTACCAAAATTATTATTTGTAAATCCTGTCCATGACTTGAATCTTCGAACGCAGCAAACACCATTTTTTGGAGGCACAATATTTTTTTTTAACGGTTCCTCAAACTATTTATATTTACAAGCTTTTTATATCTTCTATTAATTACTGAATAGCCATACTATCTCTTTATACTTTCTTTCAGAAAGAACTCCTCCTTTAACTTTACGCTTATCTTCTCTACACCCTCAAATTCAATCATGATGACTTTAAGTTATGACCGGTAATGTACTTTTTCCTTATCAAACGGGACATCCTGAATGCTCAAAAAACCAAATACAATCAGATTTGAGATGCTTTTATCTTTTTTCAGTTTTATAGTTCCTCTTTATTTTCAGAATTTATTCCTCATTAATTACTTTAATCAAATATTTATATTACCCTCATCAGACCTAACACTCTGGTGCGCGATCCTTCGTTAATATTATCACCTTTGTCAGCTCATCTTTTGCTATTATTTTCATTTACATAAAATAACAGCTATAGAATAAATCTGTTTTCCATCTCAAAAGGACACCGACTCACTGTTGTAATCGCTTTTTACATTTTAATTTTATAGAATAATCTCAGCAAATAAAAAAAAAAAAAAACCAAGATCACGTGGTCGACCGGATACAGTTCCGTTAAATTAATTTCATATCAGTGTTGCTTTCACATCATTCAATTATTTTAATCACATTAGTTTATTCACCTTTATCAGTCCAATAAGACTCTTTGAGACAAAAGACGAACCGTTATCATTTGAGCAGTGCTGTTACACCGTGATAACGTTTTCTTATTTATCCAATTTTATATTATATTTATCTCTTTATTAAACAAAAATTAAACTTTTTCTTTAACGAGTTCGCTAATTCGAGTTTCACTAATATCGAACACTATCAGTTTTTTTTCATAAAACTAAACTCTTGTAATAATTCACTTTTACTTCTTCTTTTATCTTTCCTATTTCAATTTGAACATTTTAATTATCTATTTTCTCAACGGCGGCGACCTCCATGCCCACAACTCACTTAAGGCACGTCTGCACTCTTTCGCCGCTGGAGAGGAAGTGTAAATATTTAAAAATATAAAAAAAAGCTTCCTTGACACAGGAAATGGTATTTCCTGCACTACCAAAATTGGAACAACTCAGCTCTGCTTTGAGCTTTATTCTATGTATTGTGTTTAACTTAACTTACTTCCAGGAAATTCCTGCCTGTTGCGCGTTCAAAAATTTGAAAGTTGTTCTTTTTTTTAAAAACGAGGGTTATGCTAAAAAAAAGAAAAATCAAGTAGACATGTTCGTAAAAGTCAGTTGTCAAAGTGTGTTGAAAAATAAATATTGTACGAAAGAGATCTGTAAACCAAAAATAAATACTCGGAAGGTAAAAAATTGAGTTTGGCACAAGAATTGTTTTTAAGAAAGGATTTGGTTTATGAGTTGAGGTTTTGGGAAAAGAACGTGAAACGGGCGGTAAGCAATCGGAGTTCCTTATGACAGTTGTCCGGTTTTTAGCGACTGAGTATTGATCGCAAGTGAGCGAGATTAAAGACGGGATGATTTGGGGCCCGCACGCAGATGATTTGACAAGGATGACTGGACTGACAATGTCAGTTTCAGGCGATCGCCTCAGGAGCGAGAAAGTTATTTGACTATTGATTTTCAGGATCCCGTTTCTGTGTGGGGCTGTGGTCACAGCAACACTGCCAATGCTGAAAGTACAAATTATCCGTTATTTCATTGCTAATTTTTGGTGTTATTGGCAAGAGATGATCATTTAATTCACCATTGTGATACAGCTGTACGCAAGCCATAAAGGCAGCATGTGCCTTCGCAAGATAAACGCTTCGCATTGGAAGGCTCTAAAATTCATTAATTATAAATTTGCATGTCTAAATTGAGAAGTAAACACTTACCGAAATGGGTTCCTTAATGGTTGATTGTGGAGGTAATGTAACTTTTGCCACTATGTTCGTAAAATTAGTTTTGACATATTCAGTTTTCTCCCATTTAGGCTTAAACAATGTAAAACAATCTCCTGGAAGTGACATACAGTATCGATTAAGCAAATTCAATGCTGCATGTGCTTCAAGTATTGCTCCTTTTGATGTCCTCAATGGTGGCACATTAACTGGGAATTGTTTTAATATATCTTCGGTTAAGGGCTCCTTTCTGTCAATCGCCTTCTCAATTAGAAACTTTCTTAACTCTTCTTCTATTTGTTGATACTTTGTGATCTTCTGTGTAAAATCTGTAAAGAATTCAGGCAAAAATTTACCGGAACATAAGTTTTTTCCAGATTTTGTAATTGATCATTGTAACCATTTTGAATTTACATAAGATATATGAAATCATGAGTGATATAACCCCAAGTATCGTTTTTAAAATGAATCCAAAACCAAAATTTTTATCTTTAACCGTTTTCGAAATATGTAATAAAAAAAAAACAAAAAACAAGAAATCGATAAAACCTAATTTTGAATTAATTTGCAAAAACGATAATCCAAAATCCTGTGGTGGAATTTCATTTAATAAAATTTCACCCAAAATAAAAATAATTTTCTGATCTTATCATTTTAATTGAATAATTTGTATTTCTTTGGTATTTAATCCAGAATAAACTTAAATTCAATGCGGCCTAATTTGCAATCGATTTTTCCAAAACTTCAAGTTGCTAATTTTTATTTGGGGCATCTTCGCATGGTATAATAAATTAACGCGGGCGAAGTCGCGAAAAGAATGTAATACATAAATGTAATTTTGCGGAATAAGCAATTTTAATTGCGTGACACATGCAGACAGATAAAGATTCCAAGTTACAAAAAATATTTCATGTACAGACAGGACTTGGTTACAGTTTGATTATTATACATACAATACATACATATATGTGGGAAGAGATTAGAATTGAAATAAAACTCGCAGACGTTAAAATAATAAACCAGAATTATTATTAATCGCAAAAGATGTGGTTTCTTTAAGGGAACATCAGAGAGTGAAAAAATAACAATAAACAACGATATGTCCCGCCGCTCGGCTAACTTGATCTATACTTTTCTGACCCTTCTACTTTGTCGGTGTCGAGCCTAGTTACGCGACATCTACATCCTCGGTGGGAAAACCAAGAAACTCCTCATCTGACTCCCACATATATGTATGTATATCTGCAATACTTACTGATTCACTCCATTCATAAGTAAGGATTGTCGTTATAGGTTCCGATAGAGATCTATTTCTGCCAATCATGAAGGCCGGTTTAAGAGGAATATTTTCGGAAACCTTGGCAAAGCGTTTTACGATGTGATAGACAGCTTTAGCAGAAGTACGACGCTGGACAAAAACAAGGCATGATATGTCATTTGGATTCTTGCCTGAAAATTTTTCCTTAAGGTAGACAAGCAGCTTCTGCATCTTTGGTGACGAATTTGAAAGAATTACATCGACTTCTTTTTCCTCTTCATCATCATCACCGTAAAGGTGTTTAACTAGTAAATGTCTAATTCTATCAGCCATTGTAATGCACATTCGGTACATATTTCGCATATTTAGAGTTTTAGCTGAACGTTTTCTTAATTCGAAAGATATTATTAAAGTCATAATAGCAATAGATGCTCCATAGAGTCCCAAATCGTTTAATTGATAGAGAAAATCATTTAACAGATTTACAGCATTCTTAACCGGACTCGGTTCAGCCTTGTCATTAAGAGCTTTTGTTTTTTCGAAATCCGTTTCATCTCCTTTCCAATTTAGAGCTACTTCTTTAGTTTTTTCAACTAAAATCGTAATTTTGTCGTAAATGCTACTCTCATTGTAGTTCATATTTGAGTAAGGTATGAAAAGTTCATTTGGTTTTGTAGAATATCTGGAAAAAATCGATAAATTATAAAACCCATTTAAATGTTGTGTGCTAAATTACAGCAAAACGTTTTTAAACTTTTCTAAATTTGACACGGTTACAATTACAGATCTAAAAGTAGCCTCCAGATTCGTAACCTCTTGAAGGACGGTTTTTATAGCAGGAGACTTCATTAATATACCCGTCAATCCAATAATTCTTGGGTGATTATTCTCTGGTACGTAGCGAAAATGACCCATAAGAATATGCATCGGGTGATTTTTAGTACCGTTATGGCATTCATCAAATATAAGCAAGTTGAAATTGCTTAATTTTATAATGCCAGAAGTTATGATATCCACAATTATTTGGCAAGTTGTAACGATAACCTAGGAATTAAAAAAGTTAGAAAATACTATTATATATAAAAGAAAAGAGTTTTGCTCATAATTCGTAATACCTGAGTTTGTTCAAATTCGAGGTCCCACCTATCACGTCCCCAATAGTCAACATTTCTCTCGCCTGTATAGACGTTGACCTTTAAATTGGTCTGCTTTTGCAGTGCACTGCACTGCTGTTTTGCCAACGCTACAGTATTAGTAACGAACACTGTCCTTTTGCCACCTTCGCTTAGAGGCCTATAAAGAAATGCTCAAACATTAGTTGTTCTAAGATATAATCACGATATGTTATTATAATAAAAATACTTCTTTTTTAACTTTAAGTTCTTGTTTAATATAATTTTATCGTATAGATAGTTCAGTTTTTGCATACATAGGTATTCCATGTGTTTGTAAATTTAAGGTCCAATGTAAAAACAAACCTCCCTATTCTTAAATCCGTTCGAAACGAATCGAAAAAAACTTGCAAAAGGTATCAAATATCTACAATACGTTCCATCATGAATGACTAGTTCTTTTGTTGGTGATATGCATAGAGCAAGTGAATACGTAGCTGGAGAAGTCCCAATATCTTAACTTTCACATCCTAAATGCGAAAGTGAATTTGTTTATTTGCTTCGCGTACTCAATTAATGTATTTGATGCCTCCGACTGCGTTTGTGAACACTGTCAACCATGATCATTCAAATTCAGAAAACATGTTTAATTTTTTCAACTTGTTTCTATCTTTTCAGTTCATTTATTAAGTAAGTTTGAAAATTTTAACTTCACAATTTTTCAGTTTACGCAGTCGGGTGTTTTGTTTTATTCAATAATATTTTTATTTTAAGTTTTTTAGTTTTCGTAGTAAATAAATTTATCATTTAAATATCTGCACGTTATTGAATTTCCACAAAAGTTAGGTTAGGTAAAAAATAGGGTTTCTAAACTGATATTAAAACAAAATTAAATCTTGTGAAAGTTTCCTCATGTTAACTTTAAGGCTTTAAGTCATCAGTTCATAGGATCAATTCCCGTAAACGTTGAAGCTCATTCAAAGAATTTTGATCATGTGTCCGATTTAATAGTTTTTTAGGATCACGAGTACTGATAGCCAATCCAGCTAATGTGTTTACTCGACTAAGAGCTACATACGTTTGACCTTTTGCAAATATATGTGAGCCAAGGTCCACAACTGCCCGATCGAGTGTCGTACCTTGGAGTTTATGAACTGTTACAGCCCAACTAAGGATTAAAGGCAACATCATGCGTTACGTCTTTCACTTTTTGTTGCCCAGGCTGATAAGTAAAAGCGTTGTCTGTCATACACACTGAATCAACAATAGTAACGTTCGGATTTATTATTAGTAAGACAGTATTGTAATCACTCTTTTCCACACATAAATATAATTTATGTTGCCAAAAATCGGCCATTTTAATTTTTTCCAATTTTGATATACCCAGTGTCACTCTCACAATTAAGACGAATCTAACGGCACCTCTCAAGCTGAAATCGATCAAGCCGTTTAGGCTACAGAGCGTGCCAAAAAAATATACATACATACATACACTCGAAAAACCCTCCTTCTGGCAGAGTCGGGTAAAAAGTACTTTGATTATTCACTTTAAAATTTATAAAACTTACTATCTATGGAAAATTGTAATTTGATCTAGATAGGTTGATTTAAAGAAATAAAAGATTGTGCAAAGAGATTTTTTAAAAAGTCAGACACGGCAATAATAAAAAATAAAACTGTAAATAAAAATATTAAAAAAATTGAATTAAAATATTTTAAAAATATATAAAAATGTTTTAAAAGATAATATCAATTTACTATGGTAATAATCTAAATATGGTAATATCAACTACTACAGTTCTATACCACATCCACAGAGTTTAGTAATACTTCTAAACTTCCTAATCTGGCTGAAGAACCAACATTTTAGAAGTATTTAGCTAAGTAGTATTTTTGATGCCCCGGGTGAAACTGGATTACTCAGCTAGTCATATGTATATTTTCCTCTATGCGAATTATGTCCATAGATCCTCAGTTTGGAGGAGCGTTACATGATTCAATGGTGTGGGGACTTAGTGCCCTGTTCTAATTTTCGTACGAAATTGAAGAGAGCTTACAAAATCTCTTTTTGGATACAAATTTCTTAACAAGGTTCCTAAATTCTAACATATTCATTTTAGATGCCTTTGATTACTATTAGTTTTTCCGCATATAATGTCAAAATAATTTGACTGGATTTTTCTACCGAATTATTTTAACCACTTTGAATGAAAGAATTAATTGTAGTCAAAGGTAACTGAAATTGATTTTTTAAAAATTAGGAATTCTATTATGCAATTTGATTCAAAAAGGGATTTTTTGTATGCTCTCTTCCATTCGTTTCGTACGAAATTTAGAACAAGGCCCTTAATTCTTCTTTATAAACATAATTTCTGTACGAGGCTTGGCACTCATAATTGGGGATCGAGTCCAGAGTGCCGGGATTCTGATCAAAATCATGCAAGTCATTTCGACGTAAGTCGAAACAACCTTATGCACTTCAACTATTTAAGGTCGTTTCAACTTACGTCTAAATGACTTGCACGACTACCCCCCGAACTCTGGAGAACGACCATTGAACTTACTTTGCTAAATCCTTGGACATCCGCTTGATGGCCATCGCCGCAATAAACGTCTTGCCCGCTCCAGTGGGCAGATATGTAGATGATCACATTTTGCTTCAAAGCCCTCTCCAGGATCTCCTCCTGGTAATCCCTGGCCTGCAGCATCTGCTCATCCTGCGTACAAAAAGTAATCACTAGCTTAGAACGATTTTGCTTGCAGAAAGTAGCCTTTTTACCTGCTCAGTCAAATCCAATGGCTCCACCATGCTGCTCAAAGCTAACGAGTATTCCTTCTAGAAATTAATGACTTAATTGCGGTTGCTATTGCAAAATGCGCAGACTGCGCTCTGAGGTCCCGCGTAAGTCCAGGGCCCCGTCACTCCCTTTTGTTGTGTTGGAGGGATTCCGGGAATAATCTAGCTAGCTGCCGGCAATTGATAATTTCATACTTCTTTCACAAAACTCGGAATAATTATCTAAACAGCACACAATATTAACACAAAATTAAAACAAAATAAGACAATGCCTACTTCCTGATAAAACAACTAAGTTAATAAGGACGAGCCGCAATCAACTGAATCTTCCAAAGTTCCATACATGTAGCAAAATACAAGCCCAGGAATTAAAAAAAAGCAGGCCATATGAAGTAGGCCAAGTCACTAACACATGTGTAGGCATAAACCGACCGACTTCTGTTTACACTGTTAAAATTCGAATTAAAAAAATTGGTTGTCGGTAAAGTCGGTTTACGGACGATAATTTTACGTGAAAACGTCATAAGAAAACATTGATGAAAAATTGCATACTTTTAGGAATTGAATTGAATTATTATCACTGAATTATCATTATTTTGTATAATACAAAGAAGGAGTTAATTGAAAATTACAATTTTTTCGATAAATTAACATTTATTTGCACTCGTTAATTCAAATATTTTTTTACTTAAATTATACAGATTAATTACATGTAACAATGTGCTATTAACAATTTATTTACAACTTATATATGTACATGTGTGATATTTAAGATCCTCCAATCTGCGTTATTCTGTTAAGGATAGGACGATGATAGGAAAAGGAGGAAATCAAGGGGAGTGTTTCAAGTGTAATGTGCCTTGAAAAAGTCAAATCGATGGTTGTGAAAACCACATTAACTTTTCACTTCACTTTATAAACAGTTCACGTCAAATTCTTAAAATGCAAGAATTAATTACCTTTGCAATTGTTGTTGTAATAAACAATGGAAACCACATAAACTTTTCACTTCACTTTTTTTTTTTTTTTTTTAAATCGGTGGTAGAGCATTTTCTTTTCTAGTTTCGCAATTTACAAAAACCAATCTATCAAAATAGCCTATCACATGAGCTTTGAGTAAGTAATGTAATTTTACGCCGTAATATGTTACAAACGATTTCTCCTATAAAGAAAATACCAAGAAAATACTTTATAGACATTTTTCTTATTTTCTAATTAGATAAAACCTACTTTGTGACTAATAATATTCCACTATATCGAAGAAGACTAAATTGATGATAGATGTTATTAATTTTGTCGCCACATGTGCATACAAATAGAAGCATACACGAAGTTTATAACAGTTATTCTAATTGGAAATAATATTCCACTATAAACCAACAGGACAAATTACGTGAGATTCTATTCAAAACGCTTAGGTCGATCGTGCCTCTCTATCGCTTGTCCCGCGCTCTCGCTTGCACGCTCGGCTCAGGCGGAACGTGACAATGAGTCATGCTTTTTCGTGCGTGCAGCCGTTCATCGATTTATAAGCCCTTATCACGTCAAGAAGAAGATTTGATTTGTGAACGTGTTTGTGCGTGTCAACGGTTATTAAATTTATCTTTTATCACTTTTATTAATTCGTCTCATATCGTCTAATTTTCCAGAGTAAGGCCGTTTTTATTATTTTACGGCTCAGCAACTAGTAAAAATCAATAGGTAAAAAAACTAAATTCGTAAATATCGCCGACAGGGCTAGTTTTTTGGCGTTAAATACTCGGTTTTAATTGCAGAAATTAGACAAATGCAAAAAAACCGATAAAAATTTCCTATTTGTACGATTTTTTATTATTTTACGGCTCAGTAGCTAGTAAAAATCATAGGTAAAAAAACGAAATTCTTAAATATCGCCGATAGTGCCAGTTTTTTGGCGTTAAATACTCGGTTTTAATTGCAAAAATTAGACAAATGCAAAAAACCTGATAACAATCTCCTATTTGTACGATTTTTTATTATTTTACGGCTCAGCAGCTAGTAAAAATCAATAGGTAAAAAAACTAAATTCGTAAATATCGCTAGTAAGGCTAGTGTTTTGGCGTTAAATACTCGGCTTTAATTGCAGAAATTAGACAAATGTAAAAAACCCGATAAAAATCGCCTATTTGTAAGATTTTGTACTATTTTACGTCTCAGAAGCTAGTAAAAATCAATAGGTAAAAAAACGAAATTCGTAAATATCGCTGCTAGGGCTAGTTTTTTTGCGTTAAATACTCGGTTTTAATTGCAGAAATTAGACAAATGCAAAAAACCCGACAAAAATCGTCTATTTGTACGATTTTGTACTATTTTACGTCTCAGAAGCTAGTAAAAATCAATAGGTAAAAAAAACTAAATTCGTAAATATCGCCGATAGGGCTAGTTTTTTGGCGTTAAATACTCGGTTTTAATTGCAGAAATTAGACAAATGCAAAAAAACCGATAAAAATCGCCTATTTGTACGATTTTTTATTATTTTACAGCTCAGAAGCTAGTAAAAATCAATAGGTAAAAAAACTAAATTCGTAAATATCGCCGATAGGGCTAGTTTTTTGGCGATAAATACTCGGTTTTAATTGCAGAAATTAGACAAATGCAAAAAATGCGATAAAAATCGCCTATTTGTACGATTTTTTACTATTTTACGGCTCAGAAGCTAGTAAAAATCAATAGGTAAATAAACGAAATTCGTAAATATCGCTGCTAGGGCTAGTTTTTTTGCGTTAAATACTCGGTTTTAATTGCAGAAATTAGACAAATGCAAAAAAACCGATAAAGATGTCCTATTTGTACGATTTTTTATAATTTCACGGCTCAGCAGCTAGTAAAAATCAATAGGTAAATAAAATTACATAATAAAAAAATATTTTTTAAAAAAAAACTTTTATTTAACAATAAAATATAAAAATATACTAAAAAGGAGAAAATAAGTGTTTGCTAAAATAAATTTAGGCTGACAATAATATCTTTATAAGATAATTAATAAAATAATACTTCAGTTTTAATATTTTGGATTGACGAAGGGTCTAAGCTTATCAATTTTGGGCCTAAAATATTTTGCAACCAAAATATACCTTTAACGTATTTCTTCACGGTAGTTCTGTATTCGTATGACTATGAATAAAAGCTTGGGCGCTCATTAGATATTAAAATTATAAAATAGCAGTAGTGAAACGAAGCGAAATATTGTGTAATTTTTCAGCATAATTTCGCTTCTAATGAGGGCTTTGAAGCAAAATGTGATCATCTATCTGCCGACTGGAGCGGGCAAGACATTGCGGCGATGGCCATCAAGCGGATGTCCAAGGATTTAGCAAAGTAAGTTCAATGGTCGTTCTCCAGAGTCCGGGGGATAGTCGTGCAAGTCATTTAGACGTAAGTTGAAACGACCTTAAATAGTTGAAGTACATAAGGTTGTTTCGACTTCCGTCGAAATGACTTGCATGATTTTGATCAGAATCCCGGCCCTGGACACGATCCCCAATTATGAGTACCAAGCCTCGTGCAGAAATTATGCTTATAGAGAAGAATTAAGGGCCCTGTTCTAAATTTCGTACGAAACGAATGGAAGAGAGCTTACAAAATCCCTTTTTGAATCAAATTGCATAATAGAATTCCTAATTTTTAAAAAATCAATTTCAGTTACCTTTGACTTCAATTAATTCTTTCATTCAAAGTGGATAAAATAATTCGGTAGAAAAATCCAGTCAAATTATTTTGACATTATATGCGGAAAAACTAATAGTAATCAAAGGCATCTAAAATGAATATGTTAGAATTTAGGAACCTTGTTAAGAAATTTGTATCCAAAAAGAGCTTTTGTAAGCTCTCTTCAATTTCGTACGAAAATTAGAACAGGGCACTAAGTCCCCACACCATTGAATCATGTAACGCTCCTCCAAACTGAGGATCTATGGACATAATTCGCATAGAGGAAAATATACATATGACTAGTTGAGTAATCCAGTTTCACCCGGGGCATCAAAAATACTACTTAGCTAAATACTTCTAAAATGTTGGTTCTTCAGCCAGATTAGGAAGTTTGGAAGTACATATTACTAAAATCTGTGGAAGTGGTATAGAACTGTAGTAGTTGATGTTACCATAATTAGATTATTACCATAGTAAATTGATATTATCTTTTAAAACATTTTTACATATTTTTAAAATATTTTAATTTAATTTTTTTAATATTTTTATTTACAGTTTTATTTTTTATTATTGCCGTGTCTGACTTTTTAAAAAATCTCTTTGCACAATCTTTTATTTCTTTAAATCAACCTATCTAGATCAAATTACAATTTTCCATAGATAGTAAGTTTTATAAATTTTAAAGTGAATAATCAAAGTACTTTTTATTACCCGACTGCGCCAGAAGGAGGGTTATGTTTTTCGAGTTTATGTATGTATGTATATTTTTTTGGCACGCTCTGTATCCTAAACGGCTTGATCGATTTCAGCTTGAGAGGTGCCGTTAGATTCGTCTTAATTGTGAGAGTGACACTGGGTATATCAAAATTGGAAAAAATTAAAATGGCCGATTTTTGGCGCCATATTATGTCTTCAAACATTTTTTTTTTTCAAAACCTATCGAGTGGAGTATCAAAATAAAGGGTTTCATAAATAGCTTGCAAAAATTTATGCGACTTCTATGTTTACATGTAATTTGGAATGGAAAATGCTAAAAAAAACAACAAAATATTCAACGTTACAACATAAATTATATTTATGTGTGGAAAAGAGAGATTACAATACTGTCTTACTAATAATAAATCCGAACGTTACTATTGTTGATTCAGTGTGTATGACAGACTTATCAGCCTGGGCAACAAAAAGTGAAAGACGTAACGCAGGATATTGCCTTTAATCCTTAGTTGGGCTGTAACAGTTCATAAACTCCAAGGTACGACACTCGATCGGGCAGTTGTGGACCTTGGCTCACATATATTTACAAAAGGTCAAGCGTATGTAGCTCTTAGTCGAATAAAAACATTAGCTGGATTGGCTATCAGTACTCTTGATCCTAAAAAACTATTAAATCGCCCACATGATCAAAATTCTTTGAATGAGCTTCAACGTTTAAAGGAATTGATCGTATGAACTGATGACTTAAAGCCTTAAAGTTAACATGAGGAAACCTTCACAAGATTTAATATTGTTTTAATATCAGTTTAGAAACCCTATTTTTTACCTAACCTAACTTTTGTGGAAATTCAATAACGTGCAGATATTTAAATGATAAATTTATTTACTACGAAAACTGAAAAACTTAAAATAAAAATATTATTGAAAAACACAAAAAACCCGACTGCGTAAACTGAAAAATTGTGAAGTTAAAATTTTCAAACTTACTTAATAAATGAACTGAAAAGATAAAAACAAGTTGAAAAAATTAAACATTTTTTCTGAATTTGAATGATCATGGTTGACAGTGTTCACAAACGCAGTCGGAGGCATCAAATACATTAATTGAGTACGCGAAACAAATAAACAAATTCACTTTCGCATTTATGATGTGAAAGTTAGGATATTGGGACTCCTCCAACTACGTATTCACTTGCTCTATGCATACCTATGTATGCAAAAACTGAACTATCTATACGATAAAATTATATTAAACAAGAACTTAAAGTTAAAAAAGAAGTATTTTTATTATAATAACATATCGTGATTATATCTTAGAACAACTAATGTTTGAGCATTTCTTTATAGGCCTCTAAGCGAAGGTGGCAAAAGGACAGTGTTCGTTACTAATACTGTAGCGTTGGCAAAACAGCAGTGCACTGCACTGCAAAAGCAGACCAATTTAAAGGTCAACGTCTATACAGGCGAGAGAAATGTTGACTATTGGGGACGTGATAGGTGGGACCTCGAATTTGAACGAAATCAGGTTTAACGAATTATAAGCAATACTCTTTTCTTTTATATATAATAGTATTTTCTAACTTTTTTAATTCCTAGGTTATCGTTACAACTTGCCAAATAATTGTGGATATCATAACTTCTGGCATTATAAAATTAAGCAATTTCAACTTGCTTATATTTGATGAATGCCATAACGGTACTAAAAATCACCCGATGCATATTCTTATGGGTCATTTTCGCTACGTACCAGAGAATAATCACCCAAGAATTATTGGATTGACGGGTATATTAATGAAGTCTCCTGCTATAAAAACCGTCCTTCAAGAGCTTACGAATCTGGAGGCTACTTTTAGATCTGTAATTGTAACCGTGTCAAATTTAGAAAAGTTTAAAAACGTTTTGCTGTAATTTAGCACACAACATTTAAATGGGTTTTATAATTTATCGATTTTTTCCAGATATTCTACAAAACCAAATGAACTTTTCATACCTTACTCAAATATGAACTACAATAAGAGTAGCATTTACGACAAAATTACGATTTTAATTGAAAAAACTAAAGAAGTAGCTCTAAATTGGAAAGGAGATGAAACGGATTTCAAAAACACAAAAGCTCTTAATGACAAGGCTGAACCGAGTCCGGTTAAGAATGCTGTAAATCTGTTAAATGATTTTCTCTATCAATTAAACGATTTGGGACTCTATGGAGCATCTATTGCTATTATGACTTTAATAATATCTTTCGAATTAAGAAAACGTTCAGCTAAAACTCTAAATATGCGAAATATGTACCGAATGTGCATTACAATGGCTGATAGAATTAGACATTTACTAGTTAAACACCTTTACGGTGATGATGATGAAGAGGAAAAAGAAGTCGATGTAATTCTTTCAAATTCGTCACCAAAGATGCAGAAGCTGCTTGTCTACCTTAAGGAAAAATTTTCAGGCAAGAATCCAAATGACATATCATGCCTTTTTTTTGTCCAGCGACGTAGTACTGCCTATCACATCTTAAAACGCTTTGCCAAGGTTTCCGAAAATATTCCTCTTAAACCGGCTTTCATGATTGGCAGAAATAGATCTCTATCGGAACCTATAACGGCAATCCTTACGGATAAATGGAGTGAATCAGTAAGTATTGCAGATATACATATATGTATGTATTGTATGTATAATAATCAAACTGTAACCAAGTCCTGTCTGTACATGAAATATTTTTTATAACTTGGAATCTTTATTTGTCTGCATGTGTCACGCAATTAAAATTGCTTATTCCGCAAAATTACATTTATGTATTACATTCTTTTCGCGACTTCGCCCGCGTTAATTTATTATACCATGCGAAGATGCCCCAAATAAAAATTAGCAACTTGAAGTTTTGGAAAAATCGATTGCAAATTAGGCCGCATTGAATTTAAGATTATTCTGGATTAAATACCAAAGAAATACAAATTATTCAATTAAAATGATAAGATCCGAAAATTATTGTTATTTTGGGTGAAATTTTATTACATGAAATTCCGCCACAGGATTTTGGATTATTGTTTTTGCAAATTAATTCAAAATTAGGCTTTATCGATTTCTTGCTTTTTTTTTTTTTTTTTTTATTACATATTTCGAAAACGGTTAAAGATAAAAATTTAGTTTTGGATTCCAAAAGGATACTTGGGGTTATATCACTCATGATTTTAGACATATATCTTATGTAAATTCAAAATGGTTACAATGATCAATTACAAAATCTGGAAAAAACTTATGTTGCGGTAAAGTTTTGGCTGAATTCTTTACAGATTTTACGTTTAATCAATCTGAAAGTACCCTAAAAATTTTAAAAGGGAATTTTTTTTTCAAGGACAAAACAAAAATATTTTTAATTTCAAAATTACACTTAAAATTGTAGGAAAGTACACAATCTCCTTGTCCTTGAAGATATTGAGGAAATTTTGAGGAAAATCACACAAGACTGATTACACTAGTTTTATAAAGGGTATTTTGTTCATTCCAAGGTCAGCGGGAGGATAGATTATGGTACTGCAAATTTATTATATATATAAATGATAATAATATGAAAGTCCCAGTATAGGAAAAATGTTGAAGTTTAATTTATAAACATAATAAAAATGATATACAAAACAATGGATGTAATACTAATATTAAATTGAATAAATTTAAATTTTTCAGGCCATTAACGAGTTTAAGAGAGGCGATGCAAATTTCTTAGTTGCTTCAAGTGTTCTCGAGGAAGGTATCGACGTTCAAAGTTGTAACTACGTCATAAGATATGATTGCGTTGATACTTTCCGCAGCTATATACAAACAAAAGGCAGAGCACGAAGTAGAGAGAGTGAATTCGCAATGATGGTAGAAATGAACGATCATGCAAAAGTTATAAAGAAAATCACGGAGTTTCGACAAATAGAAGAAGAGTTAAGAAAGTTTCTAATTGAGAAAACAATTGACAGAAAGAAGCCCTTAACCGAAGATATATTAAAACAATTCCCAGTTAATGTGCCACCATTGAGGACATCAAAAGGAGCAATACTTGAAGCACATGCAGCATTGAATTTGCTTAATCGATACTGTATGTCACTTCCAGGAGATTGTTTTACATTGTTTAAGCCTAAATGGGAGAAAACTGAATATGTCCAAACGAATTTTACGAACATAGTGGCAAAAGTTTCATTGCCTCCGCAATCAACCATTAAGGAACCCATTTCGGTAAGTGTTTACTTCTCAATTTAGACATGCAAATTTATAATTAATTGAATTTTAGAGCCCTCCAATGCGAAGCGTTTATCTTGCGAAGGCACATGCTGCCTTTATGGCTTGCGTACAGCTGTATCACAATGGTGAATTAAATGATCATCTCTTGCCAATAACACCAAAAATTAGCAATGAAATAACGGATAATTTGTACTTTCAGCATTGGCAGGAATTTCCTGACGGTAAGTTAAGTTAAACACAATACATAGAATAAAGCTCAAAGCAGAGCTGAGTTGTTCCAATTTTGGTAGTGCGAAAAATAACGATGCTCTCGTTAATTGATTTCCGATCTTGAAAAGGATAGATAAGGCAAGCTGCGGCCAAGAACTAACACAATCCTACTGTATTCTTGCCGTTTTCTTAAGAACATTAGTTATTTTTGAGAAAAGATTATGGGCCCTGGGATCCTGATCATTTTTCATAACAGAGACCTTAAAGTATGCAGCAAATGATGGAGAGACACAGTTCGGAAAGGGGCTGAGAGGAGTTCGATCAAGACGACATCGGATTACTCCATATCGTACTTGGTCGTCAGAGCTATACCAGGTGCTAATCACGGTATTCTCATAATCTTCTGGTTCATGTCGCGATCGTATATTGTGTCGGCATTTGGAGAAGTTTCTTTACATTCGCATTTTCTTCGTCGACTTCAAAATCTGGCTGAACGTCGATAGCGTACAAGAAAAAGTCCTTTCCAACTTCGGGCATAGCTGAAGAAAGTTCTGATGGGTAAACCATGTCATAGATACGTTTATTTTTTTTGGTTGGATTGTCTGAAAAGAAATAAGAGATAATTTTATTATTGTATTTACAAGAATTACGGGATACAATAGTCAAAATCCAATATTTATTGCTTAATATTTGTTAAAGGCTGATTATAACACACTTATGTACTTATGTAAAATTAACCTGTTAAACATTTGTTTAAATAGGGTGACCACTTTTTCTTAATATCAAATTTCTTTAATTTTTCCGATTTTACACAGCCTTTTTCCCAAAACTCTTTTTTAAGGACCCCTACAGTGACCAAATGGAAGTTGAATCGTTAGAAATCAAAATTTCCAAACATGTTAGTTTATGAAAGAATAAAACAAAGGATGTTAGGAAAAAACAATTTTTCAGTAAGTATCATTGATTGAAATGAAAACACAAATGGCGATTCTTAACAAGAAAAACGCATATGTAAAGAGGACATGAAAAACTCTTCAGATATGGACCGTGGTAACAAAATGAATTTTGGACTATGGTTCTATATCACATTCACACATTTTAGTAACACTCCTAAGCTGCATGAAGTATTAAACTTGAGCATGTAAAAAGTTGTTATCTAAATACTGCTTAAAATACACCGGATTACTCAGCTGGCTATATGTATACAATATAATGTACATTAGGGTGGAGTGAAATTATTTTTTTTATATATTTACTATGGCATACCCGCAAAAGCTGCATGGTAGGCACAATAACCAAAAGCGAAAATATTTGTTGTCTAGGTTTATATTTAGAGGTGCCCCCGTTGGGACAAAGTTTTGAAAAAAAATCAGAAACTTGTCAATGTTCGATAGTGCAAAACCAAATGCTAAACTTCATAAAATGATGGCTTTATCAGGGCCAGACTGTCATCACGTCAGATGATGCCTTTTTATAATACTAAAGGCGAATTTTCTACTTAATTGGCTATTTTGTAACATTTTTCTCATAAATGATTCACAAATATGAATCGTAGTTTTATTGCAAAATTCTTGATTTATTTTTGTTTTAAGAGGTTTTGGGGCACCATAAATTCCAAACTTTTATATATATTTTTATTATTACATAAAAATATAGGTTTAAAACAATATGAAAAATACTATTCCGATACATTATAAAGGTTTATATACATCTGAATGAGGCTGTCAAAAATGAATGAAATTATACTTTTTTCAAATTTCTTTCGTTTTGGGGCACCTCAAACCATTACAATACATAAATGATATTTAACATACTTCATTTGCTCATCCATAGGCAGCTTTTTACCACTATGCTATTACAAAATAACAAAAAAATTATTCTCCATACATTTTCACTCCACCCTAATGTACATACAGTAGACTCCCGTATAACGCGAATTCCTACAACGCGCTAAACATTTTGCGACAATTTTTTTCATATAACGCGATTCTCGTACAGCGCACAATTCGGAAATTCTCCGTTTACTAATGAATTTGTTTGATTATTTTTTTACAATTTATTTTTACTGGTTATCGGATAAGAATTATGGATCAACTTTTATAATTCCCATCAATATTAAAAGTTATTTCTCAATGTTTTGTTTCCGTTACTAGTTAACCATTATTTATTTATTCTTCTTTTCTCACCAATTTGTAAATGCAGTTTATTCTGCAAAATCTGCCAGTTCTAATTATCATGCGATGTCCACCAAAATTGGTATTTAGGGGTTGTCAGAGTCGCTGATTTCAAACCGACTGCCAAAATAAACGAATTAAAGATAAATACCTTTTTTGATTTATTAACGGCGACAAGTAAGCATTTGTCGTTTGAAATGATAAATCGAATAAATCGAAAGTTTTCTTTTGCGATCCCAAAAACCTCCAAATACCAATTTTAGTGGAAATCGCATAACATTTGACAGTTTGCCATCTTGAATTCGTAAATTTTGACAGTCAATTTGAAATCAGTGACCCTGAAAATCCCCAACAATGAAGACGGAAGTTCCATAGGATTGCACTTTATCCCTTTATCGGCGGCATCTTCTTAAATGGCTATAGTTATCCCTTTCTTGCTCTTCTTTCTCCATTTGAGCATATAAATATGTATAAAAGATGTATAATCCAGCGCAATCAATCACTTAATTATAAAATTTATATTGTTGTTGTTGAGTTTTAATTTGCCACGATGTCCGTCACACAAGGGTGACTTTGTGGTCACGACAACTTGGGTCAAATTGACCAACGACTAGTTTGTCTCCAATCAAATTATAAGAAGTTTTTGGGGGAGGGGCAAATACCTTTCTCAAATTGACCCTTTTAATCACATTCACTTCAAACACATGACTGTCACTACATTTAGTTCACAGGTTCCGTCTGGATCATTATAAAAGTTTTCACATTTGCCTTCTCAAGCTATGTCCGGTAAACTCGTATGATTAGTTCACATTAGGCTTTATCACTAAGATTTGCCCAGTATTTGTTTTTCTTTCGTTTCTTCTATATTAATCCGTTTTCTCTAATTTTGCACACTTAATTATTTGATTTCTACTGTTACTTTTAGATACACAGTTCGTCTATGCCTCCCAACACTTTCCGTTATGGCTACCAGAATGCACAGCTTACCGTCATAGCTGGGGCCTTATTCCTGAAAACGAGACGAAACGAAAGCAAATTCCCTACTCTAAACGATTATAAGATGGCTATAGTGTTGTCATACGGACTCATAAATATAGTCAGAACAATCAACATTGACAGCACAAACCTTCAATAATTTAACGACTTTTCATAGTTTAATTTTTCATCGGTCAAGTCTGAAATTGTTTTTAAGTACATAAAATTTGATAAATAAAGATGTTGAATGTGTGGCTTTTAATTAGTTCGGACGAAGAGAGTGAAGATTAAGAAGCTATGGGGATTAAGGGGGATAGCCGCTGTGATGAGTCAAAAAAAAAAATTTTTTTTTTGTCTTAAATCAAAGTTATTATAATATATTCAAAAATATGTGTACAAAATTGCACATCAAAAGGTCCAGGACTCGATAGTTTAATATTGGTATGAAAATTTTAAAAGATACATGATTTCATTGCGAGAGAAATGGACTAAAAACTTTAAACGCGTTTTTCTCGAAACGACTTTTTTCAAACTGGTCGCATCGATAACTCGGACAATTTTTAACCGATTTTTAATTTTTTATTTTTTGTTTTGTTCATCTTAGTAGTGGCTAAGGTTAAGCGTAGCCGATTTGGAAAATTTGGGTTTTTACTATTTTTTAAAATGTTTGAAAACAAAAAAAAACGGTCGAAAAAATGAAAATATTTTCAATCGGTCGCCATTTTGTGAAAAATCTAAATAAAACAAAACGGCTACGTACAACGATAACTACATTCATACAGATTATAATAAATTTTTGTTTTTTGTTCTCACATTACCGGCTTTTGAAAAATCGATGCGACCATGGAGAGGGAAGTTTTTTTCAAGCTCTACGGCATCGTTTACATTGTTAAAACTATTTATTATTTTTTAATAAAAATTTGTGGAAACATTATTGGATGTGTACTTAATAAAATAAAAAACCGGCCAAGTGCGAGTCGGACTCGCGCACGAAGGGTTCCGTACCATTCACAATTAAGTATTTTGTGAATATTTCAAGTGCCTACCTGTTACCATTTATTGATATCGACCAAAAATAGGCAAAAAATGGCGTTTTTTGTATGGGAGCCCCCCTTAAATATTTATTTTATTTTAATTTTATTATTTATTATAAAAGTAAAAATACAACTGAGTATTTTGTGAATATTTCAAGTGCCTACCTGTTGCCATTATTGATATCGAGCAAAAAAGGGCAAAAAAATCGCGTTTGTTGTATGGGAACCCCCTTAAATATTTATTTTATTTTGTTTTTAGTATTTGTTGTTATAGCGGCAACAGAAATACATAATTTGTGAAAATTTCAACTGTCTAGCTATCGCGGTTCTTGAGACACAGCCTGGTGACAGACAGACGGACGGACAGACAGCGAAGTCTTAGTAATAGGGTCCCGTTTTTACCCTTTGGGTACGGAACCCTGAAAAAACACGATCCAAAAATTCTTTTATTTACCCGGTCAAAAAAATTTTTGAAAATCACTCATTTTTTCGGCCGTCACAGTGGCTATCCCCCTTAAGAAAGCTATTTTTGATCTAAATATTAACAAATTATGTTAATAAACAATTCAATTTACATTTTAATAATTCAAACTTATATTTTAAGCATAAGCTAACTTTTATCCATTTTTTTTAAATGTCACATTAACAAACGTGTAGACGAAAGACGATCACCAAAGTGCAATCGTCTCAGAAACGAAAACTAGGCGATTCTTGTTTTCCTAGGTGGCATTTGCATCGCGCTTCATCATTTTCGTTTCGTTTCGTTTTCAGGAGTAAGGCCTATATTTTCTCAATTACGATCTGTCCGGTATATTTTTTTCTTTTATCCATCCCTCGGTACTTCGGTAGCAAAATTATTATTTGTAAATCCTGTCCATGACTTGAATCTTCGAACGCAGCAAACACCATTTTTTGGAGGCACAATATTTTTTTTTAACGGTTCCTCAAACTATTTATATTTACAAGCTTTTTATATCTTCTATTAATTACTGAATAGTCATACTATCTCTTTATACTTTCTTTCAGAAATAACTCCTCCTTTAACTTTACGCTTATCTTCTCTACACCCTCAAATTCAATCATGATGACTTTAAGTTATGACCGGTAATGTACTTTTTCCTTATCAAACGGGACATCCTGGATGCTCAAAAAACCAAATACAATCAGATTTGAGATGCTTTTATCTTTTTTCAGTTTTATAGTTCCTCTTTATTTTCAGAATTTATTCCTCATTAATTACTTTAATCAAATATTTATATTACCCTCATCAGACCTAACACTCTGGTGCGCGATCCTTCGTTAATATTATCACCTTTGTCAGCTCATCTTTTGCTATTATTTTCATTTACATAAAATAACAGCTATAGAATAAATCTGTTTTCCATCTCAAAAGGACACCGACTCACTGTTGTAATCGCTTTTTACATTTTAATTTTATAGAATAATCTCAGCAAATAAAAAAAAAAAAACCAAGATCACGTGGTCGACCGGATACAGTTCCGTTAAATTAATTTCATATCAGTGTTGCTTTCACATCATTCAATTATTTTAATCACATTAGTTTATTCACCTTTATCAGTCCATTAAGACTCTTTGAGACAAAAGACGAACCGTTATCATTTGAGCAGTGCTGTTACACCGTGATAACGTTTTCTTATTTATCCAATTTTATATTATATTTATCTCTTTATTAAACAAAAATTAAACTTTTTCTTTAACGAGTTCGCTGTAGCAATTTTCATTTTCCTATCCAAAGTAGACATCTAGGCTGAACATCACACTGACCGTAAAGTTAACGGTGATTTGTTTACCGTTGTAGCACGAGGTTGTTATACTTCGAATTTGGACAATTCCAAATCACTAGTCCCTTTGAATTTAATTTCTTAATTATTTAAATACGCTCCTAATTCCTGAATAAAATGCTCCAAACCACTTCTTTGAATCTCTGAATTTTGACGGAGGACACTACCAAGAAGACATCACTCCCCTTCCTTCTTATTTTTCACTAATATCGAACACTATCAGTTTTTTTTCATAAAACTACACTCTTGTAATAATTCACTTTTACTTCTTCTTTTGTCTTTCCTATTTCAATTTGAACATTTTAATTATCTATTTTCCTATCGGCGGCGACCTCCATGCCCACAACTCACTTAAGGCACGTCTGCACTCTTTCGCCGCTGGAGACGAAGTGTAAAAATTTAAAAATATAAAAAAAAAAGCTTCCTTGACACAGGAAATGGTATTTCCAAATTGATTCCGAAAACCTATTTCGTTCTCTGCTGGATGCCTACACGAACTTTTCATTTCGCACGAAAATAAGAACAGGGGCACTATTCTTGAATCTGTTCGAATCGAATCAAAAAGAGCTTACAAAAGCACCTTTTAAATTGAAATTCCTTAATAAGCACCCATATTCTGTATTCGGAGTGAAATTAAGTCGAAAAGAGCTTAGAAAGCTCCTTTTGAATCGAATTTCCTTAATAAAATATTTAAAATTGTAACAAATTCATTTCAGTTACCTTTGGTTTAAATTAGTTTTTCCACAAAATACTTCAAAATATTTCGATTGCATTTTTCTAATCGAATTATTTTAACACTTTTAACGAAAAAATTAATTAAAGTCAAAGGTTACTGAAATGATTTTATGAACATTTCAGGAACTTTACTAAGGAATTTCAAATCAAAAGGAACTTTACAAGTTCTTTTCAATTTCATTTCGCTCGGAATGCAGAACATGGGCGAATGTTCCTAATTTTTAAATAAATTCATTTCGGTGTTTTGTAAGCTCTTTTCGATCCGATTCGAACGGATTCAACAATAGGATCCCAGGACCCATAATCTTTTCTCAAAAATAACTAATGTTCTTAAGAAAATGGCAAGAATACAGTAGGATTGTGTTAGTTCTTGGCCGAAGCTTGCCTTATCTATCCTTTTCAAGATCGGAAATCAATTAACGAGAGCATCGTTATTTTTCGCACTACCAAAATTGGAACAACTCAGCTCTGCTTTAAGCTTTATTCTATGTATTGTGTTTAACTTAACTTACCTTCAGGAAATTCCTGCCAATCCTGAAAGTACAAATTATCCGTTATTTCATTGCTAATTTTTGGTGTTATTGGCAAGAGATGATCATTTAATTCACCATTGTGATACAGCTGTACGCAAGCCATAAAGGCAGCATGTGCCTTCGCAAGATAAACGCTTCGCATTGGAGGGCTCTAAAATTCAATTAATTATAAATTTGCATGTCTAAATTGAGAAGTAAACACTTACCGAAATGGGTTCCGTAATGGTTGATTGTGGAGGCAATGAAACTTTTGCCACTATGTTCGTAAAATTCGTTTGGACATATTCAGTTTTCTCCCATTTAGGCTTAAACAATGTAAAACAATCTCCTGGAAGTGACATACAGTATCGATTAAGCAAATTCAATGCTGCATGTGCTTCAAGTATTGCTCCTTTTGATGTCCTCAATGGTGGCACATTAACTGGGAATTGTTTTAATATATCTTCGGTTAAGGGCTTCTTTCTGTCAATTGTTTTCTCAATTAGAAACTTTCTTAACTCTTCTTCTATTTGTCGAAACTCCGTGATCTTCTGTATAACTTTTGCATGATCGTTCATTTCTACCATCATTGCGAATTCACTCTCCCTACTTCGTGCTCTGCCTTTTGTTTGTATATAGCTGCGGAAAGTATCAACGCAATCATATCTTATGACGTAGTTACAACTTTGAACGTCGATACCTTCCTCGAGAACACTTGAAGCAACTAAGAAATTTGCATCGCCTCTCTTAAACTCGTTAATGGCCTGAAAAATTTAAATTTATTCAATTTAATATTAGTATTACATCCATTGTTTTGTATATCATTTTTATTATGTTTATAAATTAAACTTCAACATTTTTCCTATACTGGGACTTTCATATTATTATCATTTATATATATAATAAATTTGCAGTACCATAATCTATCCTCCCGCTGACCTTGGAATGAACAAAATACCCTTTATAAAACTAGTGTAATCAGTCTTGTGTGATTTTCCTCAACATTTCCTCAATATCTTCAAGGACAAGGAGATTGTGTACTTTCCTACAATTTTAAGTGTAATTTTGAAATTAAAAATATTTTTGTTTTGTCCTTGAAAAAAAAATTCCCTTTTAAAATTTTTAGGGTACTTTCAGATTGATTAAACGTAAAATCTGTAAATAATTCAGCCAAAAATTTACCGGAACATAAGTTTTTTCCAGACTTTGTAATTGATCATTGTAACCATTTTGAATTTACATAAGATGTATAAAATCATGAGTGATATAACCCCAAGTATCCTTTTGGAATCCAAAACCAAATTTTTATCTTTAACCGTTTTCGAAATAAAAAAAAAAAAAAAAAACAAGAAATCGATAAAACCTTATTTTGAATTAATTTGCAAAAACAATAATCCAAAATCCTGTGGTGGAATTTCATTTAATAAAATTTCACCCAAAATAAAAAATTGTGCAGAGAGATTTTCTAAAAAGTCAGACACGCCAATAATAAAAAATAAAGCTGTAAATAAAAATATTAAAAAAATTAAATTAAAATATTTTAAAAATATATAAAAATGTTTTAAAAGATAATATCAATTTACTATGGTAATAATCTAAATATGGTAATATCAACTACTACAGTTCTATACCACATCCACAGAGTTTAGTAATACTTCTAAACTTCCTAATCTGGCTGAAGAACCAACATTTTAGAAGTATTTAGCTAAGTAGTATTTTTGATGCCCCGGGTGAAACTGGATTACTCAGCTAGTCGTATGTATATTTTCCTCTATGCGAATTATGTCCATAGATCCTCAGTTTGGAGGAGCGTTGCATGATTCAATGGTGTGGAGACTTAGTGCCCTGTTCTAATTTTCGTACGAAATTGAAGAGAGCTTACAAAAGCTCTTTTTGGATACAAATTTCTTAACAAGGTTCCTAAATTCTAACATATTCATTTTAGATGCCTTTGATTACTATTAGTTTTTCCGCATATAATGTCAAAATAATTTGACTGGATTTTTCTACCGAATTATTTTATCCACTTTGAATGAAAGAATTAATTGAAGTCAAAGGTAACGGAAATTCATTTTTTACAAATTAGGAATTCTATTATGCAATTTGATTCAAAAAGGGATTTTGTAAGCTCTCTTCCATTCGTTTCGTACGAAATTTAGAACAGGGCCCTTAATTCTTCTTTATAACCATAATTTCTGCACGAGGCTTGGTACTCATAATTGGGGATCGAGTCCAGGGCCGGGATTCTGATCAAAATCATGCAAGTCATTTCGACATAAGTCGAAACAACCTTATGCACTTCAACTATTTAAGGTCGTTTCAACTTACGTCTAAATGACTTGCACGACTACCCCCCGGACTCTGGAGAACGACCATTGAACTTACTTTGCTAAATCCTTGGACATCCGCTTGATGGCCATCGCCGCAATGAACGTCTTGCCCGCTCCAGTCGGCAGATAGATGATCACATTTTGCTTCAAAGCCCTCTCCAGGATCTCCTCCTGGTAATCCCTGGCCTGCAGCATCTGCTCATCCTGGGTACAAAAAGTAATTACTAGCTTAGAACGATTTTGCTTGCAGAAAGCAGCCTTTTTACCTGCTCAGTCGAATCCAATGGCTCCACCATGCTGCTCAAAGCTAACGAGTATTCCTTCTAGAAAGTAATGACTTAATTGCGGTTGCTATTGCAAAATGCGCAGACTGCGCTCTGAGGTCCCGCGTAAGTGCAGGGCCGCGTCACTCCCTTTTGTTGTGTTGGAGGGATTCCGGGAATAATCTAGCTAGCTGCCGGCAATTGATAATTTCATACTTCTTTCACAAAACTCGGAATAATTATCTAAACAGCACACAATATTAACACAAAATTAAAACAAAATAAGACAATGCCAATGCCTTCCTGATAAAACAACTAAGTTAATAAGGACGAGCCGCAATCAACTGAATCTTCCAAAGTTCCATACATGTAGCAAAATACAAGCCCAGGAATTAAAAAAAAGCAGGCCATGAAGTAGGCCAAGTCACTAACACATGTGTAGGCATAAACCGACCGACTTCTGTTTACACTGTTAAAATTCGAATTAAAAATATTGGTTGGCTGTAAAGCATTGACGTTTAATATAATGGACCCCTCACGTACATGGTTTCCCATATAAGCAAACGGTGCGATTTTTGTTCTCTTTCTTTCGCACTGAGGCACTGTCAAATCGTGAAATGACGTAAAATTAACGGTCTATGCTGTCAGAGATTTGTCAGCGGGCTGAATTGCCGTTAAAGATATTCTCTGACAATTCTCTGGAGAACTGTCAAATGACTGCTAATTTGTTTATTGCAGGAAGTTTAATTGAAATATAAGTGCGAGACAGTGCGATTAAATGTTAATATATCAATTTGTTTTATTCCAGGCATTTCAGAGAAACTACTGGAATTAATTCCAGAGCTGATTTTCGCCCAAGTCCTCATTCCGAATGAAATTAAATCGAGAAGAGCTTATAAAAGTCCTTTTGAATTGAATTTCTGTAATAAAATTCTTATGATTTTAACAAATCCATTTCACTTATCTTTGATTTCAATTAGTTTTTTCGTTCAAAGTAGTTAAAATAATTCGATAGAAAAAAACCAATCGATATATTTTGTAGTTTTTGTAAAAAACTAATTGAAATCAGAGGTAAAGACGCCGAACAATGGCTTGCCAAACGTGATGAGATTCTCAACACGAAATATTCTCAGTCCGACTTCGGCTTGGATCAGGGCGAAGCTGTGCTCCGAGGCATGCAGGACTTGAGAGAGGAACTTAACACATTTGGAGAAACTGTCCAAGCTTTGCAGGCACGATCGCAAAATATTGTGCCACTGAAGCAGAGGAAGATTCAGATTTTGCTCTTCGCTTTCAGTCAAGTGTATAAACAATTCCTGGAATCCTTTAAATTTGGCGGGCCAATTACATAAAATAGGCGCTGTCACATCCTAAATTTAAACGTTTGCTATAAAGAGCTTATCTTTCCAAATTCTGTAATTAAAACACAGTATATGTTCAATTGTTTATGTTTATTAACAAATATATGGTACATCGATTTTATAACTTAAAATTTATCAATCACAAATCTTTGAAAATATTATTAATCTGGCAGGGAAAAAAATTTATTTATTTATTTGTGGCATTAATAATGATTTTTATTTCCATTAATTCAATTTAAAGTACATATTTTTAAAACTTTTGTTCAACAAATATTTAAATTCAAATATTTTTGTCAGCATTCCGCAATTCCGCACTCAAAAAATCCGCGGAATCGGCCTATCCTTGTAATGTGATAAAAATAGACAGCGCTATATAAATTTTTATATATCTCATCTCGTCGCACTGAGGCACTCGGTTGTCAAATTGACGGCCACGCGAGACAGGAGATCGAGCGGTCCATTTGTATGTATGGCTGTGGTTTACGGACGATAATTTTACGTGATAACGTCATAAGAAAACTTTGATGAAAAATTGCATACTTTTAGGAATTGAATTGAATTATTATCACTGAATTATCATTATTTTGTATAAAACGAAGAAGGAGTTAATTGAAAATTACAATTTTTTCGATAAATTAACATTTATTTGCACTCGTTAATTCAAATATTTTTTTACTTAAATTATACAGATTAATTACAAGTAACAATGTGCTATTAACAATTTATTTACAACTTATATACATGTGTGATATTTAAGATCCTCCAATCTGCGTTATTCTGTTAAGGATAGGACGATGATAGGAAAAGTAGGAAATCAAGCGGAGTGTTTCAAGTGTAATGTGCCTTGAAAAAGTCAAATCGATGGTTGTGGAAACCACATGAACTTTTCACTTCACTTCTTTTTTTTTTTTTTTAAATCGGTGGTAGAGAATTTTCTTTTCTAGTTTCGCAATTTACAAAAACCAATCTATCAAAATAGCCTATCACATGAGCTTTGATTAATTAATGTAATTTTACCCCGTAATATGTTACAAACGATTTCTCCTACAAAGAAAATATCAAGAAAATACTTTATAGACATTTTTCTTATTTTCTAATTAGATAAAACCTACTTTGTGACTAATAATATTCCACTATATCGAAGAAGACTAAATTGATGATAGATGTTATTAATTTTGTCGCCACATGTCCATACAAATAGAAGCATACACGAAGTTTATAACAGTTATTCTAATTGGAAATAATATTCCACTATAAACCAACAGGACAAATTACGTGAGATTCTATTCAAAACGCTTAGGCCGATCGTGCCTCTCTATCGCTTGTTCCGCGCTCTCGCTTGCACGCTCGGCTCAGGCGGAACGTGACAATGAGTCATGGTTTTTCGTGCGTGCAGCCGTTCATCGATTTATAAGCCGTTATCACGTCAAGAAGAAGATTTGATTTGTGAACGTGTTTGTGCGTGTCAACTGTTATTAAATTTATCTTTTACCACTTTTATTAATTCGTCTCATATCGTCTTATTTTCCAGAGTAAGGCCGTTGCCGAAAAGGAGTGATTAATTTCTTTTACTATTTCTGTTACTTTCAGACAGTTTCATAAGTCTTCTGAGATATCGCAGGGTAGAAGATTAAGACGAATCACAACCTTTTCAGAACAACCAACTGGGCAAATTGGCTTTCAAAGGAACATGTTTTTGAATCAACGTAAGTTAGACTTCCTTAATTCATTTAAATTTACCTAAACCTTCTTTTACAACTTTAGCAATGGTGACGGGAGAGGAACCGAAACTAGTTATCCTGGAGGAACCAGTGGAAAAGTTTCGTTTTCGTTACAAAACTGAAATGTGGGTCTTTGCAAGCAATTCAGCTATAACAAATCGGTTCAAGATCTCAAATATTACAGTTCTGTTGTTATACAGAACCGAAATAAATTATTTATATCGTATCTTCTGGTAGATTAAAGTAAGAGCGGAGAAAGAGGCCAAGGCAATGAACTTAAATCAAGTTCGTCTGGCATTTACTGCATATGCAATCAACCCGGACGAATCCTGGTCGTTCCTGTGTGGACCAGTGTTTTCTAGGTGTATAAACAATATGAGTAAGTTTCTCATTATAATTAAGGGTAATATTCTGGCGCTAACACAATTATGTTTTCAGAAAGTGCCTTAACGGGGGAGCTTAAAATCTCCCGCCTTAGTGCAGCCGTAAGCAGTGCTGCTGGTGGAGACGATTTGATACTCCTTGTGGAAAAAGTTGGAAAAAGTAAATTTGCATGCGGGTTTGTTGAGTATATTATTATAATTTTTCTTCAATTTCTACAGAAAATATTAGAGTAAAGTTCTATGAGGTGGACGAGGATGGTGAAGTGGTTTGGACTGATTGGGGCCTTTTTTCTGAGGCTGATGTCCACCACCAGTATGCGATTGCGTTACGAACTCTGGCCTATACGAATAAAGATATAGACAAACATGTAAGCTCGCTTAATTTTTTTTTAATTTATCGGAATTGTAACTGTGTGATTTTTATTAGGTGGATGTATTTATTCAGCTCTTTAGACTAACAGATGGTGATGTTAGTGAACCAGTTCCTTTCCGATATAAGCCAAGAGAATTTACAACATCAAGGAAAAAAGCTCGTACAAATTCTTCAGGATTAAGCTCAGGAAATATTCCAGAAACCGTTATGTCTTGGTTTAATGATTTTCTTCTGAATAGACGTGTTTGTGGTGATTTTGAATTTTATGAATTGTTGAAGTGTGGCGACTGAACTTGGAAAAATTTGAATTGTGGCCATTTTGAAGAGTACCTTGGACTGAGAATTTGGACCTGGATTTTTGTTCGCTGACAACGAATTTGAAGAGGAATTCAAAAATTGGAAATTTTGAAGATTTTTAAACATAAAAGGGTTAGTGAACATTCATATTGCATGATCCTTGTGATTGAAGAATATGAATATATGCTAACGCCTTTCATCGATTTTGATTTAATTCCAAGATTATTTAATTTAGGATTCAGGGAGTTGTAATAATTTAATTTTTCTTTTTTGAATAAATGTATTGAAATCAACAACAATTTTTTATGAGATCCACTTTACATGATTCGTGGGAATAAACCCCCACATTTAACATTGGCTCATTCTTTCATCGTCGGAATTGTCTCTTTTGTCAGCTTTATTCACTTCGGCTCCTTCTTCTTTTTCTTGTTCAATATCGTCAATTACCTTCGATGCAAGTTGGTCAAGATTTCTCAAATAAAGACATACATCGCTGATCATTTCCTCCTTTGTCCCACTGTCAATACACAGGATACCAGCAACATCATACAGTTCGGCGAGTGAAAACGTTTCCTCGATGAATTTTTTCTTGGCTTCTTCTTCAGCAGAATCCTCTTCAAAATCAAATCCAGCGAATTCTCGTAGTCGCTTTCGACTCTTCCTGTCCTCCGGAATCGACTCAAAAATAATATTGTGCAAGGCCTTAATTGCTTTCACCGGTGCATTGTTAATATTTTTCTTTATTCTTTCTATGTCGCCCAACGTCGCCATTCTGTTTGATTACTCAGTCAACAAGTAAAGTCGTCGAATTTTGCTACACTATGGATCCTCGTCGCAGATCCGCACGTCGTGGCTCGCAAAACTGCTCGTCGTATCGTCTACAGGCAAAATGGTTCGTCGGCAACTTCCTTCGCAGACAATATCGTCGTAATTTTCGTCGTAACTCGTATTAACTCAAAATCCTCCAGATCCCGGACGAGCCCCCATTTGTGGGAAGAGATTAGAATTCAAATAAAACTCGCAGACGTTAAAATAATAAACCAGAATTATTATTAATCGCAAAAGATGTGGTTTCTTTAAGGGAACATCAGAGAGTGAAAAAATAACAAAAAACAACGATATGTCCCGCAGCTCGGCTAACTTGATCTATACTTTTCTGACCCTTCTACTTTGTCGGTGTCGAGCCTAGTTACGCGACATCTACATCCTCGGTGGGAAAACCAAGAAACTCCTCATCTGACTCCCACATATATGTATGTATATCTGCAATACTTACTGATTCACTCCATTCATAAGTAAGGATTGTCGTTATAGGTTCCGATAGAGATCTATTTCTGCCAATCATGAAGGCCGGTTTAAGAGGAATATTTTCGGAAACCTTGGCAAAGCGTTTTACGATGTGATAGACAGCTTTAGCAGTAGTACGTCGCTGGACAAAAACAAGGCATGATATGTCATTTGGATTCTTGCCTGAAAAATTTTCCTTAAGGTAGACAAGCAGCTTCTGCATCTTTGGTGACGAATTTGAAAGAATTACATCGACTTCTTTTTCCTCTTCATCATCATCATCACCGTAAAGGTGTTTAACTAGTAAATGTCTAATTCTATCAGCCATTGTAATGCACATTCGGTACATATTTCGCATATTTAGAGTTTTAGCTGAACGTTTTCTTAATTCGAAAGATATTATTAAAGTCATAATAGCAATAGATGCTCCATAGAGTCCCAAATCGTTTAATTGATAGAGAAAATCATTTAACAGATTTACAGCATTCTTAACCGGACTCGGTTCAGCCTTGTCATTAAGAGCTTTTGTTTTTTCGAAATCCGTTTCATCTCCTTTCCAATTTAGAGCTACTTCTTTAGTTTTTTCAACTAAAATCGTAATTTTGTCGTAAATGCTACTATCATTGTAGTTCATATTTGAGTAAGGTATGAAAAGTTCATTTGGTTTTGTAGAATATCTGGAAAAAATCGATAAATTATAAAACCCATTTAAATGTTGTGTGCTAAATTACAGCAAAACGTTTTTAAACTTTTCTAAATTTGACACGGTCACAATTACAGATCTAAAAGTAGCCTCCAGATTCGTAAGCTCTTGAAGGACGGTTTTTATAGTAGGAGACTTCATTAATATACCCGTCAATCCAATAATTCTTGGGTGATTATTCTCTGGTACGTAGCGAAAATGACCCATAAGAATATGCATCGGGTGATTTTTAGTACCGTTATGGCATTCATCAAATATAAGCAAGTTGAAATTGCTTAATTTTATAATGCCAGAAGTTATGATATCCATAATTATTTGGCAAGTTTTAACGATAACCTAGGAATTAAAATAGTTAGAAAATACTATTATATATAAAAGAAAAGAGTTTTGCTCATAATTCGTAATACCTGAGTTTGTTCAAATTCGAGGTCCCACCTATCACGTCCCCAATAGTCAACATTTCTCTCGCCTGTATAGACGTTGACCTTTAAATTGGTCTGCTTTTGCAGTGCACTGCACTGCTGTTTAGCCAACGCTACAGTATTAGTAACGAACACTGTCCTTTTGCCACCTTCGCTTAGAGGCCTATAAAGAAATGCTCAAACATTAGTTGTTCTAAGATATAATCACGATATGTTATTATAATAAAAATACTTCTTTTTTAACTTTAAGTTCTTGTTTAATATAATTTTATCGTATAGATAGTTCAGTTTTTGCATACATAGGTATTCCATGTGTTTGTAAATTTAAGGTCCAATGTAAAAACAAACCTCCCTATTCTTAAATCCGTTCGAAACGAATCGAAAAAAACTTGCAAAAGGCATCAAATATGTACAATACGTTCCATCATGAATGACTAGTTCTTTTGTTGGTGATATGCATAGAGCAAGTGAATACGTAGCTGGAGAAGTCCCAATATCTTAACTTTCACATCATAAATGCGAAAGTGAATTTGTTTATTTGCTTCGCGTACTCAATTAATGTATTTGATGCCTCCGACTGCGTTTGTGAACACTGTCAACCATGATCATTCAAATTCAGAAAACATGTTTAATTTTTTCAACTTGTTTCTATCTTTTCAGTTCATTTATTAAGTAAGTTTGAAAATTTTAACTTCACAATTTTTCAGTTTACGCAGTTGGGTGTTTTGTTTTATTCAATAATATTTTTATTTTAAGTTTTTTAGTTTTCGTAGTAAATAAATTTATCATTTAAATATCTGCACGTTATTGAATTTCCACAAAAGTTAGATTAGGTAAAAAATAGGGTTTCTAAACTGATATTAAAACAAAATTAAATCTTGTGAAAGTTTCCTCATGTTAACTTTAAGGCTTTAAGTCATCAGTTCATAGGATCAATTCCCGTAAACGTTGAAGCTCATTCAAAGAATTTTGATCATGTGTCCGATTTAATAGTTTTTTAGGATCAAGAGTACTGATAGCCAATCCAGCTAATGTTTTTACTCGACTAAGAGCTACATACGTTTGACCTTTTGCAAATATATGTGAGCCAAGATCCACAACTGCCCGATCGAGTGTCGTACCTTGGAGTTTATGAACTGTTACAGCCCAACTAAGGATTAAAGGCAACATCATGCGTTACGTCTTTCACTTTTTGTTGCCCAGGCTGATAAGTAAAAGCGTTGTCTGTCATACACACTGAATCAACAATAGTAACGTTCGGATTTATTATTAGTAAGACAGTATTGTAATCACTCTTTTCCACACATAAATATAATTTATGTTGCCAAAAATCGGCCATTTTAATTTTTTCCAATTTTGATATACCCAGTGTCACTCTCACAATTAAGACGAATCTAACGGCACCTCTCAAGCTGAAATCGATCAAGCCGTTTAGGCTACAGAGCGTGCCAAAAAAATATACATACATACATACACTCGAAAAACCCTCCTTCTGGCACAGTCGGGTAAAAAGTACTTTGATTATTCACTTTAAAATTTATAAAACTTACTATCTATGGAAAATTGTAATTTGATCTAGATAGGTTGATTTAAAGAAATAAAAGATTGTGCAAAGAGATTTTTTAAAAAGTCAGACACGGCAATAATAAAAAATAAAACTGTAAATAAAAATATTAAAAAAATTGAATTAAAATATTTTAAAAATATATAAAAATTGTTTAAAAGATAATATCAATTTACTATGGTAATAATCTAAATATGGTAATATCAACTACCACAGTTCTATACCACATCCACAGAGTTTAGTAATACTTCTAAACTTCCTAATCTGGCTGAAGAACCAACATTTTAGAAGTATTTAGCTAAGTAGTATTTTTGATGCCCCGGGTGAAACTGGATTACTCAACTAGTCATATGTATATTTTCCTCTATGCGAATTATGTCCATAGATCCTCAGTTTGGAGGAGCGTTACATGATTCAATGGTGTGGGGACTTAGTGCCCTGTTCTAATTTTCGTACGAAATTGAAGAGAGCTTACAAAAGCTCTTTTTGGATACAAATTTCTTAACAAGGTTCCTAAATTCTAACATATTCATTTTAGATGCCTTTGATTACTATTAGTTTTTCCGCATATAATGTCAAAATAATTTGACTGGATTTTTCTACCGAATTATTTTAACCACTTTGAATGAAAGAATTAATTGTAGTCAAAGGTAACTGAAATTGATTTTTTAAAAATTAGGAATTCTATTATGCAATTTGATTCAAAAAGGGATTTTGTAAGCTCTCTTCCATTCGTTTCGTACGAAATTTAGAACAGGGCCCTTAATTCTTCTTTATAACCATAATTTCTGCACGAGGCTTGGTACTCATAATTGGGGATCGAGTCCAGGGCCGGGATTCTGATCAAAATCATGCAAGTCATTTCGACGGAAGTCGAAACAACCTTATGCACTTCAACTATTTAAGGTCGTTTCAACTTACGTCTAAATGACTTGCACCACTACCCCCCGGACTCTGGAGAACGACCATTGAACTTACTTTGCTAAATCCTTGGACATCCGCTTGATGGCCATCACCGCAATGAACGTCTTGCCCGCTCCAGTCGGCAGATAGATGATCACATTTTGCTTCAAAGCCCTCTCCAGGATCTCCTCCTGGTAATCCCTGGCCTGCAGCATCTGCTCATCCTGGGTACAAAAAGTAATTACTAGCTTAGAACGATTTTGCTTGCAGAAAGCAGCCTTTTTACCTGCTCAGTCGAATCCAATGGCTCCACCATGCTGCTCAAAGCTAACGAGTATTCCTTCTAGAAAGTAATGACTTAATTGCGGTTGCTATTGCAAAATGCGCAGACTGCGCTCTGAGGTCCCGCGTAAGTGCAGGGCCGCGTCACTCCCTTTTGTTGTGTTGGAGGGATTCCGGGAATAATCTAGCTAGCTGCCGGCAATTGATAATTTCATACTTCTTTCACAAAACTCGGAATAATTATCTAAACAGCACACAATATTAACACAAAATTAAAACAAAATAAGACAATGCCAATGCCTTCCTGATAAAACAACTAAGTTAATAAGGACGAGCCGCAATCAACTGAATCTTCCAAAGTTCCATACATGTAGCAAAATACAAGCCCAGGAATTAAAAAAAAGCAGGCCATGAAGTAGGCCAAGTCACTAACACATGTGTAGGCATAAACCGACCGACTTCTGTTTACACTGTTAAAATTCGAATTAAAAATATTGGTTGGCTGTAAAGCATTGACGTTTAATATAATGGACCCCTCACGTACATGGTTTCCCATATAAGCAAACGGTGCGATTTGTGTTCTCTTTCTTTCGCACTGAGGCACTGTCAAATCGTGAAATGACGTAAAATTAACGGTCTATGCTGTCAGAGATTTGTCAGCGGGCTGAATTGCCGTTAAAGATATTCTCTGACAATTCTCTGGAGAACTGTCAAATGACTGCTAATTTGTTTATTGCAGGAAGTTTAATTGAAATATAAGTGCGAGACAGTGCGATTAAATGTTAATATATCAATTTGTTTTATTCCAGGCATTTCAGAGAAACTACTGGAATTAATTCCAGAGCTGATTTTCGCCCAAGTCCTCATTCCGAATGAAATTAAATCGAGAAGAGCTTATAAAAGTCCTTTTGAATTGAATTTCTGTAATAAAATTCTTATGATTTTAACAAATCCATTTCACTTATCTTTGATTTCAATTAGTTTTTTCGTTCAAAGTAGTTAAAATAATTCGATAGAAAAAAACCAATCGATATATTTTGTAGTTTTTGTAAAAAACTAATTGAAATCAGAGGTAAAGACGCCGAACAATGGCTTGCCAAACGTGATGAGATTCTCAACACGAAATATTCTCAGTCCGACTTCGGCTTGGATCAGGGCGAAGCTGTGCTCCGAGGCATGCAGGACTTGAGAGAGGAACTTAACACATTTGGAGAAACTGTCCAAGCTTTGCAGGCACGATCGCAAAATATTGTGCCACTGAAGCAGAGGAAGATTCAGATTTTGCTCTTCGCTTTCAGTCAAGTGTATAAACAATTCCTGGAATCCTTTAAATTTGGCGGGCCAATTACATAAAATAGGCGCTGTCACATCCTAAATTTAAACGTTTGCTATAAAGAGCTTATCTTTCCAAATTCTGTAATTAAAACACAGTATATGTTCAATTGTTTATGTTTATTAACAAATATATGGTACATCGGTTTTATAACTTAAAATTTATCAATCACAAATCTTTGAAAATATTATTAATCTGGCAGGGAAAAAAATTTATTTATTTATTTGTGGCATTAATAATGATTTTTATTTCCATTAATTCAATTTAAAGTACATATTTTTAAAACTTTTGTTCAACAAATATTTAAATTCAAATATTTTTGTCAGCATTCCGCAATTCCGCACTCAAAAAATCCGCGGAATCGGCCTATCCTTGTAATGTGATAAAAATAGACAGCGCTATATAAATTTTTATATATCTCATCTCGTCGCACTGAGGCACTCGGTTGTCAAATTGACGGCCACGCGAGACAGGAGATCGAGCGGTCCATTTGTATGTATGGCTGTGGTTTACGGACGATAATTTTACGTGATAACGTCATAAGAAAACTTTGATGAAAAATTGCATACTTTTAGGAATTGAATTGAATTATTATCACTGAATTATCATTATTTTGTATAAAACGAAGAAGGAGTTAATTGAAAATTACAATTTTTTCGATAAATTAACATTTATTTGCACTCGTTAATTCAAATATTTTTTTACTTAAATTATACAGATTAATTACAAGTAACAATGTGCTATTAACAATTTATTTACAACTTATATACATTTGTGATATTTAAGATCCTCCAATCTGCGTTATTCTGTTAAGGATAGGACGATGATAGGAAAAGTAGGAAATCAAGCGGAGTGTTTCAAGTGTAATGTGCCTTGAAAAAGTCAAATCGATGGTTGTGGAAACCACATGAACTTTTCACTTCACTTCTTGTTTTTTTTTTTTAAATCGGTGGTAGAGAATTTTCTTTTCTAGTTTCGCAATTTACAAAAACCAATCTATCAAAATAGCCTATCACATGAGCTTTGATTAATTAATGTAATTTTACCCCGTAATATGTTACAAACGATTTCTCCTACAAAGAAAATATCAAGAAAATACTTTATAGACATTTTTCTTATTTTCTAATTAGATAAAACCTACTTTGTGACTAATAATATTCCACTATATCGAAGAAGACTAAATTGATGATAGATGTTATTAATTTTGTCGCCACATGTCCATACAAATAGAAGCATACACGAAGTTTATAACAGTTATTCTAATTGGAAATAATATTCCACTATAAACCAACAGGACAAATTACGTGAGATTCTATTCAAAACGCTTAGGCCGATCGTGCCTCTCTATCGCTTGTTCCGCGCTCTCGCTTGCACGCTCGGCTCAGGCGGAACGTGACAATGAGTCATGGTTTTTCGTGCGTGCAGCCGTTCATCGATTTATAAGCCGTTATCACGTCAAGAAGAAGATTTGATTTGTGAACGTGTTTGTGCGTGTCAACTGTTATTAAATTTATCTTTTACCACTTTTATTAATTCGTCTCATATCGTCTTATTTTCCAGAGTAAGGCCGTTGCCGAAAAGGAGTGATTAATTTCTTTTACTATTTCTGTTACTTTCAGACAGTTTCATAAGTCTTCTGAGATATCGCAGGGTAGAAGATTAAGACGAATCACAACCTTTTCAGAACAACCAACTGGGCAAATTGGCTTTCAAAGGAACATGTTTTTGAATCAACGTAAGTTAGACTTCCTTAATTCATTTAAATTTACCTAAACCTTCTTTTACAACTTTAGCAATGGTGACGGGAGAGGAACCGAAACTAGTTATCCTGGAGGAACCAGTGGAAAAGTTTCGTTTTCGTTACAAAACTGAAATGTGGGTCTTTGCAAGCAATTCAGCTATAACAAATCGGTTCAAGATCTCAAATATTACAGTTCTGTTGTTATACAGAACCGAAATAAATTATTTATATCGTATCTTCTGGTAGATTAAAGTAAGAGCGGAGAAAGAGGCCATGGCAATGAACTTAAATCAAGTTCGTCTGGCATTTACTGCATATGCAATCAACCCGGACGAATCCTGGTCGTTCCTGTGTGGACCAGTGTTTTCTAGGTGTATAAACAATATGAGTAAGTTTCTCATTATAATTAAGGGTAATATTCTGGCGCTAACACAATTATGTTTTCAGAAAGTGCCTTAACGGGGGAGCTTAAAATCTCCCGCCTTAGTGCAGCCGTAAGCAGTGCTGCTGGTGGAGACGATTTGATACTCCTTGTGGAAAAAGTTGGAAAAAGTAAATTTGCATGCGGGTTTGTTGAGTATATTATTATAATTTTTCTTCAATTTCTACAGAAAATATTAGAGTAAAGTTCTATGAGGTGGACGAGGATGGTGAAGTGGTTTGGACTGATTGGGGCCTTTTTTCTGAGGCTGATGTCCACCACCATTATGCGATTGCGTTACGAACTCTGCCCTATACGAATAAAGATATAGACAAACATGTAAGCTCGCTTAATTTTTTTTTAATTTATCGGAATTGTAACTGTGTGATTTTTATTAGGTGGATGTATTTATTCAGCTCCTTAGACCAACAGATGGTGATGTTAGTGAACCAGTTCCTTTCCGATATAAGCCAAGAGAATTTACAACATCAAGGAAAAAAGCTCGTACAAATTCTTCAGGATTAAGCTCAGGAAATATTCCAGAAACCGTTATGTCTTGGTTTAATGATTTTCTTCTGAATAGACGTGTTTGTGGTGATTTTGAATTTTATGAATTGTTGAAGTGTGGCGACTGAACTTGGAAAAATTTGAATTGTGGCCATTTTGAAGAGTACCTTGGACTGAGAATTTGGACCTGGATTTTTGTTCGCTGACAACGAATTTGAAGAGGAATTCAAAAATTGGAAATTTTGAAGATTTTTAAACATAAAAGGGTTAGTGAACATTCATATTGCATGATCCTTGTAATTGAAGAATATGAATATATGCTAACGCCTTTCATCGATTTTGATTTAATTCCAAGATTATTTAATTTAGGATTCAGGGAGTTGTAATAATTTAATTTTTCTTTTTTGAATAAATGTATTGAAATCAACAACAATTTTTTATGAGATCCACTTTACATGATTCGTGGGAATAAACCCCCACATTTAACATTGGCTCATTCTTTCATCGTCGGAATTGTCTCTTTTGTCAGCTTTATTCACTTCGGCTCCTTCTTCTTTTTCTTGTTCAATATCGTCAATTACCTTCGATGCAAGTTGGTCAAGATTTCTCAAATAAAGACATACATCGCTGATCATTTCCTCCTTTGTCCCACTGTCAATACACAGGATACCAGCAACATCATACAGTTCGGCGAGTGAAAACGTTTCCTCGATGAATTTTTTCTTGGCTTCTTCTTCAGCAGAATCCTCTTCAAAATCAAATCCAGCGAATTCTCGTAGTCGCTTTCGACTCTTCCTGTCCTCCGGAATCGACTCAAAAATAATATTGTGCAAGGCCTTAATTGCTTTCACCGGTGCATTGTTAATATTTTTCTTTATTCTTTCTATGTCGCCCAACGTCGCCATTCTGTTTGATTACTCAGTCAACAAGTAAAGTCGTCGAATTTTGCTACACTATGGATCCTCGTCGCAGATCCGCACGTCGTGGCTCGCAAAACTGCTCGTCGTATCGTCTACAGGCAAAATGGTTCGTCGGCAACTTCCTTCGCAGACAATATCGTCGTAATTTTCGTCGTAACTCGTATTAACTCAAAATCCTCCAGATCCCGGACGAGCCCCCATTTGTGGGAAGAGATTAGAATTCAAATAAAACTCGCAGACGTTAAAATAATAAACCAGAATTATTATTAATCGCAAAAGATGTGGTTTCTTTAAGGGAACATCAGAGAGTGAAAAAATAACAAAAAACAACGATATGTCCCGCAGCTCGGCTAACTTGATCTATACTTTTCTGACCCTTCTACTTTGTCGGTGTCGAGCCTAGTTACGCGACATCTACATCCTCGGTGGGAAAACCAAGAAACTCCTCATCTGACTCCCACATATATGTATGTATATCTGCAATACTTACTGATTCAATCCATTCATAAGTAAGGATTGTCGTTATAGGTTCCGATAGAGATCTATTTCTGCCAATCATGAAGGCCGGTTTAAGAGGAATATTTTCGGAAACCTTGGCAAAGCGTTTTACGATGTGATAGACAGCTTTAGCAGTAGTACGTCGCTGGACAAAAACAAGGCATGATATGTCATTTGGATTCTTGCCTGAAAATTTTTCCTTAAGGTAGACAAGCAGCTTCTGCATCTTTGGTGACGAATTTGAAAGAATTACATCGACTTCTTTTTCCTCTTCATCATCATCACCGTAAAGGTGTTTAACTAGTAAATGTCTAATTCTATCAGCCATTGTAATGCACATTCGGTACATATTTCGCATATTTAGAGTTTTAGCTGAACGTTTTCTTAATTCGAAAGATATTATTAAAGTCATAATAGCAATAGATGCTCCATAGAGTCCCAAATCGTTTAATTGATAGAGAAAATCATTTAACAGATTTACAGCATTCTTAACCGGACTCGGTTCAGCCTTGTCATTAAGAGCTTTTGTTTTTTCGAAATCCGTTTCATCTCCTTTCCAATTTAGAGCTACTTCTTTAGTTTTTTCAACTAAAATCGTAATTTTGTCGTAAATGCTACTATCATTGTAGTTCATATTTGAGTAAGGTATGAAAAGTTCATTTGGTTTTGTAGAATATCTGGAAAAAATCGATAAATTATAAAACCCATTTAAATGTTGTGTGCTAAATTACAGCAAAACGTTTTTAAACTTTTCTAAATTTGACACGGTCACAATTACAGATCTAAAAGTAGCCTCCAGATTCGTAAGCTCTTGAAGGACGGTTTTTATAGTAGGAGACTTCATTAATATACCCGTCAATCCAATAATTCTTGGGTGATTATTCTCTGGTACGTAGCGAAAATGACCCATAAGAATATGCATCGGGTGATTTTTAGTACCGTTATGGCATTCATCAAATATAAGCAAGTTGAAATTGCTTAATTTTATAATGCCAGAAGTTATGATATCCATAATTATTAGGCAAGTTTTAACGATAACCTAGGAATTAAAAAAGTTAGAAAATACTATTATATATAAAAGAAAAGAGTTTTGCTCATAATTCGTAATACCTGAGTTTGTTCAAATTCGAGGTCCCACCTATCACGTCCCCAATAGTCAACATTTCTCTCGCCTGTATAGACGTTGACCTTTAAATTGGTCTGCTTTTGCAGTGCACTGCACTGCTGTTTAGCCAACGCTACAGTATTAGTAACGAACACTGTCCTTTTGCCACCTTCGCTTAGAGGCCTATAAAGAAATGCTCAAACATTAGTTGTTCTAAGATATAATCACGATATGTTATTATAATAAAAATACTTCTTTTTTAACTTTAAGTTCTTGTTTAATATAATTTTATCGTATAGATAGTTCAGTTTTTGCATACATAGGTATTCCATGTGTTTGTAAATTTAAGGTCCAATGTAAAAACAAACCTCCCTATTCTTAAATCCGTTCGAAACGAATCGAAAAAAACTTGCAAAAGGCATCAAATATGTACAATACGTTCCATCATGAATGACTAGTTCTTTTGTTGGTGATATGCATAGAGCAAGTGAATACGTAGCTGGAGAAGTCCCAATATCTTAACTTTCACATCATAAATGCGAAAGTGAATTTGTTTATTTGCTTCGCGTACTCAATTAATGTATTTGATGCCTCCGACTGCGTTTGTGAACACTGTCAACCATGATCATTCAAATTCAGAAAACATGTTTAATTTTTTCAACTTGTTTCTATCTTTTCAGTTCATTTATTAAGTAAGTTTGAAAATTTTAACTTCACAATTTTTCAGTTTACGCAGTTGGGTGTTTTGTTTTATTCAATAATATTTTTATTTTAAGTTTTTTAGTTTTCGTAGTAAATAAATTTATCATTTAAATATCTGCACGTTATTGAATTTCCACAAAAGTTAGATTAGGTAAAAAATAGGGTTTCTAAACTGATATTAAAACAAAATTAAATCTTGTGAAAGTTTCCTCATGTTAACTTTAAGGCTTTAAGTCATCAGTTCATAGGATCAATTCCCGTAAACGTTGAAGCTCATTCAAAGAATTTTGATCATGTGTCCGATTTAATAGTTTTTTAGGATCAAGAGTACTGATAGCCAATCCAGCTAATGTTTTTACTCGACTAAGAGCTACATACGTTTGACCTTTTGCAAATATATGTGAGCCAAGGTCCACAACTGCCCGATCGAGTGTCGTACCTTGGAGTTTATGAACTGTTACAGCCCAACTAAGGATTAAAGGCAACATCATGCGTTACGTCTTTCACTTTTTGTTGCCCAGGCTGATAAGTAAAAGCGTTGTCTGTCATACACACTGAATCAACAATAGTAACGTTCGGATTTATTATTAGTAAGACAGTATTGTAATCACTCTTTTCCACACATAAATATAATTTATGTTGCCAAAAATCGGCCATTTTAATTTTTTCCAATTTTGATATACCCAGTGTCACTCTCACAATTAAGACGAATCTAACGGCACCTCTCAAGCTGAAATCGATCAAGCCGTTTAGGCTACAGAGCGTGCCAAAAAAATATACATACATACATACACTCGAAAAACCCTCCTTCTGGCACAGTCGGGTAAAAAGTACTTTGATTATTCACTTTAAAATTTATAAAACTTACTATCTATGGAAAATTGTAATTTGATCTAGATAGGTTGATTTAAAGAAATAAAAGATTGTGCAAAGAGATTTTTTAAAAAGTCAGACACGGCAATAATAAAAAATAAAACTGTAAATAAAAATATTAAAAAAATTGAATTAAAATATTTTAAAAATATATAAAAATTGTTTAAAAGATAATATCAATTTACTATGGTAATAATCTAAATATGGTAATATCAACTACCACAGTTCTATACCACATCCACAGAGTTTAGTAATACTTCTAAACTTCCTAATCTGGCTGAAGAACCAACATTTTAGAAGTATTTAGCTAAGTAGTATTTTTGATGCCCCGGGTGAAACTGGATTACTCAACTAGTCATATGTATATTTTCCTCTATGCGAATTATGTCCATAGATCCTCAGTTTGGAGGAGCGTTACATGATTGGTGTGGGGACTTAGTGCCCTGTTCTAATTTTCGTACGAAATTGAAGAGAGCTTACAAAAGCTCTTTTTGGATACAAATTTCTTAACAAGGTTCCTAAATTCTAACATATTCATTTTAGATGCCTTTGATTACTATTAGTTTTTCCGCATATAATGTCAAAATAATTTGACTGGATTTTTCTACCGAATTATTTTAACCACTTTGAATGAAAGAATTAATTGAAGTCAAAGGTAACTGAAATTGATTTTTTAAAAATTAGGAATTCTATTATGCAATTTGATTCAAAAAGGGATTTTGTAAGCTCTCTTCCATTCGTTTCGTACGAAATTTAGAACAGGGCCCTTAATTCTTCTTTATAACCATAATTTCTGCACGAGGCTTGGTACTCATAATTGGGGATCGAGTCCAGGGCCGGGATTCTGATCAAAATCATGCAAGTCATTTCGACGGAAGTCGAAACAACCTTATGCACTTCAACTATTTAAGGTCGTTTCAACTTACGTCTAAATGACTTGCACGACTACCCCCCGGACTCTGGAGAACGACCATTGAACTTACTTTGCTAAATCCTTGGACATCCGCTTGATGGCCATCACCGCAATGAACGTCTTGCCCGCTCCAGTCGGCAGATAGATGATCACATTTTGCTTCAAAGCCCTCTCCAGGATCTCCTCCTGGTAATCCCTGGCCTGCAGCATCTGCTCATCCTGGGTACAAAAAGTAATTACTAGCTTAGAACGATTTTGCTTGCAGAAAGCAGCTTTTTTACCTGCTCAGTCGAATCCAATGGCTCCACCATGCTGCTCAAAGCTAACGAGTATTCCATCTAGAAAGTAATGACTTAATTGCGGTTGCTATTGCAAAATGCGCAGACTGCGCTCTGAGGTCCCGCGTAAGTGCAGGGCCGCGTCACTCCCTTTTGTTGTGTTGGAGGGATTCCGGGAATAATCTAGCTAGCTGCCGGCAATTGATAATTTCACACTTCTTTCACAAAACTCGGAATAATTATCTAAACAGCACACAATATTAACACAAAATTAAAACAAAATAAGACAATGCCAATGCCTTCCTGATAAAACAACTAAGTTAATAAGGACGAGCCGCAATCAACTGAATCTTCCAAAGTTCCATACATGTAGCAAAATACAAGCCCAGGAATTAAAAAAAAGCAGGCCATATGAAGTAGGCCAAGTCACTAACACATGTGTAGGCATAAACCGACCGACTTCTGTTTACACTGTTAAAATTCGAATTAAAAATATTGGTTGGCTGTAAAGCATTGACGTTTAATATAATGGACCCCTCACGTACATGGTTTCCCATATAAGCAAACGGTGCGATTTGTGTTCTCTTTCTTTCGCACTGAGGCACTGTCAAATCGTGAAATGACGTAAAATTAACGGTCTATGCTGTCAGAGATTTGTCAGCGGGCTGAATTGCCGTTAAAGATATTCTCTGACAATTCTCTGGAGAACTGTCAAATGACTGCTAATTTGTTTATTGCAGGAAGTTTAATTGAAATATAAGTGCGAGACAGTGCGATTAAATGTTAATATATCAATTTGTTTTATTCCAGGCATTTCAGAGAAACTACTGGAATTAATTCCAGAGCTGATTTTCGCCCAAGTCCTCATTCCGAGTGAAATTAAATCGAGAAGAGCTTATAAAACTCCTTTTGAATTGAATTTGTGTAATAAAATTCTTATGATTTTAACAAATTCATTTCACTTATCTTTGATTTCAATTAGTTTTTTCGTTCAAAGTAGTTAAAATAATTCGATAGAAAAATCCAATCGAAATATTTTGTAGTTTTTGTAAAAAACTAATTGAAATCAGAGGTAACTGAAATGAATTTGTTACAGCTTGAAGAACTTTATTAAGGAAATTCAATTCAAAAGGAGTTTTGTGAGGTTTTTTCGATTTTATTTCACTCGGAATGGGTATTAGTTTATTTTATCTGAGTGATATTCGTTGGGATTCTTAAAATTTAGCTGTCTTATGCTAAAAAAACATATTAACCAAATTGATCAGAATTTTAAGAATCCCTTAAGCCTTCCAACCACGACAAGGTTTCACTCACTGGAAGGAACTGGATTGAAAAGGAAAAAAATATCAATATATACATATATATAATAAAACATTTACCAAGTTAGGATGCTGCTTGTTCCGCCTGGTTCCATTGCGTTTGTCCTTTTAACGCCTTTTTCGACTCATCCCAAGTTTTGCAAGTACGCATTTCACTATTAGAAAGAAAAATTAGTTGTGTTGATTAAAGCGTACTATGTATGTATGTATATGCTAAATCACTACCTCTGATGTAAACACGAATCCATTTTAACCGCCTGCTGAAATGCATTCCACTTGCAAAAGATCGAAATCTATAAAGAATTAATTGAACTGAGTTTTAAAAACTTATGATATTAAGCAAAATTGTTTACCTTAAATGTTGTTAATCGATATACAATAATGTTAAAGGAGGCTGACTGTGCAATCAAATTTGGGATAATTCCTTCAAGGGGATTTTTGATGGGACCTTCGATTTATATATGAATATATGTTTAATTGTATATCGATAGACGAATAACACAGGTCAACAACAAATTTGCGGCCAAACAAATAGCACATCAGTTCTATAGGATATTTTCCGTAGATTATGAATTTGGAAATAAAAATACTCAATTGGCTTTAGTTAAGTTATAACATAAAACTCTTAAAAATTTAAAATTTGTCGAAATATTCCTTGAAAAATATATTTTCCTATAAACCAATTATTTCATACAGAAAAAGGTGAATAAAAACCATAACAAGCGCCCGCCCACGAAAAACTTGGTCACCAAACAGTTCAAAAAGATCTATAGATATTACTGATATTTCATATTTTTAGATTAAGATTTATAATCTATAGAAAAAGTGCTCTAGAAATGACCTATCACGTGTTTTGTCGCAAAAATAAAAATTCATTTGTTTCCCTGTGTAATAAGTAACTTACCTAAAGAACTGTCCTGATGTTCTATTCTGTTGCACATTAGGGCATCCTGGCACGATACAATTATCCATTTTTTACGCCTTTATTTAACTCTATAATAAAAACAATTTAAGTAATAAAATCATTTGCAAATTGTACCTATAGATTTTGGAAACTTACCGATTTTCGTATGCTTTTACACATAACAAAACACTGCACTCGAAATACCAAGTTAAACGCCTTAAAATAATTTTAGAATATCAATTCCAAATCTACCGTCACAATTTAAAGAATTCTCAACAAATCGAATTACAACTTTCTGATTTTGCTCTTCGCTTTCAGTCAAGTGTATAACCAATTCCTGGAATCCTTTAAATTTGGCGGGCCAATTACATAAAATAGGCGCTGTCACATCCTAAATTTAAACGTTTGCTATAAATAGCTTTTATTTCCAAATTCTTTAATTAAAACACGGTATATGTTCAATTGTTTATGTTTATTAACAAATATATGGTACATCGGTTTTATAACTTAAAATTTATCAATCACAAATCTTTGAAAATATTGGTAATCTGGCAGGGAAAGAATTTTATTTATTTATTTGTGGCATTAATAATGATTTTTATTTCCATTAATTCAATTTAAAGTACATATTTTTAAAACTTTTGTTCAACAAATATTTAAATTCAAATATTTTTGTCAGCATTCAGCAATTCCGCACTCAAATTAATTGAATTATCATTATTTTGTATAAAACGAAGAAGGAGTTAATTGAAAAGTACAATTTTTTCGATAAATTAACATTTATTTGCACTCGTTAATTCAAATATTTTTTTACTTAAATTATACAGATTAATTACAAGTAACAATGTGCTATTAACAATTTATTTATAACTTATATACATGTGTGATATTTAAGATCCTCCAATCTGCGTTATTCTGTTAAGGATAGGACGATGATAGGAAAAGTAGGAAATCAAGCGGAGTGTTTCAAGTGTAATGTGCCTTGAAAAAGTCAAATCGATGGTTGTGGAAACCACATTAACTTTTCACTTCACTTCTTTTTTTTTTAAATCGGTGGTAGAGCATTTTCTTTTCTAGTTTCGCAATTTACAAAAACCAATCTATCAAAATAGCCTATCACATGAGCTTTGACTAACTAATGTAATTTTACGTCGTAATATGTTACAAACGATTTCTCCTACAAAGAAAATATCAAGAAAATACTTTATAGACATTTTTCTTATTTTCTAATTAGATAAAACCTACTTTGTGACTAATAATATTCCACTATATCGAAGAAGACTAAATTGATGATAGATGTTATTAATTTTGTCGCCACATGTGCATACAAATAGAAGCATACACGAAGTTTATAACAGTTATTCTAATTGGAAATAATATTCCACTATAAACCAACAGGACAAATTACGTGAGATTCTATTCAAAACGCTTAGGTCGATCGTGCCTCTCTATCGCTTGCACGCTCGGCTCAGGCGGAACGTGACAAGAGTCATGCTTTTTCGTGCGTGCAGCCGTTCATCGGTTTATAAGCCGTTATCACGTCAAGAAGAAGATTTGATTTGTGAACGTGTTTGTGCGTGTCAACTGTTATTAAATTTATCTTTTACCACTTTTATTAATTCGTCTCATATCGTCTCATTTTCCAGAGTAAGGCCGTTGCCGAAAAGGAGTGATTAATTTCTTTTACTATTTCTGTTACTTTCAGACAGTTTCGTAAGTCTTCTGAGATATCGCAGGGTAGAAGATTAAGACGAATCACAACCTTTTCAGAACAACCAACTGGGCAAATTGGCTTTCAAAGGAACATGTTTTTGAATCAACGTAAGTTAGACTTCCTTAATTAATTTAAATTTACCTAAACCTTATTTTACAACTTTAGCAATGGTGACGGGAGAGGGACCGAAACTAGTTATCCTGGAGGAACCAGTGGAAAAGTTTCGTTTTCGTTACAAAACTGAAATGCACAAAACACGTGGGTCTTTGATGGGTTCATCTAATGGCAAGTCAAAGAAAACTTTTCCAACAGTTGAGTTGAAGGGATATGAGGAAAGGGCTGTTATTCGGTGCAGTCTTTATCAAACCAGTGATACCTTGGTATCATCACCGCATTCCCATAAATTGGTGGTTCGGCACAACGCCATTGATGTTTGTGATCCGCACGATCTGAGGGTATCGAAGGAGGATGGATACAGGGCAGTGTGAGTATTAATTGATTATAATTTTGAGACTCTTTTGATTAACTTAAAATCTGTTTTTATAGTTTTCAACGGATGGGAATAATTCATACTGCAAAGAAGCATATCGTTGAAGAGTTAGTAGCTAAGAAACTTTGGGAGAAGCAGTTTGAAGAGGGACGTCCGCTCACACCACTTGAAGAAAGCACTGTAAGTCTTTACATTAAAGTATGAAAATATGCGCTAAAATCGTGAAACTGTTTACGATAATCCTTATACAAAATTCAGTCACAAAAAATCGGGTTAAGATTTCATTTCTGTTCAATGAGAAGCTATATACAAGTTGCTGAATAACTATAATTAACGGTAATGTGTTAAGCTAAAAACGGCAATTAACATTAAAGATGAAATCACAATTGCGGGCGACTCAATCGGCACTTTTCATTAGATCATTACTGTATAATAAATAAGGATTCGGCAAGAGTTGCAAGCAATTCAGCTATAACAAATCGGTTCAAGATCTCAAATATTACATTTCTGTTGTTATACAGAACCGAAATAAATTATTTATATCGTATCTTCTGGTAGATTAAAGTAAGAGCGGAGAAAGAGGCCAAGGCAATGAACTTAAATCAAGTTCGTCTGGCATTTACTGCATATGCAATCAACCCGGACGAATCCTGGTCGTTCCTGTGTGGACCAGTGTTTTCTAGGTATATAAACAATATGAGTAAGTTTCTCATTATAATTAAGGGTAATATTCTGGCGCTAACACAATTATGTTTTCAGAAAGTGCCTTAACGGGGGAGCTTAAAATCTCCCGCCTTAGTGCAGCCGTAAGCAGTGCTGCTGGTGGAGACGATTTGATACTCCTTGTGGAAAAAGTTGGAAAAAGTAAATTTGCATGCGGGTTTGTTGAGTATATTATTATAATTTTTCTTCAATTTCTACAGAAAATATTAAAGTAAAGTTCTATGAGGTGGACGAGGATGGCGAAGTGGTTTGGACTGATTGGGACCTTTTTCCTGAGGCTGATGTCCACCACCAGTATGCGATTGCGTTACGAACTCCGCCCTATACGAATAAAGATATAGACAAACATGTAAGCTCGCTTAATTTTTTTTTAATTTATCGGAATTGTAACTGTGTGATTTTTATTAGGTGGATGTATTTATTCAGCTCCTTAGACCAGCAGATGGTGATGTTAGTGAACCAGTTCCTTTCCGATATAAGCCAAGAGAATTTACAACATCAAGGAAAAGAGCTCGTACAAATTCTTCAGGATTAAGCTCAGGAAATATTCCAGAAACCGTTATGTCTGTTATTAAAAACAGCCCTCAGGCCAGCAATTCACAGGGATTTCCAAATAAAAGTGATGTTATCGATGAATTTTTAGGCAATCTTGATCAAAAAGTTTTAGAAAATTCAGATGGTGAGAATTTTGGCGCTAAAATATTTTTATTTATTCTAATACAATGACTTCTATAGAATTGTTTAAATTATTCGATAACTCCTATTTGGAAATGGACAGTGGGGGGAAGCTGGAAAAAGATGGTGCATCTCCTAAGGTGTCAATGAAATTGAACTCGAAAAAGTTAGCAAAATTAAATGTACATCATAATTCCTTCGAGTTACTGCAAATGCAAGCACAGATGGCTGGTCCCCAAATACAGCCACAAATAGGTGATTCAACGATGATGAGGTCCGGGCAGTTCTACGGACTTAAAGAATCAATGGATTCAACCTATCACTCGTATTTTAACAAAATTCGCTCTACTGTTAGAAGCAGCGAAAAGCTGGATATTGGAAAAACGAGTGCTGATCTTTTGGATATTTTCCAAATAGCAAAGTCACAGCACAATTGCAAGTAAGTAGAAAGAAGGAGACAATTTTTAGTTATTGTGTTATTCGGCGGTTTTTTTGCTGTTTGTAATATTACCTTTCAATATATAAAAAGCCCTTTACTAATTTAAGTCTTTCTTGAATTTAATTTAGTCTCCTTCATGATGTAATAAGAGAAGGCGACAACAACGTGATGGTTAAGCTTCTTCAACTGATCGATAGGTTGGAGATTTACGAAGTACTTCAGCACCACAATGAGAAAAGGCAAACCTGTTTACACATAGCTTGTGTATTCGACAGGCCGGAGTACATTAGGCCGTTGATTAATTTAGGTAAGTTGTGGTGCATGACCACTGTTGTTTTTTATCACAATTATAAAATTATGTCTCCTAGGAACAAACCCAAACATTCAGGACCACAATAGCAACACAGCTCTACACGTCGCTGTGGAAGAAGGTATGCTTATGTGCGCCTCAAAAATTATTGACAAAACCAACTATACAAAAAAAAGTCAGCCACTTCAAATCGATTTGGCGAATGACGATGGCTTGACTCCTCTTCACCTTGCTGTTAAGTAAGACCCTTGCGACTGTGAGAAATATTAAATTATTTTAACATATTCATCATCGTTTTAGAAAAAGAATTCTTTCATTAGTGAAAAAGCTGCTGGAAATTGGTGAAGCTTCTACAAAAATCAGTATATCAAAGAACGGCAATAATGTCTTACATTTAGCTGTTGAACAGGTTTGTTTTCGTATATTTTCTGCTTCAGCAGTTAGACTTAAATTTTGTTTACTTTTTACAGAACGAGAAAAGTATTGTCCAGTATTTGCTTGAAAACACAAATGTGAATATTAATGAGCCGAATACATCCGGTTTTACGGCGCTTGGATTGGCCTATTCAATGGGAAGCGAGGCTAAAGCAGTTGTTCAACTCCTCCTTGAGCATGGGGCTACTTCAGGCCCAAGTAGCAGTGGAAGCAGTGCTTCCCACGATACTCCAATGGTAAGATAATGTCCTTTATTATGAAAATAGTGTAAGCAATATCTTTATGACACAACTACCGAAATAGCTTATTCTCACAGTTCTCATGAAAATGTTCAATAATTTTTTTTCCTGCAGGACATAGCAGTTACACCAAAGACATCAAATACGGATGAGAGCTCCGAGGAGGAGGATGATAGGCCCTTGCAAATCGATGAATTTAGCATGGAAGACAACGACAAATCAGGATCTCTACTAGATGACGAATGCATCGACCAGCTTACAGTAATATTCGATAAGGACAACAAATGGCGGAAGCTGGCAAAAATTTTCAAATTTGATTCATTCATTGATATATGGAAGACGAAAGATAGTCCATCGCGGAAGATGTTGAACTATTTAAATGTAAGTATAATTTAAATATGTGTAACTTTTAAATTTGTTTACATGTACTTTTGTTTTTGTGCAGGTGTCTAAGATAAAGACAACAAGAAATTGTCTCTGCTATGGAACTTTTTAATGAACAGGATGCCATGAATAAAATTGGTGAAATGTTGAACAGAAAGAAAACTTCTTAGATTAATGTTTGTATACCTTTAATGTGCTAAATTTATGATATATATTTTATACGAATAAACTTTAATTTGTTGTAAGTTATTGGAAATCGTGGTAATTTCCTTTTATGGCTAGGGAGATGTGGATTTTTTAAAAATCATTTGTTGTAATTTAATGTTAAATTCTAGGAAGCTCAAGTTAAAGCATTTATAAAACCTTCCAGCTAACCTTGTTTTGGGCAGTTTTTTCTACTTCTCTTCACCCCAAATCAACCATTATCTGGAAATTAAATTTATGCAATTGATTGGTGAATTTAATTAAAAAAAAATCGCTGAATTGAACCATCATGGCATATTTGACTCCGCAACTTATTACAAAATGTTTGCTTCTTCATAATTCGTTTTAGAGCCAACTAAAGAATAGAAGCAATCGAACTACATATATAGTTGCTGTTGTTCTGTAGTAAAACAAATGTCACGAGGCACTGGCATTGTCTTTTCTTCATAATTCATTCAAATAATAAAGGAAATTATAATTTTTAAAAGGAAATATATTCTCTTGTGCTGGCTATCGATCCTTGGTTATGTATCAGTTATAAATTCATAGTGAAAAAAGAAATTTTTATTAAACGGAACAACACAGTTTTAAACTAAACTCCAATCGAACTTAGCACCCACCCATTCTTTGCAGGGCTACGATTGTATTAACAGCATTTATCCATCTTTTGCGGATTACGTATCAAATATTGTCTTCATTTCAGCGAGCTCAGTTGTCTGTGCGGATTTTTTCAGCCACGGATGCTGTAGTGCTTGGGCCGCTGTAAGTCTTTTTCTTAAATTAAAAAAAGGAACAATTTTAATACATCCACATGACTTCAAAATGAATGGAAGCTTTAATGCTCTGGAAATAGGTAGGAAATTCTCCCTTATAGCTAAATTGCGTTGTTTTTTTTAATTATAAATGAGACAATTCTTATCGATTTCAAGAATGCGTTTCATAATTAATTCAGTCTTTTCTGTCAACTAAAGTATTTGCGTTTTGATTCAGCTTAGCTGAATTCATAGCAAAATTAAGACTACAGGCATAATCGCAGAAGTGGACATAAAGCAGATAAACCCACTGTGCCATTTGGAAGTCCTTGCCTTCGTCAGAAATTTTTTCAAAGTTTTCCTTATTGAAATCATATTTCTCTAAAATACCGTTTGTCGACGATAGGACCCGATCAACCAGGGAAAATGTCGCCTTCTGTTCTGTGGAGCACCTTGGGGGAAAATTGCAGCTATCAGAGCTCTTTGTCACTTAGAAATGGGTAAGCCACAGGCTACTTGGGGCAGCTCTTCCGACACTTCGTTTTCCGCAGTTGTACATGAAAGTTGAACTCGAGGCCACTACAATATTTATATTTTGTTCGTCCTATTCAGTGAAGTCGTCTTTTTCGGAGCCCCACCATTAAGCAGTTTATCGCCGTCAGATCTTTCAGGGACAACCGCGACACGGCTGGGAAATCAGAGCCAGCAAAACGATGTCCACAATTGAACTGCTGAATTTGGATACCCAAGAAAATCAAGTGTACTATGGTATTATAATTGTCCGAATGTGAACATTTCGCAAAACATCACCCAGATCCGTCTGGTGCGGCTACTTTGGCAGTGTCAGCTGATTCGAAGACCTTATCTGAGCCCCAAAAAATCTCAGGTGGCCAGTAAATAGTACAGATTTTTTGCGAAGCGAGCTTTTCCAATTTGGTCCCTGCGATATGATTTGTAAAATTCCAACAACAAGAACAATAGGTCTATTTATTTTTATTTTTAGTGACCAGAAATTAGACCAGAGCAGAGCAGAGCAGCTCAGCAAACTAAACTATAGTTAACGACGTGGTAAGCCATATTTATGCTCATTGAAGCCACTTAACTACAAAGTTATGCTTAACCACGAAGTATTTTTGAACGACTGGTAGTTAACTACGCCATGGTTATGTATGTTCTAGCTACTTTTTATTCGCGGATTTCAAAATGGCGGACCCAAGATAGCGATCAAAAATTGCAAACTTCAGGGGATTATCATGAAAATTGGTATTTGGGAGTTTTTGGAGGTCCCGATATCGAATCTACACTCGAAATTTGAAAATTCAAGATGGCGGATCAAATATGGCGACTAATAATTTTTGACCTTCAACGAATTCAATAGAAAATTAGTGCTATGGGTATCTGGAGGCTACTCATTTCGAATCTGCTGTCAAGATTTGGAAATTCAAAATGGTGGACCCAATATGTTTGCTGCTTAATCACGCCTTTACTCTTGGTCCGATCATTTTCATTTTTTCAGTGGAGGCACTACATATCCCGACTTATATAGGCTATTTTTTTTTCGCGAATTTCAAAATGGTGGACACAAGATCGCGGTCAAAAGTTGTAGATTTCAAGGGATTGCCATGAAAATTGGCATTCGGGGGTTTTTGGGGGTCCTGTTTATGAATTACCGGATGTCCTTATAAGTCTTAGAAGCATTTAAGTGAGCACATTTTTCCAGTCCCATTTTCAAAAGAAAGGCTATATGTTATATAGTACATAAATGAGTCTGTGTGAAAATTTTAAATTAAAATTAATATTGCAAATAGAGAGTCGAAAGAGTGAGAAAATATACATATTTTTGTTCTGGAGGTCTATTCCAGAACTCGACTCAATTGTGAACTCGATTCGAGTTAGTTTGTCGACTCGATTTCATTTTCATATTCTGTGACTCGATCGAGAGTACGCAAAGGTCTTCCCCTACGGAACATTGAAAATTTGCTTTGAAAACAAATTCATACTTCATTTAGGTTAAAATTAATGTCAGTTAACGATTTATGAAATTGCCAAAAAATGGATAGTGTTGCGCGATAGTTTTAAGTGAAAGCGATAGCTGCGTTTATTTAATGAACTATTTAGTTATTAGTACGTTTTCCCATACAAATCTGAAAACCCATGTTTTATCTGGGCTCGTATCTAGCTTACGGGAAAATTTTGAAAAGTTCCCACTCCTCAGATGTTGCAATCCTCTCGGCAGAAAGAGAAATGCCAATTTAATTGTATTTATCTTTGCCTGAAATTAAATTTTTCAAAGATGAATGAAACACACTGCCTCTCCGAAACCTTCTTTGACCATTTTTATGTCACGTGAAAAGAAAGATCCCTAGTGGACCTCATTATACCGAAAATTCAATATAACTCGATATATTTCGCGTGTAAATTGAATTATACCGGCTTATGCTGAAATTACACAGTGCATTTGTGAAATGTTTACACTTAATTACACCATAATCTAATGAGGGTTTAAATCAATTTACTTTGGGTGCAATTCTAGTAAATCTCACTCAGCTTAATTTCGCAGTAAGTCTAAACTCTTATTTTTGCTTAGGTGCAATTTCGGTTTAAAATATTCTCAAATGTCCCGTGCAATTGCAGTGCAGTTGTGTAGAGCATATTCTGGTCTGCTAGGGAATGGAAGAAGGATTCTCTGGAGAGGTTTCGATCTTTGTAGATCCAACAATTTCTCTGAAATTAATCCTAGCTCTCTTTTAAGTTATTTAATTTTTCAATTTTTCTGAAGCAATTATTTTCTAGTGCATTTCCTGCTTAGCTAATAGATAAATAGTAATCAATAAATATAATTTAAAATGTTTCATTTCTTTACGCGCATATGTGTCCGTTGTTTGTCCAACTTTAATTTGCTTTGGCGGTAAATTGTTCGGGTATAATACAATATTTATTATTAATCTTTGGAAAATATTGATTGTTATTGTTGACATTTTTAAGCAATACAAATATTCCCTAGTTGTTTTTTTTAATGAACTGAAAACCCAAAAATAAAAATAGTTATACGTTTTGGCACTTAATAAATCCGTAAAACACTCAAAACACCACCGCACAAAGCATACTCGATTGCCATTTAGTTGTCGACAAAATTCTCGATCGAATGATAGTTCGATATCGAGTTGTGAAATACCGATCTGTGGTTCTCGATGAGCAATTCGATTGAGTCGTGTTCTGAAATAAGTTCTCTGATAAAGTTGAGTAAAGAGACGAGTTATTATAAAATAACTATAATTGCAGTTCACAATAAAATATTACTTATTATATATCAACAAAATTTCAACATTTTTAAATATACTAAGATTGCTGTAAACATTGTAGAGCAAGCTTAGCTGCAGCTGCTTTTACGGCTTCACGGTTTGGGCCATATCCATCAGCTTTTCTTATTTCGTTTCGGCAGGTGAATGTGCATGTCACCATAACAACATCATCATCTATGACCGGATCCGACCAAGACGGTGAAGCTCCGTTGTATTCTTCAAGCATTCTAACAACCTGCTTAGGCACATGCTCCATGAACTCTTGAATCTCCTGGGACATCGATCCGTATATAAATGCCCATGTCTTTTTTAAGTCATTCTTTGAATCAAAAAATACGGCGCCTATAACTGCTTCAAAACTATCGCCGAGTGCCTTTGGTACTTCAATCATATCAGCCATTGGTGGTACTTTACCATCCTCAGAGAGGAGAATGCGACATTGATCGGTAACTTTGAATTTCTGTGTTTTTCGAAAATCTGTGAATTTTTTTACAGCTTGCAATAGAGAAGCATTTTGTGATAGCATAAAATGGTGAAGCTTGTAGCGTACAGAGAGGCAAGCCAAAGTGACGTTGTTCACAAGTGCTGATCGGAGATCGGTCAATTCGCCAGGTCCCATGTTTTTGCATCTTTCGAAAATATAGCAAGATACCAAGAAATCCAAGATAGCATCGCCTATAAACGCCAATTGTTGATAATTCAACTGAAAAACTTGAACATTTTCTTGACTTAGACATGGGAAATCCACGATTAAAGCCCTCCGTTATTGATGCAGAAATTAATGCACTTTTGATCAACTGTGATGACTTGGAAAAAAATATTGGCTGCAAATTTCGTGACCGTGCCTATCTTTTGCAAGCTTTGACTCACCCGTCTTATCTTACTAATCGATTGAGTCAATCGATTAGTAGGATAAGACGGGTGAATCAGAGCTTGCAAAAGATAGGCACGATCACGAAATTTGTGGCCAATATTTTTTTCCAATTCCTCACAGTTGATCAAAAGTGCATTAATTTCTGCATCAGTAACGGAGGGCTTTAATCGTGGATTTCCCATGTCTAAGCCAAGAAAATGTTCAAGTTTTTCAGTTGAATTAATTATTCCCATGAAATTTAGAATGAGAAATGTTTTGTGGATACCATAACTTTGAACGCACACACCCAAAAGAGCCTCCATGCTATCAGCACAAGTTTTATCTGAGACAACAGTACGTCCAATCAAAGAATGCATTTCGCTTTCCAGTGTATGAAGGCTATCTTCAACTCTAAAGTATGTTTGGAAATTAGCCAAAGTTTGCTGTTTGCAAACTCCACTTTCAATTTCTTCTGGATCCATTTTAAGTTTAAAGAGTACTCTTGGATTACTGTCTTCTCGGATTAAGATGCTCTTTACGGTTTTTGGAAGAGCCTGTCAGCGGGATATTTAAAATTATGACATAATTCAGGAATTAACAATTTGTCAAGCATCTTTCTTTGTTTCTTCTTTTTTCCATATTCTCCAGTGCCAGGGACAATAAAATTCATCCGCGAAGTAAACGGCTGTGCTTCGATCAAGAACTGATCATTTTTCATAACAGAGTCCTTGTATTTATCCTTAAAGTATGCAGCAAATGAGGGAGAGACACAGTTCGGAAAGGGGCTGAGAGGAGTTCGATCAAGACGACATCGGATTACTCCATATCTTACTTGGTCGTCAGAGAGCTATACCAGGTGCTAATCACGGTATTCTCATAATCTTCTGGTTCATATTTCATGCGACTACGCTGAATTTCAGACACTTCACGAGAGCTAGTCATATTTTGGAACTTCCCAATTAAATTCCAATCAATATCGGCGCCATTCGTTGTAGGAACGATGAGAAACGAATTCTCTTCATCCCGTGTATTCAAGGCGAAATAGTTCTTCCATGAGTGCAATATGTTCCGGAATAACATAACATGAAATCATGTTACATTTTTTCAACTCTTCACTGGTAATAATTTTAGCTAATTTTGGGGTATGTGCTATTTGGGCTTTCAGCTTTCCTTGAGTCATAAATAATGGCATTGCTGCCAGTTTTGGTAAATGTTTCTTTGTCGCGATCGCATATTGTGTCGGCATTTGGAGAAGTTTCTTTACATACGCATTTTCTTCATCGACTTCAAAATCTGGCTGAACGTCGATAGCGTACAAGAAAAAGTCCTTTCCAACTTCGGGCATAGATGAAGAAAGTTCTGATGGGTAAACCATGTCATAGATACGTTTATTTTTTTTGGTTCCAGCCTTTTTGGGATCGTCTGAAAAGAAATAAGGGATAATTTTATTATTGTATTTACAAGAATTACGGGATACAATAGTTAAAATCCAATATTTATTGCTTAATATTTGTTAAAGGCTGATTATAACACACTTACTTATGTAAAATTAACCTGTTAAACATTTGTTTAAATAGGGTGACCACTTTTCCTTAATATCAAATTTCTTTAATTTTTCCGATTTTACACAGCCTTTTTCCCAAAACTCTTTTTTAAGGACCCCTACAGTGACCAAATGAAAGTTGAATCGTTAGAAATTAAAATTTCCAAACATGTTAGTTAATGAAAGAATAAAACAAAGGATGTTAGGAAAAAACAATTTTTCAGTAAGTATCATTGATTGAAATGAAAACACAAATGGCGGTTCTTAACAAGAAAAACGCATAAGTAAAGAGGACATGAAAAACTCTTCAGATATGGACCGTGGTAACAAAATGAATTTTGGACTATGGTTCAATATCACATTCACACATTTTAGTAACACTTCTAAGCTGCATGAAGTATTAAACTTGAGCATGTAAAAAGTTGTTATCTAAATACTGCTTAAAATACACCGGATTACTCAGCTGGCTATATGTATACAATATAATGTACATTAGGGTGGAGTGAAATTATTTTTTTTATATATTTACTATGGCATACCCGCAAAAAGCTGCATGATAGGCACAATAACCAAAAGCGAAAATATTTGTTGTCTAGGTTTATATTTAGAGGTGCCCCCGTTGGGACAAAGTTTTGAAAAAAAATCAGAAACTTGTCAATGTTCGATATTCGAGGTTTTGGGGCACCATAAATTCCAAACTTTTATATATATTTTTATTATTACATAAAAATATAGGTTTAAAACAATATGAAAAATACTATTCCGATACATTATTAAGGTTTATATACATCTGAATGAGGCTGTCAAAAATGAATGAAATTATACTTTTTTTCAAATTTCTTTCGTTTTGGGGCACCTCAAACCATTACAATACATAAATGATATTTAACATACTTCATTTGCTCATCCATAGGCAGCTTTTTACCACTATGCTATTACAAAATAACAAAAAAATTATTCTCCATACATTTTCACTCCACCCTAATGTACATACAGTAGACTCCCGTATAACGCGAATTCCTACAACGCGCTAAAAATTTTGCGACAATTTTTTTCATATAACGCGATTCTCGTACAGCGCACAATTCGGAAATTCTCCGTTTACTAATGAATTTGTTTGATTATTTTTTTACAATTTATTTTTACTGGTTATCGGATAAGAATTATGGATCAGCTTTTATAATTCCCATCAATATTAAAAGTTATTTCTCAATGTTTTGTTTCCGTTACTAGTTAATCATTATTTATTTATTCTTCTTTTCTCACCAATTTGTAAATGCAGTTTATTCTGCAAAATCTGCCAGTTCTAATTATCATGCGATGTCCACCAAAATTGGTATTTAGGGGTTGTCAGAGTCGCTGATTTCAAACCGACGGCCATAATAAACAAATTAAAGATAAATACCTTTTTTGATTTATTAACGGTGACAAGTAAGCATTTGTCGTTTGAAATGATAAATCGAATAAATCGAAAGTTTTCTTTTGCGATCCCAAAAACCTCCAAATACCAATTTTAGTGGAAATCGCATAACATTTGACAGTTTGCCATCTTGAATTCGTAAATTTTGACAGTCAATTTGAAATCAGTGACCCTGAAAATCCCCAACAATGAAGACGGAAGTTCCATAGGATTGCACTTTATCCCTTTATCGGCGGCATCTTCTTAAATGGCTATAGTTATTCCTTTCTTGCTCTTCTTTCTCCATTTGAGCATATAAATATGTATAAAAGATGTATAATCCAGCGCAATCAATCACTTAATTATAAAATTTATATTGTTGTTGTTGAGTTTTAATTTGCCACGATGTCCGTCACACAAGGGTGACTTTGTGGTCACGACAACTTGGGTCAAATTGACCAACGACTAGTTTGTCTCCAATCAAATTATAAGAAGTTTTTGGGGGAGGGGCAAATACCTTTCTCAAATTGACCCTTTTAATCACATTCACTTCAAACACATGACTGTCACTACGTTTAGTTCACAGGTTCCGTCTGGATCATTATAAAAGTTTTCACATTTGCCTTCTCAAGCTATGTCCGGTAAACTCGTATGATTAGTTCACATTAGGCTTTATCACTAAGATTTGCCCAGTATTTGTTTTTCTTTCGTTTCTTCTATATTAATCCGTTTTCTCTAATTTTGCACACTTAATTATTTGATTTCTACTGTTACTTTTAGATACACAGTTCGTCTATATGCCTTCCAACACTTTCCGTTATGGCTACCAGAATGCACAGCTTACCGTCATAGCTGGGGCCTTATTCCTGAAAACGAGACGAAACGAAAGCAAATTCCCTACTCTAAACGATTATAAGATGGCTATAGTGTTGTCATACGGACTCATAAATATAGTCAGAACAATCAACATTGACAGCACAAACCTTCAATAATTTAACGACTTTTCATAGTTTAATTTTTCATCGGTCAAGTCTGAAATTGTTTTTAAGTACATAAAATTTGATAAATAAAGATGTTGAATGTGTGGCTTTTAATTAGTTCGGACGAAGAGAGTGAAGATTAAGAAGCTATGGGGATTACGGGGGATAGCCGCTGTGATGAGTCAAAAAGAAAAATTTTTTTTTTGTCTTAAATCAAAGTTATTATAATATATTCAAAAACATATGTACAAAATTGCAGATCAAAAGGTCCAGGACTCGATAGTTTAATGTTGGTATGAAAATTTTAAAAGATACATGATTTCATTCCGAGAGAAATGGACTAAAAACTTTAAACGCGTTTTTCTCGAAACGACTTTTTTCAAACTGGTCGCATCGATAACTCGGACAATTTTTAACCGATTTTTAATTTTTTATTTTTTGTTTTGTTCATCTTAGTAGTGGCTAAGGTTAAGCGTAGCCGATTTGGAAAATTTGGGTTTTTACTATTTTTTAAAATGTTTGAAAACAAAAAAAAACGGTCGAAAAAATGAAAATATTTTCAATCGGTCGCCATTTTGTGAAAAATCTAAATAAAACAAAACGGCTACGTACAACGATAACTACATTCATACAGATTATAATAAATTTTTGTTTTTTGTTCTCACATTACCGGCTTTTGAAAAATCGATGCGACCATGGAGAGGGAAGTTTTTTTCAAGCTCTACGGCATCGTTTACATTGTTAAAACTATTTATTATTTTTTAATAAAAATTTATAGAAACATTATTGGATGTGTACTTAATAAAGTCGGACTCGCGCACGAAGGGTTCCGTACCATTCACAATTAAGTATTTTGTGAATATTTCAAGTGCCTACCTGTTACCATTTATTGATATCGAGCAAAAAAGGGCAAAAAAATCGCGTTTGTTGTATGGGAGCCCCCCTTAAATATTTATTTTATTTTGTTTTTAGTATTTGTTGTTATAGCGGCAACAGAAATACATAATTTGTGAAAATTTCAACTGTCTAGCTATCGCGGTTCTTGAGACACAGCCTGGTGACAGACAGACGGACGGACAGACAGCGAAGTCTTAGTAATAGGGTCCCGTTTTTACCCTTTGGGTACGGAACCCTGAAAAAACACGATCCAAAAATTATTTTATTTACCCGGTCAAAAAAATTTTTGAAAATCACTCATTTTTTCGGCCGTCACAGTGGCTATCCCCCTTAAGAAAGCTATTTTTGATCTAAATATTAACAAATTATGTTAATAAACAATTCAATTTACATTTTAATAATTCAAACTTATATTTTAAGCATAAGCTAACTTTTATCCTTTTTTTTTAAATGTCACATTAACAAACGTGTAGACGAAAGACGATCACCAAAGTGCAATCGTCTCAGAAACGAAAACTAGGCGATTCTTGTTTTCCTAGGTGGCATTTGCATCGCGCTTCATCATTTTCGTTTCGTTTCGTTTTCAGGAGTAAGGCCTATATTTTCTCAATTACGATCTGTCCGGTATATTTTTTTCTTTTATCCATCCCTCGGTACTTCGGTAGCAAAATTATTATTTGTAAATCCTGTCCATGACTTGAATCTTCGAACGCAGCAAACACCATTTTTTGGAGGCACAATATTTTTTTTTAACGGTTCCTCAAACTATTTATATTTACAAGCTTTTTATATCTTCTATTAATTACTGAATAGCCATACTATCTCTTTATACTTTCTTTCAGAAAGAACTCCTCCTTTAACTTTACGCTTATCTTCTCTACACCCTCAAATTCAATCATGATGACTTTAAGTTATGACCGGTAATGTACTTTTTCCTTATCAAACGGGACATCCTGGATGCTCAAAAAACCAAATACAATCAGATTTGAGATGCTTTTATCTTTTTTCAGTTTTATAGTTCCTCTTTATTTTCAGAATTTATTCCTCATTAATTATTTTAATCACATATTTATATTACCCTCATCAGACCTAACACTCTGGTGCGCGATCCTTCGTTAATATTATCACCTTTGTCAGCTCATCTTTTGCTATTATTTTCATTTACATAAAATAACAGCTATAGAATAAATCTGTTTTCCATCTCAAAAGGACACCGACTCACTGTTGTAATCGCTTTTTACATTTTAATTTTATAGAATAATCTCAGCAAATAAAAAAAAAAAAAAACCAAGATCACGTGGTCGACCGGATACAGTTCCGTTAAATTAATTTCATATCAGTGTTGCTTTCACATCATTCAATTATTTTAATCACATTAGTTTATTCACCTTTATCAGTCCAATAAGACTCTTTGAGACAAAAGAAAAACCGTTGTCATTTGAGCAGTGCTGTTACACCGTGATAACGTTTTCTTATTTATCCAATTTTATATTATATTTATCTCTTTATTAAACAAAAATTAAACTTTTTCTTTAACGAGTTCGCTGTAGCAATTTTCATTTACCTATCCAAAGTAGACATCTAGGCTGAACATCACACTGACCGTAAAGTTAACGGTGATTTGTTTACCGTTGTAGCACGAGGTTGTTATACTTCGAATTTGGACAATTCCAAATCACTAGTCCCTTTGAATTTAATTTCTTAATTATTTAAATACGCTCCTAATTCCGGAATGAAATGCTCCAAACCACTTCTTTGAATCTCTGAATTTTGACGGAGGACACCACCAAGAAGACATCACTCCCCTTCCTTCTTATTTTTCACTAATATCGAACACTATCAGTTTTTTTTCATAAAACTACACTCTTATAATAATTCACTTTTACTTCTTCTTTTGTCTTTCCTATTTCAATTTGAACATTTTAATTATCTATTTTCCTATCGGCGGCGACCTCCATGCCCACAACTCACTTAAGGCACGTCTGCACTCTTTCGCCGCTGGAGACGAAGTGTAAAAATTTAAAAATATAAAAAAAAAGCTTCCTTGACACAGGAAATGGTATTTCCAAATTGATTCCGAAAACCTATTTCGTTCTCTGCTGGATGCCTACACGAACTTTTCATTTCGCACGAAAATAAGAACAGGGCACTATTCTTGAATCTGTTCGAATCGAATCAAAAAGAGCTTACAAAAGCGCCTTTTAAATTGAAATTCCTTAATAAGCACCCATATTCTGTATTCGGAGTGAAATTAAGTCGAAAAGAGCTTAGAAAGCTCCTTTTGAATCAAATTTCCTTAATAAAATATTTAAAATTGTAACAAATTCATTTCAGTTACCTTTGGTTTAAATTAGTTTTTCCACAAAATACTTCGAAATATTTCGATTGCTTTTTTCTAATCGAATTATTTTAACACTTTTAACGAAAAAATTAATTAAAGTCAAAGGTTACTGAAATGATTTTATGAACATTTCAGGAACTTTACTAAGGAATTTCAAATCAAAAGGAACTTTACAAACTCTTTTCAATTTCATTTCGCTCGGAATGCAGAACATGGGCGAATGTTCCTAATTTTTAAATAAATTCATTTCGGTGTTTTGTAAGCTCTTTTCGATCCGATTCGAACGGATTCAACAATAGGATTCCAGGACCCATAATCTTTTCTCAAAAATAACTAATGTTCTTAAGAAAATGGCAAGAATACAGTAGGATTGTGTTAGTTCTTGGCCGAAGCTTGCCTTATCTATCCTTTTCAAGATCGGAAATCAATTAACGAGAGCATCGTTATTTTTCGCACTACCAAAATTGGAACAACTCAGCTCTGCTTTAAGCTTTATTCTATGTATTGTGTTTAACTTAACTTACCTTCAGGAAATTCCTGCCAATGCTGAAAGTACAAATTATCCGTTATTTCATTGCTAATTTTTGGTGTTATTGGCAAGAGATGATCATTTAATTCACCATTGTGATACAGCTGTACGCAAGCCATAAAGGCAGCATGTGCCTTCGCAAGATAATCGCTTCGCATTGGAGGGCTCTAAAATTCAATTAATTATAAATTTGCATGTCTAAATTGAGAAGTAAACACTTACCGAAATGGGTTCCTTAATGGTTGATTGTGGAGACAATGAAACTTTTGCCACTATGTTCGTAAAATTCGTTTGGACATATTCAGTTTTCTCCCATTTAGGCTTAAACAATGTAAAACAATCTCCTGGAAGTGACATACAGTATCGATTAAGCAAATTCAATGCTGCATGTGCTTCAAGTATTGCTCCTTTTGATGTCCTCAATGGTGGCACATTAACTGGGAATTGTTTTAATATATCTTCGGTTAAGGGCTTCTTTCTGTCAATTGTTTTCTCAATTAGAAACTTTCTTAACTCTTCTTCTATTTGTCGAAACTCCGTGATCTTCTTTATAACTTTTGAATGATCGTTCATTTCTACCAACATTGCGAATGCACTCTCTCTACTTCGTGCTCTGCCTTTTGTTTGTATTTAGCTGCGGAAATTTTCAACGCGATCATATCTTATGACGTAGTTACAACTTTGAACGTCGATACCTTCCTCGAGAACACTTGAAGCAACTAAGAAATTTGCATCGCCTCTCTTAAACGCGTTAATGGCCTGAAAAATTTAAATTTATTCAATTTAATATTAGTATTACATCCATTGTTTTGTATATCATTTTTATTATGTTTATAAATTAAACTTCAACATTTTTCCAATACTGGGACTTTCATATTATTATCATTTATATATATAATAAATTTGCAGTACCATAATCTATCCTCCTGCTGACCTTGGAATGAACAAAATACCCTTTATAAAACTAGTGTAATCAGTCTTGTGTGATTTTCCTCAAAATTTCCTCAATATCTTCAAGGACAAGGAGATTGTGTACTTTCCTACAATTTTAAGTGTAATTTTGAAATTAAAAATATTTTTGTTTTGTCCTTGAAAAAAAAATTCCCTTTTAAAATTTTTAGGGTACTTTCAGATTGATTAAACGTAAAATCTGTAAAGAATTCAGCCAAAAATTTACCGGAACATAAGTTTTTTCCAGATTTTGTAATTGATCATTGTAACCATTTTGAATTTACATAAGATGTATAAAATCATGAGTGATATAACCCCAAGTATCCTTTTGGAATCCAAAACCAAATTTTTATCTTTAACCGTTTTCGAAATAAAAAAAAAAAAAAAAAAAAACAAGAAATCGATAAAACCTTATTTTGAATTAATTTGCAAAAACAATAATCCAAAATCCTGTGGTGGAATTTCATTTAATAAAATTTCACCCAAAATAAAAAATTGTGCAGAGAGATTTTTTAAAAAGTCAGACACGGCAATAATAAAAAATAAAACTGTAAATAAAAATATTAAAAAAATTAAATTAAAATATATATTTTAAAAATATATAAAAATGTTTTAAAAGATAATATCAATTTACTATGGTAATAATCTAAATATGGTAATATCAACTACTACAGTTCTATACCACATCCACAGAGTTTAGTAATACTTCTAAACTTCCTAATCTGGCTGAAGAACCAACATTTTAGAAGTATTTAGCTAAGTAGTATTTTTGATGCCCCGGGTGAAACTGGATTACTCAACTAGTCGTATGTATATTTTCCTCTCTGCGAATTATGTCCATAGATCCTCAGTTTGGAGGAGCGTTACATGATTCAATGGTGTGGGGACTTAGTGCCCTGTTCTAATTTTCGTACGAAATTGAAGAGAGCTTACAAAAGCTCTTTTTGGATACAAATTTCTTAACAAGGTTCCTAAATTCTAACATATTCATTTTAGATGCCTTTGATTACTATTAGTTTTTCCGCATATAATGTCAAAATAATTTGACTGGATTTTTCTACCGAATTATTTTAACCACTTTGAATGAAAGAATTAATTGTAGTCAAAGGTAACTGAAATTGATTTTTTAAAAATTAGGAATTCTATTATGCAATTTGATTCAAAAAGGGATTTTGTAAGCTCTCTTCCATTCGTTTCGTACGAAAGTTAGAACAGGGCCCTTAATTCTTCTTTATAAACATAATTTCTGTACGAGGCTTGGCACTCATAATTGGGGATCGAGTCCAGAGTGCCGGGATTCTGATCAAAATCATGCAAGTCATTTCGACGTAAGTCGAAACAACCTTATGCACTTCAACTATTTAAGGTCGTTTCAACTTACGTCTAAATGACTTGCACGACTACCCCCCGAACTCTGGAGAACGACCATTGAACTTACTTTGCTAAATCCTTGGACATCCGCTTGATGGCCATCGTCGCAATAAACGTCTTGCGCGCTCCAGTCGGGAGATAGATGATCACATTTTGCTTCAAAGCCCTCTCCAGGATCTCCTCCTGGTAATCCCTGACCTGCAGCATCTGCTCATCCTGGGTACAAAAAGTAATAACTAGCTTAGAACGATTTTGCTTGCAGAAAGCAGCCTTTTTACCTGCTCAGTCGAATCCAATGGCTCCACCATGCTGCTCAAAGCTAACGAGTATTCCTTCTAGAAAGTAATGACTTAATTGCGGTTGCTATTGCAAAATGCGCAGACTGCGCTCTGAGGTCCCGCGTAAGTGCAGGGCCGCGTCACTACCTTTTGTTGTGTTGGAGGGATTCCGGGAATAATCTAGCTAGCTGCCGGCAATTGATAATTTCATACTTCTTTCACAAAACTCGGAATAATTAGCTAAACAGCACACAATATTAACACAAAATTAAAACAAAATAAGACAATGCCTACTTCCTGATAAAACAACTAAGTTAATAAGGACGAGCCGCAATCAACTGAATCTTCCAAAGTTCCATACATGTAGCAAAATACAAGCCCAGGAATTAAAAAAAAGCAGGCCATGAAGTAGGCCAAGTCACTAACACATGTGTAGGCATAAACCGACTGACTTCTGATTACACTGTTAAAATTCGAATTAAAAAAATTGGTTGTCGGTAAAGTCGGTTTACGCACGATAATTTTACGTGAAAACGTCATAAGAAAACATTGATGAAAAATTGCATACTTTTAGGAATTGAATTGAATTATTATCACTGAATTATCATTATTTTGTATAATACAAAGAAGGAGTTAATTGAAAATTAAAATTTTTTCGATAAATTAACATTTATTTGCACTCGTTAATTCAAATATTTTTTTACTTAAATTATACAGATTAATTACAAGTAACAATGTGCTATTAACAATTTATTTACAACTTATATACATGTGTGATATTTAAGATCCTCCAATCTGCGTTATTCTGTTAAGGATAGGACGATGATAGGAAAAGTAGGAAATCAAGCGGAGTGTTTCAAGTGTAATGTGCCTTGAAAAAGTCAAATCGATGGTTGTGAAAACCACATTAACTTTTCACTTCACTTTATAAACAGTTCACGTCGAATTCTTAAAATGCAAGAATTAATTAACTTTTTTGCCGCAATTGTTGTTGTAATAAACAATGGAAACCACATAAACTTTTCACTTCACTTCTTTTTTTTTTTTTTTAAATCGGTGGTAGAGCATTTTCTTTTCTAGTTTCGCAATTTACAAAAACCAATCTATCAAAATAGCCTATCACATGAGCTTTGAGTAACTAATGTAATTTTACGCCGTAATATGTTACAAACGATTTCTCCTATAAAGAAAATACCAAGAAAATACTTTATAGACATTTTTCTTATTTTCTAATTAGATAAAACTTACTTTGTGACTAATAATATTCCACTATATCGAAGAAGACTAAATTGATGATAGATGTTATTAATTTTGTCGCCACATGTGCATACAAATAGAAGCATACACCAAGTTTATAACAGTTATTCTAATTGGAAATAATATTCCACTATAAACCAACAGGACAAATTACGTGAGATTCTATTCAAAACGCTTAGGCCGATCGTGCCTCTCTATCGCTTGTCCCGCGCTCTCGCTTGCACGCTCGGCTCAGGCGGAACGTGACAATGAGTCATGCTTTTTCGTGCGTGCAGCCGTTCATCGATTTATAAGCCCAACGGTTATTAAATTTATCTTTTATCACTTTTATTAATTCGTCTCATATCGTCTCATTTTCCAGAGTAAGGCCGTTTTTATTATTTTACGGCTCAGCAACTAGTAAAAATCAATAGGCAAAAAAACGAAATTCTTAAATATCGCCGATAGGGCTAGTTTTTTGGCGTTAAATACTCGGTTTTAATTGCAGAAATTAGGCAATTGCAAAAACCCCGATAAAAATCGCCTATTTGTACGATTTTTTACTATTTTACGGCTCAGAAGCTAGTAAAAATCAATAGGTAAAAAAACGAAATTCGTAAATATCGCTGCTAGGGCTAGTTTTTTGGCGTTAAATACTCGGTTTTAATTGCAGAAATTAGACAAATGCAAAAAACCCGATAAAAATCGCCTATTTGTACGATTTTTTACTATTTTACGGCTCAGAAGCTAGTAAAAATCAATAGGTAAAATAACTAAATTCGTAAATATCGCTAGTAAGGCTCGTTTTTTGGCGTTAAATACTCGGATTTAATTGCGGAAATTAGACAAATGCAAAAAACCTGACAACAATCTCCTATTTGTACGATTTTTTATTATTTTACGGCTCAGCAGCTAGTAAAAATGAATAGGTAAAAAAACTAAATTCGTAAATATCGCTATTAAGGCTAGTGTTTTGCCGTTAAATACTCGGATTTAATTGCGGAAATTAGACAAATGCAAAAAACCCGATAAAAATCGTCTATTTGTACGATTTTGTACTATTTTACCTCTCAGAAGCTAGTAAAAATCAACAGGTAAAAAAAACTAAATTCGTAAATATCGCCGATAGGACTAGTTTTTTGGCGTTAAATACTCGGTTTTAATTGCAGAAATTAGACAAATGCAAAAAACCCGATAAAAATCGTCTATTTGTACGATTTTGTACTATTTTACCTCTCAGAAGCTAGTAAAAATCAATAGGTAAAAAAAACTAAATTCGTAAATATCGCCGATAGGACTAGTTTTTTTGCGTTAAATACTCGGTTTTAATTGCAGAAATTAGACAAATGCAAAAAAACCGATAAAAATCGCCTATTTGTACGATTTTTTACTATTTTACGGCTCAGAAGCTAGTAAAAATCAATAGGTAAAAAAACGAAATTCGTAAATATCGCTAGTAAGGCTAGTTTTTTTGCGTTAAATACTCGGATTTAATTGCGGAAATTAGACAAATGCAAAAAACCCGATAAAAATCGTCTATTTGTACGATTTTGTACTATTTTACGTCTCAGAAGCTAGTAAAAATCAATAGGTAAAAAAAACTAAATTCGTAAATATCGCCGATAGGACTAGTTTTTTTGCGTTAAATACTCGGTTTTAATTGCAGAAATTAGACAAATGCAAAAAAACGGATAAAAATCGCCTATTTGTACGATTTTTTATTATTTTACAGCTCAGAAGCTAGTAAAAATCAATAGGTAAAAAAACTAAATTCGGAAATATCGCCGATAGGGCTAGTTTTTTGGCGTTAAATACTCGGTTTTAATTGCAGAAATTAGACAAATGCAAAAAACCCGATAAAAATCGCCTATTTGTACGATTTTTTACTATTTTACGGCTCAGCAACTAGTAAAAATCAATAGGTAAAAAAACGAAATTCGTAAATATCGCTGCTAGGGCTAGTTTTTTTGCGTTAAATACTCGGTTTTAATTGCAGAAATTAGACAAATGCAAAAAAACCGATAAAAATCGCCTATTTGTACGATGTTTTATTATTTTACAACTCAGAAGCTAGTAAAAATCAATAAGAAAAAAAACTAAATTCGTAAATATCGTCGACAGGGCTAGTTTTTTTGCGTTAAATACTCGGTTTTAATTGCAGAAATTAGACAAATGCAAAAAACCCGATAAAAATCGCCAATTTGTACGATTTTTTACTATTTTACGGCTCAGAAGCTAGTAAAAATCAATAGGTAAAAAAATGAAATTCGTAAATATCGCAGCTAGGGCTAGTTTTTTTGCGTTAAATACTCGGTTTTAATTGCAGAAATTATACAAATGCAAAAAAACCCATAAAAATGTCCTATTTGTACGATTTTTTATTATTTTACGGTTCAGCAGCTAGTAAAAATCAATAGCTAAATAAAATTACATAATAAAAAAATATTTTTTAAAAAAAAACTTTTATTTAACAATAAAATATAAAAATATACTAAAAAGGAGAAAATAAGTGTTTGCTAAAATAAATTTAGGCTGACAATAATATCTTTATAAGATAATTAATAAAATAATACTTCAGTTTTAATATTTTGGATTGACGAAGGGTCTAAGCTTATCAATTTTGGGCCTAAAATATTTTGCAACCAAAATATACCTTTAACGTATTTCTTCACGGTAGTTCTGTATTCGTATGACTATGAATAAAAGCTTGGGCGCTCATTAGATATTAAAATTATAAAATAGCAGTAGTGAAACGAAGCGAAATATTGTGTAATTTTTCAGCATAATTTCGCTTCTAATGAGGGCTTTGAAGCAAAATGTGATCATCTATCTGCCGACTGGAGCGGGCAAAACATTGCGGCGATGGCCATCAAGCGGATGTCCAAGGATTTAGCAAAGTAAGTTCAATGGTCGTTCTCCAGAGTCCGGGGGGTAGTCGTGCAAGTCATTTAGACGTAAGTTGAAACGACCTTAAATAGTTGAAGTACATAAGGTTGTTTCGACTTCCGTCGAAATGACTTGCATGATTTTGATCAGAATCCCGGCCCTGGACACGATCCCCAATTATGAGTACCAAGCCTCGTGCAGAAATTATGCTTATAGAGAAGAATTAAGGGCCCTGTTCTAAATTTCGTACGAAACGAATGGAAGAGAGCTTACAAAATCCCTTTTTGAATCAAATTGCATAATAGAATTCCTAATTTTTAAAAAATCAATTTCAGTTACCTTTGACTTCAATTAATTCTTTCATTCAAAGTGGATAAAATAAATCGGTAGAAAAATCCAATCAAATTATTTTGACATTATATGCGGAAAAACTAATAGTAATCAAAGGCATCTAAACTGAATATGTTAGAATTTAGGAACCTTGTTAAGAAATTTGTATCCAAAAAGAGCTTTTGTAAGCTCTCTTCAATTTCGTACGAAAATTAGAACAGGGCACTAAGTCTCCACACCATTGAATCATGTAACGCTCCTCCAAACTGAGGATCTATGGACATAATTCGCATAGAGGAAAATATACATATGACTAGTTGAGTAATCCAGTTTCACCCGGGGCATCAAAAATACTACTTAGCTAAATACTTCTAAAATGTTGGTTCTTCAGCCAGATTAGGAAGTTTGGAAGTACATATTACTAAAATCTGTGGAAGTGGTATAGAACTGTAGTAGTTGATGTTACCATATTTAGATTATTACCATAGTAAATTGATATTATCTTTTAAAACATTTTTATATATTTTTAAAATATTTTAATTCAATTTTTTTAATATTTTTATTTACAGTTTTATTTTTTATTATTGCCGTGTCTGACTTTTTAAAAAATCTCTTTGCACAATCTTTTATTTCTTTAAATCAACCTATCTAGATCAAATTACAATTTTCCATAGATAGTAAGTTTTATAAATTTTAAAGTGAATAATCAAAGTACTTTTTATTACCCGACTGCGCCAGAAGGAGGGTTATGTTTTTCGAGTGTATGTATGTATGTATATTTTTTTGGCACGCTCTGTATCCTAAACGGCTTGATCGATTTCAGCTTGAGAGGTGCCGTTAGATTCGTCTTAATTGTGAGAGTGACACTGGGTATATCAAAATTGGAAAAAATTAAAATGGCCGATTTGTGGCGCCATATTATGTCTTCAAACATTTTTTTTTTTCAAAACCTATCGAGTGGAGTATCAAAATAAAGGGTTTCATAAATAGCTTGCAAAAATTTATGCGACTTCTATGTTTACATGTAATTTGGAATGGAAATTGCTAAAAAAAACAACAAAATATTCAACGTTACAACATAAATTATATTTATGTGTGGAAAAGAGAGATTACAATACTGTCTTACTAATAATAAATCCGAACGTTACTATTGTTGATTCAGTGTGTATGACAGACTTATCAGCCTGGGCAACAAAAAGTGAAAGACGTAACGCAGGATATTGCCTTTAATCCTTAGTTGGGCTGTAACAGTTCATAAACTCCAAGGTACGACACTCGATCGGGCAGTTGTGGACCTTGGCTCACATATATTTACAAAAGGTCAAGCGTATGTAGCTCTTAGTCGAATAAAAACATTAGCTGGATTGGCTATCAGTACTCTTGATCCTAAAAAACTATTAAATCGCCCACACGATCAAAATTCTTTGAATGAGCTTCAACGTTTAAAGGAATTGATCGTATGAACTGATGACTTAAAGCCTTAAAGTTAACATGAGGAAACTTTCACAAGATTTAATATTGTTTTAATATCAGTTTAGAAACCCTATTTTTTACCTAACCTAACTTTTGTGGAAATTCAATAACGTGCAGATATTTAAATGATAAATTTATTTACTACGAAAACTGAAAAACTTAAAATAAAAATATTATTGAAAAACACAAAAAACCCGACTGCGTAAACTGAAAAATTGTGAAGTTAAAATTTTCAAACTTACTTAATAAATGAACTGAAAAGATAAAAACAAGTTGAAAAAATTAAACATTTTTTCTGAATTTGAATGATCATGGTTGACAGTGTTCACAAACGCAGTCGGAGGCATCAAATACATTAATTGAGTACGCGAAACAAATAAACAAATTCACTTTCGCATTTATGATGTGAAAGTTAGGATATTGGGACTCCTCCAACTACGTATTCACTTGCTCTATGCATACCTATGTATGCAAAAACTGAACTATCTATACGATAAAATTATATTAAACAAGAACTTAAAGTTAAAAAAGAAGTATTTTTATTATAATAACATATCGTGATTATATCTTAGAACAACTAATGTTTGAGCATTTCTTTATAGGCCTCTAAGCGAAGGTGGCAAAAGGACAGTGTTCGTTACTAATACTGTAGCGTTGGCAAAACAGCAGTGCACTGCACTGCAAAAGCAGACCAATTTAAAGGTCAACGTCTATACAGGCGAGAGAAATGTTGACTATTGGGGACGTGATAGGTGGGACCTCGAATTTGAACGAAATCAGGTTTAACGAATTATAAGCAATACTCTTTTCTTTTATATATAATAGTATTTTCTAACTTTTTTAATTCCTAGGTTATCGTTACAACTTGCCAAATAATTGTGGATATCATAACTTCTGGCATTATAAAATTAAGCAATTTCAACTTGCTTATATTTGATGAATGCCATAACGGTACTAAAAATCACCCGATGCATATTCTTATGGGTCATTTTCGCTACGTACCAGAGAATAATCACCCAAGAATTATTGGATTGACGGGTATATTAATGAAGTCTCCTACTATAAAAACCGTCCTTCAAGAGCTTACGAATCTGGAGGCTACTTTTAGATCTGTAATTGTAACCGTGTCAAATTTAGAAAAGTTTAAAAACGTTTTGCTGTAATTTAGCACACAACATTTAAATGGGTTTTATAATTTATCGATTTTTTCCAGATATTCTACAAAACCAAATGAACTTTTCATACCTTACTCAAATATGAACTACAATAAGAGTAGCATTTACGACAAAATTACGATTTTAATTGAAAAAACTAAAGAAGTAGCTCTAAATTGGAAAGGAGATGAAACGGATTTCAAAAAAACAAAAGCTCTTAATGAAAAGGCTGAACCGAGTCCGGTTAAGAATGCTGTAAATCTGTTAAATGATTTTCTCTATCAATTGAACGATTTGGGACCCTATGGAGCAGCATCTATTGCTGTTATGACTTTAATAATATCTTTCGAATTAAGAAAACGTTCAGCAAAAACTCTAAATGTGCGAAATATGTACCGAATGTGCATTACAATGGCTGATAGAATTAGACATTTACTAGTTAAACACCTTTACGATGATGATGATGAAGAGGAAAAAGAAGTCGATGTAATTCTTTCAAATTCGTCACCAAAGATGCAGAAGCTGCTAGTCTACCTTAAGGAAGAATTTTCAGGCAAGAATCCAAATGACATATCATGCCTTGTTTTTGTCCAGCGACGTAGTACTGCTAAAAATGTCTATCACATCTTAAAACGCTTTGCCAAGGTTTCCGAAAATATTCCTCTTAAACCGGCTTTCATGATTGGCAGAAATAGATCTCTATCGGAACCTATAACGGCAATCCTTACGGATAAATGGAGTGAATCAGTAAGTATTGCAGATATACATATATGTATGTATTGTATGTATAATAATCAAACTGTAACCAAGTCCTGTCTGTACATGAAATATTTTTTATAACTTGGAATCTTTATCTGTCTGCATGTGTCACGCAATTAAAATTGCTTATTCCGCAAAATTACATTTATGTATTACATTCTTTTCGCGACTTCGCCCGCGTTAATTTATTATACCATGCCAAGATGCCCCAAATAAAAATTAGCAACTTGAAGTTTTGGAAAAATCGATTGCAAATTAGGCCGCATTGAATTTAAGATTATTCTGGATTAAATACCAAAGAAATACAAATTATTCAATTAAAATGATAAGATCCGAAAATTATTGTTATTTTGGGTGAAATTTTATTACATGAAATTCCACCACAGGATTTTGGATTATTGTTTTTGCAAATTAATTCAAAATTAGGCTTTATCGATTTCTTGCTTTTTTGTTTTTTTTTTTTATTACATATTTCGAAAACGGTTAAAGATAAAAATTTAGTTTTGGATTCCAAAAGGATACTTGGGGTTATATCACTCATGATTTTAGACATATATCTTATGTAAATTCAAAATGGTTACAATGATCAATTACAAAATCTGGAAAAAACTTATGTTCCGGTAAAGTGTTGGCTGAATTCTTTACAGATTTTACGTTTAATCAATCTGAAAGTACCCTAAAAATTTTAAAAGGGAATTTTTTTTTCAAGGACAAAACAAAAATATTTTTAATTTCAAAATTACACTTAAAATTGTAGGAAAGTACACAATCTCCTTGTCCTTGAAGATATTGAGGAAATTTTGAGGAAAATCACACAAGACTGATTACACTAGTTTTATAAAGGGTATTTTGTTCATTCCAAGGTCAGCGGGAGGATAGATTATGGTACTGCAAATTTATTATATATATAAATGATAATAATATGAAAGTTCCAGTATAGGAAAAATGTTGAAGTTTAATTTATAAACATAATAAAAATGATATACAAAACAATGGATGTAATACTAATATTAAATTGAATAAATTTAAATTTTTCAGGCCATTAACGAGTTTAAGAGAGGCGATGCAAATTTCTTAGTTGCTTCAAGTGTTCTCGAGGAAGGTATCGACGTTCAAAGTTGTAACTACGTCATAAGATATGATTGCGTTGATACTTTCCGCAGCTATATACAAACAAAAGGCAGAGCACGAAGTAGAGAGAGTGCATTCGCAATGTTGGTAGAAATGAACGATCATTCAAAAGTTATAAAGAAGATCAAGGAGTTTCGACAAATAGAAGAAGAGTTAAGAAAGTTTCTAATTGAGAAAACAATTGACAGAAAGAAGCCCTTAACCGAAGATATATTAAAACAATTCCCAGTTAATGTGCCACCATTGAGGACATCAAAAGGAGCAATACTTGAAGCACATGCAGCATTGAATTTGCTTAATCGATACTGTATGTCACTTCCAGGAGATTGTTTTACATTGTTTAAGCCTAAATGGGAGAAAACTGAATATGTCCAAACGAATTTTACGAACATAGTGGCAAAAGTTTCATTGCCTCCACAATCAACCATTAAGGAACCCATTTCGGTAAGTGTGTACTTCTCAATTTAGACATGCAAATTTATAATTAATTGAATTTTAGAGCCCTCCAATGCGAAGCGTTTATCTTGCGAAGGCACATGCTGCCTTTATGGCTTGCGTACAGCTGTATCACAATGGTGAATTAAATGATCATCTCTTGCCAATAACACCAAAAATTAGCAATGAAATAACGGATAATTTGTACTTTCAGCATTGGCAGGAATTTCCTGACGGTAAGTTAAGTTAAACACAATACATAGAATAAAGCTCAAAGCAGAGCTGAGTTGTTCCAATTTTGGTAGTGCGAAAAATAACGATGCTCTCGTTAATTGATTTCCGATCTTGAAAAGGATAGATAAGGCAAGCTTCGGCCAAGAACTAACACAATCCTACTGTATTCTTGCCGTTTTCTTAAGAACATTAGTTATTTTTGAGAAAAGATTATGGGCCCTGGGATCCTGATCATTTTTCATAACAGACACCTTAAAGTATGCAGCAAATGATGGAGAGACACAGTTCGGAAAGGGGCTGAGAGGAGTTCGATCAAGACGACATCGGATTACTCCATATCGTACTTGGTCGTCAGAGCTATACCAGGTGCTAATCACGGTATTCTCATAATCTTCTGGTTCATGTCGCGATCGCATATTGTGTCGGCATTTGGAGAAGTTTCTTTACATTCGCATTTTCTTCGTCGACTTCAAAATCTGGCTGAACGTCGATAGCGTACAAGAAAAAGTCCTTTCCAACTTCGGGCATAGCTGAAGAAAGTTCTGATGGGTAAACCATGTCATAGATACGTTTATTTTTTTTGGTTCCAGCCTTTTTGGGATTGTCTGAAAAGAAATAAGAGATAATTTTATTATTGTATTTACAAGAATTACGGGATACAATAGTTAAAATCCAATATTTATTGCTTAATATTTGTTAAAGGCTGATTATAACACACTTACTTATGTAAAATTAACCTGTTAAACATTTGTTTAAATAGGGTGACCACTTTTTCTTAATATCAAATTTCTTTAATTTTTCCGATTTTACACAGCCTTTTTCCCAAAACTCTTTTTTAAGGACCCCTACAGTGACCAAATGAAAGTTGAATCGTTAGAAATCAAAATTTTCAAACATGTTAGTTTATGAAAGAATAAAACAAAGGATGTTAGGAAAAAACAATTTTTCAGTAAGTATCATTGATTGAAATGAAAACACAAATGGCGGTTCTTAACAAGAAAAACGCATAAGTAAAGAGGACATGAAAAACTCTTCAGATATGGACCGTGGTAACAAAATGAATTTTGGACTATGGTTCAATATCACATTCACACATTTTAGTAACACTCCTAAGCTGCATGAAGTATTAAACTTGAGCATGTAAAAAGTTGTTATCTAAATACTGCTTAAAATACATCGGATTACTCAGCTGGCTATATGTATACAATATAATGTACATACAGTAGACTCCCGTATAATGCGAATTCCTACAACGCGCTAAAAATTTTGCGACAATTTTTTTCATATAACGCGATTCTCGTACAGCGCACAATTCGGAAATTCTCCGTTTACTAATGAATTTGTTTGATTATTTTTTTACAATTTATTTTTACTGGTTATCGGATAAGAATTATGGATCAACTTTTATAATTCCCATCAATATTAAGAGTTATTTCTCAATGTTTTGTTTCCGTTATTAGTTAACCATTATTTATTTATTCTTCTTTTCTCACCAATTTGTAAATGCAGTTTATTCTGCAAAATCTGCCAGTTCTAATTATCATGCGATGTCCACCAAAATTGGTATTTAGGGGTTGTCAGAGTCGCTGATTTCAAACCGACTGCCAAAATAAACGAATTAAAGATAAATACCTTTTTTGATTTATTAACGGCGACAAGTAAGCATTTGTCGTTTCAAATGATAAATCGAAGAAATCGAAAGTTTTCTTTTGCGATCCCAAAAACCTCCAAATACCAATTTTAGTGGAAATCGCATAACATTTGACAGTTTGCCATCTTGAATTCGTAAATTTTGACAGTCAATTTGAAATCAGTGACCCTGAAAATCCCCAACAATGAAGACGGAAGTTCCATAGGATTGAACCTTATCCCTTTATCCCTTTATCGGCGGCATCTTCTTAAATGGCTATAGTTATACCTTTCTTGCTCTTCTTTCTCCAATTGAGCATATAAATATGTATAAAAGATGTATAATCCAGCGCAATCAATCACTTAATTATAAAATTTATATTGTTGTTGTTGAGTTTTACGTTGCCACGAGGTCCGTCACACAAAGGTGACTTTGTGGTCACGTCAACTTGGGTCAAATTGACCAACGACTAGTTTGTCTCCAATCAAATTATAAGAAGTTTTTGGGGGGAGGGGCAAATACCTTTCTCAAATTGACCCTTTTAATCACATTCACTTCAAACACATGACTGTCACTACGTTTAGTTCACAGGTTCCGTCTGGATCATTATAAAAGTTTTCACATTTGCCTTCTCAAGCTATGTCCGGTAAACTCGTATGATTAGTTCACATTAGGCTTTATCACTAAGATTTGCCCAGTATTTGTTTTTCTTTCGTTTCTTCTATATTAATCCGTTTTCTCTAATTTTGCACACTTAATTATTTGATTTCTACTGTTACTTTTAGATACACAGTTCGTCTATGCCTTCCAACACTTTCCGTTATGGCTACCAGAATGCACAGCTTACCGTCATAGCTGGGGCCTTATTCCTGAAAACGAGACGAAACGAAAGCAAATTCCCTACTCTAAACGATTATAAGATGGCTATAGTGTTGTCATACGGACTCATAAATATGTATAGTCAGAACAATCAACATTGACAGCACAAACCTTCAATAATTTAACGACTTTTCATAGTTTAATTTTTCATCGGTCAAGTCTGAAATTGTTTTTAAGTACATAAAATTTGATAAATAAAGATGTTGAATGTGTGGCTTTTAATTAGTTCGGACGAAGAGAGTGAAGATTAAGAAGCTATGGGGATTAAGGGGGATAGCCGCTGTGATGAGTCAAAAAAAAAAAATTTTTTTTTCGTCTTAAATCAAAGTTATTATAATATATTCAAAAACATGTGTACAAAATTGCAGATCAAAAGGTCCAGGACTCGATAGTTTAATATTGGTATGAAAATTTTAAAAGATACATGATTTCATTGCGAGAGAAATGGACTAAAAACTTCAAACGCGTTTTTCTCGAAACGACTTTTTTCAAACTGGTCGCATCGATAACTCGGACAATTTTTAACCGATTTTTAATTTTTTTTTTTGTTTGTTTTGTTTATCTTAGTAGTGGCTAAGGTTAAGCATAGCCGATTTGGAAAATTTTGTTTTTTACTATTTTTTAAACTGTGTGAAAACAAAAAAAACGGTCGAAAAAATGAAAATATTTTCAATCGGTCGCCATTTTGTGAAAAATCAAAATAAGAAAAACGGCTACGTACAACGATAACTACATTCATACAGATTATTATAAAATTTTGTTTTTTGTTCTCACATTACCGGCTTTTGAAAAATCGATGCGACCATGGAGGGGGAAGTTTTTTTCAAGCTCTACGGCATCGTTTACATTGTTAAAACTATTTATTATTTTTTAATAAAAATTTGTGGAAACATTATTGGATATGTACTTAATAAAATAAAAAACCGGCCAAGTGCGAGTCGGACTCGCGCACGAAGGGTTCCGTACCATTCACAATTAAGTATTTTGTGAATATTTCAAGTGCCTACCTGTTACCATTTATTGATATCGACCAAAAATAGGCAAAAAATGGCGTTTTTTGTATGGGAGCCCCCCTTAAATATTTATTTTATTTTAATTTTATTATTTATTATAAAAGTAAAAATACAACTGAGTATTTTGTGAATAATTCAAGTGCCTACCTGTTGCCATTATTGATATCGAGCAAAAAAGGGCAAAAAAATCGCGTTTGTTGTATGGGAGCCCTCCTTAAATATTTATTTTATTTTGTTTTTAGTATTTGTTGTTATAGCGGCAACAGAAATACATAATTTGTGAAAATTTCAACTGTCTAGCTATCGCGGTTCTTGAGACACAGCCTGGTGACAGACAGACGGACGGACAGACAGCAAGTCTTAGTAATAGGGTCCCGTTTTTACCCTTTGGGTACGGAACCCTGAAAAAACACGATCCAAAAATTATTTTATTTACCCGGTCAAAAAAATTTTTGAAAATCACTCATTTTTTCGGCCGTCACAGTGGCTATCCCCCTTAAGAAAGCTATTTTTGATCTAAATATTAACAAATTATGTTAATAAACAATTCAATTTACATTTTAATAATTCAAACTTATATTTTAAGCATAAGCTAACTTTTATCCTTTTTTTTTAAATGTCACATTAACAAACGTGTAGACGAAAGACGATCACCAAAGTGCAATCGTCTCAGAAACGAAAACTAGGCGATTCTTGTTTTCCTAGGTGGCATTTGCATCGCGCTTCATCATTTTCGTTTCGTTTCGTTTTCAGGAGTAAGGCCTATATTTTCTCAATTACGATCTGTCCGGTATATTTTTTTCTTTTATCCATCCCTCGGTACTTCGGTAGCAAAATTATTATTTGTAAATCCTGTCCATGACTTGAATCTTCGAACGCAGCAAACACCATTTTTTGGAGGCACAATATTTTTTTTTAACGGTTCCTCAAACTATTTATATTTACAAGCTTTTTATATCTTCTATTAATTACTGAATAGCCATACTATCTCTTTATACTTTCTTTCAGAAAGAACTCCTCCTTTAACTTTACGCTTATCTTCTCTACACCCTCAAATTCAATCATGATGACTTTAAGTTATGACCGGTAATGTACTTTTTCCTTATCAAACGGGACATCCTGGATGCTCAAAAAACCAAATACAATCAGATTTGAGATGCTTTTATCTTTTTTCAGTTTTATAGTTCCTCTTTATTTTCAGAATTTATTCCTCATTAATTATTTTAATCACATATTTATATTACCCTCATCAGACCTAACACTCTGGTGCGCGATCCTTCGTTAATATTATCACCTTTGTCAGCTCATCTTTTGCTATTATTTTCATTTACATAAAATAACAGCTATAGAATAAATCTGTTTTCCATCTCAAAAGGACACCGACTCACTGTTGTAATCGCTTTTTACATTTTAATTTTATAGAATAATCTCAGCAAATAAAAAAAAAAAAAAAACCAAGATCACGTGGTCGACCGGATACAGTTCCGTTAAATTAATTTCATATCAGTGTTGCTTTCACATCATTCAATTATTTTAATCACATTAGTTTATTCACCTTTATCAGTCCAATAAGACTCTTTGAGACAAAAGAAAAACCGTTGTCATTTGAGCAGTGCTGTTACACCGTGATAACGTTTTCTTATTTATCCAATTTTATATTATATTTATCTCTTTATTAAACAAAAATTAAACTTTTTCTTTAACGAGTTCGCTGTAGCAATTTTCATTTTCCTATCCAAAGTAGACATCTAGGCTGAACATCACACTGACCGTAAAGTTAATGGTGATTTGTTTACCGTTGTAGCACGAGGTTGTTATACTTCGAATTTGGACAATTCCAAATCACTAGTCCCTTTGAATTTAATTTCTTAATTATTTAAATACGCTCCTAATTCCGGAATGAAATGCTCCAAACCACTTCTTTGAATCTCTGAATTTTGACGGAGGACACCACCAAGAAGACATCACTCCCCTTCCTTCTTATTTTTCACTAATATCGAACACTATCAGTTTTTTTTCATAAAACTACACTCTTGTAATAATTCACTTTTACTTCTTCTTTTGTCTTTCCTATTTCAATTTGAACATTTTAATTATCTATTTTCCTATCGGCGGCGACCTCCATGCCCACAACTCACTTAAGGCACGTCTGCACTCTTTCGCCGCTGGAGACGAAGTGTAAAAATTTAAAAATATAAAAAAAAAGCTTCCTTGACACAGGAAATGGTATTTCCAAATTGATTCCGAAAACCTATTTCGTTCTCTGCTGGATGCCTACACGAACTTTTCATTTCGCACGAAAATAAGAACAGGGCACTATTCTTGAATCTGTTCGAATCGAATCAAAAAGAGCTTACAAAAGCACCTTTTAAATTGAAATTCCTTAATACTCATATTCTGTATTCGGAGTGAAATTAAGTCGAAAAGAGCTTAGAAAGCTCCTTTTGAATCAAATTTCCTTAATAAAATATTTAAAATTGTAACAAATTCATTTCAGTTACCTTTGGTTTAAATTAGTTTTTCCACAAAATACTTCGAAATATTTCGATTGCTTTTTTCTAATCGAATTATTTTAACACTTTTAACGAAAAAATTAATTAAAGTCAAAGGTTACTGAAATGATTTTATGAACATTTCAGGAACTTTACTAAGGAATTTCAAATCAAAAGGAACTTTACAAACTCTTTTCAATTTCATTTCGCTCGGAATGCAGAACATGGGCGATTGTTCCTAATTTTTAAATAAATTCATTTCGGTGTTTTGTAAGCTCTTTTCGATCCGATTCGAACGGATTCAACAATAGGATTCCAGGACCCATAATCTTTTCTCAAAAATAACTAATGTTCTTAAGAAAATGGCAAGAATACAGTAGGATTGTGTTAGTTCTTGGCCGAAGCTTGCCTTATCTATCCTTTTCAAGATCGGAAATCAATTAACGAGAGCATCGTTATTTTTCGCACTACCAAAATTGGAACAACTCAGCTCTGCTTTAAGCTTTATTCTATGTATTGTGTTTAACTTAACTTACCTTCAGGAAATTCCTGCCAATCCTGAAAGTACAAATTATCCGTTATTTCATTGCTAATTTTTGGTGTTATTGGCAAGAGATGATCATTTAATTCACCATTGTGATACAGCTGTACGCAAGCCATAAAGGCAGCATGTGCCTTCGCAAGATAAACGCTTCGCATTGGAGGGCTCTAAAATTCAATTAATTATAAATTTGCATCTCTAAATTGAGAAGTAAACACTTACCGAAATGGGTTCCTTAATGGTTGATTGTGGAGACAATGAAACTTTTGCCACTATGTTCGTAAAATTCGTTTGGACATATTCAGTTTTCTCCCATTTAGGCTTAAACAATGTAAAACAATCTCCTGGAAGTGACATACAGTATCGATTAAGCAAATTCAATGCTGCATGTGCTTCAAGTATTGCTCCTTTTGATGTCCTCAATGGTGGCACATTAACTGGGAATTGTTTTAATATATCTTCGGTTAAGGGCTTCTTTCTGTCAATTGTTTTCTCAATTAGAAACTTTCTTAACTCTTCTTCTATTTGTCGAAACTCCGTGATCTTCTTTATAACTTTTGAATGATCGTTCATTTCTACCAACATTGCGAATGCACTCTCTCTACTTCGTGCTCTGCCTTTTGTTTGTATTTAGCTGCGGAAATTTTCAACGCGATCATATCTTATGACGTAGTTACAACTTTGAACGTCGATACCTTCCTCGAGAACACTTGAAGCAACTAAGAAATTTGCATCGCCTCTCTTAAACGCGTTAATGGCCTGAAAAATTTAAATTTATTCAATTTAATATTAGTATTACATCCATTGTTTTGTATATCATTTTTATTATGTTTATAAATTAAACTTCAACATTTTTCCAATACTGGGACTTTCATATTATTATCATTTATATATATAATAAATTTGCAGTACCATAATCTATCCTCCTGCTGACCTTGGAATGAACAAAATACCCTTTATAAAACTAGTGTAATCAGTCTTGTGTGATTTTCCTCAAAATTTCCTCAATATCTTCAAGGACAAGGAGATTGTGTACTTTCCTACAATTTTAAGTGTAATTTTGAAATTAAAAATATTTTTGTTTTGTCCTTGAAAAAAAAATTCCCTTTTAAAATTTTTAGGGTACTTTCAGATTGATTAAACGTAAAATCTGTAAAGAATTCAGCCAAAAATTTACCGGAACATAAGTTTTTTCCAGATTTTGTAATTGATCATTGTAACCATTTTGAATTTACATAAGATGTATAAAATCATGAGTGATATAACCCCAAGTATCCTTTTGGAATCCAAAACCAAATTTTTATCTTTAACCGTTTTCGAAATAAAAAAAAAAAAAAAAAAAAAAACAAGAAATCGATAAAACCTTATTTTGAATTAATTTGCAAAAACAATAATCCAAAATCCTGTGGTGGAATTTCATTTAATAAAATTTCACCCAAAATAAAAAATTGTGCAGAGAGATTTTTTAAAAAGTCAGACACGGCAATAATAAAAAATAAAACTGTAAATAAAAATATTAAAAAAATTAAATTAAAATATTTTAAAAATATATAAAAATGTTTTAAAAGATAATATCAATTTACTATGGTAATAATCTAAATATGGTAATATCAACTACTACAGTTCTATACCACATCCACAGAGTTTAGTAATACTTCTAAACTTCCTAATCTGGCTGAAGAACCAACATTTTAGAAGTATTTAGCTAAGTAGTATTTTTGATGCCCCGGGTGAAACTGGATTACTCAACTAGTCGTATGTATATTTTCCTCTCTGCGAATTATGTCCATAGATCCTCAGTTTGGAGGAGCGTTACATGATTCAATGGTGTGGGGACTTAGTGCCCTGTTCTAATTTTCGTACGAAATTGAAGAGAGCTTACAAAAGCTCTTTTTGGATACAAATTTCTTAACAAGGTTCCTAAATTCTAACATATTCATTTTAGATGCCTTTGATTACTATTAGTTTTTCCGCATATAATGTCAAAATAATTTGACTGGATTTTTCTACCGAATTATTTTAACCACTTTGAATGAAAGAATTAATTGTAGTCAAAGGTAACTGAAATTGATTTTTTAAAAATTAGGAATTCTATTATGCAATTTGATTCAAAAAGGGATTTTGTAAGCTCTCTTCCATTCGTTTCGTACGAAAGTTAGAACAGGGCCCTTAATTCTTCTTTATAAACATAATTTCTGTACGAGGCTTGGCACTCATAATTGGGGATCGAGTCCAGAGTGCCGGGATTCTGATCAAAATCATGCAAGTCATTTCGACGTAAGTCGAAACAACCTTATGCACTTCAACTATTTAAGGTCGTTTCAACTTACGTCTAAATGACTTGCACGACTACCCCCCGAACTCTGGAGAACGACCATTGAACTTACTTTGCTAAATCCTTGGACATCCGCTTGATGGCCATCGTCGCAATAAACGTCTTGCGCGCTCCAGTCGGGAGATAGATGATCACATTTTGCTTCAAAGCCCTCTCCAGGATCTCCTCCTGGTAATCCCTGACCTGCAGCATCTGCTCATCCTGGGTACAAAAAGTAATAACTAGCTTAGAACGATTTTGCTTGCAGAAAGCAGCCTTTTTACCTGCTCAGTCGAATCCAATGGTTCCACCATGCTGCTCAAAGCTAACGAGTATTCCTTCTAGAAAGTAATGACTTAATTGCGGTTGCTATTGCAAAATGCGCAGACTGCGCTCTGAGGTCCCGCGTAAGTGCAGGGCCGCGTCACTCCCTTTTGTTGTGTTGGAGGGATTCCGGGAATAATCTAGCTAGCTGCCGGCAATTGATAATTTCATACTTCTTTCACAAAACTCGGAATAATTAGCTAAACAGCACACAATATTAACACAAAATTAAAACAAAATAAGACAATGCCTACTTCCTGATAAAACAACTAAGTTAATAAGGACGAGCCGCAATCAACTGAATCTTCCAAAGTTCCATACATGTAGCAAAATACAAGCCCAGGAATTAAAAAAAAGCAGGCCATGAAGTAGGCCAAGTCACTAACACATGTGTAGGCATAAACCGACTGACTTCTGATTACACTGTTAAAATTCGAATTAAAAAAATTGGTTGTCGGTAAAGTCGGTTTACGGACGATAATTTTACGTGAAAACGTCATAAGAAAACATTGATGAAAAATTGCATACTTTTAGGAATTGAATTGAATTATTATCACTGAATTATCATTATTTTGTATAATACAAAGAAGGAGTTAATTGAAAATTAAAATTTTTTCGATAAATTAACATTTATTTGCACTCGTTAATTCAAATATTTTTTTACTTAAATTATACAGATTAATTACAAGTAACAATGTGCTATTAACAATTTATTTACAACTTATATACATGTGTGATATTTAAGATCCTCCAATCTGCGTTATTCTGTTAAGGATAGGACGATGATAGGAAAAGTAGGAAATCAAGCGGAGTGTTTCAAGTGTAATGTGCCTTGAAAAAGTCAAATCGATGGTTGTGAAAACCACATTAACTTTTCACTTCACTTTATAAACAGTTCACGTCGAATTCTTAAAATGCAAGAATTAATTAACTTTTTTGCCGCAATTGTTGTTGTAATAAACAATGGAAACCACATAAACTTTTCACTTCACTTCTTTTTTTTTTTTTTTAAATCGGTGGTAGAGCATTTTCTTTTCTAGTTTCGCAATTTACAAAAACCAATCTATCAAAATAGCCTATCACATGAGCTTTGAGTAACTAATGTAATTTTACGCCGTAATATGTTACAAACGATTTCTCCTATAAAGAAAATACCAAGAAAATACTTTATAGACATTTTTCTTATTTTCTAATTAGATAAAACTTACTTTGTGACTAATAATATTCCACTATATCGAAGAAGACTAAATTGATGATAGATGTTATTAATTTTGTCGCCACATGTGCATACAAATAGAAGCATACACCAAGTTTATAACAGTTATTCTAATTGGAAATAATATTCCACTATAAACCAACAGGACAAATTACGTGAGATTCTATTCAAAACGCTTAGGCCGATCGTGCCTCTCTATCGCTTGTCCCGCGCTCTCGCTTGCACGCTCGGCTCAGGCGGAACGTGACAATGAGTCATGCTTTTTCGTGCGTGCAGCCGTTCATCGATTTATAAGCCCAACGGTTATTAAATTTATCTTTTATCACTTTTATTAATTCGTCTCATATCGTCTCATTTTCCAGAGTAAGGCCGTTTTTATTATTTTACGGCTCAGCAACTAGTAAAAATCAATAGGCAAAAAAACGAAATTCTTAAATATCGCCGATAGGGCTAGTTTTTTGGCGTTAAATACTCGGTTTTAATTGCAGAAATTAGGCAATTGCAAAAACCCCGATAAAAATCGCCTATTTGTACGATTTTTTACTATTTTACGGCTCAGAAGCTAGTAAAAATCAATAGGTAAAAAAACGAAATTCGTAAATATCGCTGCTAGGGCTAGTTTTTTGGCGTTAAATACTCGGTTTTAATTGCAGAAATTAGACAAATGCAAAAAACCCGATAAAAATCGCCTATTTGTACGATTTTTTACTATTTTACGGCTCAGAAGCTAGTAAAAATCAATAGGTAAAATAACTAAATTCGTAAATATCGCTAGTAAGGCTCGTTTTTTGGCGTTAAATACTCGGATTTAATTGCGGAAATTAGACAAATGCAAAAAACCTGACAACAATCTCCTATTTGTACGATTTTTTATTATTTTACGGCTCAGCAGCTAGTAAAAATGAATAGGTAAAAAAACTAAATTCGTAAATATCGCTATTAAGGCTAGTGTTTTGCCGTTAAATACTCGGATTTAATTGCGGAAATTAGACAAATGCAAAAAACCCGATAAAAATCGTCTATTTGTACGATTTTGTACTATTTTACCTCTCAGAAGCTAGTAAAAATCAACAGGTAAAAAAAACTAAATTCGTAAATATCGCCGATAGGACTAGTTTTTTTGCGTTAAATACTCGGTTTTAATTGCAGAAATTAGACAAATGCAAAAAAACTGATAAAAATCGCCTATTTGTACGATTTTTTACTATTTTACGGCTCAGAAGCTAGTAAAAATCAGTAGGTAAAAAAACGAAATTCGTAAATATCGCTAGTAAGGCTAGTTTTTTTGCGTTAAATACTCGGATTTAATTGCGGAAATTAGACAAATGCAAAAAACCCGATAAAAATCGTCTATTTGTACGATTTTGTACTATTTTACGTCTCAGAAGCTAGTAAAAATCAATAGGTAAAAAAAACTAAATTCGTAAATATCGCCGATAGGACTAGTTTTTTTGCGTTAAATACTCGGTTTTAATTGCAGAAATTAGACAAATGCAAAAAAACGGATAAAAATCGCCTATTTGTACGATTTTTTATTATTTTACAGCTCAGAAGCTAGTAAAAATCAATAGGTAAAAAAACTAAATTCGGAAATATCGCCGATAGGGCTAGTTTTTTGGCGTTAAATACTCGGTTTTAATTGCAGAAATTAGACAAATGCAAAAAACCCGATAAAAATCGCCTATTTGTACGATTTTTTACTATTTTACGGCTCAGCAACTAGTAAAAATCAATAGGTAAAAAAACGAAATTCGTAAATATCGCTGCTAGGGCTAGTTTTTTTGCGTTAAATACTCGGTTTTAATTGCAGAAATTAGACAAATGCAAAAAACCCGATAAAAATCGCCAATTTGTACGATTTTTTACTATTTTACGGCTCAGAAGCTAGTAAAAATCAATAGGTAAAAAAATGAAATTCGTAAATATCACAGCTAGGGCTAGTTTTTTTGCGTTAAATACTCGGTTTTAATTGCAGAAATTATACAAATGCAAAAAAACCCATAAAAATGTCCTATTTGTACGATTTTTTATTATTTTACGGTTCAGCAGCTAGTAAAAATCAATAGCTAAATAAAATTACATAATAAAAAAATATTTTTTAAAAAAAAACTTTTATTTAACAATAAAATATAAAAATATACTAAAAAGGAGAAAATAAGTGTTTGCTAAAATAAATTTAGGCTGACAATAATATCTTTATAAGATAATTAATAAAATAATACTTCAGTTTTAATATTTTGGATTGACGAAGGGTCTAAGCTTATCAATTTTGGGCCTAAAATATTTTGCAACCAAAATATACCTTTAACGTATTTCTTCACGGTAGTTCTGTATTCGTATGACTATGAATAAAAGCTTGGGCGCTCATTAGATATTAAAATTATAAAATAGCAGTAGTGAAACGAAGCGAAATATTGTGTAATTTTTCAGCATAATTTCGCTTCTAATGAGGGCTTTGAAGCAAAATGTGATCATCTATCTGCCGACTGGAGCGGGCAAGACATTGCGGCGATGGCCATCAAGCGGATGTCCAAGGATTTAGCAAAGTAAGTTCAATGGTCGTTCTCCAGAGTCCGGGGGATAGTCGTGCAAGTCATTTAGACGTAAGTTGAAACGACCTTAAATAGTTGAAGTACATAAGGTTGTTTCGACTTCCGTCGAAATGACTTGCATGATTTTGATCAGAATCCCGGCCCTGGACACGATCCCCAATTATGAGTACCAAGCCTCGTGCAGAAATTATGCTTATAGAGAAGAATTAAGGGCCCTGTTCTAAATTTCGTACGAAACGAATGGAAGAGAGCTTACAAAATCCCTTTTTGAATCAAATTGCATAATAGAATTCCTAATTTTTAAAAAATCAATTTCAGTTACCTTTGACTTCAATTAATTCTTTCATTCAAAGTGGATAAAATAATTCGGTAGAAAAATCCAGTCAAATTATTTTGACATTATATGCGGAAAAACTAATAGTAATCAAAGGCATCTAAAATGAATATGTTAGAATTTAGGAACCTTGTTAAGAAATTTGTATCCAAAAAGAGCTTTTGTAAGCTCTCTTCAATTTCGTACGAAAATTAGAACAGGGCACTAAGTCTCCACACCATTGAATCATGTAACGCTCCTCCAAACTGAGGATCTATGGACATAATTCGCATAGAGGAAAATATACATATGACTAGTTGAGTAATCCAGTTTCACCCGGGGCATCAAAAATACTACTTAGCTAAATACTTCTAAAATGTTGGTTCTTCAGCCAGATTAGGAAGTTTGGAAGTACATATTACTAAAATCTGTGGAAGTGGTATAGAACTGTAGTAGTTGATGTTACCATATTTAGATTATTACCATAGTAAATTGATATTATCTTTTAAAACATTTTTATATATTTTTAAAATATTTTAATTCAATTTTTTTAATATTTTTATTTACAGTTTTATTTTTTATTATTGCCGTGTCTGACTTTTTAAAAAATCTCTTTGCACAATCTTTTATTTCTTTAAATCAACCTATCTAGATCAAATTACAATTTTCCATAGATAGTAAGTTTTATAAATTTTAAAGTGAATAATTAAAGTACTTTTTATTACCCGACTGCGCCAGAAGGAGGGTTATGTTTTTCGAGTGTATGTATGTATGTATATTTTTTTGGCACGCTCTGTATCCTAAACGGCTTGATCGATTTCAGCTTGAGAGGTGCCGTTAGATTCGTCTTAATTGTGAGAGTGACACTGGGTATATCAAAATTGGAAAAAATTAAAATGGCCGATTTGTGGCGCCATATTATGTCTTCAAACATTTTTTTTTTTCAAAACCTATCGAGTGGAGTATCAAAATAAAGGGTTTCATAAATAGCTTGCAAAAATTTATGCGACTTCTATGTTTACATGTAATTTGGAATGGAAAATGCTAAAAAAAACAACAAAATATTCAACGTTACAACATAAATTATATTTATGTGTGGAAAAGAGAGATTACAATACTGTCTTACTAATAATAAATCCGAACGTTACTATTGTTGATTCAGTGTGTATGACAGACTTATCAGCCTGGGCAACAAAAAGTGAAAGACGTAACGCAGGATATTGCCTTTAATCCTTAGTTGGGCTGTAACAGTTCATAAACTCCAAGGTACGACACTCGATCGGGCAGTTGTGGACCTTGGCTCACATATATTTACAAAAGGTCAAGCGTATGTAGCTCTTAGTCGAATAAAAACATTAGCTGGATTGGCTATCAGTACTCTTGATCCTAAAAAACTATTAAATCGCCCACACGATCAAAATTCTTTGAATGAGCTTCAACGTTTAAAGGAATTGATCGTATGAACTGATGACTTAAAGCCTTAAAGTTAACATGAGGAAACTTTCACAAGATTTAATATTGTTTTAATATCAGTTTAGAAACCCTATTTTTTACCTAACCTAACTTTTGTGGAAATTCAATAACGTGCAGATATTTAAATGATAAATTTATTTACTACGAAAACTGAAAAACTTAAAATAAAAATATTATTGAAAAACACAAAAAACCCGACTGCGTAAACTGAAAAATTGTGAAGTTAAAATTTTCAAACTTACTTAATAAATGAACTGAAAAGATAAAAACAAGTTGAAAAAATTAAACATTTTTTCTGAATTTGAATGATCATGGTTGACAGTGTTCACAAACGCAGTCGGAGGCATCAAATACATTAATTGAGTACGCGAAACAAATAAACAAATTCACTTTCGCATTTATGATGTGAAAGTTAGGATATTGGGACTCCTCCAACTACGTATTCACTTGCTCTATGCATACCTATGTATGCAAAAACTGAACTATCTATACGATAAAATTATATTAAACAAGAACTTAAAGTTAAAAAAGAAGTATTTTTATTATAATAACATATCGTGATTATATCTTAGAACAACTAATGTTTGAGCATTTCTTTATAGGCCTCTAAGCGAAGGTGGCAAAAGGACAGTGTTCGTTACTAATACTGTAGCGTTGGCAAAACAGCAGTGCACTGCACTGCAAAAGCAGACCAATTTAAAGGTCAACGTCTATACAGGCGAGAGAAATGTTGACTATTGGGGACGTGATAGGTGGGACCTCGAATTTGAACGAAATCAGGTTTAACGAATTATAAGCAATACTCTTTTCTTTTATATATAATAGTATTTTCTAACTTTTTTAATTCCTAGGTTATCGTTACAACTTGCCAAATAATTGTGGATATCATAACTTCTGGCATTATAAAATTAAGCAATTTCAACTTGCTTATATTTGATGAATGCCATAACGGTACTAAAAATCACCCGATGCATATTCTTATGGGTCATTTTCGCTACGTACCAGAGAATAATCACCCAAGAATTATTGGATTGACGGGTATATTAATGAAGTCTCCTACTATAAAAACCGTCCTTCAAGAGCTTACGAATCTGGAGGCTACTTTTAGATCTGTAATTGTAACCGTGTCAAATTTAGAAAAGTTTAAAAACGTTTTGCTGTAATTTAGCACACAACATTTAAATGGGTTTTATAATTTATCGATTTTTTCCAGATATTCTACAAAACCAAATGAACTTTTCATACCTTACTCAAATATGAACTACAATAAGAGTAGCATTTACGACAAAATTACGATTTTAATTGAAAAAACTAAAGAAGTAGCTCTAAATTGGAAAGGAGATGAAACGGATTTCAAAAAAACAAAAGCTCTTAATGAAAAGGCTGAACCGAGTCCGGTTAAGAATGCTGTAAATCTGTTAAATGATTTTCTCTATCAATTGAACGATTTGGGACCCTATGGAGCATCTATTGCTGTTATGACTTTAATAATATCTTTCGAATTAAGAAAACGTTCAGCAAAAACTCTAAATATGCGAAATATGTACCGAATGTGCATTACAATGGCTGATAGAATTAGACATTTACTAGTTAAACACCTTTACGATGATGATGATGAAGAGGAAAAAGAAGTCGATGTAATTCTTTCAAATTCGTCACCAAAGATGCAGAAGCTGCTAGTCTACCTTAAGGAAGAATTTTCAGGCAAGAATCCAAATGACATATCATGCCTTGTTTTTGTCCAGCGACGTAGTACTGCTAAAAATGTCTATCACATCTTAAAACGCTTTGCCAAGGTTTCCGAAAATATTCCTCTTAAACCGGCTTTCATGATTGGCAGAAATAGATCTCTATCGGAACCTATAACGGCAATCCTTACGGATAAATGGAGTGAATCAGTAAGTATTGCAGATATACATATATGTATGTATTGTATGTATAATAATCAAACTGTAACCAAGTCCTGTCTGTACATGAAATATTTTTTATAACTTGGAATCTTTATCTGTCTGCATGTGTCACGCAATTAAAATTGCTTATTCCGCAAAATTACATTTATGTATTACATTCTTTTCGCGACTTCGCCCGCGTTAATTTATTATACCATGCCAAGATGCCCCAAATAAAAATTAGCAACTTGAAGTTTTGGAAAAATCGATTGCAAATTAGGCCGCATTGAATTTAAGATTATTCTGGATTAAATACCAAAGAAATACAAATTATTCAATTAAAATGATAAGATCCGAAAATTATTGTTATTTTGGGTGAAATTTTATTACATGAAATTCCGCCACAGGATTTTGGATTATTGTTTTTGCAAATTAATTCAAAATTAGGCTTTATCGATTTCTTGCTTTTTTGTTTTTTTTTTTTATTACATATTTCGAAAACGGTTAAAGATAAAAATTTAGTTTTGGATTCCAAAAGGATACTTGGGGTTATATCACTCATGATTTTAGACATATATCTTATGTAAATTCAAAATGGTTACAATGATCAATTACAAAATCTGGAAAAAACTTATGTTCCGGTAAAGTGTTGGCTGAATTCTTTACAGATTTTACGTTTAATCAATCTGAAAGTACCCTAAAAATTTTAAAAGGGAATTTTTTTTTCAAGGACAAAACAAAAATATTTTTAATTTCAAAATTACACTTAAAATTGTAGGAAAGTACACAATCTCCTTGTCCTTGAAGATATTGAGGAAATTTTGAGGAAAATCACACAAGACTGATTACACTAGTTTTATAAAGGGTATTTTGTTCATTCCAAGGTCAGCAGGAGGATAGATTATGGTACTGCAATTTTATTATATATATAAATGATAATAATATGAAAGTTCCAGTATAGGAAAAATGTTGAAGTTTAATTTATAAACATAATAAAAATGATATACAAAACAATGGATGTAATACTAATATTAAATTGAATAAATTTAAATTTTTCAGGCCATTAACGAGTTTAAGAGAGGCGATGCAAATTTCTTAGTTGCTTCAAGTGTTCTCGAGGAAGGTATCGACGTTCAAAGTTGTAACTACGTCATAAGATATGATTGCGTTGATACTTTCCGCAGCTATATACAAACAAAAGGCAGAGCACGAAGTAGAGAGAGTGCATTCGCAATGTTGGTAGAAATGAACGATCATTCAAAAGTTATAAAGAAGATCAAGGAGTTTCGACAAATAGAAGAAGAGTTAAGAAAGTTTCTAATTGAGAAAACAATTGACAGAAAGAAGCCCTTAACCGAAGATATATTAAAACAATTCCCAGTTAATGTGCCACCATTGAGGACATCAAAAGGAGCAATACTTGAAGCACATGCAGCATTGAATTTGCTTAATCGATACTGTATGTCACTTCCAGGAGATTGTTTTACATTGTTTAAGCCTAAATGGGAGAAAACTGAATATGTCCAAACGAATTTTACGAACATAGTGGCAAAAGTTTCATTGCCTCCACAATCAACCATTAAGGAACCCATTTCGGTAAGTGTTTACTTCTCAATTTAGACATGCAAATTTATAATTAATTGAATTTTAGAGCCCTCCAATGCGAAGCGTTTATCTTGCGAAGGCACATGCTGCCTTTATGGCTTGCGTACAGCTGTATCACAATGGTGAATTAAATGATCATCTCTTGCCAATAACACCAAAAATTAGCAATGAAATAACGGATAATTTGTACTTTCAGCATTGGCAGGAATTTCCTGACGGTAAGTTAAGTTAAACACAATACATAGAATAAAGCTCAAAGCAGAGCTGAGTTGTTCCAATTTTGGTAGTGCGAAAAATAACGATGCTCTCGTTAATTGATTTCCGATCTTGAAAAGGATAGATAAGGCAAGCTTCGGCCAAGAACTAACACAATCCTACTGTATTCTTGCCGTTTTCTTAAGAACATTAGTTATTTTTGAGAAAAGATTATGGGCCCTGGGATCCTGATCATTTTTCATAACAGACACCTTAAAGTATGCAGCAAATGATGGAGAGACACAGTTCGGAAAGGGGCTGAGAGGAGTTCGATCAAGACGACATCGGATTACTCCATATCGTACTTGGTCGTCAGAGCTATACCAGGTGCTAATCACGGTATTCTCATAATCTTCTGGTTCATGTCGCGATCGCATATTGTGTCGGCATTTGGAGAAGTTTCTTTACATTCGCATTTTCTTCGTCGACTTCAAAATCTGGCTGAACGTCGATAGCGTACAAGAAAAAGTCCTTTCCAACTTCGGGCATAGCTGAAGAAAGTTCTGATGGGTAAACCATGTCATAGATACGTTTATTTTTTTTGGTTCCAGCCTTTTTGGGATTGTCTGAAAAGAAATAAGAGATAATTTTATTATTGTATTTACAAGAATTACGGGATACAATAGTTAAAATCCAACATTTATTGCTTAATATTTGTTAAAGGCTGATTATAACACACTTACTTATGTAAAATTAACCTGTTAAACATTTGTTTAAATAGGGTGACCACTTTTTCTTAATATCAAATTTCTTTAATTTTTCCGATTTTACACAGCCTTTTTCCCAAAACTCTTTTTTAAGGACCCCTACAGTGACCAAATGAAAGTTGAATCGTTAGAAATCAAAATTTTCAAACATGTTAGTTTATGAAAGAATAAAACAAAGGATGTTAGGAAAAAACAATTTTTCAGTAAGTATCATTGATTGAAATGAAAACACAAATGGCGGTTCTTAACAAGAAAAACGCATAAGTAAAGAGGACATGAAAAACTCTTCAGATATGGACCGTGGTAACAAAATGAATTTTGGACTATGGTTCAATATCACATTCACACATTTTAGTAACACTCCTAAGCTGCATGAAGTATTAAACTTGAGCATGTAAAAAGTTGTTATCTAAATACTGCTTAAAATACACCGGATTACTCAGCTGGCTATATGTATACAATATAATGTACATACAGTAGACTCCCGTATAATGCGAATTCCTACAACGCGCTAAAAATTTTGCGACAATTTTTTTCATATAACGCGATTCTCGTACAGCGCACAATTCGGAAATTCTCCGTTTACTAATGAATTTGTTTGATTATTTTTTTACAATTTATTTTTACTGGTTATCGGATAAGAATTATGGATCAACTTTTATAATTCCCATCAATATTAAGAGTTATTTCTCAATGTTTTGTTTCCGTTATTAGTTAACCATTATTTATTTATTCTTCTTTTCTCACCAATTTGTAAATGCAGTTTATTCTGCAAAATCTGCCAGTTCTAATTATCATGCGATGTCCACCAAAATTGGTATTTAGGGGTTGTCAGAGTCGCTGATTTCAAACCGACTGCCAAAATAAACGAATTAAAGATAAATACCTTTTTTGATTTATTAACGGCGACAAGTAAGCATTTGTCGTTTCAAATGATAAATCGAAGAAATCGAAAGTTTTCTTTTGCGATCCCAAAAACCTCCAAATACCAATTTTAGTGGAAATCGCATAACATTTGACAGTTTGCCATCTTGAATTCGTAAATTTTGACAGTCAATTTGAAATCAGTGACCCTGAAAATCCCCAACAATGAAGACGGAAGTTCCATAGGATTGAACCTTATCCCTTTATCCCTTTATCGGCGGCATCTTCTTAAATGGCTATAGTTATACCTTTCTTGCTCTTCTTTCTCCAATTGAGCATATAAATATGTATAAAAGATGTATAATCCAGCGCAATCAATCACTTAATTATAAAATTTATATTGTTGTTGTTGAGTTTTACGTTGCCACGAGGTCCGTCACACAAAGGTGACTTTGTGGTCACGTCAACTTGGGTCAAATTGACCAACGACTAGTTTGTCTCCAATCAAATTATAAGAAGTTTTTGGGGGGAGGGGCAAATACCTTTCTCAAATTGACCCTTTTAATCACATTCACTTCAAACACATGACTGTCACTACGTTTAGTTCACAGGTTCCGTCTGGATCATTATAAAAGTTTTCACATTTGCCTTCTCAAGCTATGTCCGGTAAACTCGTATGATTAGTTCACATTAGGCTTTATCACTAAGATTTGCCCAGTATTTGTTTTTCTTTCGTTTCTTCTATATTAATCCGTTTTCTCTAATTTTGCACACTTAATTATTTGATTTCTACTGTTACTTTTAGATACACAGTTCGTCTATGCCTTCCAACACTTTCCGTTATGGCTACCAGAATGCACAGCTTACCGTCATAGCTGGGGCCTTATTCCTGAAAACGAGACGAAACGAAAGCAAATTCCCTACTCTAAACGATTATAAGATGGCTATAGTGTTGTCATACGGACTCATAAATATGTATAGTCAGAACAATCAACATTGACAGCACAAACCTTCAATAATTTAACGACTTTTCATAGTTTAATTTTTCATCGGTCAAGTCTGAAATTGTTTTTAAGTACATAAAATTTGATAAATAAAGATGTTGAATGTGTGGCTTTTAATTAGTTCGGACGAAGAGAGTGAAGATTAAGAAGCTATGGGGATTAAGGGGGATAGCCGCTGTGATGAGTCAAAAAAAAAAAATTTTTTTTTCGTCTTAAATCAAAGTTATTATAATATATTCAAAAACATGTGTACAAAATTGCAGATCAAAAGGTCCAGGACTCGATAGTTTAATATTGGTATGAAAATTTTAAAAGATACATGATTTCATTGCGAGAGAAATGGACTAAAAACTTCAAACGCGTTTTTCTCGAAACGACTTTTTTCAAACTGGTCGCATCGATAACTCGGACAATTTTTAACCGATTTTTAATTTTTTTTTTTTTTTGTTTTGTTTATCTTAGTAGTGGCTAAGGTTAAGCATAGCCGATTTGGAAAATTTTGTTTTTTACTATTTTTTAAACTGTGTGAAAACAAAAAAAACGGTCGAAAAAATGAAAATATTTTCAATCGGTCGCCATTTTGTGAAAAATCAAAATAAGAAAAACGGCTACGTACAACGATAACTACATTCATACAGATTATTATAAAATTTTGTTTTTTGTTCTCACATTACCGGCTTTTGAAAAATCGATGCGACCATGGAGGGGGAAGTTTTTTTCAAGCTCTACGGCATCGTTTACATTGTTAAAACTATTTATTATTTTTTAATAAAAATTTGTGGAAACATTATTGGATATGTACTTAATAAAATAAAAAACCGGCCAAGTGCGAGTCGGACTCGCGCACGAAGGGTTCCGTACCATTCACAATTAAGTATTTTGTGAATATTTCAAGTGCCTACCTGTTACCATTTATTGATATCGACCAAAAATAGGCAAAAAATGGCGTTTTTTGTATGGGAGCCCCCCTTAAATATTTATTTTATTTTAATTTTATTATTTATTATAAAAGTAAAAATACAACTGAGTATTTTGTGAATAATTCAAGTGCCTACCTGTTGCCATTATTGATATCGAGCAAAAAAGGGCAAAAAAATCGCGTTTGTTGTATGGGAGCCCTCCTTAAATATTTATTTTATTTTGTTTTTAGTATTTGTTGTTATAGCGGCAACAGAAATACATAATTTGTGAAAATTTCAACTGTCTAGCTATCGCGGTTCTTGAGACACAGCCTGGTGACAGACAGACGGACGGACAGACAGCGAAGTCTTAGTAATAGGGTCCCGTTTTTACCCTTTGGGTACGGAACCCTGAAAAAACACGATCCAAAAATTATTTTATTTACCCGGTCAAAAAAATTTTTGAAAATCACTCATTTTTTCGGCCGTCACAGTGGCTATCCCCCTTAAGAAAGCTATTTTTGATCTAAATATTAACAAATTATGTTAATAAACAATTCAATTTACATTTTAATAATTCAAACTTATATTTTAAGCATAAGCTAACTTTTATCCTTTTTTTTTAAATGTCACATTAACAAACGTGTAGACGAAAGACGATCACCAAAGTGCAATCGTCTCAGAAACGAAAACTAGGCGATTCTTGTTTTCCTAGGTGGCATTTGCATCGCGCTTCATCATTTTCGTTTCGTTTCGTTTTCAGGAGTAAGGCCTATATTTTCTCAATTACGATCTGTCCGATATATTTTTTTCTTTTATCCATCCCTCGGTACTTCGGTAGCAAAATTATTATTTGTAAATCCTGTCCATGACTTGAATCTTCGAACGCAGCAAACACCATTTTTTGGAGGCACAATATTTTTTTTTAACGGTTCCTCAAACTATTTATATTTACAAGCTTTTTATATCTTCTATTAATTACTGAATAGCCATACTATCTCTTTATACTTTCTTTCAGAAAGAACTCCTCCTTTAACTTTACGCTTATCTTCTCTACACCCTCAAATTCAATCATGATGACTTTAAGTTATGACCGGTAATGTACTTTTTCCTTATCAAACGGGACATCCTGGATGCTCAAAAAACCAAATACAATCAGATTTGAGATGCTTTTATCTTTTTTCAGTTTTATAGTTCCTCTTTATTTTCAGAATTTATTCCTCATTAATTATTTTAATCACATATTTATATTACCCTCATCAGACCTAACACTCTGGTGCGCGATCCTTCGTTAATATTATCACCTTTGTCAGCTCATCTTTTGCTATTATTTTCATTTACATAAAATAACAGCTATAGAATAAATCTGTTTTCCATCTCAAAAGGACACCGACTCACTGTTGTAATCGCTTTTTACATTTTAATTTTATAGAATAATCTCAGCAAATAAAAAAAAAAAAAAACCAAGATCACGTGGTCGACCGGATACAGTTCCGTTAAATTAATTTCATATCAGTGTTGCTTTCACATCATTCAATTATTTTAATCACATTAGTTTATTCACCTTTATCAGTCCAATAAGACTCTTTGAGACAAAAGACGAACCGTTATCATTTGAGCAGTGCTGTTACACCGTGATAACGTTTTCTTATTTATCCAATTTTATATTATATTTATCTCTTTATTAAACAAAAATTAAACTTTTTCTTTAACGAGTTCGCTGTAGCAATTTTCATTTTCCTATCCAAAGTAGACATCTAGGCTGAACATCACACTGACCGTAAAGTTAACGGTGATTTGTTTACCGTTGTAGCACGAGGTTGTTATACTTCGAATTTGGACAATTCCAAATCACTAGTCCCTTTGAATTTAATTTCTTAATTATTTAAATACGCTCCTAATTCCGGAATGAAATGCTCCAAACCACTTCTTTGAATCTCTGAATTTTGACGGAGGACACCACCAAGAAGACATCACTCCCCTTCCTTCTTATTTTTCACTAATATCGAACACTATCAGTTTTTTTTCATAAAACTACACTCTTGTAATAATTCACTTTTACTTCTTCTTTTGTCTTTCCTATTTCAATTTGAACATTTTAATTATCTATTTTCCTATCGGCGGCGACCTTCATGCCCACAACTCACTTAAGGCACGTCTGCACTCTTTCGCCGCTGGAGACGAAGTGCAAAAATTTAAAAATATAAAAAAAAAAGCTTCCTTGACACAGGAAATGGTATTTCCAAAAACCTATTTCGTTCTCTGCTGGATGCCTACACGAACTTTTCATTTCGCACGAAAATAAGAACAGGGGCACTATTCTTGAATCTGTTCGAATCGAATCAAAAAGAGCTTACAAAAGCACCTTTTAAATTGAAATTCCTTAATAAGCACCCATATTCTGTATTCGGAGTGAAATTAAGTCGAAAAGAGCTTAGAAAGCTCCTTTTGAATCAAATTTCCTTAATAAAATATTTAAAATTGTAACAAATTCATTTCAGTTACCTTTGGTTTAAATTAGTTTTTCCACAAAATACTTCGAAATATTTCGATTGCTTTTTTCTAATCGAATTATTTTAACACTTTTAACGAAAAAATTAATTAAAGTCAAAGGTTACTGAAATGATTTTATGAACATTTCAGGAACTTTACTAAGGAATTTCAAATCAAAAGGAACTTTACAAGCTCTTTTCAATTTCATTTCGCTCGGAATGCAGAACATGGGCGAATGTTCCTAATTTTTAAATAAATTCATTTCGGTGTTTTCCAAGCTCTTTTCGATCCGATTCGAACGGATTCAACAATAGGATCCCAGGGCCCATAATCTTTTCTCAAAAATAACTAATGTTCTTAAGAAAATGGCAAGAATACAGTAGGATTGTGTTAGTTCTTGGCCGAAGCTTGCCTTATCTATCCTTTTCAAGATCGGAAATCAATTAACGAGAGCATCGTTATTTTTCGCACTACCAAAATTGGAACAACTCAGCTCTGCTTTAAGCTTTATTCTATGTGTTGTGTTTAACTTAACTTACCTTCAGGAAATTCCTGCCAATGCTGAAAGTACAAATTATCCGTTATTTCATTGCTAATTTTTGGTGTTATTGGCAAGAGATGATCATTTAATTCACCATTGTGATACAGCTGTACGCAAGCCATAAAGGCAGCATGTGCCTTCGCAAGATAAACGCTTCGCATTGGAGGGCTCTAAAATTCAATTAATTATAAATTTGCATGTCTAAATTGAGAAGTAAACACTTACCGAAATGGGTTCCTTAATGGTTGATTGTGGAGGCAATGAAACTTTTGCCACTATGTTCGTAAAATTCGTTTGGACATATTCAGTTTTCTCCCATTTAGGCTTAAACAATGTAAAACAATCTCCTGGAAGTGACATACAGTATCGATTAAGCAAATTCAATGCTGCATGTGCTTCAAGTATTGCTCCTTTTGATGTCCTCAATGGTGGCACATTAACTGGGAATTGTTTTAATATATCTTCGGTTAAGGGCTTCTTTCTGTCAATTGTTTTCTCAATTAGAAACTTTCTTAACTCTTCTTCTATTTGTCGAAACTCCGTGATCTTCTTTATAACTTTTGAATGATCGTTCATTTCTACCAACATTGCGAATGCACTCTCTCTACTTCGTGCTCTGCCTTTTGTTTGTATGTAGCTGCGGAAATTTTCAACGCGATCATATCTTATGACGTAGTTACAACTTTGAACGTCGATACCTTCCTCGAGAACACTTGAAGCAACTAAGAAATTTGCATCGCCTCTCTTAAACTCGTTAATGGCCTGAAAAATTTAAATTTATTCAATTTAATATTAGTATTACATCCATTGTTTTGTATATCATTTTTATTATGTTTATAAATTAAACTTCAACATTTTTCCAATACTGGGACTTTCATATTATTATCATTTATATATATAATAAATTTGCAGTACCATAATCTATCCTCCTGCTGACCTTGGAATGAACAAAATACCCTTTATAAAACTAGTGTAATCAGTCTTGTGTGATTTTCCTCAAAATTTCCTCAATATCTTCAAGGACAAGGAGATTGTGTACTTTCCTACAATTTTAAGTGTAATTTTGAAATTAAAAATATTTTTGTTTTGTCCTTGAAAAAAAAATTCCCTTTTAAAATTTTTAGGGTACTTTCAGATTGATTAAACGTAAAATCTGTAAAGAATTCAGCCAAAAATTTACCGGAACATAAGTTTTTTCCAGATTTTGTAATTGATCATTGTAACCATTTTGAATTTACATAAGACGTATAAAATCATGAGTGATATAACCCCAAGTATCCTTTTGGAATCCAAAACCAAATTTTTATCTTTAACCGTTTTCGAAATAAAAAAAAAAAAAAAAAAAAAAAACAAGAAATCGATAAAACCTTATTTTGAATTAATTTGCAAAAGCAATAATCCAAAATCCTGTGGTGGAATTTCATTTAATAAAATTTCACCAAAAATAAAAAATTGTGCAGAGAGATTTTTTAAAAAGTCAGACACGGCAATAATAAAAAATAAAACTGTAAATAAAAATATTAAAAAAATTAAATTAAAATATTTTAAAAATATATAAAAATGTTTTAAAAGATAATATCAATTTACTATGGTAATAATCTAAATATGGTAACATCAACTACTACAGTTCTATACCACTTCCACAGATTTTAGTAATATGTACTTCCAAACTTCCTAATCTGGCTGAAGAACCAACATTTTAGAAGTATTTAGCTAAGTAGTATTTTTGATGCCCCGGGTGAAAATGGATTACTCAGCTAGTCGTATGTATATTTTCCTCTATGCGAATTATGTCCATAGATCCTCAGTTTGGAGGAGCGTTACATGATTCAATGGTGTGGAGACTTAGTGCCCTGTTCTAATTTTCGTACGAAATTGAAGAGAGCTTACAAAAGCTCTTTTTGATACAAATTTCTTAACAAGGTTCTTAAATTCTAACATATTCATTTTAGATGCCTTTGATTACTATTAGTTTTTCCGCATATAATGTCAAAATAATTTGACTGGATTTTTCTACCGAATTATTTTATCCACTTTGAATAAAAGAATTAATTGAAGTCAAAGGTAACTGAAATTGATTTTTTAAAAATTAGGAATTCTATTATGCAATTTGATTCAAAAAGGGATTTTGTAAGCTCTCTTCCATTCGTTTCGTACGAAATTTAGAACAGGGCCCTTAATTCTTCTTTATAACCATAATTTCTGCACGAGGCTTGGTACTCATAATTGGGGATCGAGTCCAGGGCCGGGATTCTGATCATAATCATGCAAGTCATTTCGACGTAAGTCGAAACAACCTTATGTACTTCAACTATTTAAGGTCGTTTCAACTTACGTCTAAATGACTTGCACGACTACCCCCCGGACTCTGGAGAACGACCATTGAACTTACTTTGCTAAATCCTTGGACATCCGCTTGATGGCCATCACCGCAATGAACGTCTTGCCCGCTCCAGTCGGCAGATAGATGATCACATTTTGCTTCAAAGCCCTCTCCAGGATCTTCTCCTGGTAATCCCTGGCCTGCAGCATCTGCTCATCCTGGGTACAAAAAGTAATTACTAGCTTAGAACGATTTTGCTTGCAGAAAGCAGCCTTTTTACCTGCTCAGTCGAATCCAATGGCTCCACCATGCTGCTCAAAGCTAACGAGTATTCCTTCTAGAAAGTAATGACTTAATTGCGGTTGCTATTGCAAAATGCGCAGACTGCGCTCTGAGGTCCCGCGTAAGTGCAGGGCCGCGTCACTCCCTTTTGTTGTGTTGGAGGGATTCCGGGAATAATCTAGCTAGCTGCCGGCAATTGATAATTTCATACTTCTTTCACAAAACTCGGAATAATTATCTAAACAGCACACAATATTAACACAAAATTAAAACAAAATAAGACAATGCCTACTTCCTGATAAAACAACTAAGTTAATAAGGACCAGCCGCAATCAACTGAATCTTCCAAAGTTCCATACATGTAGCAAAATACAAGCCCAGGAATTAAAAAAAAGCAGGCCATGAAGTAGGCCAAGTCACTAACACATGTGTAGGCATAAACCGACCGACTTCTGTTTACACTGTTAAAATTCGAATTAAAAAAATTGGTTGTCTGTAAAGCATTGACGTTTAATATAATGGACCCCTCACGTACATGGTTTCCCATATAAGCAAACGGTGCGATTTTTGTTCCCTCTCTTTCGCACTGAGGCACTGTCAAATCGTGAAATGACGTAAAATTAACGGTCTATGCTGTCAGAGATTTGTCAGCGGGCTGAATTGCCGTTAAAGATATTCTCTGACAATTCTCTGGAGAACTGTCGAATGACTGCTAATTTGTTTATTGCAGGGAGTTTAATTGAAATATCAGTGCGAGACAGTGCGATTAAATGTTAATATATCAATTTGTTTTATTCCAGGCATTTCAGAGAAACTACTGGCATTAATTCCAGATCTGATTTTCGCCCAAGTCCTCATTCCGAGTGAAATTAAATCGAGAAGAGCTTATAAAAGTCCTTTTGAATTGAATTTCTGTAATAAAATTCTTATGATTTTAACAAATTCATTTCACTTATCTTTAATTTCAATTAGTTTTTTCGTTCAAAGTAGTTAAAATAATTCGATAGAAAAAAACCAATCGATATGTTTTGTAGTTTTTGTAAAAAACTAATTGAAATCAGAGGTAAAGACGCCGAACAATGGCTTGCCAAACGTGATGAGATTCTCAACACGAAATATTCTCAGTCCGACTTCGGCTTGGATCAGGGCGAAGCTGTGCTCCGAGGCATGAAGGACTTGAGAGAGGAACTTAACACATTTGGAGAAACTGTCCAAGCTTTGCAGGCACGATCGCAAAATATTGTGCCACTGAAGCAGAGGAAGATTCAGATTTTGCTCTTCGCTTTCAGTCAAGTGTATAAACAATTCCTGGAATCCCTGTGTAATAAAATTCTTATGATTTTAACAAATTCATTTCACTTATCTTTGATTTCAATTAGTTTTTTCGTTCAAAGTAGTTAAAATAATTCGATAGGAAAATCCAATCGAAATATTTTGAAGTCTTTGTAAAAAACTAATTGAAATCAGAGGTAACTGAAATGAATTTGTTACAGCTTGAAGAACTTTATTAAGGAAATTCAATTCAAAAGGATTGTTGTAGGTTTTTTCGATTTTATTTCACTCGGAATGCAGAACATGGGTATTAGTTTATTTTATCTGAGTGATATTCGTTGGGATTCTTAAAATTTAGCTGTCTTATGCTAAAAAAACATATTAACCAAATTGATCAGAATTTTAAGAATCCCTTAAGCCTTCCAACCACGACAAGGTTTCACTCACTGGAAGGAACTGGATTGAAAAGGAAAAAAATATCAATATATACATATATATAATAGAACATTTACCAAGTTAGGATGCTGCTTGTTCCGCCTGGTTCCATTGCGTTTGTCCTTTTAACGCCTTTTTCGACTCATCCCAAGTTTTGCAAGTACGCATTTCACTATTAGGAAGAAAAATTAGTTGTGTTGATTAAAGCGTACTATGTATATGCTAAATCACTACCTCTGATGTAAACACGAATCCATTTTAACCGCCTGCTGAAATGCATTCCACTTGCAAAAGATCGAAATCTATAAAGAAGTAATTGAACTGAGTTTTAAAAACTTATGATATTAAGCAAAATTGTTTACCTTAAATGTTGTTAATCGATATACAATAATGTTAAAGGAGGCTGACTGTGCAATCAAATTTGGTATAATTCCTTCAAGGGGATTTTTGATGGGACCTTCGATTTATATATGAATATATGTTTAATTTTATATCGATAGACGAATAACACAGGTCAACAACAAATTTGCGGCCAAACAAATAGCACATCAGTTCTATAGGATATTTTCCGTAGATTATGAATTTGGAAATAAAAATACTCAATTGGCTTTAGTTAAGTTATAACATAAAACTCTTAAAAATTTAAAATTTGTCGAAATATTCCTTGAAAAATATATTTTCCTATAAACCAATTATTTCATACAGAAAAAGGTGAATAAAAACCATAACAAGCGCCCGCCCACGAAAAACATGGTCACCAAACAGTTCAAAAAGATCTATAGATATTACTGATATTTCATATTTTTAGATTAAGATTCATAATCTATAGAAAAAGTGCTCTAGAAATGACCTATCACGTGTTTTGTCGCAAAAATAAAAATTCATTTGTTTCCCTGTGTAATAAGTAACTTACCTAGAGAACTGTCCTGATGTTCTATTCTGTTGCACATTAGGGCATCCTGGCACGATACAATTATCCATTTTTTACGCCTTTATTTAACTCTATAATAAAAACAATTTAAGTAATAAAATCATTTGCAAATTGTACCTATAGATTTTAGAAACTTACCGATTTTCGTATGCTTTTACACATAACAAAACACTGCACTCGAAATACCAAGTTAAACGCCTTAAAATAATTTTAGAATATCAATTCCAAATCTACCGTCACAATTTAAAGAATTCTCAACAAATCGAATTACAACTTTCTGATTTTGCTCTTCGCTTTCAGTCAAGTGTATAAACAATTCCTGGAATCCTTTAAATTTGGCGGGCCAATTACATAAAATAGGCGCTGTCACATCCTAAATTTAAACGTTTGCTATAAATAGCTTTTATTTCCAAATTCTTTAATTAAAACACGGTATATGTTCAATTGTTTATGTTTATTAACAAATATATGGTACATCGGTTTTATAACTTAAAATTTATCAATCACAAATCTTTGAAAATATTGGTAATCTGGCAGGGAAAGAATTTTATTTATTTATTTGTGGCATTAATAATGATTTTTATTTCCATTAATTCAATTTAAAGTACATATTTTTAAAACTTTTGTTCAACAAATATTTAAATTCAAATATTTTTGTCAGCATTCAGCAATTCCGCACTCAAAAAATCCGCGGAATCGGCCTATCCTTGTAATGTGATAAAAATAGACAGCGCTATATAAATTTTTATATATCTCATCTCGTCGCACTGAGGCACTCGGTTGTCAAATTGGCGGCCACGCGAGACAGGAGATCGAGCGGTCCATTTGTATGTATGTCTGTGGTTTACGGACGATAATTTTACGTGATAACGTCATAAGAAAACTTTGATGAAAAATTGCATACTTTTAGGAATTGAACTGAATTATTATCACTGAATTATCATTATTTTGTATAAAACGAAGAAGGAGTTAATTGAAAAGTACAATTTTTTCGATAAATTAACATTTATTTGCACTCGTTAATTCAAATATTTTTTTACTTAAATTATACAGATTAATTACAAGTAACAATGTGCTATTAACAATTTATTTACAACTTATATACATGTGTGATATTTAAGATCCTCCAATCTGCGTTATTCTGTTAAGGATAGGACGATGATAGGAAAAGTAGGAAATCAAGCGGAGTGTTTCAAGTGTAATGTGCCTTGAAAAAGTCAAATCGATGGTTGTGGAAACCACATTAACTTTTCACTTCACTTCTTTTTTTTTTTTTTTTTTAAATCGGTGGTAGAGCATTTTCTTTTCTAGTTTCGCAATTTACAAAAACCAATCTATCAAAATAGCCTATCACATGAGCTTTGACTAACTAATGTAATTTTACACCGTAATATGTTACAAACGATTTCTCCTACAAAGAAAATATCAAGAAAATACTTTATAGACATTTTTCTTATTTTCTAATTAGATAAAACTTACTTTGTGACTAATAATATTCCACTATATCGAAGAAGACTAAATTGATGATAGATGTTATTAATTTTGTCGCCACATGTGCATACAAATAGAAGCATACACGAAGTTTATAACAGTTATTCTAATTGGAAATAATATTCCACTATAAACCAACAGGACAAATTACGTGAGATTCTATTCAAAACGCTTAGGTCGATCGTGCCTCTCTATCGCTTGCACGCTCGGCTCAGGCGGAACGTGACAAGAGTCATGCTTTTTCGTGCGTGCAGCCGTTCATCGATTTATAAGCCGTTATCACGTCAAGAAGAAGATTTGATTTGTGAACGTGTTTGTGCGTGTCAACTGTTATTAAATTTATCTTTTACCACTTTTATTAATTCGTCTCATATCGTCTCATTTTCCAGAGTAAGGCCGTTGCCGAAAAGGAGTGATTAATTTCTTTTACTATTTCTGTTACTTTTAGACAGTTTCATAAGTCTTCTGAGATATCGCAGGGTAGAAGATTAAGACGAATCACAACCTTTTCAGAACAACCAACTGGGCAAATTGGCTTTCAAAGGAACATGTTTTTGAATCAACGTAAGTTAGACTTCCTTAATTAATTTAAATTTACCTAAACCTTATTTTACAACTTTAGCAATGGTGACGGGAGAGGGACCGAAACTAGTTATCCTGGAGGAACCAGTGGAAAAGTTTCGTTTTCGTTACAAAACTGAAATGCACAAAACACGTGGGTCTTTGATGGGTTCATCTAATGGCAAGTCAAAGAAAACTTTTCCAACAGTTGAGTTGAAGGGATATGAGGAAAGGGCTGTTATTCGGTGCAGTCTTTATCAAACCAGTGATACCTTGGCATCATCACCGCATTCCCATAAATTGGTGGTTCGGCACAACGCCATTGATGTTTGTGATCCGCACGATCTGAGGGTATCGAAGGAGGATGGATACAGGGCAGTGTGAGTATTAATTGATTATAATTTTGAGACTCTTTTGATTAACTTAAAATCTGTTTTTATAGTTTTCAACGGATGGGAATAATTCATACTGCAAAGAAGCATATCGTTGAAGAGTTAGTAGCTAAGAAACTTTGGGAGAAGCAGTTTGAAGAGGGACGTCCGCTCACACCACTTGAAGAAAGCACTGTAAGTCTTTACATTAAAGTATGAAAATATGCGCTAAAATCGTGAAACTGTTTACGATAATCCTTATACAAAATTCAGTCACAAAAAATCGGGTTAAGATTTCATTTCTGTTCAATGAGAAGCTATATACAAGTTGCTGAATAACTATAATTAACGGTAATGTGTTAAGCTAAAAACGGCAATTAACATTAAAGATGAAATCACAATTGCGGGCGACTCAATCGGCACTTTTCATTAGATCATTACTGTATAATAAATAAGGATTCGGCAAGAGTTGCAAGCAATTCAGCTATAACAAATCGGTTCAAGATCTCAAATATTACATTTCTGTTGTTATACAGAACCGAAATAAATTATTTATATCGTATCTTCTGGTAGATTAAAGTAAGAGCGGAGAAAGAGGCCAAGGCAATGAACTTAAATCAAGTTCGTCTGGCATTTACTGCATATGCAATCAACCCGGACGAATCCTGGTCGTTCCTGTGTGGACCAGTGTTTTCTAGGTGTATAAACAATATGAGTAAGTTTCTCATTATAATTAAGGGTAATATTCTGGCGCTAACACAATTATGTTTTCAGAAAGTGCCTTAACGGGGGAGCTTAAAATCTCCCGCCTTAGTGCAGCCGTAAGCAGTGCTGCTGGTGGAGACGATTTGATATTCCTTGTGGAAAAAGTTGGAAAAAGTAAATTTGCATGCGGGTTTGTTGAGTATATTCTTATAATTTTTCTTCAATTTCTACAGAAAATATTAAAGCAAAGTTTTATGAGGTGGACGAGGATGGCGAAGTGGTTTGGACTGATTGGGGCCTTTTTCCTGAGGCTGATGTCCACCACCAGTATGCGATTGCGTTACGAACTCCGCCCTATACGAATAAAGATATAGACAAACATGTAAGCTCGCTTAATTTTTTTTTTAATTTATCGGAATTGTAACTGTGTGATTTTTATTAGGTGGATGTATTTATTCAGCTCCTTAGACCAGCAGATGGTGATGTTAGTGAACCAGTTCCTTTCCGATATAAGCCAAGAGAATTTACAACATCAAGGAAAAGAGCTCGTACAAATTCTTCAGGATTAAGCTCAGGAAATATTCCAGAAACCGTTATGTCTGTTATTAAAAACAGCCCTCAGGCCAGCAATTCACAGGGATTTCCAAATAAAAGTGATGTTATCGATGAATTTTTAGGCAATCTTGATCAAAAAGTTTTAGAAAATTCAGATGGTGAGAATTTTGGCGCTAAAATATTTTTATTTATTCTAATACAATGACTTCTATAGAATTGTTTAAATTATTCGATAACTCCTATTTGGAAATGGACAGTGGGGGGAAGCTGGAAAAAGATGGTGCATCTCCTAAGGTGTCAATGAAATTGAACTCGAAAAAGTTTGCAAAACTAAATGTACATCATAATTCCTTCGAGTTACTGCAAATACAAGCACAGATGGCTGGTCCCCAAATACAGCCACAAATAGGTGATTCAACCATGATGAGGTCCGGGCAGTTCTACGGACTTAAAGAATCAATGGATTCATCCTATCACTCGTATTTTAACAAAATTCGCTCTACTGTTAGAAGGAGCGAAAAGCTGGATATTGGAAAAACGAGTGCTGATATTTTGGATATTTTCCAAATAGCAAAGTCACAGCACAATTGCAAGTAAAGTAGAAAGAAGGAGACAATTTTTAGTTATTGTGTTATTCGGCGGTTTTTTTGCTGTTTGTAATATTACCTTTCAATATATAAAAAGCCCTTTACTAATTTAAGTCTTTCTTGAATTTAATTTAGTCTCCTTTATGACGTAATAAGAGAAGGCGACAACAACGTGATGGTTAAGCTTCTTCAACTGATCGATAGGTTGGAGATTTACGAAGTACTTCAGCACCACAATGAGAAAAGGCAGACCTGTTTACACATAGCTTGTGTATTCGACAGGCCGGAGTACATTAGGCCGTTGATTAATTTAGGTAAGTTGTGGTGCATGACCACTGTTGTTTTTTATCACAATTATAAAATTATGCCTCCTAGGAACAAACCCAAACATTCAGGACCACAATGGCAACACAGCTCTACACGTCGCTGTGGAAAAAGGTATGCTTATGTGCGCCTCAAAAATTATTGACAAAACCAACTATACAAAAAAAAGTCAGCCACTTCAAATCGATTTGGCGAATGACGATGGCTTGACTCCTCTTCACCTTGCTGTTAAGTAAGACCCTTGCGACTGTGAGAAATATTAAATTATTTTAACATATTCATCATCGTTTTAGAACAAGAAATCTTTCATTAGTGAAAAAGCTGCTGGAAATTGGTGAAGCTTCTACAAAAATCAGTATATCAAAGAACGGCAATAATGTCTTACATTTAGCTGTTGAACAGGTTTGTTTTCGTATATTTTCTGCTTCAGCAGTTAGACTTAAATTTTGTTTACTTTTTACAGAACGAGAAAAGTATTGTCCAGTATTTGCTTGAAAACACAAATGTGAATATTAATGAGCCGAATACATCCGGTTTTACGGCGCTTGGATTGGCCTATTCAATGGGAAGCGAGGCTAAAGCAGTTGTTCAACTCCTCCTTGAGCATGGGGCTACTTCAGGCCCAAGTAGCAGTGGAAGCAGTGCTTCCCACGATACTCCAATGGTAAGATAATGTCCTTTATTATGAAAATAGTGTAAGCAATATCTTTATGACACAACTACCGAAATAGCTTATTCTCACAGTTCTCATGAAAATGTTCAATAATTTTTTTTCCTGCAGGACATAGCAGTTACACCAAAGACATCAAATACGGATGAGAGCTCCGAGGAGGAGGATGATAGGCCCTTGCAAATCGATGAATTTAGCATGGCAGACAACGACAAATCAGGATCTCTACTAGATGACGAATGCATCGACCAGCTTACAGTAATATTCGATAAGGACAACAAATGGCGGAAGCTGGCAAAAATTTTCAAATTTGATTCATTCATTGATATATGGAGACGAAAGATAGTCCATCGCGGAAGATGTTGAACTATTTAAATGTAAGTATAATTTAAATATGTGTAACTTTTAAATTTGTTTACATGTACTTTTGTTTTTGTGCAGGTGTCTAAGATAAAGACACAAGAAATTGTCTCTGCTATGGAACTTCTTAATGAACAGGATGCCGTGAATAAAATTGGTGAAATGTTGAACAGAAAGAAAACTTCTTAGATTAATGTTTGTATGTACCTTTAATGTGCTAAATTTATGATATATATTTTATACGAATAAACTTTAATTTGTTGTAAGTTAATGGAAATCGTGGTAATTTCCTTGATTTTATGGCTAGGGAGATGTGGATTTTTTAAAAATCATTTGTTGTAATTTAATGTTAAATTCTAGGAAGCTCAAGTTAAAGCATTTATAAAAACCTTCCAGCTAACCTTGTTTTGGGCAGTTTTTTCTACTTCTCTTCACCCCAAATCAACCATTATCTGGAAATTAAATTTATGCAATTGATTGGTGAATTTAATTAAAAAAAAATCGCTGAATTGAACCATCATGGCATATTTGACTCCGCAACTTATTACAAAATGTTTGCTTCTTCATAATTCGTTTTAGAGCTAACTAAAGAATAGAAGCAATCGAACTACATATATAGTTGCTGTTGTTCTGTAGTAAAACAAATGTCACGAGGCACTGGCACTGTCTTTTCTTCATAATTCATTCAAATAATAAAGGAAATTATAATTTTTAAAAGGAAATATATTCTCTTGTGCTGGCTATCGATCCTTGGTTATGTATCAGTTATAAATTCATAGTGAAAAAAGAAATTTTTATTAAACGGAACAACACAGTTTTAAACTAAACTCCAATCGAACTTAGCACCCACCCATTCTTTGCAGGGCTACGATTGTATTAACAGCATTTATCCATCTTTTGCGGATTACGTATCAAATATTGTCTTCATTTCAGCGAGCTCAGTTGTCTGTGCGGATTTTTTCAGCCACGGATGCTGTAGTGCTTGGGCCGCTGTAAGTCTTTTTCTTAAATTAAAAAAAGGAACAATTTTAATACATCCACATGACTTCAAAATGAATGGAAGCTTTAATGCTCTGGAAATAAGTAGGAAATTCTCCCTTATAGCTAAATTGCGTTGTTTTTTTTAATTATACATGAGACAATTCTTATCGATTTCAAGAATGCGTTTCATAATTAATTCAGTCTTTTCTGTCAACTAAAGTATTTGCGTTTTGATTCAGCTTAGCTGAATTCATAGCAAAATTAAGACTACAGGCATAATCGCAGAAGTGGACATAAAGCAGATAAACCCACTGTGCCATTTGGAAGTCCTTGCCTTCGTCAGAAATTTTTTCAAAGTTTTCCTTATTGAAATCATATTTCTCTAAAATACCGTTTGTCGACGATAGGACCCGATCAACCAGGGAAAATGTCGCCTTCTGTTCTGTGGAGCACCTTGGGGGAAAATTGCAGCTATCAGAGCTCTTTGTCACTTAGAAATGGGTAAGCCACAGGCTACTTGGGGCAGCTCTTCCGACACTTCGTTTTCCGCAGTTGTACATGAAAGTTGAACTCGAGGCCACTACAATATTTATATTTTGTTCGTCCTATTCAGTGAAGTCGTCTTTTTCGGAGCCCCACCATTAAGCAGTTTATCGCCGTCAGATTTTTCAGGGACAACCGCGACACGGCTGGGAAATCAGAGCCAGCAAAACGATGTCCACAATTGAACTGCTGAATTTGGATACCCAAGAAAATCAAGTGTACTATGGTATTATAATTGTCCGAATGTGAACATTTCGCAAAACATCACCCAGATCCGTCTGGTGCGGCTACTTTGGCAGTGTCAGCTGATTCGAAGATCTTATCTGAGCCCCCAAAAATCTCAGGTGGCCAGTAAATAGTACAGATTTTTTGCGAAGCGAGCTTTTCCAATTTGGTCCCTGCGATATGATTTGTAAAATTCCAACAACAAGAACAATAGGTCTATTTATTTTTATTTTTAGTGACCAGAAAGTAGACCAGAGCAGAGCAGAGCAGCTCAGCAAACTAAACTATAGTTAACGACGTGGTAAGCCATATTTATGCTCATTGAAGCCACTTAACTACAAAGTTATGCTTAACCACGAAGTATTTTTGAACGACTGGTAGTTAACTACGCCATGGTTATGTATGTTCTAGCTACTTTTTATTCGCGGATTTCAAAATGGCGGACCCAAGATAGCGATCAAAAATTGCAAACTTCAGGGGATTATCATGAAAATTGGTATTTGGGAGTTTTTGGAGGTCCCGATATCGAATCTACACTCGAAATTTGAAAATTCAAGATGGCGGATCAAATATGGCGACTAATAATTTTTGACCTTCAACGAATTCAATAGAAAATTAGTGCTATGGGTATCTGGAGGCTACTCATTTCGAATCTGCTGTCAAGATTTGGAAATTCAAAATGGTGGACCCAATATGTTTGCTGCTTAATCACGCCTTTACTCTTGGTCCGATCATTTTCATTTTTTCAGTGGAGGCACTACATATCCCGACTTATATAGGCTATTTTTTTTTCGCGAATTTCAAAATGGTGGACACAAGATCGCGGTCAAAAGTTGTAGATTTCAAGGGATTGCCATGAAAATTGGCATTCGGGGGTTTTTGGGGGTCCTGTTTATGAATTACGGGATGTCCTTATAAGTCTTAGAAGCATTTAAGTGAGCACATTTTTCCAGTCCCATTTTCAAAAGAAAGGCTATATGTTATATAGTACATAAATGAGTCTGTGTGAAAATTTTAAATTAAAATTAATATTGCAAATAGAGAGTCGAAAGAGTGAGAAAATATACATATTTTTGTTCTGGAGGTCTATTCCAGAACTCGACTCAATTGTGAACTCGATTCGAGTTAGTTTGTCGACTCGATTTCATTTTCATATTCTGTGACTCGATCGAGAGTACGCAAAGGTCTTCCCCTACGGAACATTGAAAATCTGCTTTGAAAACAAAATGCAGCAAGCTTTACTAACCAAATTCATACTTCATTTAGGTTAAAATTAATGTCAGTTAACGATTTATGAAATTGCCAAAAAATGGATAGTGTTGCGCGATAGTTTTAAGTGAAAGCGATAGCTGCGTTTATTTAATGAACTATTTAGTTATTAGTACGTTTTCCCATACAAATCTGAAAACCCATGTTTTATCTGGGCTCGTATCTAGCTTACGGGAAAATTTTGAAAATTTCCCACTCCTCAGATGTTGCAATCCTCTCGGCAGAAAGAGAAATGTCAATTTAATTGTATTTATCTTTGCCTGAAATTAAATTTTTCAAAGATGAATGAAACACGCTGCCTCTCCGAAACCTTCTTTGACCATTTTTATATCACGTGAAAATAAAGAACCCTAGTGGACCTCATTATACCGAAAATTCAATATAACTCGATATATTTCGCGTGTAAATTGAATTATACCGGCTTATGCTGAAATTACACAGTGCATTTGTGAAATGTTTACACTTAATTACACCATAATCTAATGAGGGTTTAAATCAATTTACTTTGGGTGCAATTCTAGTAAATCTCACTCAGCTTAATTTCGCAGTAAGTCTAAACTCTTATTTTTGCTTAGGTGCAATTTCGGTTTAAAATATTCTCAAATGTCCCGTGCAATTGCAGTGCAGTTGTGTAGAGCATATTCTGGTCTGCTAGGGAATGGAAGAAGGATTCTCTGGAGAGGTTTCGATCTTTGTAGATCCAACAATTTCTCTGAAATTAATCCTAGCTCTCTTTTAAGTTATTTAATTTTTCAATTTTTCTGAAGCAATTATTTTCTAGTGCATTTCCTGCTTAGCTAATAGATAAATAGTAATCAATAAATATAATTTAAAATGTTTAATTTCTTTACGCGCATATGTGTCCGTTGTTTGTCCAACTTTAATTTGCTTTGGCGGTAAATTGTTCGGGTATAATACAATATTTATTATTAATCTTTGGAAAATATTGATTGTTATTGTTGACATTTTTAAGCAATACAAATATTCCCTAGTTGTTTTTTTTAATGAACTGAAAACCCAAAAATAAAAATAGTTATACGTTTTGGCACTTAATAAATCCGTAAAACACTCAAAACACCACCGCACAAAGCATACTCGATTGCCATTTAGTTGTCGACAAAATTCTCGATCGAATGATAGTTCGATATCGAGTTGTGAAATACCGATCTGTGGTTCTCGATGAGCAATTCGATTGAGTCGTGTTCTGAAATAAGTTCTCTAATAAAGTTGAGTAAAGAGACGAGTTATTATAAAATAACTATAATTGCAGTTCACAATAAAATATTACTTATTATATATCAACAAAATTTCAACATTTTTAAATATACCAATATTGCTGTAAACATTTTAGAGCAAGCTTAGCTGCAGCTGCTTTTGCGGCTTCACGGTTTGGGTCATATCCATCAGCTTTTCTTATTTCGTTTCGGCAGGTGAATGTGCATGTCACCATAACAACATCATCATCTATGACCGGATCCGACCAAGACGGTGAAGCTCCGTTGTATTCTTCAAGCATTCTAACAACCTGCTTAGGCACATGCTCCATGAACTCTTGAATCTCCTGGGACATCGATCCGTATATAAATGCCCATGTCTTTTTTAAGTCATTCTTTGAATCAAAAAATACGGCGCCTATAACTGCTTCAAAACTATCGCCGAGTGCCTTTGGTACTTCAATCATATCAGCCATTGGTGGTACTTTACCATCCTCAGAGAGGAGAATGCGACATTGATCGGTAACTTTGAATTTCTGTGTTTTTCGAAAATCTGTGAATTTTTTTACAGCTTGCAATAGAGAAGCATTTTGTGATAGCATAAAATGGTGAAGCTTGTAGCGTACAGAGAGGCAAGCCAAAGTGACGTTGTTCACAAGTGCTGATCGGAGATCGGTCAATTCGCCAGGTCCCATGTTTTTGCATCTTTCGAAAATATAGCAAGATACCAAGAAATCCAAGATAGCATCGCCTATAAACGCCAATTGTTGATAATTCAACTGAAAAACTTGAACATTTTCTTGACTTAGACATGGGAAATCCACGATTAAAGCCCTCCGTTATTGATGCAGAAATTAATGCACTTTTGATCAACTGTGATGACTTGGAAAAAAATATTGGCTGCAAATTTCGTGACCGTGCCTATCTTTTGCAAGCTTTGACTCACCCGTCTTATCCTACTAATCGATTGAGTCAATCGATTAGTAGGATAAGACGGGTGAATCAGAGCTTGCAAAAGATAGGCACGATCACGAAATTTGTGGCCAATATTTTTTTCCAATTCCTCACAGTTGATCAAAAGTGCATTAATTTCTGCATCAGTAACGGAGGGCTTTAATCGTGGATTTCCCATGTCTAAGCCAAGAAAATGTTCAAGTTTTTCAGTTGAATTAATTATTCCCATGAAATTTAGAATGAGAAATGTTTTGTGGATACCATAACTTTGAACGCACACACCCAAAAGAGCCTCCATGCTATCAGCACAAGTTTTATCTGAGACAACAGTACGTCCAATCAAAGAATGCATTTCGCTTTCCAGTGTATGAAGGCTATCTTCAACTCTAAAGTATGTTTGGAAATTAGCCAAAGTTTGCTGTTTGCAAACTCCACTTTCAATTTCTTCTGGATCCATTTTAAGTTTAAAGAGTACTCTTGGATTACTGTCTTCTCGGATTAAGATGCTCTTTACGGTTTTTGGAAGAGCCTGTCAGCGGGATATTTAAAATTATGACATAATTCAGGAATTAACAATTTGTCAAGCATCTTTCTTTGTTTCTTCTTTTTTCCATATTCTCCAGTGCCAGGGACAATAAAATTCATCCGCGAAGTAAACGGCTGTGCTTCGATCAAGAACTGATCATTTTTCATAACAGAGTCCTTGTATTTATCCTTAAAGTATGCAGCAAATGAGGGAGAGACACAGTTCGGAAAGGGGCTGAGAGGAGTTCGATCAAGACGACATCGGATTACTCCATATCTTACTTGGTCGTCAGAGAGCTATACCAGGTGCTAATCACGGTATTCTCATAATCTTCTGGTTCATATTTCATGCGACTACGCTGAATTTCAGACACTTCACGAGAGCTAGTCATATTTTGGAACTTCCCAATTAAATTCCAATCAATATCGGCGCCATTCGTTGTAGGAACGATGAGAAACGAATTCTCTTCATCCCGTGTATTCAAGGCGAAATAGTTCTTCCATGAGTGCAATATGTTCCGGAATAACATAACATGAAATCATGTTAAATTTTTTCAACTCTTCACTGGTAATAATTTTAGCTAATTTTGGGGTATGTGCTATTTGGGCTTTCAGCTTTCCTTGAGTCATAAATAATGGCATTGCTGCCAGTTTTGGTAAATGTTTCTTTGTCGCGATCGCATATTGTGTCGGCATTTGGAGAAGTTTCTTTACATACGCATTTTCTTCATCGACTTCAAAATCTGGCTGAACGTCGATAGCGTACAAGAAAAAGTCCTTTCCAACTTCGGGCATAGATGAAGAAAGTTCTGATGGGTAAACCATGTCATAGATACGTTTATTTTTTTTGGTTCCAGCCTTTTTGGGATCGTCTGAAAAGAAATAAGGGATAATTTTATTATTGTATTTACAAGAATTACGGGATACAATAGTTAAAATCCAATATTTATTGCTTAATATTTGTTAAAGGCTGATTATAACACACTTACTTATGTAAAATTAACCTGTTAAACATTTGTTTAAATAGGGTGACCACTTTTCCTTAATATCAAATTTCTTTAATTTTTCCGATTTTACACAGCCTTTTTCCCAAAACTCTTTTTTAAGGACCCCTACAGTGACCAAATGGAAGTTGCATCGTTAGAAATCAAAATTTCCAAACATGTTAGTTAATGAAAGAATAAAACAAAGGATGTTAGGAAAAAACAATTTTTCAGTAAGTATCATTGATTGAAATGAAAACACAAATGGCGGTTCTTAACAAGAAAAACGCATAAGTAAAGAGGACATGAAAAACTCTTCAGATATGGACCGTGGTAACAAAATGAATTTTGGACTATGGTTCAATATCACATTCACACATTTTAGTAACACTTCTAAGGTGCATGAAGTATTAAACTTGAGCATGTAAAAAGTTGTTATCTAAATACTGCTTAAAATACACCGGATTACTCAGCTGGCTATATGTATACAATATAATGTACATTAGGGTGGAGTGAAATTATTTTTTTTATATATTTACTATGGCATACCCGCAAAAAGCTGCATGATAGGCACAATAACCAAAAGCGAAAATATTTGTTGTCTAGGTTTATATTTAGAGGTGCCCCCGTTGGGACAAAGTTTTGAAAAAAAATCAGAAACTTGTCAATGTTCGATATTCGAGGTTTTGGGGCACCATAAATTCCAAACTTTTATATATATTTTTATTATTACATAAAAATATAGGTTTAAAACAATATGAAAAATACTATTCCGATACATTATTAAGGTTTATATACATCTGAATGAGGCTGTCAAAAATGAATGAAATTATACTTTTTTTCAAATTTCTTTCGTTTTGGGGCACCTCAAACCATTACAATACATAAATGATATTTAACATACTTCATTTGCTCATCCATAGGCAGCTTTTTACCACTATGCTATTACAAAATAACAAAAAAATTATTCTCCATACATTTTCACTCCACCCTAATGTACATACAGTAGACTCCCGTATAACGCGAATTCCTACAACGCGCTAAAAATTTTGCGACAATTTTTTTCATATAACGCGATTCTCGTACAGCGCACAATTCGGAAATTCTCCGTTTACTAATGAATTTGTTTGATTATTTTTTTACAATTTATTTTTACTGGTTATCGGATAAGAATTATGGATCAGCTTTTATAATTCCCATCAATATTAAAAGTTATTTCTCAATGTTTTGTTTCCGTTACTAGTTAATCATTATTTATTTATTCTTCTTTTCTCACCAATTTGTAAATGCAGTTTATTCTGCAAAGTCTGCCAGTTCTAATTATCATGCGATGTCCACCAAAATTGGTATTTAGGGGTTGTCAGAGTCGCTGATTTCAAACCGACGGCCAAAATAAACAAATTAAAGATAAATACCTTTTTTGATTTATTAACGGTGACAAGTAAGCATTTGTCGTTTGAAATGATAAATCGAATAAATCGAAAGTTTTCTTTTGCGATCCCAAAAACCTCCAAATACCAATTTTAGTGGAAATCGCATAACATTTGACAGTTTGCCATCTTGAATTCGTAAATTTTGACAGTCAATTTGAAATCAGTGACCCTGAAAATCCCCAACAATGAAGACGGAAGTTCCATAGGATTGCACTTTATCCCTTTATCGGCGGCATCTTCTTAAATGGCTATAGTTATTCCTTTCTTGCTCTTCTTTCTCCATTTGAGCATATAAATATGTATAAAAGATGTATAATCCAGCGCAATCAATCACTTAATTATAAAATTTATATTGTTGTTGTTGAGTTTTAATTTGCCACGATGTCCGTCACACAAGGGTGACTTTGTGGTCACGACAACTTGGGTCAAATTGACCAACGACTAGTTTGTCTCCAATCAAATTATAAGAAGTTTTTGGGGGAGGGGCAAATACCTTTCTCAAATTGACCCTTTTAATCACATTCACTTCAAACACATGACTGTCACTACATTTAGTTCACAGGTTCCGTCTGGATCATTATAAAAGTTTTCACATTTGCCTTCTCAAGCTATGTCCGGTAAACTCGTATGATTAGTTCACATTAGGCTTTATCACTAAGATTTGCCCAGTATTTGTTTTTCTTTCGTTTCTTCTATATTAATCCGTTTTCTCTAATTTTGCACACTTAATTATTTGATTTCTACTGTTACTTTTAGATACACAGTTCGTCTATGCCTTCCAACACTTTCCGTTATGGCTACCAGAATGCACAGCTTACCGTCATAGCTGGGGCCTTATTCCTGAAAACGAGACGAAACGAAAGCAAATTCCCTACTCTAAACGATTATAAGATGGCTATAGTGTTGTCATACGGACTCATAAATATAGTCAGAACAATCAACATTGACAGCACAAACCTTCAATAATTTAACGACTTTTCATAGTTTAATTTTTCATCGGTCAAGTCTGAAATTGTTTTTAAGTACATACAATTTGATAAATAAAGATGTTGAATGTGTGGCTTTTAATTAGTTCGGACGAAGAGAGTGAAGATTAAGAAGCTATGGGGATTACGGGGGATAGCCGCTGTGATGAGTCAAAAAAAAAAATTTTTTTTTTGTCTTAAATCAAAGTTATTATAATATATTCAAAAACATATGTACAAAATTGCAGATCAAAAGGTCCAGGACTCGATAGTTTAATGTTGGTATGAAAATTTTAAAAGATACATGATTTCATTGCGAGAGAAATGGACTAAAAACTTTAAACGCGTTTTTCTCGAAACGACTTTTTTCAAACTGGTCGCATCGATAACTCGGACAATTTTTAACCGATTTTTAATTTTTTATTTTTTGTTTTGTTCATCTTAGTAGTGGCTAAGGTTAAGCGTAGCCGATTTGGAAAATTTGGGTTTTTACTATTTTTTAAAATGTTTGAAAACAAAAAAAACGGTCGAAAAAATGAAAATATTTTCAATCGGTCGCCATTTTGTGAAAAATCTAAATAAAACAAAACGGCTACGTACAACGATAACTACATTCATACAGATTATAATAAATTTTTGTTTTTTGTTCTCACATTACCGGCTTTTGAAAAATCGATGCGACCATGGAGAGGGAAGTTTTTTTCAAGCTCTACGGCATCGTTTACATTGTTAAAACTATTTATTATTTTTTAATAAAAATTTATAGAAACATTATTGGATGTGTACTTAATAAAGTCGGACTCGCGCACGAAGGGTTCCGTACCATTCACAATTAAGTATTTTGTGAATATTTCAAGTGCCTACCTGTTACCATTTATTGATATCGAGCAAAAAAGGGCAAAAAAATCGCGTTTGTTGTATGGGAGCCCCCCTTAAATATTTATTTTATTTTGTTTTTAGTATTTGTTGTTATAGCGGCAACAGAAATACATAATTTGTGAAAATTTCAACTGTCTAGCTATCGCGGTTCTTGAGACACAGCCTGGTGACAGACAGACGGACGGACAGACAGCGAAGTCTTAGTAATAGGGTCCCGTTTTTACCCTTTGGGTACGGAACCCTGAAAAAACACGATCCAAAAATTATTTTATTTACCCGGTCAAAAAAATTTTTGAAAATCACTCATTTTTTCGGCCGTCACAGTGGCTATCCCCCTTAAGAAAGCTATTTTTGATCTAAATATTAACAAATTATGTTAATAAACAATTCAATTTACATTTTAATAATTCAAACTTATATTTTAAGCATAAGCTAACTTTTATCCTTTTTTTTTAAATGTCACATTAACAAACGTGTAGACGAAAGACGATCACCAAAGTGCAATCGTCTCAGAAACGAAAACTAGGCGATTCTTGTTTTCCTAGGTGGCATTTGCATCGCGCTTCATCATTTTCGTTTCGTTTCGTTTTCAGGAGTAAGGCCTATATTTTCTCAATTACGATCTGTCCGGTATATTTTTTTCTTTTATCCATCCCTCGGTACTTCGGTAGCAAAATTATTATTTGTAAATCCTGTCCATGACTTGAATCTTCGAACGCAGCAAACACCATTTTTTGGAGGCACAATATTTTTTTTTAACGGTTCCTCAAACTATTTATATTTACAAGCTTTTTATATCTTCTATTAATTACTGAATAGCCATACTATCTCTTTATACTTTCTTTCAGAAAGAACTCCTCCTTTAACTTTACGCTTATCTTCTCTACACCCTCAAATTCAATCATGATGACTTTAAGTTATGACCGGTAATGTACTTTTTCCTTATCAAACGGGACATCCTGGATGCTCAAAAAACCAAATACAATCAGATTTGAGATGCTTTTATCTTTTTTCAGTTTTATAGTTCCTCTTTATTTTCAGAATTTATTCCTCATTAATTATTTTAATCACATATTTATATTACCCTCATCAGACCTAACACTCTGGTGCGCGATCCTTCGTTAATATTATCACCTTTGTCAGCTCATCTTTTGCTATTATTTTCATTTACATAAAATAACAGCTATAGAATAAATCTGTTTTCCATCTCAAAAGGACACCGACTCACTGTTGTAATCGCTTTTTACATTTTAATTTTATAGAATAATCTCAGCAAATAAAAAAAAAAAAAAACCAAGATCACGTGGTCGACCGGATACAGTTCCGTTAAATTAATTTCATATCAGTGTTGCTTTCACATCATTCAATTATTTTAATCACATTAGTTTATTCACCTTTATCAGTCCAATAAGACTCTTTGAGACAAAAGACGAACCGTTATCATTTGAGCAGTGCTGTTACACCGTGATAACGTTTTCTTATTTATCCAATTTTATATTATATTTATCTCTTTATTAAACAAAAATTAAACTTTTTCTTTAACGAGTTCGCTGTAGCAATTTTCATTTTCCTATCCAAAGTAGACATCTAGGCTGAACATCACACTGACCGTAAAGTTAACGGTGATTTGTTTACCGTTGTAGCACGAGGTTGTTATACTTCGAATTTGGACAATTCCAAATCACTAGTCCCTTTGAATTTAATTTCTTAATTATTTAAATACGCTCCTAATTCCGGAATGAAATGCTCCAAACCACTTCTTTGAATCTCTGAATTTTGACGGAGGACACCACCAAGAAGACATCACTCCCCTTCCTTCTTATTTTTCACTAATATCGAACACTATCAGTTTTTTTTCATAAAACTACACTCTTGTAATAATTCACTTTTACTTCTTCTTTTGTCTTTCCTATTTCAATTTGAACATTTTAATTATCTATTTTCCTATCGGCGGCGACCTTCATGCCCACAACTCACTTAAGGCACGTCTGCACTCTTTCGCCGCTGGAGACGAAGTGCAAAAATTTAAAAATATAAAAAAAAAAGCTTCCTTGACACAGGAAATGGTATTTCCAAAAACCTATTTCGTTCTCTGCTGGATGCCTACACGAACTTTTCATTTCGCACGAAAATAAGAACAGGGGCACTATTCTTGAATCTGTTCGAATCGAATCAAAAAGAGCTTACAAAAGCACCTTTTAAATTGAAATTCCTTAATAAGCACCCATATTCTGTATTCGGAGTGAAATTAAGTCGAAAAGAGCTTAGAAAGCTCCTTTTGAATCGAATTTCCTTAATAAAATATTTAAAATTGTAACAAATTCATTTCAGTTACCTTTGGTTTAAATTAGTTTTTCCACAAAATACTTCGAAATATTTCGATTGCTTTTTTCTAATCGAATTATTTTAACACTTTTAACGAAAAAATTAATTAAAGTCAAAGGTTACTGAAATGATTTTATGAACATTTCAGGAACTTTACTAAGGAATTTCAAATCAAAAGGAACTTTACAAGCTCTTTTCAATTTCATTTCGCTCGGAATACAGAACATGGGCGAATGTTCCTAATTTTTAAATAAATTCATTTCGGTGTTTTCCAAGCTCTTTTCGATCCGATTCGAACGGATTCAACAATAGGATCCCAGGGCCCATAATCTTTTCTCAAAAATAACTAATGTTCTTAAGAAAATGGCAAGAATACAGTAGGATTGTGTTAGTTCTTGGCCGAAGCTTGCCTTATCTATCCTTTTCAAGATCGGAAATCAATTAACGAGAGCATCGTTATTTTTCGCACTACCAAAATTGGAACAACTCAGCTCTGCTTTAAGCTTTATTCTATGTATTGTGTTTAACTTAACTTACCGTCAGGAAATTCCTGCCAATGCTGAAAGTACAAATTATCCGTTATTTCATTGCTAATTTTTGGTGTTATTGGCAAGAGATGATCATTTAATTCACCATTGTGATACAGCTGTACGCAAGCCATAAAGGCAGCATGTGCCTTCGCAAGATAAACGCTTCGCATTGGAGGGCTCTAAAATTCAATTAATTATAAATTTGCATGTCTAAATTGAGAAGTAAACACTTACCGAAATGGGTTCCTTAATGGTTGATTGTGGAGGCAATGAAACTTTTGCCACTATGTTCGTAAAATTCGTTTGGACATATTCAGTTTTCTCCCATTTAGGCTTAAACAATGTAAAACAATCTCCTGGAAGTGACATACAGTATCGATTAAGCAAATTCAATGCTGCATGTGCTTCAAGTATTGCTCCTTTTGATGTCCTCAATGGTGGCACATTAACTGGGAATTGTTTTAATATATCTTCGGTTAAGGGCTTCTTTCTGTCAATTGTTTTCTCAATTAGAAACTTTCTTAACTCTTCTTCTATTTGTCGAAACTCCGTGATCTTCTTTATAACTTTTGAATGATCGTTCATTTCTACCAACATTGCGAATGCACTCTCTCTACTTCGTGCTCTGCCTTTTGTTTGTATGTAGCTGCGGAAATTTTCAACGCGATCATATCTTATGACGTAGTTACAACTTTGAACGTCGATACCTTCCTCGAGAACACTTGAAGCAACTAAGAAATTTGCATCGCCTCTCTTAAACTCGTTAATGGCCTGAAAAATTTAAATTTATTCAATTTAATATTAGTATTACATCCATTGTTTTGTATATCATTTTTATTATGTTTATACATTAAACTTCAACATTTTTCCAATACTGGGACTTTCATATTATTATCATTTATATATATAATAAATTTGCAGTACCATAATCTATCCTCCTGCTGACCTTGGAATGAACAAAATACCCTTTATAAAACTAGTGTAATCAGTCTTGTGTGATTTTCCTCAAAATTTCCTCAATATCTTCAAGGACAAGGAGATTGTGTACTTTCCTACAATTTTAAGTGTAATTTTGAAATTAAAAATATTTTTGTTTTGTCCTTGAAAAAAAAATTCCCTTTTAAAATTTTTAGGGTACTTTCAGATTGATTAAACGTAAAATCTGTAAAGAATTCAGCCAAAAATTTACCGGAACATAAGTTTTTTCCAGATTTTGTAATTGATCATTGTAACCATTTTGAATTTACATAAGACGTATAAAATCATGAGTGATATAACCCCAAGTATCCTTTTGGAATCCAAAACCAAATTTTTATCTTTAACCGTTTTCGAAATAAAAAAAAAAAAAAAAAAAAAAACAAGAAATCGATAAAACCTTATTTTGAATTAATTTGCAAAAGCAATAATCCAAAATCCTGTGGTGGAATTTCATTTAATAAAATTTCACCAAAAATAAAAAATTGTGCAGAGAGATTTTTTAAAAAGTCAGACACGGCAATAATAAAAAATAAAACTGTAAATAAAAATATTAAAAAAATTAAATTAAAATATTTTAAAAATATATAAAAATGTTTTAAAAGATAATATCAATTTACTATGGTAATAATCTAAATATGGTAACATCAACTACTACAGTTCTATACCACTTCCACAGATTTTAGTAATATGTACTTCCAAACTTCCTAATCTGGCTGAAGAACCAACATTTTAGAAGTATTTAGCTAAGTAGTATTTTTGATGCCCCGGGTGAAACTGGATTACTCAGCTAGTCGTATGTATATTTTCCTCTATGCGAATTATGTCCATAGATCCTCAGTTTGGAGGAGCGTTACATGATTCAATGGTGTGGAGACTTAGTGCCCTGTTCTAATTTTCGTACGAAATTGAAGAGAGCTTACAAAAGCTCTTTTTGATACAAATTTCTTAACAAGGTTCTTAAATTCTAACATATTCATTTTAGATGCCTTTGATTACTATTAGTTTTTCCGCATATAATGTCAAAATAATTTGACTGGATTTTTCTACCGAATTATTTTATCCACTTTGAATGAAAGAATTAATTGAAGTCAAAGGCAACTGAAATTGATTTTTTAAAAATTAGGAATTCTATTATGCAATTTGATTCAAAAAGGGATTTTGTAAGCTCTCTTCCATTCGTTTCGTACGAAATTTAGAACAGGGCCCTTAATTCTTCTTTATAACCATAATTTCTGCACGAGGCTTGGTACTCATAATTGGGGATCGAGTCCAGGGCCGGGATTCTGATCATAATCATGCAAGTCATTTCGACGTAAGTCGAAACAACCTTATGTACTTCAACTATTTAAGGTCGTTTCAACTTACGTCTAAATGACTTGCACGACTACCCCCCGGACTCTGGAGAACGACCATTGAACTTACTTTGCTAAATCCTTGGACATCCGCTTGATGGCCATCACCGCAATGAACGTCTTGCCCGCTCCAGTCGGCAGATAGATGATCACATTTTGCTTCAAAGCCCTCTCCAGGATCTTCTCCTGGTAATCCCTGGCCTGCAGCATCTGCTCATCCTGGGTACAAAAAGTAATTACTAGCTTAGAACGATTTTGCTTGCAGAAAGCAGCCTTTTTACCTGCTCAGTCGAATCCAATGGCTCCACCATGCTGCTCAAAGCTAACGAGTATTCCTTCTAGAAAGTAATGACTTAATTGCGGTTGCTATTGCAAAATGCGCAGACTGCGCTCTGAGGTCCCGCGTAAGTGCAGGGCCGCGTCACTCCCTTTTGTTGTGTTGGAGGGATTCCGGGAATAATCTAGCTAGCTGCCGGCAATTGATAATTTCATACTTCTTTCACAAAACTCGGAATAATTATCTAAACAGCACACAATATTAACACAAAATTAAAACAAAATAAGACAATGCCTACTTCCTGATAAAACAACTAAGTTAATAAGGACCAGCCGCAATCAACTGAATCTTCCAAAGTTCCATACATGTAGCAAAATACAAGCCCAGGAATTAAAAAAAAGCAGGCCATATGAAGTAGGCCAAGTCACTAACACATGTGTAGGCATAAACCGACCGACTTCTGATTACACTGTTAAAATTCGAATTAAAAAAATTGGTTGTCTGTAAAGCATTGACGTTTAATATAATGGACCCCTCACGTACATGGTTTCCCATATAAGCAAACGGTGCGATTTTTGTTCCCTCTCTTTCGCACTGAGGCACTGTCAAATCGTGAAATGACGTAAAATTAACGGTCTATGCTGTCAGAGATTTGTCAGCGGGCTGAATTGCCGTTAAAGATATTCTCTGACAATTCTCTGGAGAACTGTCGAATGACTGCTAATTTGTTTATTGCAGGGAGTTTAATTGAAATATCAGTGCGAGACAGTGCGATTAAATGTTAATATATCAATTTGTTTTATTCCAGGCATTTCAGAGAAACTACTGGAATTAATTCCAGAGCTGATTTTCGCCCAAGTCCTCATTCCGAATGAAATTAAATCGAGAAGAGCTTATAAAAGTCCTTTTGAATTGAATTTCTGTAATAAAATTCTTATGATTTTAACAAATTCATTTCACTTATCTTTAATTTCAATTAGTTTTTTCGTTCAAAGTAGTTAAAATAATTCGATAGAAAAAAACCAATCGATATGTTTTGTAGTTTTTGTAAAAAACTAATTGAAATCAGAGGTAAAGACGCCGAACAATGGCTTGCCAAACGTGATGAGATTCTCAACACGAAATATTCTCAGTCCGACTTCGGCTTGGATCAGGGCGAAGCTGTGCTCCGAGGCATGAAGGACTTGAGAGAGGAACTTAACACATTTGGAGAAACTGTCCAAGCTTTGCAGGCACGATCGCAAAATATTGTGCCACTGAAGCAGAGGAAGATTCAGATTTTGCTCTTCGCTTTCAGTCAAGTGTATAAACAATTCCTGGAATCCCTGTGTAATAAAATTCTTATGATTTTAACAAATTCATTTCACTTATCTTTGATTTCAATTAGTTTTTTCGTTCAAAGTAGTTAAAATAATTCGATAGGAAAATCCAATCGAAATATTTTGAAGTCTTTGTAAAAAACTAATTGAAATCAGAGGTAACTGAAATGAATTTGTTACAGCTTGAAGAACTTTATTAAGCAAATTCAATTCAAAAGGATTGTTGTAGGTTTTTTCGATTTTATTTCACTCGGAATGCAGAACATGGGTATTAGTTTATTTTATCTGAGTGATATTCGTTGGGATTCTTAAAATTTAGCTGTCTTATGCTAAAAAAACATATTAACCAAATTGATCAGAATTTTAAGAATCCCTTAAGCCTTCCAACCACGACAAGGTTTCACTTACTGGAAGGAACTGGATTGAAAAGGAAAAAAATATCAATATATACATATATATAATAAAACATTTACCAAGTTAGGATGCTGCTTGTTCCGCCTGGTTCCATTGCGTTTGTCCTTTTAACGCCTTTTTCGACTCATCCCAAGTTTTGCAAGTACGCATTTCACTATTAGGAAGAAAAATTAGTTGTGTTGATTAAAGCGTACTATGTATATGCTAAATCACTACCTCTGATGTAAACACGAATCCATTTTAACCGCCTGCTGAAATGCATTCCACTTGCAAAAGATCGAAATCTATAAAGAAGTAATTGAACTGAGTTTTAAAAACTTATGATATTAAGCAAAATTGTTTACCTTAAATGTTGTTAATCGATATACAATAATGTTAAAGGAGGCTGACTGTGCAATCAAATTTGGGATAATTCCTTCAAGGGGATTTTTGATGGGACCTTCGATTTATATATGAATATATGTTTAATTTTATATCGATAGACGAATAACACAGGTCAACAACAAATTTGCGGCCAAACAAATAGCACATCAGTTCTATAGGATATTTTCCGTAGATTATGAATTTGGAAATAAAAATACTCAATTGGCTTTAGTTAAGTTATAACATAAAACTCTTAAAAATTTAAAATTTGTCGAAATATTCCTTGAAAAATATATTTTCCTATAAACCAATTATTTCATACAAAAAAGGTGAATAAAAACCATAACAAGCGCCCGCCCACGAAAAACATGGTCACCAAACAGTTCAAAAAGATCTATAGATATTACTGATATTTCATATTTTTAGATTAAGATTCATAATCTATAGAAAAAGTGCTCTAGAAATGACCTATCACGTGTTTTGTCGCAAAAATAAAAATTCATTTGTTTCCCTGTGTAATAAGTAACTTACCTAGAGAACTGTCCTGATGTTCTATTCTGTTGCACATTAGGGCATCCTGGCACGATACAATTATCCATTTTTTACGCCTTTATTTAACTCTATAATAAAAACAATTTAAGTAATAAAATCATTTGCAAATTGTACCTATAGATTTTAGAAACTTACCGATTTTCGTATGCTTTTACACATAACAAAACACTGCACTCGAAATACCAAGTTAAACGCCTTAAAATAATTTTAGAATATCAATTCCAAATCTACCGTCACAATTTAAAGAATTCTCAACAAATCGAATTACAACTTTCTGATTTTGCTCTTCGCTTTCAGTCAAGTGTATAAACAATTCCTGGAATCCTTTAAATTTGGCGGGCCAATTACATAAAATAGGCGCTGTCACATCCTAAATTTAAACGTTTGCTATAAATAGCTTTTATTTCCAAATTCTTTAATTAAAACACGGTATATGTTCAATTGTTTATGTTTATTAACAAATATATGGTACATCGGTTTTATAACTTAAAATTTATCAATCACAAATCTTTGAAAATATTGGTAATCTGGCAGGGAAAGAATTTTATTTATTTATTTGTGGCATTAATAATGATTTTTATTTCCATTAATTCAATTTAAAGTACATATTTTTAAAACTTTTGTTCAACAAATATTTAAATTCAAATATTTTTGTCAGCATTCAGCAATTCCGCACTCAAAAAATCCGCGGAATCGGCCTATCCTTGTAATGTGATAAAAATAGACAGCGCTATATAAATTTTTATATATCTCATCTCGTCGCACTGAGGCACTCGGTTGTCAAATTGGCGGCCACGCGAGACAGGAGATCGAGCGGTCCATTTGTATGTATGTCTGTGGTTTACGGACGATAATTTTACGTGATAACGTCATAAGAAAACTTTGATGAAAAATTGCATACTTTTAGGAATTGAACTGAATTATTATCACTGAATTATCATTATTTTGTATAAAACGAAGAAGGAGTTAATTGAAAAGTACAATTTTTTCGATAAATTAACATTTATTTGCACTCGTTAATTCAAATATTTTTTTACTTAAATTATACAGATTAATTACAAGTAACAATGTGCTATTAACAATTTATTTACAACTTATATACATGTGTGATATTTAAGATCCTCCAATCTGCGTTATTCTGTTAAGGATAGGACGATGATAGGAAAAGTAGGAAATCAAGCGGAGTGTTTCAAGTGTAATGTGCCTTGAAAAAGTCAAATCGATGGTTGTGGAAACCACATTAACTTTTCACTTCACTTCTTTTTTTTTTTTTTTTAAATCGGTGGTAGAGCATTTTCTTTTCTAGTTTCGCAATTTACAAAAACCAATCTATCAAAATAGCCTATCACATGAGCTTTGACTAACTAATGTAATTTTACGTCGTAATATGTTACAAACGATTTCTCCTACAAAGAAAATATCAAGAAAATACTTTATAGACATTTTTCTTATTTTCTAATTAGATAAAACCTACTTTGTGACTAATAATATTCCACTATATCGAAGAAGACTAAATTGATGATAGATGTTATTAATTTTGTCGCCACATGTGCATACAAATAGAAGCATACACGAAGTTTATAACAGTTATTCTAATTGGAAATAATATTCCACTATAAACCAACAGGACAAATTACGTGAGATTCTATTCAAAACGCTTAGGTCGATCGTGCCTCTCTATCGCTTGCACGCTCGGCTCAGGCGGAACGTGACAAGAGTCATGCTTTTTCGTGCGTGCAGCCGTTCATCGATTTATAAGCCGTTATCACGTCAAGAAGAAGATTTGATTTGTGAACGTGTTTGTGCGTGTCAACTGTTATTAAATTTATCTTTTACCACTTTTATTAATTCGTCTCATATCGTCTCATTTTCCAGAGTAAGGCCGTTGCCGAAAAGGAGTGATTAATTTCTTTTACTATTTCTGTTACTTTCAGACAGTTTCGTAAGTCTTCTGAGATATCGCAGGGTAGAAGATTAAGACGAATCACAACCTTTTCAGAACAACCAACTGGGCAAATTGGCTTTCAAAGGAACATGTTTTTGAATCAACGTAAGTTAGACTTCCTTAATTAATTTAAATTTACCTAAACCTTATTTTACAACTTTAGCAATGGTGACGGGAGAGGGACCGAAACTAGTTATCCTGGAGGAACCAGTGGAAAAGTTTCGTTTTCGTTACAAAACTGAAATGCACAAAACACGTGGGTCTTTGATGGGTTCATCTAATGGCAAGTCAAAGAAAACTTTTCCAACAGTTGAGTTGAAGGGATATGAGGAAAGGGCTGTTATTCGGTGCAGTCTTTATCAAACCAGTGATACCTTGGTATCATCACCGCATTCCCATAAATTGGTGGTTCGGCACAACGCCATTGATGTTTGTGATCCGCACGATCTGAGGGTATCGAAGGAGGATGGATACAGGGCAGTGTGAGTATTAATTGATTATAATTTTGAGACTCTTTTGATTAACTTAAAATCTGTTTTTATAGTTTTCAACGGATGGGAATAATTCATACTGCAAAGAAGCATATCGTTGAAGAGTTAGTAGCTAAGAAACTTTGGGAGAAGCAGTTTGAAGAGGGACGTCCGCTCACACCACTTGAAGAAAGCACTGTAAGTCTTTACATTAAAGTATGAAAATATGCGCTAAAATCGTGAAACTGTTTACGATAATCCTTATACAAAATTCAGTCACAAAAAATCGGGTTAAGATTTCATTTCTGTTCAATGAGAAGCTATATACAAGTTGCTGAATAACTATAATTAACGGTAATGTGTTAAGCTAAAAACGGCAATTAACATTAAAGATGAAATCACAATTGCGGGCGACTCAATCGGCACTTTTCATTAGATCATTACTGTATAATAAATAAGGATTCGGCAAGAGTTGCAAGCAATTCAGCTATAACAAATCGGTTCAAGATCTCAAATATTACATTTCTGTTGTTATACAGAACCGAAATAAATTATTTATATCGTATCTTCTGGTAGATTAAAGTAAGAGCGGAGAAAGAGGCCAAGGCAATGAACTTAAATCAAGTTCGTCTGGCATTTACTGCATATGCAATCAACCCGGACGAATCCTGGTCGTTCCTGTGTGGACCAGTGTTTTCTAGGTGTATAAACAATATGAGTAAGTTTCTCATTATAATTAAGGGTAATATTCTGGCGCTAACACAATTATGTTTTCAGAAAGTGCCTTAACGGGGGAGCTTAAAATCTCCCGCCTTAGTGCAGCCGTAAGCAGTGCTGCTGGTGGAGACGATTTGATACTCCTTGTGGAAAAAGTTGGAAAAAGTAAATTTGCATGCGGGTTTGTTGAGTATATTCTTATAATTTTTCTTCAATTTCTACAGAAAATATTAAAGCAAAGTTTTATGAGGTGGACGAGGATGGCGAAGTGGTTTGGACTGATTGGGGCCTTTTTCCTGAGGCTGATGTCCACCACCAGTATGCGATTGCGTTACGAACTCCGCCCTATACGAATAAAGATATAGACAAACATGTAAGCTCGCTTAATTTTTTTTTTAATTTATCGGAATTGTAACTGTGTGATTTTTATTAGGTGGATGTATTTATTCAGCTCCTTAGACCAGCAGATGGTGATGTTAGTGAACCAGTTCCTTTCCGATATAAGCCAAGAGAATTTACAACATCAAGGAAAAGAGCTCGTACAAATTCTTCAGGATTAAGCTCAGGAAATATTCCAGAAACCGTTATGTCTGTTATTAAAAACAGCCCTCAGGCCAGCAATTCACAGGGATTTCCAAATAAAAGTGATGTTATCGATGAATTTTTAGGCAATCTTGATCAAAAAGTTTTAGAAAATTCAGATGGTGAGAATTTTGGCGCTAAAATATTTTTATTTATTCTAATACAATGACTTCTATAGAATTGTTTAAATTATTCGATAACTCCTATTTGGAAATGGACAGTGGGGGGAAGCTGGAAAAAGATGGTGCATCTCCTAAGGTGTCAATGAAATTGAACTCGAAAAAGTTTGCAAAATTAAATGTACATCATAATTCCTTCGAGTTACTGCAAATACAAGCACAGATGGCTGGTCCCCAAATACAGCCACAAATAGGTGATTCAACCATGATGAGGTCCGGGCAGTTCTACGGACTTAAAGAATCAATAGATTCATCCTATCACTCGTATTTTAACAAAATTCGCTCTACTGTTAGAAGGAGCGAAAAGCTGGATATTGGAAAAACGAGTGCTGATATTTTGGATATTTTCCAAATAGCAAAGTCACAGCACAATTGCAAGTAAAGTAGAAAGAAGGAGACAATTTTTAGTTATTGTGTTATTCGGCGGTTTTTTTGCTGTTTGTAATATTACCTTTCAATATATAAAAAGCCCTTTACTAATTTAAGTCTTTCTTGAATTTAATTTAGTCTCCTTTATGACGTAATAAGAGAAGGCGACAACAACGTGATGGTTAAGCTTCTTCAACTGATCGATAGGTTGGAGATTTACGAAGTACTTCAGCACCACAATGAGAAAAGGCAGACCTGTTTACACATAGCTTGTGTATTCGACAGGCCGGAGTACATTAGGCCGTTGATTAATTTAGGTAAGTTGTGGTGCATGACCACTGTTGTTTTTTATCACAATTATAAAATTATGCCTCCTAGGAACAAACCCAAACATTCAGGACCACAATGGCAACACAGCTCTACACGTCGCTGTGGAAGAAGGTATGCTTATGTGCGCCTCAAAAATTATTGACAAAACCAACTATACAAAAAAAAGTCAGCCACTTCAAATCGATTTGGCGAATGACGATGGCTTGACTCCTCTTCACCTTGCTGTTAAGTAAGACCCTTGCGACTGTGAGAAATATTAAATTATTTTAACATATTCATCATCGTTTTAGAACAAGAAATCTTTCATTAGTGAAAAAGCTGCTGGAAATTGGTGAAGCTTCTACAAAAATCAGTATATCAAAGAACGGCAATAATGTCTTACATTTAGCTGTTGAACAGGTTTGTTTTCGTATATTTTCTGCTTCAGCAGTTAGACTTAAATTTTGTTTACTTTTTACAGAACGAGAAAAGTATTGTCCAGTATTTGCTTGAAAACACAAATGTGAATATTAATGAGCCGAATACATCCGGTTTTACGGCGCTTGGATTGGCCTATTCAATGGGAAGCGAGGCTAAAGCAGTTGTTCAACTCCTCCTTGAGCATGGGGCTACTTCAGGCCCAAGTAGCAGTGGAAGCAGTGCTTCCCACGATACTCCAATGGTAAGATAATGTCCTTTATTATGAAAATAGTGTAAGCAATATCTTTATGACACAACTACCGAAATAGCTTATTCTCACAGTTCTCATGAAAATGTTCAATAATTTTTTTTCCTGCAGGACATAGCAGTTACACCAAAGACATCAAATACGGATGAGAGCTCCGAGGAGGAGGATGATAGGCCCTTGCAAATCGATGAATTTAGCATGGCAGACAACGACAAATCAGGATCTCTACTAGATGACGAATGCATCGACCAGCTTACAGTAATATTCGATAAGGACAACAAATGGCGGAAGCTGGCAAAAATTTTCAAATTTGATTCATTCATTGATATATGGAAGACGAAAGATAGTCCATCGCGGAAGATGTTGAACTATTTAAATGTAAGTATAATTTAAATGTGTGTAACTTTTAAAGGACCCCGCTATAATTATATGGGATTTGGGTTTCAGCGGATTTGGCTGAATTTTTGATATTTTGTAGGTCTCATCATGCCAAACAAAAGTCTCCATGGGCACAAAGCTCGTTATTGAGTATTTTAAGAGATATCGGCCGTGAACGGTTTCGATTTTGAATAGAATTGCGAAAAAGTGAAAAATGCTGATTAATATTCAAAATATAGCATCAAATATGTTTCTGCCAAATTGCTAACTAAACTCCGTTCCGTGTAAATGCAGTCTATGTTGCTCAAACCAATAGATTATTAGATCTGACTAAGAAACCGAAAGGCGCGCTCAGGGCCCTCGCGCCCATAAGTGCGATGTGTGCCACGCACACGGGCGGCATATCCAAGGGGCGGCAAATGGTCCCGATGTTTTATGTTTATATATCTCTTAAAATACTCAATAACGAGCTTTGTGCCCATGGAGACTTTTGTTTGGCATGATGAGACCTACAAAATATCAAAAATTCAGCCAAATCCGCTGAAACCCAAATCCCATATAATTATAGCGGGGTCCTTTGTTTACATGTACTTTTGTTTTTGTGCAGGTGTCTAAGATAAAGACACAAGAAATTGTCTCTGCTATGGAACTTCTTAATGAACAGGATGCCGTGAATAAAATTGGTGAAATGTTGAACAGAAAGAAAACTTCTTAGATTAATGTTTGTATGTACCTTTAATGTGCTAAATTTATGATATATATTTTATACGAATAAACTTTAATTTGTTGTAAGTTAATGGAAATCGTGGTAATTTCCTTGATTTTATGGCTAGGGAGATGTGGATTTTTTAAAAATCATTTGTTGTAATTTAATGTTAAATTCTAGGAAGCTCAAGTTAAAGCATTTATAAAAACCTTCCAGCTAACCTTGTTTTGGGCAGTTTTTTCTACTTCTCTTCACCCCAAATCAACCATTATCTGGAAATTAAATTTATGCAATTGATTGGTGAATTTAATTAAAAAAAAATCGCTGAATTGAACCATCATGGCATATTTGACTCCGCAACTTATTACAAAATGTTTGCTTCTTCATAATTCGTTTTAGAGCTAACTAAAGAATAGAAGCAATCGAACTACATATATAGTTGCTGTTGTTCTGTAGTAAAACAAATGTCACGAGGCACTGGCACTGTCTTTTCTTCATAATTCATTCAAATAATAAAGGAAATTATAATTTTTAAAAGGAAATATATTCTCTTGTGCTGGCTATCGATCCTTGGTTATGTATCAGTTATAAATTCATAGTGAAAAAAGAAATTTTTATTAAACGGAACAACACAGTTTTAAACTAAACTCCAATCGAACTTAGCACCCACCCATTCTTTGCAGGGCTACGATTGTATTAACAGCATTTATCCATCTTTTGCGGATTACGTATCAAATATTGTCTTCATTTCAGCGAGCTCAGTTGTCTGTGCGGATTTTTTCAGCCACGGATGCTGTAGTGCTTGGGCCGCTGTAAGTCTTTTTCTTAAATTAAAAAAAGGAACAATTTTAATACATCCACATGACTTCAAAATGAATGGAAGCTTTAATGCTCTGGAAATAAGTAGGAAATTCTCCCTTATAGCTAAATTGCGTTGTTTTTTTTAATTATACATGAGACAATTCTTATCGATTTCAAGAATGCGTTTCATAATTAATTCAGTCTTTTCTGTCAACTAAAGTATTTGCGTTTTGATTCAGCTTAGCTGAATTCATAGCAAAATTAAGACTACAGGCATAATCGCAGAAGTGGACATAAAGCAGATAAACCCACTGTGCCATTTGGAAGTCCTTGCCTTCGTCAGAAATTTTTTCAAAGTTTTCCTTATTGAAATCATATTTCTCTAAAATACCGTTTGTCGACGATAGGACCCGATCAACCAGGGAAAATGTCGCCTTCTGTTCTGTGGAGCACCTTGGGGGAAAATTGCAGCTATCAGAGCTCTTTGTCACTTAGAAATGGGTAAGCCACAGGCTACTTGGGGCAGCTCTTCCGACACTTCGTTTTCCGCAGTTGTACATGAAAGTTGAACTCGAGGCCACTACAATATTTATATTTTGTTCGTCCTATTCAGTGAAGTCGTCTTTTTCGGAGCCCCACCATTAAGCAGTTTATCGCCGTCAGATTTTTCAGGGACAACCGCGACACGGCTGGGAAATCAGAGCCAGCAAAACGATGTCCACAATTGAACTGCTGAATTTGGATACCCAAGAAAATCAAGTGTACTATGGTATTATAATTGTCCGAATGTGAACATTTCGCAAAACATCACCCAGATCCGTCTGGTGCGGCTACTTTGGCAGTGTCAGCTGATTCGAAGATCTTATCTGAGCCCCCAAAAATCTCAGGTGGCCAGTAAATAGTACAGATTTTTTGCGAAGCGAGCTTTTCCAATTTGGTCCCTGCGATATGATTTGTAAAATTCCAACAACAAGAACAATAGGTCTATTTATTTTTATTTTTAGTGACCAGAAAGTAGACCAGAGCAGAGCAGAGCAGCTCAGCAAACTAAACTATAGTTAACGACGTGGTAAGCCATATTTATGCTCATTGAAGCCACTTAACTACAAAGTTATGCATAACCACGAAGTATTTTTGAACGACTGGTAGTTAACTACGCCATGGTTATGTATGTTCTAGCTACTTTTTATTCGCGGATTTCAAAATGGCGGACCCAAGATAGCGATCAAAAATTGCAAATTTCAGGGGATTATCATGAAAATTGGTATTTGGGAGTTTTTGGAGGTCCCGATATCGAATCTACACTCGAAATTTGAAAATTCAAGATGGCGGATCAAATATGGCGACTAATAATTTTCGACCTTCAACGAATTCAATAGAAAATTAGTTCTATGGGTATCTGGAGGCTACTCATTTCGAATCTGCTGTCAAGATTTGGAAATTCAAAATGGTGGACCTAATATGTTCGCTGCTTAATCACGCCTTTACTCTTGGTCCGATCATTTTCATTTTTTAAGTGGAGGCACTACATATCCCGACTTAACATATAGGCTATTTTTTTTTTCGCGAATTTCAAAATGGTGGACACAAGATCGCGGTCAAAAGTTGTAGATTTCAAGGGATTGCCATGAAAATTGGCATTCGGGGGTTTTTGGGGGTCCTGTTTATGAATTACGGGATGTCCTTATAAATCTTAGAAGCATTTAAGTGAGCACATTTTTCCAGTCCCATTTTCAAAAGAAAGGCTATATGTTATATAGTACATAAATGAGTCTGTGTGAAAATTTTAAATTAAAATTAATATTGCAAATAGAGAGTCGAAAGAGTGAGAAAATATACATATTTTTGTTCTGGAGGTCTATTCCAGAACTCGACTCAATTGTGAACTCGATTCGAGTTAGTTTGTCGACTCGATTTCATTTTCATATTCTGTGACTCGATCGAGAGTACGCAAAGGTCTTCCCCTTCGGAAAATTGAAAATTTGCTTTGAAAACAAAATGCAGCAAGCTTTACTAACCAAATTCATACTTCATTTAGGTTAAAATTAATGTCAGTTAACGATTTATGAAATTGCCAAAAAATGGATAGTGTTGCGCGATAGTTTTAAGTGAAAGCGATAGCTGCGTTTATTTAATGAACTATTTAGTTCTTAGTACGTTTTCCCCATACAAATCTGAAAACCCATGTTTTATCTGGGCTCGTATCTAGCTTACGGGAAAATTTTGAAAATTTCCCACTCCTCAGATGTTGCAATCCTCTCGGCAGAAAGAGAAATGCCAATTTAATTGTATTTATCTTTGCCTGAAATTAAATTTTTCAAAGATGAATGAAACACGCTGCCTCTCCGAAACCTTCTTTGACCATTTTTATGTCACGTGAAAAGAAAGATCCCTAGTGGACCTCATTATACCGAAAATTCAATATAACTCGATATATTTCGCGTGTAAATTGAATTATACCGGCTTATGCTGAAATTACACAGTGCATTTGTGAAATGTTTACACTTAATTACACCATAATGTAATGAGGGTTTAAATCAATTTACTTTGGGTGCAATTCTAGTAAATCTCACTCAGCTTAATTTCGCAGTAAGTCTAAACTCTTATTTTTGCTTAGGTGTAATTTCGGTTTAAAATATTCTCAAATGTCCCGTGCAATTGCAATGCAGTTGTGTAGAGCATATTCTGGTCTGCTAGGGAATGGAAGAAGGATTCTCTGGAGAGGTTTCGATCTTTGCAGATCCAACAATTTCTCTGAAATGAATCCTAGCTCTCTTTTAAGTTATTTAATTTTTCAATTTTTCTGAAGCAATTATTTTCTAGTAAATAGTAATCAATAAATATAATTTAAAATGTTTAATTTCTTTACGCGCATATGTGTCCGTTGTTTGTACAACTTTAATTTCCTTTGGCGATAAACTGTTCGGGTATAATACAATATTTATTATTAATCTTTGGAAAATATTGATTGTTATTGTTGACATTTTTAAGCAATACAAATTTTCCCTAGTTGTTTTTTTTAATGAACTGAAAACCCAAAAATAAAAATAGTTATACGTTTTGGCACTTAATAAATCCGTAAAACACTCAAAACACCACCGCACAAAGCATACTCGATTGCCATTTAGTTGTCGACAAAATTCTCGATCGAATGATAGTTCGATATCGAGTTGTGAAATACCGATCTGTGGTTCTCGATGAGCAATTCGATTGAGTCGTGTTCTGAAATAAGTTCTCTAATAAAGTTGAGTAAAGAGACGAGTTATTATAAAATAACTATAATTGCAGTTCACAATAAAATATTACTTATTATATATCAACAAAATTTCAACATTTTTAAATATACTAATATTGCTGTAAACATTTTAGAGCAAGCTTAGCTGCAGTTGCTTTTGCGGCTTCACGGTTTGGGTCATATCCATCAGCTTTTCTTATTTCGTTTCGGCAGGTGAATGTGCATGTCACCATAACAACATCATCATCTATGACCGGATCCGACCAAGACGGTGAAGCTCCGTTGTATTCTTCAAGCATTCTAACAACCTGCTTAGGCACATGCTCCATGAACTCTTGAATCTCCTGGGACATCAATCCGTATATAAATGCCCATGTCTTTTTTAAGTCATTCTTTGAATCAAAAAATACGGCGCCTATAACTGCTTCAAAAATATCGCCGAGTGCCTTTGGTACTTCAATCATATCAGCCATTGGTGGTACTTTACCATCCTCAGAGAAGAGAATGCGACATTGATCGGTAAATTTGAATTTCTGTGTTTTTTGAAAATCTGCGAATTTTGTTACAGCTTGCAATAGAGAAGCATTTTGTGATAGCATAAAATGGTGAAGCTTGTAGCGTACAGAAAGGCAAGCCAAAGTGACGTTGTTCACAAGTGCTGATCGGAGATCGGTCAATTCGCCAGGTCGCATGTTTTTGCATCTTTCGAATATATAGCAAGATACCAAGAAATCCAAGATAGCATCGCCTATAAACTCCAATTGTTGATAACAACCCGTCAATCGATTAGTAGGATAAGACGGGTGAGTCAAAGCTTGCAAAAGATAGGCGCGATCACGAAATTTGTAGCCAATATTTTTTTCCAATTCCTCACAGTTGATCAAAAGTGCATTAATTTCTGCATCAGTAACGGAGGGCTTTAATCGTAGATTTCCCATGTCTAAGTCAAGAAACTGTTCAAGTTTTTCAGTTGAATTAATTATTCCCATGAAATTTAGAATGAGAAATGTTTTGTGGATACCATAACTTTGAACGCACACACCCAAAAGAGCCTCCATGCTATCAGCACAAGTTTTATCTGAGACAACGGTACGTCCAATCAAAGAATGCATTTCGCTTTCCAGTGTATGAAGGCTATCTTCAACTCTAAAGTATGTTTGGAAATTAGCCAAAGTTTGCTGTTTGCAAACTCCACTTTCAATTTCTTCTGGATCCATTTTAAGTTTAAAGAGTACTCTTGGATTAATGGCTTCTCGGATTAAGATGCTCTTTACGGTTTTTGGAACTGCAAAAAGCGGTGGCTGCCAATCATCTCTAGGCTTAAATGAGCTCACGTTCAAAGTTCCGGGTAATTTTAGTTTTGTGGAATGGTATAACAAGTTACGATTACCGACTAAGCGTCCCTTCACTTCAGTCAAGATTCCCTCATTCCATGTCGGATGCTTATTAAGTAAAAATAAAGAAATACTAAACTTAAGGAATGAATCTCCCAGCAGCTCTATACGTTCACTATTAAATACATCATTAGCAGAAGCTGCCGTAATGGCACTTAAAATTTCCCATTGTTCCGGACTTCGCATGGTTTCGGCAGAAATGTCCAAAATCTTAATAGCCAATTTCTCGTCAGAGAGAACATCACAGATGGCTGGACGATTTTCAGGATTCATTGTAATTGCAGGCCGAGACTGGTCATTATCAATGAGAGACATATCATTCGTCTTAGTAATGAACTGATGATGGTAATCAAGTTCTATTTTGTATACTTGATCCATAAGTTTATCTACTTGACAAGGCTCTTCATATTCTTTCCAGTGATACATGTTCTGGTCTAGTTTCGTCGTAACTCGTATTAACTCAAAATCCTCCAGATCCTGGACGAGCCCCCATTTGTGGGAAGAGATTAGAATTCAAATAAAACTCGCAGACGTTAAAATAATAAACCAGAATTATTATTAATCGCAAAAGATGTGGTTTCTTTAAGGGAACATCAGAGAGTGAAGATTTTTTCAAGATTCAAGATTTATTTATTTTCAAGATTTGCTGTTTTTGTATACATAATAGGACGTACATTTTAAGTGCTCGAAATAGAAATTCATACATCTTAAATATTAATAGGTAGGCATAACCGAAATTGTGTGTACATAATTTAGCGTAACTATTTAGATAGGGAAAAAAATTTTTTAGTAATAAAAAACCCAAGACAATTTTTAAAAACTTACAATCTACCTAACTATTCTAAATTTAAAGCTATAAGTTTCTATAACTACACTAGCCTACTGCTGCTGGCAACTGAGTTGCCTGATGAGGGGATTTTCGGAGTTGGAACATTTTGCAAAGAATTTAGTTGCTGAGGTATTTAATTTGTCGCTTATAAGTTCGATATTTGCCTTTTTGTGCAGTTCAGAGGTGGAGAAGTGCCATGGCAAGTTCATAATCATTTTAAGAATTTTATTTTGACAAATTTGTAGTTTATTTATGTGTGTGCGCGCACATGTATACCAGATGGCACCACCATAAAGCATGCTATTTCTGCCAATCATGAAGGCCGGTTTAAGAGGAATATTTTCGGAAACCTTGGCAAAGCGTTTTACGATGTGATAGACAGCTTTAGCAGAAGTACGACGCTGGACAAAAACAAGGCATGATATGTCATTTGGATTCTTGCCTGAAAATTTTTCCTTAAGGTAGACAAGCAGCTTCTGCATCTTTGGTGACGAATTTGAAAGAATTACATCGACTTCTTTTTCCTCTTCATCATCATCACCGTAAAGGTGTTTAACTAGTAAATGTCTAATTCTATCAGCCATTGTAATGCACATTCGGTACATATTTCGCATATTTAGAGTTTTAGCTGAACGTTTTCTTAATTCGAAAGATATTATTAAAGTCATAATAGCAATAGATGCTCCATAGAGTCCCAAATCGTTTAATTGATAGAGAAAATCATTTAACAGATTTACAGCATTCTTAACCGGACTCGGTTCAGCCTTGTCATTAAGAGCTTTTGTTTTTTTGAAATCCGTTTCATCTCCTTTCCAATTTAGAGCTACTTCTTTAGTTTTTTCAACTAAAATCGTAATTTTGTCGTAAATGCTACTCTCATTGTAGTTCATATTTGAGTAAGGTATGAAAAGTTCATTTGGTTTTGTAGAATATCTGGAAAAAATCGATAAATTATAAAACCCATTTAAATGTTGTGTGCTAAATTACAGCAAAACATTTTTAAACTTTTCTAAATTTGACACGGTTACAATTACAGATCTAAAAGTAGCCTCCAGATTCGTAAGCTCTTGAAGGACGGTTTTTATAGTAGGAGACTTCATTAATATACCCGTCAATCCAATAATTCTTGGGTGATTATTCTCTGGTACGTAGCGAAAATGACCCATAAGAATATGCATCGGGTGATTTTTAGTACCGTTATGGCATTCATCAAATATAAGCAAATTGAAATTGCTTAATTTTATAATGCCAGAAGTTATGATATCCACAATTATTTGGCAAGTTGTAACGATAACCTAGGAATTAAAAAAGTTAGAAAATACTATTATATATAAAAGAAAAGAGTTTTGCTCATAATTCGTAATACCTGAGTTTGTTCAAATTCGAGGTCCCACCTATCACGTCCCCAATAGTCAACATTTCTCTCGCCTGTATAGACGTTGACCTTTAAATTGGTCTGCTTTTGCAGTGCACTGCACTGCTGTTTTGCCAACGCTACAGTATTAGTAACGAACACTGTCCTTTTGCCACCTTCGCTTAGAGGCCTATAAAGAAATGCTCAAACATTAGTTGTTCTAAGATATAATCACGATATGTTATTATAATAAAAATACTTCTTTTTTAACTTTAAGTTCTTGTTTAATATAATTTTATCGTATAGATAGTTCAGTTTTTGCATACATAGGTATTCCATGTGTTTGTAAATTTAAGGTCCAATGTAAAAACAAACCTCCCTATTCTTAAATCCGTTCGAAACGAATCGAAAAAAACTTGCAAAAGGTATCAAATATCTACAATACGTTCCATCATGAATGACTAGTTCTTTTGTTGGTGATATGCATAGAGCAAGTGAATACGTAGCTGGAGAAGTCCCAATATCTTAACTTTCACATCCTAAATGCGAAAGTGAATTTGTTTATTTGCTTCGCGTACTCAATTAATGTATTTGATGCCTCCGACTGCGTTTGTGAATACTGTCAACCATGATCATTCAAATTCAGAAAACATGTTTAATTTTTTCAACTTGTTTCTATCTTTTCAGTTCATTTATTAAGTAAGTTTGAAAATTTTAACTTCACAATTTTTCAGTTTACGCAGTCGGGTGTTTTGTTTTATTCAATAATATTTTTATTTTAAGTTTTTTAGTTTTCGTAGTAAATAAATTTATCATTTAAATATCTGCACGTTATTGAATTTCCACAAAAGTTAGGTTAGGTAAAAAATAGGGTTTCTAAACTGATATTAAAACAAAATTAAATCTTGTGAAAGTTTCCTCATGTTAACTTTAAGGCTTTAAGTCATTAGTTCATAGGATCAATTCCCGTAAACGTTGAAGCTCATTCAAAGAATTTTGATCATGTGCCCGATTTAATAGTTTTTTAGGATCACGAGTACTGATAGCCAATCCAGCTAATGTGTTTACTCGACTAAGAGCTACATACGTTTGACCTTTTGCAAATATATGTGAGCCAAGGTCCACAACTGCCCGATCGAGTGTCGTACCTAGGAGTTTATGAACTGTTACAGCCCAACTAAGGATTAAAGGCAACATCATGCGTTACGTCTTTCACTTTTTGTTGCCCAGGCTGATAAGTAAAAGCGTTGTCTGTCATACACACTGAATCAACAATAGTAACGTTCGGATTTATTATTAGTAAGACAGTATTGTAATCACTCTTTTCCACACATAAATATAATTTATGTTGCCAAAAATCGGCCATTTTAATTTTTTCCAATTTTGATATACCCAGTGTCACTCTCACAATTAAGACGAATCTAACGGCACCTCTCAAGCTGAAATCGATCAAGCCGTTTAGGCTACAGAGCGTGCCAAAAAAATATACATACATACATACACTCGAAAAACCCTCCTTCTGGCACAGTCGGGTAAAAAGTACTTTGATTATTCACTTTAAAATTTATAAAACTTACTATCTATGGAAAATTGTAATTTGATCTAGATAGGTTGATTTAAAGAAATAAAAGATTGTGCAAAGAGATTTTTTAAAAAGTCAGACACGGCAATAATAAAAAATAAAACTGTAAATAAAAATATTAAAAAAATTGAATTAAAATATTTTAAAAATATATAAAAATGTTTTAAAAGATAATATCAATTTACTATGGTAATAATCTAAATATGGTAATATCAACTACTACAGTTCTATACCACATCCACAGAGTTTAGTAATACTTCTAAACTTCCTAATCTGGCTGAAGAACCAACATTTTAGAAGTATTTAGCTAAGTAGTATTTTTGATGCCCCGGGTGAAACTGGATTACTCAGCTAGTCATATGTATATTTTCCTCTATGCGAATTATGTCCATAGATCCTCAGTTTGGAGGAGCGTTACATGATTCAATGGTGTGGGGACTTAGTGCCCTGTTCTAATTTTCGTACGAAATTGAAGAGAGCTTACAAAAGCTCTTTTTGGATACAAATTTCTTAACAAGGTTCCTAAATTCTAACATATTCATTTTAGATGCCTTTGATTACTATTAGTTTTTCCGCATATAATGTCAAAATAATTTGACTGGATTTTTCTACCGAATTATTTTAACCACTTTGAATGAAAGAATTAATTGTAGTCAAAGGTAACTGAAATTGATTTTTTAAAAATTAGGAATTCTATTATGCAATTTGATTCAAAAAGGGATTTTTTGTAAGCTCTCTTCCATTCGTTTCGTACGAAATTTAGAACAGGGCCCTTAATTCTTCTTTATAAACATAATTTCTGTACGAGGCTTGGCACTCATAATTGGGGATCGAGTCCAGAGTGCCGGGATTCTGATCAAAATCATGCAAGTCATTTCGACGTAAGTCGAAACAACCTTATGCACTTCAACTATTTAAGGTCGTTTCAACTTACGTCTAAATGACTTGCACGACTACCCCCCGAACTCTGGAGAACGACCATTGAACTTACTTTGCTAAATCCTTGGACATCCGCTTGATGGCTATCGCCGCAATAAACGTCTTGCCCGCTCCAGTCGGCAGATAGATGATCACATTTTGCTTCAAAGCCCTCTCCAGGATCTCCTCCTGGTAATCCCTGGCCTGCAGCATCTGCTCATCCTGCGTACAAAAAGTAATCACTAGCTTAGAACGATTTTGCTTGCAGAAAGCAGCCTTTTTACCTGCTCAGTCAAATCCAATGGCTCCACCATGCTGCTCAAAGCTAACGAGTATTCCTTCTAGAAAGTAATGACTTAATTGCGGTTGCTATTGCAAAATGCGCAGACTGCGCTCTGAGGTCCCGCGTAAGTGCAGGGCCGCGTCACTCCCTTTTGTTGTGTTGGAGGGATTCCGGGAATAATCTAGCTAGCTGCCGGCAATTGATAATTTCATACTTCTTTCACAAAACTCGGAATAATTAGCTAAACAGCACACAATATTAACACAAAATTAAAACAAAATAAGACAATGCCTACTTCCTGATAAAACAACTAAGTTAATAAGGACGAGCCGCAATCAACTGAATCTTCCAAAGTTCCATACATGTAGCAAAATACAAGCCCAGGAATTAAAAAAAAGCAGGCCATATGAAGTAGGCCAAGTCACTAACACATGTGTAGGCATAAACCGACCGACTTCTGTTTACACTGTTAAAATTCGAATTAAAAAAATTGGTTGTCGGTAAAGTCGGTTTACGGACGATAATTTTACGTGAAAACGTCATAAGAAAACATTGATGAAAAATTGCATACTTTTAGGAATTGAATTGAATTATTATCACTGAATTATCATTATTTTGTATAATACAAAGAAGGAGTTAATTGAAAATTACAATTTTTTCGATAAATTAACATTTATTTGCACTCGTTAATTCAAATATTTTTTTACTTAAATTATACAGATTAATTACATGTAACAATGTGCTATTAACAATTTATTTACAACTTATATACATGTGTGATATTTAAGATCCTCCAATCTGCGTTATTCTGTTAAGGATAGGACGATGATAGGAAAAGGAGGAAATCAAGGGGAGTGTTTCAAGTGTAATGTGCCTTGAAAAAGTCAAATCGATGGTTGTGAAAACCACATTAACTTTTCACTTCACTTTATAAACAGTTCACGTAAAATTCTTAAAATGCAAGAATTAATTACCTTTTTTGCCGCAATTGTTGTTGTAATAAACAATGGAAACCACATAAACTTTTCACTTCACTTCTTTTTTTTTTTTTTTTAAATCGGTGGTAGAGCATTTTCTTTTCTAGTTTCGCAATTTACAAAAACCAATCTATCAAAATAGCCTATCACATGAGCTTTGAGTAACTAATGTAATTTTACGCCGTAATATGTTACAAACGATTTCTCCTATAAAGAAAATACCAAGAAAATACTTTATAGACATTTTTCTTATTTTCTAATTAGATAAAACCTACTTTGTGACTAATAATATTCCACTATATCGAAGAAGACTAAATTGATGATAGATGTTATTAATTTTGTCGCCACATGTCCATACAAATAGAAGCATACACGAAGTTTATAACAGTTATTCTAATTGGAAATAATATTCCACTATAAACCAACAGGACAAATTACGTGAGATTCTATTCAAAACGCTTAGGCCGATCGTGCCTCTCTATCGCTTGTCCCGCGCTCTCGCTTGCACGCTCGGCTCAGGCGGAACGTGACAATGAGTCATGCTTTTTCGTGCGTGCAGCCGTTCATCGATTTATAAGCCCTTATCACGTCAAGAAGAAGATTTGATTTGTGAACGTGTTTGTGCGTGTCAACGGTTATTAAATTTATCTTTTATCACTTTTATTAATTCGTCTCATATCGTCTCATTTTCCAGAGTAAGGCCGTTTTTATTATTTTACGGCTCAGCAACTAGTAAAAATCAATAGGCAAAAAAACGAAATTCTTAAATATCGCCGATAGGGCTAGTTTTTTGGCGTTAAATACTCGGTTTTAATTGCAGAAATTAGACAAATGCAAAAACAACGATAAAAATCGCCTATTTGTACGATTTTTTACTATTTTACGGCTCAGAAGCTAGTAAAAATCAATAGGTAAAAAAACTAAATTCGTACATATCGCCGATAGGGCTAGTTTTTTGGCGTTAAATACTCGGTTTTAATTGCAGAAATTAGACAAATGCAAAAAAACCGATAAAAATTTCCTATTTGTACGATTTTTTATTATTTTACGGCTCAGTAGCTAGTAAAAATCAATAGGTAAAAAAACGAAATTCTTAAATATCGCCGATAGGGCTAGTTTTTTGGCGTTAAATACTCGGTTTTAATTGCAGAAATTAGACAAATGCAAAAAAACCGATAAAAATTTCCTATTTGTACGATTTTTTATTATTTTACGGCTCAGCAGCTAGTAAAAATCATAGGTAAAAAAACGAAATTCTTAAATATCGCCGATAGTGCCAGTTTTTTGGCGTTAAATACTCGGTTTTAATTGCAAGAATTAGACAAATGCAAAAAACCTGATAACAATCTCCTATTTGTACGATTTTTTATTATTTTACGGCTCAGCAGCTAGTAAAAATCAATAGGTAAAAAAACTAAATTCGTAAATATCGCTAGTAAGGCTAGTGTTTTGGCGTTAAATACTCGGCTTTAATTGCAGAAATTAGACAAATGTAAAAAACCCGATAAAAATCGCCTATTTGTAAGATTTTGTACTATTTTACGTCTCAGAAGCTAGTAAAAATCAATAGGTAAAAAAACGAAATTCTTAAATATCGCCGATAGGGCTAGTTTTTTTGCGTTAAATACTCGGTTTTAATTGCAGAAATTAGACAAATGCAAAAAACCCGACAAAAATCGTCTATTTGTACGATTTTGTACTATTTTACGTCTCAGAAGCTAGTAAAAATCAATAGGTAAAAAAAACTAAATTCGTAAATACCGCCGATAGGGCTAGTTTTTTTGCGTTAAATACTCGGTTTTAATTGCAGAAATTAGACAAATGCAAAAAAATCGCCTATTTGTACGATTTTTTATTATTTTACAGCTCAGAAGCTAGTAAAAATCAATAGGTAAAAAAACTAAATTCGTAAATATCGCCGATAGGGCTAGTTTTTTGGCGATAAATACTCAGTTTTAATTGCAGAAATTAGACAAATGCAAAAAACCCGATAAAAATCGCCTATTTGTACGATTTTTTACTATTTTACGGCTCAGCAACGAGTAAAAATCAAAAGGTAAAAAAACGAAATTCGTAAATATCGCTGCTAGGGCTAGTTTTTTTGCGTTAAATACTCGGTTTTAATTGCAGAAATTAGACAAATGTAAAAAAACCGATAAAAATCGCCTATTTGTACGATTTTTTATTATTTTACAACTCAGAAGCTAGTAAAAATCAATAAGTAAAAAAACTAAATTCGTAAATATCGCCGATAGGGCTAGTTTTTTGGCGTTAAATACTCGGTTTTAATTGCAGAAATTAGGCAAATGCAAAAAATCCGATAAAAATCGCCTATTTGTACGATTTTTTACTATTTTACGGCTCAGAAGCTAGTAAAAATCAATAGGTAAAAAAACGAAATTCGTAAATATCGCTGCTAGGGCTAGTTTTTTTGCGTTAAATACTCGGTTTTAATTGCAGAAATTAGACAAATGCAAAAAAACCCATAAAAATGTCCTATTTGTACGATTTTTTATAATTTTACGGCTCAGCAGTTAGTAAAAATCAATAGGTAAATAAAATTACATAATAAAAAAATATTTTTTAAAAAAAAACTTTTATTTAACAATAAAATATAAAAATATACTAAAAAGGAGAAAATAAGTGTTTGCTAAAATAAATTTAGGCTGACAATAATATCTTTATAAGATAATTAATAAAATAATACTTCAGTTTTAATATTTTGGATTGACGAAGGGTCTAAGCTTATCAATTTTGGGCCTAAAATATTTTGCAACCAAAATATACCTTTAACGTATTTCTTCACGGTAGTTCTGTATTCGTATGACTATGAATAAAAGCTTGGGCGCTCATTAGATATTAAAATTATAAAATAGCAGTAGTGAAACGAAGCGAAATATTGTGTAATTTTTCAGCATAATTTCGCTTCTAATGAGGGCTTTGAAGCAAAATGTGATCATCTATCTGCCGACTGGAGCGGGCAAGACATTGCGGCGATGGCCATCAAGCGGATGTCCAAGGATTTAGCAAAGTAAGTTCAATGGTCGTTCTCCAGAGTCCGGGGGATAGTCGTGCAAGTCATTTAGACGTAAGTTGAAACGACCTTAAATAGTTGAAGTACATAAGGTTGTTTCGACTTCCGTCGAAATGACTTGCATGATTTTGATCAGAATCCCGGCCCTGGACACGATCCCCAATTATGAGTACCAAGCCTCGTGCAGAAATTATGCTTATAGAGAAGAATTAAGGGCCCTGTTCTAAATTTCGTACGAAACGAATGGAAGAGAGCTTACAAAATCCCTTTTTGAATCAAATTGCATAATAGAATTCCTAATTTTTAAAAAATCAATTTCAGTTACCTTTGACTTCAATTAATTCTTTCATTCAAAGTGGATAAAATAATTCGGTAGAAAAATCCAATCAAATTATTTTGACATTATATGCGGAAAAACTAATAGTAATCAAAGGCATCTAAACTGAATATGTTAGAATTTAGGAACCTTGTTAAGAAATTTGTATCCAAAAAGAGCTTTTGTATGCTCTCTTCAATTTCGTACGAAAATTAGAACAGGGCACTAAGTCTCCACACCATTGAATCATGTAACGCTCCTCCAAACTGAGGATCTATGGACATAATTCGCATAGAGGAAAATATACATATGACTAGTTGAGTAATCCAGTTTCACCCGGGGCATCAAAAATACTACTTAGCTAAATACTTCTAAAATGTTGGTTCTTCAGCCAGATTAGGAAGTTTGGAAGTACATATTACTAAAATCTGTGGAAGTGGTATAGAACTGTAGTAGTTGATGTTACCATATTTAGATTATTATCATAGTAAATTGATATTATCTTTTAAAACATTTTTACATATTTTTAAAATATTTTAATTTAATTTTTTTAATATTTTTATTTACAGTTTTATTTTTTATTATTGCCGTGTCTGACTTTTTAAAAAATCTCTTTGCACAATCTTTTATTTCTTTAAATCAACCTATCTAGATCAAATTACAATTTTCCATAGATAGTAAGTTTTATAAATTTTAAAGTGAATAATCAAAGTACTTTTTATTACCCGACTGCGCCAGAAGGAGGGTTATGTTTTTCGAGTTTATGTATGTATGTATATTTTTTTGGCACGCTCTGTATCCTAAACGGCTTGATCGATTTCAGCTTGAGAGGTGCCGTTAGATTCGTCTTAATTGTGAGAGTGACACTGGGTATATCAAAATTGGAAAAAATTAAAATGGCCGATTTGTGGCGCCATATTATGTCTTCAAACATTTTTTTTTTTCAAAACCTATCGAGTGGAGTATCAAAATAAAGGGTTTCATAAATAGCTTGCAAAAATTTATGCGACTTCTATGTTTACATGTAATTTGGAATGGAAAATGCTAAAAAAAACAACAAAATATTCAACGTTACAACATAAATTATATTTATGTGTGGAAAAGAGAGATTACAATACTGTCTTACTAATAATAAATCCGAACGTTACTATTGTTGATTCAGTGTGTATGACAGACTTATCAGCCTGGGCAACAAAAAGTGAAAGACGTAACGCAGGATATTGCCTTTAATCCTTAGTTGGGCTGTAACAGTTCATAAACTCCAAGGTACGACACTCGATCGGGCAGTTGTGGACCTTGGCTCACATATATTTACAAAAGGTCAAGCGTATGTAGCTCTTAGTCGAATAAAAACATTAGCTGGATTGGCTATCAGTACTCTTGATCCTAAAAAACTATTAAATCGCCCACATGATCAAAATTCTTTGAATGAGCTTCAACGTTTAAAGGAATTGATCGTATGAACTGATGACTTAAAGCCTTAAAGTTAACATGAGGAAACTTTCACAAGATTTAATATTGTTTTAATATCAGTTTAGAAACCCTATTTTTTACCTAACCTAACTTTTGTGGAAATTCAATAACGTGCAGATATTTAAATGATAAATTTATTTACTACGAAAACTGAAAAACTTAAAATAAAAATATTATTGAAAAACACAAAAAACCCGACTGCGTAAACTGAAAAATTGTGAAGTTAAAATTTTCAAACTTACTTAATAAATGAACTGAAAAGATAAAAACAAGTTGAAAAAATTAAACAGTGTTCACAAACGCAGTCGGAGGCATCAAATACATTAATTGAGTACGCGAAACAAATAAACAAATTCACTTTCGCATTTATGATGTGAAAGTTAGGGACTCCTCCAACTACGTATTCACTTGCTCTATGCATACCTATGTATGCAAAAACTGAACTATCTATACGATAAAATTATATTAAACAAGAACTTAAAGTTAAAAAAGAAGTATTTTTATTATAATAACATATCGTGATTATATCTTAGAACAACTAATGTTTGAGCATTTCTTTATAGGCCTCTAAGCGAAGGTGGCAAAAGGACAGTGTTCGTTACTAATACTGTAGCGTTGGCAAAACAGCAGTGCACTGCACTGCAAAAGCAGACAAATTTAAAGGTCAACGTCTATACAGGCGAGAGAAATGTTGACTATTGGGGACGTGATAGGTGGGACCTCGAATTTGAACAAACTCAGGTATTACGAATTATGAGCAAAACTCTTTTCTTTTATATATAATAGTATTTTCTAACTTTTTTAATTCCTAGGTTATCGTTGCAACTTGCCAAATAATTGTGGATATCATAACTTCTGGCATTATAAAATTAAGCAATTTCAACTTGCTTATATTTGATGAATGCCATAACGGTACTAAAAATCACCCGATGCATATTCTTATGGGTCATTTTCGCTACGTACCAGAGAATAATCACCCAAGAATTATTGGATTGACGGGTATATTAATGAAGTCTCCTGCTATAAAAACCGTCCTTCAAGAGCTTACGAATCTGGAGGCTACTTTTAGATCTGTAATTGTAACCGTGTCAAATTTAGAAAAGTTTAAAAACGTTTTGCTGTAATTTAGCACACAACATTTAAATGGGTTTTATAATTTATCGATTTTTTCCAGATATTCTACAAAACCAAATGAACTTTTCATACCTTACTCAAATATGAACTACAATAAGAGTAGCATTTACGACAAAATTACGATTTTAATTGAAAAAACTAAAGAAGTAGCTCTAAATTGGAAAGGAGATGAAACGGATTTCAAAAAAACAAAAGCTCTTAATGACAAGGCTGAACCGAGTCCGGTTAAGAATGCTGTAAATCTGTTAAATGATTTTCTCTATCAATTAAACGATTTGGGACTCTATGGAGCATCTATTGCTATTATGACTTTAATAATATCTTTCGAATTAAGAAAACGTTCAGCTAAAACTCTAAATATGCGAAATATGTACCGAATGTGCATTACAATGGCTGATAGAATTAGACATTTACTAGTTAAACACCTTTACGGTGATGATGATGAAGAGGAAAAAGAAGTCGATGTAATTCTTTCAAATTCGTCACCAAAGATGCAGAAGCTGCTAGTCTACCTTAAGGAAGAATTTTCAGGCAAGAATCCAAATGACATATCATGCCTTGTTTTTGTCCAGCGACGTAGTACTGCTAAAAATGTCTATCACATCTTAAAACGCTTTGCCAAGGTTTCCGAAAATATTCCTCTTAAACCGGCTTTCATGATTGGCAGAAATAGATCTCTATCGGAACCTATAACGGCAATCCTTACGGATAAATGGAGTGAATCAGTAAGTATTGCAGATATACATATATGTATGTATTGTATGTATAATAATCAAACTGTAACCAAGTCCTGTCTGTACATGAAATATTTTTTATAACTTGGAATCTTTATCTGTGTGCATGTGTCACGCAATTAAAATTGCTTATTCCGCAAAATTACATTTATGTATTACATTCTTTTCGCGACTTCGCCCGCGTTAATTTATTATACCATGCCAAGATGCCCCAAATAAAAATTAGCAACTTGAAGTTTTGGAAAAATCGATTGCAAATTAGGCCGCATTGAATTTAAGATTATTCTGGATTAAATACCAAAGAAATACAAATTATTCAATTAAAATGATAAGATCCGAAAATTATTGTTATTTTGGGTGAAATTTTATTAAATGAAATTCCGCCACAGGATTTTGGATTATTGATTTTGCAAATTAATTCAAAATTAGGCTTTATCGATTTCTTGCTTTTTTGTTTTTTTTTTTTATTACATATTTCGAAAACGGTTAAAGATAAAAATTTAGTTTTGGATTCCAAAAGGATACTTGGGGTTATATCACTCATGATTTTAGACATATATCTTATGTAAATTCAAAATGGTTACAATGATCAATTACAAAATCTGGAAAAAACTTATGTTCCGGTAAAGTTTTGGCTGAATTCTTTACAGATTTTACGTTTAATCAATCTGAAAGTACCCTAAAAATTTTAAAAGGGAATTTTTTTTTCAAGGACAAAACAAAAATATTTTTAATTTCAAAATTACACTTAAAATTGTAGGAAAGTACACAATCTCCTTGTCCTTGAAGATATTGAGGAAATTTTGAGGAAAATCACACAAGACTGATTACACTAGTTTTATAAAGGGTATTTTGTTCATTCCAAGGTCAGCGGGAGGATAGATTATGGTACTGCAAATTTATTATATATATAAATGATAATAATATGAAAGTCCCAGTATAGGAAAAATGTTGAAGTTTAATTTATAAACATAATAAAAATGATATACAAAACAATGGATGTAATACTAATATTAAATTGAATAAATTTAAATTTTTCAGGCCATTAATGAGTTTAAGAGAGGCGATGCAAATTTCTTAGTTGCTTCAAGTGTTCTCGAGGAAGGTATCGATGTTCAAAGTTGTAACTACGTCATAAGATATGATTGCGTTGATACTTTCCGCAGCTATATACAAACAAAAGGCAGAGCACGAAGTAGAGAGAGTGCATTCGCAATGTTGGTAGAAATGAACGATCATTCAAAAGTTATAAAGAAGATCACGGAGTTTCGACAAATAGAAGAAGAGTTAAGAAAGTTTCTAATTGAGAAAACAATTGACAGAAAGAAGCCCTTAACCGAAGATATATTAAAACAATTCCCAGTTAATGTGCCACCATTGAGGACATCAAAAGGAGCAATACTTGAAGCACATGCAGCATTGAATTTGCTTAATCGATACTGTATGTCACTTCCAGGAGATTGTTTTACATTGTTTAAGCCTAAATGGGAGAAAACTGAATATGTCCAAACGAATTTTACGAACATAGTGGCAAAAGTTTCATTGCCTCCACAATCAACCATTAAGGAACCCATTTCGGTAAGTGTTTACTTCTCAATTTAGACATGCAAATTTATAATTAATTGAATTTTAGAGCCCTCCAATGCGAAGCGTTTATCTTGCGAAGGCACATGCTGCCTTTATGGCTTGCGTACAGCTGTATCACAATGGTGAATTAAATGATCATCTCTTGCCAATAACACCAAAAATTAGCAATGAAATAACGGATAATTTGTACTTTCAGCATTGGCAGGAATTTCCTGACGGTAAGTTAAGTTAAACACAATACATAGAATAAAGCTCAAAGCAGAGCTGAGTTGTTCCAATTTTGGTAGTGCGAAAAATAACGATGCTCTCGTTAATTGATTTCCGATCTTGAAAAGGATAGATAAGGCAAGCTTCGGCCAAGAACTAACACAATCCTACTGTATTCTTGCCGTTTTCTTAAGAACATTAGTTATTTTTGAGAAAAGATTATGGGCCCTGGGATCCTGATCATTTTTCATAACAGAGACCTTAAAGTATGCAGCAAATGATGGAGAGACACAGTTCGGAAAGGGGCTGAGAGGAGTTCGATCAAGACGACATCGGATTACTCCATATCGTATTTGGTCGTCAGAGCTATACCAGGTGCTAATCACGGTATTCTCATAATCTTCTGGTTCATGTCGCGATCGTATATTGTGTCGGCATTTGGAGAAGTTTCTTTACATTCGCATTTTCTTCGTCGACTTCAAAATCTGGCTGAACGTCGATAGCGTACAAGAAAAAGTCCTTTCCAACTTCGGGCATAGCTGAAGAAAGTTCTGATGGGTAAACCATGTCATAGATACGTTTATTTTTTTTGGTTCCAGCCTTTTTGGGATTGTCTGAAAAGAAATAAGAGATAATTTTATTATTGTATTTACAAGAATTACGGGATACAATAGTTAAAATCCAATATTTATTGCTTAATATTTGTTAAAGGATGATTATAACACACTTACTTATGTAAAATTAACCTGTTAAACATTTGTTTAAATAGGGTGACCACTTTTTCTTAATATCAAATTTCTTTAATTTTTCCGATTTTACACAGCCTTTTTCCCAAAACTCTTTTTTAAGGACCCCTACAGTGACCAAATGGAAGTTGAATCGTTAGAAATCAAAATTTCCAAACATGTTAGTTTATGAAAGAATAAAACAAAGGATGTTAGGAAAAAACAATTTTTCAGTAAGTATCATTGATTGAAATGAAAACACAAATGGCGGTTCTTAACAAGAAAAACGCATATGTAAAGAGGACATAAAAACTCTTCAGATATGGACCGTGGTAACAAAATGAATTTTGGACTATGGTTCAATATCACATTTACACATTTTAGTAACACTCCTAAGCTGCATGAAGTATTAAACTTGAGCATGTAAAAAGTTGTTATCTAAATACTGCTTAAAATACACCGGATTACTCAGCTGGCTATATGTATACAATATAATGTACATACAATAGACTCCCGTATAACGCGAATTCCTACAACGCGCTAAAAATTTTGCGACAATTTTTTTCATATAACGCGATTCTCGTACAGCGCACAATTCGGAAATTCTCAGTTTACTAATGAATTTGTTTGATTATTTTTTTACACTTTATTTTTACTGGTTATCGGATAAGAATTATGGAGCAACTTTTATAATTCCCATCAATATTAAGAGTTATTTCTCAATGTTTTGTTTCCGTTACTATGTAGTTAACCATTATTTATTTATTCTTCTTTTCTCACCAATTTGTAAATGCAGTTCATTCTGCAAAATCTGCCAGTTCTAATTATCATGCGATGTCCACCAAAATTGGTATTTAGGGGTTGTCAGAGTCGCTGATTTCAAACCGACTGCCAAAATAAACAAATTAAAGATAAATACCTTTTTTGATTTATTAACGGCGACAAGTAAGCATTTGTCGTTTCAAATGATAAATCGAAGAAATCGAAAGTTTTCTTTTGCGATCCCAAAAACCTCCAAATACCAATTTTAGTGGAAATCGCATAACATTTGACAGTTTGCCATCTTGAATTCGTAAATTTTGACAGTCAATTTGAAATCAGTGACCCTGAAAATCCCCAACAATGAAGACGGAAGTTCCATAGGATTGAACCTTATCCCTTTATCCCTTTATCGGCGGCATCTTCTTAAATGGCTATAGTTATACCTTTCTTGCTCTTCTTTCTCCAATTGAGCATATAAATATGTATAAAAGATGTATAATCCAGCGCAATCAATCACTTAATTATAAAATTTATATTGTTGTTGTTGAGTTTTAATTTGCCACGAGGTCCGTCACACAAAGGTGACTTTGTGGTCACGTCAACTTGGGTCAAATTGACCAACGACTAGTTTGTCTCCAATCAAATTATAAGAAGTTTTTGGGGGGAGGGGCAAATACCTTTCTCAAATTGACCCTTTTAATCACATTCACTTCAAACACATGACTGTCACTACGTTTAGTTCACAGGTTCCGTCTGGATCATTATAAAAGTTTTCACATTTGCCTTCTCAAGCTATGTCCGGTAAACTCGTATGATTAGTTCACATTAGGCTTTATCACTAAGATTTGCCCAGTATTTGTTTTTCTTTCGTTTCTTCTATATTAATCCGTTTTCTCTAATTTTGCACACTTAATTATTTGATTTCTACTGTTACTTTTAGATACACAGTTCGTCTATGCCTTCCAACACTTTCCGTTATGGCTACCAGAATGCACAGCTTACCGTCATAGCTGGGGCCTTATTCCTGAAAACGAGACGAAACGAAAGCAAATTCCCTACTCTAAACGATTATAAGATGGCTATAGTGTTGTCATACGGACTCATAAATATAGTCAGAACAATCAACATTGACAGCACAAACCTTCAATAATTTAACGACTTTTCATAGTTTAATTTTTCATCGGTCAAGTCTGAAATTGTTTTTAAGTACATAAAATTTGATAAATAAAGATGTTGAATGTGTGGCTTTTAATTAGTTCGGACGAAGAGAGTGAAGATTAAGAAGCTATGGGGATTAAGGGGGATAGCCGCTGTGATGAGTCAAAAAAAAAAAATTTTTTTTTTGTCTTAAATCAAAGTTATTATAATATATTCAAAAACATGTGTACAAAATTGCAGATCAAAAGGTCCAGGACTCGATAGTTTAATATTGGTATGAAAATTTTAAAAGATACATGATTTCATTGCGAGAGAAATGGACTAAAAACTTCAAACGCGTTTTTCTCGAAACGACTTTTTTCAAACTGGTCGCATCGATAACTCGGAAAATTTTTAACCGATTTTTAATTTTTTTTTTTTTGTTTTGTTTATCTTAGTAGTGGCTAAGGTTAAGCATAGCCGATTTGGAAAATTTTGTTTTTTACTATTTTTTAAACTGTTTGAAAACAAAAAAAACGGTCGAAAAAATGAAAATATTTTCAATCGGTCGCCATTTTGTGAAAAATCAAAATAAGAAAAACGGCTACGTACAACGATAACTACATTCATACAGATTATTATAAAATTTTGTTTTTTGTTCTCACATTACCGGCTTTTGAAAAATCGATGCGACCATGGAGGGGGAAGTTTTTTTCAAGCTCTACGGCATCGTTTACATTGTTAAAACTATTTATTATTTTTTAATAAAAATTTGTGGAAACATTATTGGATATGTACTTAATAAAATAAAAAACCGGCCAAGTGCGAGTCGGACTCGCGCACGAAGGGTTCCGTACCATTCACAATTAAGTATTTTGTGAATATTTCAAGTGCCTACCTGTTACCATTTATTGATATCGACCAAAAATAGGCAAAAAATGGCGTTTTTTGTATGGGAGCCCCCCTTAAATATTTATTTTATTTTAATTTTATTATTTATTATAAAAGTAAAAATACAACTGAGTATTTTGTGAATATTTCAAGTGCCTACCTGTTGCCATTATTGATATCGAGCAAAAAAGGGCAAAAAAATCGCGTTTGTTGTATGGGAGCCCCCCTTAAATATTTATTTTATTTTGTTTTTAGTATTTGTTGTTATAGCGGCAACAGAAATACATAATTTGTGAAAATTTCAACTGTCTAGCTATCGCGGTTCTTGAGACACAGCCTGGTGACAGACAGACGGACGGACAGACAGCGAAGTCTTAGTAATAGGGTCCCGTTTTTACCCTTTGGGTACGGAACCCTAAAAAAACACGATCCAAAAATTCTTTTATTTACCCGGTCAAAAAAATTTTTGAAAATCACTCATTTTTTCGGCCGTCACAGTGGCTATCCCCCTTAAGAAAGCTATTTTTGATCTAAATATTAACAAATTATGTTAATAAACAATTCAATTTACATTTTAATAATTCAAACTTATACATATTTTAAGCATAAGCTAACTTTTATCCTTTTTTTTTAAATGTCACATTAACAAACGTGTAGATGAAAGACGATCACCAAAGTGCAATCGTCTCAGAAACGAAAACTAGGCGATTCTTGTTTTCCTAGGTGGCATTTGCATCGCGCTTCATCATTTTCGTTTCGTTTCGTTTTCAGGAGTAAGGCCTATATTTTCTCAATTACGATCTGTCCGGTATATTTTTTTCTTTTATCCATCCCTCGGTACTTCGGTAGCAAAATTATTATTTGTAAATCCTGTCCATGACTTGAATCTTCGAACGCAGCAAACACCATTTTTTGGAGGCACAATATTTTTTTTTTAACGGTTCCTCAAACTATTTATATTTACAAGCTTTTTATATCTTCTATTAATTACTGAATAGTCATACTATCTCTTTATACTTTCTTTCAGAAATAACTCCTCCTTTAACTTTACGCTTATCTTCTCTACACCCTCAAATTCAATCATGATGACTTTAAGTTATGACCGGTAATGTACTTTTTCCTTATCAAACGGGACATCCTGGATGCTCAAAAAACCAAATGCAATCAGATTTGAGATGCTTTTATCTTTTTTCAGTTTTATAGTTCCTCTTTATTTTCAGAATTTATTCCTCATTAATTATTTTAATCACATATTTATATTACCCTCATCAGACCTAACACTCTGGTGCGCGATCCTTCGTCAATATTATCACCTTTGTCAGCTCATCTTTTGCTATTATTTTCATTTACATAAAATAACAGCTATAGAATAAATCTGTTTTCCATCTCAAAAGGACACCGACTCACTGTTGTAATCGCTTTTTACATTTTAATTTTATAGAATAATCTCAGCAAATAAAAAAAAAAAAACCAAGATCACGTGGTCGACCGGATACAGTTCCGTTAAATTAATTTCATATCAGTGTTGCTTTCACATCATTCAATTATTTTAATCACATTAGTTTATTCACCTTTATCAGTCCAATAAGACTCTTTGAGACAAAAGACGGACCGTTATCATTTGAGCAGTGCTGTTACACCGTGATAACGTTTTCTTATTTATCCAATTTTATATTATATTTATCTCTTTATTAAACAAAAATTAAACTTTTTCTTTAACGAGTTCGCTGTAGCAATTTTCATTTTCCTATCCAAAGTAGACATCTAAGCTGAACATCACACTGACCGTAAAGTTAACGGTGATTTGTTTACCGTTGTAGCACGAGGTTGTTATACTTCGAATTTGGACAATTCCAAATCACTAGTCCCTTTGAATTTAATTTCTTAATTATTTAAATACGCTCCTAATTCCGGAATGAAATGCTCCAAACCACTTCTTTGAATCTCTGAATTTTGACGGAGGACACCACCAAGAAGACATCACTCCCCTTCCTTCTTATTTTTCACTAATATCGAACACTATCAGTTTTTTTTCATAAAACTACACTCTTGTAATAATTCACTTTTACTTCTTCTTTTGTCTTTCCTATTTCAATTTGAACATTTTAATTATCTATTTTCTCAACGGCGGCGACCTCCATGCCCACAACTCACTTAAGGCACGTCTGCACTCTTTCGCCGCTGGAGAGGAAGTGTAAAAATTTAAAAATATAAAAAAAAGCTTCCTTGACACAGGAAATGGTATTTCCAAATTGATTCCGAAAACCTATTTCGTTCTCTGCTGGATGCCTACACGAACTTTTCATTTCGCACGAAAATAAGAACAGGGGCACTATTCTTGAATCTGTTCGAATCGAATCAAAAAGAGCTTACAAAAGCACCTTTTAAATTGAAATTCCTTAATAAGCACCCATATTCTGTATTCGGAGTGAAATTAAGTCGAAAAGAGCTTAGAAAGCTCCTTTTGAATCAAATTTCCTTAATAAAATATTTAAAATTGTAACAAATTCATTTCAGTTACCTTTGGTTTAAATTAGTTTTTCCACAAAATACTTCGAAATATTTCGATTGCTTTTTTCTAATCGAATTATTTTAACACTTTTAACGAAAAAATTAATTAAAGTCAAAGGTTACTGAAATGATTTTATGAACATTTCAGGAACTTTACTAAGGAATTTCAAATCAAAAGGAACTTTACAAGCTCTTTTCAATTTCATTTCGCTCGGAATGCAGAACATGGGCGAATGTTCCTAATTTTTAAATAAATTCATTTCGGTGTTTTGTAAGCTCTTTTCGATCCGATTCGAACGGATTCAACAATAGGATCCCAGGGCCCATAATCTGTTCTCAAAAATAACTAATGTTCTTAAGAAAATGGCAAGAATACAGTAGGATTGTGTTAGTTCTTGGCCGAAGCTTGCCTTATCTATCCTTTTCAAGATCGGAAATCAATTAACGAGAGCATCGTTATTTTTCGCACTACCAAAATTGGAACAACTCAGCTCTGCTTTAAGCTTTATTCTATGTATTGTGTTTAACTTAACTTACCTTCAGGAAATTCCTGCCAATGCTGAAAGTACAAATTATCCGTTATTTCATTGCTAATTTTTGGTGTTATTGGCAAGAGATGATCATTTAATTCACCATTGTGATACAGCTGTACGCAAGCCATAAAGGCAGCATGTGCCTTCGCAAGATAAACGCTTCGCATTGGAGGGCTCTAAAATTCAATTAATTATAAATTTGCATGTCTAAATTGAGAAGTAAACACTTACCGAAATGGGTTCCTTAATGGTTGATTGTGGAGGCAATGAAACTTTTGCCACTATGTTCGTAAAATTCGTTTGGACATATTCAGTTTTCTCCCATTTAGGCTTAAACAATGTAAAACAATCTCCTGGAAGTGACATACAGTATCGATTAAGCAAATTCAATGCTGCATGTGCTTCAAGTATTGCTCCTTTTGATGTCCTCAATGGTGGCACATTAACTGGGAATTGTTTTAATATATCTTCGGTTAAGGGCTTCTTTCTGTCAATTGTTTTCTCAATTAGAAACTTTCTTAACTCTTCTTCTATTTGTCGAAACTCCGTGATCTTCTTTATAACTTTTGAATGATCGTTCATTTCTACCAACATTGCGAATGCACTCTCTCTACTTCGTGCTCTGCCTTTTGTTTGTATATAGCTGCGGAAAGTATCAACGCAATCATATCTTATGATGTAGTTACAACTTTGAACGTCGATACCTTCCTCGAGAACACTTGAAGCAACTAAGAAATTTGCATCGCCTCTCTTAAACTCGTTAATGGCCTGAAAAATTTAAATTTATTCAATTTAATATTAGTATTACATCCATTGTTTTGTATATCATTTTTATTATGTGTATAAATTAAACTTCAAAATTTTTCCTATACTGGGACTTTCATATTATTATCATTTATATATATAATAAAATTGCAGTACCATAATCTATCCTCCTGCTGACCTTGGAATGAACAAAATACCCTTTATAAAACTAGTGTAATCAGTCTTGTGTGATTTTCCTCAAAATTTCCTCAATATCTTCAAGGACAAGGAGATTGTGTACTTTCCTACAATTTTAAGTGTAATTTTGAAATTAAAAATATTTTTGTTTTGTCCTTGAAAAAAAAATTCCCTTTTAAAATTTTTAGGGTACTTTCAGATTGATTAAACGTAAAATCTGTAAAGAATTCAGCCAAAAATTTAGCGGAACATAAGTTTTTTCCAGATTTTGTAATTGATCATTGTAACCATTTTGAATTTACATAAGATGTATAAAATCATGAGTGATATAACCCCAAGTATCGTTTTGGAATCCAAAACCAAATTTTTATCTTTAACCGTTTTCGAAATAAAAAAAAAACAAGAAATCGATAAAACCTTATTTTGAATTAATTTGCAAAAACAATAATCCAAAATCCTGTGGTGGAATTTCATTTAATAAAATTTCACCCAAAATAAAAAATTGTGCAGAGAGATTTTTTAAAAAGTCAGACACGGCAATAATAAAAAATAAAACTGTAAATAAAAATATTAAAAAAATTAAATTAAAATATTTTAAAAATATATAAAAATGTTTTAAAAGATAATATCAATTTACTATGGTAATAATCTAAATATGGTAATATCAACTACTACAGTTCTATACCACATCCACAGAGTTTAGTAATACTTCTAAACTTCCTAATCTGGCTGAAGAACCAACATTTTAGAAGTATTTAGCTAAGTAGTATTTTTGATGCCCCGGGTGAAACTGGATTACTTAGCTAGTCATATGTATATTTTCCTCTATGCGAATTATGTCCATAGATCCTCAGTTTGGAGGAGCGTTACATGATTCAATGGTGTGGGGACTTAGTGCCCTGTTCTAATTTTCGTACGAAATTGAAGAGAGCTTACAAAAGCTCTTTTTGGATACAAATTTCTTAACAAGGTTCCTAAATTCTAACATATTCATTTTATATGCCTTTGATTACTATTAGTTTTTCCGCATATAATGTCAAAATAATTTGACTGGATTTTTCTACCGAATTATTTTAACCACTTTGAATGAAAGAATTAATTGTAGTCAAAGGTAACTGAAATTGATTTTTTAAAAATTAGGAATTCTATTATGCAATTTGATTCAAAAAGGGATTTTTTGTAAGCTCTCTTCCATTCGTTTCGTACGAAAGTTAGAACAGGGCCCTTAATTCTTCCTTATAAACATAATTTCTGTACGAGGCTTGGCACTCATAATTGGGGATCGAGTCCAGAGTGCCGGGATTCTGATCAAAATCATGCAAGTCATTTCGACGTAAGTCGAAACAACCTTATGCACTTCAACTATTTAAGGTCGTTTCAACTTACGTATAAATGACTTGCACGACTACCCCCCGGACTCTGGAGAACGACCATTGAACTTACTTTGCTAAATCCTTGGATATCCGCTTGATGGCCATCACCGCAATGAACGTCTTGCCCGCTCCAGTCGGCAGATAGATGATCACATTTTGCTTCAAAGCCCTCTCCAGGATCTCCTCCTGGTAATCCCTGGCCTGCAGCATCTGCTCATCCTGCGTACAAAAAGTAATTACTAGCTTAGAACGATTTTGCTTGCAGAAAGCAGCCTTTTTACCTGCTCAGTCGAATCCAATGGCTCCACCATACTGCTCAAAGCTAACGAGTATTCCTTCTAGAAAGTAATGACTTAATTGCGGTTGCTATTGCAAAATGCGCAGACTGCGCTCTGAGGTCCCGCGTAAGTGCAGGGCCGCGTCACTCCCTTTTGTTGTGTTGGAGGGATTCCGGGAATAATCTAGCTAGCTGCCGGCAATTGATAATTTCATACTTCTTTCACAAAACTCGGAATAATTATCTAAACAGCACACAATATTAACACAAAATTAAAACAAAATAAGACAATGCCTACTTCCTGATAAAACAACTAAGTTAATAAGGACCAGCCGCAATCAACTGAATCTTCCAAAGTTCCATACATGTAGCAAAATACAAGCCCAGGAATTAAAAAAAAGCAGGCCATGAAGTAGGCCAAGTCACTAACACATGTGTAGGCATAAACCGACCGACTTCTGTTTACACTGTTAAAATTCGAATTAAAAAAATTGGTTGTCTGTAAAGCAATGACGTTTAATATAATGGACCCCTCACGTACATGGTTTCCCATATAAGCAAACGGTGCGATTTTTGTTCCCTCTCTTTCGCACTGAGGCACTGTCAAATCGTGAAATGACGTAAAATTAACGGTCTATGCTGTCAGAGATTTGTCAGCGGGCTGAATTGCCGTTAAATATATTCTCTGACAATTCTCTGGAGAACTGTCGAATGACTGCTAATTTGTTTATTGCAGGAAGTTTAATTGAAATATAAGTGCGAGACAGCGCGATTAAATGTTAATATATCAATTTGTTTTATTCCAGGCATTTCAGAGAAACTACTGGAATTAATTCCAGAGCTGATTTTCGCCCAAGTCCTCATTCCGAATGAAATTAAATCGAGAAGAGCTTATAAAAGTCCTTTTGAATTGAATTTCTGTAATAAAATTCTTATGATTTTAACAAATTCATTTCACTTATCTTTGATTTCAATTAGTTTTTTCGTTCAAAGTAGTTAAAATAATTCGATAGAAAAAAACCAATCGATATGTTTTGTAGTTTTTGTAAAAAACTAATTGAAATCAGAGGTAACTGAAATGAATTTGTTACAGCTTGAAGAACTTTATTAAGGAAATTCAATTCAAAAGGATTGTTGTAGGTTTTTTCGATTTTATTTCACTCGGAATGCAGAACATGGGTATTAGTTTATTTTATCTGAGTGATATTCGTTGGGATTCTTAAAATTTAGCTGTCTTATGCTAAAAAAACATATTAACCAAATTGATCAGAATTTTAAGAATCCCTTAAGCCTTCCAACCACGACAAGGTTTCACTCACTGGAAGGAACTGGATTGAAAAGGAAAAAAATATCAATATATACATATATATAATAAAACATTTACCAAGTTAGGATGCTGCTTGTTCCGCCTGGTTCCATTGCGTTTGTCCTTTTAACGCCTTTTTCGACTCATCCCAAGTTTTGCAAGTACGCATTTCACTATTAGAAAGAAAAATTAGTTGTGTTGATTAAAGCCTACTATGTAGATATATCCTAAATCACTACCTCTGATGTAAACACGAATCCATTTTAACCGCCTGCTGAAATGCATTCCACTTGCAAAAGATCGAAATCTATAAAGAAGTAATTGAAAAGAGAAAAGAAAATGTTATTCAAAAATTACTTACATCTATGAAATCGTTTAAAATTTCATGTGCTACTGGCATAGCCATTCTCTTGAGGGTGGCTCTTTTGTCCGTCGTTGTTATGTCCTTTTCGTCAAAATGCAATTTACAGACCTTGGGGCGGCCAAGCATCTCCACGTCGTCGATGTTCAACCCCAAGGTATTGCACCAACTTTCCTTGTAAATCCTTTTACGTGGGAATCTGTTAATATGAATATATGTTTAATTGTATATCGTTAGAAGAATAACACAGGTCAACAACAAATTTGCGGCCAAACAAATAGCACATCATTTCTATAGGATATTTTCCGTAGATTATGAATTTGGAAATAAAAATAGTCAATTGGCTTTAGTTAAGCTATAACATAAAACTCTTAAAAGTTTAAAATTTGTCGAAATATTCCTTGAAAAATATATTTTCCTATAAACCAATTATTTCATACAGAAAAAGGTGAATAAAAACCATAACAAGCGCCTGCCCACGAAAAACTTGGTCACCAAACAGTTCAAAAAGATCTATAGATATTACTGATATTTCATATTTTTAGATTAAGATTCATAATCTATAGAAAAAGTGCTCTAGAAATGACCTATCACGTGTTTTGTCGCAAAAATAAAAATTCATTTGTTCCCCTGTGTAATAAGTAATTTACCTAAAGAACTGTCCTGATGTTCTATTCTGTTGCACATTAGGGCATCCTGGCACGATACAATTATCCATTTTTTACGCCTTTATTTAACTCTATAATAAAAACAATTTAAGTAATAAAATCATTTGCTAATTGTACCTATAGATTTTAGAAACTTACCGATTTTCGTATGCTTTTACACATAACAAAACACTGCACTCGAAATACCAAGTTAAACGCCTTAAAATAATTTTAGAATATCAATTCCAAATCTACCGTCACAATTTAAAGAATTCTCAACAAATCGAATTACAACTTTCTGATTTTGCTCTTCGCTTACAGTCAAGTGTATAAACAATTCCTGGAATCCTTTAAATTTGGCGGGCCAATTACATAAAATAGGCGCTGTCACATCCTAAATTTAAACGTTTGCTATAAATAGCTTTTATTTCCAAATTCTTTAATTAAAACACGGTATATGTTCAATTGTTTATGTTTATTAACAAATATATGGTACATCGGTTTTATAACTTAAAATTTATCAATCACAAATCTTTGAAAATATTGGTAATCTGGCAGGGAAAAAATTTTATTTATTTATTTGTGGCAATAATAATGATTTTTATTTCCATTAATTCAATTTAAAGTACATATTTTTAAAACTTTTGTTCAACAAATATTTAAATTCAAATATTTTTGTCAGCATTCAGCAATTCCGCACTCAAAAAATCCGCGGAATCGGCCTATCCTTGTAATGTGATAAAAATAGACAGCGCTATATAAATTTTTATATATTTCATCTCGTCGCACTGAGGCACTCGGTTGTCAAATTGGCGGCCACGCGAGACAGGAGATCGAGCGGTCCATTTGTATGTATGTCTGTGGACGTAGCATCCCCTTGCCGCTGATGCACAAAGGAATGTGCCAATAAATTATTATTTAAATCAAGTAGCATCGTTTATTTTTCACTCTGCCCATCAATTTCGAATGTACCTTTGTCATTCGCTAAATTCAAATCTGCGTTATTTTAAGCAAAATAACATTGATGTTAACCTTGAAAACGAATTAAGTGTAATGTATGGTATCACAGGAAAAAGATACAGACGTTGAAATAACTATAGGGGTATTCACTCTTCGATGTATTTTTATTCAAATAACAAATTCGTAGTATTTGCTTACAGTGAAGAGTGAGTACCCTGTTGTAAAATATTAATATACTCTTGTAAAATTGCAATGAAAAATCGCAGTATCCAAAAGCAAAAAATTTTGGAAGGGTATAATATTCAAAAGCTAGAGACATGTCCTCTTGTTAATATTTACATCCAATAAAATATGTGTCACGTGCATTTTATTGTTGCACGTTGTATTTAAGTACAACGTTGTAAGAATTTGCTTTGATTTAAGACCAAATACAACGAAGAGTGAATATGAGTATGAATAAATTTCAATCTACTATTATACTTTATATGTACCTTTTTGGATATATGGCGTACACATTGTAAAAATACATTGTCCACAAAAATCTCCAGAGAAGTAATGAGTTCCAAATTACAATTTACTTATTATAAAACGTATTCTCGAAATAGTCAAGAAGAAGTACATACAAATTCGTTAAAAGTTCCAAGTGATTCTTTCAAGGCCGATTGTACGCGCATTTCACCGAAGTATTTAAGAATACGCGTTGTTAAACAATTTGCTCGAAAAAAGTTTGCTACAGGCCCTTCAAACCAAAATTAAGCAATGGCCAGGCTGCCATCATAAGAAATTTCTTCTAAGCCATATGTATAGTGATTTCCTTTATAAGGATATAATAAAAAATATTAACACCTTGCTCAAAACGGCAAATGAAGAAGTACGATTAAAAATTGTACAAGGTCGAGAACAATATAACTATAGTAGTGCTTTAAGACAACTTTTCAATTTCTTTAACCGTCTTCCAACATTTTTTATTTTTTTTATTTTTAATATGATAAATCGGCCCTTTTAAAATTACCTTTCTAAAAAAAAGATTTTAAGAAACATTTCCTATTTTATCAAAATAGGATTTTTGTTTCCTCGGAGCATTTAAAATTTACGCACAAATAAATTTTCAAATACATATCAGAGCCCTATTGAAGTCCATACGGAGGAGCCCAGCAAATATTTAAGCGAAATCACGAACAGGCGAAATATTTTTGAAGTCTGAAATTTCGAATTTTCTTCGCTTTGGTCAAATTGACTAGCACTGTGATACTTTTCAGCTAAAAGACTGCAACTGCGAGAATTCTTCGTCCTGATGAAGAAGAACACCGTATTCAATCCTTTCAATAATAATGATGCACTTTTCAATTTGTTGTGAAATGCGGTGGCCTGTACAGTTGTTTTTCTGTGTTCTCTTCAATTATCGGTATTTATAAAAAAACGAATAGATGCCTTATGTCAGGATTTTATTATATAATTTTTAGTCGTAGACTTTCATTTCAAGCCTTCAACTGAAATTTATAAAAACGTGGATATTACCAACAAATAAATCGTTCTAACGATTAAACCGTGTCGATATATGAAGAAGATGGGTCCCACCTAATAGTTAATTGAATGATAAGATTATTATGATATTTTCATTTTAAGGTTTCATTTAGTATTTCAAAATTAGCTGTAAACCTGAACGAATCCTCTTTTGCGACAAAATAGCGGAGTTTTATAGAACGTATTATAAAAAAATATTAAAAAAAAGTAAGAGAAACAGGAATAATTCAATGCACCTTCTCGAAACGAGGCAAGTAAAAGAAAATTCGTTTCACCTTCTCAAAGTGAGAAAAGTAAGAGAAACTGAAAATTAATCGATTCGCATTCTTCAAACGAGAAAAAAATACCACTTTCTTCATTTTCAAGTCGATAACATTTTGGAATCCATTCGATTTTGAATTTCAAATTTGTCTTCACTTAAAATAATGAATTTGTTGAGTCAACCTTAAAACCAAATCACCAATCGCTCACAATGATTGTAAGTTCTGACTACTACTGACGAATCTAAGAAGAAGAAGATATTATGACACTTGGTGTAAAGTTCAATTCGAAAAAAGACGCCATATTGCCTGAAAGAAAATTTCGCTGTTTTAATTGTCGTTCTACCCGTTTCCGTTATCTTAAAGTACCTAGTTCTCTAGACATAATCGACAGATGACTAAAGCACAAATAGTTGAAGCCAGAGATTAATACAAGTATCGCTATCTATAGTGCTAATTTCAAGTCTTAGTTGGCACATCTATTTCTTTATATAATCAATGGATTAACCGACACTATTAATCGACAATAACTTATGATTATCCCAAGATTCAAACCTTTTTAGTGAACTGAGAAAGCTTTTTTTACGTATGGAATATAGTCAGACAAGCAATGGAAATTTTAATAAGTACATATGTTGGTGATCGCTGTTATTTTCTTAAACATTTATTTTGGGAGCGATAATTTTATTTATATATTTACATAGTATCTACTCCCTCGCTATTGTGAACTGTTTAAAAAAGACCCCAGTTCACATCTTGCAGATGTTCCCGTTCCCAAAATGTTTTTATGTTAAGGTGTTTCACATATACAGGGTGTTTTTTATAGCGCATTAAAAATTAAGAGAGTTAAAAGATCTGACCTGGAAAACAAAAAATTGAATGGCAAGGGGAGGGGGAAATGTTCCTGTAAGTGGTCTAATTCAGTAAAACCTTCGAATAAAAAAATTAACCCGAATTTTTATTAATGCAGGGACTGCAACACTACCTCCTCCGCGAAAAGTAGAGCTGTTCTCAGCTCTGAAATTGGACATGGCGTCGTATCTTCGGTGGACTTCAGCTCCAGGGTAGGTTGATTGTTGGAACTTTAAGGTAAGTGGTCCGCCTCATTACGATCAGCATGAATTGCTGACATTTCCGCCTACACGCGAAATTGGGGTCGAAGAAGGGTTCGGCCGCCCAAACTGATCCTGGAACTGTGGACGTTTGAACGAGCGCCTCCGACTCGCTCGATCCGGAAAAAAATGTGTTGTCTTTAGCCCGGATTGACGCGAGAAAAGTGCCGTACCAAGTAATTTAATTAATTATTGCCGTTGAACACTTATTTGAATGCCTCACTTCCCAAATCAATTAACTCCATAAAACAAGATATAGTATATATTGTTTTTTAAAATTCTTCTTAAATTAAAAATTCAAAATACGATGTAGACTTTATTATTACATAAGCATCTTTTATGTAATAAGATATGGAAAGTATAAGAATATACTTAGAGTAATTGTTATTGTTACTACAATTTTTTCGTGATTTAGGGAGTTAATCGCTTTAGCAAGTGAAGCATTCAATTTATACTTCTCGTACTTGGTTCGTGTGAGCGATGTCTTACAGAGACAATGAAATTAAAAGAACAACTTTCAGATATCTCCGTAGCAGAGGAAAAAGAGTGCAGTGGGTTAACTAGATTTTTATTATGATTTAAATACATTATAGGATGGATGTAATATCCTACATATTTTGTTTGTTTTATTTTTTTTGTTTCCCTCCAAATTATGTTTGACATTAATTGATTGGTCGGTTTTCCCACCGACAATTATTTAAATAAATCTTACCCCTGAAGAGGACAGAAATGAACAACAATAAAGTATCTATCGTAAATCTTATTGAGTATTACTTAAAGACTGCTAGAGCTCCAAGGGCCTACAGCAATGGAGTTAATCAGATTGGCTTCTTAAATAAATTATTTATTATTCAATGGCTAGAAAAATGTAATTTAGTGGTGTTAATACTTATTATTAGAGAAATTTCTTTTAAATATATACAGTTAGAAACCAATTAAGTGCTTTGATATTAAAATTTAATAAATCCAGAAAATGGAGTTAATCGATTTGGCAAGTGAAACATTCACTTATTACGCACCATTGTTTTTATTCCGCGTATTTATTTATTTTTCTTTTTTAATTTACTACGGTGCGCTATACGGGGCCAACCGATTCCGGTGCACTAGTGCGGTCTTTTTGGCGGGTCTTTTGGGTCTCGGGTAATCTTATAGTTCACGTCGTTGATCACCTCGGGCACGCGGTATGTGCCTTCCCAGTCCCGCTGTAGTTTTGGGCAGCGTCCTTTTCTTCGTTTCGGGTTATGAAGCCTTTGCAGGTCAGCGATTTTAAAGGGGTTGGCTTTCTCTGATAGGTCGTACCGCAGCTTCGTGGCTTCGTTGGAAATATGGAGATTTTCTCTGGCGAAGTCGCAAGCCTTTTGGAGTCCTTTGTGGAGTCGTTGCAGATACTCGCGGAAATTGCGCACAGACTCCCCGGACGGCTCGCCAGTTATGAGCTGCAGCGTTAGGCGCAATTCTTCCCCAAAATTTAAGAGAGCCGGCGTTTGTTTAGTGGCCTGGTGGATAGCAGACCGATAAGCCGGTAAAACAAAAGCAGGTTGGCATCCCAGTCGCTCTGATTTTCCGCTGTGAGTTTCGACAGCGCGCTCAACAGGGTCCGGTTGAATCCCTCCACCATGCCGCCACACTGGGGATGCAGCGGGGTGGTCCGGATCTTTTCGATGCCGTATTTGCGCATCACATTTTGGAACACCTCCGATTCAAAATTGCTGATAATGGTCCCAGTATGTCAATAGCCACTCGCTCAAAAGGTACTGCTACGTTGGACAGTTGCAGCGGAGTGCTGCTTTTCGGGGAAGCTTCAGACCTCTGCTGACATAAGACGCAGCTATAGGTCTTCACGTCCTTACTACATCCAGCCCAGTAGTAGCAGTGCTTAATTTTGGCCAAGGTCTTGTCAACTCCGAGGTGTCCCGCCACTGGGCTGCTATAATAGTGCTCGAGGATCTCCTGCCGTTTAATTTCGGGGCTCACGATCTGGGTCAGTCGAGCATCGTTAAACGCGCAGTTTCGATATAGGACGTCGTCTTTTAGGAACAGCGAGTTGAAGATTGTTCAGTATGCTTTCGCGGGGGGATGAAAATCGCTAATTTCTCCCCTTTCTGGTCTAGTTCCGCTGTTCCACTCTCTTACCATTTTCAGCACCGCGTCCTGATCCTGGAGTTTGGCCATGTCGCCAGCTAGAACGGCGATGCGGACCCTAGCCACGTGTTGTTCCTCTAGCCCTGCACAATATCCGCACCCACTCTCTGCGCAAGGCCATCGGGAAAGGGCATCGGCGTTCGCGTGTCGTCGGCCTGGGGGATGCTGAACTTCAAATTTATAAACTTGTAGCCTTTCCAGCCACCGCGCTATCTGTCCTTCGGGTTCTATGAAGTTCAGCAGCCACCGTAGCGAGACGTGCTCGGTGCGAAGGAGGTAGGTCCTTCCGAGAAGGTGTGGTTGAAAGTGGTCCATGGTCTTTACTACAGCAAGTAATTCCTTGAGCGTGGCGCAGTAATTCCTTTCGGCCTTAGTCAGCGTCTTGTGCTGTAATATTCGACTACTTTTTCCTCCCCTGCTTGAACCTGGGAGAGAATCGCTCACCATGCGAGTTTGCTGACGTCAGCGTTGAGAAAAAACAGGTCTCGGTCATTGTGCTGCCCCAGAATTAGGACAGTCGTCAGTCTCTCCTTAAGGTGTTGGAAGTCCTATTCGCACTCGTCACTCCAGTTGAACTTTTGGTTCTTCTCGAATAGTTCAAAACAATGCGCCGGTAGTAGGCGCACAAGCCGAGAAAAGATTGGACTTCGGTCTTGTTGGTGGGTCTGGGCCAGTTTTTTACGGCTTCTACCTTGTCCGGATCCGTGGCAAGTCCATTCTTCATGTCCCTGTTAACCTGGTCCCAACACAACTCGCATTTGCCTGGGGACACCTTCAGGTGAGCACGACGTAGTTTCTGAAGAACGACGTCCAATGTTCGGACGTGGACGATAACGTCGTCGAGGTAAACGAGGCACGTTGTGTAGGGTAGGCCGTCGAGAACGCGTTCCATAAGCCGTTGGAAAGTGGCTTAGGCATTACTGAGTCCAAACGGCATCACGGTGAACTCTTACAGGCCACTACCGATGGAGAATACGGTCTTATCTCGATCCGCTTCATCCATCTCCACCTGCGAGTATCCAGACTGTAGGTTTAGGGCGCTGAACCACCGGAACTTTCCGAGCGAATCCTGCGTAAGTTCAATTCGAGGAAGAGGGTATGAGTCCTTCCTCGTCGCCTCGTTTCAAAGACGATAATCGACGTATAAGCAGAGAGTCCCATCCTTCTTTTTTACCAGCACCATGGGGCTGCTCCAAGCGGTCCTCGAGGGTTGTACCACCTCTTGGTCCTCCATTTCCTTGAGGAGTCTTTCGGCTTCGCTCCTTCGACTGAAAGGAATCCTCCGCGGGGGTTGTTTTATAAGCCGGGCCTCGTCTACGTCGATCTGGTGTTTAGCGAGAGAAGTTCGACCCAGATCACTTTCCGAAGAAGCGAAGCAGAATTTATTTTCCCAGAGGGTTTTCCAGAGTCGTTTGCCTTGGGAGGTAGTTAAAAAGGCCGCTGCGTTCTGGAAGAGTTAGAACAGTTCCGGCGAAGTGGGAGACGGTAGGGCTTCCGCTGGTTCTACGATTTATGGATTCAGCTCGAGTGTAGCGAAGCTGGTCGTTGGAGATACATCGATAATCTCTGTGGACGCATTCACCACTAGGGCCTGGAATATCCCATTCTTTGTGGTCGAGACGGAAGGAAAAATATTCAGTCCGGCCGGGCATGAGGGATTAGGCAGAACCAGGACGGCCGGTTCGATGTTTACTCCGCACTGGAGGTCGATGAGGATCTCAGTCTGTCCTGGCAACTGTAGGGTGCGTAGGGCAGTACCCTCTAGGGCATCGACGGGTCTTCTGTGGAGCGGAACTATTTTCCGATCGACCGTGAGTAGTCCTAGGCGAAGACACAGGTCACAGTGGTGTCGAGTGAGGAAGTCCATGCCCAGTATGCATTCGTCGGAGATTGATGCTATAATGATTACATGCGTGGCCGAGAAGTCCGGACGCTTTACATGGACTTTGGTGGTGGCACTTACGGCAAATAGTTCTCCGGTAACGCTCTGAATGCGGGCAGTCCTAGACACTAAACTGGTGGTGCGGTCCGATTATTCAAGAACGGATGGGTGTAAAATAGTTCGAACCGCGCCTGTGTCAAGGGAGTATGTGACACTCGATCCCATTGATTTTGCTGATGATAGAGGTCGCTTCAACCCCGAGAGATCTTATTAAGATTGTCAGGGGTTCCGGTTGTCCCACTGATTTCTGCTCTTTGGGATCAGTGGGCGCTAGTTTCCCGACGTTCTCGGGGAAAAAGGGTCAGCGAAGGCCGGTGGTGGTGGGGCGAGTGTTACAGCTCCTGCCAAGGCCTGCTGAATGTCAGATGAGAGGCTGACAAGATTAGTAGGACGAGGGTTTTTTCGGTCTCGCGAGTAGCGGCTGCCCTGAACGGGGTTTCCTCCGGAGCTGGTGACGCTCACAGCCTTCAATCGGGTTCCGTACTGGCTGATGTGGAAGATTACTTTCTCGCCTTCCTCCAGGACAGGGAGCGGCTCCTCGGGATTGTTCTTCCGAATTCCCTGGACGTGGACGGAGATGTCTTCCCCGGAGTCATCTCTCGCAATAAAGCCGTACCGCCACTTTCCATTGAACCACTTGACGGTACCTCCCACCTGTCCCTTCACGATGTAGCGGGAGGGCGAGTGTGGCACCGAGGGAATGAATGAAGGCATACCGGTTTGTATCGTGGTCTTTCTCGTCCGACTCTTTTCTTTCGGTACTACTTCGACTTTCCGGATTTTCTTGCGAACTCGTTTTTTGGGGCGGCCTAGACTTCGCTCATTGAGCCTAGGCGAAATTAGTTTTCCAACTGTTGAGGGTTTACAGGGTTTCGGCCAGCTCTTCGATGGGAAACTATCGCACCCTCATTCATCCGTAAACTCCGGCGACTAATTCTCGTCGCATCGCGACTAGCTTCCACCTTTATTGCCGGCAATAACGCGGCTTCTAGACTTCCCGGTACTGAATCGCGCACCTGGCGCTGGGTGTCAGGGTCTGCAATTCCGTCAATAAATTGCGCCAAAGCAATTTTATTGCGGGACACTTCGGCAGCCTCACTTAAGCTCAGATAGGTGAGGCGTTGCACTTCCGTAGCAAACTCTGACAGGGTTTCGTTGCTACTTTGCTCTCGCCCCCGAAGTTGTATATGCGCCACCGCCTGCTAATAATTGTCGCTGAAGCGACTTCCGAGAGCTGAACTCAGCTTCTCGCAGCTCTCCTTTATCGTCTCCGGTAAGGTCTCATAAAATGCGAGGGCGATCCCTGTAAGATAAGGTACCAAATACATCGCCTTGACTTCAGGGGACCAATTGTTAGCGCGAGCCATAGCCTCGAAATGCTTTTTGTAAATAGGCCAAGGTTCCTTCCCGTTGTAATCCTTCGGCTTCAGATTTGTCCGATGCGGTATGGCGTGGGTCTTAAACGGCTGGAGCGGATTCATCGCGACGGGTTCATGGAACGGCTGAGGTGGAGGTGATGGCGCCCAAGCGGAACCGGGCTGTGGTAGGCGACGCGGTTTTACCTGAATGGACGTTCAAAGCGGGAGATTGAAATGTTTGGTTTCTGCTCTTTGTTCAATTCTGGCGCAGGGAACAGCTGGCGGTGGAACGCCGCGAAAAAAAAAATGAAAAAACAAAAGATTAATATTGACAATGAAAAATTAAAATTAATAATTAAATTTAAATTAAAAATTAAATTTAAATTAAAAATGAATTGTATAAGGAAAATCTGCAGACAACATATTTCAAATTCAAGGTCATCAGGGGTGAGTCCCCTAAACTGTACCATTACTGAAGATATCATTAAATATTACGAAAGGATTATTTAAATATTCGAATATTAATTTGAAATAATACTTATTATATCCATTTAGATTTATTGATGAATGCACGTTCACTTATGTAACACTTAACGGACGGGTCGAATCTGCTCTGTCTTTCTCGGTTACCGGGCATTTTTTAGGAGAATTAAATAAACATGCATGTATGGTTTTAAAGCATTGTAGTTTTATTAAATCAACATCATTTCTTATGATATTTTACAAAGTTATTTATTAACATGTCTAGTATTTTTTACAAGTATGATATATTGTAAAACATTCACCCATGTGAAGTGGAACCTGGCAGAAAACTAACGCAGTGTACTAAAAATTCAAGCAAAAACGTAAATCTACGTGGCCCGTCCTAGGAAGTCAGAATGGAAAAACGTAAATTTACGTGGCCCGTCCGTTAAGTGTTAATGAACGCATCTAAGCAGGTAGGAGGGACAACTTGAAAATGTCAAATATTATAGTAATTTGAGTGAGCTGTCAAAGTGGGAGGAAGAGGTGCTAAGTAAACAATATAAATAATCGATAATTTCTTTATTTTCAGATAAACTTAATGGATAAAAAAGAAATAATAAGAAATAATGTGTTAGTGGCAAATGTTGTGCTAAGTTACAAGTGATATTTTGTAGGAATTTTCTACCAAATATGCAAACATTTTTTGGTGACAAAAAAATTTTAAAAGTTAAATATCTCGGAAAATATAGCTTTCCGACAAAAAATATTTGCATATTGGCTCGTTTGGGGCCCAAACGAAACTTCCTACAAAGTCTCATGAAAATCGGGAACAATCACGTGATGTAAACTTAAGCCCAATGTTTGCATATTGGCTCGTTTGGGCTCCAAAAGAAAATTAGTACAAAGTTTCATAAGAATCCGAAGACTTCACGGATTCTTAATTTAAGCCGAATCGCGTCACAATATGGCCGTAGGTGGGGTTCGCCGGTCGGTAAAATCGAACGTGCGTGTGTGTGAGATTGTATCGCGGAGTGGCTCTCGCGGGAGTTATTTATTTGGGTCTAAGAGAAACACTTTTCATGGATATTACACAAACGGAATTATTCTTTATTTCACAGATTCACCATAATACTTCACAACATTCTTTATTTCTTTATTTCACAATTTTACTTAGGTACTAGACTTCTTAATTCGTTCAAGATCCTCGGCAGACTGCCTGCTTTCATTTTCCAAGTTCTAAAATTCATTTTATGTTTTACTAACGTAATCATACTTTCTGGTGAGAACTTTATTGTAATCGGAGGCGGTTTTGGCTAAGTCTCGTAATTTTAGACATTCCCAAACTGTGGGAATGCTTACCATGCCATCGGTTTGGGCTTGGTTTGTATTTCAAGTGACTTAAGCGGCTCTAGGTGTTGCATATCAATATATGTAACTCGCGTGAGTCGAGCAGCTGATTTATGCGCGCTGCGGTCTTTGCCTTTTCCCGTTTTGGTTCTGTCGACCGTAATGATTAATTCTGAGACGGCCGAAAGAGAGAAAAAAAAAAATTCGCGATGTACTTTTGGCGGTAAAAAAATTCAGCAAACTGGGGCACGGCACTTACCTTAGGTCCCGTGGGATCCGCCAACACGGGATCGATCTCAATTGGAATAGAGCCCCTTGCTCGATTGCTGAAAATAAAATCACCCGCGCTCCGGGCCCACCGCACTTTCGGGGGATATAACTAAGACACGGTGCTCGTTAACCAATCCAACAGTTTTATTATTTCCGCGGCTACAATTTTTCTTCTTTTTTACTAATATTCACGCAAAATTCACGCAAATTCAGATAAAATTCCGCGACAATTCTAATATTTTTTTGGTTCTTTTCATATATCGCCAATAACTTCGTCCGTATCTTCAGCCGGTCACGCACAAGATGGCAGGTTCAATATTCGCGCCGCTTTTCCGGCTTTGACCTGGGCCATTAGTTTTCTCCTCAGGCGCTAGTGATTCCAGTTCTAAAAAGTTCCGTGTAAGTGTCTAATTCAGTAAAACCTTCGAATAAATAAATTAACCCGAATTTTTATTATTGCAGGGACTGCAACAATTTATATTAATTAAAAGTTGCTAAACCACCCGAAATAAAAGACATATATGAGTCGTCATAAAGCAATTGATAGTTTTTACCTCTGTCAAACATATATTCGTATACCAAAGCATCTGATTCGAGATAATGCAAACTTGTTTATCTTGTTTTTTTCAGCCCAGCATTTTAATTGCACCTGCGCCTTGAATTATTAAGGATCTGCGCCACTACATGTCGAGCTTGGCAAAGACCATCGTTTAGCTCTTCCAGTCTTCTTCCGCCTCTGAGAGGACTTCCACGTGCAACTAGTCTCGTGTAAAATTTATAATATTCCTTGTGTTAATAATAGACTTTTGGTTCAATATAACTTTTCAGCAAATGTTATTCATTGGTCTCGAACAGGTTATAGCCGCAGACTGTGAGTGAAGCAGCTGACACTAAAAACAAAATTATTAGCGATCGTCGATTTCGAGGTTAAGTCGATAGCGTGACTGTGTGCAAAAAATTACACTGCGCAAATGGCACCGACATTCTTCAAGATCCAGGCTTTAACTCGTGAAAATTATGAAATCTGATCGATGCTTGTTCAGGCTGTGATGACGAAGGGCGGCACCTGGTGGCATGTTCGGCCACAAAACCCTTAGTTAAACAAGAAGATCCGGAGTTATCAAAAACCTTAGCACTGTGGGAAAGGAGTGGTCAGACTTAAAAGTCGCTATCGGAGCAAAAAGTGTATAGGACAAGCTAAAAAGTAAATTTGCGTCGACGACGGGGCCAGTTAAGAAGGCGAGCATATCAAAATAACTGGTGGCTCACCGGTTTACTGACAGAGACGATGTGGAGAAGCACATGAGAGAATTCATTGAAGCTGTCAAAAAGTTGGCGGGCAACAGATATTGAACTTCATGTTGATTTAGCAACCGTGATGTTATTATTGAGCCTGCCACCGAGTTTCGATGTACCGTCGAATCAAGAAACAAACTCCCGGATCCGGAGGCTCTCAGGGTAAAAATTGTAGAGGAGTTCGAAGTTCGCAAGAAGTGAAAGTGCAAGAAGGCTGGAGAAAGAGTGGGGGTAGCGTCACGAACGATGCGGATTCAAAAAAATGGAAAAAGCAGTTCAATTTTAAGTGCTTTAAGGGGGGATCCTCATTTAGACGGTTCAAAAAATCGACTTTTTGGGGAATTTTTTTAGGATAGAAAGAAAAAAGCAAGAGTAGCGAATTTTTCAGATTATGTTATTCTATGTCTGAACATGGTAAAAAAAATATATTTAGAGAAAAATATTCACAGGCAACCGATTTTTATGTACATCCGTGCAACTGCTGTTTCCAATCGGCGGGACAAATGGAGCTCGTAATTTTCATCGGAAAAAAAAAACCAAATAGCATTTTAATTGTCATATATTTTTCTTCTATATGAACTAAGAAAAACTAAAAAAATTATGAAATTCGAATGTTTTTTCAGGTTTGAAACAAAAAATTTGCTTTTTGTGAAAAAAAAAAACATTTCAACTTGCTTAAAAAATTGTTAAGAATTTTTTTGTCGGGAATGTTTTTAGTTCAAATAGGAAAGAAAACAATACTGAAGCTAACAAGCCTTGATTTGTTTTGATTGGTCGTTTAGTTTTTTAGCAATCACGCCCGCCAATTTAAGAAAATCGTAAAAAAAAAACTCGAGAAAACGCGCTTCAAATGCGCTCGTATATCTGCTTGACACCTCTTGTCGACAAGAATCATCTGCAAGAGCTGCCGGATGATGCCGCTGAAGTTGCTCACTTCTTAGAGGAGGAAAATAGTGCTCCAGCGACGGAAAGTAGGAATAAAGGAACTCGCGTGATTGACGTGGGCGAAGTTGGAGATGCATCGTTGCATGAGGCAGAGTGTTACACGGAGATAGCGTTAAGTGTCACACAGAATCAGGACAAGGTGCATCAGAAGCAGGACAAGGTGCATCAACAGCGACTGCAAATCGCATATGTGCGACTCAGAGCAGTTCTTCATAGGAAAACCAGCGCCGGTCGGCGGGGAACAGCTGTTTGGCGAGCGCTGCCAAGGAAAACGTTAAAGCGAGGGGCACAGTTGGTATTGTAGCACCGTGTGGAGATTCTGTCAGATTAGTGCATCTCCAAGATACCTTACTTGTTCCAAAACTAAGAACCAATTTACTTTCGGTTGCGAAAATCATAGAACATGTCAACATAATGATCGTCTCGAAAACCGAGGCTACTGTCATCGAGGAAAATGACAAAAAGGTGAGGTTGCAAGCTAAACGGAGTGGGCACCTGTAGGACCAATCTTATCTGGCAGGCACAACGAGCAGTCTGGAAAATTGGCGTCAACGAAGTGGGCATTTTAACAGTGCGGATCTAGGGGAAGCGGTCACGAAAGGTTTTGTCAAAGGTCAAGTGTTGCGTCCATATGATATGTGTTTGCGTGGGAAGATGACTTCAATGGCTTTCTTCAAGAAATCCGAAAGATGCACCACCAAGCTTGAGATAATACACCCGGACGTTTGGGGGCCCGCAAGGGAAGAATCCTTGGTGGGAGTTTGTTTTTTTGTAACCTCCATTGATGATTACAGTCGATGGTGCGAAGTAAGGCTCCTACGAAATAAGAGCGAGGATTTTCGGTATTTAAAGAATTCAGGGCTCAGTTTGAGTTGCAAACAGGGAAAGGTAAAATATGTCATTTCTGATAATGGGCGGGAATTCTGTGGAGGAGAATTTGACGCCTATTTAAACGTAAATGGGATAACGAGGCGTCTAACCGTGTCTAACACGTCTGAGCAAAATGGCGTGGCAGTGCGCAAAAATCGCACCCTTGCAGAAATGCCCAGGTGGGTCATCATTCAATCTGGGTTGAGTGGAAATTTTTAGGGTGAAGCAATAGTTGCAGCAAACCACATCAGGAATCGTTATCCCACCGTAAGTTTGAAGGTCACACCCCATTTGAATCTTGGAGGGTTCTCAATCTACAGCATTCGAGAATCTTCGGAGTCAAAGTGTACGTTCTGAATAAAGATCCAACGAAGGGGAAGTTTGTGCCAATATCGCGCAAAGGTGTGATGGTAGGGTATTCGAGCGAAGCAAAAGCCTACAGAATTTGGGTTCCAGTAGATAAGCTATGCCGGTCCTGCGCCATTTTTGCGTGCTTTTTTAAAGGGGAATCTAAATTCCCAAAACGGTCCCAAAAGCTCGTCGTCTACGTCTACAAGCAGTTTCAATATGGGTGATGTCATGAAAGCTTTTGCGTGTCCTTCCCCTCCCCGCCGAAAGCTCTAGTCCTCCCCCTTGTTGAGATGACATCTGGCGGAAAGGGTTGGTGGCTAGGTTCAGGATCATGAGGTGGGGCTCCCCTCTTTTCCCGCTGAAGGCTTCACCCCAACATATTGATGACATAAATGATCATGTCTGAGCATGTTGCGAAATATGCTGGTGGCTTTGTATTCTATATGGAGTCTTTTCAGAAGCTCTTATCTCTAGAGCTGATTCATGCTCTGAAGTAGGTTGAATTTTTGTTTTACTAAAACATTTTGACGTATAATTTGATGCCTTTAAGAAGTCATTGTTTACATTGGATTAGGAATACAACTTTTAGGGTATGACCGACTAGTGAATGCTCTATATTCATCAGATGATCTAAGATGTGATTGCGTTAGCATATTAGCTTTGCAATATGATTGATCATGTCTGAACATGTTGCGAAGTACGATCGTGTAAGAATTTTCCGCCGTCGCATCAATAACACCTTGCAGAAGGAAGCTGCTCTCAAGGTAAACACAGTGTTTTGCGGTGAATTTAAGATGGTGAAAGCGAATGAGGGGGTGTTTGAATACAAGTACATGAACACAAGAATGCTCCCATTTATCGGAACACTGATATTAAGAGCTGGTTCAAACAGAATATGGAAGAACCAGTACAGAAAAAATTCAAAGAGTTCCAGGAAAAAGATAGTGGTTGAGCGTTGTCAGCCATTATCAACTTAGCCATTAACATTAACAAGTTCACACCGTTGCAGGGCTCTTTATATATCAGTCTGCCCAAGCAAATTGAAAACAAAAAATGCTTGTTTCGCCTAGGCAGTGCTCTCAGCTTTGAATCCAGTTAATCGGTTACAACACCCCTATAGAACATCATTATCTCACCTATTTCAGTGTTCAGAACCTCATGGACAAAGTGTTCCCAATGAGAATAAAATAGATTCCTCGGTTTGAGAAACAGAATGACTGCTCCATCATCGTCTACGTCTTGCAGAAGACGGGAAAATTTTAAAGTTCTGCCAACATATTTGACGAAGGAGAAGAAAGAATAGGACGTCAACCTTCTGATGACCCAGAGTTCCCACTTTTATTAGGATGGTGAGGACCAGGGAAAAGATGATGATGAGCCCATCAGATACCACTTTGTCTGGATCAAGAACCTCTCCAATCTCATTTCATCCCAGCTATCGAGAAATGAACATCAAAAAAAATTTTGTGACAGCTGCTTCCACTACTTTTATTCATCAGCTGCACTTGAACATCACATGGAGGACTACAAAATGCTTAACATTGATGGCATTCAACGGCGTTTGCCAACAAAGGACCAGAAGGAGCTTAGATTTAGGAAAATTAGGAATAAGGTAGAAGGTCCGTTTGTTATATATGCGGACTTAGAATGTCTATTAGAAGAAAGTAGGGATAGAAATAAGTATCAAACGCATGTACCGTGTAGCGTAGGCTTTTTTGTTAAATTTGCATATGACCCCACGCTATCGTTTTTCAAGTACTATTGCGGCGAGAATTTTATCGAGTGTTTTCAAGTACTATTGCGGCGAGAATTTTATCGAGTGTTTCGTGAGTGAGTTGAATCAATTCGCCTAAAATTTGGAAAGATTTTTTCTTTCTCCTCTCCATGAATCAGATGACTCCTGAAGAGATTGAGCTTTCTGACACTGCCACAAGCTGCCATATTTACGAGAAGCTGTTCACTACAGACTATAAAAAGATGCGTGATGACTGCCACCTAAAAGATAAGTACAGAGATCCCACATATGATAAGTTCGAAAGTGAAGCAACAAACAATACGTAACGTTTTCACTCGTCTTGAATAAGGTTTATATGCACTGGTCCAGATTTAACAGTTCGGTTTTGACATGAGCAATTGATAACTGAGATCGGTGCGTCACTTATAAACTTTTGCCTTGAGAGGAGTGACTGCAACTGACGCCTATAGTACGAAGTTTAGAATTTTATATACATGTTATACATATAGTTGAGCATATTGGTTCTTATCAAACTTCAGATTCAAATCATCATAAGGGTATGATTCTGAATTCAGGTGCACTTTAACAACTGTCAGTTTACAATGATCAACATGTTTGCGATTTGTTTGGAAAGCTAGAATGATATATCGGAGCTTTTCCATCTGTGATGTTGTTTTAATAGACCACGTGTGATGAGTTGTTGCTGGTAGCGCCGGCTACTCGTATATATCCCAACTCCTGAATGGTATTTTTAATTCATGGCCACTCTCAATAAATTTTAACAAGGCTAATTTCTCATAGACGGCAATATTAACTGCAGTTTAAGCAATGAAATGTTTACATCATCTGTTGGTACATCTTCATCTGTCCTGCTGCGTATTAATACTAGTTAATGTTTAGCGATTGGGATAATTTTCTTATAATCATCAGCAAAGCCTAGGAGAGGATTTAAAGGTATACACAAATTGTAAAATCCCTTTGCAGGTGCAATTGATTCTTCAGGTGACCAGCCAGCATTGAGCAACATTTGGCTCTCATTTTGATTCAGCGATATATAATTTTTTAGCGTCGCACATAGGAGTATTTACACTAAAAACCTGGCCAAAATTATTTTATGAACAGGATCATGCAGATATTGTATAAATAAACACTTAGAGTCATTTTTCATAGGTTTATTTGTTTAAAATATTAAAATAGTCATCATCATTTATAAAAAAAGTGCTTAATTCTAAAATAAATCTAAAAATATAAAAAGGTAATAAAAATGTAAAAATTAACCTTCAAGAGCAAGTTACTAATGAGAGAAAAAGAGGTAGGCTTTATACTCGAGGGGCGACTATCAGTCGCGACTCAAAGTACTGTTGCAGCTCCAGTAGCGACTGAGAGTCGCCATAAGGTTTTATTTTTTAACTATCGCCTATGTAGGCAGTTATAATTAGGGAAACAAAATGGCGGTAAAAAGCGGAACTTTTTCTTTTGTTAATCCCTTTAAGAAGGCCTCTACTTTATTTTATGTAAGAGTTAACTACTCGGAAGTGCCCGGAGCACGTACAAAAACACTATTGTTTAATTAAATTTACCAACAATTAAAGTATTTTTTATTGTTATTATCAATAATTAAAAAAAAAAAAGTATCAATGGGTCTACAGATTAAATGTAACATTATTATTCAAGTACATACCTTCACTTTCCATTTCCAGTTTTTTTATTACACAAAATGCACATAAAACAAATTAAAACTCCACTTGCAATTTTTGTTAAAATCAGAACGTTGAGAAAACTTAGACGACGATCGACGGTGACGACTGAGCTTCGAATATCTGTATGACGTTCGGGGTAGAAAAAAAAACCCGAGAGGATCGGGATATCATAAAAAATTTATCCAGCTGCTAGAAAGAGATGGTTGCATTGAATTTTACTATACTTTGCATTTTTTACTTTTGGCCAGGATTTTAATGTAAATACTCCTATGTGCGTCGTAGCGATTCCAAGATTTCGTGTTCTATCAAGTGAATAAACAAATCCTGGAAACTTTTAAATTTGGCGGGCCAATTACACAAAGTTGACGCTGTAGCATCCTAACTTTAAAAGTTTGCTATAAAGAGCTTTTATTTTCAAATTCTTTAATTAAAACACAGTATATGTTCAATTGTTTATGTTTATTAATAAATATATGGTACATCGTTTTTATAAGTTAAAATTTATCAATCACAAATTCTTGAAGATATTGGTAATCTGGCAGGAAAAAAAAATTATTTATTTATTTGTGGCATTAATAATGATTTTTATTTACATTCATTGAATTTAAAGCACATATTTTTAAAATTTTTGTTCAACAATTATTTAAATTCAAATATTTTTGTCAGCATTCAGCAATTCCGCACTCAAAAAATCCGCGGAATCGTGCTATCCATGCAATGTGATAAAAATAGACAGCGCTATATAAATTCTTATATATCTTATCTCGTCTCTCTGTGGCAGTAGGTTGTCAAATTGGCGGCCGCTTGAGACAGGAGATTGAGCGGTCCATTTTATATGTATGTCTGTGATCTCAATATATAGAAATTGACCACTCGCACTCAATTTGCTGTCTCAAATGGTGCCTTTGAATATAAAGCCTCAGGAAACGCTGTGTCGTGTGAAAGCCCTGTACGTAAGCGTAGTAAAAACAGAGGTGCCCATAGAAAGAGAAATACGACTTTAATAAATGAGAGGGAAAGAGCGAAGTAGCATGGGCGCTCGTTCATTTTGCACGGTTAGGGGTGGCCTTTTTACAGACGGCGTTAAAAAAGAGTTTTTGGGGGGGTTTGTGCATAAGAAAATTTGTTTTATTCCTGTCTCCACTGCTGCCTAATACAAAAATTGTCTGCACTAATACTAATCGGACTTTACTACGCTTGAAGAGTGATATCACGCTTCCTTAGGCTTTATCTTCAAAGAATGGTGCACCCTTTTGACAGTTCTCACCTAAGGAGAGTTAGGGAGCATATATCTGTATATTTCTTATGCATTAGGCGAGATATGCGCCTTCAAAAGACGGCAAATTTAAAAATTGTATGTATTTTTAATTGCATACTGCACGCTAAAATCTAATTCCACTATAAGTAACACCAAATCTCAAATAATTTCGCAGTTAGAAGTTTCTGGAATAACTCATTTTCGCTTGAAACATTTTCGACAAAACGTCGAAATACTCACTTCTGGAAATGCCGTTTACATCGCTAAACAACTGTTTTAAGAACTCAAAAGTCATAACTAGAGTACTTTTGTACTTTTGGTATAAACCCTACTAATTTTAGTTACAGTAAAAGGACATAAATGCAAATAAATCCGAATTAATGCATCGCATTGCGCCACCTAGGTTTTTTGTGGATTTTGTGCCATTATCGTTGGTAAATAAGAAGAATTTTCGAAGTTGAGTACTAAAAGACTAATTCTCACAATTTAATAACAAAATTTCTGCCGAAAACTTAGAAATTGTGTGAAATTCAATTGTATCTCAAAGTAGGGTAATTTCATGTTTACCTACATTCGTTTAAGGCACTTGAAATACAAAACAAATTATTTAATAATTTTCGGTGTAATAACTTGATGGGTTTGTGTAATTAAAACTGAGTAATACTAAAAAAATACATTTGACAATAATTCAAACCCACAGCTAACTGCTCAAAATCCGTTAATGGTGTGAGCAAAAGGAAATGAAAAGTGCACCATTTTGATATAGGCATTTTGTATGGGACTAGTGGTCCATTTCTATATTTCAGTGGTGGAGAATTTTTGCTAATTTGATTTTGACGGAAAGGAAGTGGGAGATTTCGTGCCGTTCCGTAATAAAACTTCGTTACAATTTTGGAATATAATTCGCTACCGTTAGTGCTTGAAAAGGAACAAAAATCACGTGCGCTTCTATAGGAAATCATGTAGGGGACTGGTTCATTCTATTATACATCAGTCAGTCAGTCGCAGTCCCCTGTTATCATTGAAGATAAAATCTGTTATAGAACGATGTTGAAAGCAGGATTAAAATAATAAAGTAAAGTAGTTTAAATAAATTTTTGATAGCTTTATTCATTTTCGTAATTTAAATCTTTCATTTCCAACCCATATTTTATCTTACTGATGCGATGCATATTGAATGTTTTAAGCTTTTGTTATTCCAATGATTCCACAACCAAGTCTGGCACCAGCGTTACCGGTTGTTTTGCTTAGTTCATGGCCTCCTTTTCCCATATCATCGGGATCTGCATGAACAACAAGTGAGCGACCGAGAATGCTGTGCTCCCCAATCAAAGATATCAAATTGTCTTGAATGGAGACCTAGAATTTAATTGTGAGTAAATGCACTTCATTTTATAGAAAAGCCCGTCCATACCTTTGCTTTACCATCCTTATTAGCTTCAACATTGCCCAAATCTCCTATATGTCTTTCAGAACTGTCTGGCGCTCCGTGTTCCTTCCCATAAGGGTTAAAGTGTGCACCGGCTGAAGTACAGCCATTGGTGTTATCACCAAATTCATGAACGTGAAAACCGTGGAGTCCCTGGGAAATTCCAGAAACTTCCCCAGTAATTTTCACGGGCGACTTCTCGTTCTAAAATAACAAAACTCATTTCTTAGCCTCAGGACTGTGGCGAACAAAGGTCATGCACTACATTTGTTAATATAATGTATGTGTATGGCTACTTTATTAATTTCACTGATTTCCAAGAGATAGGGAAATTAATGCATTGGCACTATATTGCGCACTAAATAAAGATAAATTTGCATACAAAGAAAAATTACTCACCTCTTGCTCAAAATGAAGTGTTCCCTTAGCATCGCCAATCAAAACGCAAACAGCTTTTACAGGCATTTTTGACTCGATTAAAACAGAAAACAGCAGAACCGCTCAACTTACTTGTTCTCGACTGAATGTCGATTGCTATAGCCTATAACTCTCACCCTCGCCTTTATAATCAATTTCATTGAATTATCTAGAAAATTTGTAATAGATTAGGCAGATTTAATAATATCCGCCCAACTATACTTTTTAAAATGTATGTTATTAAAGTTATGTTCCATTTCGAGAATTTCGGTCGTGCTGACTGACTTAAAGCCGGCCACACACAACCACGGTTTTTGGCGTACAAATTTATGACAAACTCTATTTGTACGCCATTTATACACAAACGGTACTGGTTTTCATTTCCTATAAATTGTAATAAATTCAAGAAAGAAATCGTAACTCCATAATCTAATGTCCGAGCGATTCATCTTCACAGATGGTAAACGAATTAAAACCATGAAAATATCAAAGGCGGGAAATATTTGGGACGGTTTTAAGTTTGTACGCCAAACTGCCCACGCACCGCACGATCAATCTTATGCTTAGACGTGAGCTTGTACGCCAAAAACCGTCCCATGTGTGGCCGACTACATGAAGGAAAACAATAACAGAAACACTTTGAATAGGTCTGCTCGATGAGAAAGTGGTTTAAAAATCATGGAGGAACAAACGAAAACGCAGAGGCTATGCTTGTAAAAACCCTATATGTGTGATAAGCATTTTTGGTTTTGGAAGCGTTGGCGAGTGTGAGATAGGTCCGCATAGCTCATGGTATACAGAAACCAAGGTATAATGCATCAAAATTTGATAATTGAGCGTGACGTCATCTTGGGAAAAATGTATGGGGACTCAGAAAATGTACTATTACTAAATTCTTAGGACACTTTTAGTTAACTCTTGAACACAGTTTTGTCGAGAAATATTATTTTAATTTTTTAAGATGTCCTCAATACGGGAAAATTTAACTGAAAAGAAGAAAAAGTATTAATCCTCACAGGCAGCAATATACTAAGTGCAAACTGTCACAGAATTATTATTTAATGACTTATAGGTATAATTTCTCTGTATTTGTCTATTGTCTTAACTGCTTAGCATATATATTCCAATATTATTTTATAAATTGTGAATATTTAATACTTTAAACTTGTGAACTTTTCATAGGGCTTCTGTTGCCCTTGTGTACCTTTAAAATGAAGTAATTTAAACCAATAAGGCCTGGTTTTGGCTAAATGTAAATGCAGATACCTTAGTAAGGATTGTTTGCCTATTCGTAGATTTAAAAGATTGTGGTATTTATCTCTAGAAAATTTTTAATTGCAGTATTAAACATTTAAGTATGTACTCAGATATGACTAAGCAGATTTAAGAATAAACAAAAGCTAGGGAAATCTGCAATTATACAAGCACTGTAAATTTTGCGGCTAATCCATAAGTTGTTTTGGGAAAAATTTTACTGAGGAGTTGTCTCTGAAGAAGTTACGAATCTGAAAAGTAGAATTTTAGTTTTTAAAGCAAATAAAAACCACACTATAATTTTATTTTACTGTTTTTACTTTTTTCTTAATTTTTTCCTTACATTATTATCACACAAAGTCTTATTAAAATTCTTAATTTTAAAATACATTCTAGACCTAAAGAATAGATTTTTTATCTTAGATTCTAAGTGAACGTGTTTTTACTTATTTAAATGAATATCTATAAATTTATCACTTGATAACAAATTATTTCCACTAATTTATTGAAAAAGTTCTTCTAATACTATTATCTTATCGCGGAATTCTCTTTTTGGTTTTTTTAGTCCGACTTCGGATAACTCAACTACTCACGTATAACTCGAAGAGTCTGCTTTTCCTAACAAACTAAATACACAATTTAATATACCTGGCTTAAGGTTCAGTCTTTAAGCTTAATTCCTTAGAGGTGATGCGTTTGGTAGAGGCATATTCTTTTTCCTTAGAAGTCGATAGCACTGTAGGCTTGCAGAATATAATGATATTGCAAAAGCGATGTCCTTGCTGTTCCAAGCTGACTTTTTGTATGGTGCTCTCAGCTTTTTAAGTTGTCCTGGGGTGAAAATTTCCTTCATTTGCTCTTGCTCAGACTTATGATTCTGGCATTGCTTCAATTCCCTTTAGCGCGCCGCCGTTAGCTGCAGACTTCAGCTTCCAGGCTCATTATTCGCAACTCTCGGGCATATTCAATTTCTACCCTATAAAAATGCAAATGGGTTAATCACTATTTAAACAAATAAGCCCATCAGCTATTTACTCAGTCTCACTTTTTTCTTCCTTTGATCAAATTATTTAAACTAAGTTTGGAAATTGTCGTAATAAATATCTTACCGTCCATAAGAGCTCATAGCCTCTTCAATTAATGCTTTTCAAATTGGTTCATCCTCCTTTTTTCGCTAACAGGACTGCTCGTAGCTGGAATATTTCTTGAAGCCACTGCACTTTTTTTCAAGCATCTTTTAAGAATAGGTTCACCGAGTAAAATGTCTTGCAACCTATAATCACTTTCGTCGAAGTGATCTGAACAAATTCTATCAGTTTTTGGATTGATATTTTCATTTTCTCCACAAGCTTTTACCCACGCACGAAGCAATTTCGGCTCTTTGGTAAAAGTAAAATATCTCACTTTTTTCACAAAATGTTTTCTCCCGGTATAGTTTTTACATTTAATAACGGCACAATTAACCATTTTAATGCGTAAAACTATAAACTTTTATTCACTAATAATAAAAAACACACAAAAATATTATCTCTCTAAAATCACCTCCGGCGCTGTCAAAACACGCATCCAATGTGACGCGCAAGATGGTGGACCCTCGTTTCTGGTAATCATACCTTGTCTTCTTCTATATACCGTGCCCCAAAAGTAGTTTATTTAACTGAAGCGATCACAGCGCTCTATGACAAAAATTGTTGACGTTAGGAATTACAATATCGAGTTCGCTGCTGGAATTGAGTAGCTGCAATTGTTCTTTTAAGTGGTTCGAGGTTTTTGGGAGCTGTAGTCAGTATTCGCATATTGCAATTTGAACCATTTGTTTAAGCTCATCTTGTCTCCTACTTCACGCAATTTAGTAGGATATTTTAAAGGATTTGAAAATGGACAAGCGGAAATTGTCGTAAGTATATGTCAAATTGATTTTTCTTTACAGCCAATATTTTTATTTAATGTCAATAAGTATGTGTAGTTTTAATTAAAGGTGGCGTATTGATTTCAGTGAAGTGTAATCTATTTAAATTTTTATAAAATTCCAATTGTAGCGTTGAGTCTTCAAATTAAAAATAAAACATCTTTTTAGAACTGCTGGAGACTCACTTTATCAAATATTGGGTTTGCCCAAAACAGCGACAGCGGATGACATTAAAAAAACTTACAGGAAACTTGCGCTTAAGTATCATCCAGATAAAAACCCTAATAACTTAGAAGCTGCAGAGAAGGTATGTCAAGGTTAACATATTCCCCGCCCCGCTTTACACAATTTGACGGGGTTGCTGCCGTTTTATTATTCCTAAATATGTTATGTATCGCAAACGATGTAAGTTTATTTGCATATTCTAGTTCAAGGAAGTCAATCGCGCACACTCTATTTTGAGCGATTTAACTAAGCGAAATATTTACGATAACTACGGATCCCTTGGCCTTTATATCGCTGAACAATTTGGCGAAGAGAATGTCAATGCTTATTTTGTGGTTACATCTCCCGCTTGTAAAGTAAGGATAATTTTAAACACAATTCCTAAGTTTGTTTTTACTATCCAAATCGTACATTTACAGGCAATCTTCTTATGTTGTGCTGTAATAACCGGCTGTTATTGTTGTTTGTGTTGCTGCTGCTGCTGTAACTTTTGCTGTGGAAAATTTAAGCCGGCAGCAAACGAGCATACAGGAGACTATCATCACTTGAATGTATGTATCAATCGCCACTTTTCTATTAAAATTTGATGATTTTTGTGTACTTTTCGCTTAATGTATTGTTGGCATGATTTATTTGCTCAATTTATATTAAAGTTGTACTTCCAGGTAAGTTTTCCGATCTTCAGTTTTAAAATCATTGCCTTTTGTTTTTATAAAAATTTCTTAACTACATATAATGCTAAGAAGATTCATTTTTAATGTCATGACACGAAAATCATCAATAACTCATGAAATTTTAAACATTTTTGTATGTAGTAGACGCATATCTTTGGTTTTTATTTTAAAATTCATCACATTTGAAATTATTATTTTATTTGGTTGTTAGCGAGACGGGGGAAATTCAAGTAGAGATGCTAATACAGGAGACATTGCTTCACGTAAAGAACGGTCTTTTGGAGTAAGTATTTTGGTTATTTTGCTATATTTATTTGCTTATATTTAAGAAATTAACATTTCTTGTGTACGCACGTTAATTAATCAAGACAAATTCTATGTTTGCATACTAACGATTAAAGTACGGTGTCAGAAAAAATGATTCATTGCAGCGGAAGATATCGAACTAAAATGCAAATTCATAATCAACATGTGGCGGACTGCATTTTTTTCGACCGATATACAGTGGCGAGCAAAACTGTTCACATGTATCCATATTTTGGATTCTTTGGTCTCTGTCAGCGTAACTATTTGTCGTAGCAATGTGAAATAAAATTTTTCTTATTCCTTGTAATCTATGTAATGGCACTCACAACTTTTTTCGTAAATATTATTACTGTTTTGCAATTCTCAATGAGTTTTGTCTATGTGGATCATGTGAACAGTTTTGCGCGCCACTTGTAAAAAGGAAAAAACATAATATTAGTATTTAGTCCATAAACCTTTATTTTTTTTAAGTTCACTTATTATATTTGCATACTGTCGTATAGGTTATGTATAATAGATTGCGGAATTTTCATCCACTCTTCCTGAACCCGGTTCCATAGCTCATTAAGGCCTTTTGGAGGCTCAGAGTACAGCGCCAGCTGACGTTTTATGCAAGCTCATAAATTTTCAATTGGGCTAACGTCAGGACTCTGTGCAGGCCATTTTAGCACATTGAACATCTGGTTTTCAGCCATTCCGTGACTATTTTCGCTGTAGGCTTCGGGTCCCCGACCTGCTGGAATATTACTTTTTCTTCCGGTAGCCCACTTTTTTCAATTGCAAGCGGTAAATTTGTTCGCAAAATATTCAAATAATCTTCTTTCATCATTGTTCCTTCAATTCTGAAGATAGGGCCAACACCATTCCTTGTTATGCATCCCCAGACAAGCACGGAGAGCCACCTCCATGCTTCATAGTCTGCTTAACTGCTCCAGGCTGGATTTGGTTTGGATTGTTGGTCCAGTACCAGGAGCGACCATCGGACTCATACCGATTGACCTTTGCTTCATCAGACCATATAACCTGTTTCCAGTCCTCTGCTGTCCATCCTGTGTGTCTGTTAGCAAACTCCTTTCGGGCTAATATGTTTTTTGCAGAACGAGCAGGTGCTTGTCAATCTAATTGTTAATTCATATTTTTGACAATTGCATAAGGTAAGCGTATGTAAACTTTGAAAATGATCGGCCAATTACACTGAACAACATACAGTGCTGTGCAAAACATTTGCAACTAAAACCTCAATTTTCTATGTCTACTATAAAAAATCTTAAACTTTTAAAAATAAAAAAGCTAATGTAGTATTTTATTCTTTATTATACCTAATTTAAAAATACCAAAAAACTAGAGGTAAATATCCAATAAAAAAAGAGCAACATTCGTTTCTTCATACTAAGGTACAAAATTGTCTGTGCATAACATTTGCAACTCAGACATTGAAAAAAGTTAATGACTTCAAAGATACATGTTTATTAATACTTTGTTGAATAGCTTTTATTTTCAATTACTGCTGCACAACTTCTTGGTATAGATTTTATCAGCGACTCGATATGTGAAGAAGGTATGTCATGCCAATCCTTTTTAATACGGGCATTTCTTCTTCTGCGTAAGGAAGCATAACATTTTCCATAATGTTTTTATAGTTCTCCGCCTTCATTATCTCTGGTATTTTATAAAGGAGTCCCACGCCCTGAGGTGAAAAGCACCCCCAGACCATTACAATGCCACCTCCATGCTTCACAGTTCCCACAGTGTATCGCGGATTTAGTCGTTTGCTGGTCGATCGTCTTACTGTTTGCCCTCCATCTGGCTCCACTAAGTTAAACTTAGACTCATCCGAAAAAAGGACAGTTCTCCATCTTTCCAGGAGGCATTCTGCATGACTTCGAGCAAAGACAAGTCGAGCTCGGCGGTTTTTTTTGGAGAGTAGTGGCTTTTTCGCTGGCCTGTAGCTCTTAAGATCAGCTTCTATGGCTCGTCTTCTTATAGTCGAAGGATTCACATCCAGGTTTAATTCATTTTTTACCTGTCGTGAACTGATTAAAGGCTGAGATTTAATTAAAATTTTAATTCTCCGATCCTCAGCCTTTGTTGTTTTCCTTGGTTTGCCACCTTTGTGAATACTTTCAACACTTCCAGTTTTTTTAAAACGGCTTATAATTCTGGACACGGTTGATTTAGCTATTTTATATCTATAACTAATGTCTTTTTAGGTTATTCAATTTCTCTAATCACTGATTATTCGGTTTTTAATTTCACAAGAAAATTTATTGCCACCCATTTTAATAACTTTTAGTGTAATTGTGTTCGAGGAAAAAATATTTAAATAATATACTTCTGCGTACGGAACGGAACGACAGATTAATTATATGCCCTGCAGTAGTTAAGTTGGAATAGAAAATAACAATTAACTAGCAAAGTACTGCCAATTCTAATTTAGTCCGAGAAAAATATTTGTCGATATGTAAAAGTTGCAAATGTTTTGCACAGGCAAAGTCGTTACGTAAAATAAAAAAATGAATGTTGCTCCTTTTTTATGGGATATTTTCTTCTGCTATTGTAATATCTGGAAGCTAGACATAATAAAGATTAATGCACTGTATAACCTTTTTTGGTATCAGTAGTTAAGGACATTTTGTAATAATCTTTAAAAAACTGTGATTTTAGTTGCAAATGTTTTGCACAGCACTGTATTTATGTAACAGAACAAGTAATAGGTAACTTCAATAGAATTTTTTCAGTAGATTACAATACCGAAAATTAAAATTTTCTGTCACGCGTCGTGTGTGAGAAAAAATAAGGTTAAAACCTAATACAGTTCGTATTGTGAGTACTTTTGAAGATTAAAAAAAACATTAATAGAACGTGAAAAGAGTTCGCAACGTGGCTCAAATGAAAGCCTAAATCCTTATCTCGATGTATGAAATACCCCTTTCCATAGCTCTTCCTAAGAATATTAGGAAACTAATTTTTCGTAAGCGTTCACTAGTTGTGATTATCATACACTATACCAATTGTATGAAGTAATCGGTTAACAGAAAAAATTGAAATTCATAGAGTATTCCGGAAAGTCTCAAAGACTTCAGTATTTTTATATAATAGCTAAAGGTTCAAACTTTAATTTGACCCACATTTCAATCTCCTATAAAAAACCGTTATTTTGTAACGAATTTTTAAAAATGTCGAAGATACGATATTTTATACTCCAAACCTATTTTTTTCCAAAATGACGTGTTAGGACATTTTCGTTCATGAATTCGTAATCTACGGAAAAAGTCTTATAGAAATGATATATCATATGTTCTGTGTCAAAATTTTGTTGACCAGTGTTTTTTTTTGTTATTCCCACAAATTGAAAAAATGATATGTTGAGAAATGTGATCTGATTATATGAGCGTGTGATCCGACGGAGCGTTACTTTCAGTGCGAATTTCTTTCTGAAACTTTGAGAACATATTTTTGAAAGGGTTTATTGACGATTTATGAAATAAAAAAGCATATTTTTTTCGAACTTTGGGGGCTGTTTGCAAAAATTCATCCGGCTGTGCATCCGCTGCAGTCATTCAAATATTTTGACTGTAGTCAAATTCGCCCCAGTTCTTTCAAAATTTTAGCCAGCAGCCAAATGTTTGTACAAGCGCTGCAGCCAGATGAGCTGGCTGCGCTCGACTTTAATGTGAAATGTCAAGTTAAACTGGCGAGCTTGCAAGCAAATCATTCAAAAACGCAGACAAAAATTTGAAAAGCCGATTGCTGCGACCCAACTTAGCTGCCTGCAGATGAATTCTTGAAAACACCTGTGGTTTCTCCTTTAAGGATAAACTGAGACACAAATATAGTGGTCGAGGAGATATTTTTCATTAGGTGTCTTCTTTTGCTTCGTTACCCAGCGCAGCTGATTTTATACCGTGTTCCGAAACGCTTTTAAAATTAGAACGAAACTTTTTTTTTGGAATGATTCGGAACGTTTGCGAACACATATGTACGTGCATATACAGGGTGTTCGCGTCCGGGACCGCTCACATACATGATTTCCTCATTGACGTATAGTATAATGGATCGCTTGCGTACATGGTTTCCTATAGAAGCGGACGGTACGAATTTTGTTCCCTCTCTTTGGCTCCTTTGAATATAAAGCCTAAGGAAACGCTGTATCGTGTAAAAGGGAGTAAAACGCTGTATCGTGTAAAACGGAGGTGCCCATAGAAAGAGAAATACGACTTTAATAAACGAGAGGGCAAGAGCGAAATAGCATGGGCACTCGTTGACTTCGCACGGTTAGGGGAGCTGCTTTAACCCTTGTGTTAATACCCAACTTTACCGACGCTGTTTAGCACCCGGGTACCCGGGTACCCACTTATTGTAATATTCAAATTTTGAATATTTCAGTGAAAGAAAGTATGTTTAAAATTATTTTCTTTTAAATATACATTGTTATTGTCACTTATGTCAGCGAAAACGTGTTGCATATCACTATCACAAGAGCACTCCGACAAATTATCAGCAAATACAGTCCGTTGCAAAGCTATAGTCGCACCCCGAAAAAGTGCGCTAAAGTTACTTTGAATCGAGAGAGGAAAAATTTTTGTTCATCCCAAGTATTGCTGAGTCAAGTAATCTCTGATCATGCAAAAAGAATTTCCGCGTGGATGCAAGAGAACGAGTAAAATGGTAAAATAATGGAAATGTTAGGAAAATTGGTGTTGAACGCTTTATCCCAGATGTATATAAGCCTACAGAAAATTTAACTATTGATGAACAACTATATCCTTTTCGAGGTCGGATTTACTCAATATATGCCTTCAAAACCGGCCAAGTATGGTATCAAAATCTGGTGGATTTGCGATGCCGAAAACGCGTATCCTTTGCAGGGTATGATTTACACTGATACCCGCGAAAAAAATCAGGGAGAGAGAGTGGTAAAAGAATTAGCATCAACATACCGCGGAAGTGGAAGAAATATCTGCATGGATAATTTTCTTACAACTCTTCCTGTTGCAAAACACTTGCTATCGTGGAATCTTACTATTGTTGCCGCAATAAAAAAAATAAACCATACATCCCTAGTGTCATGGCAGCAAAAAATCACGACCGCTATACTCGACAGTTTTTGGTTTTCATGAAAGAGTGACGATGTGTACTTACGTACCTAAAAAAAAATAAAGCTGTAATTCTAATATCGACGCAGCATTCAGACTAGGCTGTCAGTAACAATGAAAAAATGAAGCCGGATATTATCAATTATTATAATAAATATAAAACTGGTGTTGACACTATGGATCAAATGCTCAGAAGACACACAAGTCAGCGGCGGTGTACGAGATGGCCAATGGCAATGTTCTTCAACATGTTGGACATCACTGCACTCTCGTTATACATAATTTATTATGAAAATAATAAAATTATCAAAAGGAAAACAACGGAAAGACGTCATTTTATGCGCAAACTAAGTGAAGAACTTGCCAAGCTAATAACTGAATCACGCATGACGAATGCTCAAGTGATGCACAATTATACAACTAAAATTGCTATTGAGAGTATAATAGGTCGTCAAGTAGTAACGATCACAGAAGATCCTGGTCCATCAGTTCAACGGGACTCAACAGGAAGAAAAAAAGTCACGGGATCCTGTCATATGTGTTATAAACTAACAATAAAAAGACGAAAAAAAACGCGTAAGAGCTGCACTGAATGTCAACTGCCAGTTTGTGATGAGCATTCAACAAACATTGTAAAATGTTTAGAATGCAATAAATAATATTATTTATAAACAAATAACAGTTATTTTCCTCTATTTTTATTATAAAATTTACTTGCATGCGTTAATAAACATAATTTTAAATTTATTTGGTACAAATACTAGTGTGGGTACCCGGGTACCCGGGTGCGAATGCAGCGATGGCTAAAGTTTGACTTGATTTTTTTGTAAAAAAACAAAAATTTTTTTTAAAAAAAAATTCATTATTCGCTTGCCTTTGACCTAAATAACGACGATCCGAGAGCTCAAAATCAAATTTTAATATTAACTCCAGTTTTTTCATACAAATACAACACGGTGGGTACCCGGGTACCCGGGTATTAACACAAGGGTTAACAGACAGCATTGGAAAAGTTTTTTTTTTTTTTTTGGGGGAGGCGGGGTTTGTGCACACGAAAATTAATTTTATTCCTGTCTTCACTCCTGACTAATATAAAAATTGACTACACTAACACTATTCGGACTTTACTACGCTCGGAAGGTGATATCGCGGTTCCTTAACCCATTAACGCCCAAAATCACAAATTTTTAAACCAATCTTTGAGTTCTAAGCTTTATAAGAAAAACAGTGTGAAAATGGATGTAAGTAACGTTTCCGACTATTCTTGGGTATGTTCTTTCGATTGCCGGGGTCGAAATTGCATTTTGATGACACTCAAAAGAAATATGGCGGATTTAAAAAATAAAAACGCGAAAAAACCAATATTTTTCATTTTAATACATTTTTTTCGAGTTGAAAAATATTGGGATTGCATTTCAACCACGATCAATGGTGATCATGACAGTTAAAATATAAAAAAAAAATTTTAAATTCCAGGTTTTCATTTTCACACTGTTTTTATTATAAAGCTTAGAATTCAAAGATTGGCTTAAAAATTTGTGCTTTTGGACGTTAATGTATTAAGGCCCGCGCCCATAGAATCCGTGAACTTTGCTTTTGTTTGGAACTTGAAAGCTCTCAAACTTTTTGAAGCTCGTAACGCAGACGGGTGGTCCGTAGTATCCGTCATCTTGACTTTAACAATTTGTTAACTGGCACAGTGGGAATTTGATTGGTCAAAGCAATTTTTATTGCAAAGGCAACGATGTATATTAATAGATTACTTAAATTTTTATTAATAGGACATACTTACAGAAACCGATGAATGTTTGGTTTTATTGAAGGGAAGGCGTCATTTTCATGGGTCTTGTTTTATAAGAAAACATGTATTTCAACTTGCAAAGCAAAGTTGACGGATGATTCCGAACAAAGCTCCCATTCAAAAGATTGACGATTCGGATGTGACGCAAGCTCGTGGCGACTTTTCGAAAATGCAAAAAAAAACGCTATTTTGAAATACTCGAGCGCGTCAAATTTTCATACAGACGGTTCAGCTTGATGTCCTGGTCGTGCTGATCCATAATCTGACGATTATTTGGAGGAATTTTCTTAATCTGACCGTTTGTAAAAATTTTGTTGATGTTTCAGCCGGAAATTCAACATTATCGTACGTTATTATTATTGGTTTGCTCCCACGATATTCCAAAACGGTCTTGCATTTTTTTTATTGTTTCTGACGTAAATTTAACAATCTTCACTGCAGCTGCACGCACTAAACTTTATTGACGATTTTTGTTACTTCGGCTTGTCGAAATCGGCAGATTATATTTTTCCCGTTATACCCTTTGCATACCTCCTTTTTACCCTTTCTAAGAAGGATGTTATAAAATTTACCTGCCTAACCCAATGTGGGAGATTCCGTTACTTGTTTCATGAAAAAATTTTTTTATCAGACTTCATCACCAATGCATATTGCACATTATAAATTGAAACTGTGTTAATATTTTCAAGTGTTTCTAATTCGTTGATCACCTACTGTACATACATATATATGTATACGGGGTGTTTCGTTAAGGTCTGAACAGAAGTATGTCAATCTGTTCTACATCGGTCCTTCAACCCGAAAATCGCAATTGAAAATTTGGAGGAGATGAATCCAGAAAATGCTTTATAATTTCTTTCAGAAACATCGTAGGACATCGGTTAATAGCGTGTTAGGAAGCTGAGCCTTCAAGCTTTCTAAGGATAACCTCCTCCGAAACTGGAAAAAAAAATGTGTTTTCCTAAAATTCAGCTTTTTCTCGAATTTTTTTCCGAAAGTCACGTAATTAATACACCTATTTTGTATTTTTATCGGATTGTCTATCTTATTACCTTTTCAACAAGGTACAATATGTCCAGGTAAAATAGAGGTAGAAAAACTGTTCCTTAGAAAATCCTGGTTGGTATCTTATTGATTTATTGTCCTGTAATAGGAAAGTCGAAAAACGAGGTGCGTCAAGCGTCACCTATATTAAAAAAAAACGATACGGTAAAATAATGTGCTCTTTATGGGTTTATTATCTACATACATATGTGCTTTAAAATGCTCGAGACAGATTTTTGAAAACCACCCGTGTATGAGAAAAACCCTTACAAGAAATTGTTCATTTTTAACGGTGTGTTTGAAAAATACAAATGCCAACAAGTGGCTTCAAATGTTGATACTTTTGCAACGGAGTGGTGAAATCTACTCCCCACCCACCCAAGTTTAACCGCATGCAATATTTATGTCACAATTAAATAGGAAGACTTTTATGAAGAGAAGTTATGAAAAAAGATGCAGGAATTATGCGCTTCAGTTAAAAATCATCCACAAATTCATGAAGAAAAAGTCCACGAATTTTGTGCTCTTCAAAAAATGATCCAGGAATTATTTATTCAACATGATAAATAAGTCATTCAACTTATTTATAAATATTTTAATGAGTCTGAGTATTTACAAGTTGATCTAGAGTTTGACATTAATTCTTGATCGATTTGGAGAAGTACGTATTCATGAAATAATTATATTTATTGGAGCACATAATTCCCAAATAATTTTTGGCAGAGTACAGAATTATTTGTTTTCATTTCTGGAAGGATATTATTCCCGAACAATTTTTATACGAGCTTATAATTAATTGACGATTTTCTCAGGAATTGCCTCAAAAAATAATCCAGAAATTCAGAAATTCTATGATCGTAAAAAATGATTTAGGAATTATGTGCTTCTTGGAAAATGACAAAGAAATTTGGCTGTACTCTAATAAGTTATCGTAGAATATGTTTATCGAAAACTATATGGGATATGTGCTTCTTAAAGATGTGATCTACGACGTTTCTTAGGTAATGTGGGTTATACGATGTTATGATAGGACGGGAAATATGTAGTAAAATGATATAAGGAACTTGTTCATAAAAATATATTGATTGAAAATAATTCACTTATGGCCAGTGGTGTCAATTACAGATTTTCGTTCTTTCTTCATCTTATTTTATTTGTTTGAATACAGTGATGTGTGGTCTGCGGAATACTAGTGTATAATTATATAAATAAAAAAAAAATATATAAATAAGTTTAATGACTTATTTATAACGTGAATCGTGGATCATTTTTTTATGAGCGGGAAATTCGCGAATATGTTTTTTTAGGAGCACAAAATTCGTGAACGATTTTTAACTGAAGCACATAATTCGTAGATAATTTTTTCATGAGTACAAAAATCGTGAATCTGTTTTTTAGGAGCACGAAATTCCTATTCAAGTTTTTGTTAGAGCACATAACTCCTAGATCATTTTTGTAAGAGCACAAAATTCCTGGATGATTTTTGTAACAGCACAAAATTCCTGCTTTCCTTTTCGGGGAAGATAAAATTTGTAGATCTTTTTCTGAGGAGAACAAAATTCCTGGATCACTTTTACAAGAAGCATAAAATTCGTGAATCTGTTTTTGAGGAGCACAACATTTTCAACTAATTGTTAAGAGAAGCATATAAAAATTCCTGGGTAATTTTCTCAAGGATGATAAAATTCGTGATAATTTGCGCATAGATTCCTGGACCTTTTTTTTAGGAGCACATAACTCTTGCATCTTTTTTTGAAAGCAAATATTCTACGGTTCACTGTTTAAAGAAGAACATAAATCCTATTCCCTTAAAAATAATTTTCAAAAAGATAGTTACCAAATAATTATGTGCGTCTACGAAAATGGTAGAGGAATTATGTGCTTGTTGCCTTATATTCAAGAATTATTCGCTATTATACAAGTGATCCAAAAATTAGCTGCTCTTCATAATAGTCTTCCAATTTATTTGTGATATATGTAAATATTGCATGCGGTCAGACGGGTGGGTAATAGATTTCACCCCTCTGTCGCAAATTATAAACATTTGTAGCCACTTGTTGGCATTTGTATTTTTCACATCCCGTTCAAAATGATCAATTTCTTGTAAGGGTTGTTTTTCATACAGGGGGTGGTTTTTTCAAACATACATATGTCTCGTCCATTTTAAAGCAGATAAAAAACACTTAATTTTAAAGCTGCTATTTTTTTCCAAGGCCATGTATAATCCCGTTGGTAGAGAGTTTTCAGATAGCTGCCACGGCAAATTAACAATTGTCATTTGCCGCGTTAATTACTGGTCACAACAATTATTATTTGGGCACATAATAAGGCCATAAAGAGCACATTATTTTGCTGTATCGTTTTTTTAATTTTTTCTAGGTGGCGCTGCCAGCCTGACGCACCCTGTAAAACGAACAAAATGTCCTAAAAAAATATCAGAAATGTTTGTTTAGCGTACATTACACAGATAATTAATTTTAATTATTGCTACAGAAAAGTATTAAAAACGTTAATGCGACTTATTTCATTGCCGTGATTAGCTTGTCTTAGCCAGCCATACTTGGGTGTATCCTGACGCTCTGTTACTAATACCTGACGGAAATTTTGCTATAAACGAGGTTCAGTCAGAACAAATATATATGTAGTTGAAAAACCAATCGATAACTACGGGTGCTTTGAAGCTGAAATAATTAAAAAATGGCCGAATTCATTTTTGACGAATATGCCGATATAATTTACATTTAGGATGTAGTCGACGGAAACGAAAGGGAGGCTGTTTGGGAATACTAAAAAAAAATGCTCTAATCGAAGTGCACCCCAGAGAGGGGTATTTTCACGGACTTTCCAGAGATTAAGAGAAACTGGAAATGTAACTCCAAATAGGAAAGATCTGCAATCTGGAACATTGGAAGATTCTGCCGACGTCGAACAGCAAATAATCATAATCGTCAGGCAAAACTCTGAAACAAGCACGAGATGAGTCGAAGGGGATTAGAAGAGTCTTCATTTACAGTTTGGAGTCTTATTTATCGAGAGAGATTACATACATACCATCATATGCCAGTACAAGGACTTCTGGAAGGCGATTACGAGAGAAGATTGGCGTTCTGCAGTTGGCTTCTGGAATGCGACATAAGGAACAGGTCGTTTCTAAACCGAATTCTATGGACGGATGAATTTCAATTCACTAAAGCTGGTATCAAAAACGTCCACCACCTTTATACCTGGTCGGATATTAACCCACATAAGACAAGGGCGACATCATTTCAGCATAAATTCAGTGCCAATATTTAGGCTGGTATCATCGGCAACAATTCCTATTAACCGTTCATTTTGCCTCAAGTGCTTAGTAGCCAAATTTATGCGAACTTTTTGCTGAATACGCTGCCAGATCTAATTGAACGTCAACAGAATGGAGCACTGACGCATACTGGTAACATTGTGAAGGTAAAATTAAATGAAACATTTCCTGAGCGCTGGATTGGACGAGGTGGACCGATTTCTTGGCTTCTCCAGACCTAACTCCATTGGGCTTTTTCTTATGGGGAACGATGAAGGATGAAGTTTATTCAAGTCCTGTTAACATCAGAGAAGAATCAATTTATGCAATTGGTACTGTAGCGACAAAAATACGTGAGACGCTTTCTATAATACACAAACAGGAAATTGAATAAGGTTATTGGCGAAAGACACTTTTAATTAAACAAAAACATTTTGGGGTTAATTTTAGTTTAATTTGTTTAAAATTCGAATGTTTTTAATGCACCATAAAAAGTTTTCCACGAATAAATTTGCATATTTATTCTCCACTTGGATATGTTGTACCTTGTTGAAAAGGTAATAAGATATACAATTAGATAAAACTATTGTGCATTAATTACATACATTTCGGAGAAAATTCGGGGAAAATCTGAATTTTAGGAAAACAATTTTTTTTTCCAATTTCGAAAGTGAGTGTACCTGCAGTGGTAGGTCAACATTGTTGACATTTTTGGAAAGGACATTAGTGTAGTAGATTTTTATCGTGAGTTGGATGTTACTGCGTTAAGTATATCAAAAGGTAAAATTAAGGTAATGATGTGCATGCCATGGAAAATTTACCAATCACCCTGTAACTCCCAAACAGTTGACATGGTGATCGAAGAACTTCAATAATATCTACGTCTCTGCGATATTGTTATACTAGTTCTTCAATACACCGGCTAAAATTTGTCTCTGTTCACTGGCTATTCACTTTGATTCGGCCCAGCGTCACTTTGATCAGCGAGCGCTGAAAGCTTCAATGGAGCATTCCTCTCATCTTCCCTCCATATTAAGAGAGATCAAAAGACATCTCACTAGATAATAAGGGAAAACCCGGAAATATCCCATCCGGCTTGTTTTCACATTTAAACAGGGGTGGGAAATATAAACTCTGAGATTATTAGCATTTACAATGCAACTATTTATGGCTTATCGTCGCATCGCTTTGTATATGGCTCTCATGATTATCAATTTTGATTCATTTTTCTAAAAATTGCTTGATTTTATTTTATAGTAATGAATAGATATTTGACGGATCTGAATAATTAAATTGTCACTATTGCGGCGGCAGTGTAAATCATACATATTAACCTGTATTCGTAGTCGTGGTTGAATTAGTATAATCTGCCTGTTTGTCTGTCTCAACCTGAACGGTTAGACCACACATTTCCACGCTATTCAATTACCTTAAGCAATGGTATTGGGTATAATTCGTAATATTATGTATTATTATGATTTACAATTCAATTTTAATTTTGCAACGAAAATTCACAACATAATAAAATTATGAAAGTTAACATAATACATATATTGCCATACCGGTTGTGTAGAAAATGGAAAAAATTAAATAATTTTATTTATAATTTTTTATGCATTTCAGGAAGATCTAAATGACTTAGAAGATGTTCACATTTCTGGAGGGTCAGCACCAGTAACTACACAGCCAACTGCAAATCAAGGCACAGGACCTATGCCAGTTTTTGCAATGCCTCCTCCATCACAGAGTACTAATCCGTTTACTTCGGCAGCAACGGAATCTACTTCATTAAATATTACAGAGCAAGCAACATATACCCCAGGTATAGAATAAATAAAATTTAAAATAATACAATTTAAAGTCGTTGTTTTAGATCTCTTTTTAAAAAAGTAACTTTCTTAAGCTTATTTTGTAAACGGTAATGTTTCAGGTTTATCTTCACCCCGGCATGGATAAATCTCTGTTCAATCGCATTTCCGATCTTAAAAATAATTATATAATTTTACTGAAATTATTCTACAGGTTCGTGGGCTACATACCTAAATACGAACAAAGATTTCATAAGTTTAAGATTACAAATATGTGTCCATATTATAATGCTAAATGATTGATAAAATTCTTTAAAGCTAAGTATTAATGTTTGATAATTACCTTGATAGTTAGTTGATTTACTTTACATGTATTGTACATATTCATATATGTTCCATAACGCGCTCGAGTACATAATTTATGTGTTACTTTTATTTATGAGAAACAGTAAACGTATGAGAAACTACCGATGTTCGTTTAATTACAGAAAAATTGGCATTAATTAAAATATTTCGAGAGAAAACAATATATTATTTTAGCTCTTCTAAAAGGCGATAGGCACATTTTCACAGACACTGCTCGAATTACAGGTTTTAGTGGTTTTCACAACACTTAAGCGACTAATCCATGGCTCCCTTCCGTTTAGAAGTTGACTTTTTTCTAGTGGAAATGTGAATAAAACCACTGTAAGAATTTTTGAATATCCGGATGGTTTTAAACCACGGTATAGAAATACAAGGTATGCTCTTACTTTTTTCACCGGCGCCATAATGTAGCTGTCAATCAAATCAGATGTGTTAAAGCGTAAAGATTTCTTGTATTTAACTTACTATTATAAATAAAACATACTTATTTGTTAAAGCAAAGGGGTAAAATGTACGTTAGTTAGTTGTAAAAACTATTATGGGAAACCATAACTGGCAAAAACAATAAAATACCACTGTGTTCCCAAAAACCCTAAAGCGTTGCGTCAGCTATCAAAAGTCTGTGGCGGGAAGGATAATGCTTCTTACATGCAAATATGTATTAAATTTGAACTCAGCGCAATCACGTACTATTCTTTGAAACAGTACTGAAATATGTACTATACATATGTAATTATAGATTAAACAACTTTTCATAGAATAACTATGCCTTTAAGTAATAATTAAAAATTCTGCCGTCATTTATAGAATCTAAAAACAATGCCTTTTATTTCCATAGTATAGATGCCTTGCTGCTGCAAAACTTTTAAAATAACACATATTTTTTTATTTATTTATCCACTACATGATTTAGCCGAAATTCCTCTCTTTTGGTACGTATTTCAAATTTTTAAATTTTCATTTTGATTACGTCACAGCCCTCCCAACCAGTAAAATGTCAAATTAAACGTCAATCATACCTTGTCTTTCTATACCGTGGCTTTAAACAAGTGTAAGGCCGGCCATACACGTTACGGTATACCGGAGAGGTATACCTGCGCAGCTATACCTCTCCGGTATACCTGTACAGCCGAGAGCTCACACACGTTACGGTAAACCGGATGGGTGAAGGAACGGGCTTGAAGACCAGTGGCGCGCGAGTGCAGAGAATAGACAATGGAGTAAGCACAACACGAATACGGAACACAGCAACGCGAAGCTCTCTAGTCGGAGTATTCGCCACAACTGACTCAAACCTGTGCAGGTATACCGGACGGCCCACACACATGCTCAGGTGAGCACACCTGTGCAGGTAAAAAGAATTGAAATTCGATTCTTCTCCGGTCGCCTGCGCAGGTCGTTTTACCTGTGCAGGTTTGCCTGAAGTGGCTCGCACACACGCTCCGGTATACCTGTCCAGGTTAGCTGCGCAGGTATACCTCTCCGGTATACCGTAACGTGTATGGCCGGCCTAAGCTACGTTTCCACGAACATCTCAGACTACTAAAAGAGCAAGAAATTGAAATGTTCCTGCTTGGGGAACATATAAGACTACAGGCCAGTAAAGAAAGCTCGGCTCCCAAAAAGCTGGAGGTTTACATTTTGTAAATACACATAAGTATAAGAATATGAGGAAAAGTAACACCTCTTTTTACCCGACTGTCCCAAATGTGTAATGTTTTTCGAGTGAATGTATCTATGTATATAAATATGTCCGTCTCTTTGGTGCATCCTGTCCTAAATGATTTGATGGATTTTAAAATATGAGGTGCCATTAGATTTGTCCTAATCGTGGAAGTGCTATAGGATATAATGTCCATATAATTTTTGAGAAAAATAAATATGGTCGCCGTCTGCCGTTATTTGTGTCGCATGTGATTTTTTTTTTTATATTTTCAAACACCGATATGGGTATCAAATGAAACATATTGATGAAATGATCGAATATATATACAGTAGTGGCCATAAATTTAGCACATATACTCGTCTCCGTGCCGCCGGATCTTCAAATGAGCTTTAATTTGGTCGCAGTGGATTCGTGACAAGGCGTCTGGTACAATTTGAAGCCTTGCAATTTTAGACTTCATCGGGCCAGACTTTTTATGTCATGAGCCACTTTAAGCTAGCGTGATCCGTAATTATCTTAAACGGTATTAATTCTACGTAAGCACGGAATTTTTTTAGACTTATAATAGCCGCCAGACATTCTAATTCAGTTACTGTATAATTACGTTGAGCAGAATTTAGTTTCTATGCGATTGGTCTCTCTCGGTTTTCCCCATCTAATTGTAAAAGCACCCCTCTTACACCCTAACTACACGCGTCGCACTGAGTAATAAATGGTTTGTTAAAATCAGGACTCGACAACAAAGGACCGATGGTAAGTAGTTTTTTTAATTCTTCGAAGGCAGTCTGAGCTTTGGCAGTCCACGTGCATTTATTCGACTTCTTCAACGAGTCTGTAATGGGCGGCATCAGATCCGCATAATTTGTTTGAATTTTCTATACCATCCAGCCATACCCAGGTAACGTCGAGTCTGCTTGATCGTTTTAGGCGCAGGGTACTCTACTATCGCGGCTATCTTGTCTGGATCTGTCTTGATGCCTCCTTCTCCGACAATGTACCCCAAATACTTAGTTTCTTTTAAACAAAATTATTTTTCTCAACATTTATTGTCAGGCCTGCCTTCTTGAGGCCACAGGCTACTTGAAAAACAATTCTAAATGGGTTTCAAAATCTTCGGACAGTACCAAGGGGTCATCAAGATAAACAAAAAAATTCTCACATAAGTTGTAGGGTATCACTTTATCCATGAGCTTGGACATTATCTGAGGAGCGTTGCAAAGACCGAATGGCATCACTGAGATGGAGGGGTTTTACGTAGGTAAACAATTGGAGCGGGACTCTGTATTTTTACAGGCTTTTCGGGCCTCGGTAGGGAGTGATATGTGGCTCGGAACACTCACTCTCTGACTCAATAATATTTTCCAAGGTAACTATGTCAACGACATCTATTTTGGGTAATTCAGACTTATCAGGTAAACGGGCAATTTTTGGAAAAGCAAGTATTTCGCACGTGGTCGGAGGAATTTCCGGGCTTCGAATTAGGGTTGCGGAGGGAAGGGGAGAATTTTTTCTGCTGTCACAGCGGTCAGCATCGCTTGTTGAGGTCGGAAACTGGTGTTGGTGTTCTCGACTCGAGCTTTGTTATTTTTGTAAACAATTGTGGTTTGACCGTCCCCTTTCTCCCGCAACCGTAACAGAAGAAGCCCGTTGGCTCCTAGTCACAGTCTTGATAGATATGTCCTTCAGCATCACAATTCCAACATTTCGTTTTCGGTGGCCACAACCCCGACCGCGTCAACGTAAGGTTCAGACACGTCTACGGGCTCAATCATAAGGGACCTGGAATCCTCAACGCGAGCACGATGTTGTGTAGGCGGCAACAGCGCCGCGCGAGACCGCTCTCTCGTTATTTGAACTTCAGTTACAAACGCTCACAGTTGACCGATAGTGTCAGTACGATGAAAACAGATCTGCTCTTGGATGTAAGGGAGCTGACCTGCCCTCATCGTCTCGACAAATTCAACTCCCGACATAGCGTTTTTTAACTGATTTCGCAGATATACTAAGGTTTGGTAATAAGACATGAAAGTCTCGCGGGGCTGCTGCCGGCTACACAGCATCTGCCTGCGGATATCTACCTCTGTATACCGGTCACACCAACCAGCTCGCAACGCAAACTTTATTTGCTTCCAGGTTGGGTTTACCGTGCACCGCAAAAATGTCCACCACCATGGCCCACCAATAACAAAACGAAAATTCTCCCACGACGGAACGAAAAAATATCGTAAGGGGGAGGAAAACGACAGTGCGGGATGAAACCCTGTAACTGCCCGTGAATAGCTTTCAGGGGGGGGTTCTGACGGAGGACAAACCCCCGTGGCCTATGCCCCAACCACCCTGTGACCTCCCCTCGGCCTAGTTATTATGAGGAGGTCCCATTACTAAAACAAAGATCAAATGATCGAAACGACTTCGAAGTGTGTCTCGCGTAAGATTTTCGACACGAAAAATGTCGAAATAATGAAATGCCGTCGTATTGGATTTTCCAGTGACGAAGACTTGATCATTGCTCGGCTGAAAACGGGTTTAGACTGGTAGGAGTACCGTGGTGGAGGCTCTGGACAAAATTCAGGTGTGGGACGCCTAGGATTCTGCGAGGCGGAGACGGGACCTAAATCAAAATTGAGTTGTCTCGACATTCTCGGATGATGTAGAGGCTGATCGGCCGAAAGCGAGGTGGAAATACAAATTCTAGGCGTTTCCATCTCTACTAATCGATCTTGCTCTTTCTTTTCTCGCTCGATCTGCGCTATTTCCATTCTAACTAATTCTGCTACACGAAATCGCAGACTCGCGTCAAGAGTCTCTTTTTAACTCGACTTTTCTACCTCGCCTGGCGGTACTGATTTCGACGCCTGTTAGGCTCGTCCTCACGATCCTGGGTCGGTCTTACCGTGGCTGGTATTTCGTTATCACGACCAAAATAGGAAAGAAAGAGGATCGAAAATGCCGAAAGCGGAAAAGACTGGCTCAGAAACTTAATAATTTTAACAAAATTTGTGAGGGTGTCCCAATTACAATTAAAATCTACAATACACAATTAGTTTATAGTAATAAATTGCTTCCGCGCTTTAATATATTACAACAGTGAAAATTTGTTTATATTTTCGAAAACATTAAATTTTTGTTCTATTCTATGCTAGTATCTATTACTTAACGATCTAAAAAAAAAGGATTCTAGCAAAATTAGCAATAACAAAATTGTGTATCGGATGTTAGAAGAACATTTTCTGTGCGTGCTTTCTATTACAATTTGTTTTTCTCACAACCCCGCACATATGTTTGTAGGATATTAAAATATATGTCAATTAATAGTTCAAACTTTTAATTCAATTAAAAGAATTCGCAAAATTATTTGTTCAATATAAGTTTTATCATTTTACTGCAACTTCACTACTACTACTTTTCAACTTTACACTTCGAACCGCCGGTCACTGCCTATACTTACTGATGACTACTGTTCGACTGCCTGAGAACAACTGACTACCGAGACGATGTGATAAGAAGCAAGTGCGATTTTTACAACTTCAACTGCCTACGACTGTGATATTTACAACTTCAACTACTACACACTTTAATGAGAGAAAAGCAACTATGATATTAGTAAATATAGCTGCGATTCTAATGAAAGCAACTGTAATAAAGGCAGCTATGATATTAAAAATATTGAGCTACACAACTACCGAAGATCATGCAAACTAAGATATATTGTCGTCGTTTTGGTTCCTACATGTTTTTTCTCATTTATTTTGCCGTAGAGTGTAATCGATTCATGTACTACACGTTTTTACAATAATCTATGTATGGATATCGGAAAAAGAAAGTTCCGTCTTTTTGGTAAAAACAAACCTTCATTTAGCATTTATATCATATGTGTAAAAAAGTATGCTCGATCGGAAGCTAAAAGTATGCTCCATCGGAAGCTACGACGTTTGCCCATCTTTCAGGCAATTTCCGGATTCCATCTCTGCAGAAGTGCTCGGCGTTGGAGGCGATCCAATTATGAAGCCAATTTCGGATATTTTCATAAGAATTGAACCCTTCTCCACTAAGCTGACTGCATCGACCGGAACAGATAGTAATCTGAAGGAGCAATATCTGGTGAATACGGCGGATGCTGTAACACTGTTCTGCCCTTCTTAAGTAGTTTTTAACCGATTCAGCAATATGTGGTCTAGCATTCTTGTCGTCTGCAGACATCGTCAGTAATGGTTTCAGAGGATTTCAGCACCTCATGATATAAAACACCTTTCATACCCCAGCAGATAGATAGCATAACCTTGTCAAAATGAATATCCCGCTTTGGCTGCGATGCACCAGGTTCACCAGTCTTTACCCAAACTTTTTTACGTTTAGAATTCTCTGTCCGCCCGGTCCTTTTCCGTTACCCTGACGTTTTTTTTTTTCGTTTTCCGTCGTGAAAGATTTTCTGTGTTGTTGATGGGCCGTTCTGGTGGGGGCAGAGCTACTTTTAGGCAAAGTATTAAGTGTTCGTTAAGGATAATAATAAATCATACTGCATCCTAAGAACAAAAAAAATAAGGGCTGGAAGAAATTCTGCGTTTCAAGGGACGACACTGATTATGCGTCTTACTGCTCTCTTCGTCGTCAGTACATTATTGAATTGGAGTCTTTCTACAACTCCTTTCTCGACGACGTAAAGCATTCCTTGTGCGAAAATCCGAAGCGCTTTTTTAATTTTGTCAATTCAAAGTCTGGTTCTGATGGATTCCCTTCTTTACTTGGTCTCGGTGATGTTATTAGTGACGATCCTCAGAAGATTTCTAATCTCTTTGGTGGCTTTTTTGAAACTGCTTTTCTGGCAGACTGTGATTCCGTTACCTGTGATAATAGTTTTAAGGCTTTTTGACACTTGACGACGCTTTCGCCAACTTCTCTAACGGCTGCTGATTTAGTTACTGACGAAGCCAAGATTTTGAGTTTAATCTCAAGCTTAGCTGATAGTTCTTCTAATGGGCCTGATGGCATATCCGCCTTTTTCATTAAACGTTATGCCGTGCCTCTTGCCCCTATTCTATGTTATTTATTCAATCTGTCTCTCTCCTGTGGTGTCTTTCCGACATCTTGGAAAATGTCGACGATAATTCCGCTACACAAAAAAGGCTCTAAGGGTGATATATCTAATTATCGTCCTATAACTAATCTATGTTGTGTAGCTAAAATATTTGAGTCTTTGATTTGTGACAGCATTTATTTTCACTGTAAGCCTTTCTTGCAGTCTTTTCAACACGGTTTTCTTAAAGGGAAATCGAGCACAACCAACTTGTTGGAGTTTTCAAATTACTGCATCTCGAATATTGAAAGGGGTAAACATGTTGACTGTATTTTTACAGACTTCAGCAAGGCTTTTGACAGAATTAATCACCGAATTCTGCTCTATAAACTTAGCCTTCTTGGATTTCCTCCTCTCTTTATCGAATGGCTTCGCTCTTACTTGACCGGACGTTAACAGAGATTCTTATTTTGAGGCGTTCTATCCAGGGAAATACTTAATATTTCGGGTGTACCTCAAGGTAGTCATCTCGGTCCACTCTTATTCATCATATTCATTAATGATGTGTCGATGATCCTATCAGATTCTAAAATTCTCTGCTTTGCTGATGACGCCAAGCTCTTTCGGGTTATAACTAGCGAGCAGGATTGTATTCTTTTAAATTCTGACCTTGATGCTTTTCATAAGTGGTGCGTGCTTAACCGCTTACCTTTAAACATAGGTAAGTGCACTTATATGTGCTTCTCACGTAAGAAAAGCATTATCACTTTTAATTACACCATTGACGAATGCTCACTGCATCGACTTGACAAAACGAAGGATCTTGGTGTCTGGTTAAACGGCCGTTTTTCGTTCGAGGATCACATTGATGCCATTGTTCGTAAAGCGAGTGCTACCCTTGGCTTTATCAAGCGGTGGTCTAAGGAGTTCAATGATCCTTACATTACTCGAACTCTTTTTTGTACATTTGTTCGACCAATACTCGAGTATGCGAGTCTGGTCTGGTCTCCATTCCTTAAGTCACACATCAACCGTGTTGAGGCAGTGCAGCGAAGATTCCTTAGATTCACTCTTCGAAACCTTCCTTGGTCTGACCTTTTAATTCTCCCTCCGTATGTGGACCGACTCAAATTGATTTCATTACAATCTCTTGAGCAACGCCGCAACAACCTTAAGATAGTGTTTGCCTTTGATTGTGTATCAGGAAACATCAATTCCCCTGAACTTGTCGGTCTATTTGACATCTCTGTTCCGGTTCGTCCGACAAGACGCTATAGTTTCTTCCATATCCCTCGTCATCGTACAAACTACGGATTGAACGAACCTATTACGTCAATGTCACGCACTTTCAATGCTCATTTTCATATCATTGATTTCAACGTCTCAAGAAATAAAATTAAAAATCAGCTTCATTAAAATTGATTTTTCTTTTTTTTTCCTTCCGTATGTTATGTAGTAATCAGTTCTTTGATGAAGTCGAAATAAATAAAAATCCTGTTCAAACTCTTATATTTGAAGAATAGTTCTTTTTCATGATTTTTTCTGTACGTAAATGTTCTTTAAAAAATCCAAACTTTCTCCGTTCTTTATATACCGGTCTAACCCAGCAAAGTCTTTTATTTTTTCGGTTTTTTAAATATATGTGGGTTAAGTAACAGAAATGCGACACATGCCACGAAAATAGCAGCTTTTATCTTTTGTTCATTTTTTTTAACACGATGCACTGAAAACGCGCTGAAAAAATTCAAAACTCTTCTGTTAAATGTCACAATCGAAATGAGCTACACGCTACATCATTCTCAAGACCAAAATTACCTTTGCGCTACAGTTACAACTGCAGTTACAGCTACACCTACGTGCTACACGCTGCACATTCTGTTCCGGCATTTATGTTATATGGAGTCTTAGCAGCAGCTAAGGTTCTTTTTGGTGAGCTTGTGATCAAGTGATCTTATTTTCTAGAATTGATTCTCGATTCATCTTAGGTGGTGTTATTATATCTTATCTTGTTTTTACTTGGAAAAATTTTCCTTCAATATACTTCACACAGATAGATTTCATCATATGCACGAATTAATGAATATGGAAAATAAAACGCTAGTTATTATTTTAAAAATGTCTTTTTTATTTATGTTAATTATAATACATCGTTTGCATTCATCCAGGAGTTATGTTTCAATGATAATCCCAACCGTTTGACATAAGCATTATTTCCCGCCTTTTTAAATATTTTTTCAAAAAGGTAGACTTGTGAATGCCTAACTTTCCGTAATTCCGTTTCATAAAATCCTCCTTTGATTGGGTTTATTTGATAATCCTCAAGCATATATGAGGCTATCAGCGCAGAAGTGGTGGTCAGGGCTTTGACAAATCCTCGATGAAACGAGCAATACAGGTTTTTAGTCAAATCGTATTAGCCGCAATATTTCCAATTATAAGCTTAAATTTATTTGAAGGAGAGGAAAAGATGTGTGCAATAAAAACTAAGTCAACCTTCGTGGCTGGTTAGTATTCGCATTGGAGACGAGTCATTAGAATAGCTCAACAGTAAACAACTCGATTCCGGAAGCAGTGATCATAATTTCGAAATCGGCTAAGCAGTGATCATAATTTCGAAATCGGCTAAGTGTTACTGAGAATGTACCTACCGAAAACCCTTTATTGAAATATCAATGTAAAAATATTCCATGTTTCCCCAATGATTGTATTAAAAGCTCGAAATATGTTTTTTCTTTTGTTTTTTAATAGACTAGAAATGTACAATATTCGATTAAGTAAGAAATATAGAATGCTGAGGTATACATATATGTATCAATAATTAACGTACACATACTTATATACACCTGCATCCAATTTTCTAACATTTCCATCAATAAGAAGTAGTCAGTCAACAACTTTAATTTCTTTACTTTTCTTCTAGCCATGGATGTTTTAGGCAATCAGCTGCAGATGCTCTCAGAATTGGGTTGTAATTAAGCATAGGGACTAGAAATTCTGTAAACATTTGTGCCTCAGTAGCATTCCAATTATATTTCTCAATTAGTACGTTTAGCATACCCCAGGGTTTAAGTTTTGTTATGTTTCTTAAATTGCCTAAGAAAAAATTATTAGATAATTTAATACTACAAGGATAAGTTTTAACTTTTTTTACCATAATTAGTGAAGTATTTCAAACCATGTCTCCCTCTGAAGATCAGTGATGGTGGTATTGATCCTAATAATTCTATTATATGTGCTAAGTGATCTTCGTCTCGTGTATAATTTTCTCCAGCGTGTGGATCAAAAAGATAATCACCAGTTGCTAATTCAAATGCCAAGCATGCTGTGCTCCAGATATCTGCTGTAAAATTATAAGGTGCACCTAAAAGCACTTCCACTGATCTATATTGTCGAGTTTGAATATCTTCCGTGAAATGGTGATACTGGAAATAAATATATTATTAACATTTATTTATAATTATTCTTCTTACATCATAGCAAGCGTTTCCCAAATCCGCTATTTTAACTTTCACGTTGCAATCTTTAATAAGCGTCTGAATAGTATTTGTGTAAGAATGAGTCTGAGGAATAGACTTCCTGGGTACTTCTTTCCCTGTTAAGTCGTTTGTCTATGAAAAAAAAAAAAAAATATGTTAAGAACAGAAGTTTTCGAATAAGAACCATCCAAAACATACGTTGCGTAAAATTCACGAATTTGTTATCCCTCCCTCCCCTTTTGTCACACTGACTGACATTTTTTTCAACCCCCTACCTATTCATACGTCACAAAACCGGGATCAGACTATCAAATGAATGATTAGTTTTATAAGTATGAGTAATATACAAAAATTATATAGAATTTCATTTACTAATTTTATTATTTGGTCGATCAATTTTATTAGTACACGCTAAGAAATTTGTCTAGTGAAATTGAACTAGGTTGGCTCTAGTAAATTATTTTAATTATCTTTCAGCAATTTTGTCTCAGAAAATACTAGAAAGTTATTGTATTAAAACTGAACTTCTAACAAATAGTCAAAAACCCTGATAATTTAGTATTTTCTAATTGCAATTCCAGTGAAACCCACTGGATAATCTGGAAGTTGTTTTATGGATCGAAATATTTACCGAAATTTCCTTTACTTTTACTGAAGTTCTATTGATATTTGATTGATAGTTGTGTGCTATTGGAATTCTAGGAAATTGTACAACATTATCGGTGCATGTTTCACTCGTTTCATTGTACTGTAAAGGTGAAACCTGAGATGTTATGTTGTAATGTGTATTGTTTAATTGAAAATCTCGTTTAAAATGTGTATAGTTCTAATGTGGTATGTTTAAAATGTAAAACGTCGTCGTACAATATATACACGATAATACCGATGACACACTGTGGCGAAATTTAGAATTTCGAAATAAATTTCGGTACCCCCCGACAAATTGATCTTCTTCATTTCAGTTGTCAATTTGAACATTTCGGAGATGACTTCAAATGTTACAAGTTTCAATAAAAAAAAAGAGAACGGAGAAGAAGCAGATGGTCACTAATTGCACTTGTAATAATTATAAGAAACCTCTTTTTACCCGACTGCCGAAGGAGGGTTATGTTTTTCGAGCGTATGTATGTATGTATGTCTATTTCGTTGTGTCGCTCTGCAGCCTAAACGGCTTGACAGATTTTAACATATAAGGTGTCATTCGATTCGTCTTAATTGTCGGAGTGCTATAGGGTATATAATATTTCAATATGGCTTCCGCGAAAAAAAAATGGAGGGGAATAAAAAAAAAGTTTTTTTTATTATAACAATATGGGTCTCAAATGAAAGCTAATAAATAGCCCATTACAAATGGGCATATAATATTTCAATATGGCTTCCGCGAAAAAAAAAATTGAGGGGAATAAAAAAAAAGTTTTTTTTATTATAACAATATGGGTCTCAAATGAAAGCTAATAAATAGCCCATTACAAATATATATACGTTATAACACTTTAATGCTACCATTTTGACAGGAAAATCAAAAAAAAAAGTGTGAAATAAACTAAATTATTTAAAAAACAAAAAACCCGACTGCAGTAAAAATATCAACTGAAAAGCGAAAAACAAGCTCTATAATCTATAGAAAATTGTAAGAGCAATGTCCTTATAAGTAATGCACCATGCAATTATTTTTTGTTCGATACTCCTTAACAAATAATACAATTTATACTATTATTTAAATATAACTTAAATATTGGAAAAGGTATTGCAGGCGGGGACAAGCAATGAACGACAAAACATATTTCTTGAAAAAAAGTAACATTTGGACTAATTGGTCCCCGCCTGCAATACCTTTTCCAATATTTAAGTTATATTTAAATAATAGTATAAATTGTATTATTTGTTAAGGAGTATCGAACAAAAAATAATTGCATGGTGCATTACTTATAAGGACATTGCTCTTACAATTTTCTATAGATTATAGAGCTTGTTTTTCGCTTTTCAGTTGATATTTTTACTGCAGTCGGGTTTTTTGTTTTTTAAATAATTTAGTTTTTACACCTGTTTCTTTAGAAGCCTCTGCCAAAAATTCAAAATAACTGCAATGTTTTACATTTTGAAGCAGCTGGTTAATGGGAATTAAGTAGTAAGCGCGCTACCTGCCACAAAATGTGCATACTATTCTCGAAATGGGCAGTGAAAACTCCATTTCCAAATTGAGAACAGAGCCGAAATTCTAAATTGTGTCAGGGGTATAACTTTATTTAATTCCAACCTTAAAACGCAGTCGTACAAGTTCAAACTTTATTTTATTCCACTATCCGACGACCGTACCTCCCGCTGTTAACTTCTCGAAACGACTTCCCGCATTCGATTACCGCATATTCGTACCTTGTTGTGTTCAGGGAGAATTTATTCCCCAAAAGAAATTTTCCTGAGACATCAAGTCAGCCTCCGCCTATATGCACTAGCTCGATTGAGCCCCAGAATTCCAAGAAAAACTTCACGGCGCTGCTGCACCGTACCGCTTGCTGGAACCGTTTTTCGGGCCTCGATCGAAGCAAGAAAATGCACAAGTTAGTCGGTCCCAACAACAATCTAGCGATCGAGATTCATTGTTATTGGTAACAGTAACGAACCACCTCATAAAACACCGGTCATTAACATACATAATTTAAAATCACGTTTTCGATCACCGTGCGCTTAGTTCGCGTCCCCAATTTTTCCAATTTCCTAACCAATTGTCTAGACGCTGAGTGCACAAAACTTGCGATCCCCACAGTAAAATTCGTGGAAATCGCAAGGTAAGCTGAACGCGCATCGGAACCCTTCACCTGAGGCCTCCCACTAAGTTAATAATTACTGAATTAATAATTTCCCAGCCAATCTTGATTTGGACGGCAGAAATGGAACGCTGAAAAATATTTTGCATTGACAAAAATAATAAAAATTGCCTAGTCTTTGACGGAAGCCAGTTGAGTGTTTATTTTCTTTCTTTTCCCCTTCTACCTGTAGAATCGCAATTATTAATTATTATTCATCCCACACAAAAAAATCTGCGACCGACGGGCGTCGAGGCACTTCGGTCCGAACTGCGGGAACCCTCAGCGACGGTCGCGAACCCCGAAGCAAAGGCTCACCCATTTCTCGCGCTGTCTTTACTGGCAGTGCGGAGAATGTGTGAGTGAGCTGCAGCGGTACCGTGACGATCGCCTGAGGCGCATGGGAACTCGAAATAATAAAAAATAAAAGATAAATAAAAATAAAATTAAAATAAAAATAAAATTAATAAGCAAATAAATGAAACTAAATTAAATAAAAAATAAACCTAAATTAAATAGATATATTAATTAAAATTAATTAAATAAATAAAAATTAAAAAAACGAAAGGACAGTACAAAAGAAAAAGAAAGTATATTTTTTCTGCTATCGGTGAACACTACGACGGGGCCACTTAAAGAGGCAGCATGCCATCGCCGACTTCAGTAGTAGTAACAACACCAACATTATGCATAGGCACATCGACCCAAGCAGCGGACAAAGGCAGCGTCAACAATCAACATCATCATGGCGCACGCCGAATAAAAAAAAACAAATTTTGGTTTGTAAATTGTTTAACAGAAGGAAGAAATAATTTATAAAACAAACAGATATACACTACCGCTCACAATTATTCGAACGATTCATATGTTTGCAATTATGAATGTATATTTTTTAAATAAAACAGTGTAATCGAGTTGTGGCACACATTTGTATTCCTTAATTTATTTAATTGAAAAAAAAAATAATGAGCTATTATACATAATACATAAATTAAGGTCATTACACATTTTCTTCAATATATCCATATTCAATACATCTCGTTCCAACATTGAAGACGTTTTGTCCAGAGGTCTTCTTTACTTGTAGGACTTAGAGTTTGATATCAATTGTTGGAATAATTATGAGCGGTAGTTGGGTCCCCTCTCCGCACTTTCTCTTTCAGCCAGGTAGTTTTGTTAAAGGGACCTCCCTAAAAATACATAGTTGGGCCACGGAGAGGTCACAGGGTGGATGGGGAATAGGTCAGTGGAGGTTTCAGTTCCACCAGAATCCCCCTGAGAGCCAATCATGGGCAGTAACAGGGGTTCCTCCCGCACTGTCCCTTTCGTGTCCTTTGCGTTTTTTTGTGTTTTTCATCGCGAGGGAATTTTCTTTGTTGTTGGTGGGCCGTTTCGGCAGCTAAAACCGGTATTTTGGCAAACTTCCCCACACTACCGCCTAATGCTAGCCATGTCAGCTCTCGCTGATGCACACCGCCGGACGAGAAGCTTTAGCCGGACCCTCTCGAGGCAACAACCCTCAACAACCTTGACATCGGCGTTGACCCATTTCACCGAATCCGATTTTGGACTCTATGCTACTTGGGCTTGTTGCGAAAGCTTTTGCAGTAAGCACAAACCAAGCTCATCGCTGAGTGTCAGTGCCTAACGGCGAGTTCAGGTGTGATCGCGCACATGTTGGAATATGGTGCTCTGCTTTATTTACTTGTACTGACTTTGGATTAATTTTGTAATGAAGTTTACATTAATCCAGGTCGAAAATATTGCAACAAACCTTAGGGCAGCGGCTACTACAAGTGGATAATTCGGCCGATATATGACATACTATTTATTAAATAAGATATTAAGGCGACAAGTAGGACTATTGAACGGTTGCTAGCTGGGTGATGTTCGAAAATACAGAACGCGAGTTGCTACACGTATTTAGTATAACCACAGTGCAGTAGTAAACCACAACAATAATTACTAGTATTATAGTTCACATACAAGTACCCAATAGTTTGGAATGTAAAGTACGTAACGTAAAGCATGCAATTATCACTATCGCAACACAGTTTAATAGATAAAATAATAATCTACATATATGTACATACATATATTGGCGCGATTGAGCTACAGCGCCAGCTACCGTAAAAGCGGATTGCCCTGAATTCAGTGGGTAGTGCGGCATGGGATTGTGCAATGCCTGGCGGATGGTGTGGGCTGTGGCAGTTCAGTGGATGCTTTCGACAGAGGAAGAAGTGAAATTGTTGAGTAAATCGGACAGAAGAGAAATTGTTACTTTTAATCGGATATCAGAAGTGAGGTGGCTCAGGTGCCGCCCGACGCGACGGCCCATGCAACAGCAATGATCATGACATTTGTTCCGACTAAACGCTATTGACATTAGCGAGTATCCTGGAAAATGGAACACGTCAACAAATATCGAATATGTTGGCTTACAATGAGTTCCTTACAGGTATTCTGACAAAAGCAGTGGCACCGGCACAGAGGCCAAAGTTGAGTGACATTTATATTAAGCCTTACAATACTGATGGCGACGTACCGTTTCGAACTGGTGTAAGCATGTCGACCGTGCCAAGGAACATGGGAAATTGAGTGACTATGAAATATGTACTAAAATTGTGAGCTTAGGCACGTATACAAAATCTTGGAGATACGTGGCTTGTAAAGTCGCCGTTATGGAAGCATATGGGAGCACGTTACTCTAATGCTGTTCTGAAAGTTTGTCACTTTAGATTTGATTGCGCCTCTCCAGCTGACTCGATAACAAAGGCATGAAATATTTGGAAGCGGGTAATTATTAGTGACAAAGAAAAAGATGCCGTTGAGGCTATTATTAGTTGCATCGATGATAAACAATTGCGACTGAGATTACTGTCAAGCAAGTGTTCAACTGTACCTGAATTGATATCAGTAGTATCAACTATACTAAAGCCTAGAGAAAGTAAATATGAACCATCTGTAAAGCGCCACGACTTCGTACCAACCGTGAAGAAAACAAATGCTTTAAATGAGGTAAGGTGGGCCACGTCCAGTCAAATTGTACTGCTGATAAGGTAGTTGAACCTAAGTCATTGTAAACGTGTCGAGTCCACAAAATTCGATAACAATCAAGGGCAACGACCCAAGATAAAATTCAACCATTGCAACAAATCTGGCCATATTGAGTCCAGCTGCTTTAGAAAGATTAATGATGAGGCGGGAAAGGTGAATATAATTGGCGAACACTCGAGCATATCAACTCCGATTGAAGTTATTATTCAAGGTCGAAAACATGTTGCATTAATCGACAGTGGAGCAGACCGTTCTTTCGTACAGAAGTCGGTGAGTTCTTTGCTGCCAGGCGAACGACAAGATTTCACCCTAATGCTTATAAGGTTGGGTGCAGGTATACCGATTGTGTTCTATCAATGCGTTATTACAACCTACGAAATAAACAACGTCTTCGTTAAATCAATTTTCAAGTCGTGGAAGATCACAAAATTCCTTGCCCACTGCCGGTTGGATGTGATTTGCTGAATTTCCCAGGACTGGCCGTTAACATTACGAGTCAGGGTGCAACGGTGAGGAGACTTTCCAACGTCATGATTGCTATGCCAAATAATAATTTCATTAGCAACCTAAATAACGATCTCAATAACACTCAACAAGAATGTAAACTTAAGTCACTACTAGAGAAACATGGTACTGCTTTTGCAACTGGTATTCCAAAAATCAAAGTTATTACTGGCAATATGGAAATTTAGTTGAAGCACTCAACAGAAACGGTGTCCCGCCGACCTTACTGAATGGCTCCGGTTGAACGTCAAAAACTGAAAGCAATTGTTGATGAGCTTATCGTTGTTAGCATTGTACGTGAAAGTACATCAGACTTTGCAAGTCCAGTTATTCTTGCAAAGAAAAAGAATGGTAACGACCGAACATGCAATAACTACAGAGAGTTGAATAGCAACACAGTTCCTATCAAGTTCCCTTTACCAATCATCTCCGACCAGATTGATCGAATGTCCGATGCTACATATTTTATCCTATGAAGTTCCTTTTACCAATCATCTCCGACCAGATTGACCGACTGTCCGATGCTTTATTACCCTCGATTGACTATTCGAGTTTGTAATGATTTGGATTGACAAATGCTCCTGCAGTCTTCCAGCGTACAATAATTAAAGTCCTGCGACCATTCTACAATGATATATTGATTTACATGGATGATGTCCTGATCAAATGAAAAACTTTTGCGGAAGGACTTGAAACGCTTGATAAAGTTTTTACTGCTCTGAAGGAAACATGTCTCTCAGTCAACCCAAAAAAATGTTCATTCTTCAAGCGATCTGTTCAATATTTGGGCAACATCATTTGTAACGATACCGTCAAGCCAAGCCCCAAAAAGTTGGAAGCGTTAGAAAAGTCTCCAGTATCTACCATTTACTATCGAGGAAGTTTGAAAATTCTGTGGACTGGCTGGATATTTCAGGCGATTTATACCATCATTTTCTGAGCGCATGATTCCTCTGTATAATCTCACGAAAATTGATGCAAAGTTTGTGTGAATCGCAGAATGTGAAAATGTAAGGTTTGACATCATAAGACGATTAACTTTAGTTCCAGTACTGACGATCTTTAGGGAAGAATTTCCGATAGAGTTACATACAGACGCAAGCAGTGCTGGATTCGGAGCTGTTCTTATCCAAAGCAAAGACGGACGACAACACGTCCCTTTCTTCTCGACCCGCACCATTCAAACCAAATCATTGAAGTGCGATATGTGTCGCTCCAAACAGAAAAGTGCAGACTCATACGATTTCGCCTCCCACTTCTAGATGCGGAAAAATTCACCCGCTTGCAGAGCCATCTGCTCCCTTTTCAACATGCTGGGTATCCGTGAGGGGTTCAGTGTGCAATGTACTGAGTGTAGCTCCAAAACGCACACTAAATTTTATATCTGTGCCCAAAAGCAACCCAAATACCTTGGTATAGCGCAGCGTAACTGTCTGTCTGATCTAACTTTTGGCGTCCATCAGCCGTCCTGTAAATTGCGAATTTTGAATAAACACTTCGAAATTATAGTTAAATTAGTCCGTCAAAACAGTTGAATGTTCAATTTTAAAACTCCTCATTCACTCCTATCAGGAATTAAAGGGTACTGGTGTCGTTATACTGGAGAAACCCTGTAAGTACACGATGGATATGCAAATTCCCTACGAAAACAACGTGGATTCGATTCCATTCCATTTCCAAAAGAAAAACAAAAACTACAAGAGAGAAATAATAGATTAACGTTTAGGGACTTAAATCGGTACAAAAATCATTTACACTTAAATCACCCTGTACGATTCCAAAATTTATCGCGTTACAAATTTTAGTTCTGTCAGAGTGTTCTCTATGGGCAAGATTAGTTTTGAGTGCAATTTAGTCCCTAAATGCAAGTAAATGAAAAAACGCGTCGAAAACTTATATATTCTTACTGCCATTTACATCCATTAACTAACAAATCAGACATTGTACAGTATTTTCAAGACGTTGGTTTTGCAAGAAAAACTGTGTACAGTGTTTTAAAAAGATGGGAAAACAATATTTCTCATAAACGGCAAAATACGGAACGTTCGGATAATCCTTTTTCACAAAATATAGCCAGACGGGAGATAAGAAGGCTCACGATAGGAATAGTAGCCAAAAGTATCGATGTTTAGGACGAAGAATTAATTGTGACCCCAAAACAATTAAAAGAGAGTTGGTTTCAATGAACATAACCCGAAAAAGTCGAAAGAAGTGTCCTAAAGTGTCTGAAAAGTAGGAAGCGGGGCAAAAGCAAAGATTGAAATTGATGGCAAAAAATATTTTTTTCCCACAAAGCAAAATCAAAATTTTTATACATGATGAGTTTTATTTCACTCTTGATGGCAACGAGTGGAAAGGTCATCATTACTACGACACTCCTCAATTAGTTGCAGCTGAGCATGTCAAATTTGCTGCTACAACGAAGTTCCCAGAAAAAATCTTAAAATGGTTGGCTATCAGCTCTGAGGGAATGTCGTGCCCAAATTTTTACTTGGCAGCCTTCAAAGCGAACGAATGGCAATACCAGAGACTGCCGTATAAGTATCGGCCGGATCACGAGGAGCAGTCAGTGTCAGTCTTTTCCCAGCGGCCGACGTGTTGACTTGCTTCTCCCGAATACTCGGTATGCCAGATGTGATGCCTTTGGTATAATTCCTTATATGTTTCCTATTATTGTATATGAGATGTTGCCTTTGATATAAATCTTTTCTAATAGCTTGTATGCCAGAGATGATACCTTTGGTATAATTCCTTATATCTTTTCTACCTGTTGTATATCAGAGATGTTGCCTTTGGTATAGAACCTTATATATATTAATTTCTGACTTGTACCTGAACAGGGGCAGAGATGTTGCCTTTGCTCCCTGTACAATAACATAATACTTTAGTGTCCGGTTGGGTGGTGGAGATGTTGCCTTCATCACTCTAGTTGTACATTTTGCTTAAAGAATATAGAGTATGCCCGTTATCCGGGTCCATTTTTGTGTGGGATTAGTCTCTGTTTTTCTCTTTCTCCGTCCGTCTCTCTCCGTATCTGTGTGTCTCTCTCTACCTCTCTGTACTGCTTTTTGTTTTACTATTAGTTTTAAATATAGAATTCATGATAATTAACGTCTTCTTTCATTTGCCGTCCCGTTTGCCCTCGTTTCCTTAAAGCCTATTTGGACAACGTTACAATACGTCCACCATTTTGAGTAAATTCATTCAAAGTTTCGACAATATGTGTTTGTGTACATACTTGTCGTGAATAATTAAATCGGCAGATTGTGGATGCTTTGTCGGCTAACGATAACAGAATATTTTTCTATTAAATGTTGAATCGCGTTAATAGCTGTGTTTGTTTTCAAATCGGTTCCGGTTCTAGGTTTAGCAGGAAATTTTACACTGAATTGAAATTTATGAAAAGTTACCCATTTCAAACATTTTTTATTTCGCGAAAATAAAATTACCTGGATTTATAACCATTTGGGGTCAAAAACTTAATTCAAAAATTTATCTGGTTCAAGGTTTGAAGTTTGGATGGGTGGGTAAATATCATGGCAATTTGATGCAATTCTCATCATTGGGCGTTTGTCTTAATGTCCTTTCATCTGTAGATTGTGCATTTTGGAGCTCATTGAAGGAAGCGATGATGTCGTCGTTAATATTAACATCAATATAGTTAATAGTAAATTGATTATTGTGTGATCAAGTGCAAATCCGGTTAAGCTTTTCCGTAGTGTCGCATTCGATGACGCAAGCATCTCGTATTGAAGTCGCTCCTCTAGGCCCGCATGAATGCGAGTCAGTAAAATTGTATTTATTGTTGTAATACATGACTGTAAAACTTTTTGTGTCAACTATCAATATACCTGCTTTGTGTTTTGAAAATAGTGTACGTAAAGCTGCATGAAGTGCCATCTCAAAATTATTCCTATTTATTCGATCTTGAAGACTTCCAAAGGATGCCGTGTCATCTTCATAATTGATAGTAAATGATTTTGAGTACATTCTGATATCATTTCTAATCACAGCAAAATCTTTTATTTCTAGAAACCCTCTTTCATCGAGTTCATTTGTTGGCGTTGACCAGCGTATATTTTTATATGTTTCGTCACCCTCATTCATATTGTCGTTCAGCATGTGTGCCAACGACATAGCCCAACACTGAACACCAGCATACCCAGAAGTAAACACATCATTGTTACCGTAATGCAATGAAGCTCGAAAAATACGCGAGACATGATTGATTGGCATGTAAGCATTTGTTGATTCTTCTGCACTTCCATCAGCCGATTCAATTAGTTGTGGCTCAGCAACTCTAATTATTTGTTCCTCATTTATTAGAGCGTTGTCATTTATAATCACATCTCGATATAGGGGATTATGTGCGATAAGCCACCTCAAAACACAATAAACTCGCGTGAAATTGAAATTATCAAGGTGACAACAAATATCTCGGCTTCATCTGCTGATTTTGGTAACATATTTCTTTCACTAATTTCAAAAATATATTGAGCAAATAGTACCTACCATTTGACCATGAGAACTATATTCTCCAAATAACCCGCCGAATTAAACGACTTTGACAAATGGTATTATTCTTCAAATTTTACAACGCTTGAACTATAACGCCGGGATCCAAATTATTCCAGTAAACCTTTGATAGTGCATTTGTTTTGTTACTCAGAACATGAGATTGACAACGTGTGCACCATAATATAAAGTTTTTATTTGCTAACTCTGTTGGAAGATAAGACATAGAAGATGTATTATATTTATATTACATTGTGAATTTGCTAAATATAACAGCCTTTTGTGTAAATTTCACAAATACGGTCACAGTACGTATTTATATCCCTCTCAAAATTGTTCGCGTTAGCATTACGTAACTGCACGCACTTGGGTATTCTTACCAACTGAGCTTCGCGTTGTTCGGACGTTCTTTGGGATCTTATATCCGTTACAGGCTTCCGTATGCACGATCGTTGACCTTCGTGTTGCACTTCTGTCACTTGTGATCTCAACTCAGATTTATATTTTCGCACGTATTCTAATCTAGTTTCTCGTTCCTCAGCGGTCATTTGCGATTGCTGTTGAGTTGATTTCTTTTTATTGTTTTCAAGTCGTACTCGTTTAGTTGTTCATTTTTAGTTGCACGGTTTTCCTTGTATTTTTGTCTTACCTTTTTAAGTCTTCTTTTTTGCTGTGTTGCAGTTTCTTTATTTTTTTTTAAATTTTTACTGTTTATTCTTCACGAGTATTATTATTGTACGTGTGGAAGGTTTAAAATGTCAATTCACATTAAAATATTTTAATTTGTTTAAAGCAATATAGTCCACCAAGCTATTACTGCAAAGATGACATGTATACTATATTTTCACCAGAACCAAAGGTGTTTGTAAAATTAAACTTAATCTGTTAGCGGAAAGTGGGCGTAAATGAGATTACAATGTTTGATAAAAAGATAGTGTGCAATCTTGGGGCATTCGCCATTTTATATACATATATTACAATATTGAGTATACAATATTGTATTGCCATCGGAACCAAAGGTGTGAGCAAAATTTTAACTTAGTCGGTTAGCGTAAAGTGGGTTGTAAATGAGATTAAAAGATTTGATTGTACCGTACACGGTTTGAAATTAAATATACTCGTTTAATAAGAAGAAAAATGACATAATGAAAAAATAAATTTTCTTACATGAATCCATTTGGTCTAAACATAATCTGAAGTGGAATTAAAATAAAGATAGACTAAAGACTACTTATATTAGCAGTTAATCAAATAAACGAATAAAAGAATTTCTTAGTGTTAATTTTAATGAATTGAACATTTTGAAACAAACGTGCATTAATCCCGCCAGTAACCCCTCAGGCCGTACATATTGTGGTCAAAACTGGAATCAGGTTTGCGTAGGTTCATTCCCATTTGCGAACCAAAATCTTATTGAGCTCATTGGCGGGATTTCCGCAAGGAGCCACGTTATTTCCAAACCAGAAATGTTTGGCTGGGTGTTTAATGTTCTGGTAGGCGTTTAGTAGCCATGGGCCGGTCGAAGTTGCTTTTCCGTCCAGTCGGATGAACAGTGTCGGGTACCAGGAGGTCTTTTTTCAAAATTACGTGCATACATTAGGCGTTATCCTGAAGAAAATTTGATCTTTCAACAGAATAATGCCAGAATACATGTAAGAAATTCAACTAAGAACTGTTTTCCAAGATAAAATATCAGAATTCTTGACTGGCCAGCACGTTCTTCTTCTTTTGTATGTGGAAAAATAATTAAATTCTAAGTGCGGCTATAACAATGCAACACCAATTTTCCTAACTTTTCCATTATTTTACCATTTTACTCGTTCTGTTGCATCCACGTGGAAATTCTTTTTGCATGATCAGAGACTACTTGACTAAGCAATACTTGTGATGAACAAAAATTTTTCCCTCTCGATTCAAAGTAACTCTATCGCACTTTTTGGGGGTCCGGCTGTAGCTTTGCAACGGACTGTATAAAATAAATAACACCGGTCGACAAAAAAAAATTTTTTCCTTGAGTCTCGGTTTATTTTATAATTTTTTTATTTGTCATATATCAAAATAATTAAAAAATACCCACAACCTCCTTAAAGTTTGCTTTTGTAGTGTTGGTAGTAATAATACAGATTGAGAAGACCGTATTTTCACCAGTTTTGAAGCATTATTAAAAAATAAAGGATCATCATAGAAGTTTTTAACTTGGCTTAAATGAAAGCCTAAATCCTAATCTAAGAGAACCAAATGCCATTTATCTCAATAGCCCTTTTTAAACATATTATCGAACAAGTTTTTCATGAGTGTGCACTTGTCATGTTCTTTATTCGGCATTTATTGTATGAAGTAATTGGTTAATGGAAAAAAGTCAAATTTATGGATCATTTCGAAATGTTTTAAGGCCTTCTGTATTTTTATATAATAGCTTAAGATTTCAACTATTATTTGAACAACATTTAAGTTCCAGGCTCAATCCGTTATTTTGTAATAATTTTTCTTAAATGGTCAAAATATGGTCTTTTGTACTTTTTAACCCTATTTTTCTCGAAAATGAACAATGTTTGAACATTTTCATTTACGAATTCGTAATCTACGGAAAAAGTCTTACAGAAATCATTTGCAAATACTTTGAGAACAAAATTGGTGTTGACCTGTGTAATCATAGTGGAGAAATTATTAAATTATAAACGAAAATTATTCTAATGACCATTTCAAATATCAATCGAACATTTACAGAAATTTGCACATGCCATATTTCGAATACTAAACCACAAAGTAAGAGTGATCCCGTATAGAAAATAAAAGACAGCTAACATAAAGTAAAATTAAAGTGAAGTCTAAAGTTAACCATTGAAAGCAGAAGAAGGCAAAATCGGCAAAGTAGTAATTCTGTTGTGGACTTTGATATTAACACGCGCGGATCGTCGAATCATGTGTTCAAATGAGATCGCAACGAACAGTCGGTAAAATTCAATTTTGCGAATTTCGAGAATATACTGCGCAAATTTTTGCGCAACGAGACAATAAGCATAAAAATGGTTTGCCGAGTTCGAGCAATACGCGAATACTTTTTACTGGAACGACTTACAAAAATTTGTCTTCTGTAAGCGTTCACTGAAAGGAGCGCCAAAGGTTTTAGCAGATTGCGACACAAGAGCAGTAACATACGGTGAGTTGAAGAACGCTTTGATTCCAACCAAAATTAACGGGTGTCGACGTTCATAACAAATTAAAGGAAGGAAAGAAAAGAAACGACGAGACGTTGCGCGAATATTTGTATCATATGATCGATATCTCGTCACAAGCCGACATAAACCTATTATTGCATACGTAATTGAAGGCATAAAAGATTATGCCAGCAACAAGAGCGTACTTTACGGCGCGAAAACGATAATAGAATTCAAAGAAAACCTAGAGCTTTATGAAAAAATTAGAAAAGAAAATGATAAACGGTCGAAGAGTAAAAGTAACGATGGGGATAAGCGAGTTAATAAAGGGGCGACGAGTAAGTACGAGAAACCGAAATCGAAGCAATTCTGTTTTAATTGTAGTTCCTCAGAAGGAAAAAGTTCCCAAATGTTATGTCTATAATAAGTATTGGCACAAAACGACAGATTGCCCCGAATCAAACTCGGCCAGTAAAACGTCGCATATTATAGCGATGAGCGAAATGTACATACCGTGCAAAATTATGACTATACCCTAAAAAATCTTGTAGATACAGGAAGCGATATCTGTGTAATTAAAGAATGTTGTGTGCCAGCAATTAACCCTAAATACTATTGCAAAAATTCTCAGTTATCAGTAGCGGGACTGGGAGCCAACCAAAGGCTCCTGCATAAATAATAATGGGATAAACGTTTGAAATTTAGAAGTCCACGTAGCTGATAGCAGTTTCATGAAGCCGGATGTCCTAATAGAGATAAGTCTTCTACAATTTGCGGTAGTCAGCATAGAAGGTGGAAGGGTTAAGATTAGTAAAAATAAAACCAAAAGTAGCGAAGCAAAGACGAGGAATCGACTAAGACGTACTTGTTAGCAGATTCCGCAGTAGAAACTGATGACAAAATCGAATCTAATTTTTTCGATATGTCGCACCTGAAAGAAAAGAAAATCAAATTACCCTCCAGAAGCCCCACCAATGTCACATATTTTTATGAAAATCGTAACCACTGATGACATACCGATTTACATACCTCCGAGAAGATTTCCACCTAAGGAACAAAGAATAATAGAAGAGCAGATCAAGGAGTGGTTAGAAAAGGGTATAATTCGTGAGAATGGTTCTGACTACGCTAGTCAAGTAGTGTTGGTAAAAAAGTAAGGTGGTAGTCATAGACTTTTGTGTTGACTACAGGAATATAAACAAAAAGATACACAAAGATATATACCCTCTTCCTAATATTGAAGACTAAGTCGACAACCTTCAGGGTTCCAAGTATTTCACCACATTCGATTTGGAAAATAGATTTTTCCATGTGGTCGTAGAACAGAGTAGAAAATTCACCTCATTTGTCACAAGCAATGGTCAATATGAATTTACCCTGGTTCCGGTTGGCTTGTGTATTTCAGAAGTACATCAACTACGTTCTAAAATGTTTGATTAATAAAGGTACCGTGATCATCTAATCACGAGGGTCTGAATGCAATTGAATGTAGTGCCGATAAGAAAAATATTGGCCAGAAGCTGAAGTAGATGAATTTCCGACGAAGACACTATAGAGGAACACGGAAACATCATAAACGAGGACGCATCGTACAATGAAGGAAGTGCAGGAGAGTCAGGAGAGGCCATGTGTGGGTATTAGCGCAAGCAAAAAAGCAATGAACCTGGCAATACCTGAAAAGCATACCGATCGGTATTGGAACGATGCTCGCTCACTTTAGAAGCAATCGTGACCGTGGACGAACGTGCGTCGAGTTGAAGGAATCAAAAATCCCATATACATTAGTTAGTAATTTTTCATAGTGCTTTGTAATTTCTTTATATAGTGCTGAATAACTCGAAATCCTCATACATACACACATACATACATGCACATATACATATTTGTTCATACACATATACTGACCGACACAAATCTAATCGAAAATAGCAGTTTTGGAGTCGAATATTTAAAAAACCGGGCATAATTTTCAAAAACGGTTTAAGAAACCTGATTTTAAATTCCCTTTTCAACGATACCCCACTCGATGGGGAAAATAAACATTTTCTTTATCCCCACTTTTTATGTAGGGGGAAGATAGCTTTAAATATTTTTTCCAAAATGTTAATACATATCTTTGTAGCGGGTATAATTATTTATACGTGTGCCAAAATTTCAGCGCTATTATTGTTATAATCTCTGAATAAAATGACTGTGACATACGGACGGACGGACATGACAAAACTATAAGGGTTCCTTGTTTTGGTACGGAACCCTAAAAAGGTCAAACTTCGGAATAATTCGCATACAGGATGTTGCGTTAAAGTCTCAACAGGGGCATTCTAATCGATTCTACATGGTCTTATGATCAACGTTTGTTTGAAGGGGTTCTTTGTACATACATAGGTATATCAACATAGACCGAAGTGCATCTTATTATGACTAAGCGAACTATGACTTCTTTTTAAGGCTTGAATCGCATTTCTTGGGAAAACAGCGGATGGTCCAAAACGTGAAGTGAGTACTATACAGTGCGGAATATCGAAGCGATTGTCAAATTTTTCAAAAATTATTATTTTTGTTCATTTTGTGAAAAAATGGAAGAATTGCGTGAAGTGTGTTTTCTGTAACACGGATGCTTATGGACGCATTATTGTATTATATTATATTTAATTCAGAGACATTCAGCAAATGCCTGAGAGCACTAAGAGTGTCCCAAAAGTTTTCATTCAAATTTTATGATGTTTATCCATAAAAATGTATATTTACGGTTTCTAACTGAAATAAAAAAATTTATTGGCTGCTTCCTTTTCTTCATCATTCTAGAGACTTTATTGAGCAAACCTAAATTAATAAAAACAACGATAAAATTATATGTTTTTTCTGGCATGATTTTAAATATTATTATAAATAGAACCACATTCTGCACGTCTGCTTCATGGAAATTTTTGTTTTTTAGGGTAACGCTAACGCGATATTACAATGACAGACGCGATATTATGATTTTTTTTTTTATTTTTTTACAATTTTAAAACTCCATTAAAAAAAATCAGCGCGATATAAGGTTATGGTTAGCTTTTTCGTATTCGCATAGATGAAAATAAGTGTTTTCTTATATGCGCACAAAAAAACTTTTCATCATCTTCGTTTGAGGAGGAAGATGAGTCCAAAAATCGAATGCCTAAAGTAATATTTTGCTTCATAATATTCCCTTTAATTATATATAAATTGTTGTTTACATATTACATTTGGACAGCTATAAGCTCACTTCTACCCTTCTTCTACCAATATTCGAGACATTAACCACCCCAAACATGTACACATACCGCCCCTAGTTTTCAGTAGAACAACTAAGTGAACAGAACATGAAATTTGTTCCGTTCAGCTTACAGAACACCTGAAGAACAACAACAACATGTATAGGCTGTTCTGGAACAAGCGCTCGAAAGAACGCAGCTATCATATACCGAAGTCGCCACCAGATCCCTAACTATTACAAGTAGGACCTTCAGTAAAGAGTTCTTAAGGGGTTACATGGGTTTTAAATCTTCAAAAAATCGATTTTTTTTATTGTTTTAAGTATATCTCAAAGAGAATATTTTTTCAAAGTTTCAAGAAGTTTCCGAATAAAACTGAAGGCGATATACAATTTTGAAATTCCCCCCGTTTCGCGGACAAAAGCGGCAGCTGTTACTTTAAACGCGTTTTTCTCAGAACTACATTTTTGAATCCGGTAGGCATGATTTCTCAAAAACTAATAATCCAATCTTACTGAAATTTTGCACACTTCTTCTACATAGTATTGACTTGTACTTGAACGAAGGATTTTTATTTTCGTTCATTACAAGTCGTTTTACTAGTAGAAAATCACCAAAATATAAAAAAAATGTTCATAAAAAATTAACTAAAAATCAATTTTTCGAATATCATTTTTTTTCAAATCCTTCATCCACGTACAAGCAATATGCATCTACTAAAAGAAAAAAAAATGGATTTCAGATAAACCTACCTCGAGATATTCTGCCTACGGTAAAAAAACCTCGATTTTCGTAAACCAGCTGTCAAGGGCTCAATTTTCATTTTTTTCTCCTGAAAATGTTTTTATAACTTGATCAAGTGATTTACTTTTATATCCCAAAAGTTGAAATAAATTGCTTCTATGAATTTGGTAAAAAAAAAAACGAAAAATTGCGTTTTTTTTTTATTCAAAACTCATGTAACCCCTTAAGCTCGGCAGAAGTCCGTAATTCTTGTGTGAGTGACCTGCTGACGTTCCTTCGGATAGCGAATCGTCTACTCCACTAATGGGGCTTTGGCATAAAAGACCGTATGGTCGCAGTGCCCACCATATGGGTAGGACCTCATTTCTAAGTGTGAGTTAAGTTGCCAATTTTGGCGGCTTGTAAAGCGACCACTTAAGCCCTAATCTACATTTAAACTCGTACAACTAAACGTGAGCTTAAGTGGTGATCAAAACTTAAGCTCGCACTGTGAAATCTGACATCAGCATTTTGTGCCATTTGCTAACTGTCAATGAAATGATTGTTTTCAAATGCATCAATTTGTAGCTACCTTTTTTTTGAAAACGAAATGATTGAAATGATATTACGTCACTAGAATTGGCACACGGCCTAAAATGATATTCCAAAATTAATTAACACAAGTCGTTAGTACTAATTCTCACTTAAATTCATTGAATTTCGAAATTTTTTGGTCGCCGTATGGCTCCGCCATCTTGAATTGGAAATTTACATACAATCAGGATCTCAAAATACCAAATACCACTTTTCATAGAATTCCCTTCAAATTTCCAATTTTTAGTCGCCGTCTTAGATCCGCTAGTTTGAAGCTCGCAAATTCACTTTTATCGGTACTGATTATTCTTTAAGTTCGCAAACGTAACAAAATATATTAATATCTAATAAAAACCTGTCATGAAAACTAAATTAACTAAAAAATAATACATAAATCGGATCGAGTGATAAGTACACCAATGGACTAATATGTTGAGATATATGCATCCAGTTTTCTCTTTCTATATCTATTTGTTGAAATATTTGCTTAATTTTAATAATTTCTAATCAAATCATGCATTGTACACTTTAAGTGTACTTTTGTATAATACTTTAAGATGTTTTTTCTTTTTATTTTCATTGCAGCCAACTAGTGTATTTATGAAATAAAACTGAGTATTGAAATCAATTCATATTTTCATACCTACAAAAACACCACACACAACAAAATTTACTTACTTTGGCAGTGGTTTTTCGTTCTGTCCGATAACGATTTAATTCCATTGTACTTAAACAATCCTCATCTTCAAAAGCATCCGAAAGCTTTGTAAGTAATGAAGTTATAGTATTAGTTTGATTTTCCTCAAAAAACGAATTATTTAAATTAGTGTTACTCCTTGAAGCACTTGCAGTCTCTATAGATTCTGTCGGTAGTTGTGACCATCGACTTGTCTTAATTTGTTTTTCGATCGAACTAACTGAAAAGAAGCAATGTTTTACACAATTAATTTAAGAATATTTATTTAAAATGTTACTGTACGAGTCTGGGAAATCAATTCCTTGAAGACGTAAGATATTAATTTCATCATCAATTTTTTGATTCATCACTGCAGCGTTATCAATAACCAGTAAAATATTTTCCGGTTTTATATCCGTGTGTATTATTCTACATTTCGTGTGCAAGTAATCCAATCCTTCCAAGATTTGCTTTACTAAGTTTCTCACCTGAGCAATGATGAGACCCTGATATTTATTCTTAACAATTAACTTATATAAACTGCAGCCTAAAGCTTCGAACACGAGACATGTGTGAATTCCGTTGACTCCGCGAATTGTGAAATGATTTAATAAACTAACAATTCTTTCCCGCTTCGGATCCGTTACATCAGCATCCCTAATAGCTTCTAATAAACGTATTTCATCTGCTGCTGTTTCATGATAATGAGATGCGCTTTTAACAACTTTTAAAGCCACATATTTTTCTTCTCTGCAAAAAGATAAATTGAAATATTTAAATGTAATTTGGTAAGCAGCGATATATAAAGAATGAAATTTAACCATTATGGAGCTTACTTTATGTCCCTGCAAAGCCACACTGTTGAGAAGTGTCCCCATCCCAGTTTTCTTATAACCCTAAACCTGTTGTCGAATACGTCTCCAATAACAACTGGATGATAACCTCCTCTGCAATATTGTGTGACATCCTCTTGCTCTTCATCAGACCCAAAGAGACTACTTTCTGGTGAGTCTGGGTAAAGATCTTCTCCTGTTGTAATAGTACTTCGTGGCTCCGATCTAAATTTAATTAATATGTTAAAATAGATGTTAAAATTTAAATAAAACTAACACACATAATAAGGAATTCATCTCTTCGATAAGAATTATAGCCAATTTTAACATAGGATTTGGAGATATTTGTTTTAAGATGTATTAATATAGGTCCAGCAGATGCATATTTTCTGCGAACGCTTGGCTGTTTACATAATTTCACTTCAGACGGAACGCTTTGAAAGTTTTTTAAATTAAATTCTTCTATAATATCAATTTCTAACCGTGGTTTGTTGCTTGTTAAAACATTAAAACCAACAAATAATTTCAATCCAAAGAGGACTATTAAAAGGCAAGATAATTGCAAAATACATTGAAAAATGTGACCATGCAAGGGTAATTCTTCAGAAATTTCTCTTCCGCTGAATATACAAAGAGGAATTTTATTTAAAAATGTTGTCTGATATGACGCAATCACATAGTAAGGTTTAAGAACGTCAAATAAACTTAAGTTTTTTAGCCATTTATCTAATTTATTCTGTCTGGAGGATTGCTGATTTTCTTCACTTTTTTGGAAACTTAAAAAGTTACATATGTTCTCCTTGTCACTTAACAATATTTGTTTATAATCGAGCTTAGTACAAGTATCACGAAACATTATAGACCAAAAATGCAAAATATTTAATATGAAATTCATTCGAAACTTGACAGTGACAACGAGAGAAGCATCTATACAACTTCATATTATTTATAGAACCAGCGCTTGCTTTTCAGCACAGGGAGAATTATTCCCAAAGTTTAAATTTAGGCCGACCGAGAATTTAGCACATGAAATTGTTTCACATTTAGGTGTTTGTCTAAGCTGAGTGGACTTTACTTAACCCTTTGAACCATGGTGGTGGTAACCCACGTTACCACCTTGATTTTTTGGAATTTTTCCAATTTATTTAATTGTTAACGTATTCAGATCCGGTTTTTTGCTCTTTTTAGTTAGTTTAGTGATGAATAAACATAAAAATGTGGTCTAATTGGAATAATTATTTATAATGTAAGATTTATAAATAAACAAACTAAAAAAATGACGTTTTAATTGAGAAAATTCATGTTTGAAGCATCCATCTAAGGAAATAACTTGAAAACTCTTATTCGGGGATATTTGGGGTCGCTGATTACAAATTCGGTATCAGATTTACGAAATTCAAGATGGCGGATTCATTATGGAGGACATCGACATTTAAATCTTCGAGAATATTGATAAAAAAATTTTATTCATGGGTTTAAAAAAATTACGGCGCGTGTTACTTAATACGTTCGATTTCCTGCCCGTCCAAAACTTAAGCTCGATTCGGCTGTCAAGTGTGAAGCGAGCAAGGTGTGTCTGGAGGATAAAGCGAAATAATTATTGACTTTTTGAGAAACAAGGAATTATTTATGGTAATTTATCAACCAACTGGATGTGTATAAGTTTCTCTACTAAATACAATAAACAAAGTGCCCCGATGGTTAAATTACAACGGGAAGTTTTGTGATTCAAAAATTTTAAGTTTGAGGTTGGAACTTGGCGGCCGGCTGGAGGCGTCCATGAAAGTCGAAGGGAACTTTAATAGGGACAATTTTAAAGTGATCTTACTGCATGGAAGGTGCGTAAGTAAGATATAGCAGAACATTATTAAAACATTATTAAGTGATTAAACTAATAATTGTTATAAAAAATAAAAAAATAAACATTGGTTGGGAAGGGTGTTTGTGAAAGTTTGAGGTTAGACTTGATGGTCGGCCGGGGGCACCCATGAAAATTGGAGGGGACTTCAAAGGGAAACTGTAGAAGATAAACATTGTCGGGGGGGAAGTGTTTGAGATCCCTATGTGAGGACAATTCTTACTGCCCGAGTGTGGTTACAAAAAACAAAATAAAAAAACAAAAAAACAATTGAATTTGACACAGTGATTGTAAGGTTTCGGGACGAAAAGTTCTAGAAAAAGCGTGCAAGAGGTGCAGCTGAGAGTTTACGGGGCGCCATTATGGACGCACCCGGCTTAAACGAAAAAAAAAACAAGGAACAGGGGGGGGGGGGGGGGTAATCGGCGCACCCAAGCGAAAAACGATGGACTTGGGGGCGGAGGAAATACCCAAAAAAAGCAGGGAACAGAAAAAGTTTGACCAGATGGACGTCAACAGACAGGGGCTCAACGAGGAAATCGAGAAGATGGAACAAAACGTGACGGACTTCCTGCAGGAGCTATCGGGGGTGAGAGAGCAGAAGAGGGAAAACGGCGGTGAGAGGTGCAGTGGAGCGAAGAGGACGAGTATTGGGAAGCAGGAGCTGACGAATCCCGGTTGGAAATGGAAAGTTGCTGAAGGAGGCAGGAGAGGAGTTGGATGGAGAAAAGAAGAAAGAAGAGAAGTAGAGACATCAAGAGCTGAGAACAACAGTCAAAATAGGTATAAATTGCTAAATGAAGTAGTTTTAAGTACAGGACGTAATTTAAGTTTAGGTTCTAAAGGAAAGGAAGATAGGGAAATATTTGATAAAGAAGGATGTAATGATAAAGGTCAAGCGGGGGTCAATAATCTGTCTAACGGTAAAGACAGGAGGGGATAGGAATCGTGAAGAGTCCTCCGATAATTATGAGTAACGCGAACCTTAAAAAAATAATTGAATTTTTGAACGATAAAAATATTAACGCGAGATTCACGAATCTTGGACCTGGGGTGACTAAAGTCTATGTAAGTAACTCTGCAGAGAGAAGGGTGCTCATGAAGGCCCTTGAAGAAAATGAAATACAGGGCTATACGTATACGGCGGCGGATGAAAGGCCAGTAAGCATTCTGCTTAAAGGCCTGCACAGTTCTTATTCAGTGGAGGATGTCGAAACGGAATTTGCGAATAAATTTGAAAAGATAAAGCCATTAAAAATAGCCAGATTTTCTACGGAGAAATCCAGGAAGGAGGGATACGAACTGCATTGTTTATGGTCCGACTGGGGCCGGAGGTGAATATTAAAGAAGTGGTAGGAACTAGATATTTCCTGCAGCAGCAGGTAACATGGGAAAAGGTAAGGAGTAGAGGGATACTGCAGTGCTACAGATGTCAACAATTTGGACACTTGGCCTCCAACTGCATTAGGAATGTTATGTGTAGAAGGTGTGCAGAGGGACATCCTACAAGACAATGCCCTCTGAAAAGTAAATTGGATGTGATAATTATATGCGGGAATTGTGGGCAAAGCGGACACCCAACTAACTATAAAGGATGCCCTACCTTCGTCAAGAGGCTAAAGAGAGCCAAAGATGAAAGGGAAAGACACAATTCGGTATTAAATACTAGCTATCTTAAAAGGATTGGAGGGGGTTTGGTATCGGAGGGAATAAGTTATAGAGATGCAGTGAGAGGGGTAAAAGGTCAAGGACATGATCCTGGTAAAAAGGATAGCCATTTTGAGGAGTTTCCCCGGTTAACTCAAGATCGTAGGGAGGGTAGAAAGAATAACATAGGAGGTTTCAAAGAATTATCAAATATTTCTATGGAGCTGTTTGACATACCATTTCATGCATTGATTGAGAAAGTAGTTAAATTCCTAACAGATATAAAAAAAATCGAAAACGTTATGCAGAAAAAACAGGCATTGCTATTGTTCATTATTGATATGTGCGATGATAAATAAATCGCTAAAAATTCTGGAATTAAACGCACAATCGCTAAGAAACAACTATAGGAGGGTAGAGATGTGTAGTATGCTAAGTCAGATTAAACCAGATATAGCTATGATTTCCGAAACAAGGCTTCAAGACAGACATGTCGTAGGGTTCCCAGGTATGAACGTAATAAGAGATGATAGCGGACAGGGGGTGACTCTGATAGTTAGAGAAAACTTAGCCTACACGAGAAGGAGTAACATGAACATAGGGATACCAAATGTCCTGATTGACATTAAAATAAAGCTGAATCACACCATTAAATCATTACTTGTGGGTAGTATATACATCCCTTCTAATATAAGAACTGCGGAATTTGACGACATATTACTCGAACTGGGAAGATTAGGACAGGAGCATGACTTGGTATTGCTAGGTGGGGATTGGAATGCAAGGCATTCACATTGGAGCGATGGCATTAATAACCCCAAGGGGAAAAAGCTTTATGAATGGCTGCTAGAAGGAACATTAGGAATATGCATGGGGGTGATCTCTCCTGGAACTCCAACCTTCCCACAGGGGGCTTCAGTCTTGGATTTTTTTATAACAACAGAAGCTTATAGAGGCTCGCTGTTTGAAAATGCGGAATGCTGGACGGTTGAGTCGTTCTCGGATCACTATGCTGTGGTTTTAAAGTTTAATATAGGGGAGTGTGAGGTTCCACTCAGAATGCCGAGAGTGAGGGAAGATTACTCCGAAGTGAGTTGGAGGCATTTTAGGAGAGACCTAAATAGTGCCATGCAGAATATGCCGCCAGTAGAGAGGAATATCTCAAACCAGGAAATTGACAAATTCATATCTGAATTCGAAAATAATGTAATTGCAGTTAAAGAAAGACACATAAAAAAAGTCTCGGCGAATAACAATAAATACTTAAACATTCCCCAGGACATTAAAGAATTGATGATAATTAAAAGGAACTGGTCAAGGGAACTGAAAAGAATTTTTCATAGAACCTTAAATAGAAATGATACAGAATACAAGGCTCTTTCAACACAAATAAACCGACTCAAGAAGATAATACAGGATAGAACCTTCCATCATTATAATAATCAATTCCAAGACCGTTTAAAAAAAATTAGACCGGGCCCGCAAGCGTTTAAGGAAATCTTTAATATTATAGGGAAAAAGAAAACTGCAATTACGCGAAAGGTTGACATGAATGGGAAGAGCTTCCGCAGAACAGAGGAAAAGCTGGATATATTGGGAACATATTATAAGAACCTCTATAAGGAAAAAAAACCATCATATAATGGGGAACTTTTAGCAGAGTCTGAAGTGGTAGTGAATAGATTTATAGCTAGGAACAAAGATGCTAATGGGAACTGTATGAGCATAACTAACTTCACATCTGAGCAGAATGGAAATGCCCTTAGAAACAGGGACTGTACCTTTGTCAAAGCAAAAAGAATCCTATCCATAATTAAATATAGAATAAGTAGGAAAAAGTCTTCTGGACCGGACGGTATTTCTAATTATCTCCTGGGTAAATTGTCTGGTAGAGCGGTCATCTTTCTGACAATTATTATTAATCATTGCATTAACAACTGTTACTTCCCTAAACGCTGGAAGGTCGCAAGACTGATCCCCATACAGAAGAGTAAGTCCTCTTGTGATGTGGGGAATTTTAGGCCTATACAACTCCTGTCTAATGTAGGTAAAATTCTGGAGCGCATTATTGCGGATGATTTTGACGAGTTCTGTGAAGAGGGCAGAATTATACCGGATTACCAGTTTGGCTTTAGGAAAGGGCACTCCACGGTACATGCACTCCTAAAAATACATAGCGACATCACAAATAATTTGAAGGAAAAAAAGTCAACGGTGGCACTATCACTGGACATCGAAAAAGCATTTGATAGCGTATGGGTTAAGGGTTTGATCTATAAAATGATGGCCTATGATGTGCCCCCCAATTTAATTAAGATGTTTATAAGTTTCTTGAGTGACAGAAATCTAAGAGTTTGGCTGGGTGAAAATTTTACTGATCTCATTGAGGTTAAATCAGGTGTACCACAAGGCTCAATAACAGGACCCAAATTGTACAATTTTTTCTTAATAGACTTCCCGCACACAAAGACAACAAATGATTGCAGCTCCATGTCGGAATCCATTCTGTATGCGGATGACACATTAATTTACGCGAACGATAGGGATCCAGAAATAGCAATGAATAAAGTAAAAGAACATTATAATGAAATAGACGATTTCTACAAAACTTGGGGAATAAGGATTAATATCGAAAAATCGAACCTGATTTGGTTTAGAAATGCTTCGGGTAAGGCATACCACGACACCACTAGGAAAAGTAAAAACCTCAAATTACAAATAGGAAACAAAGTTATAGAGGTAAAAAACAACTTAAAATATTTAGAAATGTACATGGATAACCTTTTTAAGGTAAAAACTCATAGTTCCAAGGCGTTGGATAAAGCAAGAAAGGCATTCAGAATGCTAAATCCGTTACTAAGACATCCAAAGCTAAACAAGAAAACTAAATTACTAATATATAAGCAATTAATAAGACCAGTGATCTCCTATGGATTTCTTGTCTGGTTTGCAATAACACCTACTGCGGCACTCAGGTTCGAGATTTTGGAAAGGAAAATAATAAGACTTTGCATAGGGAAACATTTCCAAAATAATACTAAGAAATATTCAAACAAGTTCATCTATGAGGAGGCATAAATTACTCCGTTAATGAAATATATGCTGGAGGTTAACATGAAAATTTTCGACAGATTACCTAATTTGAATAACTATTTAATCGACAAAATAGTTCGTGAGAACGCTCTGGCAACTCTTAACGATTACTATCTCTCGCCAATGGCACTAATGAATTACAGCACAAGTGATCTATTGCAAATGGTTGATGACAGGCAATTGATCCCCAAATTATATAGGCGTAGATTTATAACGAGACAGAATAGGTAGGATTGTAGAATAGTTGGTAATGTAATAGGAATTAAATACTCGGGAAAATAAAAGATGTAAATATAGAAGGAAAATAAGATAAATAACACAACATGTACTTGTGGTAATGTATAAAAAAGAAGTTAAGTACATCTCGGAACATATGTGATATAGATAGAGAGACTACCTGAGTAACTTATGAGAGAAATATAATTTAGTTGTAACATTTTAAATGAAAAATTAGTACTTAATTGCAATTACCTCTCCTTGATAAGACTGTAATCACTGTGATAGGGTCAAAGAGGCACACACCCAGTTGGATGGTAACGGTGTGTAATTGAATTGTAGGACATTATATATATAAAAATAATAAAAAAAAAAAAAAAATTAGTCAGAGAATACTAGAATTATTAAAAGAAAATGAAGTGAATTTTGTTAATTTTGTGGTTAAACTTTGTAATGTAGTATTTTATAACTACCTTTAGGAAGAAAAAATTTTTGAGCAGGACTGTAAGAAATGAAAATGTGATAGAGTCATCAAAGCACACACCCTGTTCAATTGTAATGGTGTGTTGCATGTATGTGGTACTCGCTTAGTATTAATGATAGGGTAGATTAGTATTAGTAAGGTATTGACCAAGAAGAGTCGAAATACAGGAGACCGTTTCGCCAAAGTTTTTGCATAAAATTTTTTGTAGTTATGACCGTAGCGTAACCCAGCCCAAAAGGTCATAAATACTAGCAATTATCGATAATACAAACGTTTTTCAACTGTATACTAAAAGAAAACTTATCATCTTGTCGACGCCAATAAATTCCTAATACTTTTGTCGGCGAATCCTCAAATAATTTTGCAGGATCTCGAGCGCGCATGTTTTTCGGTAGATCATGTAATAAATCTTCTGCATTAAATGCCCATTTACGGAGACTAAAACCTCCGACGCTAAGCAGCTTTATTAATTCATCGCGAATGCTTCGAGATTATTCCACAGTATCAGTACCGAAAAGTATATCATCCACGTATATATCCCTACCCAAACCGCTGCTACATTTGGAAAATGATTTGATTCGTCATCTGCTAATTGCTTTAGAACGCGCATCGAAAGATATGGAGCGGCTGTAGTTCCATATGTGACGGTGTTCAAACGATAAGTGTGAATTGTGTTTTCACCTGGCGGCTTCCAAAGAATACATTGGTACGCGGTATCTTGAGGCGCGACTTCGATTTGACGAAACATTTTTTCAATGTCTGCCAAATATACATAATGAAACATTCGCCACCGTAAAATAATATCAAATAGCTCCTGATGAAGCTTGGGTCCGACGAACATGCAGTCGTTTAAGTATTTTACATTCTGTATGCGGGCTGATACATTAAATACGACGCGTAGCTTTGTAGTTGAGCTCGATTCGCGAATTACCGGATGATGAGGAAGAAAATAGCGGGTCGTAGGATTATCGAAATAATGAGTATCTGGAGCCATATGTCCCAATTCCAAATATTCTCGTAAAAAATCATGATATTGACGATAAATTACCGGTTTTCGATTCAAGCGAGATTCTAACTTGCGATAACATTCAGATGCAGTACTATATGATTCTCCTAATTCCGGGATATCATCTTTAAATGGAATGCAGATTTGATATAGGCCGTCTTCGCGACGAATTGTCGTAGATTGAAAAATGTCTTCGCATTTGTTATCCTCTGGAGAAAGAAAAGGTCCAGTGGGAACCTCCTCAGTTTCCCAAAACGTTCGTACTAATTTTTCAATATTATCAACGCGTGATACGTGCATAAATGTTGTTCCGTGGTTTTTCCATCTTCAATGTTTGATATACCTATTCGCCCGGAAACTATCCACCCAAAAATAATTTCTTGAGCAACTGGTTCATCTTCCCGTCCGATTCGCACACCGTTACGCAAAATCGAACTGATCACTTTCGCCCCAAGCATCAGTTCTATTGATTGATCCCCGGTGAGATCGTCATCGGCTAGTTCTAAATCTGCAAGATGATGAATTGAACGAATATCGGAATTAACACCGGGAGTGACATTTGTTAATTGCTTCATTATTAAAGCTTCTATGTAAATAGCCGGTGAATCTTGCCGTCGTCCCCGTACAATTAAATTCGCACTAGTTCGTACGTGCTCTGCTTCAAATGCTCCAATACTGTGAACTACGACATTTGTGACTTTCCGAGGAACCTTTAGGATTTTACAAACTTTTTGTACAACAAAACAAGATTCAGATCCTTGATCAATCATCGCGCGAACCGTTCTTTCACGTCCCTCGGGAATAGATATTCGCACTGTCACTGTGGCTGTAGCAAGAAGTACGTTATGAGGCTTAGATAGTCAGGAGGAATATGATGTAGTCGCATGTTTTTTTGTTTGGGGGAGCACCCTCTTTCGATATATCAGTAGTTGGCGACTCAATATTACGCTTTAAAACTGTATCGCCATGCAATAATGAATTATGGTGTTTTCCACAATGAATGCATGATCTTTTGTCAGGGCAATTAGGCGAAAAGTGATTTGATCGCAAACAATTAAAACAAACTCGCAATTTCCTGACAATTTGATTACGTTCTAACGGTGTAACGAAATGCCGGACATTGAAATAGCGAATGAGCATCTTTACATTGTGGGCATTGATTTGTATTTGAATTTGAGATATGAGCATATAACGGCTTTCGCGACCGCGGTGGTTGTGTTTTTAAAGAATTATTAAACTTCCTTGCTGTTTCATCGCTCTGGCAAATTTCAATTTGCTGCCACACACATTTTTTAAAATCATAAAAAACGGGATCGACCGTTAGCGTTTTTGAATGTTTCGGTTAGTAATACTCGATCAAATTTCGACCGAACCACAGTTAACAACATTTCTCCCCTCTGGTCCACGTCGGCACCATGGCCCTAGAGGGAGATGAGGTGTTCCTGTACTTCATTGATTACCCTCGTGTAATCATTTGCATCGTTAGCCCTGATAACCGTTTTAATGTTAAGCAGAGCGTCACAGTGAGCCTGTCGTAATAGGCGAGTGTGTCGTATCTTTCATTAAGTTCATGCCAGGCGCGATCAAAGTTACTTTTCGAGGCAGCCAAGTTTTTAATTATTCCAGCAACGTTTCCGATTAAACTTTTCTTTAAATAATTTAATTTATTTGTTTTTGATAAGCTTGTGTTTATTATCATTGACTCAAAGGTATTTTTGAAACCTATCCACTGCGCTCTATTTCCGTCAAAAGTCGGTGGATCAAGCTGACCCAGACGGCCTACTGAGACAAACGAATGAGATTCACCCAGTTGTTCAATATTAGCAGGAATTCTTGTTGAAGTCATCGGTGTCTCCTTGGGAAGAAGACCATGTAAGGCCAGTCGTGCATCTCTATATCGTCTTCGGGCAGCCTCGAGCTCATTGTTCTCAAAGAAAGCCAGTTGTCTTCGTTGTTCTGGAGTCCATTGGGAGCAAATCCCGTAATTGTCACTTTATAGTTCATTCACTATAATAACTATATATCACCACTTCCACCCGGTTGCCAGTGAGATTTTTTTTCACTTATCCGGTACGAAGGACCATTTTTGTTTATCTTTTTGACATAAAAAATCCGCTGATCCTCACTGGGTCCGATGACGGGCACGCACGTCCCCAGGAAGGGTGATTTCGGGTAAAGACATTAAACTCACGATTTGCGCTTTACTATGTTTTTTATTAGCGCTTAAAAACTGAAGAAAAAGCCTTTGAGAAGGCATAAAAAACCTCATTCAATCACAAAATAAAGACTCTGTTGCGTCTTCAAAGGCCGATCGAACGGTGACCGCAATTTTTAGTTTTTAAAAGAATCTGCAGGCCGCAGCAAACTGCGACTCAACGCGAAGAAACCTTTTAATATGACTTTCCCGAAATCCTTTATTACGAGAAAGTCCCATCCAGGTACCTTATCCTCGTCGCCGTATGCGGCCTCTGCAGCCAGGTGAAAACGCGTATGTTTCCTAATGCAGGCTGGCAGTTTATAATTACCAACATTCTGTTGTTGCCGTTTTTAGGTTTCTTAACAAAGGCGCCTGTCGCCTTAATACAAAAATATCAATGTCACAGGTGTGGAGAATTTGGGCATTGCCGAAATCAATACAAATCTAAAATACTAGAGAATCTATTATAATTAGGAACAGCTTGGCACGTACCACACCGGAAGAGGATTCGGTGGAGGGTATCTGCTTCTCTGCAGCGACGGAGGAAAACAACTCGCAGAAACTAGTATGGTTTTTGGACTCTGGAGCTACCGAGCACCTGGTGAAGTCGCCGATCCGACTCGATAATGAGGTGATCTTGGAAAAGCCGATCAGGTCAAAGTTGAGAAGTCCGAAACTTTCATCGAAGCTAGAAATACAGGAGATTTGAGGGTTTGTCATCATATCCTAGGTAAGGAGACTAATATTACTATACTTAGAGCATAATCTGCTGTCTGTACGAAAGCTCGAGGTGAACGGTTTAAGAGTAGTTTTTGCAAATAATGAAGGCCGTATTATAAAATATAATGAAACTGTTACGCTACGCTACACTATTGCGCGTAGGAATAATGCAGAGCTTTATGTATTGACTCAAGATGTTTGATAACAGAAACTATCGAACTTTGGCATAAACTGTTAGGCCACCTGAGTCATGATAGTTAATTTATTTCATTTCTTTATTTATTTATTTCGCTTAATACGAACTACAATGGCAACAAATGACTTAAAGTAAACTAACTAAAGTGCAAAGTGTTGAGGAGGAGGGCATGCTTAAGGGAGGTTTTATGGACATGGAAGTCGAAGGCGGCTGAGTTGATAACATTCCATTCCCCAGCTAGTGAAGGGTTCGAAGTGATTATAGTTAGTGCGATGATTATCAAGGTGAAATGTGGGGAAAGATCTGACGTTACGGGGGTTAGTGTTAAGGGATACGCTGTGCAGGAAGTCGGGGCAATCAGTGGAACCAACTAATACTTGGTGGCCGAAGACAATATCAACGACATCACGACATAGGACAAAAAATTCTCATGTCCCTCGGTCCCATGCAATTTGGTTTAGATCAAGCTACGCACGCTGGTAACCGAGCCGCTGGCTCGAGCTCCTGCCGCCGCTGCGGACGTGAACACGGGACGGGGTCGCCGGATCACAGCTCGTGGCGCGAAGCAACAGCCAGCGAGGCGAGCTGGCGAGCAGGCAGGATAACGGTCCCGCGTGGCGGACGCGAGCTGCGGCATGAGCTCGAGCTGGTGTGGGCTCCAGAGAGGGAGTTGAGAAGCTGAGGCGACCGGATGCGTGTTTGCTTTTCGCGAAAAACAATAGTTGGAATTTGGACGTGTGTTTGCTTTTTGCAAAAAAAAAATTAATAAAAGTTGGAACTTGTACGCGACGCGACCCGGACGGTTTTTTTGGAGAAGGACCGGCAAGTCCACGGTTTTGTTTCTGTTGATGAATTTTTCCCCGGGAAATTTCGGGAGTCGGGGCTAAGAAAAAGTGAGAACCGCTCGTACTCGTGAATCTGGGCATTAGAACCCCGAGTAAGGAGATCGAAAGGGCGAAACTCGTCGGATTCTGGGATCTCTAGGCCTGGAGAGTGTAGTGCAGGCGAACATAACGTGAGGTGGTCCCAGAAAAAAAAAGGAAAAAAAGAAAGGATTAAACAAGTAAGAACAAAGGGAAGAGCAGAGTGTAAACTAAATAAGTAATTATAAGTGCTATTATTCTGTCCCGAAAGGTGATAAATAAAGGACCCCGCAGTTTTTATATCGAAATTGGGTTTCATTAGATTGGTCTGAAAATCTGGGAAAATATTCTTCAAAGCATCAGGATCAAAAGTCTCAATGGGCCGGAAGATTTGTATCGAGTAGTTTTTTTGTTACAGTCGTTTGAAGTTGGGAAAAATGAAATTTATAGAATCTACCCTATATATACATATATATATAAATATATATATAATACATATATATAAGGTGGGGGAGGAGGTGGGGAGTGGGTGGTGGGGTAGGTACCTCAAAAATTGCCATTTGTAGGCATCTTCAAAGCTGCCTTAAGGAGACACGCTAGAGGCCGTATCTGCTCTCCTTAAGCGATTTTCGGGGGGGGGGGGGGGGGGGGGGGTAGCCGAGGGGTGAGTGGGAGGTAAGCGGGGGGGGGGGGGGGGGGGGAGGATCGAATCTGACTTCGTCTAGGTATCACGGAATCGCTTTATTTTCCAATAGCCTTTGGACGAGGGTCGCGTAGATAACAACATCGAGAAGATGAAAAGAGAGCGTTCGTTAGTAGGACGGCTAGTACGCGTACACGAATCAAGAGTAAATAGCTGTGGACATAACTCTTTCCCGGGGTCTTGTTTTCGATTTACGAAGTGGAAGGATTGTTTCAAGCCATACTTCACGTAGTAAACGATCTTTGATCTTCATATACTTTCTGATTCAATCACCAAACCACTTACACAAGCCAGGTGGATGTCACTTTCTAGTTGGTCTTCAAACCTCATCTAACTCCTATTCTCGATGTTGTTATCTATGCGACCCTCGTCGAAAGGCTATTGGAAAATAAAGCGATTCCGTGATACCTAGACGAAGTCAGATTCGATTCCCCCCCTCCCCCCGCTTCCCTCCGACTCTCCCCCCGGCTACTCCCTCCCCCGAAAATCGCTTAAGGAGAGCAGATACGGCCTCTAGCGTGTCTCCTTAAGGCAGCTTTGAAGATGCCTACAAATGGCGATTTTAAGGTACCTACCCCACCCCCCCACTCCCCACCTCCTCCCCCACCTTATATATATATATTATATATATATTTATATATATATGTATATATATAGGGTAGATTCTATAGATTTCATTTTTCCCAACTTCAAACGACTGTAACAAAAAAACTACTCGATACAAATCTTCCGGCCCATTGAGACTTTTGATCCTGATGCTTTGAAGAATATTTTCCCAGATTATCAGACCAATCTAATGAAACCCAATTTCCATACAAAAACTGCGGGGTCCTTTACAAAGTGAAGTTAAAACGGGCTGAACGAGTGAAAGTTTGATCACTGTAAACTACATACATATAAAGACAAATAATAATAACTTTATCTAAATATCAATAAAGACAAAGTTAAATAGATCCATAAAATTTCAAATTTGTTAACCAACTCAAAATAAATTTAAATAAATCAGTAAACTAAAAATTTGGTAATTAAATAAAACTAATTAAACCAATAAAATTCAAGTCAACGTAGAAAAAAGGAAGAAAAAGGGTGTTTGGTTGCACCACAACGGGGCCGTTGAAGAGGCAGGGTGCAACCGTAGCAGCATAGTCATCGCCGTCCGCAGCAACTCCCCCAGTAGCCACCTTCGACAGAAGCAACCAAGAGCACAGCAACCCCCCCCCCCCCAGCCACCGTCGACAGCAGCAGTAACCTCACTCCAGCATCCTTAAAAGATTCACAGCTACCCATAAATAACTGCGCCTCCCTATTCTATACCGAACTTTTCAACTGCGTGTCAAAAAGTGTACCCTTTGAACCCGTTAAAAGTCGCTCCTCATCACCACCCTGGTACGATAACGAGCTCCGCTCCCTGCGTAACAAAAGGAACAAACTTTGGCACTCCTTCCTCCTATCCAGATCCGATGCTGACTTCTCTTCCTACTCTGCCATTTCCTCCCTCTTTTCTGAACGTTGTGAATCCCTTTACAAAGACTACCTGACCTCCATGCAATCCAAACTTATTTCCGAGCCCAAGCAATTCTATAAGTTCATTAATGTTAAGCGCAAATCCAACGGTTACCCATCTGTCCTCAAGCTCGGCGACTCATCTTCGTCCGACCCCACAGAAATTGCCAACCTTTTCGCTAAATTCTTCAGTCAATCCTTCTGCGACCTCGACTCCAACCCTGACCCCAACTACTTCTCCGCCTTGGAAAATTGCGCCCAAACCTCCTTAGTCTCCATTAACATCGACCCTTCTTTAGTTGCTTCCAAAATCAGTGCTCTCGCCGATGATACCGTCCCCGGTCCTGATGGTATTCCCGCAATTCTCCTAAAGAAATGTCCCGCCCATCTAATTCAACCACTCACCTATCTCTTTCAACTTTCCCTTTCTGAGGGTACTTTTCCCGACCTTTGGAAGGATTCTTTTATTACTCCCATCCACAAAAAGGGTTGTAAAAGCGATATCTCAAATTACCGTCCTATCGCCAAATTATCATGCATCCCTAAAGTCTTCGAAAGCCTCATCTACGACTCCTTGTCTTTTCACTGCAAATCCATTCTTTCCTCAGCCCAACACGGCTTCCTCAAAGGTAGATCTACTACGACCAATTTATCTACCTTCGTGTCTCGCACCCTTATTTCTATGGAGAATGGCTACGAAGTCGACGTCGTTGCTACTGATTTTAGCAAAGCCTTCGATAAAATCTCTCACAAAATTATCACTTTAAAATGAAACTACATTGGCCTTCCTCCCCGACTCTTTTCATGGATCAATTCCTACCAGGTTAATCGCCACTACAGCGTCCGCTTCGACTCCTCGATTTCTAATCCCTTCGTTTCCCATTCAGGTGTCCCCCAGGGCAGTCACCTTGGCCCTTTAATTGTCATATTGTCCATTAACGATGTCGCGAACGTAATCTGTTACTCTGATATCTTAATTTACGCTGACGATATGAAAATTTTCAAACAAATCTCCAACCCCTCCGACTCATCACTACTCCAAAACGACCTTGACAATTTCCGTACCTGGTGCGCAAAAAATTTTCTTGATCTCAACATATCCAAATGCCAAGCGATCACCTTTTCCCGCAAGCGCTCCTCCACTCCTCCCAGATCCTACTCCCTCTCCGGCGAACCCATCCCATCTGTCACCTCGCTCTGTGATCTTGGTGTCATTTGTGATAGTGAACTCAATTTCCGCTCCCACATAGATCATTCCATCAGCAGGGCCAATTCCACTCTTGGCTTTATCAAACGTTGGTCTAAGGAGTTCTCTGACCCCTATGTCACCAAATCACTCTTCGTTTTCTTCGTCAGACCCCTCCTTGAATATGCCTGTCAGGTATGGTCGCCCTCCCAATCTACTCTCATCAACAGGATTGAATCCGTCCAGCGTAGATTCATCCGTTTTGCCCTGCGCGACCTCCCATGGACAGATCACCTCAACCTCCCTCCTTACGAAAGCCGCCTTAAACTAATCGACCTTCAACCTCTATCCTTTCGTCGTGATGTCACCGATATCGTCTTCGTCCACCAAGTCCTATGCGGTCTAATCGATTGCCCTGACTTCCTTCATAGCATTTCCCTCAACACTAACCCTCGCAACTTCAGATCTTTCCCCACCTTTCGCCTCGAGTGTCACCGCACTAATTACGGTCACTTCGAACCCTTCACTAGAATGCTACGGAAGGCTAATAACTCTGCCGTCTTCGATTTCCACCTTGATAAAACCTCCCTTAAGCGTAACCTATACCTACCTACCGTCCCCTCCCCCCCTGAATTTTAGTCATAATTTAGTTAGTTAATCTAGTTATTTTAAGTTTTAGTTCTAGTCAATTCCTGTAGTTTGTATTAAGCGAAATAAATAAATATGTAAACCTCACCAGCAACAAGGCGCCCAACGATTTCTTTGTCAAAATTGTAATTTATTTTGTTTCATTTAAAGAAAAACAGAATAGAATCAGGTATGACAACTTAAGCTACTTTTTCTCTTGGTCCCCTCTCCCACCATCTACTTTTCAGCAGGGTGTTTTTTTTTTCAGTTTAAAAAGGGGCCTCCCCATAATATCTAGGCCGTGGGGAGGTCACAGGGTAGTTGGGGCATAGGCCACGGGGGTTCGTCTTCCATCAAAACCCCCCCTGAAAGTCATTCACGGGCAGTTACAGGCATTTATCCCGCACTGTCCCTTTTCCCCCCCTTGCGATTTGTTCGTTCCGTCCCGGGAGAAATTTCGATTTGTTATTTGTGGGCCGTTCCAGCGGCTGAAAGCGGTTTTTTTGGCAAACCCCCCGACACTACCGCAAATGCTAGCCTGCCAGCTCCCGCAGCCGCATACCGCTGGACAAGGGGCTTTAGCCGGACTCCCTTGCGGACCTTCACTTCATATAATAAACTTTTTATTCGCGAATTTCAAAACTGCGGGCCCAAGATGGCAGCTAAAAGTTGTAAAATTTTAAGGGATATCCATGAAAATTGGTATTTAGGGGCTTTTGGAATTTACGTTTGAAATTTCAAAATTCAAGATGGCGAATCCAATCTGGCCACCTAAAATTTTCGAACTACCATTAATTCAATTGAAAATTAGCACTGTGGGTATTTTGGGGCCACTAATTTTGAATCTACTATCAAAATTTGGAAATTCAAAGTGGCCGATCCAATATGTTTGTTTGTTTGTCTGTTGCTTAATCACGCTTGAACGCTTGGTCCCATTATTTTCGTTTTTTGAGTGAAGGCTCTACAAATCTCTATCATCTATATGTTAAATAGCCTACTTTTCTTTCGTGGGTTTCAAAATGGCGGACCAAAGATGCGGCCAAAAATTATAAATTTCAAAGAATTGTCATGAAAATTGATATTCACGGTTTTTTGGAGATCCTGATTGCTACGCTCGAAATTTAAAAATTCAAGATGGTGAATTAAATATGGCGAGCAAAATTTTCCGAAATTCAACGAATTTAAGTTAAATTTATCGTATTAGTGTTACCGATTTTGAATCTCATACATATGAACTCGAAAGTTTATTTGCTTATTTGGATGTTTGTTGCTAAATCACGCCGAAACGGTTGGTTTGGTATTTTTCATTTTTTGTTCGAAGGTACTACATCCTTCAACTTAGCATATGGACCATTGTTATGGACATGAAATTAAGAGTTTCAAAATGGCGGACTTAAGATGGTGGGCAATAAATGTAAATTTCAGTTGATTGCCATGAATATTTGTATTTGTATAATAGTTTTTGGAGATGCTGGTTGCAAATCCGCTTTCAAAATTTAGAAATGAAGAAAGTAGACTCAATATGGCGACCAAATTTGCAAAGTAATATCATGAGAAAATAAAATAGAATGGTTGATTCAATACCGAATGATTTCATATTAAACATTTACATGTGTAACGAAATGTTTCGGCAGAGATAATTTCTATAACGAATAGGCAATCAACATAAGGTTTGCAACTCTAATGTTTTCCAATAAGGTAACGATGAAATACTAAAAAAAAAAAAACAAATAAAATAAAACCCTTATTTATTTATTTAACACTTAACAACGGAAACGTATAAGTACAGAATAGATTATGAGCCCTTCTGATATAGAATGTAGTAGCAAAATGAGTTTTAGATGGTTCTATACCACATCCACAGATTTCAGTAATACTTCTAAACTTCCTAATCTGGCTGAAGTACCAACATTTCAGAAGTATTTAACTAAGTAGTATTTTTGATAGACCGGGTGAAACCGGGTTACTCAGCTAGTATATACATATATATGTAAATACATGTGGGCATTTATAATTATATCGATGGGGTATTCTGCGGCATGCTTTCATGAGAATAAGATGGTTGTTGTATACCGGACGCGTCCCAATCCAATCTTTTCGACAATCGACAGCTCTTCGCGTATCCGGCATCGGTCACTCGTTCCCCGACAGCCGAGGCATTAACATTGAGTACCGTGACTAATTTTCAACCCCGATACACAAAATTGGCGACGAGGATGGGATCTGAAAATTAGTGCTCGCTATTAGCTACAAGTGTACCACGTGGGAGCGAGGTTAAAAATGCCTACAGACGCGCCGGAAGATGTTAAGCCAGCGGGAGGAAGTAAGCTGAGCACCGCATCGTCTACCCTAGGATATATGGAACCGTTCGATGTTTCCCGACCCAAAAATTGGTCTTCATACATTCAGCGCTTCGAAATGTTCCTGCAGGCCAACGATGTTCCGAGCACCAGGCGAGTGGCAATTTTTTTAACAATCGGAGGCTCTCAGTTATTCGATCTCTTATGTTCGCTGGCTTCTCCCACAAAGGTAAATGATTTAACATACGACCGAATTAAGGGACTCTTAAATGACCATTTCTCACCGAAATCATCGGAGATTGCCGCATTCTTTAAGTTTTTCAAAAGGGACCAACAGCCAGACGAAACTTTTTCTGACTATGTGGCTGAAGTGCGGAAATTAGCAATCGACTGTAATTTCGGCACATCGCTCGACCGCATGCTACGGGATCGCCTTGTGTGTGGGGTAAAGGATGAAGCATTGCAGAGGAACTTATTAGCAGAGAAAGACCTCACATTGCAAAAAGTCATCAATAAAGGCCTCGCAGCAGAAGCAGCAGTCAAGGATCTTTTGGAGATTCGCTGTTCCGATCAGGTACGGACCGTGGCTGATAGACAGAGGAAGGCGCCCGACCGGCGAAGGATGACCGGTACATCCAGTACTTATAACGGTAAAATCAGAAAACGAACTGGCAACTAATTTGGAAGAAGTCCTAAGTCGCTTCGATAAATCGGGTCTACGATTACGGAAGGAGAAATGTGTATTTGGGACACCATGTGTTGAATTTCTGGGGTTCAAAATAGACTCTAAGGGGTTCCGCCCCACCGATGATAAAATAAACGCGATCAAAAATGCACCGTTGCCAGTTAATAAACAACAGTTGCAAGCATTTTTGGGTCTGTTGAACTTTTATCATGCATTTCTTCCCAACAAAGCAACCATAGCTGAACCCTTACATCGACTGCTAGACAAGAATTGCAAATGGCAATGGAAGAAGCAACACCAACAGGCATTCAACAGGTTAAAGCAGCTTTTATCAGCAGACAGCCTTCTTATCAATTACAATGAATCTCTCCCACTGTTGCTTACTTGTGACGCTTCACCATATGGTATTGGAGCTGTATTATCGCATAGAATGCCAGATAAGACAGAGCGTCCAATAGCGTTCTACTCCAGGACTCTTACTAAAGCGGAAAGGAACTACGCTCAGATAGACCGAGAGGCCGTATCGATCATCGCAGGAGTTAAAAAATTTCATGACTACCTTTGTGGCCGACATTTTACTATAATCACAGATCATCGCCCCTTAATAAGTATCTTTAACCCTAACAGCAAAACACCAGATGTCATCTCAAGTGTGTCTCTGAGAAGAAGACTTTTTTTACAAGCATATTCATATGATATAATTCACCGTCCTGGGAAAAGTATGGGAAATGCTGATGCTCTCAGTCGGCTTCCTGATGAAACTTCAATGTCGACTGCTACCGATGATGATCTACACCAAGAAGTCCTGATGATCGAAACCTTAAACCAACCTGTCATCGATGCTGCGACCATTGCGGAGCTAACGTCTAGCGATCCTCAATACAGACAAGTACTCAACTGGGCGTTAAGGGGATGGCCTACACAATTAGATCAAAAAAGTAACCAAGTCTTTAAACCATTTTTCATTCGTAGAAATGAAATATCTACAATGAACGGATGTCTAGTCTGGGGAAATCGCGTCCTGATTCCTCCGGCTGCTCAACAGGCGCTATTAAAAGCGCTGCATTCGGGTCATCCTGGCATCATTCGTATGAAGGCCGTCGCAAGAAGCTATTTCTGGTGGCCTCACCTCGATGCAGATATCGAGAGAACAGTAAAAACGTGTGTCATCTGTCAACAGTGTCGACCCGAAGCAAACAAGATAGAGGGACATGCGTGGGAAACACCGACTAAGCCTTGGTCTCGCCTTCACATAGACTTCGCTGGGCCATTCCAGGGAAAACTATTCTTTCTGGTCGTGGATGCTTACAGCAAGTGGCTTGATGTGCGAACGGTTTCATCTACGTCAAGTTCCTGCGCAATTCTAGCACTCAGACAATTAATGTCAACCCATGGAGTTCCGGAAGCAATTGTCTCGGACAATGGAACAGCATTCACATCTGCTCAATTTAGAGATTTCTGTGCAAATAATCTAATCCAACACATACTTACAGCTCCATTTCACCCAGCATCCAACGGACAGGCTGAACGCATGGTCCGTACAACGAAGGATCATCTTAAGAAGATTCCTCACGGCGATATGCAACTCAAACTCGCCCGATTCTTATTCAACCAGCATACGACTCCTACAGCTCCTACTGGACGTTCACCTGCAGAACTGCTTTTCAACCGACCTCTTCGGACTTACTTCAGCAATCTACACCCTGAAAACCTCAACCGCAGACCTAAGCAAGTCGAGTCGTCGGAAGGGAAGATACCTACGTTCGAAGAAAACCAAACGATATGGGTACGGAACTATACATCCGGACCTAAATGGATTCCCGGAACTATAGTAGAAAAGAACGGGAATGTAAATTACAGAGTACAGACATCAACTGGTATCCACAAGCGTCATGTGGATCAACTGCGACCGCGCTGCATTGGGCTGCTAGAGCTACCCGATACACCAGAGCAGCCTGAAGTCTCACGCAACGTTGAAGTCACCACAGACAGTCACGGATCCAACAGGCGAGATGTTTCTCTAACACCTCCATCATCATCAACAGCAGCGATGCATGATGCTATGCAGCAGTCGAATACGCCAGACGTTATGGGGAGCCAACTGCTCCGACGATCAAGCCGTATTCGCGCTAAATCAACATCTCACCAGAAAAATAGGCGTTAAGGGATGTTGTATACCGGACGCGTCCCAATCCAATCTTTTCGACAATCGACAGCTCTTCGCGTATCCGGCATCGGTCACTCGTTCCCCGACAGCCGAGCCATTAACATTGAGTACCGTGACTAATTTTCAACCCCGATACACAAAAATGGTATATTTTGAATGTTTTGTAGAATAGACGGAGTTGACATATTTTGGCTATGAAACAAGGTAAACGTACTTGGAGAGGGTTGGTAGTATGTTAAATTTTCGGAAGTATGTGAAATACAAGACTTTGGAGAATATACGAGCTAAGTGAATATATATGTGATGCAGATAAGACTGAAGGCGTTAGACGTTGCTGGGATTTTTTACTAATTTTTGTACGAAAAACTAAAATGTACATCTTATTCATGTGTATATCGCGAGTATTTTCATCAAAAGCCCTTAATTTCTCCCCAAGTAACTGCCCATAAAGTGCGCATACGTTCTTTTTTTCTTTTCCACATGAGGTTTTTAAAATATTGTATGCATCTTCTATGCGGGCCTCAGTAAGTTCTTCCGATAAAGTTTTACTTTTTATCCCTGTTCTTTTACTTGGTAACTTAAAACTTGAGCTCGTCGAAGTCATTTCGTTTTCAATTGATTCTTCAGGTTCTTGATTTTCATACGGCATAGAATTTTATCATCTAATATCTAGAATGTTGTGGTGTACTTTTAAATTTTAAAATCAGTCTCAAGATTAATAATTTTAATTGTCAGTTTTAACAAGAGATATATAAAACTAACATCAAAATAAAAATAGAGCTACGTCAATTTTACGAGGGTATTTTCAAAGTTAAAACATTAGGCAATTTCCATGAATAACATAAAATTATTCACTTTCTTAACTATATTTAATTTTTTCCAGATGCCAACAACGTCGCAGAAATGGCTGTTAATAGAGGAGCAATATAATACGAAATGCAAGTTTCCCCGCTGCTTAGGATCTTTGGATGGAAACCATGTTATTATGCAATCTCCAATGAACAGTGGATCCGAATTTATAACCTATAAAGGCACATTTAGCGTTATCCTTATGGTTCTTGTGGACGCAAATTATTGTTTCATATTTGCTGACGTCGGTTGCCAGGGAAGAGTTAGAGATGGCGGTGGTTTTCAAAAAACAGTATTAGCGAAAAAAATTAACAATAATCTATTAAATCTCCCTCCAGATCAACCACTACCTTCACATAATACGCCGGTGCCATATGTTTTTGAAGCTGGGAAGCGTAGTGGAAAACCCAGTTGGCATTATGTCATCTGTTTTTCGTGTATTAAGAAAGCCTATGCTACTACAGCCAGATAAAGTTTCAAAAATCACCATTTGTAACGGTCACGAAAATAACCAAGGAAATCCCGCTTGGTTTAAAGAATTATATTAAAGATTGTAGCATATCTTCTCAGCAGCGCGGGTGTCTGTGAGGACGAGCAGCAATTAGATAATCTGAAAATAGCGCCGAATGTCTGTGATCATAAATAACTCAGACGGATCGGCATAAACAGTTTTGTTCCTAATTATGTGCTATAAGGAAAAACAATAAATGAATCCCTTTTGACAAGCACGATTCACATCTTGTGCAATTCTAAGAAGGAAAAGCATAGGTTCCCTGTGCATAATCATAAAGTCCTTCGCACATGTGCAACGAACAAAATAGGAAACAGGCGCCTTCTTAAATGAACATGTCTTAGTATGCTCATAGTTTAGGCGCCAAAGGATTTATTTTATGACCAGGTTAAAGGTATAAAAGGTTAGGAAAAATTAGAGAATGGGCATTGCATTGCGGGTAAGCTCGTTACTCGGACACCATCGGGCGAGTTTTATTCTTTACAGAATATAATTTTATTCTTTACAGAATATTATTTAACATTTAATGTTATTTTAATTCTCGGGTTTAAAGGAAAACACTTTCTATTAATTTCACTTCATACGTTTTATTCAATAGATTTTTACTGCACAATTCCTTCTCGAGAGTGGTCTTAAGACTAAAGTTTATCTTCATAACTCTAACTGTCCAAGCCCTAAAAATATAAAGTTCCCTGGTATGAAAAATGCTTAGCTAATCACAGTTCTCACGGTAAACGCTGAGATCTGCATCTCATCTTAATTTCTTAGTAAGTACATAAGATATTATTTGATTTCTTAGGAATATGGGAACGGTCTGGATGGATCAGGTTCTCACAGTCATGTTACTTATAAGTTCTTCATTTCGGCTCGTCTCGATTTTACCGTCGCTAAGACAAATCTCTTTGTCTACAATGTTGCTGAGGCAAGCTAATGTAACTCCTCCCCTACTAGATGTTGGATTCTCCTGAATCCTACTAATCGGTCTAATTTTCCGGTTTTTAAATTTCACAAAAAAATGTACACAAATTACAATCACCATCACCAGACTTAACAAAAATGACCCGATCCCCATTCCCATGTTTAAATGTTTATGGTATTTTAACTCGTTTATATCTTTTACATTATTCTCGTGTTTTAGGACTATTTCTTCGAAAGTTAGATCTGTTTTGCTCGAATTAAAATGGCTTTCTATCGGTATAACAAATTTGCTTACAAATGTGTTGAATCTGTTACTATATATTTCACTATTAATTTGTATTGTACAATTCTGAAAATGTATAAAATAGTGTCCATTCAAAGTCATCCTTCTATCGTCACAAGTACTATTAAACTTTCCGTTCTTAACATTAATCAACACCAGGACATCATCGTCAATTCTAATGTACTCTTCTTCGAGATTTACAATAAATTTACAGTTACTCTTAAGAATACAATGTTTACTTACTTTTAATTCTCTTAATATTTTTCCGTTTTCGTATGTGAGTGTTTTGTTATCTATCTCGATTACAAATTCAATTTCCTGATCTATTTGTTTGTTATTATCATTAGGGATCGGAATTAACAATTTCTTATTCAATTTTTTGAATTCTTTAGGGATTTTTATTGCGAAAATGATTGATTCATTATAATACTTTGCTATCCCAAGTCTAATCTGTGCTAATTTCCTTGAGTCGATATCGTAAGTTCTAATTTCTTCGTTCGTCAATATGCTCGGATGCAAGATTCCCGATCTAGCCGACACAAGGTTGTCCTGTATATTCTCAACCTGTCTTTTAATTAAGTCAATATTGATCATTTGCTCCTGAAAAAGGCTTTCTGCATAGACCTTTTTCCCAATTGCGTTCAGTTCATTTGTTATTTTAACTCGGTCTTTTTTTATTGCGTTTTCGATCAAAGTAAATGATTTATTAAAACTGTCATTAATTTTGATTTGTTGGTTAACTGTTTCGATTGTTTTGTGGTTGTTTCTGTCAATAGTATTTAAGTGTTCTTCAATGTCCTTTCTGTCTTCATCGTCCATGGTTCCGAATATCCACCTCAAAAAGCCTCCACCCAAATTAACAAGTCCTCGTCTGTATCTATGTGGGAGTAGTGTCTTAACCTGATTTCTAATGCTTTCAATTTGGTGCATTACGACGTCTCTTTTGATACCAGATTCGATAGTATTGTTGACTGTATTTCCTATGCTATCAATCATTTTCAGTATTTCTTTGGGGTTAATAATGTGCAAGACGATGTCGAATTTAGAAACTATTTCTACTTCATCTACTTGAATTTTTATGCTTCCCGATATCGAATTGATTTTTTCAAGTGTTAATATTTGGTGACTAAATGGTATCATCAATAGTATGATTCCCGCTGTTAGTAGGACCTGAAAATTTAAAAGGTCTTTTAATATTATTCTCGTGTATCCCGATGAGTTGATGTTTTCTAAATTTAGGTTGTTCTTTATGTCTGACAGATTTATAGTTTCTTATAAAACCTTCTTCCCTCTTTTCTGTATAATCTTCTCTTTTCTGATTTCTTTTGTTTATAACCTTCTTTTTTGTATTTACTAACCTTTCCCGTATTATGCGATGGTCTATTTTGTGTTCTTGTACGTCTATTGGAGTTGCTTTAATGGTAGAGTGAAAAGTACTATTATAAAATTTGACAGCCTTTAACATTTGAGTTCTTATTGGCAAATTTCCTTCAAAATTGAGGGCTCTAATTCGTTCCGTAATGGTGTTATTAAAACGCTCAATATCGGAGTTTCCGGTATGACTATTTGGTTTTGTTATGTGATACTCAATGTTTTCCTGCTCGCAAAATTCCCTAACGTTTCTTGTATTGAATTCGTTGTCGAAAACAAATTTCTTTATTTTTCCTCTAATGGCTAAGTACTGTCTGATTTTTTCTATCAACGTCTGGCTATTACGATCCTCCAACCAAAAACTAATAACATGTTTGGAAAACTTATCGATAAAATTAATGAAACTGTGCTTACTGTTAACATAAGTGTCAACATGAACGATTTCATTTGTTGTGGAGGGAGTTTCTGTCAGATGAAATTTCTTTTTTATTGGATTTCTATCGTATTTGGCTGCACCACATATTTCGCAATTGTTTATTATTTTGTGAACTGCTGTTTTAAGGTCTGGATTATAAATTCTACTTTTTAATCCCTCGTAAGTTGCTACTATTCCGGAGTGTCCCAATTCGTTTTTATGAAAAAGTGATATTTCCCTATTGAGTTTTTCTCTATCGTCGATATCTGTTGCAAAAATACTACATTTAACAAATCTTACGCCCATATTTTGCGTAAATAGATTAATTATTGCTTGTTGCAACCGGTTATACTCGTGATCGTTTAACTCCGAGTATATACCTACTTTGCCTTTTCCTATATATCTTTGCAAAATAGCATCAACGTTTCCAGTTTCTAAATCCTGCAAATCAATAAAAATTCTTCTGTTTTTAAAAACAGCTTCCAATTCTTTTTCTTTGGACTCTTTAAATATAATTTGCGTTTTGAATCGATTAACTACTGTCTCCAATATTGGTATATGATTCTCAAAATTTTCTCCTTGAGAATGGGCAGTTTGATTTTCTAGAGAATCATTCAGAACATTTATCTCGTCATTGTTCTTATTATTTTCATTTCACTCGGCTTTACCAACACCAAAACTTAAATTTCCAGTTTTATTGAAATTCAGACCTTCGGGTTCTGAATTACTAGCTCCCCTGTCGTCTCTTAGTTCGTCACAAGTTCTAAACAATTCATTAAAATCGAATTCGGAGCTTCCCTTGTTTAATAGATTTATTTCTTTTGTCTCAACATTGATTCTGCTTAAAAAATCTGCTATTACGTTATCTTTCCCTTTAATATAATCTATTTTTATATTATATTCGCCCAAAGATATAAGCCATCGTGTTAATCTTGGGTTAATATCTTTTCCTGCGTATTTCGCTGCAAGCCATTTTATAGGTTGATGGTCTGTTTGTAAGTCAAATTCTTTACCAAATAAGTAGGGTCTGAAATATTTGCATCCCCACACAATTGCTAGAAGTTCTTTCTCGATTGTCGAGTAGTTCCTCTCATGATTATTTAAGGTTCTGGATGCATAACAAACTGGTTGTCCGTCCTGCATCAAGACTGCTCCCAGAGCGAAATTACTGGCATCAGTTACTAGCTTGAATCTCTTTTTAAAGTCAGGATATTTGAGGATTGGATGGTTAGTTATAATATCCTTCAGCTTTTCGAAGGCACTGATATAATTTGGGTCATTTTGATTGACTGTCGCTCCTTTTTTTAGATATCTTGTAATTGGATAAGCTATTTTTGCATAGTTCTTAATGAACTTCCTGTAATAGCCTGTAGTACCAAGAAAACTTTTTATTTGTTTCGCATTAGTAGGAAGCTGTAATTCCTGTATACACTTAATTTTGTTTGGGTTGGGCTTGATACCTTGTGGAGTCAGCACATGGCCCAAGAACTCCGTTTCCCTTCTTAAGAAGCTGCATTTATCGATTTGTATTTTCAATCCTGCTTCCCTCATTCTTTCAAATACCTTTTTTATATTTGTAATATGCTCTTCTAGGGATGTACTGAATATCAAAATGTCGTCCAGGTAAATGACACAAATTTTATTTACGAGACCTCTCAGCACCTGATTCATCATTCTTTGGAATGTGGCTGGGGCGTTTTTTAGGCCAAATGGCATTCTTAAATACTCGTAATGACCATAAGGGGTTGAAAAGGCAGTTTTCTTCCTGTCTTCGGGTTTAACCGGTATTTGATGGAAGCCCTTTGCTAAGTCTATGGTAGAAAAATACTGAGCTCTTCCCAATTTATCGAGGATACCCTCGATATTGGGTATCGGAAATTTGTCGCTAACCGTAACTTCATTGAGTTTTCGGTAATCAATCACTATCCTCCACTTACGCTCTCCAGAATTGTCCAATTTTTTTGGTACAATCCATAGAGGACTATTATAAGGAGAGTTGCTAGGCTGAATGATGTTCTGTTCGATCATTTCTTTAATTTGTTTTTCTATTTCTTCCTCGTGGACACGAGGGTAACGATAACTTTTAGCGTATATGGGTCTATCTGTAGTTGTAATAATTTCGTGATCGGTACCACCAGTTGCCGTGAGCCTGTCTCCTTCCTTGTAGAACAACTTTTCGTATAATTTGAGAGTCCTAACAATAATTTGTCTTTCTTCCGTGTTCAGATGATCAAGGTCCAGTTTTTGAATATTGCTTTCCTCGAAATTACAAATTTCATTTATAATATAGTAATGGTCATCCGTGTTAAAATAAATTTTGTTATTGTTTACCTCCATAAACCTTTGTTCTAAATTAATTTTTGCTTTAAGGGGAATTAGAAAATTTAAACCTATTATTGCGTCATATTTGCGTTTTGGCAAGTCCATTACCTTCCAAGATAGGGTACCCAACACACTAAATTCGTACGGAATGGGTGTGACTAATTTATTCGTCGCTTGAGATATACCATTAATGGTAGAGAAGAACAGTGGTTTTCCTAATTTTTCTTCGGGATATTTTGTAAGAATGTTTGGTTTTAGGATGCTTGTCTCTGACCCGGTGTCGATCAAGCATTTTATTTTTATATTTTCAATAGTAACGGTAATTATGGGTAGTTTTCTTCCCGAGGCTGGCTGGAAAAATTTACATCACTATTTTGCATGTTATCAACCTCCATCGGGACGATACCACTCGAACCACTAACCATAGGATTATTAACTTGTCTGAACTGTCTTGAACTGTTATTAAAGTTTCGTTCGTTATTAAAAGTTCTTTGGTGGTCTGAATTTTGTATATGCTGTCTTGAACCATTTTTGAAATTGCGTTCGTTATTGAATGTTCTTTGTTGATCTGAGTTTTGTCTGGATTGTATTGAACCGTTGTTGAAATTGCGTCCGTTATTAAATGTTCTTTGTTCACCACTACCGTGTTTAAAATTTGTTCGATGCATATTACCATTTCGCGAATCTTTAGCTTTTCTGTAATTATAATGAATCACATCACTTTCGTCCAATACTCCCAAATTGTCGAAGGTATTGAATACTTCATTTAATGTCATACCACGTTTTATGTTAATTCGATAACTTCCTATTAACATATCTTTTACAATGTCTACTAGGTTCTTATCATTATTATCAGGACTATAATTTGTAGGTTTGTTATCGTCGAATTCATATAATTCATTTAATTGAAAATTTATGCTGCGGATTTTAGAAAAAAGTTCTCTTAAGTTGCCTACCTTAATATACCGACTTTCGTCCATTAATTTTTTATAGCTCTTCCTTGGTCTGAATTGTGTTTTTAATTCGGCTTTAACCTGGTCCCAGGTGATGTCCCTTCCGAGTCTCTGGATGCATTGTTTCGCCTGTCCCTGGATCTTTTCCTTGAAGATAATCTGAAGTCCATGTTGTAAGAGAGCTGCATTGTCCCTACATAAAGTTCCAACGTTTTCGACTGCACTTATGAATTCTTGTAAGGTATAGTTGTTATTTCCGTAAAATGTTTGCACATTCTGGAATTTCTTTAAAATTTGGTCGGCTGATAGCTGGAACATCGGCTCCGTTGGCTGAACCCTCTGTTGTCTTATGGCGGCGATTTCTCTCTGATATTGATCTCGAAGTTCTTGGAAAGCTTGCTGCAAGGCTTGAAAATCTTGTTCGGCCATTTCGTTGTTTTTATTTATTTTGTTTCCTTCACAATACTAAACTTTACTCTCTTCACAGAATATTAATTGCTTTCTATTTTCTTTCATAAAATTTTCTTTCTCTCACTATTTATTTTATTTTCTTCACAATACTAAACTTTACTCTTTTCACAGAATATTATAATTGCTTTCTATTTTCTTTCATAAAATTTTCTTTCTCTCACTATTTATTTTGTTTTCTTCACAATACTAAACTTTTGTGTTCGATCACTGGGATTCTTATTCTTTAGAAAAGAATCCTACCGACTGCGCCAGTTTTATTCTTTACAGAATATAATTTTATTCTTTACAGAATATTATTTAACATTTAATGTTATTTTAATTCTCGGGTTTAAAGGAAAACACTTTCTATTAATTTCACTTCATACGTTTTATTCAATAGATTTTTACTGCACAATTCCTTCTCGAGAGTGGTCTTAAGACTAAAGTTTATCTTCATAACTCTAACTGTCCAAGCCCTAAAAATATAAAGTTCCCTGGTATGAAAAATGCTTAGCTAATCACAGTTCTCACGGTAAACGCTGAGATCTGCATCTCATCTTAATTTCTTAGTAAGTACATAAGATATTATTTGATTTCTTAGGAATATGGGAACGGTCTGGATGGATCAGGTTCTCACAGTCATGTTACTTATAAGTTCTTCATTTCGGCTCGTCTCGATTTTACCGTCGCTAAGACAAATCTCTTTGTCTACAATGTTGCTGAGGCAAGCTAATGTAACTGGCGCGCTGCTGAGTTGTGTTCTGATATGTTTTTCGTGATTTTGGTTGATCTCTTAGGATTTGTAATCGTTACACATTACTTATGTTTTACTGCATTTCTTGAAAAAGAGTAAAAAATCTTCTCCGAAATATGCACCTGCAGGTAGTTTAGTTAGTGAGACTGAAATTAATAGAGAGCTTATTCCAGGGTCATGGCGGCGAGATCAAGGTGAAATTAATTTATTATTATAATACCACTTCAGAAAAAGCCCAGAAAAACTGGTACTGAAGCTAAGTGCATACGGTAAGCATTTGCAGAATATTTTATTACAAACGGAAAGGTACCATAGCAAGATTTACATATATAATTAAGAGTATAATTTGGAACAAAATATCAATTTCTAATATCAAATATTATATTTTATATGTTTTATACCTGTCTCATAAATAAAAATATAATTACATACCTCTGTATTTATTGTCGCTCTGGGTTGATAAATGCTCCTTAAAAATTTCGCAATAGGTTTGCAGGCAAACCAATTAGATTTATATACATCCTCAACATCTTCACCTGATTTGAAACTAACCCTCTCTTTAAGACAAAGATGACGAAAAATTGGCATAACTGAATCTACCATTGAGAATTCTTTGCTCATTGATTTTGAAATTCTTCGCCACGCGTCGGCCATTAAATTTCTATTATGATATTGAGGATGTTTTGGATTCCATAAACTCAAACGTTAACTCATTGGACTACTCCATGTCGCCTCGACGCTGATCATTAAATATCTGAGCGCACAAATGTTCACCTTTTCCCATCATCTGTGGGAAGCACACGCATAATGACTATTTCCTTCGTTTGTCTCTCAAATACCTCGTCAAGCCGCTCGGCACAAGAAATATTTGTGAAACAAACGCATACGTGAGTGACGAAGAAGAAGTTTTAAAAAAGTCCGAATACACCATCGAATATGGGCTTGGTTGCGTAAAGTAAGGCTACGGTCTAAAGCAGGTACTGGAAAAGTACCTCCTCACAATAAGGACAAAGAGATGCGAGAGAGACGGCAACTCCAGTTAAGAGCCAAGGCCGCTGGACTCAGCCAAGTCGGCACTGGAGAACTTCCTAAGCCCGCTCCAAAAAGGATCAGCACTGATCGACAGCGGAAGAAAGAAGAAAAACTTCATGTCCTTACCAATGATCCACAACCGTCCACATTGTCTCGGGCCCTGAAGTCCGCCGTAGGTGAGTTGAGAGTTACAAAGACGCCGCCTCGGCCTAGAAAACCGGCCGGGTCAGATCCCCGGTCCTCTGCGTCCGGTCGGGCTCCTGAACCCGAGACGATTAAGACGTCGCCAACAACTAGATCGGCAACAGTAGGAAGCGCAGAGGGGTGCAACCCATCCAAAGTGGAGTGGAAAACCAGCCCCTACAAGCGCGGCGCCAAGAACCACCTACAGGCAAATGAATGCTCCAAACAGAAGAATCACCTTCACGCTAGGCAACTGAAATCTACTTTCAGGGCGACTAAAGTATGCCCACAAGGGCCGCTACTTTGGTCGACTAAGATTGACGACGTTCTCGTGGACTTAAACAGCATGGGTTTCAATGTGCAGGAATATGCGGGTGATCTAGTAATCACTATACGGGGAAAGCATGACCAGGTCATCTCGGACATAATGCAGACCACCCTTTCTAGGAACCGCGAATGGTGCCTGAGTAGGAATCTAAACATCAATCCTACTATCCCTATATATGTATATATAAAATCGAAAGTTTGTTTGTTTGTTTGTTTGTTGCTCAATCACGTCTAAACGCTGGGTCCGGTTATTTTCATTTTTTGAGTGATGATACTACGTATCCCGGCCTATCATATAAGCTACTTTTTATTCATGAGTTTCAAAATGGCGGACCCAAGATGGCGGCCAAAGAATGTAAATTTCAAGGGATTGCCCTGAAAATTGGTATTTGGGGGTTTTTGGAGGTCCTGATTGCGAATCTACGCTAAAAATTTGGAAATTCAAGATGGCAGATCCAATATGGCGACCAAAATTTTTCGAACTTCAATGAATTCAATTGAAAATTAGTACTATGGGTACTTTGAGGCCACTAATTTCGAATCTACTATCAAAATTTCGAAATTCAAAATGGCGGACCCTATATATTTGTTGCTTAATCACACCTTAATACTTGGTTCGATCATTTTCATTTTTTGAGTGAGGGTACTACATATCTCAACCTAACATATAGGCTACATTTTATTAACGGACTTCAAAATGGCGGACCCAAAATGGCGGTCAAAAATTGTAAATTTCAAGTGATGGCCGTGAAAATTGGTATTTGGGGGTTTCTGTAGGTCCTCATTGCGAGTCTATGCTCGAAATTTGAAAATTCAAGATGGCGGATCCAATATGGCGACCAACAATTTTCGAACTTTAACGAATTCAATTGAAAATTAGTACTATAGGTATTTCGACGCTATTAATTGCGAATCTACTATCAGAATTTGGAAATTCAAAATGGCCGACCCAATTGTGTTTGGTTTTTGTTTACTCACACTTTAACGCTTCGTTCGATCATTTTCATTTTTTGAGCGAAGGTTCTACAAATTTCGCCTTAACATATAGGCTACTCTTTATTCACGGGTTTCAAAATGGCGGACCCAAGATGGCGGCCAAAGATTGTAAATTTCAAGGGATTGGCGAGAAATTGGTATCTGGGGGTTTTTGAAGGTCCTGATTGCGAATCTACTCTCGAAATTTAGAAATTCAAGATGGCGGATCCAATATGGCGACCAAAAATATTCGAACATCAACGAATTTAATTGAAAATTGGTATTATGAGTATTTTGAGACCACTAATTTTGAATCTGCCATCAAAATTTGGAAATTCAAAATGGCGGACCCTATATGTTTGTTGCTTAATCACGCCTTAACACTTGGTTCGATAATTTTCATTTTTTGAGTGAGGGTACTACATATCTCAACCTAACATATAGGCTACTTTTTATTAACGGACTTCAAAATGGCGGACCCAAAATGGCGGTCAAAAATTGTAAATTTCAAGGGATTGCCGTGAAAATTGGTATTTAGGGGTTTTTGGAGGTCCTGATCTATACCACATTTACAGAGTTTAGTAATACTTCTAAACTTTCTAATCGGGCTGTAGTACCAACATTTCAGAAGTATTTAACTAATTAGTATTTTTGATACACCGGGTGAAACCGGGTTACTCAGCTAGTATAGCATAAAGAACTTGCAAGGCACACAAGAAATTTTGTACGAAATTTTCGGCTGGGGTCGCTATATCAGAACCCCAGAGACACAATTCAGCGTTCAGCATATCATGAGCAGACCCCACAGAACCCCAGGGCCCAGTCGTGTGTTGCGAGCTGCTTTTCAACCGTTCTAGTTCTATGGCTCTCTCTGAGTTCTCTCAAATTAGTTCACACATTTAGCTGACTGAACATTCCGTGCACGCGGATGATATGTGCGCGGCAAGGGGCTCTCAGCACAGCAATCGTCAGCGACAGCCAACTTTCTTGGAATGGTTGACAAAATATTTGACTGTATGAACTCAGGTTCATTAAATAGTAATAACCCTTTTAGAAATGGTTTAAAATTAAATAATATGCCCTAAGCCCTACTTATTTATTGAAGATTTTCTACTCCTTTTAGAAAAAATTAATATACCAGAATCAAAAACTGTGTATTTCCTAAATGGTATGAAGCAAACATTGTTAGGTGTTCGCCAATTAGCTGATGACATGCCAACAAACAATGACGATTTTTTCTTTATTTTGACGAAAAGATTATGGCAAGATTCTTTAGAAAATTTGTTTGCTGTTATGCGTCAGAAAGGAGGACACAATAAAAATCCAAGTATTTATGAATTAAATATTATTTTGGCAAAAATAATGTCTATTAATTGAATTCAATTTAGTAACAGATCTAATTGTGAACGTGATGATGATCTTATGCTTATAGTATGTAGAACTTCCGAATCATAATAGCTCTTTAAATAATGATCAAAGTAGTTCCTTAAATTATTCGAACTCCAAAAACAACGGAATAAATGTTGCAGACATTCCAGAGGACACATTCGATGAAATTAATATCTATATTCTCCTTATATAGGATATGTTATTTTAAAATGTTTCCAAATATAAAGTGTGAAGTCTGTGAAGATATAATGAGAAAGTCTGATGAAGTTCTTACATGCCCATCAGAGCTATTTATAAAAACTATAATTCAGCTTCATCCGATTTTGGTAGTTTGTATGCACCTTCGGAAGTGTTTTTCAACATATGTAAGAATCACATTATAATTTTTAAAGATATTTTTAAAAATCATTCCGAAATGAAATTTATCAAAAAATATATAATGGAGAAATGTGAAGCCGATACGCCGGAATGGTTTGATGGCAAAATTACATGCTACGATCACAAAATCAAAATATTAAATTACATCATGTTAATATTATTACGGAAAAATTGTAAATGGAGCGTGCAAAAAAGAGACAAAAAGGAATCGGAAAAACTTAACTTTATAACTGCCTAAAAGACATTAAAACGTTTTATAAAAGTATCTAATATAATTTCTCATAAAACTATTCCGATTTCTTTTAAAATATATTTAAAAATCATAGTGTCGAAAAATAATGCTCACAAATTCCCTTTAGAGAATGGAGAAAATTGGTGATGAGGATACCTAAGTGTAATATTTTTATTTTATTTTTCTAGCATTTTATATCAGTCAAATGAAATTTTAAATTTTTTTATAACCTGAAAAGACGAATTCGTCAACTTGTCGCGAATTACATATAAAAGATTTACGAATTTTATATGTATATACGTACATATACTATACATAATATATAAATAAATCTTTCGAAGCGCCAAATTAAAGGTCAGTTTTGTTGATATTAATTTTTATATATGTATGTGTCATATATAAACAATAATAATATATCATAATTATCTTATAATAATTGTTATTGTAGTAATCAGTTTTTTGGTAAAGCTGTAATGAATAAATAAATAAATATATAAATAAAATACTAAAAACATATGTATGCAATGATATGTAACATTGCAAAAATTGTAATACCCAGATTTAAAAACTTCATCACTCCATTAATTCAAAGTAAAAATTCGTGCATAAGGAACAGCTCGTCAGGGACAACATATTTTATAAACATAATCTCAGGTTCTAGGAATTCTTCGAGCACAGGGGCAATTCAATCTCAAGTAGCTCACCTCCTCAATAAACAAAGGCTCAGCTATTGGGCTGTATGAATTTTACCCCTCTCATTCGCCCGCTCATTCAGATAGAAGAGGAGACAAGTTTCTCAGCGATCTCACTATCGCAGTCCGCAGAATCGCAGTGTTCAGCTCAACACAAGATTTCCCCTTTACAAACTCCCTTGCGCCGACCGCACAGGGCCCTTTACAGCGAGAATTTCGTAAAGCGCAGACTTGTATTGGGTGCAAGTTCTTTATGTTTATACTTTCTTTGGCTGGATCACTCAGGCAATTCAATACATCAGTTTTTAGGTACAGTGACTCACAGTGAAAGTCGGGCAGCCCTCTCAGTTATTTTAAAAATCAAATTTTTATACGAAAATGCAAATATTATTTAAAATTTTTATTTACTTTGGTATCAGTATTTTATAAAGATTATTTTTATGGGAAAAAACCAAATCGAAATATACATTGAAGGGAATACCGACACAAAAACCATTTCGATCAGAAATATCAGCTCACAGTAAAAGTCGGGCAACCCTAAACATGTTAACGGGAAATGATAAACCGTTACCCAAATTGGAGATTTTTGGATGCAAAACTATTGCATTAGTTCTGTTGTGATTTTGGACGAGACCAAAGCAGAAGAGTTTATTAGTGTTTATTATGGCGCGAAATACTAAGCAAACGTCTTTAGATGAAAGAAAAATAATAATTGCAAATTTTGAAAAAGGTAAAACCGAAAGAATAATAGCTGAAATTGTGAATAAAAGTAAATCAACAGTACATGATGTAATAACACGCTATAAAAAAGAAGGAAGAATAGCAAATAAACAAAAAAACAGTGCGAAAAAAATATTATCCGACAGAGATGAAAAATTTATTTTGAGAGAAATCAAGAAGGATTCGTTCCTGTGTTCACCACAGATTGCCAAACTGGTGAAAGAAGACTTAGGAAAAGATGTCCATCCTGAAAATATCAGAAGAGTTCTCCGTCGCGCTAATTTAAATGGTAGAGTGGCCAGAACGAAGCCGTTCATTACCGAAAAAAACCGAAAAGCTAGGCTTAGTTTCGCTCGCGACTATCTAAACAAGGATTTCACATTTTGGAGTAGCGTAAGTTGGAATGAAATTAAATTTACTCTCGTCGGTGAACAAAACCTGGTGTATAAAAAGTAAACAAATGTTTAAGGTGTTTTAGGTGCACACTTACGCTACTCCAAAATGTTAAATCCTTGTTTAGATAGTCGCGAGCGAAACTAAGCCTAGCTTTTCGGTTTTTTTCGGTAATGAACGGCTTCGTTCTGGCCACTCTACCATTTAAATTAGCGCGACGGAGAACTCTTCTGATATTTTCAGGATGGACATCTTTTCCTAAGTCTTCTTTCACCAGTTTGGCAATCTGTGGTGAACACAGGAACGAATCCTTCTTGATTTCTCTCAAAATAAATTTTTCATCTCTGTCGGATAATATTTTTTTCGCACTGTTTTTTTGTTTATTTGCTATTCTTCCTTCTTTTTTATAGCGTGTTATTACATCATGTACTGTTGATTTACTTTTATTCACAATTTCAGCTATTATTCTTTCGGTTTTACCTTTTTCAAAATTTGCAATTATTATTTTTCTTTCATCTAAAGACGTTTGCTTAGTATTTCGCGCCATAATAAACTCTAATAAACTCTTCTGCTTTGGTCTCGTCCAAAATCACAACAGAACTAATGCAATAGTTTTGCATCCAAAAATCTCCAATTTGGGTAACGGTTTATCATTTCCCGTTAACATGTTTAGGGTTGCCCGACTTTTACTGTGAGCTGATATTTCTGATCGAAATGGTTTTTGTGTCGGTATTCCCTTCAATGTATATTTCGATTTGGTTTTTTCCCATAAAAATAATCTTTATAAAATACTGATACCAAAGTAAATAAAAATTTTAAATAATATTTGCATTTTCGTATAAAAATTTGATTTTTAAAATAACTGAGAGGGCTGCCTGACTTTCACTGTGAGTCACTGTATAACATCCCGTAAACGTTGAAGCTCTTTTATAGAATTTTCGACCATGTTCTGTATTCCGAGTGAAATTAAATCGAAAGAGCTAAAAAAAACCGAATAAAGCTTCTTTTGAATTGGAATTCCCTAATAAAATTCCTAAAATTTTATCAAATTCATTTCAGTTACCTTTGACTTCAATTAATTTTTTCGTTCAAAGTAGTTACAATAATTCGATAATCCAATCAAAATAGTTTAAGGTCTTTTGTGGAAAAACTAATACTAGGTTTCCATGCATTGGGTTAAGTTAGAGTTAAGTTTTCGTTGAGTAGAAATGACAGGACTCAACCCACATCTGTTTCCATGGGTATTTGTCGGGTTAATCTGACAGAAGTAAATGTGAAAAAAAAATTTGCACTAGTGCACATATAACACAGTTCTCTTCTGCGAAGGAATATGACAGTAAATGACAATCTGTCAATGAAACTCTGAGCTGATTTCGTGGACTTTTAGCCAACTTAATGAAACCCCGTGTTTCTATGGCACTAACTCGAGCTCAATACCGCATAGAAATATATTATAATTGAAATCGAAAGCAACTAAAATTAATTTGTTATAATTTTAAGAAATATATTAAGGAATTTCAATTCAAAAGGAGCTTTGCAATTTCATTCGGAATACAGAACATGGTATGTGAAAACGGAAGTTGTAAATAACAGCTAATAGCTACACAATTATTAAATTTTACTTCATCCCACATCGAGGTATTTCATTTGAACATATCCATTTTGTTGAATACGTTTATTATATACACATAAATTTATATATATTTGAACTCGTTTCATCAGAACCTTTCATTTGATACCCATATCGGTGTGAATGAAAATGAAAAAAAAATTCACCTGGGACAAAAATAATGGCGGTCATATTTTGTAAACGGGTAATCTTAATTGAAATTACATTTAGTTGGTGTGTTATTCGGTTCTTGCGGTTTTCGATAATTTAATAATGCTTAATGCGTGACTGAACCATGTATGTATATTTTTATTATTTTTCTCTTCTTCCATAATATATAATAGTACTTTAGAAACCGTTCTCAAATCGAAAAACCTCGGAAATGATAGAACTGCCAAATGGAGACTTGACCACAGGATCGATGCTCAGATGACATTGACGTTTTCAGTCTTTGTTAGGTTTAATAGTAATTACAAAATAACAGGTATTTACGAAGATGAACTATCCTAACATTGACTTAAACATTTTAAAACTATTGATAACCTTTGCGGAAATAATGTACCTATAAGAAATCAGATTCATACTTACAAGCTGACAAAAGGTCCTCTCAGAGCAGGCATATCCCTTCTGCGATTTAGAGGGGGCGAAAGCGAAAGTGATAGGAAATCTTGCGTTTTTTCATCACCGCTGTCGATAAAATATGTGCCTGCCTTAATCTCTGTCTGATAATTCGTATTTGCGAGGCGATTTGCATATAATTTATTTTGCTCTTGAACGTTTTCTTTCAAGTTGTCGGCTGCCAGCTTAGATTCATTACACAAATTAAAAAAGCTAACAGAAGATGGGCTTGCGGGAGACTGACAGGTGCAAGTAACAGAAGAGCTTCTTAAGGTAATCGATTGATCACTATAATATAGCGAATTATTAAGAAAAATAGACTGCCCGTTGAATATCCTAACATCTTGTGCTCTGCTTGGTGTAAATGAACATGACTGAAAGTTCTTTGAACTTTTATGATTTCTCAAAACTAACAAGGCAGAATCCTGAAGCCGAGGGGGACCTCCGGTCGTCCCAGATCCGGAAATTGTGGTGTTTGGTAAAACTGGTGCCAGCTTTTTCACTTTTCTTTTATGTCTACACTGGACAAAGCATAACACATTATATAGGAATAAGAACACGAGCACGATTCGTTAAAATAATTTGCTTATCGAGGCAACAGCCCTTCCTTTGAGAAATCTTTGGAATTTATAAACGAGAAGGATTCACAACAAACTCTTGACTTGTTTTGAGTGCGCAAGACCAATATTTAAAGCTTGAGATCAGAGACCTATTGACAATTCTTAAAGGGATGGTAAGATTTTTCGAATTCATCGAGTAGGTTAGCATACTTAATCACCTCCAAATCGCACGAGAATTATTTGAAACTTTTCCATTTAATACAACATTTATTAATTAAAATCATCCAATTGAAGGACCCTATTAAAATATATCAACTTTTTGAAGTGCTTCTTTGGGCGCATTGAAAGTAAGTTTTCAAGGTCGCGTCACGCCATGGCCTTGGCAGTTTTCATAACACGAGAAAGATAGAAAATCTGCTAAAATATGTTTCAGATTTTAAGGCAACAGGACAATATTAAGTCGCGTCACGCAGTGCTCAGAAATTTAAATGAGAAATTACTCAATCGATGGATTTTTCAATAGACTGATAACTTTATTCTTCAAATAAAAAATCAATTTGCTATTAAGAAACATTTTTACATCGATCCGGTGCCAAAATTTGTTCCTCAATTTTTGCATACTCACTTCCCTTCAGAACTTGGTCATTGGCATATAGTCAAAAAAAACAAAGTATATTTTTTTCCGATAAAAATAACCATTGGTGAAAATGCAAAATACATGTAAAATAGAATATTTCTATAAGTGAGCCGTTTATTTTGAAAGTGGTGCAAGTCCAAACTGTCATAAGGTAAATTTTTCTATATTCTTTCAAGGTAAATTCGACCTTATGACAGTTTGGACTTGCACCACTTTCAAAATAAACGGCTCAATTATTGGTTTTATTGTAAAATTATAAAACAATCAAATTTGTATTTCTCTATCTATAAATAATAACTATGCCGCATTTCAAATTGTTTCATTATTTTACAAAAAAAAAAATAAGTACGTATCGGATTCGAAGAAATTTATGTAAATTTGAATCATTTGGTAAACAACAGAACGAAATAATATTATTCCATCGACTCCTAATTTATTAAACATACATAGTTGTTTTTATTTTACTTCAAAGCAATTTGGAGACCTATACAAATACAAACCTATAAATACAGTAAGACCCCGCTTAACGCTGTCTCGTTTAGCGCTTGTTTCGGTTTAGCGCTCTTTTATTTCAACCCGGGGATTCCCCGAAATTGTGCGCAGCGCTAGGTTTCCAAATATGTACATAACATATCCGGGGTGTTATAGATGCTTTAACCACTTATCAACAACTTCTAACAGAACGCAAAAGGAAAACGCAAACTACATTAGATGCCTTCTTGACAAAAAGGCAGAAAATTGGAAACACAGAATAGACTGAATGATCTGACTGACTTAGAATTTTATTTGTTTTTATAAGTATATTCGTTTATATTGTTTTTATTTTTGTAAGAAATAAATGTTTGGTTTTATTTTTATTAAAAAAAACATAATTATTAAATTTAATACCTAACCAATTTTCTATCCATCTTCCCCTAACCCCATTACATATTTACATGTTAAGATAGCCTCGTTTAGCGCTGTTTCGCATTACGCTCTACTTTGATGGAACGTATCCCCCGCGTTAAGCGGGGTCTTACTGTATATATTAAAGAATATACATATTTTGCCTATTTTAAATTTAATTCGACTAATAAAATTACAGTAGTCATGGGTTTACAAATAAAAATCAAATTTCCTTGCAAAAATAAAAGCCGAAAACATTTTTAAAGGATTGCAAAACTAATTTCAACATGTAGATTACCTTTCCAAAAAGCAAACAAGTTTGCAAAAAGAAAAAAGGAAAACGATCTTTTTAACCCAAATTATTAAATTAATTGAGTTATTTGTTGCAATGGTATATGGATGTCTCCAAAAGCTACATATTGAAATGTTTTTTAAGATTCATTTTCACTATTTTCAATAAATATTATAAAATTGTTTAAAAGGATTTGTGAGTGTTCAAAATTTCTCAATGATAAATCAATAGAACTTACCTTCCATTGGGATATGCGGAGTACGCCGGAGTAGTTGTAGATACACCTAACCATTGATAATAAAGAAGTAAGTAGATGTGCCAACTAGGACTTGACATTAGCAATATAGAAGGCGATACTTGAGTCCTTTGAAGATTAAGCCTAAGGAAGTGCGATATCACTCTCCGAGCGTAGTAAAGTTCGTTAGTGCAGACAATTTTTGGATTAGTCAGCAGTAGAGACGGGAATAAAACAAATTTTCTTATGCACAAATCTCCCTAAAAACTCTTTTTTAACGCCGTCTGTAAAAAGGGCATCCCTAACGGTGCGAAATGAACGAGCGCCCATGCTACTTCGCTCGTTCCCTCTCGTTTATTAAAGTCCTGTTTCTCTTTCTTTTGGCACCTCACTTTTTACTATGCTCACGTACAGGGCTTTTACATGATACAGCGTTTCCTTAGGCTTTATATTCAAAGCTTTTATCAATTCGTCATTTTAAGGGAATACAAATCTGAAGTTCGAAATGTAATTTCGAACTGAGCTTTTTTACCACACATATAACTGATGTGTGAGAATGTAAATGACGGTGACATAATCGTCTCGTATGGACTTCATCAAGGCTCTGGCATGTATTTGAAAATGTATGTGTGCGTAAACTTTAAATGCTCTGAGGAAACAAAAATCTTATTTTCCGTCTCAAAGATAAATTTCGATAAAATTGATAAGCCGAAGGATTTGTTTCATAAGTCCCTTTAAAATTACGAATCATTGAAAACAAGTTTTCGAGAGCATCTGTATTTAAGTGACTTACTAAAAGGTACTCTCGTGTTTTATTTAAAACAGCCCAAAGCAACTCAATGCAGTTATTGTGGTAATAAGACCATCAAAGCTAGGCAGCTGTTTCATTTTGCCAGTAGAAATCCATATTTTTGTTTCAGAAAAATTTTGCAATATTTGATTCTTTTCGAAAATAGCACATCTTGCTGGATTTTTGGAATACTTTATAACACCATTATAAAACTTCGAAAATAGGTGAACTTAGCGCCACCACACATGCTAATGGCATAACTTCTTCTATTAAGAAAATTAGATGCATACGGAATTGGGGGCAGCTTATTAAAATGGTTTCAGTCGTACCTAAAAGGAAGAAAACAGAGGGTGAAAATCAAAGATGTAATATCTGAAGTAGTTGAAGTACTATCTGGTGTAGGCCAAGGAACACGTCTCGGTCCGTTACTTTTTTTAATTTTCATTAATGATATAGTGCAATCTATCTCATTCAGTGAAATTTTATTATTTGCCGATGACGCTAAGCTTTTTAGGGCGATTATAGGTCCCTTGGATACTCAATTACTTCAACGTGATATTGATTCGTTGATGATATGGTGTGACTTAAATGGTCTTGAATGCAATCCTAATAAATGTCATTCTTTGAGTTTTGGTAAATCGTATGCACCACCTAATTTGTATTTTCTTAAAGGTGTACCTCTTAATTCTGTGGAATACTGTAAAGATCTGGGAGTAATTCTTGACTCCAAAATGACTTTTAAATATCATATAGAATATCTTGATATTAAAGTGCGGAAAAAAATATACTTCATTAAAAGATTTTCAGCGAATTTCAAATCTTTGCAAACTTTCAGAACGCTGTATTTCGCTTTCATTTACTCCAGGCTGATGTACGCCTCTGTTATTTGGAGACCGTCAACTAAAGATCAAATAAAGAAACTGGAGTTAATCAATACTTTATATTTAAGATATGCGGCCTTTAGAACTGGAAATCCAATGAGTTTCAACAATCACGATTTCTGTCAAACCTATTTGAGATTTGCAATCTCCACTCTTGACTCGGCTAGAGAGAGGGCGGATTTACTTTTTGCATCAAAAATTGTTAGTAATCAAATTAATTGTAGTGAATTACTTAGTAAATTAGAATTTTATGTGCCCTCAAGAGTGTTGAGATCAAATACGTTTACTTTTTACTACCCGACTCTGCAATTTGGGCAAAAACAAACTATTGTTATGAGACTCTCTGATTTGTAATAAAAATGCTAATTGGTTCGATATATTTAATTTGAAGTCCGTAAATATTAAGAACAAATCACTTTGTATGTTGGATTACTCAAACAACTAATATATGTATTAAGTAGCAAAACTATTAAGTTAAAATGAATTTTCTAATTTCACTGTAAATATCTATGTTAGTCAACTATATATCTTGGTAATTTTGTACAACTTACACAATTTTTATAAAATTTATGTAATATTGTATAGGGTTTTTCCCTGTTGAAAATAAACAATAAATAGCACATCTAGTTCTTCATATAATTAATGGTTCGGTCATTGATTATATTTATAAAGAAGTAGATGTGCCATTTAGACAAAAACGAGTTGTGCCATTAACAAGCGTGGTGGCACTGTAGTCACATATTTTCGATATTTTATAATCATACTCAGATTTGCTAATATATTTCGACAACGCGTAAAAGCTTCTCAAACAACTTTTAAACTTATATAGATTTGTAACGCACTTCTCAGCATGACGCTGGAAACATTCACCTAATTCTATGCCTTAGGCTTTAGAATTTAGGCTCTGTGGATCCATCGCTAAATAACCCAAAAAATTGGATAAAAACAAATATTATTTTGAAAAAATTGTAGTTAGACTATCTGTTGTGCTCCCCAGACAAATAAAAATTTGGTATAAGGGTCACACATAATTTTTATTATTCGAACATTTCATAAGCAAGCTCTATCGAAAGCAAAAGTTCATGTTTGGCGTTCTCGCTCTCACGCATTTGATTATATAAGTTAAAGTGCTAGGAGAACATGCACATGAAAATCCATTTCCTGGAAACAGACTCACACAACCATATGAATATTAGGAAGTAATTATGCGGTTTTTTTAATAACCGGGTGGTTATATTGAGCAGCTAATAATTCAAATGGGCAGTATTCAACTTTTTTTGCGGTGATTAAATTTGTGACAGTAACATGTAACTAGTAATATGTATAAAAGAATTTGAATAGTTATTTAATCCCACAGCGGCAGTATAAAGCTTAATCGAGCAATAGATTAAATAAATATCCTGTGCAATTATTATTTGAGCGGTAAAATTAATGCTAAGGCAGTTAGATAAATAGTTCGGCAGTTCTCAGCGTTCAGTATTCTGAACCACTCATTTTTTACTGCTCATATTTTATCGCCCAATGTGTTACTGAACATGCAATTTGTATTTTCATTAGTAATATTAAAACGCCTTTAATCATAGCCATCGATATTGATACACTTCTTAAGGTGAGGAGGTTATAAAGCGACTTATGCGATTTAGGACACAATGTTGAATTTTTGTTTCTATAAATATTCCATGAAGGCATATACTTCATGCTGTTTTTAGAGGTTTTTTTTCAATTCCAAAAAATAATAGAAAATCTGTTTGGTTAACCCTTTGAAGCATGGTGGTAACCCACGTTACCACATTGATTTTTTTGAACTTTTCCAATTTATTTAATTGTTAACGTATTCAGATCCGGTTTTTTGCTCTTTTTAGGTAGTTTAGTGATGAATAAACATAAAAATGTGGTCTAATTGGAATAATTATTTACAATGTAAGATTTATAAATAAACAAACTAAAACAAATTACGTTTTTTTCAAAAAATTCATGTTCGAAGAATCCTTCCAAGGAAATAACTTGCAAACTCTCATTCGGGGGCTTTTGGGGTCGCTGATTACGAATCCGCTATCAGATTTAAGCGGATTCAATATGGAGGACACCGACATTTAAATTTTCGAGAATATTGATAAAAATTTTCGTTTAGGGGTTTTTGGGTCCACTAACTACAAATCCAATGTCAGATTCATGTAATTCAAAATGTGTAAATTCAACATGGCTGAGAAATCTTTATTATTTGAAGATCCTTCAGAAGATGAGTTAGTTGTTTGTAAATCTGGTAATAAAACTTACAATAAATGGTTAGAAATACCTTATCAACCTGAAATTACTTGTATTGATCTCAGGAGCAATTTCCTTTTTCTCTAAGAAGAAGATTATTTATATATTCCTATCGAAAGACCTGTTGAGGATTTAAGAGAAACGAAGCCTCTATGCAGTTTTCAATTTTGTCCAATTACATATTGTTTAATTCTTCCAAACAACATTGGAATGAAAAAGAAACGAATGTTGCTTTAAGATTATGAACAGAGTGGGGCATTTATCTTGAGACAAAATAATATCGTAGTTGGATTCGATATTTTCGACAAAAGTTTCCGACAAAAATTGTAGGGTACCGAGGGGGCCATTGAAAGGTCCATATTAGGTCCGTTTTAGACCGGAAGTCGATTTTTGAATGAAAACACCCATTTTTTATCACGGATTTCGATTGAAAAACGAAAAAAAATACTTTTTGTTCTTATTATTTTTTCGATTTATAATACCAAAGTTGTAGGGCACCGTGGGGCTTTGAAAGGTCCATATTACGACTTCCGGTCTAAAAACACCACTTCCTTCTAGAATGGTGGTGTTTTTAGATCGGAAGTCGATTCTTTAAATGAAAACACATTTTTTACCACGGATTTCGATTGAACAACGGAAAAAAAATACTTTTTGTTCTTATTACTTTTTCGATATATTTCAGACATTTGTTTATGGGGTTTTCTAAAGAGCGAAGTTTACAAAGAAGTGCAAACATCTCGTGAAAACATGATGCAACGAATCCGAAATGCCTGTGACAAAATATCACCTGATGTGCTCGTGTCAAGATAGCCCCCTTATCACCCTACAACTTTTGTATGAAACATTTTTTTAAAAAGAGTGATCTCAACAAGGTACTCCGTTGTCTCAAGATTCTTGTTTTTTTTTTGTTTTTTATGGCCATTTTATGGCCAAAATATGGGTTAAAGTGAAAAAATAATAAGAGCAAAAAGTATTGTTTTTTCGTTGTTCAATCGAAATTCGTCATAAATAAGTAAAAAAAATTTTAAGTTAAACGGTTTTATTCTAAAGAAACATAATAATGATGCAATAATGTACTAAAAGTTAAAACATAATTAGGTAGGTACCAGTCATCACACCACTCTCCTCATCAATATAGGACATTGATTAGACTAAAATAAAATCGTGGGGCGTAGCGTAACCTGAGTAAATACGTAAATGATCGTTCTGTGATGTCGCACGATGATAGTGACGGATTTACTTTTATACATGTAGCCGATGCAGTTTCCTAAAAAGAAAAATTAGCTAGCCAAAAGCTCTTAAAATAAGTTAAAGGTACTCACCCTGTATCAATCGTGTGAAGAGTATAGATCGACCGATCCTCGTTTGCAAGTTTAGTACACTTAGTACAATTACGGTAACACGGTAGCTCCTGAGAGCGATCGATCGGTCTAGAACTCAGTTTTACCGCTGTAATGTTCTTCTCAATAAAGCGCCCAAAGTGAACAGACGTGTTTAATTGGTAACCAGTTATTTCATACCGAACAAAAAGTTAAAGTTTTACAGAAATAAATCAGAAGTGGGATCTTAACCGAGAATTTTGTAAAGGCCATTCTATAAAATAATTGGGACGGCTAATTAAGTTTTTGCGGTTAAATTAAGTTGCGCAAGGAAAAAATTAGGATTATGTTTATGCCGTGCGTGAAGTAAAAAAAAAAAAAAAAAAAAAAATGTGACTACAGAAGGAAGTTGACCGTCGGGAAAAAATCCGTATGCATCCACGGATGGTTACCAAATAAATTAAGCCTAAACTATTGCGCAATATTTTTGCTGGTGCAGTGCTGAGTATTTTATCTTATGTTTTATAATTTGTGAAGAATTCATTAAATATTCAGTTGCGATGGCCAGAGCACACGTTGAAAGATTCCTCCAGAATGCAACAGTTCCACTGCTAAAAGACAAATTGGATGCCTTTGGGTTAAGTACTGCTGGGGCGAAAACTACTTTGAGAATTCGCCTTCGAGAAGCAATCAATAATTTAAGTGATGCCCAGCTTGAGGAACATTTTTCTGCCCATATACTCGAGTCTCTCAGGGCCAACGATGATGGCAGTAGTGATGAGGCTGAGCTGCCCAGATTGCAACGGCAATCAAATCCAGATCCACAGCAGTTATGCCCTGACAATCTGCAACAAGAGATCGACGCATTAAACGAAAAAATAAGGAAGCAAGAAGAAATCTTAAAGCTAAGGGAGAGATTAGCATCTTTGAGTGATCCTGGCACACAACGAAACTCATGCGTACAGTTTTGTTTTAAGGACATTGAGGAGTCATTGCCCACGTTTTCCGGAGATGACAATTATTCAATCCGCCAGTGGGTGAAAAGCTTCGAGGAAGCAGGGGAGTGCAATGGTTGGGATGATCGACTTTTATTCATGTATTCAAGACGACTACTTAGGGGAACAGCCAAACTATTCTTACGATCATCCTCGTGCAAAACTTGGAGGGAATTAAAGTCATCGCTATTAGAGGAATTTTATCACGGGGTAACGCCAGCCGATGTGCACAACAAACTTAGGAACCGGAAAAAACGTAAGGAAGAAAACGTCCACCAATATGTGTTGGCCATGCAGGAGATATCTTCTCTTGCTGATATCGACGAGGAGGACCTAATATATTACATAATAAAAGGTATCCCGGACTCAGTTGCCAATAAACAACTACTCTTCACAGCAACAAATGTCGCTGACCTCAAACAAATGTTAAGAAAGTATGAGAAGATGAAGTCTTATATTACTGAGGCCCCGGTGAATAATTCAACGCTATCATCGGTGAAAACTTCAAGGCACCCAACGAGGAATACCCACCATCAGTCCGCAAAAAATAGATGTTTCAATTGTAATGAGGAGGGACACATCGTGTCAAACTGCCCTAAACCAAGGAGAGAACGTGGAACATGCTTCAGGTGTGGAAGACGTGGACACACGGTGGCTAGTTGTACTCAAGCCCTTGCAAATTCAGCATCAACATCATCAGCTTCACCGCCAGTTCTGCTAGTGCAAAAATCGACGACCGATGTGGCTCATGAGCCATCAGGCAGTAGTAAATATAAATCATTGAATATTACTAATGACTTCTATCAAAACTTTAGCTACTCTTTCATCAGTAAATTGTCGGGCGAGGTTATCACCGAATTAAAGGCCAAAACAATGTTGGACACCACGAGCCCTATCAGCTTTGTACAGGAGTGTTTCGTGCCGCCTTGTCTAATTTCACCTGTGGAGTCTGGAGGTTTGGAATACGCCGGCATCAACAGCAGTAAACTAATTATCATAGGCAGGTTAGAGTGTATAGTAACTATTAATTGTAGTAGGGTACATATATGTTTGTATGTTGTTCCAAATAGCACTATGACGTGTCCCATAGTCTTAGGTAGAGACTTTTTACATAAATGCGACGCAAAATTTATTTTTAACGATAGGCCTTCCAAATGTGACGATAATTTGGACAATGACAATTTTCTTAAAGAAATTCTAAATATTGATACAAACCACGACAATACCAAATTAGACCTAAATATAAACGAAAATTTAAATTATCACGAAAAAGAACGCGTAATGGAAATGATGAGCAAAACGATTATGAGCAGTGATACATTTAACGAAAACTCTACGTTTGAAATGAAGATCACCTTGTCTAACGCGAGCGATGTTTTTAGTTGCACTCCTAGGAGATTGCCACACGCGTATAAATTACAACTCCAACAAATATTGGATGATCTCCTTAAACGCAATATAATTCGCGAAAGTAACTCCCCTTTTGCCTCACCAATAGTACTCACAAAGAAAAAAAATGGAGAGCTGAGGCTATGTGTCGAATTCCGGCAATTAAATAAAGTAACACAAAAAGATAATTATCCTCTTCCATTAATAGAGGACCATTTAGATCGGTTGCGTGGGAAAAAATATTTTTCGTTGTTAGACTTAAAAAACGGTTTCCATCATGTCAAAATGGCTGATGATTCCGTACAATATACTTCTTTCGTCACCCCCTTGGGACAGTTTGAATATTTACGCATGCCTTTTGGCTTAAAAAATGCGCCGTCTGTCTTTCAACGGTATATAAATTCCATCTTTAAAGAGCTTATAAGTGCTGGTAAGCTTCTTGTATACATATATTGACGACCTTCTTATTGCATCTGAGACTAAAGAGGAACATTTCGAAATTTTAGAAAAAGTTGCAGAGGTCATACGTAAGCATAATCTCAAACTAAGATTCGACAAATGTCTACTAGTGTATGAAAAGATTACTTATCTGGGATACGAAGTGAGTGAAAAGGGTATAGGACCAAACCTTGAGGGCCTGCGTGCGGTTAAGGAATTTCCAGTACCCAAGAACACTAAAGAATTGCATTCATTCCTTGGTTTGTGCTCCTATTTCCGAAAATTTATTGAAAAGTTTTCCATGATATCGAAACCACTATATGACTTGCTGAAACAGAATGTTGAATTTAGATTTGGGCCAAATGAGTTAAAGACCTTTGAAACACTGAAAGAAAAATTGCTTGAAGCCCCAGTACTCAGCATCTTCTCCCCACATGCCGAAACTGAGCTTCACTGTGATGCGAGCGGGTTGGGATTCGGTGCAGTGTTGCTGCAACGACAATGTGACAAAAAACTCCATCCAGTTTTCTTTTTTTCCAAAAGGGCTACAGCTACCGAATCAAAATATCATTCATACGAGCTGGAAACTTTAGCTATCATCTATGCCCTAAGAAGATTCCGTATTTACTTGACGGGAATTAAGTTTAAAATTGTCACAGACTGCAAATCATTAACATTAACTTTGAATAAAAAACTTGTGAATCCCAGAATATCAAGGTGGGCTCTAGAACTTCAAGACTTCGATTACTTTATTGAACATAGGGAATCTAGTAGAATGCATCACGTAGATGCACTCAGTAGGTGCCATAACATTTTATTGGTGGAATCCGAGACATTCGAACACGCGTTAGCCTCTGCTCAACAAAAGGATACTAAAATCAAAAACATAGTAAGCATTTTAGAGAAACAGCAGCATCCTTTGTTTGAGATGATTAATGGTCTAGTATATCGTAAAATGAATGATACTATTTTATTTTACGTACCAACACAGATGGAGAGGAATGTAATACAGACACATCATGACGGATTGTGTCACGTAGGTATTGACAAATTGTACGACCACTTGAAAAAAAGTTACTGGTTTCCGTCAATGAAAGACAAAATAAAAACTTACGTGAGAAGTTGTCTTAAATGCATATATTACTCTGTGCCATCTGGAAAGAAGGAGGGCGAACTGCATAATATTCCGAAAGGTAATAAGCCCTTTGAAACTATTCATATAGACCATTACGGCCCTCTGCCTTCTGGAGTCAGAAATTTGAAGAAACACATTTTCCTTATTGTTGGCGGTTTCACTAAGTTTACGAAATTATATCCAGTTAAGAGTACCTCTACGAAGGAAGTAATACAATGCTTGCAATCTTACTTCATAAATTACAGTAGACCCAAGAGAATTGTCTCGGACAGGGGGAGTTGTTTCACTTCCGATGAGTTTTCATCTTTTTGTACTTCTAACGACTTACTCCATATAAAAATAGCAACTAGCACTCCACAAGCTAATGGCCAAGTGGAAAGAGTGAATAGGATATTGACACCTATGTTGGCAAAGGAGAGCGAGATTGAGCCTGGGGAATGGTCAAAACATTTAAACAAGGTTGAATTCGCAATAAATAATACCACAAACAAAAGTACGGGGTCCACACCCAGCATTTTGTTGTTTGGTGTTGCACAGAGGGGTATAATTGACGATAAAATACGAACTTACTTAGAAGATCACGTGATGTGTGGCAATCCAAGAAATTTAAAAGAAATTAGGACGGAGGCAAGTGAGAATATCGTTCGCAGTCAAGATCGAAAC